>OU862928.1:27214987-28486585 GCA_917880885.1 Limnephilus marmoratus
CCAATGAAATACAAAACTTTGTTCTCCGCAGCGACAGCCAAAACCAAATGATCTTTTGACACCAATGAAAGTGATCTCTAGATAATTAGCCAAGTCCCGTCCATACAACTTGTGTGTACATTTATATATGCGTATTATACCTTTGTGTGTTTATAACCCCTAGCTTTTTTATCCAAAATTAATTAATATATAATTATCATAACGTGTATTTAAATTAAATAATTATATTGTAATAAAATTATTGTGTTCCCTGCGCACGAATAACCAGATGTTGTGTATCCATAACCTAACCTAACCTAACCTAATCTTACATAACCTAACTTAACATTGTAAAACTCACCCTAATAATATTTGTATGTAAAATTGTCAAATACTTCCGTTAGATCCATATTACTTTATTCTTAGATCATTTATATTAAATCGTTATACGGAAGGTTAAAATATTATAATATTGATTTTTTTAATTGCTAAAACTGTAAGAATATTTATGCTGATGGTAAAATGCACACTAAAGGCCACTGTTACCAATTTTAAAGGAGCACGCATTAAAAACCAAAATACTACCGATTTAAAACATACGTATTTCTATTGAACGCCTTTTTTCTCTCTCTCTGGTTTCAATCCTGAGATTGGTTTGCAACAATGTCATCTATTCGTTTCTTCCACTCTTCCCTGTCTTGTGCGGCTCTTTTGAAGTCTGCATATGATGAGCAGCGCACGTCCACCAGCAGGTCCTCCAGGTACTCTAGGCGTGGGCGTCCCCTAGCGTTTGTCCCCTCGGTCATACCCTCCATTATGGCATACAAGAGGCCTTCTTGTCTTATTACATGGCCGATCCATCTTGCGCGCCTTTCGGACAAGGTCCTGAGCAGGTGCCTTCCTCCTTCGATTCTTTGGAGAACCTCTTCATTTGTTATGTGGTCTCTCCAGGAAATTCCTAATAGTCTTGTATAGGACCACATCTCAAAAGCCTCTAGTCTCCGTTTATCTCTTTCGGATAGGCACCATGTTTCACAGCCGTACATCAAGATACTCCATACATAGGTCTTGATGAGGAGTATTCTCAGTTTCAGGTCTATATTATTTGATTCTATTATTTTCGACCTTTTATTGAATGCAAGCCTAGCCTGATGTATACGGCTGTTGACCTCGCTCTTAGACCGACCGTCCCATGTTATTTTACTCCCGAGGTAGACAAAGGACCTTTTTTATAAGCTCGTAAATATACATATATATTTTATTTTTAAGATAATCACTGTACATTTGCATTCAAATTACAATTAAATTCAATTTCCAAAGAAATTCAATTCGATATAAAAAAATCGCAAATATTCTCCGAAAATTATAAAAAACGTATCGACGCCCGCATTCTACGATTCATACTTAGGAACTATATTATGTTTCTTGAGGAGAACTTTCGAAACTCGCCTGAATCGGATATCCTCCATATGTCATTCTCGAATTGAATATGGAATCATAGGATGGGGATCTGCTACACATACGTACCTACACAACCTGAATACGATTCAAAAATGAATCATAAAGACCATATTGAAAGTACCAATTAGAACGCCTTCAATTGAAATTTTCAAAAACTTTGACTTAACGAATGTACAGCAAATATATGCCAAAAATATATTATTGAAGCTCTTCAAAAATAATGAATCCTCTGCTAGACCGTGTATGCATAACACTAGATCAAATAAAAATGACATAAAAAATGTTCCAAGTTATAAAACCACATTTGGACAAAGAAACTATACATACTTTGCAACAAAACTCGATAACATCCTTCTCCAAGACATATAACTAATAAAAAATCCTAATTAATACAAATCAAGAATAAAAATATGGCTGAAAGAGTTCAATAAAAAACCCTAATGAAGACACTAAAAACGACTAGAAGACAAATAAACTATATTTAAATAATTTTTGAATGTAGCTATTACTTTGTGGTTATCCATTATAGAATAATGAAATAATTTTACTTTGTATAAACCACTTATTTGATGTGCAAATCCGACCGGTTTCGGAACAAACGTTCCTTCGTCAGGGAAAGCTTATAAAGCTTATTACTTATAAAGCTTTTAACCATATAATTGAAAATAACCATAGTTTTGAAAAAAAATACAGGGATAAATATTCTTCATATTAATCATAAAGGAAAACGTTTAGATAACTTAGAAGCCTTGGAAATTAAAAAATCCCTTAAAAATAATGAATCTATTATCAATAAAAAAAAAAAAATTGTCATATAGCCCAATCATGGATTTGTTCCCCTACCCACCCACTCTACACTAATACCTACCTACCCAATCTACATTATTATCTAGCAACAGCTCCACCCCTACCATAATAAAACATTGTTCGAAACTGTCAAATTAGTATAAGCTTTCCCTGACGAAAGAACGTTTGTTCCGAAACCGGTCGGATTTGCACATCAAATAAGTGGTTTATACAAAGTAAAATTATTTCATTATTATATTTAAATAACTTTAGTTCGCCTCGGCACAGGACCCCCTAGTGAGGAGGACTAAGAAATACAATATTTTATACTTAATTTCATCATTACGTTGTATGCACAATTATTTTATATAGTCGCTAAAATAAAACAAAAAAATTAAATTAAAAAATCCTTCCTTCCTCCATGCGCTAACCGGGTGGTTTTAATTTGAAACATTTGTTACTTTTTTATTGACATAATTTCTCTCTCTCTCTCTCTCCTCTCTCTCTCTCTGTAATCTTTTACAGATATATTTGCCTCTATCATTAGTGTCTGGCGAGCTCCCGTAATTGGAATGAATTTCGATATATTACAATTGGTAACGGCGGCCTCTTATTTAAAAGTATTAACAATAATGGTTTTGTTCATATCTTGAAGGTTTTGTAAGCCGAAATAATTAAAAAAAAGCGCAACATATCTAAAGAATGCGGCTTTGTAACTTTTTTGTTTCGATGCATTTTTCTGAAGTAATATATGTTACATAATGTATGCTTTACTACCCGGCTTTGCCGGCAAATTGTGACCCCTTTTGCAAGAAATATCTTCCATATTAAAGGTCTATGCCCACTACACCGTTCTATACCATGACCGTAACCGTAGCGGCGCATGCAAAAAAAAATATTCTTTGTATCGATCAGTATGAAACGCTGCCCACTAACCCGTCGCGTTACCGACCAACACCGCCACGTACCATGACCGGACTGACGGCGAATTCTCGATGACAATATTTTGCAGGTGCCGGTCCGCTCTATGCATGGCACGCGACGGTGTTAGAACGGGGATCATACGCGGATGATCCCCGTTCTAACCGCGTTGCCACTCCGTCAGTTCGTAATTTGTGTTCAGTTCTGTGAGACGTGCGTCAGCGGTAGACAGACATTTGAACGGGGATGGTACGGACACTAACCGCGGTGTGTACGGTTATCATACGGTCACTATACCCGTTACGTACGGGTATAATACGGTTTTAGCACGTTCTAGTGGGCATAGTAGGGCGTAGCGTGTTTATTTCGTGTCTGATACGTTCATAGTACGGTCATGGTATGGAACGGTGTAGTGGGCATAGAACTTAAACAAAAAAATGTTTGTAAGAAATAATTCCGCTACATTGAGCTATGTTGTCTTGAAATACGCATGGTTTTTAAGATATCTAGGTAGGCTTAACTGTTCATTGTATGTATCATCAATAGGGTATTTTCACAAAATACGGACACCGTTAAAAATGTGTGGAAGATTTATTTTTTGCGGTTCTAACTAAAAATGTCAGTTATTTTAATATTTTCTTTAATAAATATTGATTTTTAAAACGGTCAAAAACCGCATATTCCTAAACGATTCAAACTGGCTATACGCCGTTATGACTCCAGATACTAATATCTACAGCCTGTATGTCGGACGAATATCTACAGCTCATGTGTTGGACTAATATCTAATATTCGTGAACAAAAATATATTTGTCGTTTTGGCGGCAAATTTTAAATCGTCATAGTAAATGTATTCTTTAATATAAAAATAAAGTAAAAACACACATCAATACCTTCCGTATTTTTTTGACAATAAAAAACTTCGGAAATACTCTATTCAATCAATGGAACTTTAAAACATTAATTAAAGACACCAAATTGTTTGTTCATAGCATAATGCAACGGTCCCAAAGAACAAAGTCGGATTTGCGATTTTGTAGTTTAGTAGTAGAGCTGTTTAACGTTTTTTCTGCATTGTTACTGTTTTTGAGATCAAGAAAGATAGTATTGTTTTGATATTTGACATTTCATTCAAAATTCCGAAAATACAGACTTTTAAATCAACAAAATAAGCCAATAGAACGATTTTCTATTTTTAACAGATCCGGCAGCGTATTTACAATCCCTACCGCGTTTCAGTCGCTTTAAATTTTCAATATCAAAATTTAAATATTTAGAAATAAAATTATTAATTTCTAATATACACATTGGAAAGATTATTTTATCTAGATTTTAGAACAATTTTTGTTTTTGCAAAGTGATAAAAAATTATCAATATAGAGGTGTATTTACAATATATGGGAATAATATTAAAATTTAAATATTTAGAAATAAAATTATTAATTTCTAATATACACATCAGAAAGATTATTTTATTTAGATTTTAGAACAATTTTTGTTTTTGCAATGTGGTCAAAAATAACCAATATAGAGGTATATTTAAAATGTAAATTGTCATTACCGCGACTGAATCGGTATAGATTTTGTAAATACGCGATCCGGGATTGTTCTTTGGGGCCGTCGAATTGTTTGATAATAAAAAAAGTGTTTATATCTCGGGCGAAGTAGGGTAGCAAAGATAGCACCATTAAATTTATGAATTTGCTATGTTAGATTTGTTCCAAAGTTAACATACTAATAAATTTTTAGGTTGGGGTATTTCACAAGAATTCAAATGCCAATCAGCGCCATTTTACTTTATTACATTTTAAAGATCCCCATTAAACGCAATTTCTGACTCCATTTCAGCTTTTTTCATACTGTAATCTGTTGACGACCTGTTTAAGATTGTCATCATCTAATCATCATTGATGAAAAGCTGAAACGCACCTCGAATCAGCTTTCAAATTTAAAAAAAATAAAATGGCGCTGATTTACTGTTTGATGACAATGTCACATTTGAATTTGAAATACTCCAATGGTAGATTCTTAATAATCTTCTATATATATAAAAATCTAAAAATGTTCGTGTGTATGCCCGCTAAGCGTTGCTAAACCATTCATCCGATTGCGATGAAACTTTGGGGATTTGATGTGTGCCTGCCCGCGATGGTTTCTGTATACAATAGTGAGCTCTGGCATCATGAGATTACGCGTTGCTAAACCGTTCATCCGATTGCAATAAAACTTTGGGGATTTGATGTGTGCATGCCCGCGATGGTTTCTTTATACAATAGTGAGCTCTGGCTTCATGAAATTACGCAAACGTTCATCCGATTGCGATGAAACTTTGGGGATTTGATGTGTACATGCCCGCGATGGATCTGTATACAATAGTGAGCTCTGGCATCATTAAATTACGCATTGCTAAACCGTTCATCCGATTGCGATGAAACTTTGGTGAGTTGTTGTGAGCACGTCAACAAAGGTTTCTATATATATACTGGTGAGCTCTGACATTATGTAATTTGTATAAAAAAATTGCAATAGGTGAATATGTGGAATGCGGGAGGCGGGAGGGGAAATCGGTAGGGGTTTCGTGAGGGGAACGCGTGAGGGGAAGGGGATGCGGAAGAAGAATGAGACAAAGGGAAAGGACACGCATGGAGAAACAATTATTTATTAAGTGGCATAGCAACGCATTCCGGGAACTACAAACACAGAAGCTAGCATATTTTGATTTTTATATATATAGATTTCCCCCTAAAACCATGCGAGCGAAGCCGCGGGTAAAGCTAGTAACTAATGAAAACACTATAAACAAGATCAGCTTTTTAAAAGTTTGACATAAATAATATAAATGACAAAAATTATATTCTCTTTGTATTCGAAATCAAATTTTATCGATATATATTCTGCTTATTTTCAAAAATTTGACAATGAAGTTAAAACTTCCTAATATTTCTTGAAATTGATTTGAAAATGACACCAAATATTAGTGTCCGTTTTTTGGACAACCCAAGCAATATAAATACTGTAAATTGATGTATGTATGTATTTATAAAAAAAACTTATATTTAATATGATTACTTAATTGCTGTAAAACAATTTAAAAGTTTAATATGATAATAATGTTTTTTTTTCTTAAAATATATAACTTTAAATACATTTGTTCAATTTGTAATATTTCGTAGAAGTTTTTTCCATTCGTATGAAGCCTCCAATATTATCTTTACATGTGATGGACGTCTTTGATGTTTATATCTATAATAATAAAATGATGTTTCTTATTCACCTGTGCTTTTATTTACTCCTTTATAAATTAATGTGATATATATTTTTTTTTTACAGTGAATACCGCACAAGAATCTCAACTGCTCCCGTCTGGAGCCAGTGAGACTATGGCATCCCCAATTGGGGTATGTTGTGAGGCTGAAGGTAGCGGGGAGGGGAAGGAGGTGGGGAAGAGGAAGGTTGGGAAGTACCTGGCTATTCAGATCTGGTCACTAAACACGCTAAAGCCATTTTCAAGCAACGTTTCAATTCTGAATGGTGGTCTTACACCAGGGCGATACTGATAGTATCTTCCACTCTGGAACATGCCGCAAATATACTATATATTATTTTAAATGAATTAATTTTTGAAATAACACAAATTAATCAAATAAAATTTATTTGCGCATGCCGGGTTCGAACCCGCGACCTCCGGAATGTGAGTCAAGAGTCTTAGCCACTGGACTACGGAGGTCGTCAATTTGGATAAATTTGGTCGTCAATTTCGTTTGGATAAAAAGATTAGTGACTGACCGAAGGTTCGGTTTCGGCAACTTTCGGCAAAAAAATCTAGTTTCGGATTCAGTTTCGGTTTCGGCAGAAATTTTGCCGAAACCGAAACCGAAACTTTTTTTGACATGTTAAAAATCGATTGTTTACTGTTATTTGGGTAATTTTTTGCACTTATTCGTACAGTTAACACGCTTTATATTAAAAAAATTAAAAAAAAAAAAAACAGTAATTGAGGTACGTGAAATTTTTTTATTTTTTATTACATCTATAAAACAAAAAAAAATAATAAAAAAATAACAAAACATGTTAACTACTTCTTGGAACTTCTCGTTCGGCTGACTTCGGGTGAGTTCGTGGCTCGTGTGTCACCCGCCATCATCAATCAGCAACATGCTCAATTAATGAGGTCCTTCCTTTAATTGTTGATTATTGACAAATGTTTGTTCCAAGAAGTAGTTAACATGTTGGTCAATTTTGATTTGTTTTATATCAAAAAAATAAATATGTATATATTTTTACATATTCCAATTATTGTTTTTTTTATTTCATTTAACACATATAAAAAGAATTTTGTGATTGTAAACGCAATAAAAATTAAAATACTCAATTAATGAGGTCCTTCCTTTGTAAATGTAAGTGTTGATAATAATTATTGATAAATTTTTGTTCCACAACATTAGTTAACATGTTTTGTTATTTTTATATAAATTTTATTTGTTTTATAGAAGTAATATAAAAAAATTTATAATTTTTTCACATACCTACTTCAATTATTGTTTTTATTTATTTATTTAATTTAACACGTGATAACTGTTTGAATAAGTGTAAAATATTAGCCAAATAACAGTGAACAATCGATTTTTAACATGTCTAATAAAGTTTCGGTTTCGGCCGAAACTGAGACAGTCACCGAAGATTCGGTTTCGGTTTCGGTGGAAAGTCCCGTTTCGGTCGGACATTAAAAAAGATGATACTAATAAATCTAAACAATAATATGTAACAAGACACATAACAATAAAAAGGTAACGGTACCAACAGGGACTCGAACCCAGAATCTCTCGCCTTACCGGGACAAGCGCCTCGACCAACTCGGCCATTGAGACCTCTTATGTTTATTTCAATTTTGTCAAACTCAGAATTAACCAAATTAATAAAAAAATAATCAAATTGAATTAACAATTCACAATTAAGAGGAATATAAACGCTAGAAATATTTCGATTCTCACGCTTGCAAAATTTTAAAATCCAGCGTCTTATTTGCTAGAGGCTAGTAAGCGAAAAAGTGGTTTTTACATAGACATCCAAATGGATAGACGAGAAGATACAGGTGAGGGGTATAACCAAACTATGGGGGGGCGAAGAGGGGAAGATGACTGTGATTAGTTGAAAAATCAATCTGACAGTATATAGGCATCTCGCATTATAATATCACCAAAAATCTTAAAACAATCTGACAGTATATAGGCATCTCGCATTATAATATCACTCAAATATGTTCTTAAAAGCAAAATCTGCTTTGAATGAATAGACCTTTTTACACGGGAGCGCGAATTGCTTGCTACGTTAATAAAATATTTGCGTAGGCCAAATGTACACCCCAAAAAGATTCGCCCATTTTCACATAGCAATATTTTGTTGCCGTGTTTAGTTAAGACACTTTTACAAATGTTTCATAATTTACTTACCCTTGTAACCAGCGACGAGCACACTAAGGAACCGCCCACATTCGCTATGTGCACATTGATATGTAGGTATGTTGTATAGCACAAGCTACTGTTTTGGTGTGTTTATTTCGTTAAATGTATAGATGTTAGCTTCGCGCTGCCCACGGCAAGAATGATGACGTCACACATTTTAGATTCAAGCGAGGCTCTATCCCCTCCCCATGGGGCGAACTGGCGCCAAGGAGGAGCTCCAGCCGGTTCCATGGCGAGGGGGAAATAATACGTTTTTATCACTTAGGGCAGGTTCAGATATATTCATATGTCCGTGGGTTTTTATTTATTTTGTGCATAATTTTATAAGAACGAAAAAAAGTTAGAACATGGAAAACCTCAAAAATAGTCTTAGCCATAAAGGAGTATTTTTTTAAAATTGTTTCTTGTATTACTTCATAGTTAAGTTGTGAAAAAACTTTTTTTTTATGGTTTACGCTTATATATATTGTTACGTAAATAATAATTTTATTGTAATTCCAATACATAGAAAAGCTAGTAAAAGCTTCGATTTATCCGTAGAATATTTTTTGATGTTCATACTGTAAGCCGATTTGTCGTAAAGATTAATCAAAATAGTATCTAAATAGGATTTCACGAATAACTTCATCTTAACAATTTTTTCCCATTTTTTGGCAGATACCTTTTTGAATGGTCACAATTGTTCAAATAACTGGTTTGTTACCTAGATAGTGTCTCGGGTAAACATATTCGATTTTATTTACATTGGGCCACTATTGACCTGTTTCTAAAAGTCCAAATGAATATACAATTTTTTATTAGAATAACTCTCTGTCAATATAATATATCACTGGAGAAAAAAAAACTTCCAGATATATATATACAGGGTGTCCGCCGGCAGATTTTATACTTCAAAAAATAAAATAAAATAAAAATATGAAGACGATGAAAGTTATGTATTTATCATCTCACATAAGAATAACGCGGATTTTAGTTTTTAAAAATAACTCCTCTCGAATGGCGTCCATCTAGCCGCAAACTTTGTACTACAACCCTTAAACACTTGTCACACTTATAATAATAACCACGGAAAGACCTCAGCACAGGTCTCCAATTCCCTTCTTATTTAATATTGCCCACCCACAATTTCATCTTCTCAAAACGACCTTTTACCCAACATAATAAAATTTCAAAATATATTATGTAAAATTTTTTTAAATAAGTTAAACACTATCTACAATATATAGAAGTAAATGAATGTAAATGTGAATGTCAATTACTATCTCATTCTCTTTCAGGCTAAATCCTATAGATGTAAATATTTGTCTCTTTTTAGTGTCGCTCGTTTCCATTTCAACGAGTTTCAAATAACAACGGTGCTAAAAAATATTTCACTTCAAAATAAAAATAATTGAATATTTTTTTTATTTATTTACGACATAGTTGGCTTTTATAAAGATAAGTAATAAGTAATAAGTAATAAAGTTGTGTTAGGCAAATACGTAGTACACAATATATAATGATTAATTAATATTAAAAAAAAAATTATTAAAATAATAAAATTAATTCACTACGGAGTGGTGAAATCATATTCACTAAAGTACTAAGGCCAGTCAATAAGTAATGCCTCCCATTTTTTTCTCTTTTAATTGTCAAGAAATAAAATATATTATTGCATGGGCTGAAAACCATACTATTACCGTTTAATTTGATTCTTTTCAATACAATGTCCGTCCATTTCCACAGCCTTGGCCCATCTTTTAACAAGGGCATGTATCACAGTGTTGTAAAAAGCACAGTCACATCACATCCAGAACACCATAGCCATAACTTTCCCCGCCGATCACACAGTTTTGACTTTTTTTGTCCTTGGTGAGTTTGTGTAATGCCATTCTATTGATTCCCTCTTTTATACAGGTTAAAAAAAATTAACCCATTTTTCGCCTCCGATCACAATTTTTTTCCAGAAACTAAGAGCTGCAAGTGTTGTGGGGCCATTGTTTTTCTTGTTTTTTTTTATTCTGGCTGGTTAAGTTTCTTGGTACCCACCTTACAATTTTTTTGTTGAAAAATCAGTTGTCGAATAATCGTCATCACACTGCCTTTACTGAGGGAGAGAATGCGACATGTCTAGTTATCTGAGGTCACCACGAATGAGTGCAGTCATGGTGAAGGATTTGATATTTGGGAGGCGGGAATGGGTACCGCCGCCCCGGGAAACTTTATTGGATAACCAATACCTCTGCCATAGTGGTTCGCTACGTTTGGTGATTTAGCCGGGGTGCCCGGGTCCAGGGGGTGAGGTTTGTCTAGGTCTTGCAGGCGGATGACCTGGATACACTGAACCCCATATTCCTACCCACCCCTTAAACCCTTTTCCTTCCCAGAACTCTCCTTTCCTTAAAAAAAAACCCTCCACACGGCATCCCCAAAGATGACATACGCCCTAATGGAAATTATTTTCCTCTGGGTCTCCTGCGTGGAGCTCATGTAAAAAAAAAGCTTTGTTACAGTAACGAACCCATCGTCTAGCAGTGCTGATGTCCATTGATGCATCATGGAACACATTTTTCAGTCTTTCATGAATGTGATTTTTTTGCGTTTCCCCTTCTACAGTCAAGAATCAATCACAGAACGCTATCTATAACGAACATCGATGTCGGCCATTTTGCAACCGACTGCTGTGCTGCCACCTGTTGACGCAAAAAGTTACTACTGCAGCAGATTGTAGAAGAAGGTTTGAGGAATATCTTTATTTAAGATGAAGTCATAGTAAATAATGCAAAATCATGTGTTTTTGTTTTGAAAATTTGATCGCTTAGTAGATGCTTCAATTAAATACTGCGTGTAGAACATACCTTGGCCCTTAAAAATATCGGTAATTTTTTTTATAAGTTTTTTAATAAGCCTATAAAAAAATAAAGTATAAGGTCTAAAAAACACACTTTCAAGTCCAAACTCTCCTATTTATAAACCCCTTTTCGGATATGGTTTTATTGTGTAATGTGGCAAATTCAGTTTATTTTATAATAATCGCAAAAAAAGTTGATATTTACACCCAATCTTCCCAAAATAAAATAAAATATGCATTTTCGCGTTGATATTTTACAATACGGCCGCTAGTCGACGAATTCGGTTATTCAAAGTGACCCCTATGGCGTCCACCGAAGAACTACTGTCCACGGCACAGTAGTGAACTAGTGGATCGCCTTAAGTAGAAAAAAAATAGGAGGCATTACTTATTGACTGACCCTCGTAATTATGAAGATTTCGTTTTATAACTAATACGGAATCTTTAAACATGTCTACAATATTCCCAAATTTATTTCCAAAATGATGTAGTCTATTTACAGGTGTATGCAAAGATATTGTGGAATATCTTTGGGTGTATGAGCCTCATAATTTGTTTTAAAATTGTCACAGAAAAAGGTAGCACTTTGCCTAGTATTTCTGGTCGGTACGTAAAATTTTATTTTAGAATTTCAGGGTTGTTAATGCAATCATCAATAATTTTATTTAATAGTACAAGGTCAGAGATGATCCACCTATCTGACAGCGTAATTAAGTAGGGTTGTTTCATCAAAATGATATAGTTAATATTTTAAATTAAAATGCTTTTTGTTGGATAGAATTTTGAAATTACAAAATTGATATCTGTGGAAAATTTGTCGCAATTACTAAGTTGATAAATAATTATTCGTCAACACTCGAGGTATTATAGGAAGTGTCGATTATTTGTTCACTGGACAATGACACAAGTAAGAATGTTGCCTCAATGAGAAGTAAAACCTTTTGGCACAATACTAAAAACACTCGAGAAATCTCAACAATCGGGCAACCAGAAATTGATACCGGAACGGAGATAATTGGGGAGAGCCGTGTGCTTGTAGTACCTGTTCGTAATAATAAAATATAATTAGTTATTTGGGTTGTAATATTATCTAACAAAAAAATCTTTAATCGAGAGAAAATGTGAAAATTTTGTAAGGCAATTTTTTTTAAACACCGTCAGTAGAAGACGATTGTATGAATGAGTATGGAACAAAATAGAAATATTATGTGGCGTTCCAACGTCTCTGTCTGTTTTATTGGAGGAACAGTGTA
The DNA here is from genome assembly GCA_917880885.1 of Limnephilus marmoratus. Classification (NCBI taxonomy): domain Eukaryota; kingdom Metazoa; phylum Arthropoda; class Insecta; order Trichoptera; family Limnephilidae; genus Limnephilus; species Limnephilus marmoratus. The sequence continues at coordinate 27,227,680 of OU862928.1, forward strand.
ATGGTAAGGGAACGTACCCATACTACGTGACCCAATTTTTGCAATTTTTAACCCCCCCCCCCCCCCCCGGTGACCACGTGTAGTATATTCCAAGACCCCCCCCCCCCCCCCCCTCCCCCTACAGTTTTCACGTAGTAAATCATAAATATGGTTTTGATACATTTCTTGCTAACAAAAAGTTTTTAAAAAATTGATTGGCTTATATTTATCTTTATTAAAACGGCGCTTGCTGCTTGACGGCAAGAGTGCATGCATACCTATAATTACAAGTGGAAAAAATATTAAAAAGTTAATGGAAAAAATATAAAAAGATTTCTAGATTGACTACGTGATAAAAATCTAAGCCCCCCCCCCCCATTGTGACCAAGCGTGGTATTTTGACGATCCCCCCCCCCCCTAAACAGGTCACGTAGTATGGGTACGTTCCCTAATATATTACAATAAAATACATAAGTTTTTTTCCCTGAATAATATTGAAGTGAGCTACAAACCCATGGTAATTAGCCTACTGGAATTACCAAAATAATTAGGAATTCGACAGTCTGAAACGACTTAGTAACAAATGTAATTAATATAATTGATTAAAATTCTTGTAGACTCTTCCCCTCCCCATGTCTTAAGTATATAAACCGTAGACTAAGAATAATTTGTACCAGTCTGAAGATGGCTTTAACAAGCTGAAACCGGTTACGGTCAATAAAATTAATTGGAAAAAAAGTTTTATATCGTAATGGAATTCCACCATGGTTAAATGGTAAGTCATTATTACTTTTAGTTATTTGAAGTTTGTGCAAGGTGTCCGAGGGGGGGGGGGAGGTTCACTAACGTCGGGAGGTGATTCACAATGCTAGTAACTAAAATTAAAAAATATAAATAACTTATTGTTAACATCATAGATTTTAGGTAATTTTCAGATTTTAAAAAAATATTGTTTGCGTAAAAAAATCTTCCACGGAAGATATAAATCTTTTTGAAGTGTAAACTTTTTTAGAAGCGCTGGGCTTGAAACTCGATGAAATGAAAAATACCGACATTAAAAAGAGACAATCACATAATATGTATATCTATAAGATTTAGCCTGCGAATGAATGAGATAGTATAATCGGTCTTCTTTTTGTGCGGTGCTTCGTAGCCTCTTCACTCTTGTCTACTATAGTTTTCTGAAGGTTTCACTTCTACCGCGTTTGAATTGCACTTAGTTTTTTTTTTACTTCTTGCAACATGTAGAATCACCTTCCTGTATAATTACCCCCGAACATCCCGTGTAATGACAAAAAGAAACATCGAATGAAAATAAAGAAAAACAAAAACTTATTATGTTATCACGTTCTATTTTGTCATTGTTTTGTTTTATACAGTAACCATAAAGACCTTCTGCGTAGCCGTGTTGCTAAAATCCTGTTCTATGAATAGAATGGTCGAGTGCTCATATCCCGTAGTTCGCAAATAATTGTTTTAAGTTCACATGTATTACAAATAAGTCGGTTATTTTTTATTTCAGATCTCCCTGGTGCAATTTTACCATTCAAATAAGAAAGTTGCTTGAAAAAGCATTAGATGTATTTTCAACCTTCCTTTTCATATCACCTTTCTGGATTCTGTGTGGAGGTTCTTTTTAGGAAGTTAAGGCGAGAAAGTTCTGGGAAAAAAAAAGAGTGGATAGGAATCTAGGGGTCAGTATTTTTTTATATGAGATCCACACAGGAGGCCCTGAGGAAAATATTTTCCCTCAAGGCCTATGTCATCTTTGGGGATGCTGTGTGGAGGGTTTTTTTAAGGAAAGGAAGAGGAGGAGAGTTCTGGGAAGGAAAAGGGTTTAAGCAGTGGGTAGGAATCTGGGGTTCAGTATGTCCTGGTCATCCGCCTCCAAGACCTAGACAAACCTCACCCCATGAACCCGGGCACCCCCGCTAAATCACCAAATGTAGCGAACCACTTGGGGTGACCTACGGCAGAGATGTTGATTATCCAATAAAGGTTCCCGGAGCGGTGGTACACATTCCCGCCTTCCAAATTCATATGTCCTGGAATGACGGACATATAAATCTCTCCATCCCATAGTAAGGCGATGTTCCGAGAGAGTCCTGGTGGAGAGATCAGGTCAGAGAGAAAAGGTATCTCTCAATCAGTCTCTCCCTGATCCGGCATACAATGCAGTTGGTGAGGAAGACGTGTCCACCGCCAAGATCCGGACAAACCTCCCCCCATGAACACGTGCACCAACGCTCTGTCACCGAACACAGCGAACCGCGTGGAATGACCTCTGCCAGAGGTGTCGGATATCAAATAAATGGTTCCCGGGGTGGTAGTACCCATATACGCCTCCCAAATATCAATTCCTTCACCATTCACTTTAGCCTCAATAAAATTGTGGGTGTCATTGTTCCACTGCTTTGTGCGGTATTCACATTTAAAAAAGTACAAATGTGCAGTTCACAAGTGGTAGAAGTGAAACCTTCAGAAAACTAAACTAGAGAAGAGTGGGAAGGCTACGAAGCACCGCACAAAGAGGAGACCGATTATCCTATCTCATTCTCTCGCGGACTAAATCCTATAGATGTATGTGTATGTCTCTTTTTGTTTCATTGAGTTTCAAATCACAACAGTGCTAAAGAATTTTTCACTTCAAAAATACGTAATTAGTGCTATAAAACTAGGAATTAATTAAATTACCAACTAAAATGTTGTAAATTAACACATTGTTCCAAAGTACACATACCTCCTCTATATAGTTCGTGCGTTGCACCAAAGTGTAATAAAAATGTATTGAACAAACACCGACCAAATCGGTCGACTGCAATGCTATTTCCTTCCGACTTTTTAACCCGACAAAACCCAACTCGCAAACAGCGACTTAATTTACCCTTTTTTGTGCAGTTTCCCAATCAGTATCGTAATTCTCCGACACTCGAAATCCACGGGAAATTACGTGCCGAACGCTAAAATATTTCGGTGATAAATATTTGTTCGGTCAAAATGTAAAAGGGGCTAAACTATAATAACGAGTATTTATGTGAACAGTAGAACTCACCTCCAAAAAAGCACGTATACTATTTTCTCTACTATTCAACGTGTCCCAAAATTCAACAATAAGCGGACAACAGTAGGTGGGCCTGCTCATGACTCCTCGAGAAAAAAATGGAAAAAAAATATTATTCAATTTTTTTTAATGTACAGTGGAGGTAATCCACCTCTTACCCGCCTTGGTATAAGTAACTGATGGTTACTCCTTCAAGGCTCTCGCAAGATTCTAATTTTTTTTGTTAAACGAAGCTACATTTATTTATTTTGAACGAATCTAGACCTCCAGTGTCCATGCATACGTTGTTAGTAAGCAGTATGCAAGTGCTTAACAGGAAAAACAAAATGCAAAAAATAGGTTAGTAAGACAAAGATAATTAAACAGGGCAAAAGAAAAACTCATTCATGAGGCTCCATGAGGCGGCATTGCATCTGTAAAAACCCGCAAGCACCTGCATAAAATAGAGAACATAAGTAATACAATAAATCTCAAATCAATTGGCAAGTACCAACAAAAAATGTGAATGGCTTTCGGTCTGATCATAAACTACACTTAGCTTCCGTGTCCCTTAGCCAACCACTCAGTGAAGCCTCAAAGAATGTTAGCTGAATATTTGGGGTAAAATACCCGAAGACTAAAAGAAATTTCAGCGTTGGGTAGTCAGAGGCAGGACAAAGGATAGTCAAGGTCGTCTGATCAAGCCTCAAGCCTGCACATGTCATTGGGGGAGGCGCAGATAGATTTGAGAAGGATCTGCAAAATTAGTAATGTAACTAAAGATGAAGCAGGGACGAGGTCCAGCACACCCCCGTATGGGGATAGGGGAGAAAAAAAATAAAATTGGAGTTTAGTTCATCCAGTAAAACATTGAAACAGTTAAAGACAAACAAAACAAAACAAAACAAGGAACATGGCATAAATTAACAGTAGTATAATAATTATTAACAAAACAAATCGCAAGGCAATTATATACATTTTTTTAAAACATAGTGAACAAAATAATATAATAACGCAAATGTAAAATATAACATACAAATCCTAATATATAATAAAATAAATGTTAATAAAATAAAAGAAATAACATATTACAGAAACGCAAAACACATAAATCATAACAATTAAATCCAAGCGGTAAATGTAAAGGAATCATGAAGAGTGTCCGTGAATTCAGAAGCAAAATACACCTGGTACCTAAGTTGTTTTACAGCTACTCAGCGACTCTAAGAACAGGCCATCACAGGAGATCTGTATTCCAAGCAGGTCTCGTAATAACTTGTAAACCATCAATCATTTCGTCTCGAGCATCCGTCAAAATCTCACAGTGCCACAAAATGTGCTCGGCTGTTTGGTCGGTATCACCACAAGCGCAATTGGGATGGGATGATAGAGCCAGTCTGTGAAGTCTACCTCTAAACTCCCCATGCCCAGAAAGCAATTGGGTGATATGGTGGTCCATTAAAAGATATGCCCCTTCCATTCTGATTTTAACTGATGGAAAGAAGGAGAAGGTCCATCTTCCCATATTCGATCTATCCCATCTTATCTGCCATTCACTCAGCGTTTTTATTCTCATCATCTTTAGAAGTTCAGGGAGAGGCACTGCTCCACCAGGTATTAATTCAATACCAAGGTGGTTTACAGGTCTTCCTCTTTTCAGACACTTCTTTGTCAAAACTTCCCTAATTTCTAAATCAATTGGCAAAATGCCAGCCAAAATTGGCAAAGCATCCGATGAAACTGTTCTGTAGGCTCCTGAAAGCGCCAGTAAGGGGATTCGCTGGCCCCTCTTAAGCGCTGAATGAATAAGTGAATTAGCGAGTCGATGTTCCCATACACAGGCACCATATGAGACTTGTGTCACATATACGCATCTGTATAATAGACGGAGCGCAGGGAAACGTAAACCCCATTTAGCAGTTGAGATTCTTCTCAGTTTTAAGAAGAGAGCCTGGGCCTTACTAGAAACGCTTTTAACGTGAGTCAAGAACGAGGACGATCTGTCTAATGTAACGCCTAAATATTTAGTACTCTCTACAAAACGGATTGCAGTATCTCCCATTTTTATGAAAGGGTTTCTACCTCTACTGAGGGAGCCTTTCATAAGGAGACCCACGGTCTTATGGGGAGCAAAAGTCAGTCTGTTTTCCTTTCCCCAGTTAAGAATCATTTTCAAACCTTCTTCAGCTTTATTTTCAACTTCTTTTCTACTGTCCCCAGAGACCAAATACAATTTGTCGTCTGCGTAATCAATCGCAATAGTGCCTTCAGGTAAGGGTAACCTGGAGGAGTCATCGAATAAAATATTCCAGAAATCCGGTGCAAGGGGAGAACCTTGGGGACAACCCATGTCCACATCTCTTTCAATGATACAATCACCAAAAGAAATTATAATTTTTCTATCTTTAAAATAATCACAAGATATTTGAAAAAGTTTTCTTGGACAATTACGATTCTTTAATTTAGTTAAAATCATCTCCCACCATGCATTATCGAAGGCACCAGTTATATCTAAGAAGATACCGATTACGTACCTCTTTGTGCAGACCTTCACCCAGTCAAGCGCAGTCATAATGGCGTGCTCCGTGGACTTACCTGGGACGAATCCATATTGATGTACATATGATGGTGTTAATGTTTCTCGTAGACGATTTTGAATAATTTTTTCCAATATTTTCCCCAATACAGGAAGAAGTGTTATTGGTCGATAAGCTTTAATATCCGTTCTTTTTTTGTCGTTCCCTTTAGGTATGATCCTGAGCACGCCTTTCTTCCATACAGAAGGGAAAACTCCCCTTCTCATACACGTTTCCATAACCTGAAAGAGTTCTTCCTTGGCATGGATCCATACATACCTCACAATTATACTATTCAATTTATCATGCCCTGGTGCCTTCCTAGGACTCAAACCCTTAATTATAATTTCTATTTCAGCTCTAGTTATTTTAGAAATTTTTTCCTCCTGGGAGAGGATTGGAGGAATCCGTGATTGATTTCTAATCTGTTGGTGGTGGTCGCTTTCCCCAATGACTGAATCTAAGGGAACTAACTTTCCCAGAAGTGTATTGAGAGTAGTTACCACGTTAATACTCTCAACGTTCCCGTTATCATTGTCGATAACACTAGATAAAAACCGATCAGAACCTTTACCCGTTTTTTCAATGGCGCTATAAATATCCCATGGGTTAGAGTTACCAACATCTTTAACCCAATTATGCCAAGCAGCTCGTTTAGCCAAAAGTACAGCCGATTTGAAAGCTTTACGAGAGCTACTTAGTTGTCTCCTGAGGGTGGATGTCTCCTCCTCCGTACAACCAACCCGTCTAGAGACACCTAAAGCTCTGTAAGCTCTCTTAAAAGTGCCCTTTAGCAAAGTCAGCTCATTCGACCACCACGGAGACCTAATAATCGTCTTTGGGTTTGTTCTTCCCAGAGACGATTCAGCAGCTGATACCACGGCCGCGTTGAAAAAATTCCCCAAATTGTCCGGATCTCTAGCTGCTACGTCATGAAAATCCCTTAAAGTATCACGTAGAGCATCCCCAAAGTTATCCCAATTCGCCCGAGTAGTTTTGAAGTTCCAGGAAGATCTTGGAGCTTCGGTCTTCTTGACACCCACCATATAAGTTATTAATCTGTGATCAGAATTAATAGCACATTCGTGGACCTTCCATTTAGAAATCTTGGCCGCAATCGATCCAGAGCAAAGAGTTAAATCAATATTGCTCTCACCATGTGTATTACTGAAAGTAAAAATACTACCAGATTCATTTATTAAAGAAAGACCTTGCGTCGCAATAAGGTCTTCGACGGCGTCTGAACGTTCCGTCCGTTGTTCAAAATTGTCAAACCACATCGGTGAGCGAGTATTAAAGTCTCCTCCAATAACTATGTTACGTCCTTTAAGCGCGTTTAGTGCGCGCGTCAGGCTCAAGATATGAGGTCCAACTGGATTACAATGTTTAAAATAGACTGAAATTAAAATAATTTCAGTGTCTCCAAAATTAAGTGAAACACAAGTTTGGTACTCGTTTGACAGTCCCACCAGAAGGAGGGGACTGATTAACGAAATGTTAACCAGGACTCCCGCCCCCGGTGCTGGGCCAATTTCAAGTACCGCACCCGGATATTGAACAGGCGTTCTACCTAACCAGGTGTATTGCTCCTGAATGAGCAAGATGTCAATTTTTTTGTCAGTCATAATCTTCAGTGCCTCAAGCGTGGCCACTCTAGACCTCTGAAGATTTATCTGACCAAGGGAAAGAAGGTTAGAATCCATAGTCGGTTAATCTGACTTGGGCTTCTATAGCTGCAATTTGGGCTGGGCAAAGCCGATCTCCAGTATTATGTGTTGCTGGCTTTTTGAAACGTGTGCAAGTAGCACAGACAGCAGCTTGCGCCTTCTTAGTAATTTAATTTAATTCTTTTTAATGTACAAAAAAAAATTTAAATCCTTTGAATATTGACACCTCTTGACCATGACCACAATTTTTCAAATATTTCTGATTTTTTTTTTGTATCGCCAACCTAAGTAGCACGGCTATCCACCACAAGACTTAAAAATCCAAGAATGCCTGTAGTTTTTACATAATATTTTTAACATTTTGAAGTGAAATCTTCTTTAGTACAGTTATAATTTGAAACTCGGTGAAACGAAAATGCGACACTAAAAAGAGACAAACACAAGCATCTATAGGTTTTAGCCTGCGAGAGAATGAGATATAATAATCTGTCTCCTCTTTGTGCAGTATTTCATAGCCTCCCCACTCTTGTCTACTTTACTTTTCTGGAGGTTTCACTTCTACCGCGTATGAACTGCACATTTGTATTTTAAAACAATCAAATGAGGAATTATTATTTAAAAAATGATGTAATAAAAACTTCTAAATAAATTCAAGAGTCTAAAACTTAAAATGGCTTTAGCCTTGTTTAGTGAATAGATCTGAATACATAGGTTCTTCCATACCTTCCTCTTGCCCACCTCCTACCCCTCCCCGCTATCTTCAGCCTCACAACATACCCCAAGTGAGGATGCCATAGTATCACGGGCTCAAAAAAATTAAAGCAAGACTTGCTTTAATTATAAGGTGAATGCAGCAGATTTTCGAAATCATATACGGATTGTATAAAAAAATGCAGACAGATGAAATGCCAAACGGTCGAGTTAACCCCTCAGAAAATCGCCAGGCTTAATTTCGGTTTACGGAAGGTCTTCCAAAATAATAAAACTTTTTTTTTTTATACTAACTATTGGCTGGAGAATCCGAATCCGAAAGAATTTTTTTTCGGAAAGCAATATTAACAAAGTTACACGACTTTAAAATTTTCTATACGCATACATGAAAATCGACATATTGGAAGTATTATGACAGTTTAAAGTCATAGAAACAGCCACATAAAATTAAGTGTTGCCATATCAATAACTAACTTAAGTAATTATTTTTTATAAATTTTACTCACTTTTGGCGTAAACGCTAAACTACTTGAAAACAGGGATATTTTTTTAAATTGACGCGAGCAAGCGGTATAAAGGGGCACAAACCATGTGACACAAACCTAGCGTAGCCGTGAAACTACTTGAAAACGTAGGCTGTTTTTTAAAATTGACGCGAGCAGGCGGTATAAAGGGGCACAAACCATGTTACACAAACCTAGCGTAGCCGCTAAACTACTTGAAAACAGGGATGTTTTTTGCCGTGACGCGAGCAGGCGGTATAAAGGGGCACAAACCATGTTACACAAACCTAGCGTAGCCGCTAAACTACTTGAAAACAGGGATGTTTTTTTTGCCGTGACGCGAGCAGGCGTTATAAAGGGGCACAAACCATGTTACACAAACCTAGCGTTAGGTTAGGTTAGGTTAGGTTAGGGACGCGAGAAAGGGGCACAAACCATGTTACACAAACCTAGCGTTAGGTTAGGTTACGCATTTTTAAGACTACGAATTTTCATACTTCGTCGATTTATAAGGTATGTTTGATGATATTATTGCATGGTAACATTTAATTTTGTGTGGTAAAACATTTTTCTAGTTTATCTATGACTTTAAACTGTCATAATACTTCCAATATGTCGATTTTCATGTGTGCCTATAGAAAATTTTAAAGTCGTGTAACTTTGTTAATATTGCTTTCCGAAAAAAAATTCTTTCAGTTTTGGATTTTCCGGCCCATAATTAGTATAAAAAAATAAAAAAAAATTATTTTGGAAGACCTTCCGTAAACCGAAATTATTCCAATCGCCAATATGCACTTTTAATGTCTTTAACGAAATGACATTTTACGAAAACTTTGTATTATCACCGCTTCACAAATAAAGCTCTATAAATGAAACATTTCTGAACGTAGCCAAATAGTAAAAACTGTTTTAGACAGGTTACAAAATAAGCTTTCGAATTATCATATTACAAATAAATATTAATATTTGTAAATATTAAAATTTAGAATGCAAACATTAAGAAAATGTGAAAATGACTCACGTGATGTTTTTATGTGAAAACGGTACTAAAATCACAGATTATGTAAACAACAATATTTATTCTATTGTATAAATGTGTAATAAACACTTTTGTCACCTTACTTTTTTATCATTTCATATAAAAATATTTAATAAAAATTAACAACGTCGGGCGCCCGTAGGAAATTTAGCGGGATAAATTATGTGTCAGACTGCGCGTCTGACAGGATGTTCTTTCTATGTATTTCTATGGACAACTTGAATAGAGATGTGCAGCGTAATTCACTATCGACATTTCACTTTTTATTTTACGGATGTAACTAAAACAATAATGGAGTTATAACGGTTTCTATGGAGACACACGCGCTGACGTGTAAACACGCTTATTGTACTTGACTGCTGTCGTATTTTTAACGCATATATCTGCTTACGTTGCGGAGGGGAAAGAGATTTCGCTAAGCTCAGTCATAAAAAAAATGATTTGAAGGTGGATCTCACAATAAACTTAGACAAGCGATAAAGTACCTACTCAAAATATAATATTTTAAAAACACAATTTTTTAAAATGCCAATTTTAAAATTGTAACGAATTTCTCAAAAAATCAGACTTTTCATTTCATTGTGCTTTTTCATTCTCACCAGTTTATAATACTTATAATTAAATTAAATGCATTTTTTTTAATTTAGAACAATTAATATTTTCTTTAGCTAAAATGTTTGTAATGTAATTGGTAATTGATTGGTCCCCTTTTACCATTTCACTGTCGAATATTCTTACAGACATCAGTTTGTTTATTTACTTTCATTTGCCTGAATTCAGGTTGAAAAAAACATTGGCGAACTTCAGTAATAATAATATTACGTAATTCCGTAATAAAGCAAATAAGTGTTGAAAATATTTAGCACACGAACAATAAACAATTTTTCTTTTGTAATAAAAAGATTTACTCAATCAATTTATTAATGCAATGTCTGCTTATCTTCACGGAATAGCCGCAGACGAGGAGGCTTCGACGAATTGTGGTTATTAAGAAAGCCTGAAGGCCGACTTTCTCATAAAAAATACCGGTTTCACGCGGTACCCGCAAAGCGGAAGGAAGGAAAAGTGAGGAATGCCGACTTACCTCGCAGATTTTCTCGTTCGCTTGTCCTTTTCACATCCGCTGGTTCTTTTATATTCACCAATAGGCCACTTGCATCACATTTTTTTCCGGTTTAGGCAAATATTCTAAGACATTCTGTTTTTTTTTTTTTTTTTAAATCGTATTATTGAGACCATTTTTTATAAACCGGAAAGACGGGACATAATTTTATAGGTGTGAAAAAACGATAATTACATAGCCGCAAATCATTTTAAAAAAAGAACGTTTTCCACACGAATGGCACAGGAGAATAACGAGGCATACCAAAAATATTACATCTCATAAATATTTTTTTTCCTTGATCCATCTTATTGATCATAAATCATTATAATGAACAGCGTATATATTACTAAATTCAATGTAATATACTTGTACTTGTAAATTATAATAATAATAAGAATATTATAAAATTTAATTTTGTTAAAATCAGCACCATAATCATTATACCTCTAAAACACGTACCGACATCATCTGCACGTTCTGAAGAGAACCCCGTACTTTTAATGATCTACGGGGTTCTCTACGGCATCTGTCAAAAAGTGAAACCAAATGATAAGTTCGCAGAGAACAAACAATAAATCTAGTGAACGCATTCAAAAATTCACCTGAAATCAAAGTGATGCCATATAAAAAAATAAATCATTGTGGAATTTAAAAAAAAATGATAGGAACATTTTCGGAGACGGGACATTTTCATGTAGTGACGTTACGAGCCCAAATAATGGATTTATTTATTTAAAAATAAAAAAAACTGTACATTTCTAAACAATTTTACTAACATTTTCTTAATCTTAGTAAAAAGATCTATCCACACGATTTTTTCCAAGTCGTTATGAAATCCATGCAAGTGGCCTATTGAACTCATGAGCTTATGATTTTCACTTACCTATATAGAAATGTTCGACACGGTCAATTTGAACAGCTCCGTATTCAACATAGATGTTGAGAGGACTTTTGGTAATTTACCACAAAAGGCTCCATATTCAACATATGTGTTGACAGGAAAGTGGGTATTTTACAACTGAATAATGTGATACGTGATTGTATCTGGTCGGCATGGTGGGTAGGAAAAATTATGATGTGTTTGGTAGGAATTATAAGAATTGGTAGGTAGAAATTAAAAGTTGGAAAAATAAAGGTAAAGGAGCAAGGCACCAACACTGGGTACAATATTTTTTACATTACTCCACACAGGAGACCTTGAGAACAATATTCAGGACCTCAAACCCATATCAGATGCTGTGTGGAGGATCTTTTTGAGGAGAGGAAGGAGTTGATATGTTGTAGGAGTGAGAAAACACAGAGGCCGGCAAATCGTTCAACAGTTGAGCGGTTGAATCAAGTCGTAGAAGCGACCCATATTCATGTGACAAATGTCAACCGTGTGCATATATTGGGCGAGCGTTTGGCGTGTTTCTGACTATGCACCGGTGCCGAACGAATCAATGATTCTAGTTCCTCGTAGCATCTTCCATTACCTATACTCTAAAGATTGAAACCCGCTTGTTAAAATAGGGGAATCTATCAAACAGACCGCCCGTTTTTGCAAAGAGTCAAGATTTTTCAGGTATATTAGGGTTCCAGTTATGTACTATTAAAATATCTACGGACCATGTACACTAAATCCTAGAGGGAAAATGTCAATGGGCCGCCCAAGGCAAAGTTGGGAGATGAAACTCCAGAGGCTATGCGAGAACAGGCTTGGCCCTGCTATGGATGAACGATGAGATGAGAAGAGAATTCTTCCTTATTACGTTCTCACATAAATTACTTTATTCCTGTGTATAAAATAACTAACTAACCATCACGCCGGCCGTTTCCAAACAGAGGATGGACTGTTCAACAACTCGGTATTGGCGCAAATTCCTTGCTTCAATCATACATCGCCTCAGACAGTAGACACACCCTTCTGTTATTCTGACTCTTGAGAATGCTCGACTCAAATATTTGGTTCACTTGATTGCTGTGTTTTCCTCCGGCGTACCTCTTTACACTCCTTTCTTCGATCGTCCGCTGTACATGCTTAAACCATCTAAGCATACATTTATTAATCTTACTCATTTCGCTGACATCAGTCTTGCATTTTCTGATCTCCACATTTCTCAAATGACCGTACTTAGTTTTAAAACGCATACTCTTCAGGGATACCATTTCTACAGCATTCAGTCTAATTTCATCCTTCTTCTGCTAGTTCCATGCCTCACTCCCCCATCAGGGTAGGTACCAGGACGCCTTTGTGGACTGCTAGCTTGAAAGAAGCTATGTGAAAATAAGAATAGATATTACGTAAAGCTAGAAAAAGGATCAAATGAACTGTGAACCCAAAAATCTAATCGGGCATGACACGCATCGTAGTAGTATTGCAGTTCACGGGTGCGATACGATAACCTTGGGGAGAGGCTATACTTAAGGAAAAGCAATTGTCCTTAACCTTAATATTTTTAACGACTATTTCGGTAACAGCTATTCCAGCTCTTTCGAATGATAGGAAAATTGTTCTTAACCATAAAATTATTAACGAATTTAACGCTTGTATTCTAGTTCTCTCGAATGACGGCAGAATTGTCCTTACCCTTAAATGTGTTAACGACTCTTACATTAAGTGCAATTTCAATTCATGACATTAAAATCTTTTTCTCTCATTTCTCTCGGATGACAGCCAAAAAGTCGTTAATTTTAAGGTTAAGGGCAATTCCGAGGAGATTAACATACATTGCATTATTAAATTGATTAAGTCAATCTTTTTATTCCAAAAGAAAAAATATTTATTGATTTACTTATCCTTCAGTGGAATCGGAATCGCCCTTCTGGATGTGTAGAAAGAATGCCAGATAACAGGTCACCTACAACCAAACAAACCAGAGGCAGACCGAGGAAGAGGTGTATTGACTATGTGGAAGAGGACGAATGGCGAAGATCTGGAACAAGCGAAGAACAGTTGCGGAAGAGAAAAAATCTCACCCTGGGGTGTACATAATAATGATGACGATAAAATAAAATATGGACGACAATTTTTACTGCATGGTCAGACCAAAGCCACAAATAACAAAATCACAAATATGACGTCATATTTTCATTTAGTGAAGATGAAAACACGTTTTTTTAGAAAGGTCTTTGATAATAATTCACTACTACCACGTCTTATTTATTTTATAACCGCAATGTGGTAAATCTGTATCTAGATAAAATTAATGGCCAACCAACATCAGTCACGTAAGAATTTTATAAGAAGAGACAAGACAGAATTTTAAAAATGTTAAATGGTAACATTGACCAACTCAGCGTATCTTTTGGTTTTCTTTTACCTTAAGTATTATTTTATTTTACAATAATGACATACTTACTACATATAGTCCAGTCAAAGAATGATTCCGCGTATTTTTTGGTTTTGTTTTACATTAATAATTATTTTATTTTACAATAATGACATACTACATATAGTCCAGTCAAATAATGGTCCAAAAGGAGGAGTAGAGTGCGTGAGCAAGGACCTAAGCGATTCTTTCAGAAACTTGAACAGAGTGCTTAGGGTGTGAACATACTAAAAATCATGATGATATTATTTTTTTGGTACATTATTTTACATCTTATGGTATAATTTAATAATATTGGCCTCACCACGTGGTCCTCACGTGATGAGGCCACCGTTCGAATTCTGAGCGGTGGTGTTAGACCAGAGCAATACTGAGAGTATCTTCCACTCTGAAACTATAATATGTATAATTTTTAAATGAGTAAATGTGGAAATAGCATAAATTAATCAAATAAAAATTGTTCGTAGGTAGGCATTGATCCTGGGTTCGAGTCCTGAATGTGACCGTATCTTTTTCTGATTTTTCTGTTGCAGATTTTTGATTAAGTTTCGCCAATATTGACTTCATTCAAAAATACGAGTAATACAATTTAAAATTCGGGTTATATGGTGATTTAAATTTAGATGGTGACTTTTTGATCGTGAAATGCAGTATAAAATATGATAATAAAAAATTTAAAAATAATAAAATCCTCGCGCAATCACAAAATTAAAAAAAAAAAAAATTAATGTAATATTTGTCAAAATAAGATATTAACAAATATTTCAAGAAATAAGTTTTAAGATTTTCACGGCCAAAAGCATTTTCGTTATTTGTTTTTGGGGTGTTATGCCGTGTTGCGCTACCTCCTTCTTTAGCCAACGTTTCGGACATCGTTGCAGTGTCCATCATCAGGGCAGATCCGGCAGATCTACCTACAAATAACGAAAATTTCAAGAAATAATTCAGGCAATGGTGAATACCTCGAAGCTAAATATATACATTATTGTTATGTGTGAATACCTCACAAGAGTCCCAGCTGCTCCCACCTAGAGGCGTATTTCCAAAACCTATGTCGGTTCAGTCGCGGTAGCGACAATTTACATTTTAAATACACCTTTATAATGGTTATTTTTTATCACTTTGCAAAAACAAAAACTGTTCTAAAATCTAGATAAAATAATCTTTCCAATGTGTATATTAATGTAAGCAGTTCTCTTTGTGCTTTAGCCCACCTGAGAATTTCTGTGTTGGTGATCATGTCGGTCCATAGGACTTTGAGCGTTCTCCGGTGAAGCCACATTTCAAAAGCCTCTAACCTGTTCATGGTATTTACTTTATTAGAAGTGTGGAGGAGCTATTCCAAGACTAAGAGACATTTTTTTCAGGGCAGCGCAAGACAGAGAGACATTTTCAAGAGTGATCGCCAACGTCGCGGGGACCTGATACGGCACACACAGAAGAAGTAAGTAATGGCAGTAAGCTGGCGTCCCGCAGGGATCGGTTCTGTCTCCGACTTTGTTTTTGTTGCACATCAACGACCTTTTGTCATGTGCACCAATTCACTGTTATGCGGATGACAGTACAGTTCATGGTAGCTTTTGTTTGAGAAGCCCCCAAAGGGCTCACAAACTCCAACAGCTCGTAGGGCTTTGAAGCAAAGAATGGACGGTTACCTCGAGAGTGTTTTCTCTTGGGGTAAAAATAATCTCGTTGAATTTAATGTTTCAAAGACCCAATCTTGTCTGATTACGTCTAAAAGGGATCGAAATGAAAATCTAGTCTCTTTCAACGGAAGCAATCTTCCGAATAGGCCCTCCATTGATATGCTTGGTGTAACCCTAAGTGACAAGCTCAGGTATGGGGGCTCCATCGAAGCCAGAGTAAAGTGAGCCTTCCAAAAACTGGGCGTACTGTACAGGGCCCGCAGATACTTTAATAGTACACAACTGCTAACCTTGTACAAATCACAAGTACGCCCCACGGTTGAATTTGGAAGCCATCTCTGGTCTGGAGCTCCAAAATACCTGAAAAATACCCTCGACTCTGTGCAGAAACGGGCGGACCGTTTGATAGATTCTCCCATCTTAACAGACGGATTGCAATCTTTAGAGCACAAGCGTTGAGTGGGAATGCTATCCTTGTTCTACCGGTATACAATGGAAGATGCTCCGAGGAACTAGCATCATTGATCCCTTCGGTACCGGTGCATAGTCGGGAAACACGCCAAACGCGTGCCCAACATTTGTATACGGTTGACATTTGTCACATGAGAACGGGTCGTTTCTTCGACTCGTTCTTGTGTTCAACAGCTCGGCTGTGGAATGATTTGCCGGCCTCTGTGTTTCCTCCTTCCTACAACATGGGTCTCTTCAAGACCAATATTCATTCCTTCCTCTCCTCAAAAAGACCCTCCACACAGCATCCCAGATTACATAGGCCCTGAGGGAAATTATTTTCCTCAGGGCCTCCTGTGTGGAGTTAATATAAAAAAAAAATGTGTGTATTAGAAATTAATAATTTTATTTCTAAATATTTTTATTTTGCTAATATTCCCATATGTTGTAAATACATGGGAATTGGTTATTTTTTAACACTTTGCAAAAACTAAAATTGTTCTAAAATACAGATAAAATAATCTTTCCAATATGTTTACTACAAATTAATAATTTTATTTCCAAATATTTAAATTTTGATATTGAAAATGTAAATTTTATTGTCGCTACCGCAAATTAACCGGTATAGGTTATGGAAATACGTCGCCTGGAGCCTGTGAGATTATGGCATCTCCAATTGTGGTATGTTGTGAGGCTGAAGGTAGTGGGGAAGGGAAGGATATGGCGAGGAGGAAGGTGGGGAAGTACCTGACTATTCATATCTGGTCACCAAACACGGCCAAAGCCATTTCAAGCAACGTTTCAATTCTGAATGGTAGTCTAACACCAGGCTGATACTGAGAGTATCTTCAACTTTGGAAGTTGCCGCAAATATAGGTATCTACCATTATTTTAATTCAAATTAATTGTGAAATAATGGGATTCGACAAGAGCCTTACCGTTCGACCACGCCGGCCGTCATATCGATCTCGGAAGAAATTCACGAGTAATATACTCCTATTATATTCTGAATAGCCTGAATAACCATTGGCAGGTTGGTCCTATAGGTAGGAATATGCAATAATCTATGATGACGCTGCTAGAATAGTCATCTGGAACATAGAGACCCACACGCTCCAAATAAATAACTAGTCTCTCAGCCTACAGCCTCTGAACGCAGACACTACTTCTCCCTTTCTCCCGGCTTCTCGTCGCCAATGAAGCGTTGTTAGGTTTTTTCTCTCATTATGTTTCAATTCGACTGTAGTTTATAGAAACGGCCTGTATAAAAGACAGTTTAACGGTTGGCCTGTCGTCAAAGAGAAATCTACCGCGAACAACCAAACGTGCACTTTTTGGAAAAAACAATCACCATGCTTTCACTGGTGAGTACAAAGTGATACTTAAACAACTAGTACTAGTTTTAACTGATTTTTGTGAATATTATTTGTCGGTTTATAACTAAAATCCACTGTGAGTGCAGTATGGATCCAAGCAGTTCGTTTTTTTTTGTGAATACCTGTCGTACAAGAGTCCTAACAGTTCCGAGAACAATCAGTTTTCCCAAACAGCCGTTGAGAAAGTGGTGGGTCCCCTCCGATGTTCCGAAGACTCCAGTTACTAATATCTACAGCCTGTATGTCGCACGAATATCTACAGCTCATATGTTGAACTAATATCTACGAACTTCAGAGTGTTGACTAATATCTACAGAGCGTAGGTTGAACTAATATCTACAGAGCGTAGTTTGGACTAATCAGCTAAATGTGTCCAATCTTCCGATATCAGGAATTTTTACATACATACTTAATACATAAATTAAGTTTTTTAAACTTGCGTACGCAATATTACGTTATTCCAATATGCTATTCATAATTGCAAATCCAACCTCTGCCAGTACTGTAGATATTAGTCAACACTTTGGTTATCATAGATATTAGTCAACAGTTTGAGCTGTAGATATTCGTCAACACTTTGATTCTCGTAGATATTATTAGTTCGATTTTTTCAGTTTTTGGAATTCCTGTAGATATTAGTAGACGCCTCCGTTCCGAAGCGTCTTTAGTCAGTGTGGGCTACGCTTCCCCAATTAGAGTATAACCTAACCTAATCTAATCTAACGTACAAGAGTCCCAACAGTTCCGAGAACAATCAGTTTTGGGAAAGTGATGGATCCGCTCCGGTGTTCCGAAGTGTCTGTAGTCAGTGTGGGCTATGGCTTCCCCAATTAGAGTATGTTGTAGTGGTAGGGGAAAGGAGATGGGAAATAGAAAGGCAGGGAAGTTCCTGAATGTGCTTATTTGATCACCAAACACTTCTAAAGCCATTTTAAGCAACATCTCGATTCCGAATGATAGTCTATCACAAGAGCTATTTCAGGAGTGGTTTTCATTCTGGAAAATGTAATGATTATAATTCTATGAAAAAAATCATAACATCAATTTAATGTGAATGGTTTATTATAGAATAGTTTGTACTTCGAGATTTATCAATTTAATGTTATTAACCCTAGAAAGGTAATCTTATTTTGATTTACGTTAAAGATATGATACGTATGAACGTGAGTGAGGCAAAGAGTGTGTGCCAAGACCGAGTTGTTTGGCGGTCCGTCCTCCCTGCCTACCCCTGCGGGGAAACGGCGTGATGGTTAGATAGTTAGTTAGACATTTTGACATTTTAAAACGTTGACGTATTATAGTTTAAGGACAGTTGAATAATTAGTTCAGGGTTTTGTCCTTCAAATAAAACCAAAATAATTATAAAAAATACATTATATTCGTAATTAAAAAAAAAATAACAAAATACTGTAAACCTCTTACAAATCAACTAAACTATGAAGTATTTTTTTAATGAAAAAAAAAGTTTTATTTTTATGTCTAAATGGCCGCTATGGTCTAGGGGTAAGGCTCTTGACTCGCAATCCGAAGATCGCGGGTTCGAACCCGATGTGCGCAAATAAATTTTATTTGATTAATTTGTGTTATTTCACAATTAATTAATTTAAAATTAATATGTGGTATTTTTGCGGCACGTTCCAGAGTGGAGGATACTATCAGTATCGCCCTGGTGCAAGACCACCATTCAGAATTGAAACGTTGCTTGAAATGACTTTAGCCGTGTTTTGTGACCAGATCTGAATAGCCAAGTATTTCCCCACTTTCCTTTTCCCCATTTCCTTTCCCTCCGCACTACCTTCAGCCTCACAACATACCCGAATTGGGGATGCCATAGTCTCACTGGCTCCAGACGGGAGCAGCTAGGACTCTTGTGAGGTATTCATATAAAAAAAATTAAAAATCGAATTTTTTATATGTTATAAAAGTTTAAATTCTAATCAGGCGTTATACTTAAAAAAATAAACATTTTAAATAAAATGATAACATTATAAGGCGGGTTACACTCGTAATTAAAATTTACGGATTACATAAGATTTTGACAGGTAACTCACAGGAGCGTTCACATATGCATCCGACTTTTGGTAATTAATGATCACGGAAGTTGTTCGGAAGTTCGACCTGTGTAAATGCTCATGCGACCGTTTACATCAGATCTGTAAATTTATTTGCAGTAAGATGGCTTCCTGTCAACAACGACCTGCTACTGTCAAATTTACGCGATTTTGTCAATAAAGACGAAAAGGCCCAAATAAAGTATTGAAATAGATTGTGGCTTTAATTAAACAATTCTACACACACTTTTGTGCCATCAAAGGCAGCAATTAATTTCGTTTCATCCGAATGACAGCTACCTGACATCTGCTGACAGCAACCGACTTCGAATTCAAAATTTCAAATACGTAAATGTTAAAAACAAAAACATTAAATTGGAAAGGATTGGACCGATAATTGAATAGAAGGATGCTCATTTTCCAGAAAACTTAAATAAGTGGAAATAAATACTAGTTTTGTAGGAAAAAAATTCTATGAAAACAATTGTCTTTTAATTTTTGACATTTCGCAACGGTGCGCGGCGCATTTCGGAACTATTTCTTGCGGAAGTATCTTAGCTTATCAAACTGATTTTATAAGCTGTAAGAAGGCTGGAAATTCGCGCGGGCGCGATTAGACCTGTCAAAAAACTTCCGAAAGAATAAGTTCTGTAACTTGCTATAAATTACGTTAAGTGGCTTTTGGTGTCGTTTACATTGGTAATTTGGCCATAAATCGCTTACTAGAGCGATTTACAGGAAAAAATTTACGAGTGTAATCCCAGCCTAAGAAGAAGTGTGAAAGTTACACAAAAGATACGTCTTTCAAACATATGGTGTATGTGTGTCTCCGTAATTATTGTACTAATCGTGGAGACACAGCGCCAGCTCTGCTCGGCAACTGAGCTAACTGAGATAGACGGCGCACTACATTGCGAAATAAAAAAAGACAGCAATAGTTGTGTCTCGCTTACGTCACAAAGATGTAGATTATCTTTCAAGGGTTAAATAAGAAGGGACATCTCATTGTGTAAGCATTGATATCCATAAATTGTTTTTGAGCTTGTGAACCATGATTGACCCAACAACTTCCAATGTCAATAACATGTTAAAACATCAACATCAGCCCTCCGACCCATAAACAATAGAAATAACATTCACCGATACCAATGCTGCTAGGATTTGCGCCTATCGGCGGCAGCTTCCCGCTTATATTCATACATTTTAACGTTCATTGCATAACCACTTTTGTAGTCCGTGCATTTTGGTCGTAGCTTGATGACAGTTGGCATGATTTCCCTCCCTTCATTTCTTTATCTTAAAATCTTTTGATAGTCCTGTTAGCCTCGAGGAAACGCTTCCACTACGGCTATTTTTTTCCTCTGCTATAATTTTTTAAATTCCATAATACTTTTTAAACACACGGTGTTCGCCCCCTTACCAGCCAAAACCCATTATATCGGCAAATACAGCAACAAATATTTACACTCATAGTGGAATTTAGCTTTCTCCACAATTCCATCGCCACTCACCTCCCGTTCTCGGACCTTCCCGTCCTGACCAAATCATCTTCCACACAGCATGTTCACCTCTTCCTCGATTTACCTATGGGTCACTTCCCCTGGGGCACCCACTTTTTACACAAGGACCGTATTAAAACACAACTGTAAACATTCATTTCAGATCAAATATTTCGTCCTGCTGGTGTCCTGCCTGGCACTTATCTCCGGGCTCCCAGCTCATCAGGATTATGACGATCTCAACTCCGCAGCCTCAGGTTAGTACCAAACCTATTTATTTATTTATTTATCTATAAAAGGTATATTTACATAAAATTATTCGATGCCTGTCTCACTAGGGAATACCTGTGTTGAGACAGGCGTAGAGGTACATAAATGAGTATCATACATAAGAATATTTAATTACAACATGAGAATATTTAAGGTAAGATACATACTGATTTATACAATTCAAACAGAAAGATGATTAAGATTGAGGGTTAATATCATAAAGAGAGCATTATATAGGTGAAGGAAGAGATGAATAAAGTAGTAAATCCTTTCGAGTCTATATAGGAAGTTATATTATACATTATATATTTTTATATTTTTAAAAACTAATTTCCATCAAGACCTTTCTCATCTAAGGGGTGGTCTTTTTGAGGAGACGAAGGAGTGAACTTGTTGTAGGAGGGAGGGAGGAAACACAGAAGCCGGCAAATCATCCCACAGACAAACTGTTGAACTCAACGATGAGTCGTAGAAACGACCCGTTCTCGTGTTGGGTGTGGAGTGTTTCCGACTAAACGCCGGTGCCAAGGGAATCATTGATCAAATACCGGTAGAAAATCTCCAAATGTATCTGAACAAGAAACAGAAAGGCAAACATTCCCAGTTTTCTAATATCCGAATAATTACGAATAAAAATGGTGTTGAAACCCGGATAAAGTCTGGTTTTAAAGATACGAGTGGTTACTTATTTACAAAAAATATATTTCCAAAACTACGTACTTTGGTTTGATATTTCAATAACATACAAATGAAGAGTTTAACACGAAACATTGCAAACAAAACAAATGATTAGTCTAGTTTTTGCACTGATAATTCGTGGTGGACATAGACATATGAATATTAATAGACCAGAACATAAAGGTGAGGGGAAGAAACCAACTACAGCGGGGCGCAGAGCGGGAAGATGAATTCGGTGATATGTGATTCGTCAATAACTCAATCTGAGAGTATAAGGGCATCTCGCATTATAATATCACCATTTAGTTCTTAAAAGTAAACTCTGCTCTTTAATGAATAGACCTTTTTATATGGGAGCGCGAATTGCTCGCCGCGAAATGAACAAATTTACAAATTCCAAATACAGCAAAGTAAAGTTCGCCTATTTTCATAATCCAATATTTTGTTGACGTATTTAGTTAAGACACTTTTACAAATGTTTCATAATTTACTTACCCCACAAAACAGCGACGAACACACGCCATGTGTCTCGAGTGATAGTGTGTGTTACAAAAACGACCATATTATGTGATCTGAATAAGCTTATAATAAAATGAAATAATGCTTTCCTGTGGAATGTAATACGACAATTGGATTTATTCTCTTTTTCACTTCTATTTTTACACGTTTTCAAAACACAAGCCACTACTTTTGCCGTGTTATTTCGTAAAATGCACCGATGAGTGCTCGACGCTGGCTCGCAGAAGAATGATGACAACACATTTTTTAGATTCACGCGAAGCCATACTCGATTCCAGCCGGTTCCAATGGAACCGGTATGGGGAGGGGGAAATAATACGCTTTTATCGCTTAGGGCAGGTCTATTAATATTCATATGTCTATGGTGGTGGAATTCCATTGTATTAGAATTTGAAATTAAAACACTTTTGTACTTTCTTCCACTAATTTATATTTCACCAGGACCGGTTTCATCCTATTACGGACATTTTCAGACTGGAACTGTCTGGACCAGTCTGAAAATGTCCGTAATAGAATGAAACCGGTCCTGGTGAAATATAAATTAGTGGAAGAAAGTAAAAAAGCGTTAATTTCAAATTCTAAAACAAATGATGTTAATTTAAATGCATTAGTAATGAATAGACCAATAAAGTTGGTTGGAAGACTATTAGTTTCAAATGAGGGAATAAAGATAAATCAGATAAATCAAGACAAAACAAAGCTGCTGACTATAGGCCGAACGCAACATCAGATGAGAGTATAGATGTCAGGAGTTCCACTAAAGAACACCAAGGAGTTTGTCTACCTCGGGAGCAAAATAACATGGGACGGTCGGTCTAAGAGCGAGGTCGACAGCCGTATACACCAGGCTAGGCTTGCATTCAATAAAAGGTCGAAAATAATAGAATCGAATAATATAGACCTGAAACTGAGAATAATCCTCATCAAGACCTATGTATGGAGTATCTTGATGTACGGCTGCGAAACATGGTGCCTATCCGAAAGAGATAAACGGAGACTAGAGGCTTTTGAGATGTGGTCCTATAGAAGACTATTATGAATTTTCTGGAGAGACCACATTACAAATGAAGAGGTTCTCCAAAGAATCGAAGGAGGAAGGCACCTGCTCAGGACCTTGTCCAAAAGGCGCGCAAGATGGATCGGCCATGTAATAAGACAAGAAGGCCTCTTGCATGCCATAATGGAGGGTATGACCGAGGGGACAAATGCTAGGGGACGCCCACGCCGAGAGTACCTGGAGGACCTGCTGGTGGATGTGCGCTGCTCATCATATGCAGATTTCAAAAGAGCCGCACAAGACAGGGAAGAGTGGAAGAAACGAATAGATGACATTGCTGCAAACCAATCCTAGGATTGAAACCAGAGAGAGAGAGAGAGGGAATAACCCGACTTATTGACTTTAAAGTTATTAGGATAATAGGTGTAATATTTTAACAATGTCTGGGGGTAATTGGTTAAACATTAAATATTAGGGAACATTTCTTCAAAACGAAAACGTTAACATTATTTTCAAATTTTAATGAATACTTGGAATTTAGTGGAACCCAACTCAAGGAATGAATTATCAAAAGATAAGGAAATAAAGATATTTATGGATAGGCTTATTTTGCAAATATCTGATAATGCAGTTGGATACGCGCCATAAATATATTTGGATCCATTTGGGCATTAATTTCTTTAAATTAATAATTTATGCTATGAGACCATGAGGGCGCCATCTATGGTTTTTGTATTGTATTGAATTTACCTATGTGACTTGAAATTCAGTATATTCATGCATTTCCTTACCTCTGTGAAGCAGGCAATTACTTCCGACGGGAGTGTTAGTGAAGGCCAACAGATGTCACTCCTGGTCAGTCATTATCAAATGATTCACCCAATAATTGAATTATTGTTGTACCTAAGATTTGATTTGGCACGTATTATTGATAGGCAGATTTATTTTTCATTGTTGAAACTTCCTTGCTGTGCAAAACATCTATTGAGATTATGCAATACCGCCTTGGCAGAAATTGACATTTTTAATGAAAAGAAGTGTCTTTTGTGTTGGACATCGTGCAAGAGCTGCATTCTCTGATTGATTATTGTTTTGTTTTCACTTTGGATTTTGGAATTGCTGGGTAGACTGTTTTATGTCACATAGGGAAGAGTTCAATTTTCATTAATTTACATAGGGTAGTCATTCCCTCGTGTCAGGGGCTATTTACAAGCCCCTACAGCAGTAGAAATGTCGAAAATAAAAGAAAAAGAAACAGGTACATACTAGGATACCTACGATAAGATAAATGATGATTTTTTTAACATTAGCACCACACAGGAGGCCGTGAGGAAAATAATTCCCCTCAGGGCCTGTCATCTTGGGGATGCTGTGTGGAGGGTCTTTTTAAAAAAGGAAGTTCTGGGAAGGAAAAGCGTATGAGGGGTGGGTAGGAATCTGGGGGTCAGTGTATACAGGAGTGACGAACGTGTGAATCCTTTCCTTCCCTGTGATGCAAGGCGATGTTCCGAGAGAGTACGACTGGAGAAGTCAAAGGGACTCCCTCAACCACTTTCTCCCGATCCGACCTTCCATGCTGCTGACGGGCAGGCGCATCCGCCGCCAAAACCCAGACAAATCTCACCCCCTGCTAAGTCATCACACGAAGCGAACCACTTGGGGTGCCCTGTGGCAGCGGTGTTGGTTATCCAATAAATGATATCCGGGGCCATACCCGTCCCCCAAATTAAAGATCAATCATCTATGGCAAATATGTTAAATCGTGTAGGTAAGTAAGCGTTGTAAATAAGATGTGGAAAGAAATCCTTAGAAAATTTGGACGTTCAGAACAAAACGAGGTACGATCAGGGGAATCAAATAATTGACAGTCATCTTAAGGGTCAGAATAACAGAAGAGCTTGTGTGAGATGGTGAATGAATGCGAGTGTAAGCCATGAGAGAGTTGAGTGATGTCCCATCTTCTCTGTCTGCGGGAAATGGTATGGAGGTAAGAATTCTGCGTACCTTCCAGATTTTCTTTTGCGCTGTAAGTTGTTACTAAGCGCGTTTGTAAGACATTTGATTGGAAATTAAAAATTACATATCTCTGAAAAAATCAACGAGAAATAGGGCACCGCAAGGCTCGCACCTTGGTACAATCATATTTTTAACTTCCTTTATAAAACGTTACAAAATGTATTATTAAAAAATTAAGGCATGATGACAAATAGTATGTTCAAAACCATTTATAAAATTTAGAAAAAAGGCATAGTAATACCTAATTATATGTATTTTAATTAACATTTTTTATTTCATTTCAGAGCACCACCTTGGTCGCGTTCAGATCAAAGTCTACAGAGGCCCCACCCATCACGAAGGCCACCACAAGTTCGCTCCTTGGGGATTCTGGGTGAAGCAACCCGCAGAGCACCACCATCATCACTGATTCAATACTGATTTTTCCACACTCATATTGGATGACTAAAATACAAAATACAGAACGGCCAAAAATTACCATTTAATAATTCAATAAATATTTTTACAAAAAAACCTTTCATTTGTCTCATATTCGTTGAATCAGGAGTGGAGGCAGACACGGTCACATTGGTCACCGTCACTGGAAAAATGATGTAATTTTTTTTTTATGTGAGTACCGCACAAGGGTCCCAACTACTCCTAATCGTCTGAAGCCAGTTAGACTATGGCATCCGCAATTAGGGTAGGTTGTGAGGCTAAAGGTAACGGGAAGGGAATGAGATGGGGAAGAAGTGGGACGAAGAAAAAATAATGTAGGAGATTTTAATGGGGAAATACCTGAACAATCAGATCTGGTCACCATACACGACTAAAGCCATTTCAAGCATGGTCTCTTTTCTGAATTGTGGTATTTCATCATATCCCGCAATTATAATATGTATATTGTATCCCGGAAGGATTGTTTTTATTAGCTGGAGACTACAATATACCCAAACTAAACTGGAAGTTAACCGAAGGGCAAAACCAATTAGAACTAAATTTTCCAGAAGACACTGCTAGCCGTGCCTTGGTAGACTTCCTTTCATTCACCCAACTACACCAATTCAATACTGTAATCAATACAAACAAACGAATCCTTGATTTAATCATGACAAATATTTCAAAATGTAGTATAACCCACTGTACCGAACCTCTGACGCCTGAAGATTCACATCACAGAGCATTAGACATAGAGTTATCACCTGTTACTGTACCGTCTCTCTCCGGCTCGTCTAGGACAGTTAAAATGTTTCACCGAGGTGATTACGGTAAAATCACTGATGAATTATCTAAAATAAATTGGAAACTCGAATTTCAAAGTAAGGATACCGAAAAGGCCGTATTAAATTTTTACAATATCATAACTGACATTATTCGCAAATACGTCCCCGAAAAAAAAATTTACGGTAATTTAGAAAGGTTTCCCCCCTGGTACACTTTACCACTTATTAAAATTGTAAAAGAGAAATTAAAATATCACAAGAAATGGAAAAAATACAAGAACTTGGCTGACTACCAATCATTCTCTGTACTGAGAAATCGTCAGAAGAAGATCTCGCTAGAATATTATGAAAACTTCATTACGACGGCAGAAGATTCAATAAAAAAGTGTAGCAAACAGTTCTGGTCATTTGTTAAATCAAAGCAATCCTCTTCCGATTTGCCTAAGCAAATGTATCTTGGTGATATTTCCTGCAATGATGGACAATCCATATGCGACCATTTTAGTGATTATTTTAGATCAGTTTTTGTAGAAAATTCCAACCCTCGCCTCAATCTTACTGAGAATGGTGACGACAACTCTAATCTACATATACACACTATTAACTTCAATCAATCATGTGTACTTAGTTATTTAAAAAAACTTGATCCGAATGCGGGATGCGGGATGCGGGATCTGATTTAATTCCATCCATATTTTATGTAAAATGCCGGGACCAATTGGCTTATCCTCTCTCCTTGCTATTCAAAATGTCATTTGATGAAGGCAACTTCCCAACGTCTGGAAACAAGCACTCATTACACCAATCCATGAAAGCGGGGACAAAAATAACATCACCAACTACAGGCCCATCTCCAAACTCCCAATTGTCAGCAAGATCATGGAAAACAAAGTTTTTGATCAACTTTTTCCAGCAGTACAAACAATCATATCCAAAAATCAACACGGCTTTTTCAAAAAACGGTCGGTCGAGACAAACCTTCTGGAATACACAGATTTTATTTTAAATTCTATGGGTGGTAAAAATCAAGTGGACTCTATCTATACGGATTTTTCAAAAGCCTTTGATAAAATTATCATTGAACTGCTTCTGAAGAAACTGTTAAAAATCGGGATTAAGGGTGACCTTCTCAGATTAATCAAATCGTATGTGATAAACAGAAGTCAAGCAGTTAGATCTAAGGGATTCTCCTCTCGTTTTTTCAATATACCTTCAGGAATCCCGCAAGGATCACATCTCGGACCTCTCTTGTTTATTTTATATATCAATGATATGAGTGAATGCTTTAAAAATTCCAAATTCCAAATTTTTTCTGACACTAAAATTTACAAAAAAATCACTAATATTAATGACAGCCTAGAATTGCGAGATGATATTAATAGGCTTGGAATATATCGTGCGAACAACCAACTTTTCCTTAACCTAGAAAAATGTAACACAATATCATTCACCAAAAGCATAAATCCCCTAATATTTCCGTACAAAATCAATGACGTAGAGATTAAAAGATGTTGTGAAGTGATGGACTCCGGAATGTCTTTCCGAACACACATAAATTCCATCTGTGACAGGGCATACAAACTTCTAGGATTCATCATAAGAGTGACCAAACCATTCAGGCCACCACACGTAATCAAAATACTGTATGTCTCTTTTGTTCGCTCGATATTAGAATTCGGATCAGTCATATGGAATCCCCAATACAAAATTAATATTGAAAGGTTAGAAAGAATTCAAAAAAAGATAGTGAAACACCTAGACTTTAAATCCTATCGAACATCAGAAAGCCTAAAAGACTCATTAACATTCCATAATTTATCAACCTTAGAAGATAGAAGAAATATATCCGACCAGAAATTTCTATTCAAAATTATTAACAACGTTGTTGACAACAACTATCTTCTGGAACACATTAATTTCCACTGTCCAATAAGAAACACAAGGTCAAACCAACTATTCCACATCCCACACTCAAAAACAAATTACACACAACATTCATTTCTCCGAAGGACGTGCACAAAATACAATGATATCTTTTACAACGCTGATATTTTCCATTTGTCCTCAGGCCAATTTATTAAATTCATAATAGAAAAAATCAAAACAAATATTTAATTATGAACTCTCCACCCCTGCTGCATGTTTTCCTTCTTTTTATAATAATAATAATAATATTTTGATGATTTACATATCCCACATGCTTTAATTTGTGTATTTTTTTTTCATTTCTGTTGTACATATATATTTATTTTCTTTTTTTCTACCACTTTATGTTTTCTTTTATGTTTTAATCTATGTTTATAAATATATATTATAAATTTTAGCGGAAACTTCGCTGGTTAATGCAACCATGTAATATGTTACTCTATTATGAAAATGTGTATAACTGTTTGTTTCCTTAATAAACTAAAATAAAAAAAATAAAATTGTTTGAAGTATGTATAATATGTAAATTTTGCACATGTGACCTTAACCTGAACCAAGAGGAAGGTCACTGTCTACATTTGATTTCGAAAACCCTGTGGAAAGCACGGGCCTCACCGGGGACTTCAGCTAAGTATATAATACATAAGTATGCCGCGGGCCAACTGTCGGGAATTCACTTTTTTTAATATGAATACCGCACAAGAGTCCCAACTGCTCCCATCTGTAGCCAGTGAGACTATGGATCCCCAATTGGGGTATGTTGTGAGGCTGAAGGTAGTGGGGAGGGGAAGGAGATGGGGAAGAGGGAGGTGGGGAAGTACCTGGCTCTTCAAATCTAGTCACTAAACGCGGCTAATGCCATTTCAAGCAACGTTTCAATTCTGAATGGTGGTCTTACACCAGAGCGATACTAAAAGTATCTTTCACTCTGGAACATGCCGCAAGTATACCTACTCTAAATTATTTTAAATGAATAAATTGTGAAATAACATAAATCATTCAAATAAAATATAATTGCCCACGCCGGGATTTGATCCCGCGCCATTGGGATTGCGAGTCAAGAGCCTTACCGCTAGACCACGCCGGCCATCATTGTAAAATAACACAAATTACTCCAATAAAATGTAATTGTGTAAAATGGGATTTGAACCCGCGATCTCTGGATTCGTAGCCAAGGATCTCAACCATTCAACCACGAAGGCCGTTAAGAATTGTTGTTTTGGGGGTGTGTCCGTGCACCCAAAGTGAGCTGAGTTTTTCCTAACTTATTTCCTAGCATTTTCAAGTAAATATCCAAAAAGCTTTCTTGAAAAGATTGCCAATATCATTTGCCTGTTGAAGCAAGGAGTCGAAAGTTCGTACCACTCTAATGATGCATTCTGCATTGATGATGAACGCTGCAAGGCCCTCTGAAACGTAGGCTAAATGAGAAGGAAGAACAACATGGTTTATTGCCCCAAATACAATCATCGTATTATTTTTTCCTTGTTATTCTTGAATCAATTTACTGAATTTCTGACCCCTAAAATCTATCATTCATTTAAAGTCAATTTTACTCAGCACAAAACCATAATGATTCTTGAATAAACTTATCCACTGGAGCGCTTTTTGCCACAATACGGCGTCATTTAAAATACCTCGGATTGCTTTACTGACAGTTTAAGGCAAATTTTCCGTAGATGCATTTATTTTTTTTTCAATTTTTCTTTATTAAAATTCGGAGGTATGATTTTTTAATGTCAGTGGAAAATATTCAAAATGGTCTCCAAAACATCACGAGCAATCGGAGGAAAATGTTTAAAATTGCGATGTCGTTTGAGTGGGTGGTTTTCTTCCACAGTTCGATCAATGTTGAAGAAAAAATATGTTTAAAAAAGTACATACTTTAAAGCATTTGATTGTGAGAATTACTCATAAAAAATAGGGTTAATCATAAACCATATAACGCATCCAGCAATATTTCCCTGGAGGAGTCATTATGACCCATGTTTATTTAGTTTACTTATAACGAGATATACGAAAGCGATTTTACTGTTATATTCATGAACATCTGGCTAATTTGACCAAATTGGTAACACGTGAATAATTGGGGTGATTTATTTATTTATGAACAAAACAAACAGTACATTAGTTACATAGGAGAAAAGAATTTACATTAATAAGTATATTTCATGGTGGGTACCTATTATTTATTTATTTATGGTAATACATTAAAACATTTTCGTATATATGATACATTATATCACCTTACTAGGCGGCTGCCTGTTTCATGGTGACCAATGTAATATAGTTACTTTGTGGTGTCTAGTGTGAACAAATGGATTAAATATATAAACATGTTGAAAGTTGGAAAAATTATAGTAGAAAGTTGATAATGAGAATTATTTTTTTAAGGAAACTAGAAAATAGAAAAGGAAAGAGAAAAGTTATGCAAAAAGTTAATATATTTTTATCTGTATTTGCAAAAACAAATAAATTAGAAACTGGAAATATTTTTGCGAACAGATATAAAAATTTTATTTTTTATTTTTTTTACATGAGCTCCACATATGAAAATAATTTCCCTCAGGGCCTATGTCAAAAGTGACAAGACTTTGAAATGAATTATCTTAGAAATATTTTTTTGTGACCTGGTCCACTTGCATTTTCAGGCCTCCATATGCATAGAATGCGGGTAGAAAATTGAAAATTCATTCATTCGGTATTTTTTTAAATATTGGTTCTTTATTAATCTTAAAATATCTACTAGAAATTAATATAACACGAAAAAAAATCTAGAACAAACAAAAAAATATATTATCTAAATCATCTAAAATTTGTACGGTAAAAATCAATGAAAAATGGCGTGCTTCAGGGCTCGCACCTTGGTCCAATCATATTTTTAACTTTCCTTGAAAAACGTTAAAAAATTACGTTTTAAAAAAATTAAGGCATGATGCCAAACTATTTTTTTATAATTATAAAAGTAAATGTAAAATAGATTTTATAAAAATAAGAAATAGAAAAATAAAGTTAATATAAAATGCTAGTTAAATAGCTATTGCAAAAGCTGAGAATAGCTCGCTCTTGGGGTGATGTTGTCACGAGAATGGCGCTATATAAATCATCCAAGCATTATTATTATGTTGTTGAAATGTTAATAATAATAAGAAGTAATATTTGGATGACTTGCATAGCGCCGTTTTTGTGAAAAATCACCACAAGGGCGCTGTAGTATAATCAGAGTTAACACAGCTCCATACTCCATCTCTCGTCATTGCATCCTCTTCACCAATTTGTTTGTTTGGTGAAATGTATGTAAAAATGTTAATAGAAATAGATTCCCTGCGTCGTTGATTCTCTTGATCCATTATTGCCGACCATCCATTAGCCATTGTTGACTTCAGATTATTCCGGTACATCATCCTCTTAATCATCGTGCATCAACTTTTGTATTTGAGTCTTTATTGCTTCAAAAACTGTGGTTAAGATGAGAGAGTAATCAGGAACAGTGTTCCATACTGGAGTGGATGTTATCATTTACTCTTCGGCGTAACTCTGTTTACTGGAAGGTCTTCATCAACCTCGCTGCGTTCTTGGTCCATTATTCCCGGCGATCCATCACGTGAAGTATTGATCTGAGATTCCTCCGTTACCTCATCTTCTTCATTAAATGTTGCATTATCTTCCATGTTTGAGGATGCTTCATGTTGATCAATAATCTCAATGGTTCTCTCCTGGTCATTTGGAGTAGCAGTATATCCGTAAATCTCCACTTCTCCAGCAATTTGCACAACGTGTATCTTGTCCATCAATGCACGTTCGTCGAAGTAGTTCCGTGATGTGTCATAATCGAACACCGGCAAAAACTCGGTAAGATACTGGTTCAGCAAATTAAAACTAGCGTCGTGAGCTGCTTCCAGGTTTTCTACTGTTGGTTCCCTTTTTGCTCTCATCACCGCGAGCCTTCGTGCGATCTCATCATCGTAGATATTCGGCACTTCGACAAATGGTTGGAACTCAACGATTATGTTTTGACCTAAGTGCGTTCCTTCGTAGCCATTTTCGCGTCGACTTCCCGCTTCGTTGAATTTGCACATCGCTGCAGCTGATCAATAAAGCTGTAAAGAAAGGAAAGACATACGTTAGAAAAAACTTTTTGAGATAACAGGTGATTCTTCTCTACAAGTGGACAAATGCAAAATAATAGTGAAAACGAAAGAAGATAGAAGGAGCGACTATTGTAAAAATATTTAATAAACCACGACTTATTAAAAAAAAAAACAGCAAAAATTTAACGGCATCTGAGTTAAGTAGCATCTAAAGAAGCACGGTAATTTTTTTCATATCTATAGCTTGTTAAATAATAGAACCAGATGTGTTTTTTATAGTTTTTGGAGCCTACTTTACGATTTTTTTCTGTCGAGAGAATTTCATTTAATTATTTTTTTATTCGTTATCTCGGCAGAAATTATTAAACTAACATATTTTTAAACGCTTAAAAACTTACAGTATTCAAAGGAAGTACGTTATAAATATGTCGGTAGAAAATCGTAAGGCGGGGTCCTAAACAATTAAGTAATTTTTTTCTTTAGGAGAGTCAAATTGCTAAGGTTGGTCTGTTATATAAATCAAAAATTTAGAAAAAATGCACTAGAAAAGTTGACTAAAACTTTTTTTATATTATTCCACCAAATACCATATTTAGAAAATAAAATTTGGTTTTAGCACTCTTATTATCAATAATAAAAATATTCAACTAACGCAAAACAGCAACACATGTTAAGAGGCACTCTGACGTTCCCTTTTATACAAAACTTGAATTTGGATTTGAGGCTACTTATACAAACATAATAATTATTTTTATAATCAAATGAATAGCGAATATCTAGTACAGATTTGTAGTATTTCATTTATTTAAGATTTAAATTATAATGTACAGGTCTTGATTGGATTCTAGTTTTCAAGATTTTGGAAGCAAATTTGGCAATTGTTTGTGAGTCAATTAAAATATAATCGAATGCAAAATTTAAAAAATATTTAAATAATGAGGAAAAGCATTTTGATGGAATTTAATTTAAAATGAACAGATATATCTCGGAACACAAATTTATCGCATGTAAATTTTAAATTTCGGCCCCATAACTTTTTTATTTTATTTTATATTTTCATAGTAATCGTATAGTTCCTATCTACGATAAGACCACTCGGATGAAATGTTGGCAACAATTTGTATGTCTTTTACAACTTTTAAAAATTGCACACCAAATAGGTCCAACAAAAAAGCGCATAAAATAAACAATTTTCTTCGTTTTTATACATAAAAGTTATGATAGAAAAAATGGTTTGCAAACATTTCACCCAACTGGACTTATCGTATATATGAAATACGACTCGTATGATGAACAAGATTATTTTTTTTATAATAACCATCAGTTACAAAAAAATGTCAAAATTGCCTCTGAATTAATAAAAAATATAATCCTTTGATGGCCTATATTTTATAATTTAAAGCACAAATAAATAAAAGTAGCACATATCCGTACTAGATGTTTGACATAAATTTTTATTTAAGAATGAATAAATATTTTAGCATCAAATTCAAAATTAAATTCTGTGTGATAATGTGAACATTTCTCTTAAATATTATAGATGTAAGAAAAAACATATTTAAAAAATAATTATAATTACCAGATTTGAAGAGACTGCAGAATCGACGCACTTAAACTATGAATTAAATAAATCACTTTGACAAAAAGAATATATTATTCTTAATATTTAGTTATGACAAACACCGGTAGAAAGCAAACTGTGGAGCAGAGTAACAACTTACTGTAACTTGTTGACAGATTGACTGGGTTTGGTTTGAGAACCACTGAAAACAGCTATTTATACCCGCCCACCCTTAATGAACCGGGGAAGGGGTAGTGACGGCTATTAGTCAGCACGAACCGCAGTTTGGGAAACGCCGGAAACTCAATTTTGTAATGATTGTATATCGAGTTTTATTGATTTCGTATTATATTTATAGATCATTATCATTATAGTTTAAAGATGGAATAAATTAGATAATCTAATATATAAAATTCTCGTGTCACAGTGTTTGTTACCATACTCCTCCGAAACGGCTGGACCAATTTTGATGACATTTTGAGTGCTTATCTGGTAGGTCTGAGAATCGACCAACATCTATTTTTCATACCCCTAAAAGTAAAGGGTGTTCCACTCCGAAGAAAATTATTTTCCCCATACATTTTGTATGGAACGAATTCTCCTATTTTGAAAGAACTGCAGCAATATTGTAAGGGGTATAATATTGAACTGTGAACCGGGGGAGGGGGGGTGGGAATAGGGGGGAGGGGGGAGGGGGGAAAGGAACTCAGGAAGGGGGGTTAGCGGGACGGGGGAAGGGGAGAAGTGGAGTGGGGAGAGGGAGAGGGAACGCGAGAGGGGAAAGGATACGCAGGGAGAAACAATTTAGATCAAGGTATGGTATACGCAGGGAGAAACAATTTAGATCAATTCAGCTAATAAGTTGACAACAGTTTTTGATTCTGAGGCGGTACGAAGTTTGCCGGATCAGCTAGTATTTTTATGAAGTAAATATGCTAAAACGCAATTTTAAAAAGGATACCAAATGACTTTTGAGAAATACGTTGAACTCAGTTTTTTAACATGATTTTGTTGTTTATTGCAAATTAAGGCGCCCGTATTCCCGCTCAAAAAGAAGAAGATGGAGAGATATGTTATTACGAATGTTGGAGAGAGCGAGCTAATATTTAAAACGATAAAATTGAAACGAAAATTGTGAAAATGTTTAATAAAACACGATTCGTTTAAAATAGAGCAAAAATCTCGTAGACAACACCGAAAATAGCATTTAAAGAAACACTCTTTTTTTCATTTTTTTCATACATATAACTTCTAAAATAAGTGAAATGGACGTGTATATAATAATTTTCGGAGCGTATTTTGAGGTTTTTTTTTGTCGAGGGAATTTCATATCTTCAAAAATAACATATTTTTTAATAACATAAAATTTCAAATGTTTAAGGGAGATAGATAAGCGGTAGAAATGCGGGTAGCGGCAGCTTAAAAAGCAGTAGGTATATAAATGTAATTATTTTTTGGTGCATAAAAATTACATCAGGTTTATATCTAAATGAACCTAGGTTCGTAATGCTCCAGACGATTGAGAACAATCGGGACTCTTGTGAGGTAAATTCACAATTTTTCATTAAAAATAATATAAGGTACATTTGCGACACATTCCAGGGTGGTAGACATAATCAGTATCGCCCTTGTAAAACCATTCGGAATCCAGACGTTGCTTGAAATATCTTTCGCCGTGTTTGGTGACCAGATCTGAACAGCCACGTAATTTACCACCTACCTTTTTACCCCTTCCCCCCCCCATATTACCTCTAGTCGAAACAACATAATTTCATTAAATCCCGATGGTTGGGAGCAGTTGGGACTCTTGTGCGGTCCTCACGTAAAAAAGGGGGTAGACAAAAAGGAAGACCCACCACACAATATAAGCTTATTGCTTCATTCACATTCGTACATTACAAACTCTTCTGTTTATATAAAATTATAGTTCTGTTCTTATAGTTATAGTTCTGTTCCATATAAAATTATGGTTCTCGAAAGATCCGTCTCTAGTATTTGGTTCTCTTGATTGTACCATATCTTCTTCGCATGCCCCCAATTTCTTCTAATATTAACTATTTAAGCATCCCTTTTAAATAATTCCAAATAAAGTTCTGTCAAATAAATTCTATCCCTATTCAAAATTAAGTTGCACCCTTTAAAATTAAAACAGATATCTTAGACAAACGTCAATACTTCCTACTCTCAAAAATGTAAAAAAGAACAATAGGACAGTTAAATCATAAATATCTCTGAGTTAAAGTTTTTAATTAATTACCAGAAAAAAATAAAAACATAAATAATAATACAAAATAATTTAAAACTCACCTTAAAAATTATACTGAAAACTTTAATTGAATCATGTCAAATAAAACCAATATAATAACAACCCCCACAGACAAGTCCTGCTTATTTGTGGTGGAACATCAAATACAATCTATTATGTAATTAATTACTGTGTAAAATTTATTTGTAGTTTATGTATCTTTTTGTGACAAACAATTGATTTTTTAAAACCCTTTCTTAGTGACGCTTTTATCAATCCAGCATTATTTTCGGTTCTTCACGATGCATGAATGAATGAAGTTAGGAGCTTGTTCCAAGACAGAGATCATTTCTGCCTACACAGAAAATCATCAAAAAGTGGATTCGACAGTTTATAAAATGGGTTGAAATTATGTCGTTCATGTAATTCAAATGAAGAGAATGTCAAGTACTGACTAACGAATTCAAATCTTTTGTAAATTATCCATAATGTGTTTTCATCTATTTGTTTTTAATGTTAGAATGAACCCTAATGACAACTTCTTGGAAATTCCGTTAAATTGCTGGTAAATTTATATGCCACCAATTAGGTGTTTTCCATTATATTCTTATGCTTTCAGAATAACACCAAAACGTTGTAAAATGAGTCATTTCAAAACCTCTAAAATCTTTCATACTTAATTATTAGTATACGATAATAACAATGTATCCAGCGAAATCAAAAGAAGAATAGTAGCTGCAAATCGATACTACTTTGGGCTACAGAAGCATATGAAATCTCGCCACCTTACCAGAAGAACTAAAGTCCTGCTTTACAAGACCCTTATACGACCTGTTCTTATGTATGGTTCGGAATGTTGGACAATCAGTAAGGATGAAGGAGCCCTAGAAAGTTTTGAAAGGAAGGTGCTGCGAAGGATTTACGGCCCAGTCTGTGATAATGGAGAATGGCGTATCAGATACAACCAGGAGCTATACGATCTTTACGAGGACCCTAATATCTCCAAGGAAATCAAAACTGGAAGACTCAGGTGGGCTGGACATATCCAGAGAATGAGCGAAGGAGATATCCCAAAGCGAATTATGGATGGTGCACCTGGGGGTCGGAGAAGAGTTGGAAGACCAAAGCTTCGATGGCTGGATGGAGTGGTGAAGGATGCAAGCACCATCGGCATCCGAAACTGGCGCAACGCAGCACAACACCGACAGTCATGGAGGCAGGCTCTGCTGGAGGCCAAGACCCGACCTGGGTTGTAGAGCCACAGATGATGATGATGACGATAATAATGGACTTTTTTAATTACCTCTTAGTGCAAGGTGCAAATACGAAGGTAATCCCAAATAAATGTCGTCATGCTGTCAGGCTATTCGTAACGATTTGGGAGACGGTATGGGATATGCGCTAAGTACAGAGCTGATGCCGTACCGTAGGTAATTGTGTTGAGTCTGAAATGAGATAATTTGTTTGAAGAAGGGTTTGACCAAACAATTCTTTGCAAATCACGATGTTTAGGGGTTATTAAGATCTGACGGTACATTTTTTCTATGTCCGCAGAGATTACATATCTGTAAGTTCTGAAACGTAGAATTATTGAGAGTAGATCATCTTGAATGGTCGGACCAACCCACGGACATATGAATATATCTGGACCTGCCCTAAGTGATAAAAACGTATTATTTCCCCCTCGCCATGGAACCGGCTGGAGCTCCTCCTTGGCGCCAGTTCGCCCCATGTGGAGGGGATAGAGAATCGCTTGAATCTAAAATGTGTGACGTCATCATTCTTGCCGTGGGCAGCGCGAAGCTAACATCTATACATTTAACGAAAAAATAACACGCCAAAACAGTAGCTTGTGCTATACAACATACCTACATATCAGTGTGCACATAAATGTGGGCGGTTCCTTAGTGTGCTCGTCGCTGGTTACAGGGGTAAGTAAATTATGAAACATTTGTAAAAGTGTCTTAACTAAACACGGCAAAAAAATATTGCTATGTGAAAACGGGCGAATCTTTTTGGGGTGTACATTTGGCCTACGCAAATATTTTATTATCGTGGCAAGCAATTCGCGCTCCCATGTAAAAAGGTCTATTCATTCAAAGCAGATTTTGCTTTTAAGAACTAAATGATGATATTATAATGCGAGATGCCTATATACTGTCAGATTAATTTTTCAACCAATGACAGTCATCTTCCCCTCTTCGTACCGCCATAGTTGATTTTTCCCCTCACCTGTTATTTCTGGTCTATTGAATTTGGATGTCTATGGACCAACCATAAGAATGTCATTTAGAGAGAGAGAGCTGAGGATGTTTTCGCAGATCCATCAAACACGACCCTTAGTTTTGTGGTTTCACTGGATTCACGTAGAATAGAATGGTGAGGTAAGTAGAAATGATGATTAGTGGATGCATTGTTGTCGTTAATAGATATTTCAGACATGTGGTTTAGTTGAATATATTCATTCATAAAGTCAGAATATTGCAATTGTAAGGGTGGTGATTTTGAGAGTTTCCGTTCGACGGAGTGCCATCGTTTAGTCTTCCTTCCCTTCTCCTATCCTTTCTAGCATTAAAAAACTCTCCACACAGCATCCCCAAAGATCACATAGGCCCTGGGCGGTTACTCGACTAAGTGACCAGTATTGGCATGTGGAAGTTTTATTTTCTGTTCGTTGTATTTTCGTTTGAAGAAAAAAATATTAAAAAGAGATTAAAATAGCATTGGCATGTTTTCGGATCTCCACAATGCATGAATGTTAAAGAAACAAGGAGCTTGTTCCAAGACAGAGGTGTGCTGTGGTTAATTCTCTCTGCCTACCCAGAAAACCACCGTGAAGGGGGTTCGACGGTCAGCACAGGACGAACCATAAATCCTTTGTTTTTATTAAATTACTTGGTTGAAATTTTGTTGTCAATATTATTCAAATTAAGAAGGCAAGTCAACTAAAGACCATAAAATGACTAACGAATGAAAATCATTTGTAAATTACCCATTATTTGTTTCCCTGTGTTTACTTTTAATACTAGTATGAACCATAATGACTACTGCTTGGAAATTCCTTAAAATCCTTTATCATTAGACTTAAATAACATCGAAATGCAATAAAATGAGTCACTCTAAAACCCTTAAACTTATCGTTTCTTAGGCAAGAATATGACAATAATGAGATTGTAATGACCGCTAAGTGCAAAGTGCGATGTACTTTATTATCTCAGGAATGATATTTTCAGCAGCAAACGAAATAATATTATGTAGTTGTAAATTACATTTTCTGCGAATTCTGCAATGGGATTGAAAGCGTAATACATTGTTCATTATATCCTAATGTAATACTTGACGCGTAATGATGTGTAATGACGGCCTCTTTGGATGAGTTGTTACGATCTTCCACTACGAATGCGGATGTCACGAAATTAAATTCTGGCGTGCACTCGTAAATTTTATCATATTATGTATATTTGCAGCACGTACCAGAGTGGTAGATTCTTTCAGAATCGCCCCGGTGAAAAAACACCATTCAAATATTAAGTGTTGCTTGAAATGGCTTTTGCCGTGTTCAGTGACCATCTATTTTTGCATTCTCTTCCGCATCTACTCCTATTATATCATTCTCCTTACATTCATTTCCTCGCTTATCCGCTCTATATGTCTAAACCGTTCATTCTTGATTACAAGAGACCAAAATAAACCAATTAAATTAGTGAGTACTTAGGTATTTTTATGATTTTAAAATTTTGTTTGCAGTCAGCAGAAAATTTCACAGAAAAAAAGCCGTATTTTTCTACATCAGCTCCATACAGGAGGCCTCAGGACCTATGTAGTCTTTTAGGATGCTGTGTGAAGGGTATTTTTAGGGAAAGGAAGGAGAGGATGTTCTGGAAAGGAAAAATATATGAGAGGTGGGTAGGAATCTGTGGGTAAGTGTGTCCAGGAGTGACGTAAAAAAATATATGTATTTATCTCACACAATGAGGTAAGAGGACACAAATTACATTAAATAAAGGACAAAGAAAAGAATTAAAAGCTACCTGATAATATTGGTTATAGCATATTGGAATAACGTAATATTGCGTATACAGTTTAAACAACTTAATTTATGTAGGTATGTATGTAAAAATCCCTAATATCGGACTATTGGACACATTTCAATTTGGGAGGCGGGAATGGGTACCGCCGCCCCGGGAACCTTTATTGGATAACCAACACCTCTGCCATAGGTCACCCCAAGTGGTTCGCTACGTTTGGTGATTTAGCAGGGGTGCCCGGGTTCATGGGGTAAGGTTTGTCTAGGTCTTGGAGGCGGATGACCACGACATACTGAACCCCAGATTCCTACCCACCCCTTAAACCCTTTTCCTTCCCAGAACTCTCCTCTCCTTCCTTTCCTTAAAAAAAAACCCTCCACACAGCATCCTCAAAGATGACATAGGCCCTGAAGGAAATTATTTTCGTCAAGGCCTCCTGTGTGGAGTTCATGTAAAAAAAAAAAAATTGCTGATTAGTCCAACTTACGCTCTGTAGATATTAGTTCAACCTACGCTCTGTAGATATTAGTCAACACTGGGACCGTCATAGATATTCGTCCGACCTTAGCTCTGTAGATATTAGTCAACACTCTGAAGTTCGTAGATATTAGTTCAACATATGAGCTATAGATATTCGTCCGACATACAGGCTGTAGATATTAGTATCTGGAGTCGTTCAGAAGCCATCAGCCTTGAAAATGTACACTGCAAGGTACCTGAAAAGGCTTCAGAAAAAAGACATGAAACACGGTTTAATACCCCAAAAAACACACACCATAACCACATTTAACATTTTACTAGCACTAACAGCCGAATTGATTGCGTAGACACCTACCCATCTGCTTTTCAAAATGAATTGTCCTGTCACAATTTCTCTCGTGACGTCTTTATCTACTGTTTACATAATATTTGCATTCTTTTACTAAATTATTTTTTCTTTCTTTACAGAGATGGGCATCTTTCAGAAAGATGGTAGCCGCCGCCCAAACGGCTACCGGGGAGTAAACATAGGCCAGACTCTCGTAGCCGTCTCCCATCTTACTGATCCTCATTATTCAGCAGTCTATCCGATCATCGAACCTCAGATAAATAATAATGCAATAAACGAAGCAGAATTATTTCCGAGACATGATGTGTTCCAAGGTCAAATTGTGGAACGACAGGCACGCGTTAGACAGCGCCTGAACCTTGTGGATTCTCCAGGAGGAATGCAATTTTTAATAGATATATTGTTCTTTAAACTTGTATAGGTTTTTTAATTCTCTACACGATGATGCATTGTAAAATCATGTCATTGTGGTTTGAGAATTACCAGGGTTGTCCAAGAGTTGAAGACCGTTCAGAAAAGGCCGAGCAGCCGCTCCCCTTACAATCATTCCCCGAGTTGAACATATTCAAATCGACCAATAATAAAAATCGTAAGGAAAATCAATTGGTGTAATATTCTCGATATACCTAATAGTTCCCTAACGTTCTGTATGATGTTTTGTATAGCGTTGAATAACTAGTTTTGTAAATGGATTGGAATGTAAATACGGTGACCCGACAATTCGTCCTGCGACAATTCCTCCGGCGACAGTTCATCCTGCGACAGTTCATCCGGCCGACAGTTCATCCTGCCGACAGTTCATCCTGCCGACAGTTCATCCCGCCGACAATTCATCCGGCGACAATTCATCCTGCCTGATCATTTAGAAGATTTTTATTAAGTAAGTATGCAAAGAGGATATACGGCCGTACAACCAAAATCGATATACTTATATCTGAAGGCATCTTGAGTGAATATCCGCTGTAAAAATATTTTACTAACAATAATTTCGACTCTCCGAAGAAGCATGCGTGAATATCAAAATACGACATACTTATACGTGCAGTCGGCTTAGCAAAGAACGGTAAAGATTCCTACTTGCATCTAATATAACTTTTTTATCTGAAATTAACACCATCTTTTTAGGGTGAATTGACTGATTTTAAAAAAAAAATCACAAGAGTCCCAACCGTCTCGAGCCAGTGAGTGCCAATGGCATCCCCAATTTTGGTATGGTGTGATGCTGAAGGTAGTGGTGAGGGGAAGGAGATGTGGAAAACGTATCTTCCTGGCTATTCAGATCTAGTCACCAAACACGGTTAGGTTAGGTCAGGTTAGGTTAGGTTAGGTTAGGTTAGGTTAGGTTGTACGGCCGTATTATCTTTGCATACTTGAAGAAAAAATCTTCTAAATGATCAGGCAGGATGAATTGTCGCCGGACGAATTGTCGGCAGGATGAACTGTCGGCAGGATGAACTGTCGGCAGGATGAACTGTCGGCCGGATGAACTGTCGCAGGATGAACTGTCGCCGGATGAATTGTCGCAGGATGAACTGTCATGGAACCGTAAATACTATGATGTTTAATAAAATTAGACACTAAATTTAATCGAGTATTATTTATTATATTTTTTATGTGAAATATTATGGAAACTCAGTAAAAATATTATCACGTTACAATAATAATTGGGTTACAATTACTAACTAAAGGTACAAATATAGTTATATACCTATATCGTGCAAAAAATATTAAAAGAGGATCATGATAATATAAACTTCTTAAGGGCCCGCAACCCGGATTTGTACCATTTTATTACATATTTCCCTTAAACATGGTAAGTTTTAAAGCTCTTAAAAAATATATATGTTATTCTTGAAGAGAATATCTAGACTTTGCCCGCGCCGAAACACAAATTACATAAAATTCCCTCGATAGAAAAAAATCGCAAAGTATGCTCCAAAAATTATTATTAACACGTTTGTTTCAGTTATTTTATAAGTTATATGTATGAAAAAATTCACTGTTTTTCTTTAAATGCTGTTTAAGATAATGCCCGCGAGATTTTTGCTCTATTTTAAACAAGTCGTGTTTTATTAAACATTTTCGCATCGATTTTGTCGCTGTAAATGTTAGCGCTCTCCTCTAACATTCGTAATTTCGTATCTCTCCGTCTTCTTCTTTTCGGGCTCGGTTGCAGAGCCAGTTTTGAAGAATGTTACGTGATGTAAGTTGTGTCTCTTATTAATTTATTTAACCAATACTTGAAAAGTGAGGTCATAATCAAAGCGAACAATGAGCACAGACCTAGCGTAATTTCCGTTTCATATCTCAACCAATAGGAGCCTTTAAAAATGTCATAATCAAAGCGGCCAATGTGCGCAGTTGATGCGTCGCATGTGCAGTAATCGTCATTTCCGTTTGATCCGAAATCCAAATCATAGGGGGGCTATAGAAGTTTCACTTCAAACGAATTGAAGAACTCTGTTATAACCCGTCTCTAGTATTTGGCTGTTTTGATCTTGCCATAATTTCTTTGGATTTCTTCAATTTCTTCTAAATTAATTAACTTTCGCCTCAGATATATTCTTACTTTTAATATTGTTTAGGACGCTTTTATCAACCCTGTATTATTTTCGGATTCCACAATGCATGAATGTTATAGAAGCAAGGAGCTTGTTCCAAGACAGGTGTGCTACGGCTAATTCTCTCTACCTACCCAGAAGAGCAACGATCGACGGTGAGCACAGGACAAAAATAAATCCTTTGTTTTTATTGAATTACTTCGTTGAAATTTGTGGTGTCTAACTAAGCTAAAGATCATAGAATGACTAACGAATGAAAATCATTTGTAAATTACCCATTATTTGTTTCCCTGTATTTGCTTTTAATACTAGTATGAACCATATAGACTAACTACTGCGTGGAAATTCCGTAAAATACTCGTGTATTAATTTGTTACTAATTAGTTATTCGTCCATTAGACTTAAATAACATCGAAATACAATAAAATGAGTCCCTTTAAAACCCTTAAAATTATCGTTTCCTACTATAGA
The DNA here is from genome assembly GCA_917880885.1 of Limnephilus marmoratus. NCBI lineage: Eukaryota > Metazoa > Arthropoda > Insecta > Trichoptera > Limnephilidae > Limnephilus > Limnephilus marmoratus. The sequence continues at coordinate 27,272,027 of OU862928.1, forward strand.
GGCAAGAATACTACAATAATGAGATTTTAATGACCGCTAAGTGCAAGGTGCAACATGATTTATTATATCAGGAATGATATTTTCAGTAGCAAATGAAATAATACCAATAAATTACATTTTCTGCGAATTCCGCAATGGGATTGAAAGCGAAATACATTTTCACTATATTCTAACGTATTACTTATTATGTGTAATGACAGCCACTTTGGATAAGTTGTTACCATCTTCGACTACGAATCCGGATGTCACGACATTAATTCCCGGCGTGCGCTGGTAAATTTAAATTGATTAAGTAAATATTATGGTATATTTACAATACATTACACTACATTACAATACAATACATTAATAACCTAACAATTTTTGAAAATCTCCTAATACCACCACAGTAAGCGGAAAATGTTGCTTGTTTCGTGATGTAGGACTTAGCCAGCCGAGGAATCGAACACGCGACCTCCGGGTGGGACCCAAACGCGATGCCAACTCAACCACCGACCGATCGGAATAAAAATCCACGGCAAGTTTTCATGAATACTGCATAATATCTTAGTTCCCGATGCCAGTAGATTATGATATCACTAATTTGTGGTAGGTATTTAAAAGTCATAGGTTTAAGGTGGTGGAAACGAAAGATATCAGGTGCGGTCCCTCCACACATACTGTGGATGCGGCGCTTCCCTTCCTTTTGAGGCGAATAATAAATATTATAATAATTGTTATTTATTTATTCAATAAAGAAAAGCTGTGAGCTTATTTTTTTCAATAAATAGGTACTGCAATTTAAGGACACCGTATCAACCTCAGCCGCCAAAAACAACAAATCACGATACGCGGACCTAGTTCTAGTGTGAGGAATGTGGTCGAATGTCGCGTAAACGCACCAATCAATACCAGCAACAGTGGATTTTCTGGTCCATTCCGCAACCATCATATTAGAAAAAGTTTGATATTTGTGCTTACACGTTTAGTTCTGCCTGCCAAGTTTTGCCTGAAGCAGTATACGCATTCGATGGGAGCATCCAACGCGCAGAAAACGACTTAAATGTGCGAAGGGATAGTGCACAGAATAGCATAACAAAATGCAAGGATTAATTCGGTACGTTTTAGAGAATTTGTTCACGCGACCATTTTGACAATTTGGCTCGAATAACGGATGCCGATTGATACATTAAATATCTTTCGAATATCTATTTAATTAATTTAATTTTAGAACTGCAATAATTGATGTGAAGCATAAACGATTTATGGAGCTAATTCGACATACTATTTTTGTCAGTAATCGCATCTTGTTCGTGGGCTAGTCGTGGGCTAGGCTAGTGGGCTAGGTACTTATATTTGATATTAAGTACATACATACTTCAGCATTCCTTATACAAAAAGTCACGGACCGTCACTGGAAAGTATGTGCGAGAGGTGGGAAGTACACCTGGATATTCAGAACTGAGCCAAATAATATTATTTTTATGAAAGAAAAATTGACGGCTTATCGATTAACGCATAAAAGTCCCAACTACCCGAAGCCAGTGAGACTACGGCAGCACCAATAATTAATTTGTGACATGTTGCGCGGCTGATAGAAGTGGGGACGGGAAGTAGATAGGAAAAGGGAAGTTTGGAAAGTACCTGGCTATTCAGATCTGGTTAAATCACATAATTATTATTTACCTACCTAACAACCAATGAAAAGTTGTTAAGTAATGTCACTTAAAACTATACATAGTTCACTTAGTAGATAATTTTAGGAAAAACAATAATAATTACAGAATAACTTTTTGTTTATTTATTTTATTTTTCATAATTTTATTTTTAAGGTTAAACGTAACATACGTTGTAATCTACGCATTCACAGATGGCGCCAATTAAATTATGTCAGGTTTTTAATACTTTTTGCACGTTTTGCTTTAAAATATTGAGGCGAATTAATTGTTTGTACATATTATTTAATATGAATATAAATAAATAGTTTTGTCCATAAACAAACCCAAATATTTCAAGAAAGGCTGAAAAATACAATATTGGATTGAGTCACCGATACAAAATTGAATTTTTCAGCCTCTCTTGAAAGATTTGCATTTGTTTATGGACAAAGCTTTTTATTTTTTATTCATATTTAATATGTAAGGGCGCAAACAATTAATTTACCTTAATATTTTAAAGCGTGACGTGCAAAAAGTATTAAAAATCTAAAATAATTTAATTGGCGCCATCTGTGAATGCGTAGATCATAACGTACGTGACGTTTAACAATAATAATATATTTTCTGTTGACATGACTTTATTACTGAAGTACATTCACTTACGCCTCATATTATATCCTTCTCCTTACACTCATTTCCTCACTTATCCGTTCTATACGTCCAAACCTTGATTGCGAGAATAAATAAATAAATAATTTTAACAATAAATTGAACCTCAAATAACTAAATTAAATAAGTAGAAAGGTATTTTTAATGATTTTAAAATGGAGTAGTTTGGAGTTAACAGATGACATCAAAATTACACTATAAAAAGCAAAGTGCCGTGTTTTGTCACATTAGCTCCACACAGGAGGCCTGAGGAAATCCCTCAGGACCCTGTGGGGGGTATTTTTAGGGAAAGGAAGGAGAGGAAGTTCTGGAAAGGAATATGAGAGGTGGGTAGGAATCTGGGGATAAGTGCGTCCAGGAGTAATGAATGAATCCATTCCTCCCACTGCGGTGAAAAGCGATGGATCTAGAAAGTCCGGCTGGAGAGGTTGGGTTTCCCTCAACCAGTCTCTCCCGATCCGGCCCGCCATGAAGTGGGCAAACGCATTCAAGACGAAAGACAAACTAGAAAAACCTCACCCCCTGAACCCGGGCCCCCCTGCTAAGTCACTAAACGTAGCGAATTACTTGTGGTGACCTATGGCAGGGGTGTTGGTTATACAATAAATGGTTCCCGTGGCGGCAGTAACCATACCCGCCTCACAAATTTAAATATTTTGAAGTATATTTAGATGTAAATTCAATATACGAATGAAAAATAAAATTGGTTACCATTATGCGTCATTCTATTGTTTCCAGGGATTTCCAAACTGTGGCTCGCTCAGTCCGCGCTAATTGCTCCACCCCCTCTCATGGTAATTAAGGGTTGATTGGGGGGTATAAATAGCCCTACCCAGTGGTTCTCAAACCATTACAAAACATCGTCTAACAAGTTACACTGTCACGCTGCTCCACAGTTTGTTTAATTAAAAAAAAACTTTTCGTGAATTTTCAAATTGCTCGTTTATCATCAGTGAATCTTCGTTCTTGCAAATAAGTGAAAAGAGTTCTACTGGATATATTCTGCAGTCCGTGATTAAAACCAAACTCAAAAGATGTGCATCTTTCAAGAAGAAGGAAGCCGCCGCCCAAACGGCTACCGTGGAATTCAGTTAGGCCAGACCCTTGTGGCCTTCACCGAATCCACTGGCGCTTATTATCATCAATATGAAGTGGAAAATGAAGAAATTGAAACAGACGATGAATACACAACGGACGAAGCATCATTTACCGAAGGAGAGGATGTGGAGTTTCCAGGACTAGATCTTGGCGAAATGGAAATAATTTATCCTGATGAAGTGGCAGAGCTTGGAGCAGAAGTGGAAGTGGAGACATTATACCATGATTTTGTGGCAGAACACGAAGCAGAAGTAGAAGTGGAGTCGTTCTACTATGATGACGTGGCAGAAGATGAAGCAGAAATAGAAGTGGAGACATTCCACTCCGTTGATACGGCAGAACTTGAAACAGAAGAAGTGGAAACATTCTCCCCTGGTGATGTTGCTGAACAAAGCTCCGATGAAGAAGATGTTCCAGTCAGGAGGACGATCAAACGAAAGAGAGTAAACGCCCTCTTTCACCATAATAAGAAGCCCAGAATGGAAGATTAGTTTACAATATACTGTCTGACCTGTTGCACTCTTTTGTGTTGTTTTAACTGTATTTTTGTATTTGTGTTTTGGACAAAATCATTTAAATTTTTGCTAAACTTAAAACCAATTTAATTTTTCTCCGTCTATATTTATAGTTTTCATTTATCTTGATTAATTATTTTTCGTCTGTTTGTAATTTTGAACAAAAACTCTTTTTAAAAGTTTGCTACTCTGATGATTTGATCTTTCTTCGTAGCTTTTAATTTATTTAATTTTATGTCGTCCGTGTAACGTACTTTAAATATACATTTATATAAAAATTAGTTAGCTTTAAATGTAAATATTTTATTTTTAAGAATTGTAATGTTTTGTAAATATATGATGTTTTAACCAAACCTCCATTCTTTTCAATATGATTTCCCTGATTGTTTCTATTTTTTTCTGATTCAGAGTATAGTAAGTACCTACAGTATAATTCACATGTTCGTTACTGGGATTATTTCAATTTGGGAGGAGGGAATTGGTACCACCGTCCCGGAAACCATTTATTGGATAACCAGCACCTCTGCCATAGGCAACCCCAAGTGGTTTGCTACGACGTTTGATAACTTAATTCATTGCGTTCATGGGGTAAGGTTTTGCCAGGTCTTAGAGCGGATGCGTCAGCCCATCCGCTGCGTGTCGGTCCGCATCGAGAGAATCTGGTTGAGGGAGGCCGTTTGATCTTTGTAGCCGGATTCTCTCGACCCATCGGTTTGCACCGCAGTTGGAGGGATGGATTCATATGTTATATGTTCTTAATTATTATTTTTTAATTGATAAACTAACGTTTAAGACAAGATTTTTATGCATAGCACAAAGGGTAACAATTATTATAAGCAATAATTATCATCCCGAAACACTCATCTACATTGAAAAATCTTCCGAGAAAAGATACTTGCCGCCAACGGGACTTGTACCCGTATCCTTCTGCTTGCCGATCAGGTGCTTTGACCACTGAGTTATGGCGGCTTATCTAATACCCGTCAAATAATTCAATATATAAGGTAAAACATCCTATTTCTGACACGTTAAGCTATCACTGTTCTTTTCATGTATTTCAATATTTTTTTCTAAAATAAACTTTGTATTATTAAAACGAAATTTTGAATTTTTGGAAACTTTGTTGAATTTTAAATAATGAAATCTAACTTTTTGGTAAATTCATTACCGTTAAATATTTTAAATCATTTAATCCGTAACATGCTAACAAAACACCTATTTCTGACATAGCAAAATCAATATGTTCCTATTGGTTGACATGGCTGTTCGTATTTCTGACATACCAATCCATGTGAATCCAGTATTCGACATACATGTTGATATTTCGATCACACCCCCAAATAAAAAACTTATTCTTAAATGTGAATTTTATATTAAAAAAAATACAAATAAATCAAATTACACTATTGGCAATAGGTATTTCGCATACATTTTTTTTAATTATTCGATTTGGTTGGGTATTTTGGCTTCAAATCCAAAATATAGTTTATTATAAAAGAGGTCGCGCAGCCGTTCTTCTATTTCAGGATTATTATGTCAGGATTAAAAACCCCCAAATTATGATAAGTATCAATTTCTGACATACCGGCCAGAAATATGAATATGATTTTTTGGAGGCGTATCATTTTCTGACATACATGTCAGAATTATGGTCACCCTATTAAAACAGGTACCTATTACTGACCGCTCAAAAACTATCATTAATCGATTGAAATATATTCTTTTCATTTTTAATTGTATAAATATAGTCAATAATCTATTGAAAAACATACAAAAACATTGGTGAACTGTGTCATCACATTTTGTAAAATTTGGTTTACTCGCCGAAAAAGGTGAAAAAATTTGCAACATCACAAAATCACCAAAATCATATACTAAATAATATTTTGGTAGAAATAGGTGTCAAATAGTCCTTAGACTAAACGTTGGTTAGAGGGAGAGGGGAACAACTTTCTCGATGCGCTAATATCAATATACATAGGAATGTTACTTCAGTTGGTAAAATCGTAATTTGTGTTACATATGTCAGAAATTGGAGCAGGGTCAGAAATGTGGTGTTTTACCTTACTAGTGTTTCATTCAACAATTACTGTACATTATATTTTTTCACCTGAAAACAACCAACTTTATTTTTGTGAGAGAGACATTGTAAGTGTTAAATCTCTCGCTAGGTGGCGTCGAGACAAATAATGTCTACATTTTTTGGGGAAATACTTTAACTTGTCAAATATTAAATATTATTTTTTTAATTGATAAACTAACGTTTAAGACAAGATTTTTATGCATAGCACAAAGGGTAACAATTATTATAAGCAATAATTATTATCAGCCCGAAACACTCTGAACACTACATTGAAAAAATATTTTCTCGGAAGATTTTTCAATATAGATGAGTGTTTCAGGCTGATAATTATTGCTTATAATAATCATATGTTCTTCACTCCTGGACACACTGACCCTCAGATTCCTACACACCCCTCATACCTTTTTCCTTCCTAGAACTTCCTTAAAAGACCATCCACACGGCATCCCCTAAGATGTGACAGGCCTTGAGGGAAATTATTTTCCTCAGGGCCTCTTGCGTGGGTCTAATTTTATATATATATATATATATGTAACTTCATGTAGATTTTGCAAGTAATACTGAATGGCAACTCGGTACCTGCTATTCTCTGCCTACCACTGTGGAAACGGCGTGATGGTTAGTTAGTAGAAGAAAGAAAAAATTCAATAGAAAAATAAATTTGTCTCCTGATCAGATGAAATCAAGTGTTATTTATTACCAAATATTTTACTTTGACGGGTAAAAGAGAAAACATAAATAAATAAACGTTTTAATAGTTAGTAGCTGATTGAACAAATGCGTCAGGTTCACACTCAGGCGACGTGAGTTTAATTCCTCTGATAGCTTAGTCCTCCATCATTGCAGAAGGAACATTTACCGTTTATATTGGTATAAAGCGCGGGTCACATTATGCTGGTTGCCAGCTGCTGCTTACCAGCGGCTGGTAGTAGTACCAGCTAGCAGCGGCGGGCAATCTGGTCACACTACTGTTGATGCTACTCGCGTCTCGCACTCTCCAGTTAGTCATTCACTATATGTCGTCTGTCGTTTCACGTAAAAAGCTAATTAAGCAGTTGTTGAGAGAGGGTGTCAGGGAACTTAGTTTCGAAATGCTTAACCAGCTTCACCGCAAACAAGACTTCCCCAAGAACTGAAAGAAGAGGATCCAGAAACATACAGAAATGTTTTAAGAATGACGGCCCCTCAATTTCAAGAATTATTAGAATTAGTTGAACCTTGAATTAAAAAACAAGATACAGTATTCAGGCAGGCAATCTCGTGTAAAACGAAGCTGGAAATTACTCTGAGATATCTCGCAACTGGAGATAGTTTTAGGTCTCTGGCATTATTATTTAGAGTACCACACAACTCAATTTCAGTTTTTTTACCTGCAGTGATGTCCGCTATTTATGAAGTTCTCCAACCGAATAGTTCTCCAAACGTTGCTGATAGACGCAATAGTGGTCAGACTGCGCTGCCGGCTGGTACCAGCGGTCACGTGATTGATTATTCGCCGCTGCCTGCTACCAAAAGTTAAACATGTCCAACTTCGTCAGCCGCTGACAAATACTCGCCGGCTGGCGACGCCAGCGCCGAATTTTGTTGTCACACCAAGCTGATCGACGGCTGGCAGAAGCGGCTTCTTCAACTCGCGGCTGGCAACCAGCATAATGTGACCCGCGCATTAGTAGGAATTTTCATATTGGCGGGTTATTCGGAACCGAATCTTTTCTATAATTACTTATTGGTATGTACAGTATTTGGTGATATTATTCCCTCTATAAAATTATTATTAAATTTCGACATTAAAAGCACATTACTTACCTAATTAGTACGATACGATAATTTTAGAGGTTTTAAAGTTACTAATTTTATTGACTCCAGATACTTATATCTACAGCCTGTATTTCGGACGAATATCTACAGCTCATATGTTGAACTAATATCTACGAACTTCAGAGTGTTGACTAATATCTACAGAGCTAAGGTCGGACGAATATCTGTGACGGTCCCAGTGTTGACTATTATCTACAGAGCGTAGGTTGAACTAATATCTACAGAGCGTAGGTTGGACTAATCAGCTAAATGTGTCCAATAGTCCGATATTAGGGATTTTTACATATATACATACATAAATTTTTTAAACTGCATACGCAATATTACGTTATTCCAATATGCTATACATAATTGCAAATCCAACCTCTGCCACTGCTGTAGATATTCGTCAACACTTTGGTTCTCATAGATATTAGTTCAATTTTTTCAGTTTTTGGAATTCCTGTAGATATTAGTAGACGCCTCCATTTTATTACATGTTGATGTTCAAAAGCACCTAGCAAATAAATCTTTCTAATATCTTACTATAATATTATAAACGCGAAAGTTTGTGTGGATGTATGTGTGTTTGTTACTCTTTAACGCAAATAGTACTGAATGGATTTTAATGAAACTTTACAATAATATAGCTCATATATCAGAATACCAAAAAGGCAATAATTTATAAAGCTAGCAAGGAAAGGGACGCACGGGAGAAACAGGGACGCACGGGAGAAACAGGGACGCACGGGAGAAACAGGGACGCACGGGAGAAACAGGGGGACGCACGGGAGAAACAGGGACGCACGGGAGAAACAGGGACGCACGGGAGAAACAGGGACGCACGGGAGAAACAGGGACGCACGGGAGAAACAGGGACGCACGGGAGAAACAAGGACGCACGGGAGAAACAGGGACGCACGGGAGAAACAGGGACGCACGGGAGAAACAGGGACGCACGGGAGAAACAGGGACGCACGGGAAAGGTGATTCAGGGAGAAACAATGTATTTCTTTATTTATTTATTTGAGACACAAACAGGATATTTATAAAACATTTTTGTGGGTAACATATAATAAATTAAAATACAAATATCCCTAGACTGATGTGTCTGCAGTAATCACACATGCATTTTCACAGAAGCAAACACATGAAAAACAGTGCAAGTATTATTTACACATAACTTGAAAACTGAAATACAAAATAGAAACACATAATTATAATAAGTATACAATATTTATGGAGTATTTACTGAAAAGTTATAAAACAATATATTTTTTTAAATCGTTGAAATATTTTTTAAATATGTTTTATTATTTACAAAAATATTTATGAAAGTGTGAATTTTAACAAGATCGTTGTATGATCGAGGCATTCTAGACATAAGGTTAAACTATCCAGTATTATTGGTAAAAATTTCGGTTCCAGATCTGTTAATAGTCCAGTCAAGGAAGGAGTTGTAGAGTACGTGACCAGGAATCTAAGCGATTCCTTCAGAAACTTTTTTAGGGTGCTTAGGGTGTGAACATACTAAAAGTCCTGACGTCTAGGTGGTGAGCTAGGGGGGGAGGGGGGGAGAAGGTCCCAATTTTCGGTTTTCTGCTTGTATCTCTAAAACGGTGTGTCGTAGAGGAAATTTTTCTTAAAATACATTAAAGTTCATAAAATTATCTACAACTTTTATAATTTATGTAATTTTCGAAATCCCAGCCGTTTTTAAGTTACATGCTCCACAAATGTAGATATTTTCGAAAAAAATCATTTTACCTCATATTTTTCATCAAACATCCCTTCATATCGTCTAAAATATTAATAAAAGAAAGAAATTTAGTCGAAAGAAGTTGTAAAGAATTTAATTTCCTTTTAGAATATATATATACATGTGCAAATTAATCTCCGACGAGTAGATATTTACAGCAATTTTAAGTTTTTTAGTAAAATGTCGTCATTTTCGGAAAAAGATAATTTATTTTATTACTTGTTACTGACACACCACTTTTGTTTGTAACAGATTGTGGGACTTGGACTTGAATTTCATTTATTTTCAGAGTTCCTATAACAATTAGTTTAATGACTAACTTTCAGTGGACGTTCTGTGGAGAAGCACATTGATGCGATCATTCAAAAGCCGAGGAGACATAACAGGAGGCAGAGGTGTTTCGCACAATGTACTCAGCAAGTGGTTAGTTGGTATGAGCGCAATTCACGAGATCTGCACTTCCCTTGAAGAGTTTTGTGGAGTCTTGTTCGGGTCAAGTGAACAGCACAAGGACCTCGGACAAGCCCGCCGGAGTAGAGATACAGCAGACATTGCCAAACTCAGTCAGTGGTTTGATGCACATCCTCCCCTCCCACAAACCACTGAAATAATGTCAATTTTCAGTGGAGTCGTCGGAGATGCTACAATAACGTGCTACGATGCTGTTCAAGTTGCTGAAAAGGCAATGAATGCGATAGTGGGCTTGATATTCTCAGACATCGAGTTGTCCCGCAAAGATCGGGCATTCCCAATGTCTTCTGTCAGCTCGTCGATAAAAATTCACGATGAAAAGTTTACAGTTGACCCAACATTGCTACCAGATAGAGGAAACACTTTCATATAACTATATACTCAACTTCGATTTTTCGGACATGTCTGAGTAATCGCCTGGAAGATCGAAATATTAACTTTCACGTCAGTTGTATTACTTTCGGATCTCCACGATGCATGAATATAAAAGAAGCAAGGAGCTTGTTCCTAGAGAGAGATGTGTTGCGGTTAATTCTCTCGGCCTACCAAGAATATAACCCAAAGGGGGTTCGACGGCGAGGTTAGGAGGCAGGTATAGTTTACTCCAAGTGGTTCACTACGTTTGGTGACTTAGCAGGGGTGCCCGGGTTCATGAGGTTTGTCCGGGTCTTGGCGGCGGATGCTATGCCCACCAGCTGCATAGCATGCCGGAATCGAGAGAGAATGGTTGAGTGAGGCCCTTTCAGAAAACTTTTTGAGGCTGGAGAACAGCCATACTCTCTCGGAATATCGCCTTGCACCGCAGTGGGAGGGATGGATTCATTGTCACTCCTAGACACACTGACCCCCAGATTCCTATCCACCTCTAGTACCCTTTTCCTTCCCAGAACTTCCTTGCCTAAAAATACCCTCCACACAGCATAAGATGACATAGGCCCTGAGGGGAATTATTTTGGTAAATATCGGTTCGGACTGGCCACGCTTATTACGAATAATTTTTAGAAAAAAACTTTAGATTCGCCTTAATTACCATAAAAGGAAACTTTTTGGCTTTGGGGCGGCGGAAAATAATGCATTTTAATTTTCAATTGCATAAAACCAAAATTCTCTTCGCGAACCGACCCAGCGAAAATCCGCGGCCGTAACTGTCACTGTTATGTTGGTATCCTTGATAAATTAACAAGAGCTAATACTAAATTATACATTTTTACTTCATAATTCAAAGAAAGCAAATCAACTTAATACTAATAAATTACCCATATTTTGTTTCACCCTTTTTGACCTCTTGGGAATTCCATAAATTTGCAAGTCTACTAATTTGTTACTAATTAGTTGTTCTTCCATTAAATCCTTAAGAATAACACCGACACTTAATAAAATGAGTCACTTTAAAACCCCTAAAATTATCGTTTCATACCAATAAGGCAAGAATATGAAAATAATGTGCTTTTAATGACCGCTAAGTGAAAGTTGTAACATAGTTTATTATAGCAGGAATGATATTTTCAGTTGCAAATGAAATAATAGGTACAAATTACATTTTCTGCGAATTCTGCAGTGGAAGCAAAATATATTGTTCATTATATTCTAATATATTACTTGTTATGTGTAATGACGGCCTCTTTGGATGAGTGGTTATAATCCTCGGTTATGAATCCGGATGTCACGGATTTAAAACCCGGAGTGAGCAGGTAAATTTTATTAAATTAATTTGTGATATTTCATTAAAAATAATATATAGTATATTTGCGACACGTTCCAGAGTGGTAGATACTTTCAGCATTGCCCTGGTGAAAGACTACCATTGCTTTGCTTGAAATGGCTTTAGCCGTGCTCGGTGACCAGATCTAAATAGCCAGGTATTTCCCACTCTACTTTTTCATATCTCTAGCCTCCCACTACATTCAGCCTTACAAAATACTTCATTGGGGATGCCGAAGTCTCACTTGCTCCAGACGGTTGTGAGCAATTAGAACTTTGTGCGGTAAGCACCGCCTTAAATTTTCGTTATTTGTTTTTGGGATGTTATGCCGTGTTGCGCTACCTGCTTTTGACCGTGAAAATCTTAAAACGTATCTCACTGCCTTTTATATTTTATTTATGAAACAAATACGTTTAAATTATTTAATTGCGTGGTTTGCCCGGTGAAAATAACAGAATTTTTTTTTTGTTATCTACACAAAAGCCTCTCAGGACCTATGTTAATTTTAAGGATGCTGGGTGTAGGGTCTTTTTAAGGAAAGGATGCCAAGAAAGTTCTGAGAAGGATGAGGTGTGAGGGGAATCTTGGGTTCAATGTGTCCAGGTCGTCCCCGCCATGAACAAGACAAACCTCGCCCTATGAACCCGAACACCCCTGCTAAGTCACCAACATTGCGAACCACTTGGGATGACCTATGGCAGAGATGTTGTTATCCAATAAATGATCCCCGATGCGGCGGTCCCCATTCCCGCCTCCCAATTTATGATAAACTAAACTAATAAAACTAATCATACAGAATCTTTTACAAAAAAAAAAACAAGTTGACAGTATCTACACAGACTTTTCAAAAGCTTTCGACAAAGTATCACATAAATTATTACTTAGTAAACTGTATGCCTTAGGACTGAGAGGCAAGTTGTTGGATTGGTTCTCAAGTTATTTGTCTAACAGAATCTTATTTGTTAAAATTAAACATTCTAAATCTAAGTTATTATATGCAACTAGTGGTCTACCGCAAGGGAGTCATCTCGGCCCCATCCTTTTCTTAATATTCATAAATGATATCATAAGTTGTTTCAACGATGTAGAAGTTCTGCTTTTTGCCGATGACATCAAATTATACAAAGAAATATCCAATATAGGTGACTGCCTAATCCTACAGTCAAACATCGTCAAATTACAAAATTGGTGTGTCGCAAACAACTTATTCCTCAATATCGATAAATGTAAGACACTAACATTTTGTCGAACAAAGACCTCACTATCTTTCAAATACACAATAGATAATAAAATTTTAGAAAAAGTCAAAGAAATTAGGGATCTTGGAGTTGTGTTTGATTCGCAATTAAATTTTATAAATCACATACAATAAATCACATACAACAAATAACTAACAAAGGCATGAAAACACTAGGATTTATAATCAGAACAATCAAAGACTTCGATTCGTTGGAAGTTATAAAAATCGTATATTTGTCACTCGTACGCAGCTTGCTGGAATACAATTCCATAGTTTGGTCCCCATATTATCAAATATATATAAGAAATATCGAAAGAGTGCAGCACAAATTTTTAAGATTTATTAACTTCAAGTTACACATACCTATTCAACACATTAACTACACATCTTTACTAAATACACTTAAATTGCATTCCTTAGAAAACAGAAGAAAAATAAACGACCTAACTTTTTTGTTTAAAATTATTCACTCCGAATTAGATTGTTGCGAACTCCTGCATCTCATCGACTTTAAGGTACCAACTCGAGCGACAAGGCAAAACATATTATTCTGCAACAATAATTCTCTAACCAACTATCACACACATGCATCAATTTTTCGACTTCAAACACTAGGGAACAAATTCACCTCAAATATCGATGTATTTAATATAAGTTTACCGTTATTCAAGAAATATCTGAACAATATTTTTATGTAGAATATTTTGATATCTAAGGAGCATCACCTAGGGTCTATTGCATATATTTGTGTATTTATATATTAATCTACAAGGAATGTAAAAACTTGTTAACGTTTTCTTTTTATGTATCTTGCATTTTGTCATGTATTATTCATGACATTTAATCAGTCACCTGTAAATTTTGTAATTACTAACATAGCTACTAGTTTATTTCTATGTCATTTACAACTTAGAAACTTTCTCTTTTATTGTAATGCACTATCATTCCTAAATTAATCTGTATGATGTTTGCCTACTAGTTACATTTTTATAGTTTATCTTTTTATTCAAAAAAACTGTCTCTGTATTATAAACTTGAAAATTAATAAAAAAAAATAATAATAAATAAATAATTTAACGCAGGAACCTGTTTAGTTAACTTAGATAGTAATTTTTCATGATTGTAACGGTTGCAAGGAAGATATCTTGTCTTAACTAAACACAATGTCTTTACCAACTCGGCCATTGGGGCCTCTATTTTTCTGCAATTTCCCCAAATTTTTGGTAGGCAGAGGATTGGCTGCCTTATGCCATTACTGAGTTCCCGTTCAGCATTGCAAAATATGTAGGAAGTTATCTATTCCCAATAACAAGCAAAATTACGGTACGTGCTAAAAAAATGAGGAACAATCAGGGAAATCATCAAAAGAATGGAGGTTAGGTGGAAATAATATACGTATTTACATTATAATAAATTTGTTAATACAAATTATTAATATAGATTCCTGACTACTTAATAATCTAAAGATTATTTTAAAGTCAGCTAAATTATTTATCTTTAATAATAATAATAATAACATTATATTTATATAGCGCAGTTTTGTGACATTTCACTTCAAGTGCGCTTAACTATAATAAATTTAAAAATAATCCTACAGTGCTCCTTATAATATTGAGAAAATAATAAAAGAATATACAGTACTAGCTGGTACCCGGCATGCGTTGCTATGCCATTTAACAGAGAAATTGTTTCTCCCTGCGTGTCCTTTCCTATTCGTCCCGTTCCTCTTCCGCCCCCCATTCCTCTTCTCCTCTCACATTTCCACTCCGCCTCTTCCACCTTCCCTCTCCCCACTCCACTCCCCCCCTTCCCCCATCCAGAAAACCCCCCTCCTGAGTTCCCCTCCCCCCTCCCAGTTTCCCCTCTCCTCTCCCTGGTTCCCCTCCCCACCTCCAGCGTTCCATAAATTAATTCCGGTATATTTAGTTCTCAAACAGCTCGCGTACCACCTATTGCAATTTTTTATACAAATTTTATAATTCCAGAGCTCACCAGACAATACGAACACAACAAAAAAGAAATGACCAATTTGGTCCATTCGTTCGGAAGTTATGCACGTACATACATTTCGGCGATTCATTTTTATACAAATTTCATAATGCCAGAGCTAACCAGTAGTTTTATACAAACCTTATCCTGATAATAACGAACGCAAGAAAAAAAGCATTATCCTATTTAGTGCAGTCGTTCGGAAGTTATGCGCGTACATACATTTCGGCGATTCATTTTTATTTATATAGAAGATAGAAGAAGAAGAAGAAGATAGAAGATAGAAGATAGAAGATAGAAGATAGAAGATAGAAGATAGAAGATAGAAGATAGAAGATAGAAGATAGAAGATAGAAGATAGAAGATAGAAGATAGAAGATAGAAGATAGAAGATAGAAGATAGAAGATAGAAGATAGAAGATAGAAGATAGAAGATAGAAGATAGAAGATAGAAGATAGAAGATAGAAGATAGAAGATAGAAGATAGAAGATAGAAGATAGAAGATAGAAGATAGAAGATAGAAGATAGAAGATAGAAGATAGAAGATAGAAGATAGAAGATAGAAGATAGAAGATAGAAGATAGAAGATAGAAGATAGAAGATAGAAGATAGAAGATAGAAGATAGAAGATAGAAGATAGAAGATAGAAGATAGAAGATAGAAGATAGAAGATAGAAGATAGAAGATAGAAGATAGAAGATAGAAGATAGAAGATAGAAGATAGAAGATAGAAGATAGAAGATAGAAGATAGAAGATAGAAGATAGAAGATAGAAGATAGAAGATAGAAGATAGAAGATAGAAGATAGAAGATAGAATATAGAAGATAGAATATAGAAGATAGAAGATAGAAGATAGAAGATAGATTAGATAGAAGATAGAAGATAGAAGATAGAAGATAGAAGATAGAAGATAGAAGATAGAAGATAGAAGATAGAAGATAGAAGATAGAAGATAGAAGATAGAAGATAGAAGATAGAAGATAGAAGATAGAAGATAGAAGATAGAAGATAGAAGATAGAAGATAGAAGATAGAAGATAGAAGATAGAAGATAGAAGATAGAAGATAGAAGATAGAAGATAGAAGATAGAAGATAGAAGATAGAAGATAGAAGATAGAAGATAGAAGATAGAAGATAGAAGATAGAAGATAGAAGATAGAAGATAGAATATAGAAGATAGAATATAGAATATAGAAGATAGAAGATAGAAGATAGAAGATAGAAGATAGAAGATAGAAGATAGAAGATAGAAGATAGAAGATAGAAGATAGAAGATAGAAGATAGAAGATAGAAGATAGAAGATAGAAGATAGAAGATAGAAGATAGAAGATAGAAGATAGAAGATAGAAGATAGAAGATAGAAGATAGAAGATAGAAGATAGAAGATAGAAGATAGAAGATAGAAGATAGAAGATAGAAGATAGAAGATAGAAGATAGAAGATAGAAGATAGAAGATAGAATATAGAAGATAGAATATAGAATATAGAAGATAGAAGATAGAAGATAGATTAGATAGAAGATAGAAGATAGAAGATAGAAGATAGAAGATAGAAGATAGAAGATAGAAGATAGAAGATAGAAGATAGAAGATAGAAGATAGAAGATAGAAGATAGAAGATAGAAGATAGAAGATAGAAGATAGAAGATAGAAGATAGAAGATAGAAGATAGAAGATAGAAGATAGAAGATAGAAGATAGAAGATAGAAGATAGAAGATAGAAGATAGAAGATAGAAGATAGAAGATAGAAGATAGAAGATAGAAGATAGAAGATAGAAGATAGAAGATAGAAGATAGAAGATAGAAGATAGAAGATAGAAGATAGAAGATAGAAGATAGAAGATAGAAGATAGAAGATAGAAGATAGAAGATAGAAGATAGAATATAGAAGATAGAAGATAGAAGATAGATTAGATAGAAGATAGAAGATAGAAGATAGAAGATAGAAGATAGAAGATAGAAGATAGAAGATAGAAGATAGAAGATAGAAGATAGAAGATAGAAGATAGAAGATAGAAGATAGAAGATAGAAGATAGAAGATAGAAGATAGAAGATAGAAGATAGAAGATAGATTAGATAGAAGATAGAAGATAGAAGATAGAAGATAGAAGATAGAAGATAGAAGATAGAAGATAGAAGATAGAAGATAGAAGATAGAAGATAGATTAGATAGAAGATAGAAGATAGAAGATAGAAGATAGAAGATAGAAGATAGAAGATAGAAGATAGAAGATAGAAGATAGAAGATAGAAGATAGATTAGATAGAAGATAGAAGATAGAAGATAGAAGATAGAAGATAGAAGATAGAAGATAGAAGATAGAAGATAGAAGATAGAAGATAGAAGATAGAAGATAGAAGATAGAAGATAGAAGATAGAAGATAGAAGATAGAAGATAGATTAGATAGAAGATAGAAGATAGAAGATTTACAAAATAATGACAGAAGAACAAAATTAACTAAAGAATATACAGTATTTACAAAACAATGACAGAAGAACAAAATTAACAAAGATAGTGCTGTTATAGCACACACGGAATAATAATAATAATAGACAATGGCGGTGCTATTGTAAAATAAGACAAAACACGAACTTTAAAACTAAAATATAATATACTAACGGAAAGGCAGGCTTATATATAAAAATCTCGTCTCACGGCGTTTGTGGTCGCACTCCTCCAACACGGCTCCACCAAATTTTATGAATATTTTTATATATATTTAGTAGGTATGAGAATAGGTCGTAAAGTATATTTCATACCGCTAGGTGATTAGGGTGTCTTTATCCAAAAAAAAAAATTTTCTTTGGTAAAATTAATTTTTTGTATTTTTTTAATTTGGCATCAAAAAGTACAAATAACCACAAATTTTCACCCTCCTACACCTACCCTCCCATTTTTTAAACGCGATTTTAGTATTTTTGTATGAATAAATGTAACCGTCGGCGTCGTTCGTATTTCAATAACAGACAGCGCTACGTCCCCTATCATTTCTACGGCAGAACAACGTTTGCTGGGTCAGTAAGTAAATATATATTTTAAAAACAAAGACATTACACAGGCGAAACAAAATACGAGTAATAAGTTGAATAAATGAAAAGCTACGAAGTAATCATTATATTATGTAAGGTAAAGGTTAAAACCATGTATGTTAAAAAAAAATAATTATTGTAAAAAATGACAGAAAATATACTACCTACAAAGTTGAATAAATAAAAAGCTACCAAATATGAGACTAAGAGTGACTATATATGAGTAAGAGAAATCATTAAATTTCCAAGTTCAGCAAACTTTTAAAAACGGTTTAAGGGTACATGATAAATGAAAAGCTATCAGAAAAGAGACTATCAAAATAGGTGGACAGTCATTAAATTTATTTTAAGATAAGCAAATATTTAAAAATATTTTTGGTCTAAAAAGTAACACAAAAAGATAGATAAAACAAAACAAAGAGTACAAGAGGTTTAAAAGATATTTTATAGACTAATCTCCCAATCTGTTTCTTGTTGTAGTGAAAAAGAGCGTTAACCCTCTTTCGTTTAACTGTCTTCGTGACTGGAACATCTGCTTCTTGTTCTGCAGCATCGTCAGGGTAGAATGTCTCTTCTTCAGCTCTACGTTCGGCAACATCATCAGGGAAGATTATCTCCATTTCTCCAAGCACCAACGCAGAAGGCTTTACATCCTCCCCGACAATTTCTTCGTCCGATGGTGTTCCTTCTGATGTGTAATATTCTTTGTCTGTGGTAATGTCACCGTCTGCTTCATTTTCATCGTTAGTTTCATTTTCATCATCATCTACTTCAATTTCATAAACTTCCACAGGGTTTAGGCGCAGTCTAACCCGTGTCAGACGGTCCATAATTTCACCATGGAACATTTCGTATTTCCGTACCAATTCCGCTTCGTTTATTGATGTGTGAGGTTCAATGTTCGGATAGAGTGTTGAAGATGTAAGATCGGAGCTGGCCCCGAGGGTCTGGTTTACGTGTAATCCCCGGTAGCCGTTTGGGCAGTGGCTTCTCTTTTTCCGAAAGATGATGATACTCTGTAAAGAATGATTTTTTTTTTACATATTTTCAAACATTTTATGATAATGTTGGCTTCACCGTGTAGTTTGCACGTGCAGAAGCACCCATTTAATATAATTAAAAACAAATTACATAAATTTAAATAAATTTAAAAAATGAGACGATATAAAATAAAATATTAAAATCGGTAACGAAAAATAAATTAAAAATTGGAAAAAATATGGTAATTCTTCAAAACAAACGTCAACGGTTAATAAAACTTTTAGATTCTTCTTAATTACCATAAAAGACAACGGGTGAAATGCAGATCCCGCCAATGTGGGGGATTTTAATAAAAATGCACTTTCTAGATGAGAAAAGTGTGGAAAAGTTGAATAAAAAAGAAATTAAGGCGCGCTTGGCAAAATTGAGGGAGATACAGCCGTTTAAAGAATGAATAAAATGACACTTCGTGAACTTATACTACGCCATTTTGTTACTATTATGTTGGTATCTCAGACTTGCTTTAAACGAAGGTTGGAACGATTGTAGCTAACTTCGTGTGATATACACGTAATTATGAAAAACAGAATTAATAATGGTCACAAACCATGTTACACAAATCTGGCGAAGCCGCTAAACTATTTGAAAACTGGGATGTTTTTCTTGCGTTGACGCGAGTAGGCGTTATAAAGGGGCACAAACCATGTTACATAAACCATGTTACACAAACCTAGCGTAGCCGCTAAACTATTTGAAAACTGGGATGTTTTTCTTGCGTTGACGCGAGTAGGCGTTATAAAGGGGCACAAACCATGTTACACAAACCATGTTATACAAACCATGTTTAGCGTAGTCTTAGGTTAGGTTACTTTAAATCGTTGATAAAAAGTCCGCTAGAAAAATTTCATAATTACGCATATATCACATGAAGTCGGCTACAATCGTATCAACCTTCGTTAATAGCAAGTCTGAGATACCAACAAAATAGTAACAAAATGGCGTAGTATAAGTTCACGAAGTGTCATTTTATTCATTCTTTAAACGGCTGTATCTCCCTCAATTTTGCCAAGCGCGCTTTAATTTCTTTTTTATTCCACTTTTCCACACTTTTCTCATCTAGAAAGTGCATTTTTATTAAAATCCCCCACATTGGCGGGATCTGCATTCCTCCCAAGACAACTATTTGCATTGGGGGAGGTTGAAAATGTCACATTTTTAATTTTATTTACGTAAATTGAAAATTTGCTTTCACACTGTCAAATCACTCTGTTTGCAGTTCGGAACAAACGTCAAAGGTTAATACGCACTTTTTTTTTAAAACTTTTAAAATTAAGATAATATACACAAGCCCGCTACACAAACCCTGCTTTGCCAGACAAACCATTCAAAAACGTAGGCTGTTTTTTAAAGTAAAGATAACATACACAATCCCGTTACATAACCGTTGACGTTTGTTCCGAATATTTACCAAAAATATTAGGTACCGCTGCATCATAATATGATTTTGCCGTGTGTAAATAACCCCAAAACCTTAGGACGCAATATCCCTTGAAAAAATTATGTTGATTGTGAATCTAATCGCGGACAAAATATCTGCAAAAAATGGTAATCCGACAAAATCTGCATACACGAAAATACACTAACCTTGCAAGCGAGATTCTCAGGCACAAAAGCTTCCTTCTTTGGTGTTATTTCCAGGTTCCCAGTTTTATTCGTCACACTTAATTAACAATAAAGGTATTATACTATTCAACAGATTATTATGCGTCTTCTTTGCTGTTTAAATGTATGTGGTTTGGTTTATTTATGGGTTAAATTCACAATGCGGAGGAGATAGAAAAACCGATATTCCGGAATTATTTTGACATGCAGCAATAATCATATTTGCCATAGTACAAAATATTCGAATTTTCGTTCTAAAAATGGGCACTTAAGTGACATCTATTGCGACACGGGCACGTGAGTGAAATTCAGTTGCCACAAAGATATTGAAATATAAGTAGATGTGCTATCTGCTGTTTTTACTATGTGGGTCTGCGCTTCCGGGTGTCGCCGATATTGTTTACCAATTAACAAATAAACCAAAAGAACAAATAATTAACGAATAAACCAAACGAACGTTAAACTAAATGAACTAATTCTTTCCTTATTCAAAATATATTGTTAACCAATATTAATGCACATTTTCAAACAATCAAAGAAATGAACAAATTCTTTTTGTATGAAAACTACGCTAATTAGCGCGTAGTCCGGCGACAGTTGCGCGGACACGATAGCATATCTCTTCTGTATTTGAATATCTTTTGCCATCATTTGGTAGTTTTCTGCGCACAATAAATCGGTGACCGGACAACTCAGAATAAAACCAACTCAGAAGCACCTCAGAAAGGTAATTAAAAGTGATGATAAAAAAATTGATTAAAAATAGGTTAAGTTAGGTTAGGGTTACCGGCTATTTTAAAATGATTTTTTCATAGCATTTAATGACCTTTCTGAGGTGTTTCTGAGCTGGTTTCATTCTGAGGTGGCACGGAACCAATAAAACAATGTCCTCAAGTGATCAACAGATGTCTGCACGACCCCACTTTCTGACACATTTGTGTTTTTTTTTTATCGAGAAGAAAACGTTAAAAATATTATGATGCCCTACCTCCTATCATTGCAACATCCCGTGATTTTTCACGAGTCGCTGAAGTGTTAGATAACATTATTACAGGATTAATAATTACTGGATTAAATAAAGCATCAATTTCTACTCATCATTATCATCATCATCATCATCATCATCATTTTACATATTATAAAATGAAGTCGCTCAAAATGTATGTGCGCGTTAATCTTTTAAACTACGCAACGGATTTTCATACGGTTTTCATCAATAGATAGAGTGATTGAAGAGGAATGTTTATATGTATAAAATATGTAAATTATATTAGAGAAAAGCCGAGAAATTCAAAGAAAACATATTTTTGTGCGATTTAAAACGGCTGGCGGGACGTACTATAGTCACTTTTGAAATTCGTTCTACGGAACAAATTGGAAAATAGATGTCCTAGAGAGTAAGTAAGTATTTGATTTTCCCTTTTCAAATATCCAGTGTTGCATTGCAAGCATTGTATAATTAGTGGCGAGTTAGGTAATTAGTTTTTATGTAGAAAAAAGACGATTAATTCAAATATTCAATTCAGGCAGCGGGCAGCTGGCAAGCGGGTGGTGTGGATTTTATAAAGGTTGGTTAATGGCGTTGTGTTTAGAAAGTATTAACAGACTTATAAATTTACAAAATTAGTCATTCAACGCTATTTCCGAGAAGACGTCCTCCTGAATTTTGTGCATTAGGGATTTAAAAATATTAAAACAATGAATTTTTATTACATAGTCATTTAGTCGATTTGAAAATGTTCAATTCATGGAAAATCCGAAATTAAAAACACTATTACATGACTCATTTGACAGTTGGATAATTTGATAGGCCGATGCGAATGTAATGGTTTTAAAAGGGTTGCTTGCTTTGAATCTAAAACTAATAATGAACGAGGTGAACGAAGAAGAATACTTATTTATTTTATAACGGGTTATATAACACTACCACAGACTCATGAAAAATCACGGGATATTATAATTGTAGGATTTGTGAAGCTGAAAGTATTTTTTTTTTTGTGGAAAGCAGTGACTTTGTGGTTTGACAAATGTAATGAAATAAAACAATTACAATACTGGTTTTTATTTATTTAATTTAGTTTTGCTTAACATCATCATAAGCGCATAAACTTAAAATAAATAAAAAAAATACTTCGTATGAGCTTACGTGTACAGAAAGAGACAAAACATGACATAAAATAAAGGAACAGCCAGAAACTAAAATCTTACATAGTAATAGACATAAAAACAGACAGATGTGTACGTAATGGGTTACCATGTTATATTATGTACAGGGAACTAAAGTAGGTACCTGGCCATTCGGATCTGGCCCCCTAGCATGGTCGATCGATATAAGTTTTATCGAAAATGTCGGTAACTTGCCAACGCTCCCGAGCACGACTGCAGGCCGCTAACGAATAAACAACAGTTCACGTCAAATATATTAGGAACCCCTAGTCATTGTGAACTATTGTTTGTTCGTTGGCGGTCTGCAGTCGTGCTCGGGAGCGGTGGCAAGTTACCGACATTTTCGATAAAGTCTATATCGATCGACCATGCTAGGACCCCTGGGTCTCCAAACACGGTTAAAGGCATTATAAGCATAGCTTTATTTTTAATTTATAACATTCTGTGAAATATTATCGAGATAACAATATACAAGTACCTACCTAACTTACTAACCATCACGCCGTTTTCCCTAAAGGGTAGGCAGTAGGCAGAGAGGATAGATCGCCACATTAAATAAATACGCACCAACACTTCCGTTATTCTGACTCTTGACATGACCCGACACAACTACTTGATTCGCTTAATCGTGCCTGGATCCCTCGACTTCTTCTTCTACTATTCGCTTCTGCCTCATATTATATGATTCTCCTTTCACAAGTTTCCTCGCCCATCCTCTAAATATGACTCCAGATACTAATATCTACAGCCCGTATGTCGGACGAATATCTACAGCTCATATGTTGAACTAATATCTACGAACTTCAGAGTGTTGACTAATATCTACAGAGCGTAGGTTGAACTAATACCTACAGAGCGTAGGTTGGGCTAATCAGCTAAATGTATCCAATAGTCCGATATTAGGGATTTTTACATACATACTTACATAAATTAAGTTTTTTAAACTGCATACGCAATATTACGTTATTCCAATATGCTATACATAATTGCAAATCCAACCTCTGCCAGTGCTGTAGATATTCGTCAACACTTTGGTTCTCATAGATATTAGTCAGCAGTTTGAGCTGTAGATATTCGTCAACACTTTGGTTCTCATAGATATTAATCAACAGTTTGAGCTGTAAATATTCGTCAACACTTTGATTCTCATAGATATTAGTTCGATTTTTTCAGTTTTTGGAATTCCTGTAGATATTAGTAGACGCCTCCCTAAATATGACCAAACCATCTAACCTTTATTGAAAACGATCATAAACGATGGCCTCCGCGGTTGAGGAATAATGCTCTTAAGGGCCCGCAACCCGGATTTATACCGATTTATTACATATTTCCCTTAAACACGGTAAGTTTTAAAGCTCTTAAAAAAATATATGTTATTCTTGAAGATAATATCTAGACTTTGCCCGCGCCGAAACGCAAATTATATAAAATTCCCTCGATTGAAAAAAATCGCAAAGTATGCTCCAAAAATTATTATTAACACGTTTGTTCCAGTTATTTTACAAGTTATATGTATAAAAAAAATCACAGTGTTTCTTTAAACGATGTTTAAGATAATGCCCGCGAGATTTTTGCTCTATTTTAAATGATGCAGGTTTTATTGAACATTTGCGCAATTTTCGCATCGATTTTGTCGCTGTAAATGTTAGTGCTCTCCTCTAACATTCGTAATTTCGTATCTCTCCATCTTCTTCTTTTCGGGTCTGGTTGCAGAGCCTTAACCCTTCAAAAATTTGGCATTTTTTTCGGATGGTCAAAATATTTTCGCTTTACAATAAAATGCAAATATTTGGAATATTTCTGAGCACATTCAAAAACCAAAAACTGTTTTAGAAAGGTGATGAAATATGCTTTCAAATTATAGAATACAAAAAAAAACATTTTTTTTTAATTATAAAATATTTGCATACAAACATAAAAAAGTTTTTAAAATGGCTCACCTTACGTTTTTTCTAACTAAAGTTATTAATAATAAAAAAAAATAATAGCACATACCTATTTAAACGACTTCAAAAAGGAGGAGGTTCTCAATTCGACTGTATTTTTTTTTTTTTTTTTTTATGTTTGTTACCTCAGAACTTTCGACTGGATGATTTCGATTTTGATGATTCTTTTTTTATTTGAAAGCTGGTGCTTCCCGTGTGGTCCCATTTTAATTTGGTTTAGTTCTGACAATGGCATCCATGAGAAAACCATATAAGTCTTAAATTTGCATAAAGTATGTGCGCGACAAATGGACGAATAACTCAATATCACGCCAACCGATTTCAATGATTCTTTTTTTATTGGAAAGGATGTACTTCGAGGATAGATTGATGAGAGTTTGGTTAGGTTCTGATTATCGGATCCATGACAAAGTAACGGAACTCTTCAATTCTTAGGAGCAAATTAACGAAACTCGGCCGAATCTCTTAATTTGACCCTAATGTCGTTATGGTCAAATTATGTCTGTCTCATATGAGCAGTACGTTTAGTAGATCTACCCATATTCAGACAAATTAGTGTACTTCGGATCCACTAAAAATCAAAAAATAAACAAAAATTTTAACAAAACAAAAAACGACTTCAAAAAATGCACTAAAAAGTAAAAAAATAATTTCTATTCTTCTACAACTGCATAATCGACTTACTTTTTCTAATCATCAATATGTAGGTACGATTGTTATTTTTGGAGTCGGTGTCAGCAAAGGTACCCGGCCCGGCGCGGCGTGTTTACTTGACAGCTCCCCTCACGCCGCGGCCCTGCTCTCGCCTCGTCAAGTCGCTTGTGCGACACAAGCTCATCTCACCTA
Organism: Limnephilus marmoratus; assembly: GCA_917880885.1. Classification (NCBI taxonomy): domain Eukaryota; kingdom Metazoa; phylum Arthropoda; class Insecta; order Trichoptera; family Limnephilidae; genus Limnephilus; species Limnephilus marmoratus. The sequence continues at coordinate 27,297,622 of OU862928.1, forward strand.
TAACTATGTATGTAGTTACAAACCTTCCATGACTGACACCGATTCCAAAAATGACAATCGTACCTACATATTGATGAGTAGAAAAAGTAAGTCGATTATAAAGTTGTAGAAGAATAGAAATTATTTTTTTACTTTTTAGTGCATTTTTTGAAGTCGTTTTTTGTTTTGTTAAAATTTTTGTTTATTTATTAGACAAGTGTATAACAAACACGTAAGTGCGCAAATAAATACACAAACGGACCAATTTTCGCCAAGAAACACATGTACGTACATATTTTTTAATGATTTTATTGAAACTAAAATTAAAATTCTAAGACATACGTTTGCTAGATAATGTATTGATTTATTTTATTGCATGATTTTATTATTTGAAATGGGTGTGGTATAATACAAAAAAATTTTTGAAAATTGAACAAATCTGCCAACGACCTATGGAATAACCTTATTATACTAAAAATTAAAAAAAATTCTCAAAATTTATTACATACGAATGCTAGATAAAAGAACAATCTTTCGAAATCCATTTATAATTTTTTGTGGAAAAGAGTCAATACGTCTAAAAACTTTTTTGAAAATGACGTATTTCCGGCTTTCTCTGGTAATGCCCTCTTAAGTACCCAGCATTGCCTGGACTTTCAAATCATGTCTCTAATTTTAGGTCTAAATCAGATCATTCAGATAGACAAATAGTGTAACTGAACTCACCATTGTTACTGTTTCTTCGGTTCTACCTACTGTTAAATTAAAATTTATGTTACACAAAATTAAAATAAATCACTTTCTAAAAAACTATTTAATCAAATTTTTGTCATAAGTAGGTACCTTAACAACAGTGCTTCTTCGATTTTATTTGTTTTTCCTTAACCCCTCCGCAACGTAAGCAGATATAAGCGTTAGAAATAGGACAGCAGTCAAGTACAATAAGCGTGTTTATACGTCAGCGCATGTGTCTCCATAGAAATCGTTCTAACTCTGTTATTGTTTTAGTTACATCCCTAAACCAAAAAGTAAAAGGTCGATAGTAGATCAAGCTGTACATCTCTATCAAGTTGTCTATAGAAATACATAACAGGAATCAGCTGTCAGTCGTGTAGTTGACAAAAATATTTATCCGCGCAAATTTACTGCCGGCGGCTCGTCCGCGCTTGACATTTTTTATTTTTATTAAATATTTTTATATGAAATGATAAAAAAAGTGAGTTGACAAAAGTGTTTATTACACATATATACAATAGAATACTGGTAATGCCCTCTTAAGTTAGTTTATAGATTAATATTATAGTTACACATTCCCAATAGTAAACATAACGTACCTGTGAGTACTGTACTTATACTTACAATCTCTGAATGAAAAAAAATAGGAAAAATCAGGGAAATCACATTGAAAAGAATGGAGGTTAGGTTAAAACATCATATATTTACAAAACATTAAAATTCTTAAAAAAAAATTATTTACACTGTTTTTTGAGGATTCAAATTGACTCAATAACACATAATTTACATTTAAATCTACCTAATTTCTATACGAATGTATATTTTAATAACATGAAGTAATTTTCAGCGAACTTAAAAAATAGTTTTTGTTCAAAAGTAGAGACAGACTAAAAATAATTTTCAAGATAAATGAAAATCTATAAAAACAGGCGGAGTATATTTAAATTGATTTTAAGTTTAGCAAACCTTAAAAAATAGGTTTTGTCTAAAAAACAAATACAACACAAAAGAGTGCAACAGGTCAACAACATATTGTTAACTAATCTTCCATTCTGGGTTTCTTATTATAGTGAAAGAGGGCATTTACTCTCTTTCGCTTTATTGTCCTTCTGTCTGGAACATCTTCTTCATCGGAGCTTTGTTCAGAAACATCACCAGGGTAGAATGTTTCCACTTCTTCTGCTGTTTCAAGTTCTGACACGTCATCGGAGTGGAATGTCTCCACTTCCATTTCTGCTTCGTGTTCTGAAACATCATCAGGGCAGAACGCCTCCACTTCTACTTCTGATTCATGTTCCGTCTCATCATCAAGGTACAATGTCTCCACTTCCACTTCTGCTCCAAGCTCGGCCACTTCATCAGGGTAGATTATTTCCATATCACCAAGATCTAGTCCTGGAAACTCTTCATCCTCTGCTTCGGTAAATGATGCTCCTTCCGTTGTGTATTCATCGTCTGTTTCAGTTTCTTCATTTTCAACTTCATAATGGTAATAATATGGGTCAGTGGTTTCGGTGAAGGCCACGATGGTCTGGCCTATGTGAATTCCCTGGTAGCCGTTTGGGCGGCGGCTTCCCTCTTGAAAGATGCACATCTTTTGAGTTTTGTGTAAATCACGGACGGTAAAGAACGAAGATTCACTGACGATAAACGAGCAATTTGAAAATTGACGAAAAGTATTTTTTAATAAAACAAACTGTGGAGCAGCGTGACAGTGTAACTTGTTGGTGGATGTTTTGTAATGGTTTGAGAACCGCTGGGTAGGGCTCTTTATACCCCCCAATCAACCCTTAATGACCCTAAGAGGGGGTGGAGCAATTAGTGCGGACTAGGCGAGCCACAGTTTGGAAATCCCTGGAAACAATGGAGTGACGCATAATGGTGTCTTTTATTTGAAGTCATGCAAATATTATGTTTAATTACATTTATTGAATTTAAGTCTAAATTTATTTAAAAAAGACATTTTGTTTAGGTATTTGTTGTGTAATTTTTAAATTATCTGTTGAATGTAAAAATACGGACTTATTAATTTAATTTTAATATTATTTTTTATGTGAATACCGCACAAGAGTTCATGGCATCCCCAATTGGGGTATGTTGTGACTGTAATGGGGAAGGGAAGGAGATGGCGAAGTACTTGACTATAATATGGTTTTACACCAGGGCGATACTGAGCAAACGTGATGCAAATGTACCATGAATTATTTTTAATTAATTAATTGCGAAATAACTGACGGCCTCCGTGGTCGAGGGGTGACGCTCTTGACTCGCAATCTGAAGGTCGCGGGATCGATTCCCGGCATGCGCAAATAAATTTTATTTGATTAATGTGTGTCATTTTATAAAATTATTAATTTAAAATAATACTATATTATATTTGCAGCACATTACAGAGTCTCAGTATCGCCCCGGTGGAAGACCACCTTCATTGTTGAAACGTTGCTTCATTTGGCTTTAGCCTCACAACATACCCAAAGATAGTCTCACTGGCTCCAGACGGGAGCAGCTGGGACTCTCGTTAAGTATTCACATAAAAAGGATTTGAATACGCGACCTTCGGATTGCTACTTAACCCGTTTAATCACAGGAGACCATATCGACGACCTCCGTAGTCCAGTGGCTAAGACTCTTGACTCACATTCCGGAGGTCGCGGGTTCGAACCCGGCATTCGCAAATAAATTTTATTTGATTAATTTGTGTTATTTCACAATTAACTCATTTAAAATAATATATAGTATATTTGCGGCATGTTCCAGAGTGGAAGATACTATCAGTATCGCCCTGGTGTAAGACCACCATTCAGAATTGAAACGTTGCTTGAAAATGGCTTTAGCCGTGTTTAGTGACCAGATCTGAATAGCCAGGTACTTCCCAACCTTCCTCTTCCCCACCTCCTTCCCCTCCCCGCTACCTTCAGCCTCACAACATACCCCAATTGGGGATGCCATAGTCTCACTGGCTCCAGACGGGAGCAGTTGAGATTCTTGTGCGGTATTCACTGTAAAAAAAAAAAAAAAAAAATTTGTCCTAACGAACACAGGTCTCATATAAAACGCCGTAACTTCCTTAATATCATAGTTAGAAATATGTTTTAATCGGTGTTGGAAAGGAAAAACACCACGCTTTATATTCCAATCTAAAAATAGCCACCAAAAAAATAAAATGTACACTTTTATGTACACAAAATTTTGAAACGCAAATTGAAAAAAGAATTTGAAACTTCGGGAATTTTTATAAATTATTTTTCATTGAGCGACAAAAAAGTGAGATTACAATATGTGTTTGTTATACACTTGTCTAATAAATAAACAAAAATTTTAACAAAACAAAAAACGACTTCAAAAAATGCACTAAAAAGTAAAAAAATAATTTCTATTCTTCTACAACTGCATAATCGACTTACTTTTTCTAATCATCAATATGTAGGTACGATTGTTATTTTTGGAGTCGGTGTCAGCAAAGGTACCCGGCCCGGCGCGGCGTGTTTACTTGACAGCTCCCCTCACGCCGCGGCCCTGCTCTCGCCTCGTCAAGTCGCTTGTGCGACACAAGCTCATCTCACCTATAACTATGTATGTAGTTACAAACCTTCCATGACTGACACCGATTCCAAAAATGACAATCGTACCTACATATTGATGAGTAGAAAAAGTAAGTCGATTATAAAGTTGTAGAAGAATAGAAATTATTTTTTTACTTTTTAGTGCATTTTTTGAAGTCGTTTTTTGTTTTGTTAAAATTTTTGTTTATTTATTAGACAAGTGTATAACAAACACATATTGTAATCTCACTTTTTTGTCGCTCAATGAAAAATAATTTATAAAAATTCCCGAAGTTTCAAATTCTTTTTTCAATTTGCGTTTCAAAATTTTGTGTACATAAAAGTGTACATTTTATTTTTTTGGTGGCTATTTTTAGATTGGAATATAAAGCGTGGTGTTTTTCCTTTCCAACACCGATTAAAACATATTTCTAACTATGATATTAAGGAAGTTACGGCGTTTTATATGAGACCTGTGTTCGTTAGGACAAATTTTTTTTTTTTTTTTTTTACAGTGAATACCGCACAAGAATCTCAACTGCTCCCGTCTGGAGCCAGTGAGACTATGGCATCCCCAATTGGGGTATGTTGTGAGGCTGAAGGTAGCGGGGAGGGGAAGGAGGTGGGGAAGAGGAAGGTTGGGAAGTACCTGGCTATTCAGATCTGGTCACTAAACACGGCTAAAGCCATTTTCAAGCAACGTTTCAATTCTGAATGGTGGTCTTACACCAGGGCGATACTGATAGTATCTTCCACTCTGGAACATGCCGCAAATATACTATATATTATTTTAAATGAGTTAATTGTGAAATAACACAAATTAATCAAATAAAATTTATTTGCGAATGCCGGGTTCGAACCCGCGACCTCCGGAATGTGAGTCAAGAGTCTTAGCCACTGGACTACGGAGGTCGTCGATATGGTCTCCTGTGATTAAACGGGTTAAGTAGCAATCCGAAGGTCGCGTATTCAAATCCTTTTTATGTGAATACTTAACGAGAGTCCCAGCTGCTCCCGTCTGGAGCCAGTGAGACTATCTTTGGGTATGTTGTGAGGCTAAAGCCAAATGAAGCAACGTTTCAACAATGAAGGTGGTCTTCCACCGGGGCGATACTGAGACTCTGTAATGTGCTGCAAATATAATATAGTATTATTTTAAATTAATAATTTTATAAAATGACACACATTAATCAAATAAAATTTATTTGCGCATGCCGGGAATCGATCCCGCGACCTTCAGATTGCGAGTCAAGAGCGTCACCCCTCGACCACGGAGGCCGTCAGTTATTTCGCAATTAATTAATTAAAAATAATTCATGGTACATTTGCATCACGTTTGCTCAGTATCGCCCTGGTGTAAAACCATATTATAGTCAAGTACTTCGCCATCTCCTTCCCTTCCCCATTACAGTCACAACATACCCCAATTGGGGATGCCATGAACTCTTGTGCGGTATTCACATAAAAAATAATATTAAAATTAAATTAATAAGTCCGTATTTTTACATTCAACAGATAATTTAAAAATTACACAACAAATACCTAAACAAAATGTCTTTTTTAAATAAATTTAGACTTAAATTCAATAAATGTAATTAAACATAATATTTGCATGACTTCAAATAAAAGACACCATTATGCGTCACTCCATTGTTTCCAGGGATTTCCAAACTGTGGCTCGCCTAGTCCGCACTAATTGCTCCACCCCCTCTTAGGGTCATTAAGGGTTGATTGGGGGGTATAAAGAGCCCTACCCAGCGGTTCTCAAACCATTACAAAACATCCACCAACAAGTTACACTGTCACGCTGCTCCACAGTTTGTTTTATTAAAAAATACTTTTCGTCAATTTTCAAATTGCTCGTTTATCGTCAGTGAATCTTCGTTCTTTACCGTCCGTGATTTACACAAAACTCAAAAGATGTGCATCTTTCAAGAGGGAAGCCGCCGCCCAAACGGCTACCAGGGAATTCACATAGGCCAGACCATCGTGGCCTTCACCGAAACCACTGACCCATATTATTACCATTATGAAGTTGAAAATGAAGAAACTGAAACAGACGATGAATACACAACGGAAGGAGCATCATTTACCGAAGCAGAGGATGAAGAGTTTCCAGGACTAGATCTTGGTGATATGGAAATAATCTACCCTGATGAAGTGGCCGAGCTTGGAGCAGAAGTGGAAGTGGAGACATTGTACCTTGATGATGAGACGGAACATGAATCAGAAGTAGAAGTGGAGGCGTTCTGCCCTGATGATGTTTCAGAACACGAAGCAGAAATGGAAGTGGAGACATTCCACTCCGATGACGTGTCAGAACTTGAAACAGCAGAAGAAGTGGAAACATTCTACCCTGGTGATGTTTCTGAACAAAGCTCCGATGAAGAAGATGTTCCAGACAGAAGGACAATAAAGCGAAAGAGAGTAAATGCCCTCTTTCACTATAATAAGAAACCCAGAATGGAAGATTAGTTAACAATATGTTGTTGACCTGTTGCACTCTTTTGTGTTGTATTTGTTTTTTAGACAAAACCTATTTTTTAAGGTTTGCTAAACTTAAAATCAATTTAAATATACTCCGCCTGTTTTTATAGATTTTCATTTATCTTGAAAATTATTTTTAGTCTGTCTCTACTTTTGAACAAAAACTATTTTTTAAGTTCGCTGAAAATTACTTCATGTTATTAAAATATACATTCGTATAGAAATTAGGTAGATTTAAATGTAAATTATGTGTTATTGAGTCAATTTGAATCCTCAAAAAACAGTGTAAATAATTTTTTTTTAAGAATTTTAATGTTTTGTAAATATATGATGTTTTAACCTAACCTCCATTCTTTTCAATGTGATTTCCCTGATTTTTCCTATTTTTTTTCATTCAGAGATTGTAAGTATAAGTACAGTACTCACAGGTACGTTATGTTTACTATTGGGAATGTGTAACTATAATATTAATCTATAAACTAACTTAAGAGGGCATTACCAGTATTCTATTGTATATATGTGTAATAAACACTTTTGTCAACTCACTTTTTTTATCATTTCATATAAAAATATTTAATAAAAATAAAAAATGTCAAGCGCGGACGAGCCGCCGGCAGTAAATTTGCGCGGATAAATATTTTTGTCAACTACACGACTGACAGCTGATTCCTGTTATGTATTTCTATAGACAACTTGATAGAGATGTACAGCTTGATCTACTATCGACCTTTTACTTTTTGGTTTAGGGATGTAACTAAAACAATAACAGAGTTAGAACGATTTCTATGGAGACACATGCGCTGACGTATAAACACGCTTATTGTACTTGACTGCTGTCCTATTTCTAACGCTTATATCTGCTTACGTTGCGGAGGGGTTAAGGAAAAACAAATAAAATCGAAGAAGCACTGTTGTTAAGGTACCTACTTATGACAAAAATTTGATTAAATAGTTTTTTAGAAAGTGATTTATTTTAATTTTGTGTAACATAAATTTTAATTTAACAGTAGGTAGAACCGAAGAAACAGTAACAATGGTGAGTTCAGTTACACTATTTGTCTATCTGAATGATCTGATTTAGACCTAAAATTAGAGACATGATTTGAAAGTCCAGGCAATGCTGGGTACTTAAGAGGGCATTACCAGAGAAAGCCGGAAATACGTCATTTTCAAAAAAGTTTTTAGACGTATTGACTCTTTTCCACAAAAAATTATAAATGGATTTCGAAAGATTGTTCTTTTATCTAGCATTCGTATGTAATAAATTTTGAGAATTTTTTTTAATTTTTAGTATAATAAGGTTATTCCATAGGTCGTTGGCAGATTTGTTCAATTTTCAAAAATTTTTTTGTATTATACCACACCCATTTCAAATAATAAAATCATGCAATAAAATAAATCAATACATTATCTAGCAAACGTATGTCTTAGAATTTTAATTTTAGTTTCAATAAAATCATTAAAAAATATGTACGTACATGTGTTTCTTGGCGAAAATTGGTCCGTTTGTGTATTTATTTGCGCACTTACAAACTAATATATTTCAGATTTTTGTAACATTCTTATTAAATTTAGACATTATTGAAAAATGATAAATACTTATAATCAAAAAATAACTACAAAAGTACATTATTTTAATAGTTTTATCATCACGCCTTTCAGCATTTTTGGATTAAGGTATAAATTAAAGCTAATTTGAATTGAAATAAATTCGATATTGAGTTATAATTTTAAAAAGCTGGTACGGAGAATAATTAATCTTTCCCATTGTAACCGCCCTGCACGATCGTAAGAACAACTTTCGACGAAATGTGGATTTTCGTCCGCTGGCTGGTTAAACGCTCTTAATGTAATATATTGAGTAAATACTGAAAGGAAACTCGGACCTGGCATTAGGCAGTCCATCCTCTTCCTACACGTGATAGCTACCGCGTGATGGTTAGTTAGTAAAGGAAAGAGAAAAAAATTCGATAAATAAAATATTTTTTTTCTGGATCAGATTAAATCAAGTGTCATTTATAAGTAACTAGCTGACCTGGCCACGCGTTGCTCTGGCTAATTAAACACAACGCCATCTACTGTATGGTTATCCAACCTTTATAACCACCACCATCTTTGAGTTCATTGCGAAGAGACAGACAGACAGGCGCCGCGGAGGACTTTAATTTATATTAAGTAGAGATGGTGCGAAAGATTACAATAATTTGCATGAAATGCTTGGGGTAACTAACGTATTTAAGTTAATAAGGATTAATGCTGTAACAGTCTAAATAATTTTCCAATTACCGCATTGTACCTGACCATTTTTTTGACAGAATGGGTATGGTAAGCTCTCCGTAAAAGATAGATATCGCGAACAGACAGATGACGCGGAGGACTTTAATTTATAAAATGTAGAGAAGATGTGGAGATAGTGAGCTATCCGTAAAAGATAGATATGCGTCATCGCAGACTTTTTTGTAGATCTATAAAAGAGGAATATCCCATCATGCATTGTTTTGTTATATCTCAAAGGGATTAGGCAGTGTGTTCGATGAAAGCTACCAGGCGGCTCGACTTTTTCCGACGATTCTAACAATTATCGTTATTTTTCAACCAATTTACACATAACCTTAACAAATTATATACCTAAACCTTTCCCACGAATCACTCTATCTATTGGTGAAAACCGCATGAAAATCCGTTCATTAGTTTTGAGTTTATCGCGAACAGACAGACAGACGACGCGGAAGACTTTAATTTATAAAATGTAGAGAAGATGGTAGAGATGTAGAGATAATGTCATAAATGACACCTGATTTATTCTGATCCGGGGACAAATTTATTTTATCTATCGATTTTTTTTCTATTTTCTTGACTTCTTTAAGTATTTAGATAATAAGTGTTTGGTTATAAATTATGTTTTGGTATTAGTAGGAATTTTAATATTATTGAATCTTTTCCTCAATTAATTGTACGATATTTAGTATCTTTACTATACTTAATTATTATTTTTTTTTTACTTTATTTATTCTCATTTATTTGTACATATAATGTATAATAGCAAATAGTATCCATATAATAACATAATATATAATAACAAATAGTATGAACAAGAAATGGAAACCCACTAAGGTACTGCCTGAGTGTGGGTAATATTAAAACAAAATACTATATTTCTAAGTACCCAAAGTATAAAATAGACTTAAAAAACATATAAAATAAAAAGTTAGTATTTCATAGGTAGAATAAGTGAAAAAGGTTTTTTTTTCAGCTATTATAAAATTAAAATAAAAATATGGAAAAAACATACTGATTTTTTTTTTAGTTATTATAAAAAAATAAACTGAAAACTTATTGTACTACAGTTTAGAAAGTTACAGAAAGTGAGTTGTAGAAGGAATTATAAATTTATAGAAATAGCGTTTCAATATCTACATTATTCAACCATAATTTTACCTCTTTTACATATTTTATTTATCATTTGAGTTTGTAGTGGTAGAAGGTTAAATGAACGAGGACCAATGAAACAGCTATGTGTCTGCAATAATTTAGTATTGGTTTTTGGGGTGTAAAATATATTATTTATTCTTTTGCTCATTCTGTTTTCATTTATTTCGAAATTATTTTTGTTTTTAAATACATATTTCAAAGTTTGTAATATAAATAATTTACGTATATTAAATATTTTAGTATCTTTGTATAATAAGTTAGTCGAGAATGTTTTATTTTTGTTATATATGACTTTAATTATGTGTTTTTGAATGATTTTGTACAGGCTTAATAAATGTATCAAGTGCACCACCCCATCCTATAATGCCATAAGTGATTGATGATTGCACCAGGGAAAAGTAGATCATTTTCAATTTTTCAATGTTTAGTACTTCCTTAAGTCTATAAAATATGTAGGTCAGATATCTTAATTTAGAAGTGATTCGATTAATATGTGATTTCCATTTAAGATTTATTTCTATTGATACTCCTAAATATTTTATATTTTCGACATGAGTGAGTTCGTTGCACATTTGCCAGTGAAATTATCATTCCCGCTATTATGTTGCACCTTGGAAGTCATTAAAAGCACATTACTTACCTAATTAGTACGAAACAATAATTTTAGGGGTTTAAAAGTGACTAAATTTATTACATTTTGGTATTCATAAAGCACCTAGCAAATAAGGACCTTCTTCTTCAATGGCGCTACAGCCCATTTCGAGCCTTGGCCTCCTTCAAAATAAGCCTCCACCGCCCTCTGTCCTCGGCCGTCTTCTTCCAATCTGCAACATGGAGTAATCCTTTTGCATCCTTCCTGACATCATCCTCCCATCTCAGTCTAGGTCTGCCCGCCTTTCGTTTACCTCCCGGGTGTCCTGTCAGAACCTTCTTCGGTACTCGTGTGCTTGGCATTCGGTGCACATGTCCGGCCCATCTTAATCTTTGGAGTCTTAAATGGGTGGAGAGTCTGGGAGCTTGGTAAATATCATAGAGCTCATTATTGTGGCGGATTCTCCATGCCTCTCCCTCTCGCACCGCTCCTAAGATTCTTCGAAGTACCTTTCTTTCGAAGATGTCCAGCCGTTCCGCTGACTTTGCTGTCAGTGTTCCCGCCTCACATCCATAGGCCAAGACCGTTCTGATAATTGTTTTATATAAGGTTATTTTGGTTTTCCTATGGACGTTTCGGGATTTGAACACTGGCAGCAACGCGAAGTAAGTTTTGTTAGCGGCTGTAATGCGCTTTCTTACTTCTACTGGGTCTTCATTGTCCTGCGTTATGATGGAGCCCAGGTAGGTAAACTCTTCGACCACTTCGAAATTATAATTGTCTTTGAATTTCACTTTGTCTTTTATTCTGCGGTGAGGGGTTCTGGTTTGCATCATGATTTTTGTTTTATTTTCATTGATTTGCAAACCCACCTCTCTTGCCGCAGTCTCCAAAGGGTCAAACACTTCTCTTACAGCCTGTAGGGATCTTCCGACAATGTTAAGGTCATCTGCGTAGCCAACTATTTGATTGCTTCTGTAGCAGATGTTTGAGTCGGACTTTTTCTGCAAGTCTAGGATGAATAATTTTTTATTATTAATTTTTTTTTTTTTTTTTTAAATATTCATCCTAGACTTGCAGAAAAAGTCAATAGATGTCGCGTATTACAAATAAAATGGATAAAAATTTTATCCAGACACTATCTAGATTGCATTTAGTTCGAGTTGAATCTTGTAATCATATATAAAGATAGCAGCCAATAATATGTGCGTTAAGTAAGTGAAGATAATGTTGGTAGTTCTTAGTCGAAGTATGATACAGTTAAAAGTGACCGAATTAATATGGGTTCCGTAGCTTAATCGGTAGAGCTGTTTCCATGTAAGAAAAGGGTTCTGGGTTCGTGTCCCAGCGGAGCCAATATCTTTTCTGATTTTTCTGTCTCCAGATTTCGATTGAGTTTCGCTAATATTGTCTTCATTTAATTAAATGCTGGGTATTAATAGCCTCGCCGAAAGAAGGAAAACTGCTTTGCTGACAACAGCATATAAACTTTTAAACGGTAACATCTGTATTCCCGATATATTACAAAAATTTGAGTTTTATGTCCCCGACAACTTCACAAGAGCACGCAGATACAGAACTTTTGTTGTTCCGAGATGCAGAACTAACTTACCATTAGTAATGCCGCTCGGAAAAATGATTATTTTACTAAATTTCCTGCCCCCTGATATAGATATTTTTAAACTAAATATTGATCAATTCAAAAACGCTATTATTTCTTAATAAAATAAAATGTATGTTTATTATTGGTTATGTATAACTGTAAATGTGCATTTAAAATAAAATAAATAAAACTTCTGTCATTCTGACTCTTAACATGACCCTACTCAAGCACTTGATTTACTTTATCGTGCCATGTATCCCTCGGGTGTCTGCGACTTCTTCAAACCATTCATTTCCGCCTCATGTTATATCCTTCTTCTAACATTAATTTCCTAGATTATCCGCTCTATACGCCCAAACCTACTAATCTGAAATGAAAGAGACCAAAATAAACAAATTTAATTAGAAGTTCTAGATATTTTAATGATTTTAAAATGGAGTTGTTTGCAGTCAACAGAAGATGTAAAAATTATACAACAAATTAAAAGTTAAAAAAAAAAATTGTAGTAAATTCAATAGTGAGATAAAAAAAATTAAAATTACTTTAAATTGAACATAGATATCATTATGTGTCATTCCATTATTTCCAGGGATTTTCAAACTGTGGCTCGCTCGGTCCGCGCTAATTGCCCCACCCCCGCCAAAAATATTTAATCGTTGGGTCATTAAGGGTTCATTGGGGGGTATAAATAGCCCTACCCAGTGGTTCTCAAACCATTACAAAATATCTACCAACAACTTACTTTGTCACTCTGCTCTTATTTTTAAAAAGACTTTTCGATAAATTTTCAAAGTGCACTTTAACAGTAAATCTCCGTTCTTGCAAATAAGTGAAGAGACACTAAAAAAAGTTCTACTGAATATATTCTGCAGTCCGTGAATTCAACAAAACTCTTCACAAAGATGTGCATTTTTCAAGAAGAGGGAAGCCGCCGCCCAAACGGCTACCAAGGAATTCATATAGGCCATACCCTCGTGGCCATCTCCGATCTCACTGACCCTTATTACTCAGCAATATATTCAAATGTTGAACCACAAACAACCATAGACGAAGCAGAGATGTTCCAAGAAGAAATGTTCCAAGATGAAATTATGGAACGTCTGGCACAGATTAGACAGCGCATGAACCCTGTGGAATACGTTGAAATTGAATCAGACAGTGAAAACGAAACAGACGATGAAATTGAAACGGACGGTGAAATTGGTACCGACGATGAAGATTACACGGAAGGCGCATCATCTGATGAAGAAGTGGATGGAGAGTTTGAAGAGCTTTCTGATGATGATGTTGCAGAACTTGCAGTGGAGGCATTCTACCCTGATGACGTGGCAGAATTCTCCGATGAAGAAGATGTTCCAATCAGGAGAACAGTTAAGAGAAAGAGGGTTAATGCCCTCTTTCACCACAACAAGAAACCTAGATTGGGAGATGATTAGTGTATAAAAAATCTGTGTGACTTCAACAAAAATACATGTCAATATAGAATTTATCTTGCTTTAAATCTAAATTATGTTTAAATAATTTGGAATCCATTAAAATGATGACCCATGACAATTTTTAAAGTTTTATTTGTGATTTTCCTGATGATTCATGTTTACTTTTTTAATTTTGTAATAGTAAGTCCAGTATTCACACTATGTTATAGGAACGTTACATTGGGAAATGTAGATATTCAATGCTGACCGGGAACTAAGTGCGGGAATCAAGGGATCCATCCTCTGCCTACCACTGTAGGGAAACGGCGTGATGGTTAGTAAGTATATGAAAGAAAAAATCTATTGAAAAAGAAAAATCAGATCAAGTATAATTTATTACCAAATATTTAGGTCAGGAATCACTGGATAAGTCGGGTACGGCTTGTTACAGGTCTGCTGCTACTCCCTCATAACTCATTATCACTTGAGGGGGGAAATAGGTGTAGAGGCTTCAAGAAATTGATTTTTTTCTTTCATAAATCGATAGTAGAACTATTCAAAAATATATTCAGAAAATTTCAAATCAAAATTCCACGCCGTTTAAAAGTTAAAAGTTATTCGAGTGTCCCTCTGTCGAACTACTATATACCTACTACTTTACTGTCACTCTTATTTTCAAACGCGTTTTTCTCAAAACTACTTTTTTCGAATTTGTGTAACCTTTAGCTCCTATAGTTTTTGATCAATCGTTATCAAACTCAGCACATGGTTTTTGTTACTTATATAAATGCGCTCTGTTTGAACCTCAATCCTAAACAGTATCTTTATTTTAACTAGTATATTAATTTTCGATTTTTTTATGAGAAGTGAGGTTCAAATAGAAGAAACACTTATAAAACAGTAAATTTTCTTGAAAAATTGATTTCATGTGAAAATTGTGACTTCCAGTAGTAACACAAATTGGCCAGCCTGGCGACTTACAATGCGCTGCAGCTGATGTCTCCGTTATTTTTTGAGATCAAATATTAGAATATGCTCTTGAACAAAATAACCCCAAAGTATAAATTAAATATACATATATTGTATAATACTTATGTGTTCATGAAAAAATCATGAAAAATTACTAAATATACGCCGTCCTACACCAATCAACATTCGGTTATCTAAACTGAATTTAAATTAAATTTGTTTCTATACATAGCTCGCTCACCGTAGAACTCTTACCTATTGAACTCATTTAATTAATTTTCATATAAATTCAACGTATGCATATAATAATTAATAATAGAAATAATTTTAATAGATGTAAATTTGAACTACCTTATATAAGTTGGATCAAAATTTTGTCGTTTAAATAT
Source organism: Limnephilus marmoratus (assembly GCA_917880885.1). Classification (NCBI taxonomy): domain Eukaryota; kingdom Metazoa; phylum Arthropoda; class Insecta; order Trichoptera; family Limnephilidae; genus Limnephilus; species Limnephilus marmoratus. The sequence continues at coordinate 27,312,765 of OU862928.1, forward strand.
TAAAATAAATACTCAAAAAACGCATTTCTAACAATGTTTTTTTTTTTTTTCTATTTTTCATCATATTTTAAAAATATGTATACTAAAATTAATTAATTAAATTAAAACAAAAAATAGCTACATTAAGGCCATTAAATGTTGGCTGAAGGAACTATCCGAAAATGAACTTACTAGTATCTATGCTTAAAACATCGTCATAGAAGTTTCTGGAAAATCTATACCATGAAGTTTATTTATTTATTTATTTATTTATTTGAGACACAAACAGGATATTTATACAGCATTTTTGTGGGTAATAATAATACATTAGAATACAAATATAAATATCCCTAGACTAATGTGTCTGCAGTAATCACATATGCATTTTAACATAAGCAAACTCATGAAAAAACATTACAAGTATTATTTATACATAACTTGAATACAAAATTGAAATACATAATAATAACAAGTACTTATACAATATTTATAACGAAGTATTTACTGAAAAGTAATAAAACAACAATTTTTTTTTTTTTTTTTTAAGTGCACAAATTGTGGAGATATTTTTTGAAAGATGTTATACTATTTACAAAAATATCTATGAAACTGTGTATTTTAGCAAGATCGTTGTATGATCGAGACATTCTAGACATAGGATTAAAATATCCAGTATTATTCGTAAAAATTTCGGTCCAAAATATGTTAAGGGTTCTTGTAGATTTGGGCCTGGCGTATAACTTGATTTGGTTGACTAAGTTACTGTCTACACGATTATTCACAATTTTATAAAGCATTAAGAGGTCATTTATGTTACGTCTTTTAACTAGACTCTCTAATAGACTCTCCTTTAATCTAAGTTAAACCATAGATTAAAGGAAAACAATCACTTTGTTTGTAACCACGATTTATTGATTTAATTTTTATTTACCGACCGGTTTCGCTTAATACAAGCATCCTCAGGGTATAAATTAAAACTGATGAAAAAATACATTGTGTGAGCTTATATATACATACAGACAGAGACAAAACATAATATAAAGTAAGAGTGAGAGAGTGTAATTAACATCCTACATAGTGATAGAGAGAAAGAGACGGGTATATCTAATGAATAATTACATTATATCTACCGGGACAAAACGTCATTTGAACAGGTGATTAAGGAGTAAAGTGGCTACGGGTTTTTTTAGTTTATGGGAAATATTCCTAATATCGGAATGTTGGACACATTTAACTGATTATTAAGGATTTGGGTTTTTGTTTTAACGGCTTTCTTTATTTCGAGTGCTTCTAAATTATTAAGCCTGTTACCATGACCATTTCTGTGTAATGATCATAATTCATAATTTCATAATTCATAATTATTAATAATTCATAATTCATAATGTTCATAATTTAGAAGCACTCGAAATAAAGAAAGCCGTTAAAACAAAAACCCAAATCCTTAATAATCAGTTAAATGTGTCCAACATTCCGATATTAGGAATATTTCCCATAAACTAAAAAAACCCGTAGCCACTTTACTCCTTAATCACCTGTTCAAATGACGTTTTGTCCCGGTAGATATAATGTAATTATTCATTAGATATACCCGTCTCTTTCTCTCTATCACTATGTAGGATGTTAATTACACTCTCTCACTCTTACTTTATATTATGTTTTGTCTCTGTCTGTATGTATATATAAGCTCACACAATGTATTTTTTCATCAGTTTTAATTTATACCCTGAGGATGCTTGTATTAAGCGAAACCGGTCGGTAAATAAAAATTAAATCAATAAATCGTGGTTACAAACAAAGTGATTGTTTTCCTTTAATTAATATGTCAAACCACAAAGTGACTGCTTTCTACCAAAATATTAAACCATAGAAGTCGCTGAAAACTTATCCAAAGCATAGTCCTCCTCAGCACAGTATCTCCTAGTGAGGAGGACTACGAATATATTTTCTGTTTTATATACACCTAATATGTTTCTTATAAAAATGTAAAAAATAATAAATTAAAAGTTACTAAATAAAAAATTCTCAATGTTTTTCATGTAGTTACAAATAAATGCCCAAATTGCCTCTAAAAACATAAAACATTAAGACCTTTAATGGCCTATATCTTATAATTTAGAACAAAAATAAATAAAACAGCTCATGTCCGTACTGGATATTTGATATACCTTTTAATTACAAAAATAATTTTTCTGTTTGGTTGGGTATTTTAATCTCTAATCCAAAATTAAGATTTGTATGAAGCTGGCCGCGCGAACGTTCCTCTTAACAAGTTGTATAATGGGGGGGGGGATCAATAATTCGATAAAAAATATTTTTTCTTCTGTATTTTTCGACGACCTCCGTAGTCCAGTGGCTAAGACTCTTGACTCACATTCCGGAGGTCGCGGGTTCGAACCCGGCATGCGCAAATAAATTTTATTTAATTAATTTGTGTTATTTCACAATTCATTCATTTAAAATAATATATAGTATATTTGCGGCATGTTCCAAAGTGGAAGATACTATCAGTATCGCCCTGGTGTAAGACCACCATTCAGAATTGAAACGTTGCTTGAAAATGGCTTTAGCCGTGTTTAGTGACCAGATCTTAATATCCAGGTACTTCCCAACCTTCCTCTTCCCCATCTCCTTCCCCTCCCCGCTACCTTCAGCCTCACAACATACCCCAATTGGGGATGCCATAGTCTCACTGGCTCCAGACGGGAGCAGTTGAGATTCTTGTGCGGTATTCACTGTAAAAAAAAAAAAATTTTTTCGTATTATCCAATTTATCTTTCAGTTCAATTTTCATGCATATCCTGAAAACTTGATAAAAATTATTACAATACATAAATATAATATAAAATTATTACACTAACAAAAACTAACCAATATCAAAGTTAACTTTATTAGTTCATGATTGGCGTGTTTTTTTGTCTTTTATACCATTTTTTTACCTGCCCACGGCCTCACTGTGCCTTATCAATGCCCCATGCTTTGTTTCTGGGTCTTCTACTGCCCCTCCTGAAAATCTCAAACATCCACAAGGGGGCATTATGATCTATTACGTACACTGTATGCGCGTTCAAAATCGACTTAGGATGTGTTCAAAAACCAACTGGGCGTTTTAAAAGCAAACATCAATAAATTTAAATCAGCGTTTTGAAATCAAATAATGTCAATCAATTAAAATCAACGTTTTAAAATCATGTAATAAACACAAAATATTTATAAAAATAAAAATCATGTACAATCATTGTACATGAAAAAAAAATATTTAAAAAAAAGCGGCTGATGTTTGTGCGGGCCGCACAAATATCCGCCGCGGGCCGCAGTTTGACGACCACGGACCTAGGGCATCTCCGACTAATTCTACCATTATTTATCCCCATCAAGAACTAATAGGGAGTACGGGATAACCTCATTGACAATGTAATAAAAATAATATTTTTTTTACATTAGCTCCACACAGGACTGAAATAGGTGAGTACGGGATAACCCTTTTATGGAGTTAGTCATTTTGAAATTTCCATTTTCATCAAAAAAATAATCATTACTGGATTAAATTTGATACAGTATTTACATTCCAATCCATTTACAAAACTAGTCATTCAACGCTATTTCCGAGAAAACGTCTTCCTGAATGTTGTACATTAGGGAATTCAAAATATTGAGAATTTTATGACAATGGATTTTTATTACATAGTCATTAGTGGATTTGAATGTGTTCAATTCAGGGAAAATCAGAAATCAAAAACGCTATTCCATGACTCATTTTGCAATCTTCTTCTTCGATGGCGCTACAGCCCATATCGTGCTTTGGCCTCCTGCAACAGTCGCCTCCACTCCTCCTGTCCTCAGCAGCTGACTTCCAATTTGGTACCTGGAGAAGCTGTGCTGCATCCCCTCTTACTTCGTCTTCCCGCCTCAGTCTGGGTCTTCCCACTTTTCTCTTTCCACCTGGGTGTCCACTGTCCAGTGAAAATTCATTTTGGGACGCGTTTATCCGGCATTCTCTGTACATGCCCAGCCCATCTCAGCCTGAGGAGTCTCATATGTGCTGAGATGCTAGGGGCCTTATATATATATCATACAATTCTGTATTGTGCCGGATGCGCCACTGTTCACCCTCTTTCATGGGTTCACATATTCTTCTCAGCCCTTTCCTTTTAAAAGAATCCAGCATTTCAGCAAACTTTACCGCCAGTGTCAGCGCCTCACATCCATATGCCAATTCAGTTCTAACAATAGTCTTATATGTATATGGTTATTTTGGTTTTTCTGTGGACACTACCTGACTTAAACACTGGCAGCAAAGAGAAGTATGTTTTGTTGGCTGCTGTGATTCTCCTTCTGATTTCTGCTGGATCCTCATTATTCTCTGTCAGACTGGAGTCCAGGTAGGTGAATTGGCAATCAGGTAATTTAAAAATTTATTCCCCCCATTTGGCAATCAGGTAATTTAAAAAATAGAATTGAAATTGTGAGAGAGGTTTTTGGTGTGGTACACCTGTTTCCGTTAATGCAAGAGCGAGACAGGTGATCTCACTATAAAAGGAGATGCAGACATCTCCTCGCCCTCTTTTCCTACCGCCAGCACAATAGATAGGACGTTACTCTAGCCGCAAGTACAATAAATACCCATCTCGCCAATTCGCGTATCATTACAAAATAACCTAAGCCTACACTCCGAGTCTGTATATAACAGAAATTGTGAAGTGATTTTTGATGTGGCTTTTTTTTAATCTTTATTTATTCATTTAAATATTGAAAGTTAATTTAAATGCTTGCTTGGAAAGTACAACTAATAAACGAGGAAGAATATTTATTTTTTTTATTACAGGTTACTATCGCGGTAGAATTTGAGAAGCTGAAAACATTTATTAAAAAAATATTTCCCTCCGAATCCAATGTCTTTCAAAATAAAATATTTACGTTTTCAATATTAGTAAACTTGAAAATTATGACATCTATCCAATGACATTATAAAATATATATGCCAATATGCATAAAATTTTATCAGGGTATAAACATTTTCAATGCTCTCCCGTATAAAATTAAGTCCGAAAAAAATTATAAAGTTTTTAAATCCCAAATAAAACAACTAATAGACCAACCCGACACTGATTATAAGTTTTAATTTCATCATCACAATAATAACAACAAAAAAATGTAGAACACATCCTGTTGACGCAACTATGTATACCTATCTATATACCTTGTTCCATTTATCTACCCATCCTTTGTTTACCACAATTACCTGTCCCTACTGACAATATTACCTACCGTTCAACAATAAAATCAATATGTCAGTCAGTCTGTTAAAATAAGCTGTGCAACGAACATCATTACTCTCTCAGTTTTATATAACATCGACCAGTTTATGGAAGCTTGTGCAGTGAGTGATTTAGTGCTCCCTCAGATCCATAATATTGAGCAGAACATCAACCATAAGGGGTAAGTCAGTTTCCTTCTCCATTCATCTGTTTACCCTTCCCCATAGTTGTGTCAAAGTATTCACAAACATAACATTTTTTTTTAAATATATTGATACAGTCCACTCCACGTGTCGCCTTTGCGATACCATTATTTGGTCCATTACGAGCCTGGATTAATCTAGAAAACATTAAATTCATTACAGTCTATACGCCGTATACATTGGCTGTTTTCTGTGTTAAATACATAATATTTCACTAAACAAGAATTAATTTAAGATGGCAGATAAGAAGATTGCCGTATTAAAAACTCGAAGGGATCGTTTTTTAGCTAGGATACAAATAACGCATCAATTAATACCTTTTATAAACACGGATGAAAAAAAAAGGGAAACGTTTTTAAGCCGGTATGAAAAGGTTTTGGAATGGCTCGGAGAGGTAGAGTCATTACATAATGAAATGGAAAATTTATTAATTGAATCGGACAAGGCAAGTGATTGTAAGGAGATAGCAACAATCTCTGAACAATTAGATGTAATGGTCTTTGAAATTTCATCTGCAAAAAGACAGCAAAATTCAAACATTAAATCAGAACCAATTTCTGCAAATAGTATTGGCAACTTAAAATTACCCGCGATTCAAATAACACCATTTGATTCCAATGTAAAAAATTGGCATACCTTCCATGCATTGTTCGAAAATCTAGTACATAATAATAATATGTATACAGATATAGAGAAATTTCATCATTTAATTTCGTTACTGAAGGGAACTGCATTGAATTTGGTTAAATCGTTACCATTAATTGCTGAGAATTACCCAATAGCTTGGAATATTCTGCTGCAAAAGTATGAAGATAGTAGATTATTATTTACTTTTTATGTAGACGAAATGATGAATTTTAAACCATTACCTAATGAATCGATAAATGGATTAACACATATCTTAAACACTTTTCAAGAAAATTTATCTGCTTTGAATGCAATGAAACATGAAAATATATTTAGTAAGTTTGTTGCCCACATAATCTTACGATGTTTGGATCAAGACACCAGACGACAATTCGAAACGTCACTTACACGAACACAATTACCGGAGACATCTCAATTATTTGAATTTTTACACAATCAGATTAGAATTCTCGAAGCGTCTAACCCACTTACTGCAAACATACCTAAACCAAAGACGGCGGTTGCGCGAAAATCTTTATTGGCGACGAATTCTAGCTCTGAAATGTGCGCTATATGCAAGGAAGCTCACTTAATTTATAAATGTGAAAAATTTCTTGAAATGTCTCCCCTTGAAAGGAAAAATCGCATAAAACATTTAAATCGATGTTTTAATTGTTTAAAGTTTCATCGATTTGGAGATTGTCAATCACAATCTAGTTGTAAAATTTGTAACAAGCGGCACCATTCTATGTTGCATTTTGAAACACCCTCTACGGGTGAAAAGGTGACCACGTCATTGACTGCCGTCACAAGGTCAAACGAAAATGTGAGCAACGCACCAAATGTGCTCTTGGGTACAGCGATTGTTCACATGCAAAATAAATTTGGCGCCTACGTTCCTGTACGTATCATCGTAGATAATGGAAGTCAAGTCTCCATTATCACGCAGAGCTGTGCCAAGAGGCTAGGCTTATCTATAAGGAAATATAAGACTCCGTTAAATGGATTAGGACATACGGCTGTTAACTCATGCACAGGTATAACCTCATGTGTTATCAAACCTGTCAAACAGCGAGCACCTATGTTATCTGCGACACCCATAGTAATTCAGGAAATTACTTCATGGATGCCATCTGTCACACTTGATAAAGATGTTAAATCGCGATTTTTCAATTTATCGTTAGCAGATCCAAGTTTTGATCAGCCGGGTCAAATAGATTTTCTACTCGGCGCCGATTTATATCCCAACATTTTGGATGATCAATCACATATCGTTCGTGGAAACCCTAGTGCTTTAAATACAGTCTTTGGATATATTATTCTTGGGAAGGTTGGATGTCAATCGATCGATTCATCGCCAACGTCACTTTTGACACTGTCCGACATGTCATTAAATGATACAATGAAAAATTTCTGGGAAATTGAAGAGGCTCCCGTCGTTTCTGATTTAAACCCCGACAACACCAAGGCGGAAGAAATGTTTCAGAAGGAGCATTACAGACAGACGGATGGGAGATATGTGGTTCCGATTCTGTTAAAATCGGACTGTCCTCCACCGCAAAATACTTACAACTTGGCCGAATCGCGAATGCGCAAGCTGGAAAAGCGTTTTGATAGGGATGCGACGTTGGCGACTAGTTATAGGGATTTTCTTCATGAATATGAAAGTCTTAGTCACATGAAACGCGTAGCACCCAACTCTGGGGCAAATTATCTTCCCCATCATGCGGTAATCAATGGAAAAGGTAAAATTCGCGTTGTCTTTGATGGGTCTGCGAAGGCCTCTGATATGTCATTAAATGACATGCTATATAGCGGTCCAAAACTACAAACAGAAATACCATACATGATATTAAATTTTAGATTTCATAAATTTGTATTTACTGCTGACATTTGTAAAATGTACCGACAAATTTTAATTATTCCCAATCATCGTAAATATCAGCACATCCTTTGGCGCGACTCCCCAAGTGAACCAATGAAAGATTACGAACTTCAAACCATAACCTACGGTTTAACGTCCTCCCCATTTTTAGCCATTTCGACCTTACGTCAATTGGCTAGGGATGAGAGGGAAAGCTATCCTGCCGCTTCAAGGGCGCTGTTAGAGAATTTTTATGTTGATGACTTGGCGACTGGGGCAGATTCCATTGAATCTGCTCGACACCTCAAGGAAGAAATTGTAGCCGTTTTAAAATCAGCCAAACTGGAGCTCAGCAAGTGGGCAAGCAATTGTTCAGAATTACTCGAGCATGATTCTGAATGTCAACAACAACAGTTGAATTTTAACAAAACTCAATCGAATGTTAAAATATTAGGTGTTTTTTGGAATCCCGAAGAGGATTATTTTTCTTATCACATTTCGATACCCAATTCGGCAGTATGTTCGAAGCGGAATATATTATCAACCCTTGCTCGGATATACGATCCGCTAGGGTGGTTGTCTCCTGTGATCTTCACTGCAAAACGGATTATCCAAGAACTTTGGAAATTGAACGTGGACTGGGACACTGAAGTACCACTCCACATCATGTCCACGTGGAACAACTTTGTGGAACAACTTCCATTGCTACAACAGTTACGAATTCCACGATATTACCATACGAATCTAGATAGTCATTGTATCCTCGTAGGATTTTGCGATGCATCACAACTGGGTTATGCAGCCGTGACATATTTAGTTGTTCAAAACCATAATTCTAGCCACTTGCTGATGGCCAAATCCAAGGTTGCACCTTTAAAGTCATTAACAATCCCGAGATTAGAGTTGTGTGCAGCCGTGCTGCTTTCAAAACTTGTAAAATATATATTGTCGTCAGTACATTTTGCCGCGCAAATTGAAAAGGTTATCCTCTTCACTGACTCGACAATTGTCTTATCTTGGCTTCAAACGCCACCACATTTATTAAAAACTTTCGTCGCAAACCGTGTTGTTCAGATCCTTGATAACACGCCAAAAGCAATTTGGAAGCATGTTATTTCAGAGGATAACAGTGCTGATTATGGGTCCCGAGGTACCCTTCCTGCTCATTTTGTAGAACATCTATCATGGCTTTCGGGTCCACCGTGGCTCCGTAATCCAGTTGAGGATTGGCCTTCGGCGAGACTACCATTTATTCCAGCAAGCGAATTGCCAGAAATTCAACCCCCTAAACCTACAGTTTTTAATGTCGAATTAAAATCATCTTCCATCATAGCGAAGTATTCTTCATTATCAAAATTAAAGAAAGTCATTGCATGGATCCTTAGGTTCAAAACAAATTGTCTTTCTAATGTTTCCAAAATGGCGAAACAGAGCATCAATCATGCGGCACTCACTCTTCAAGAACTGGACAACGCATTCATGAAGATTATAAAACTCGAACAGCAGGCTTATTTTCACAACGATATTATTCTGTTAAGCTCTGACAAAATGTGTTCTTCCGGCCTTCAAAAACTGAAACCTTTTATTGACCCTCACGGTATCCTGAGGGTGGGCGGTCGGCTAACAAATTCTGCACTCCCATCCGATAGTAAGCATCCCATTTTACTTCCTAAGTCTAGTCATTTGACCGGGTTGTTAATTGATTACTATCACCGTGCTTATCTTCACGTCGGACCGCGTACTCTCCAATTTCTTATTCAACGCAAATACTGGATTATGTCCGGTCGTACCGTCATTCGATCTCAGTTATCAAAATGTGTCACATGCCACAAGTTTCGGGCCACTGCACATTCACCTATGATGGCGGATCTGCCGTCCTCTCGTGTTCAACCTAGTCGTCCCTTTTCTCGTGTAGGGGTCGATTTTGGTGGACCTTTTATGCTGAAAGATCATAAACGTCGCGGAGCAAAAACCACTAAGGCTTATTTATGTCTTTTTGTCTGCATGGCCACCAAAGCCTTGCACCTTGAGGTCGTGTCAGACCTCTCCACGGATGCCTTTATCGCATCCCTAACCCGATTCATAAATCGACGGGGTTTGTGTTCCGAAGTCTTCAGTGACCGGGGCACAAATTTTGTAGGAACAAAGCGATACCTAACTGGAGTATTTAAATATTTCTATTCTTCACCACAACGTGAAGTAATTTCGGACTATCTTGCCCAAAAGGAAATCCTGTGGACATTTAATCCTCCCGCCAGTCCACACTTTGGTGGACTGTGGGAATCCGGAATTAAATCCGTCAAGCATCATTTGGTTCGAGTAGTGGGTGATACTTCCCTAACATTTGAGGAGTTTGCCACACTTCTTACTACCATTGAAGCTATTCTAAATTCACGCCCCCTTTGCCCCTTGTCGGTTGATCCAGACAACGTCGACGCCCTTACACCCGGCCATTTTCTGATAGGAGGATTCCTCTTAGGACTTCCCGAATATGACCTGTCCGCTACTGGATCAAACCGTTTAAGTCGTTGGCAACACATACAAAAGATGTCTCAACACTTTTGGCGACGTTGGAATGTGGAGTATCTTAATACTCTACAACAACGTGCAAAATGGTTGAGAGACAGACCCAATTTAGAGATCGGTCAACTCGTGCTAGTAAAGGATGAACGTCTTCCCCCCATGCGCTGGGCTTTAGGGCGAATTGTTGCCGTACATCCGGGTAAAGATAATATCGTTCGCGTTGCAACTATTAAAACCACTAAAGGTATATTTGTCCGCCCAGCGATTAAGCTTTGCCCTTTGCCCATAGAATAAGTCATCTGTTAATTCAATACTCAGCATTTTTTTTATCATAGAGCTATCTATTACTTATATTTTATGTTTTTTGTTTTCCTTTTGTTTCCTTTGATAAATACACAGAAGACAGCTGGTGTGCTTACGTCTCACAATAATTTTTTTTAATAATTTTCCTTATAATTTTTGTTTAATAACATAGTATTCAAGCTACTTTTTGTTATTATTGGTATTATTTTTTTATTTTTTTTATTGTTAATTTTGTTCCAAAATTAGGTGGGCGGAAAATGTTGACGCAACTATGTATACCTATCTATATACCTTGTTCCATTTATCTACCCATCCTTTGTTTACCACAATTACCTGTCCCTACTGACAATATTACCTACCGTTCAACAATAAAATCAATATGTCAGTCAGTCTGTTAAAATAAGCTGTGCAACGAACATCATTACTCTCTCAGTTTTATATAACATCGACCAGTTTATGGAAGCTTGTGCAGTGAGTGATTTAGTGCTCCCTCAGATCCATAATATTGAGCAGAACATCAACCATAAGGGGTAAGTCAGTTTCCTTCTCCATTCATCTGTTTACCCTTCCCCATAGTTGTGTCAAAGTATTCACAAACATAACATTTTTTTTTAAATATATTGATACAGTCCACTCCACGTGTCGCCTTTGCGATACCACATCCTCTAAAAATATTTCATCAGCATATCAAATAGAAAGCAAAGTATATACATACGCGTTATTTGTAGGCATTGATGTATATAATATAACTTTTTTTTTTTTTTACAGTGAATACCGCACAAAAATCTCAACTGCTCCCGTCTGGAGCCAGTGAGACTATGGCATCCCCAATTGGGGTATGTTGTGAGGCTGAAGGTATTGGGAAGGGGAAGGAGGTGGGGAAGGGGAAGGTTGAGAAGTACCTGGCTATTCAGATCTGGTCACTAAACACGGCTAAAGCCATTTTCAAGCAACGTTTCAATTCTGAATGGTGGTCTTACACCAGGGCGATACTAATAGTATCTTCCACTCTGGAACATGCCGCAAATATACTATATATTATTTTAAATGAATTAATTGTGAAATAACACAAATTAATCAAATAAATTTTTTGCGCATGCCGGGTTCGAACCCGCGACCTCCGGAATGTGAGTCAAGAGTCTTAGCCACTGGACTACGGAGGTCGTCAACTGGATGGATGAGTCGCGTAAATTGGCCGGTCTTCCGGTTTCGACGGCCGCCATATGCAAAATGGGCAAGAGATACGAGAACTCAGGGAACTTCTTAGAGGGAACTCGCAAATTCCAAGTTTTATTATTTAACATTTTTTCTGGTATAGAAATGGCCTACTTTGAAATGACTTTACTCACCAATTGCATAAAACCCTTCCATTCTGGAATGGTTGGCACCTCTGCAGTGGGTTCCTCCTCCTGGAGCCACTTATCACTCATCCACAGGAAATCTTGAAGAGTGGGTGTGAATATGTCACAGGGGATGGGCTTCAGCACGCTCAAGTATTCGATGATAATTCGCTGCAATGCGTTGGTTCCCCTACCCTCAAAGGGTTGCAGCTCCAGAACTCCCAGCTGGCCCACTTCTTCTTGGGGGGGGAACAGATTTCAGCCTTTCAACTTTCGTGGATGTACGGAAAGCGTGGGTTGGTGTAACACATTTGATACCTCCTATGCTGTGAAAGGTATTCCAGCCATCGAGACATTGAAGTCCGCATTATCGAAAATGTACTGGCAAAACGTTTCACTTGGAATAGGCTCTTGCGAGTGGTGGATGGTGGAGAGCTCCAGTTGCTGAGCGTCGTAGTAAGAGGCACTCAATCCCAACTTCGATAGAAGGGACACCAAGTTCTTTGATCCGAATTTTCTGTATATGAACAGAGCGATGCTGGTCAGAATTGGGGATATGAAACATCGAGGGCGAACAGCAGCAATAAGAACATGAGCTATAGTTGTCATCTTTTTCTTCACTGCCTCTTTCGACCTTTTTTTCTTTGCAATGCAGTCCAAGAAGACTCTGAGAGATTTAGGTATTAATTGGTCAGCGTCACTGCAGAAGCTAGCTGAAGAAGGATAGGTACTGTTGCCATAAGCCATGTCTTCCAAGATAATCTCAGCAGCTTTTTGTACAATTCTCTCACGTTCTTTTTGTTCATCTTTACACCTTGAAGTATACCATGAGTCACTCAAGATTTTATCACTAAAACTACGAAAGGAAACGATAGTTTGTCTGGTGCGAATTTCACTGAAAAAAATTTGGTCCCCATATTTTTTCTTCACTCTCTCTTTAATGGTCTTCTTATGTGGTGGTTTTCTTGTAATAAACTGTTCCAACAACTCGTCCATAGAGTATTGGCAATTATCAGTACCTTCAATATAATTATAGATTTCTTCCATTGCTTCTGAAATCTCTTCACCTTGAAGACGTCCAGATTTTATTTTCGAAGGTACAGAGGTTAACAAGAATCTTTTGTAACATTCCTCATGATATATTGCATCTGCTGCGTGTAAATCCCCAACAGTGCAGATACGTCTAATTACGTCGTCTCCCCACTGATCCATTCTTCTCTGCCCACGATCGATAATGGAATTGTGAAACCCACTCGTACGTACTTTAAAAACTGTTTGGCGCCTAGAATAAGGTTTTTTAATCTCCTTCTCTTCGTCATAAGTTTCTGTGCAGAAAAAGCACTTAGTTTTAAAATCAAATATCTCTTGTCCTTAACGCAAAGACGAGGCATCACGTGATGTTGAAGGTTGATGTAAAAGATTGTCTCTCAGAAACCTCTTTATTGAGTCACTTCTGATGTAGTCTCTTCTGCAAGAATTATGAACAACACCATTTGTCTTACTCCTGAAACCGTTCTCTTTCCCATCTTTCCTTAACACACTTGCGTTCACTAATCCAATTATCCCTTTTTTGCCGACGTTGCACAAATCATTTTCAACTTCACCCTCACAAATTAAACACTTCTCAGCCATTGTCACACACACACTGGAAATGAATAATCTTATAATGTTATAATCTGTAATAAAAGCAGATATTTTGATAACTCACGAACAACACGGCACGGCGTTTATTCAAACACTAATTATTTCATTTTTAACAATAAATATTTAATTTATTACGACCGGCATTCCATTTTCAACAGTAAAATTCGTTTTTTATTTTTAATTTTACATTTTCCCCCCTTCCTATCTCCCTAAGCCTTGATCCTAACAAAAAAGTTTATAGAACCTTTTTTGTGGAGAATTTTATGTAGATAATTTAGTACCTACACACTTTTTCGCTAGAGGTAGTAGTTTTTGAGTTATTAACGAAAAACTGAAAAAAGGGACCTTTAGACCCCCCCCCCCCCCCCTTAGCTCCACCCCCACCCCCCAGTACTTTTAGTATTTTGTTAAGGACATCTTCCCCTACAACTGTGCCAAAATTGGCTTCTACATGAATTATTTCCCCTATTTGGTGTTTTTTGGTCTTCGTTGCCTGGCCTACTGGGCCTGGGCACTTGTTATGCACCACGCCAAGATGGCGGACGTCGATTTCCGGTGGACCGCTCAAAATTCGCCGAGGCAAAGAGAGTCATCCATCCAGTTATATTATATACATCTATGTTTGTAGGCACCAAATTGTTACAACTTTATTATATGTACCTACTTTTACAATACTGTCAGCCCATTCATTTCAAATATTAATGTTTCTAAACCAACGTTATGTACCTACCACCTACTTACAATCTACCTATTGAGTAAATACAATAATATTATTTTTATTTCTGATATATCTATGCCTGTATTATCTTATATTGTATCCTATTCCAATTTAACTCTTATTTACTTCAAGTTCATTATGTCGGCTTCATGTATATATATTTTTTTTAATATAAGTATTTGTAATAACATACTCTCTGTACCTACTCACATTTTACAATGGCACTCTCCAAAAACTAATTATAATAATCAACAATAGTTTCGTTAAAAAGATTGTTGATTATTGTAATTAGTTTTCAGAACCATATGTTTTACTCTAAATCTGTCTACGTATGTATTTTTTTAATAAAAAAAGAAGTTATATTGATACTAATCGAGCAACATTAAAGCATAACTTGCAAATAGTTTTAACCTAAAATAATTAAACTAGCGACATCTACGAAAGAGCAGATTGTGAATTATATTATGTTTGAAGTTTATATTGTGTTAGTGATTATTTGTTTTTCAAAAAATTTGTGTAAAATATTGCAATTCTATTTTTAATGACGAGATTCAATGGTTCAGTAATATCATCGATTGTTTTCTCGATTAACCTAAAAATCGCGTGAATTAGGTTATTTATTAAAAACGTCTCGGCAAAATTTACCACGCTGTGGAATCCAAAATATTTCGTGTAAACCACGGACATATGAATATATCTGGACCTGCCATTTTCCATTTCCCCCTCCCCATGGAGCCGGCTAGAGCTCCTCCTTGGATCCAGCTGGGCTTACGAAAGCCTCGCTTGAATCAAAAAATGTGACGTCATCATTCTTGTCCTGACCAGCGCAGAGCTAACATCCATACATTTTACCAAATAACACGGCAATATATGAGAGCTTGTGCTATACACCTACCTAGAACATAGCGAATGTGGGCGTTTCTCCAGTGAGATCGTCGCTGGTTACAGGGGTAAGTAAATTATGAAACATTTGTAATAGTGTCTTAACTAAATACGGCAAAAAATATATTGCTATGTGAATAGGGGCGAACCTTTTCGGGGCGAGCATTTGGCCTAAATATGTTATTAACGAGGCAAGCAATTCACGCTCCCATGTGAAAAGGTCTATTCATTCAAAGCAGATTTTGCTTTTAAGAACTAAATGGTGATATTATAATGCAAGACTCCAGTTACTAATATCTACAGCCTGTATGTCGGACGAATATCTACAGCTCATATGTTGAACTAATATCTACGAACTTCAGAGTGTTGACTAATATCTACAGAGCGTATGTTGAACTAATATCTACAGAGCGTAGATTGGACTAATCAGCTAAATGTGTCCAATAGGCCGATATCAGGGATTTTTACATACATACTTACATACATTAAGTTTTTTAAACTGCATACGCAATATTACGTTATTCCAATATGCTATACATAATTGCAAATCCAACCTCTGCCAGTACTGTAGATATTCGTCAACACTTTGGTTCTCATAGATATTAGTCAACAGTTTGAGCTGTAGATATTCGTCAACACTTTGATTCTCAAAGATATTAGTTCGATTTTTTCAGTTTTTGGAATTCCTGTAGATATTAGTAGACGCCTCCTAATGCAAGATGCCTGTATACTGTCAGATTGATTTTTTAACGAATCTTTCCCCTCTTCCCCTCTTATAGTTTGGTTTTACCCCTCATCTGTATCTTCTGGTCTATTTAATTCGGATGTCTATGGTGTAACCACTGAAAAGTAACATTCCCAAAACCGTGGCTAGATTTGCTATTTAGTCGAATATGCAATTGGGGAGGCAGGTATGGGTACCTCCGCCCCGGGAACTATTTATTGGATAACCAACACTTCTGACATAGGTCACCCCAAGTGGTTCCCTACGTTTGATGACTTAACAGGGGTACCTGGGTTTATCGGGTATGGTTAGTCCTGGTCTTGGAGGCGGATGCGCCTGCCCGTTTGAACAGCTGCATGGCGGGCCGGATCAGGAGAGGCCGGTTTAGGAAGACCCTTTGACCTCTCCAGATGGTCTCTCTCGACCCATTGTCTTGCACCGCAGCGGGATTCACAGACCACTAGATTCCTACCCACCTCTCTTCCTCTTTCCTTCATACCTTTTTCCCTCCAAGAACTACCTCTCCTTAAAAAGACCCTCCACACAGCATCCCCAAAGATTACATAGGCCGAGGGAAATTATTTTCTCAAGGGCCTTGTTTGTGGGATTAATGTAAAAAAATGTATATACTTAAAAATAATTCTTAATTATAATAATTTTCTGATTTATACAGTGCCGTTCGTTTGTGAAAATTCACCTTTATGGCGCTACGTGTATATAAATTCAACATAATATATGTTTTAAGCCTCTTTCATATTAACCAATTGAATTTCTAAATACACACAATATTATAAAATCAAATCCATTCCAAGAAGTTTTCAGCGACTCTCAAACTGTATCCCCGGCTGGCTGCAGGTATAAAACCTTTCCCGGGTCATTAAGGGCTGGCAGGTAAGATTACCCTCCCCAGTGATTCTCAAGTCATACCCTATCCCAAACACTCAGTCATCAGGAAACATTGCTCCTCTCGACATCTTGTTTCGTGTTTTTACATGTAGGTGAAATTTAATATCAATTAAAAACACAATTTTATTTGTATTGTTCATAATCTGTTCGCTGTGATAACTTCAAGGCGTCATTCTCATCGTACTTGGTAAATATTTATTACTTCTACTGTTTCTATCCTTCAACTCATATTTATTGATATTTCTCACAAATTGTCAATGATGCCTTTTTTAAATATGTTTATTCGGTTGTTTTTTGTACTGTTATATTTTTACTTAACCTTAGAATACTAAGCAATCAATCAGTTTGAATATTACAATAAATTCTTCACACTTAACTTATTATTATAATATTGAACTAAATATAATATTACTTAACTTAATGTGTTGATACTTAACTTAATATTCGAATACATAATCCTTAATATTATAGTAATTTCGGTAACATTGGACTTTTTTATAATAATGTTGTTCACAGATTTTCTTAATTTTATTGTGTCCATTGGAAATGAGATTTATTTCATAGAATATTGAAATATATTTTACTTGTTATTTACCTACCGTTAAACATTTTCAATGTGCCTCATCTCTACATATATGTTACATAAAAATATTTTTTCATTGTTGCAATATTGTAGTATTTCGTATTTTAGTATTTATTGTTTCATTTGTAATCTACGCAATCATTTCATTCTCAACTTCTGTTTTCTTTTTGTTAAAGTTTTACAAGCTCACTAGAGCTGTCATTTTCATGTTGTAGTTATACCTGAGGAGGCGCCTACTAATATCTACACGAATTCCAAAAACTGAAAAAATCGAACTAATATCTATGGGAATCAAAGTGTTGACGAATATCTACAGCTCAAACTGTTGATTAATATCTATGAGAACCAAAGTGTTGACGAATATCTACAGTACTGTCAGAGGTTGGATTTGCAATTATGTATAGCATATTGGAATAACGTAATATTGCGTATGCAGTTTAAAAAACTTAATTTATGTAAGTATGTATGTAAAAATCCCTAATATCGGACTATTGGACACATTTAGCTGATTAGTCCAACCTACGCTCTGTAGATATTAGTTCAACCTACGCTCTGTAGATATTAGTCAACACTCTGAAGTTCGTAGATATTAGTTCAACATATGAGCTGTAGATATTCGTCAAACATACAGGCTGTAGATATTAGTATCTGGAGTCTATACCTGATACCATGTTATATTATGTAAAAGCCGAAAGGCGTTAGTATTATAAACATGTATATACTTTTATTTTCGGAAAGGGTAAGTTATAACTACTTATTTGAACTATTAGGTATTCTTACTAAATCCTTTATTTAATTTTTAAAAATAATTTTAAAATCTTTAAGAATACAGGAAAACACCGATTTTCGTGGTTAACCCAACATTTGGGTAACTTTGTACATTTGGGACTTTGTGACATTTGGGTAACTTTGTACATTCTATTTTTTTATTATTAAAATCCTTGATTATAAACTAAATATTTTTCTGCGCAACATTGGAATGTTAATTTTTATACAAAATCATAAATATTCTGATTGAAAATATCATAATAAAAGGAGTGACTTGGTGTCCATTACCTAGACTTTCTATCTGACCTAAGGTAGGATATAATATTTAACTTAATATTTTTATTCTTAACATAATTTGTTGATACTTAACTTAATATTTTGATATTTTACTTAATATTTGAATACTTAACTTAATATTTTGATACTTAACTTTATATTTTGATATTTAACTTAATATCTTGATACTTAACATAATATTTTGATACTTAACTTAATGTTTTTCGGATGATTTCTTTACAGGCAACAAGCTAATAGACATTCCGTTGGCAATTCTTTCATTGTTTTGATACTTAACTTAATATTTTGATACTTAACTTAATATGTTGATACTTAACATAATATTTTGATACTTAACTTAATATTTTGATACTTAACTTAATATTTTGATATTTAACTTAATATTTTGATACTTAACATAATATTTTGATACTTAACTTAATATGTTGATACTTAACATAATATTTTGATACTTAACTTAATATTTTGATACTTAACCTAATATTTTGATATTTAACTTAATATTTTTGATATTTAACTTAATATTTTGATACTTAACTTAATATTTTGATAATTAACCTACATACTTAAATTACATGTACCTATTTTAGTATGATACTAAAAGTTTTAAGTATTTTTAACATTTTTTTATACCGGTGTGTAGGTATGGATTACAGGCCTAGACACCTATTTGTTTACAATATTTTTAAAAGATTTCTAAGAGGTGTCTTCTCTATGTTTACAGATATTCCAAAAACACACTGCAACGTAAATAAACCAATCATCACTGCAATGTGCGTCCTCCGCAAAGAGGGGAGTCGCCGCGACAATGGCTACCAAGGCACACATATTGGTCAGAATATCGTCGTGGAATTCGGGGCAGTAATTGAAACAGACGATGATACCATGAATACTTCGGATGATTTCTTTACAGGCAACAAGCTAATAGACATTTCGTTGGCAATTCTTTCATTGTTTTGTATCATTGTACTAACGTACATCTTACAAGACCTAGGTGGAATAACGATTACTGTTATTTTTATTCTTTTATATTTATCGTGTGCATATTTTGATGTCGTGTATAAAATAATAATTGAGAGTTTTTTTAAACAAAATTAAAATGATAACCTGATAAATAGTTTTAATCTTTTCTTTGATACCTACGCACTCCCTCTAAGAAGAAAAAGATTTATAAAGTAAGAAGTACCTACCTATTTTTCCAAAATATATGTCATAAAGTTGCGTGACATATTGCTGTCATGGTGCGATAACGATTTAATTTAAAAAATCGTTGAAATGGAACCTTCAGAAAACTAAAGCACAAAAGAGTGGGAGACTATCTCATTCTCTCACAGGCTAAATCCTATAGATGTATGATGGAATCATGTAGATGTATACATTTTAGTCGTTATTTTTCGTTTCATCAAGTTTCAAATCATAACGGTGCTAAAGAAGTTTTCACTTTAAAAATTCTCAAAAATTTGATTTGTTGATAATTCACCGAATTGATTGATCCGAAAAGGAGGCGTCTACTAATATCTACAGGAATTCCAAAAACTGAAAAAAATCGAACTAATATCTATGAGAACCAAAGTGTTTACGAATATCTACAGCTCAAACTGTTGACTAATATCTATGAGAACCAAAGTGTTGACGAATATCTACAGCTCAAACTGTTGACTAATATCTATGAGAACCAAAGTGTTGACGAATATCTACAGCACTGGCAGAGGTTGGATTTGCAATTATGTATAGCATATTGGAATAACTTAATATTGCGTATGCAGTTTAAAAAACTTAATTTATGTAAGTATGTATGTAAAAATCCCTAATATCGGACTATTGGACACATTTAGCTGATTAGTCCAACCCACGCTCTGTAGATATTAGTTCAACCTACGCTCTGTAGATATTAATCAACACTCTGAAGTTCGTAGATATTAGTTCAACATATGAGCTGTAGATATTCGTCCGACATACAGGCTGTAGATATTAGTATCTGGAGTCGATATTAGTTCAACCTACGCTCTGTAGTCTGTAGATATTAGTCAACACTGGGACCGTCATAGATATTCGTCCGACCTTAGCTCTGTAGATATTAGTCAACACTCTGAAGTTCGTAGATATTAGTTCAACATATGAGCTGTAGATATTCGTCCGACATACAGGCTGTAGATATTAGGACTCCAGATACTAATATCTACAGCCTGTATGTCGAACGAATATCTACAGCTCATATTATGTTGAACTAATATCTACGAACTTCAGAGTGTTGACTAATATCTACAGAGCGTAGGTTGAACTAATCAGCTAAATGTGTCTAATAGTCCGATATTAGGTATTTTTACATACATACTTACATAAATTAAGTTTTTTAAACTGCATACGCAATATTACGTTATTCCAATATGCTATACGTACTTGCAAATCCAACCTCTGCCAGTGCTGTAGATATTCGTCAACACTTTGGTTCTCATAGATATTAATCAACAGTTTGAGCTGTAGATATTCGTCAACACTTTGATTCTCATAGATATCAGTTCGATTTTTTCAGTTTTTGGAATTCCTGTAGATATTAGTAGACGCCTCCGATATTAGTATCTGGAGTCTCCGAAAACGATTGAGGACCGGTAAAAAGACGATTCCTTTACGCGCATCTCTATAAAACCATAGATTAATACATTTATCTATGGTTGTATCTGACGTCTGACGTTTATAAAGAAGTAAACAATCAAACAATGAATAAGAATACAATAATTAAATAGAATAATAACATGTAGGTATGTACTTTAGAGTATTATATCTTTAGGATGTCGTCTTCTCTTATTATAATAGTTTATGTCATGTAATTCGCGTGTAATTTATTTTTAATAATGTTTTGAGACCATGTCTTCCAATAACTCTAAAAAAAAAATTAAAAATAGTGCATTTTTTAAACTTAATTTGAGCCGCTGTACCTAAAACTTTAGGCTTATATTTCAAACATTGGTAATTATCGGTTCGGACTGGCCACGCTTATTAGTCGTATTAGCTCTTGTTAATTTATCAAGGATACCAACATAACAGTGACAGGTACGGCCGCGGATTTTCGCTGTGTCGGTCGCGAAGTGAATTTTGGTTTTATGCAATTGAAAATTAAAATGCATTATTTTCCGCCGCCCCAAAGCCAAAAAGTTTCCTTTTATAGTAATTAAGGCGAATCTAAAGTTTTTTTCTAAAAATTTTTCGTAATAAGCGTGGCCAGTCCAAACCGATATTTACCCAAACATTTAATGATACGGTTTGTGTAATATGTCTACCAAAATCATTATTTATGTCTTACTCCGCTTATTAATTAATATGCAATATTTCTTATTCAAAGAGTTAGATTTAGCTTTATTATCTCGAAAAGTGAATATTTATGACGGGGGAAATGAAAAAAATATTATTTTCATCATTTTTGTATTAAATTTCATAAACAATCAATCATTGCTGCCAATCATAGAAAAATAGGGCTAAAGTTCGGTTTAGGGGCGGCGTTCCTAGATAATAAAACTAGTTATTTTTATACTAACTATGGGCTGGAAAATCCGAATCTGAAAGAATTAGGTGTCGGCAAGCAATATTAACTGAATTACACGACTTTAAAATTTTCTATAAACACAAAGGAAAAGAAGCCATTATTGACATTACAAGTCATAGAAAAACAAGAAAGATGTTACACCACATAAAATGAAGTGTTGCCATTAAGCAATAATATCAATAACTAATTTAAGTAATAATTATTTTTTATAAATTTTACTCACTTTTGTATCACAAACCATGTTACATAAACCTAGCGTAGCCGCTAAACTATTTGAAAACTGGGATGTTTTCTTGCCTTGACGCGAGTAGGCACTATGAAGGGGACACTTTCTTTTCTATCACAAACCATGTTACAAAAACCCAGCGTAGCCGCTAAACTATTTGAAAACTGGGATGTTTTTTTGCCGTGACGCGAGTAGGCGCTACGAAGGGGGCACTTTCTTTTCCATCACAAACCATGTTACACAAACCTAGCGTAGCCGCTAAACTACTTGAAAACAGGGATGTTTTTTTGCCTTGACGAGAGTAGGCGCTACGAAGGGGGCACTTTCTTTTCCATCACAAACCATGTTACACAAACCTAGCGTAGCCGCTAAACTACTTGAAAACAGGGATGTTTTTTTGCCTTGACGCGAGTAGGCGCTACAAAGGGGGCACTTTCTTTTCTATCACAAACCATGTTACACAAACCTAGCGTAGCCGCTAAACTACTTGAAAACTGGGATGTTTTTTTGCCGTGACGCGAGTAGGCGCTACGAAGGGGGCACTTTCTTTTCCATCACAAACCATGTTACACAAACCTAAGATTCATATAATAACATTGATATTGGTGACCGGTCTACGTCACAACTTTTTAAGACTACGAATTTTCATACTTTTGGTCTAAGAATACGGACGTTGAGATAGTCATAATTCATCAGGTTAATGTGTTATGTGATGAATTATCATGTGAGGAAGTATCGTGTGGGAAAGTTTTACGTTATTGATATTTTTGCTCAATGGCAACACTTAATTTTATGTGGTGTAACATCTTTTTTGTTTTTCTATGATTTGTTGTGTCAATGCATGTAAAATGGCTTCTTTTCCTTTGTGTTTATAGAAAATTTTAAAGTCGTGTAATTCAGTTAATATTGCTTGCCGACGCCTAATTCTTTCAGATTCGGATTTTCCGGCCCATAATTAGTATAAAAAAAAAAAAAAATTTTATCTAGGAACGCCGCCCCTAAACCGAATTTTTTCCAAAAATAATATTATTTATGCATTGAACCGCTTACTCGTTATTACGGAATATTTTTTATTCAAACAGTTAGATTTAGCTTTATTATTACAAACAGTGAGTATTTATGTCGGGGGAGAGGGGGAGACCAAAAAATATGCATTTGACATTTTAATTTTGTTAAAATCAATTCACTCACGCGGTAACGCCATTGTTTATTCATCGTTTTTATTTTAACATTTCATAGACAATCAATCAATGCTGCCAATCATAGAAAGTTTGTACCTGTATTTATAACAGTAGAACATGGAAAGAAATGTATTGTGGTACTTCCACACCAAAGCCAACCTTCCAACTCCGAACTTAGTTTGGAGTTGGAAGGTTGGCCGATCGTGTGGTGGCTGCGGCCAACCCTCCAACCCCGAATTCCGAACCCAAAATGGCGGACATCGAACAGCTGTAACTACGCTGTATCTTATATCAGTTGCCTATAATTATTATGCACGTATAATTATATACTTATATACATGACATGTTTTCAAACAATTGTTATACCACTCTCTGTAATAATATTGTCATTTTAATAGTACGCGGCATGCGCGTCTTGATCGCAGACTGATGTGTGGACAGCTGCGGCAGGCTGGTTTGTGTGAGTTGGCCGTCGGGATCGTCTCGAGAGCGATCCTGGGCCAACTCGAACTCCAACCTTCCAACTCGAACTTCCAACACACGAACACCCCTCCACACGATCGTCCAAACGTTTGAAGTTGGAACGTTGGCCGCTGTGTGGGCTTACCATTAGAATAATTACACAAACCCGCTAGACAAACCCTGCTTTGCCAAACAAACCACTCACAACCTGGGATTTTTTTTAAAATCATGATGACATGCGAGTTTATTTTAGACAATTTATTTTATAAGATTGGTACCTGCTTCCGACAAATGTCATATTTTATTGTCTATTAGTTAAAAAAGGAATATTCCGTATTATCCGTGCATCAAACTTCGACAACACGAACGTTCCTTATTATCCGTGAGGTGGACTATCTGCATATTTACCAAAATATTATTGCCATATAAAACAATAATTTATTCATGTTCTGAAGTAAATGCATTATTGACAAGTTTGTACCTGCATTTATAACAGAAAAATAAGGAAAGAAAGGTTATTAAAAGGTATAAACCCTGCTTGCCAAACAAACCATTCAAAATTATGATGACATGCAGCTTTCTTAGCTTAAACCTCAACCCATATAGTACTAGTAATAATTCGAAATAGGTACTTTTTCACTTCGTAACATGAATAAATTATTGTTTTATATGGCAATAATATTTTTCTATGGTTGGCAGCATTGATTGATTGTCTATGAAATGTAGAATAAAAATTAATGCTTAAGGCTGGGCGCAAATGGACGTTTTCCTTATTCGATTTCCTGATGCGGAATTCCGATTCGGAATTCCGTGAGACTAGCGCAAACGTTCGTTTTTCTTCATTCGGAATGTATACACGTCAGTACAGATAGTGATAGCGTGGTGAACGCACGACGATGGAGGTCGATGATTTATTAGCAATTGCATTTCTGTTAATAATGAAGAAGAAAAAAATAATGGAATGATGAAAAATAATGAATTAATAATGAAAGTTTCTGCCTCACACATTATCGTGTTGCGATTCTATGCGTAACAAATACAAAGAATACGTCCGATGCACGCGGTGCCGATGCGATACTGAATAGAAATTTCCGAACGTATGCGCCGGCCCAAACAAAATGTATGGAAGCGCTGCGTTCCGCATGACGTCATTAGGTTTTTTCCGTTCGGTTTCTCCGAACGCGCCGGCTTGCATTCGGAACGTACGTACGGAATTTTTTCCGTTCGGAAAAAAACCGAACGTGTGCGTCAATTAATGTATTTTCTACTGATTCCATGCATTCCGGTCTCCGAATACGGAAAACGAATTCGGAAATCGAATAAGGAAAACGTGCTTGTGCGCCCAACCTAATATTAATATTAAGGGTGAAATGCAGATCCGGGCACAGTTTGGAAATTTAATAAAAAGGCACTTTCTAGATGAGAAAAGTGTGGGGAAGCTGAATAAAAAAAAAATTAAGGCGCGCTCGGCAAAATTGAGGGAGGTACAGCCGTTTAAAGTATAAATAAAATTTCACTTCGTGAACCGATTCTACGCCATTTTGTCACTGTTATGTTGGTATCCCAGACCTGATACAAACAAAGCTAGATACGATTCTAGCCGACTTCGTGGGATAAATAATAAGGCGCGTAGGTACTGGAATGGAGACAAACCATTCAAATCCTGGGATGTTTTTTAAAATAAAGATAATATACACAAGCCCGCTACACAAACCCTGCTTAGCCAAACAAACCATTCAAAAACGTAGGCTGTTTTTTAAAGTAAAGATAACACACACAAGCCCGCTACGCAAACCCTGCGTAGCCAAACAAACCATTCAGAAACTTAGGCTGTTTTTTAAAGTAAAGATAACACACACAAGCCCGCTACGCAAACCCTGCGTAGCCAAACAAACCATTCAAAAACGTAGGCTGTTTTTTAAAGTAAAGATAACACACACAAGCCCGCTACACAAACCCTGCGTAGTCAAACAAACCATTCAAAAACGTAGGCTGTTTTTTAAAGTAAAGATAACACACACAAGCCCGCTACACAAACCCTGCGTAGCCAAACAAACCATTCAAAAACGTAGGCTGTTTTTTAAAGTAAAGATAATATACACAATCCCGTTAGACAAACCATTTAAAAACGTAGGCTGTTTTTAAAGTAAAGATAATTTACACTATCCCGCTAGACAAACCATTGCCTAAAGTGGCGCGGGACTCGATCGCTCTGAAGTGTGCGTGTAAACGGCGCCTTATCCATGTATCCCACGAAGTCGGCTACAATCGTATCTTGCTCATCCTTGTATCAGGGATACCAATATATCAGTGACAAAATGGCCGTTGTGATAGTGTCGGTTCGCGAAGTGAAATTTTACTTAACGTAATTGAAAATTAATTACTTATTCAAATTTTTTTTTATTGCTTTCCGCACTTTTTTCACCTTCCAGATTAAAGTTCTCAACTTAAAACATGGTTTTTTGCCAAAACAAGCTGTGCCCGGATCTGCATTCCTCCCAATATTAAATATTGATTAATATCAATTAATATTAAAATTTACTGTCAAACTATTGTGAAATTAGATATGAGCGCATCAGCAGAATGCTGCCTGCTCATTATATAATAATAATAATAATTTAAAAATAGCTTAACGAAATTCGTGTACCGCGTAAGTGAATAATTTTAGCGAAATTAAAATGTAACATGCATATTTTTTACATGTTTTTCATCTCCCCCGACATAAATACTCACTTTTCGTGAAAATAAAGCTAAATTTAACTGTTTGACTAAGAAATATTCCATATTAACCGATAAGCGGAGGAAGACATAAATAATGAAGATTTTTTGGAGATGGTTAGTTTAAAAAGTTTGTTATATTTTTTTTGCATAAATCAAAACCGGCGGCTGGTGTTAGGCAGAATTTCAATCTTATCGTCATCTACGTATGAGGACTGTGTGATTTCACTCGTTTCCGAATGATCCACGCCGCGGTGCTTTGCCTTAACCACATGAGCGATGAAGATTTCTGGGTATTCGGTTCTCGTTACAGCCAGTCGATTTAATTGATATCATATCTCCAAATATTAATATGGAGACGGAAGGAATGCAGATCCCGCCAATGTGGGGGATTTTAATAAAAATGCACTTTCTAGATGAGAAAAGTGTGGAAAAGTTGAATAAAAAAGAAATTAAGGTGCGCTCGGCAAAATTGAGGGAGATACAGCCGTTTAAAGTATGAATAAAATGTCACTTCATGAACCGATACTGTCAGCCATTTTGACACTAATATGTTGGTATCCCTGGCTATTTGACACTAATATGTTGATATCCCTGACCTGATAAAACCAAGAGCCTAGATACGATTGTAGCCGACTTCATGTGATAGATGAGGCGCGTAATTATGAAATTTGTCTAGCGGACTTTTTTTCAACGATTTTTTAAACTGTTTATCACCTTCCAAATTAAAGTAACCTAACCTAAGACTACGCTAAACATGGTTTGTACAACATGGTTTGTGTAACATGGTTTGTGCCCCTTTATAACGCCTACTCGCGTCAACGCAAGAAAAACATCCCAGTTTTCAAATAGTTTAGCGGCTACGCTAGGTTTGTGTAACATGGTTTATGTAACATGGTTTATGTAACATGGTTTGTGCCCCTTTATAATGCCTACTCGCGTCAACGCAAGAAAAACATCCCAGTTTTCAAATAGTTTAGCGGCTACGCTAGGTTTGTGTAACATGGTTTATGTAACATGGTTTATGTAACATGGTTTATGTAACATGGTTTGTGCCCCTTTATAACGCCTACTCGCGTCAACGCAAGAAAAACATCCCAGTTTTCAAGTAGTTTAGCGGCTACGCCAGATTTGTGTAACATGGTTTGTGACCATTATTAATTCTGTTTTTCATAATTACGCGCCTTATTATATATCACACGAAGTTGGCTACAATCGTATCAACCTTCGTTTATAGCAAGTCTGAGATACCAACATAATAGTAACAAAATGGCGTAGTATAAGTTCACGAAGTGTCATTTTATTCATTCTTTAAACGGCTGTATCTCCCTCAATTTTGCCAAGCGCACCTTAATTTCTTTTTTATTCAACTTTTCCACACTTTTCTCATCTAGAAAGTGCATTTTTATTAAAATCCCCCACATTGGCGGGATCTGCATTTCACCCATGGAGACCTACAAACTGCTTACTGTGGTTTAAAGTGGGGATGTTGATGTATTGAGAGCACACAAATAGACAATGGGTCGCTTATGCACTCCAAATGCATACCAGTTTTGCACGACACTACAACAAATACACTGGAGTAGTGTGATTGCACAGAGCTGAGATTAGAACCTGATTAAGTATAATAAATCTCTACATATTATAAAGTAAAGTCCCCCGCGCCGTCTGTCTGTCTGTCTGTTCGCGATAAACTCGAAAACTACTGAACGGATTTTCATGCGGTTTTCACCAATAGATAGAGTGTTTCGTGAGGAAGGTTTAAGTATGTAATTTGTCAAGGATTTGTGTAAATTGGTTAAAACATAACGATAATTGTTAGAAGTGTCGGAAAAAAGTCCAGCTGCCTGGTAGCTTTCATCGAAAACACTGCCTAATCCTTTTGGGATATAACAAAACAATTAATGGTGGGATATTCCTCTTTTATAGATCTACAAAAAAGTCCGCGAAGGCATATATCTATCTTTTACGGATAGCTTACTATACACATTATATCTTATTATTCTTATCAATTGCTGTTCGTTTGTCTCGCTAAAACTCGAGAGCGGCTGGGCCGATTTACGTGATTTTGGTTTTGAAATGTTTGTCGTAGTCCAGGGAAGGTTTAAACGGTGAGATAATATGAAAAAATTGTGAGGAAGATAGTAAAAACAAAAATTTCATTTTCTCATATAAACAGTTCTACTGTTCTACCTACTTTCAGAAGCACAACGTAATCTAGATTTGGAATGCAAAAAAAAAAGAATTCCGATTGTCATATTTCAGTCGCTGTCAAACGTTACCTGTCATTCTGTTACCATTCAAAATCTTCTATCATCAGTTTGTCAGTGCGTAAGAACTTTATTTACTGTTTTCATATGCCAAGGAAAAGACGAGCTGATGTCAAAGTCAATCAAATGGGCTACGAGCTACCTCAAGTGCAAACCGCACTGATGATCTCTTCGCGATGAACTCAAAGACGGCGGTGGTTACAAAGGTTGGATTTTACAAAGTGTTTTATTAGCCACAGCAACGCGTGGCCGTGTCAGCTAGTTTAAAAATAAAATAAACAAAATTAGGTATCTTAAATTATTTAGATAAATTATTAGCATCACCTTTTCAATCTAATCAAATTATTTCCTATGTATATAAATTAAGAAAGGTTTAATCCCTCAGGCCTTGACGATATTTTGTCACAGAGTCAAAATATTTCTGCTTTACAATGAAATCCAAATAAGTGGAATATTTCTAAACATATCCGAAAACTAAAAACTGTTTTGGAAAGGTGATAAACGCTTTCAAATTTTATAAAACGAAACAAAAAACTGTCCGTCCATAATGGAGTGCTGGTACCTACCCTGATGTATGGCAGTGAGGCATGGAACTGGCAGAGGAAGGATGAAAGTATACTGAATGCTGTAGAAATGTGATCCATGTGTGGTAAAACCATGTACAATCGTGTGAGAAATGTGGAGATCCGCAAAGAATGCAAGGCTGATGTAAGCGTAATGAGTAAGATTAAGGGGATGCTCAGATGGTTTGGGCATGTAGAGCGAATGAACGAGGAAAGGAGTGTAAGGAGAATATATGATGCAAATATGAATGGTAGAAGAAGTCGGGGACGCCCGAGAATGACATGGCACGACCAAGTGAATCAGATACTTGAGTCGGGCCATGTGAAGAGTTGGAATTATAGAAGAGCATGTATGAATGTAAATGGGGCAAGGAGTGTGTGCCAAGACCGAGTTGTTTGGCGGTCCGTCCTCTCTGCCTACCCCTGCGGGGAAACGGCGTGATGGTTAGTTAGTAGGAAAAAAACATAATTTTTGAAATATAAAAATTTATCTCCCTACGTTTGACTAACTGAAATTACTGATAATGAAGAAAAAAAATACTAACACGTTTTAATAGACAAATGTATTACAATCATTATTGTCACCTTACTTTTTTATCATTCTGTGTAAAAATGATTAATTAAAAATTACCAAAATTTCATAAATTTATTTCAAATTGTGATCCAAAATTTAGTTTCATAAGGGACTACATTTTACTTCTTTTTTGCTTAACTTTTATATATATACTAGCTGATCCGGTGAACTTCGTACCGCCTCAGAATCAAAAACTGTTGTCAACTGTCAACTTATTAGCTGAATTGATCTAAATTGTTTCTCCCTGCGTATCCTTTCCCCTCTCGCGTTCCCTCTCCCTCTCCTGACTCCACTTCTCCCCTTCCCCCGTCCCGCTAACCCCCCTTCCTGAGTTCCTTTCCCCCCCCCCCCCCCCCCTTGTGAGCCCTTTGGGGGCTTGTCAAACAAAAAGCTATCATGAACTGTACTGTCATCCGCGTAACAATGAATTGGTGCACATGACAAAAGGTTGTTGATGTGCAACAAAAACAAAAAACAAAAACAGTATTTGAATATAAAGCGTTATGTTTTCTGTTTCTAATGCCATGTATACCATATTTCTCACTATGATAGTAAGGGAGATACAATGATTTCTTTGAGACATGTACGAGTTGTTTTGAAAACTGAATAAATAGACTTGACGGGTTTTTCATCATATTATCAATAATTGCATCTTTCTAGCCCTAACCTCCAAGCAATTCCTAAAATGGATAGACATTCCAAAATAGATGACCTGATCACTAAGCCATTTAAGTGCGAGTTCTGCCCCAAGAGTTTCAAGCTGAACTGCACTCTAAAGACCCACATCCGAACCCATACTGGCGAGAAACCCTTCCAGTGCGACGTCTGCCACAAAAAGTTCACACAGTCGGGACACCTCAAGGAACATTCCAGAACTCATACAGGTGGGATTTATTTTACTGTTGTAGTTATAGAAAAATAAGGTAATACTTAAAAAATATAGAATGACTAACACAGGGTTGTCTGTAAAATAATGTATCCAAGGTGCTGCGGTCGCAAAGAACGATTTTATGCAAGATCCGGCCACACTGGCGTGTAACCTGGTTCCCCCATGCGAAATCCCCACCATGCTGCACTCTCTGCGAAGCTTAGTCTCGGCGTGGCAACCGTACATGGTGGAGCTTCCACTCTGTAATTCGTTTTTATGTGCAAAGAACAAAACCCCGATAAACATTCATTCTCAGCTACGTGAAGTGTGCGGAAAACAGTGTATGAGCTCGAAAACGTGCGCAAATGATGCAGAGAATTTAAAAGCGTGCCGGACGGCCATCGGTTTGAGACGAAAAAATTGCCAAAGTGGAAAAAATAATTATTGCAGATCGACGGGTGACGGTTCGGGAGCTCTTTGATATGATCCCTGATGTCAGTAAGACCACTATTGAAAAGATTTTGACAACATTTGGAAGACCACAAGGTCTGCCCAAGGTGGGTCCCAAAATGTTCACCGAAGATCACAAACAACAACGGGTTGAAGTAGCCCGCGAATTCCTTAAGTGCTACGTCATCGATGGTGAAGAATTCTTGGACTCAACAAGACTGGGGATGATACCTGGATACACCACAAGACACCAGAGACAAAGGAACAATCCCAGTGGCGTCATTCAGATTCGCCAACAAAGTTTAAAATCGAATTACAGAGTGCAACTCTCACCTGGCGGGTGCGGCGAGTGGAAGCTCCATCGCGAACGGCTGCCACGCCGAGACTAAGCGTCACAGAAGGTGCAGCGTGGTGGGGATTTGGCAGGGGGAAACTCGGCAAATCCGCCAATCTGGCAATGCCATTGCCGGATTGCGCATAAGATCGTTCTTTATGACAGCCTTCATATATGTGCTGCAGTAAGTACATGTTGGTATGATGGAAAATGACAAATTAATTTAATGTAGTAATAAATTGACATAGGTACTTGTGTTACAACTAAGAAAATACAAATAAGAATGAATACACGTGTTATTTTGAAAAGAAGAAGAATGTTAGGGAAAATAAAGGTTAATATAATTTAATTAATATTGGTAAATTCTTAATTTCAAATTGTGTTTGAAACTTGACATTCTTAAGGCGGATACAGATTGCTGTAACGTAACATGCAATGTAACATGAAAGGAACATTTCATAAGTGTGGAAGCAGCGCGTGCACAAACCGAGCATGTACCTACTCGCATCTGTTTCCGGCATGCGCGCAGTGAACATAGCTCAGTCTGCCGAGAACAAGTCCTCCATTGTTCACGCACGTTCTGCCGTATAGACACAAACAACCCGTCCACACTAACGCTCCGCGCACACTGCGCGCCCCTTTGTATTCGGTGAAAAAACCGAAGCTTTGTGGATTGCGGCGCGCACAAGTTGAAATGCTCTGTTCGCGCGCGGAGTGTGCGCGGTTCGTGCGTGCAAGGCGTCCACACTACGGGAATTCTGTTGCATTGCATGATGCATTGCGACAATGTGGACGGCAAATTCTTTTATTGCGTGTTACGTTACAGCAATCTGTACCCGGCTTTACAAACGACTATTGCCAAGCAGGTACAAGCTGAGCTAAGCTATGTCGCCTGTGTCGCAGCATGTGCTGGTCACCGATTTCTGCGACGTCTGTCCTGAGGCGACATGTCTACACTGCACTGCTCTGCGTAGCTTGCATCTCTGCGTATGCCCAGCCTTATGGGCAGATCTGTTGTTTTGTATGTCTACGATTGTATGGTATTTACTATCTATCATTTTGTAAGGTATTATATTACTCCACGCAGGAGGCTTTCAGGTTTGGAACCTATTGTATTATATCGTATAAGTTACTAAAAGAACTTATTTTGCAGGTGAGAAGCCGTACCAATGCGCC
Organism: Limnephilus marmoratus; assembly: GCA_917880885.1. Classification (NCBI taxonomy): domain Eukaryota; kingdom Metazoa; phylum Arthropoda; class Insecta; order Trichoptera; family Limnephilidae; genus Limnephilus; species Limnephilus marmoratus. The sequence goes on from OU862928.1 coordinate 27,345,747, forward strand.
GAATGCGGAAACTCGTATGTGAATGGGTCACACCTGCGTGCCCACGCGCGTTCCCACAGCCGGGAGCGCCCCCACCTGTGCCCCCAGTGCCCCGCCACCTTCGCACATCTGCACGCCCTCAAGGGGCACCTCGGCACCAAGCACGGAAGGCCCGCATACCGATCCTTTGTAAGTTCTTTCTAACATATGTATATCTAGCAAGTATAGGGATAATTTTTTTTAAGAAAAACTCTCTTTTTATAACTTTTGAAGGTTATTCCCATCAATGTAATATATCATTGAAGAAGAAGATAATAATAATAATCTAAAGGAAAATATGAAAGAGAACAAGACACAGAAATACAGAAAAATAATGGTCGCAAATAGGACTCGAACCAAGAACCTCTTGTCTATCCATTTGCGACCATTATCTTTTTCTGTTTTTCTGTGTCTCGTTCTGTTTCATATTTTCGCTGAGATTATTATTATTATCTTCTTCTTCAATGATAATTTTTTTATTTTATTTTCTTATATTAATACCATGCAGGGGGCCCTGGAGCCTAATTAGAGAATAATATCCCTCACCTATCTCATCTTTGGGAATGATGTGTGGAGTATTTTTGTGGAAAGGAAGGAGTAAACCTGGGTCTTGAAGAGACCCATATTGTAGGAGGGAAGAAAATATAGACGTGAAAAAAATATTTAAAAAAATTATTTTAACATCATTCGGAGTTCGGATTTGCGACATCTATGGTCATAATAGATAAAGCATTTCAATAGCTTCGTTTTAAAATTAATGGCTGGCCGGGGAAATGTTTTAAATAATTACAATAAATGTTTTACGAATGGTAGGAAAATATGGTCCTATTTTGGACCTCTTATCAATCGCAGAAAAATAAAAGTGGTCCATTTTTCAACCAAAAAAAAAGAACTAAAACTTAAAAAAACGCAATTTGGTTGTGGAGCTGGTGGAATAAAAACAAAAAAGGCTTGGAGTGGGAAGGGTTAAAAAAATTAAGATAATTGGTAGTTCTTAGTCGAAGTATGATACAGTTAAATATGACTGAATCGGATAGGGGTACATTAGTTCAGTTGGTAGATTGTCTTAATTTAATTAAAATAATAATATGTGTTAATACACTTACCTACATACATTTACGTATATCATAGACTCTGTGCTTGTAGCTTGATTGTCACATATTCCATCCCTATCATGTTCCTTTTTCCCATCCCTATGTATTTGTTATTTCGTTACCATAACAAATCTGTGTCGTCAATCGAAACTCGCCGTGTAAGTATATAATTTTCCGCTCCCCGCATTCTCTAACTTAATCCCGCATATCACAGTAAATACCGCGATTAATAATTATACAAGTGTATGAACAAAACCCAGCCATGAAAGAAGAGAAGTGCCACAAGGTTCCGCAGTAAGTCTCTTCCTTCCTATTCCTTTATGTGCATTCATTTTTACTTGTGCAGTGGTCTATCATACATCTCAAAATACATACAAGGTCCTTCGACATCCGCATCCACACAAAACACACATCAAATATTATTTTATAATAAATGTTTTCAGGTTCCTCCAGAGCGCAAGAATGGCGTGAAGAAGTTTGTCTGTGGAGTTTGTGGTTCCGCTTTCCGCCTCAGTCACTCCCTCAAGGTCCATTTGAGGAGTCACTCCGGAGACAGGCCCTACAAGTGTGAACTCTGCACTAAAGGTAAGGTTGGAGTATTAAAAAAAAATCTAATTTATCGTTGTCATTAAGCGCCATTTTGTTTTTTTGACATATGTCAAAGGTCCCCGTTAAATGCTGATCCTGGGTCTGTTTCAGTTTTTGAACAATTTTTGATCAGCAAAAAAGCACGGCCATCATGTTGGTAATCATGTCAGTTGATCAGAATTTGTTAGAAAGCTGTAATGGATGTAGAATCGGCGTTTAACGCAGAATTCCGCTGATGCGCTCATATCTGATTTCACAATAAGTTTAACCCCTTAGGCTAATTTGTTCGCTTTTCGGAACTTCTCATACAGGTCTCTTTTTTTACATTAGCTCCACACAGGAGGCCCTGAGGAAAATAATTTCCCTATGTCATCTTTGGGGATGCTGTGTGGAGGGTCTTTTTAGGAAAGGAAGAAGGGGAAATTCTAGGATGGATAAGGGTAGTAGGGGTGGGTAGAAATTTGGGGGTCAGTTTTTCCAGGAGTGACAGACGTATGAATCCATCGCTCCCACTGCGGTGCAAGGCGATGTTCTGAGAGGAGAAGTCAAAGGGACTCCCTCAACCGTTCTCTCCCAATCCGGCCTGACTTGCAGCTGGTGGGCAGACGCATCCTCCGCCAAGACCCGGACAAACCTCACCCCATGAACCCGGACACCCCTGCTAAATCACCAAATGTAGAGAACCATTTCGGATGACCTATGGCAGAGGTGTTGGTTATCCAATAAATGGTTCCCGTTGTACCTTACTATCGTAGTGAAAAATATGATCTAAACAGCATTGAAAAGAGAAAAAACTACTCTGTACATCCAAATCTAAAAGTTAACCACAAAATAATGAATATGTACACCTTTATGAAACCAAATTTTCCGAATTTCAATTCCAAATTTTTTAGTGCCACGATTTACTTTTTGTTATATTGTACATAATATTTTCTTTATTCTATATATAATATTTATTAAATGTTGGTTTGTAATGTGCGAGAAATTTTTATACAAAATATATTACCATTATTTCCATCTGTTTCCAGCATTCACCCAGGCGTCCCACCTGCAGTCCCACCAGTCCACGCACACCAACTCGGGTGCGCACACATGCTCCGTGTGTGGGCGGCGTTGCGGCAGTGCGCTGCTGGCCCGGCGCCACGCACGCTCCCACGCACCACACCACCGCACTTATCGCTGCAGCGCCTGTGGAGAGAGCTTCCAGAAGCTAGCCAGGCTGAAGACACACGCACGAAGACATACAGGTTAAAAAATATAAGTCAACAATCAATGCATAACTTAAATAATGTTCCTTTAATAATCTATACTAACTAACCAACCATCACGCCGTTTCTCTGCAGGGATAGGCAGAGAGGACGGGCTGCTAAACGACACACTCTTTGCCTCATTCACATTCATACGTCATTTCATACATACTCTTCTATTATTTTGACTCTTGACATGGCCCGACTCGAGCAACTGATTCTCGTGTCTCGGGCGTCCCCGACTTCTTCTACCACTCACATTTGCGTTGTATATTCTCCTTACACTTCTTTCTTCGTTCATTTGCTCTATATTCCCAAACCATATGAGAATTCCTTTCTTAATCTCATTACGCTTACATCAACCCTGCATCATATGCACTCATACATGGTTTTACCACACATACCCCTCAAGGATCTCATTTCTTTTTTTTTTTTTACATGAGCTCCACACAGGAGGCCCTGAGGAACATAATTTCCCTCAGGGCCTATGTCATCTTTATGCTCACCTATGATGCTGTGTGAAGGGTTTTTTTAAGGAAAGGAAGGAGAGGAGAGTTCTGGGAAGGAAAAGGGTTTAAGGGGTGGGTAAGAATCTTGGGTTCAGTATGTTCTGGTCATCCGCCTCCAAGACCTAGACAAACCTCACCCCATGAACCAGGGCACCCCTGCTAAATCACCAAACGTAGCGAACCACTTGGGGTGACCTATGGCAGAGGTGTTGGTTATCCAATAAAGGTTCCCGGGGCAGCGGTACCCATTCCCGCCTCCCAAATTAAATTTCCCCCTTTATTTCTACACTATTCAGTCTACTTTCATCCTTCCTCTGCCAGTTCCATGCCTCATTGCCATACATCTGGATAGGTACTAGCACTCCATCGTGGACTGCTAGCTTCGCTTCTTTGGACAGGTTTTTGTTAGCGCCAACGGCGTTCAGTCCTCCATTGATGGAGTCACCTGCATTTAGCCTTCCCCTATTAGCCCTACCGTATCTCGTAAACATACATCCCAAATGCATAAACTCATCCACCTGTTCCAAGTATTCATCATTCACATCTATATTGCACACTGTTTTCTTCATCATCATCATCTGTGGCTCTACAACCCAGGTCGGGTCTTGGCCTCCAGCAGAGCCTGCCTCCATGACTGTCGGTGTTGTGCTGCGTTGCGCCAGTTTCGGATGCCGATGGTGCTTGCATCCTTCACCACTCCATCCAGCCATCGAAGCTTTGGTCTTCCAACTCTTCTCCGACCCCCAGGTGCACCATCCATAATTCGCTTTGGAATATCTCCTTCGCTCATTCTCTGGATATGTCCAGCCCACCTGAGTCTTCCAGTTTTGATTTCCTTGGAGATATTAGGGTCCTCGTAAAGATCGTATAGCTCCTGGTTGTATCTGATACGCCATTCTCCATTATCACAGACTGGGCCGTAAATCCTTCGCATCACCTTCCTTTCAAAACTTTTTAGGGCTCCTTCATCACCCTTACTGATTGTCCAGCATTCCGAACCATACATAAGGACAGGTCGTATAAGGGTCTTGTAAAGCAGGACTTTAGTTCTTCTGGTAAGGTGGCGAGATTTCATATGCTTCTGTAGCCCAAAGTAGTATCGATTTGCAGCTACTATTCTTCTTTTGATTTCGCTGGATACATTGTTGTCATTTGTCACCATAGTACCGAGATATACAAACTCGTTGATAGTTTCAAATGTATAATTATCTATCTGTATACTTGGTGGTTTCTGGCGTCCATGTACGGGCATATATTTTGTCTTCCCCTCGTTGATGACCAATCCCATGTTCCTTGCCGACGTAGCTAAGCTTTTAAACGCCGATTTTTTTCGACACTGTTTTCTTACTCTTTATTTTAAATACCAAGACTTGAGACTTTTAAAAAAATATATATATAATTATCAATTTTCGGGAAATCGGCAGTTTACATTTATTTCAATTGTACATAGTATTAAATAGCCAAAATAAAACCAATTACGGATTTCCTCCTTGTGACTTCACTTCTACTGAGACAGCATTATAAGAATAAGTAAATTAATTTTATTAAAAAGGAATATGAATCCAAAATTATATAAAACAAAAAAAATATATATATACTCAAAACAATTTTTTTTTTATATAAAATGAAAAATTACAAAACAAAAAATCTATCAATACATTGGTAACCATGGAGAGAGGTTGTATATATAAATCAAATCATAACAGAAATATTAACATAACATTATTCAAGAACAAAAACAATTTTTTTTTAATATAAAATGAAAAATCACAAAACAAAAAATCTATCAATACACTGGTAGCCATGGGGAGAGGTTGTACATATAAATCACATCATAACAGAAATATAAACAATAAAAACATGACATTATTCAAGAACCGTCAGAGAAATACTCTTTTATGGACCTTTTATATTCAGTAAGTTCGCAATTGAAAATGTCCACATTGAATAATACGCTATTATAACTATTGCATAATCTGTTCAGTTCAGTTAGCCATTCATATGTATACCGCACAAGAGTCCCAATTGCTCCCGTCTGGAGCCAGTGAGACTATGGCATCCCCGATTGGGGTATGTTGTGAGACTGAAGGTAGCGGGGAGGGGAAGGAAATGGGGAAAAGGAAGGTTGGGAAGTAATGGTGGTCTTGCACCATGGCCATACTGAGAGTATCTTCAACTCTGAAACATGCCACAAATATACTATATCTTGATTTAATTTAATTAATTGTGAAATAACATATATTAATCAAATAAAATTTATTTGCCCATGCAGGATTCAATCCCGCGACCTTCGGATTGCGAGTCAAGAGCCTTACCCCTCGACCATGCCGGCTGTCAAACTTACATTCAACATATGTATATATATTTTTTTTTACATTAACTCCATACAGGAGGCCCTGAGGAAAATAATTTCCCTCAGGGCCTATGTCATCTGGGATGCTGTGTAGAGGGTCTTTTTAAGGAGAAGAAGGAATGAACATTGGTCTTGAAGAGACCCATGTTGTAGGAAGGAGGGAACACAGAGGCCGGCAAATCATTCTACAGCCGAGCTGTTGAACACAAGAACGAGTCGAAGAAACGACCCGTTCTCATGTGACAAATGTCAACCCTGTACAAATGTTGGGCACGTGTTTGGCGTGTTTCCCGACTATGCACCGGTGCCGAAGGGATCAATGATGCTAGTTCCTCGGAGCATCTTCCATTGTAATACCAGTAGAACAAGGATAGCATTCCCACCCGACGCCTGTGCTCTAAAGATTGCAATCCGTCTGTTAAGATGGGAGAATCTATCAAACGGACCGCCCGTTTCTGCACAGAGTCGAGGGTATTTTTCAGGTATTTTGGAGCTCCAGACCAGAGATGGCTGCCAAATTCAATCGTCGGGCGTACTTGTGATTTGTACAAGGTTAGCAGTTGTGTACTATTAAAGTATCTGCAGGCCCTATACAGTACGCCCAGTTTTTGGGAGGCTAACTTTACACTGGCTTAGATGGAGCTCCCATACCTGAGCTGGTCACTTAAGGTTACACCAAGCATATCAATGGAGGGCCTGCTTCCGTTGAAAGAGACTAGATTTTCATTTCGATCCCTTTTAGACGTAATCAGACAAGATTGGGTCTTTGAAACATTAAATTCATATTATACTCATATATAATATCATATATCCTTACATAGTATAAAATGATGTCGCTCAAAATGTACGTGCGCGTTAATCTTTTAAACTACGCAACGGATTTTCATACGGTTTTCACCAATAGATAGAGTGATTGAAGAGGAATGTTTATATGTATAATACATGTAAATTATATTATAAAAATGTCAAGAAATTCAAAGAAAACATATTTTTGTGCGATTTAAAACGGCTGGCGGGCCGTACTATAGTCACTTTTGAAATTCGTTCTACAGAAGAAATTGGAAAATAGATTTCCTAGAGTAAGTAGGTGTGGATTTTATATAGCTTGGGTAATGGCATTGTGTTTCGTTAGGCACAGCAACGTGTGACCGGGTCTGCTAGTAATATATATATAATACTCATTTTTCATACATACATCATTCATCCTACATAAATACAAGAGACTGTAGATCTTCCATACTAATACTATAATACTAATTTTATTATTTTTCATTTATAATGATGGTGGCATTGAAGTACCCACCACTGTCCCGCCCCGGTATAGGCGACTTATGGTCGCCCCTTCAGAGCTCTCGCAAGAATCTAATTTTTTTTTTTTGAACGACTCTACATTTATTAAAACGAATCTAGACCTTCAATGTCCCTACATACTTTGTTAGGTGGCGGAAATGTAGGATCGCCTACAGTCTAAGCTGTAATAGTCAAAAAGAAAAACTAATACTACTGGTGTTAGTAAACATGAAAATATAATATAGAGAAAAAAAACAGAATATATATGAAAAATAAACAGCGGGAGACCACACTCTCTGAGACTGCAGGCATCTGCGTGTGAAGAGAAAAAAAAGAATAAAAAGTGTAGTAAATAAAACATATAACATTTGAAAAAGGTAAAAAAATAAAGGATAACCGTCATGATCGTCGTTTGCCCGGTAGTCCCCCAGATAATGTATAAGGTTATTAGTCCAACGTCACGGACCTAGTGGAGTCGTCCTTTAGCCAGCTAGCCGGTTGTGCTTAGAAGAAGTAATTGGACTACAATTGAAAGACCCTAGAGAGAAAAGCGTCGGGAAGTTGGAGGAGGGACGGACAAACCTCTAGATGCCACTCAATCTTTCCGCCAACCTTATCATGTCAGGGGGGGTGGCGCAGGCAGAAGAAGGAGATAACAATAGTACATCACAAAAAGGTAGACCTATATGTAAGTTAATAGGGACAAGGCCCAAAGTCCAACCCCTTTGATGGGGAAAAGGACATTACAAAATAAACAAAGGAGTTAAATGATGGTGGCAGGAAGAATTCAAATGTTTTCAGGTTATTAGACTGACTTATGTGTTCTAGGGGAGAAGGCTTATAAGTGCGGAGTGTGCAGTCGCAGCTTCAGTCTGCCGGCGCTGCTAGTCTCCCACATGAGAACCCACAGCGGTGAGAAACCCTTCCAGTGTGAAGTCTGCTCCAAATGCTTCGCCCAGAGGTAATCAATAAATAATACCGACAAGCGGAGGTGTGCATTCCATATAGGCACATAAGCACAGCCTACCCCTACTTAAAAAATATATATAAATTAATCAAATTTATAAAATTTAATAAAGAAATTGTTTCTCCCTGAGTGTCCTTTCCCATTCGTCCCATTCCTCTTCCGCCTCCCCTTCCTTTCCCGCGTCCCCTTCCCCTCTCGCGTTCCCAATCCGCCTTCCCTCTCCCCACTCCCCTCGCCCGCTTCGTTTCGGGAAACCCCCCTCTCGAGTTCCCCTCTCCCCTTCCGAGTTCTATTCCATACATTCAGTCCCGATACATTCAATTTTCAAACATCTCGCGCGCCACCTATTGCAATTTTTTTATACAAATTTCATTACGCCAAAGCTCCCCGTTTCTTTATACAAACCTTGTACTGACAATAACAAACACAACAGAAAAATAATTATCCAATTTGGTGCAGTCGTTCGGAAGTTATGCGCTTACATACATTTCGGCGATTCATTTTTATTTATATAGATAGATAGATTGCAAGAAATCAGTCTGCATTTTCAAAAATGCTACCTACCTCCCTACTAATGTGTCATTAGCAGGAACTAAGTAGAAATCTCTCCAGTTTACAATCTCCAAGGTGGATATATCTTTGAGGACGTTGTCGCTCCATCTTAAACTTGGTCTTCCCAGGCTCCTTCGCCCTATTGGTCTTGAGTTCAGCAGGGACTTTGATGCTTGATGCTCGGACATGCTCTCTACATGACCCAGCCACCGAAGTCTTCCCAGTTTTATAAATTTTGTGATGTTTAGATACTTAAACAGAGTATATAGCTCATTGTTGTAACGTCTGCGACAAAATCCATTTTCTGAAACCGGTCCAAAGATACGCCTTAAAATTTTCCTTTTTAAAAAACATCCATTGCTCATTGATTCCTCTTAGTTAGTACCCAAGTCTCAGTTTTCTCTCAAAATTAACCACAAACTAATTAAAATGTACACCTTTACATATTTTCGTTATTTGTTTTTGGGGTGTTATGCCGTGTTGTCTTAAAGCTAAAAAAGGAGGTAGCGCAACACGGCATAACACCCCAAAAACAAATAACGAGAAAATACTTTTGGCCGTGAAAATCTAAAAACGTACTTTTACATATATTAATGTAAAGTTTTGGATCACAATTGAAAAAAAAATGATGAAACTTTGGGAATTTTTATTAATTATTTTGACATGGAATGACAAAAAAGTGAGGAGAAAATAACATTTATTTTTTCATTATAAGTAATTTTAGTTAGAAAAAATGTTATGTGAGCAATTTTTAAAACTTTTTTATGTTTGCATTCAAAATTTAAATGCATATTTCATCACCTTTCAAAAAAAGTTTTTAGTTTTTAGATACGTTTAGAAATATTCAATTTATTTAAATTTTATTGCCAAGTGGAAATAATCTGACCGAGTGACTATGCTCGAGGTCTGAGGGGTATGGCTAAGGATATTGGAGGACCCACCACTTACCCGCCCTGGTATAGGTACTCCTAAGGGTTACTTACGGCTAAGAATATGTTGTAGACAGTTGATAGCAGTGTTAGTTATTACCCTCTTTGTTTTTTTCCAGATCTGTGTTGGCCTGTCATCTGAGAATGCATGCCGGAGACAAACGCTACGTCTGCGACATCTGCACCAAGAAGTTTATCAGCCAATCGGACCTGGTCAAGCATCGCAGAATCCACACGGGCGAGAAGCCGTACAAGTGCGAATTCTGCAACTCCTGCTTCGGAAGAAGCAACCACCTCACCAGACATATGAAAATCCACTTTCGCAGCAAGAAAACCCAAGATACAAACACTTTGAACAATCGAGAATGCAAATACGATAATGCCATCAATGATGGCAGTCATGTAACCAATAAACCTATAGAAGATGCACCATCATTTTCACGAATAAACGCATTCAACAATTACTTTGAAAATGGAACAAACGTTGTAAATTGTCGGCCATTGCTCAGCTGTCAAAATGCTCCAGCCGACTTTCAACATTTTCCCAATTTACATAATAGATTTAATAATAACGGAAATACATCCGTACTTGATGGATATATAATATCTGACGGAGCTGCTGAGTTACAATTGCAGCACGACTATAATAAACAAAGATTGAACAATATGGCGGCGAATAACTTAATTTACGAACACAATAATAGATTCACTAGTGAATTTTTAAAATATCAATCTGAAGCTTACGAATTCTGTAAACAGGGCAATCTTAATGGCGAACATAGAAATCATTTTGAAGAAAGAAATGAGTGCATAAATTATGCAGCATATAAAAACACAGAAGAGCATGTTTTAAGAAATGTTTACGATCATGCGCAAGGGATTTATCCGCGGTTAGAAAACATTTATAGAGCGGAAAAATTACCTGAATTATCTTTTGAAGTAAAAGAGAAGAGTAGTTGCAAGTGGCGCTATCCTAATACTGGAATCCATTTGAAGAACAGTTGTAAAGAGGACGATCTCAAAATGGCGGATAATTGTAAACCTTGGCAGTGTGGAATATGCGATGCGGGATTTTCACAGCAAAATGAATTAATGGAACATGTCAGAGAGCATAAAAGTTCCATGCCGCGTGTTAAATACACAAAACTGGTAAGTTTATATTATATACAGTGAGAAGGGTCTCACTGTTGGAAAACTTCTTAAGAGGGCTTAAGAAGTTTTCCAAGGGTTTCAAAAAAAACTATTTAAGTGGAGTGAACCTTATACAGTGAAACCCTCTTAAGAGCGTTTAACCAGCCAGCGGACGAAAATCCACATTTCGTCGAAAGTTGTTCTTACGATCATGCAGGGCGGTTACAATGAGAAAGATTAATTATTCTCCGTACCAGCTTTTTTAAATTATAACTCAATATCGAATTTATTTCAATTCAAATTATTTTTAAATTATGCCTTCATCCAAAAATGCTGAAAGGCGTGATGATAAAACTATTAAAATAATGTACTTTTTGTAGTTATTTTTTTATTATAAGTATTTATCATTTTTCAATAATGTCTAAATTTAATAAGAATGTTAAAAAAAACTGAAATATATTAGTTTGTAAGTGCGCAAATAAATACACAAACGGACCGATTTTCGCCAAGAAACACATGTACGTACATATTTTTTAATGATTTTATTGAAACTAACATTAAAATTCTAAAACATACGTTTGCTAGATAATGTATTGATTTATTTTACTGCATGATTTTATTATTTGAAATGGGTGTGGTATAATACAAAAACTTTTTTGAAAATTGAACAAATCTGCCAACTACCTATGGAATAACCTTATTATACTAAAAAATTTAAAAAAATTCTCAAAATTTATTACATACGAATGCTAGATAAAAGAACAATCTTTCGAAATCCATTTATAATTTTTTGTGGAAAAGAGTCAATACGTCTAAAAACTTTTTTGAAAATGACGTATTTCCGGTTTTCTCTGGTAATGCCCTCTTAAGAAGTTTTCGACTTAAGTAGTTTTTTTTCGGTTTCTTGAATATTGAATTGCCCAATTTATCCCACATGTAAGGTTTTCCCGCTTAAGAAGTTATTTTTGAAAACTTCTTAATCCGTTTAATCACAGGAGACCAAATTTGTCCTAGCTCACATAGGTCTCATAAATCATTGTATCTCCCTTACTGTCATGGTGAGAAATATGGTCTAAATCATGGGTTCCCAACCCTGTGCCCGCGGGCGGCATGGCGCCCGCGGAGCGATTCGCATGCGCCCGCCACTGTTCGACAGAGACAGAGTTTTTGAACTCCGAGGCGCCAAACAAAACACACGGCACGCGACTCTGTGAAAGCAATGAGCCCGCGGGCGCCGCGGCCGACAGCCAAACTAACAATAGTCACGTGCTCGTAGTGCTCGTACCGTCCCGATTGCTTCGGCGATCATCGGCTTACTTCGGGTTTTCGTGGAGAAAGTAGACACTACCGGGGGCGTATATCTTGTCACTTGACCTTGAAACTGTCAACACCGGACCAAATTCTTATAGATAAAGCTGAATTATAGATAGGGTTTTCGTGGAGAAAGTAGACACTACCGGGGGCGTATATCTTGTGACTTGACCTTGAAACTGCCAAAACCGGACCAAATTCTTATAGATAAGCTGAATTATAGATAGGTCAAACTTTGTGTCAAACGCCGTATATCTATGGACACTACATCGACGCCATTATTGTTTGTTGTTATCTGCCATTCTAGCTAGATTTTGGAGTGAAAGTTTTTTGTGGAGAATTAGAATTGAATAAAGCGTTTATTTTATATCAGCAAAATATTCGTCAGTTTGTGGCTGTAATTTTACGTTACTCTGTGAGTATGCAATTTGAATAATAATTTTATTATTTTGAAACATTTTTGTGTATTATTTATTAAATTATGAATATAAGAAAATATTATGGGAAAATGAGAAGTTATGGAAGAATGTTGTTTGTTTGTTTTTTTTTTGTTTTTTTTGTTTTTGTTTTTTTTTTTTTTTTTTATTTTTTTTTTTTTTAGACATCTGCCCTGATGATGGACTCTGTAACGCTGTCCGAAACGTTAATAATATCAGTTATGGAAGAAGTTTATCGGTTAAAAAGAGGTGGCGCCCGCCACCCTACCGATATTTTAGAATGTGCTCTAGAGTACAAAAACGTTGGGAACCCCTGGTCTAAATGGTGCTAGAAAAAGAAAACTTCAAACTTTATAATCAAATCTAGAATTTAAACATAAAAAAAAAATTAAATGTCCACCATTATGAAACCAAAGTTTCCGATAGCAATTTCAGAGAAGTGTTTAAAATTTTGAGAATTTTTTTAAGAAAGAACAAAAACATGAGGTGATAATAATTTTTATAATATATTTGCCTATAAAATATGTGTGTGTTTTTCATTTTTTTCGTTATCAGTAATTTAAGATATAAAAATGTTGTATCGTTATCAGTAATTTTAGATAGAAAAACATAATGCAAGCCATTTTTCAATGTTTTTCATGTTTGCGTTAAAAAAATTTGTATACCAATATTATATTTTTATTTCTAACTAGCTTTTCCCGCGGCCTCGCTCGCATGGTATTAGGGGTTTCCCACTCCGTCACCTCCAACTTCCCTCTCCCCACTCCACTCCCCCCCCGTTCCCCCGTCCCGCGAACCCCCCTCCCGAGTTCCCCTCCCCCTTCCCGAGTTCCCCTCCCCCTTCCCGATTTCCCCTCCCCCCTCCCAGGTTCCCCTCCCCCTCCCTGGTTCCTCTCCCCCATCTCTCCCTCCCTCCCGCTTTCCATAGCAATAGTCGCTTCCTCGCGTGCCACCAATAGCAATTTTTTAATACAAATTTCATAATGCCAGAGCTCACCTGAAGTTTTATAAAAACCTTGTCCTGACAATAACGAACACACAAAAAAAAAAAGAATTATCCAATTTGGTGCAGTCATTCGAAAGTTATGCACTTAGCAACACATTCAGCGATTCATTTTTATATTTCTAATAATCGTATATTTGTTTCTAATGGTGATATTTTACCACCTTTCAATAACAGTTTTTAGTTTTCGTATATGTTCATAAATATTCCATTTATTGTAAAGCGAAAATATTTTGACCTTCTAAAAAATACGCCCAAATTCTGAGGGGTTATGAGAGTTTCATTATATGTGGGATAAATTGAGCCATTCGGTCTGCAAGGAACCGAAAAAATTAAACCTCTTAAGCGTGAATACCTCGCAATTCGTCTCCAGTCCCCAATCCTTCCCTTTCTGCTCCAGTCCTTTTACAAACACTATATCTACCTCTTCCTCGATCTGCCTCTGGGTCGCTTCCACTGTAACACCGCACATTTCAACATATCCATCACATGTGGCCTACTGAATTTTACAATCTCATGCTCAATTTGGGAGGCAGGTATGTGTACGCCGCCCCGGGAACCATTTATTGGATAACCAACACCTCTGCCATAGGTCACCTCAAGTGGTTTGGTGACTTAGCAGGGGTGCAGATCTTTTGACCTCTCCAGCAGGGCTCTCAGAACATTGCCTTGCACCGCAGTGGAAAGGATGGATTCATTCGTCCGTCACTCCTGGACGCACTAACCCCCAGATTCCTACCCCCCTCATACCTTTTTCCTTCACAGAACTTACTAAAAAGACCCTCCACAAAGCATCCCCAAAGATAATATAGGGCCCTGAGTGGAATTATTTTTCTTATTTCCCATTTTGAGCAAATTTTTTTTTATTTTTACATGAATACCGCACAAGAGTCCCAACTGCTCCCGTCTGGAGCCAGTGGGACTATGGCATCCCAATTGGGATATGTTGTGAGGCTGAAGGTAGTGGGGAGGGGAAGGAGATTGGGGAGAGGAAGGTGGGGAAGTACCTGGCTATTCAGATCTGGTCACCAAACACGGCTAAAGCCATTTCAAGCCACGTTTCAACTACATATTATTTTAAATGAATAAATTGTGAAATAACACAAATTAATCAAATAAAATTTATTTGCCATGCCGGGATTCGATACTGCGACCTTCGGAGTGCTAGTCAAGAGCCTTACCACTGGACTACACCGGCCGTAATATAAAAAAATATATATATCAATCAGGTGCTCGAGTTCATTGTTAATTTTATTTCTACAATTTTCTAAAGAAGAAGTTAATTTGTATTTCTATTAGTACCCTTTAATCTATTTTTTCTTTGCAGGTAACCAATCCGGAGTCCGGAATTTTAGAAGAGAAAGAAATAATTCCTAGAGAGAAATTAAAAATTGTTCCTAAAGAACTGCTACAGCCGATCTTAAACGATCATTTTACCAGTAGAAACATATTTCCAAAGAAAAAAAATAAAACCAAAACATTGCCACACGAAACCATAAAAATCACAGAAGAAAAAAACGTCAAAATCACAAACCTCCAAGCCGAAAAATTCAATTTTTCACAGTCAACTAATGAAAATGAACTTAAATTAGGAACTGCGTTCAATTTCATGTCTGGCAACATTACAGAATCAAATGAAAAAGAATTCGAATTAGAAACTAAATTAAATTTTGTTGCTGGCAATACTAATTCAGAAATGCATGATTTTGAAAATGTTGATAACTCTATGATAGAGATTGATGTTGAAAGGGAGTCCATAGACAGCATCCATGAAACTTTTGACCATTTGGATGATGACAGTTTAAATATTGAAAGCAATTTTATGGATAATGACGACACCAGTGATTCCGATAAGGTATTTAGTTTTTAGGGTGAAATGCAGATCCCGCCAAATGTTGAGGATTTTAATAAAAATGCACTTTCTAGATGGGAAAAGTGTGGAAAAGTTGAATAAAAAAGAAATTAAGGCGCGCTCGGCAAAATAAGGAACTCCAGTGAAAAATATTATGGCTTTAAAAAAATATGTTCATAGACCAACGAACGCTGATTCCGAATATATAAGTTTTATTTCATAATATTAAACGTAGAGTTCTTAAAAAATTATTAAAAAGTGCATTTTTAAACCTCTCGTGAAAACACACTGTAAAGTTGGTATTACTGAAAATGGTTAGCGCTGACGTCACGCATCACCAGTCATTGTATTGAAACTTTGATTAGTAATGCTATTTCTAGGGAGAATACTTCGAACAACGGGATTCAAAATGGCCGCAGTAGATCAGCTGATTGCCCTATCCTATACTAATTTTTCAGGAGTGATGACGTCACACGATTCAATGGTTTTCGGGGGGTCTCGAAAAATTAAAACTTTGACAATTATTTTATCTATTAAAACTAACTCTAAAAATAAAAATAAAAATGCAGTTATTTAAGTTAGGAGGTCAGTATTCATTAAAAAAAATAAAAAAATTGGACTGGAGTTCTCTATTGAGGGAGATACAGCCGTTTAAAGAATGTATGAAATGACACTTCGTGAACCGATACTGTCAGCCATTTTCTAAACTAAATTATTACCTTAAAGTTGGTAGCACTCGTAATCATCCTCATCTGTTGTAACATGGTTTATGTAACATGGTCTGCGCCCCTTTATAACGCCTGCTCGCGTCAACGCAAGAAAAACATCCCAGTTTTCAAGTAGTTTTAGTGTTTTAGTTTAGGTTTGTGTAACATGGTTTATGACCATTATTAATTCTGTTTTTCATAATTCCGTGTATATCACACGAAGTTAGCTACAATCGTATCAACCTTCGTTAAAGCAAGTCTGAGATACCAACATTATGGTAACAAAATGGCTGACAGTATCGGTTCATGAAGTGTCATTTCATACATTCTTTAAACGGCTGTATCTCCCTCAATTTTGCCGAGCGCGCCTTAATTTCTTTTTTATTCAACTTTTCCACACTTTTCCCATCTAGAAAGTGCATTTTTATTAAAATCCTCAACATTTGGCGGGATCTGCATTCCTCCCAGTTTTTATTTTAACTTTGGTAAATTATGGACAAGCCGCCGCATACCGCTACACTTTAAATAGGCAAAAATTTGAAAATTAAACTACTTTTAAACTTAATTACCACAAGAACCATCGGTTTCAGTCGGGATAAACAGAAAAAAATATGCATTAAAATTCGATTTTCATTAAAAGTTTAAAAATCACCATCTTCATTACGGACATGTTTTATTGTACCTATAGATTTGACATTTGCGAAGTTTCATTTCAAACTAAAATCGCATGAATTACTTAATTTACCTAAACTAAGAACCTAATAACCTATTTTGTGTTTGTAAATAGTTGTTTCTTGTAATAATTGTTGAAATGAAGTATAATTTCCGTAATCTGTGCATAAAAATGCGGCGGCTTATCCATAAATTAATTTAACTTTTTATGCATTGTCTCAATATTCATAGTTGTTATTTATTATTGTTTTTTTAATCCAATTACTTTGTTCTGGTCTCTACCAAATGCATCACATACCGGAGTAGATTCCACTTGAGAAGTTTTGACATTTTTTTTTTAATGTAAATACTAATCTCCATTTGGGAGGCGGATCTGGGTACCGCCGCCTCCGGAACCATTAATTGTGTATCCAACACCCCTACCGTAGCTCACCCCAAGTGGTTTGCTACATTTGGTGATTTAGAAGAGATGCCCGATGCCTGGAGTGAGGTTTGTCTAGGTCTTGGCGGCACATGTGTTTGCCCGTCTACTGTGTGGTGGGCCGGATTGGGAGAGACCTTTATATCTCTCCAGCTGGACTCTCTCGATCTATTGCCTTGTACAGCAGTGGGAGAGATGAATTCATATGTTTGTCACTCCTGGACACATTCACCCCAGATTCCTACCCACATCTCTTTCCTCTTTCCTTCCCAGAACTTACTCTCCTTCCTTTCCCTAAAAAGACACTCCACACAGCATCCCCAAAGACGATATCAGCCCTGAGGAAAATGCCTCCTGTGAGGAGCTAATGTAAAAAAAAATAATAAAAATACTGCACAAGGGTCCCAACTACTCCCAACTGTCTGGAGCTAGTGAGACTATGGCATCCCCAATCGGGGTATGTTGTGATTCAAATTAATGATGGGGAAAGGGAGGAGATGGAGAGGAGAAAGGTGGGGAAGTACCTGGCTACCTGGCTGTTCATATCTGGTCACCAAACATGGCTAAAGCCATTTAAAACAATGTTTCAATTCTAAATGGTGGACTTCACCAGGGCGATACTATTGAACTTGTGATCTCTGAATTAGTAGAGCCTTCCCCCTTGACCACACAGGCTGTCAAATGAAAGTTTTGTTTTTATTATGTATATGTTTATTTTACAACTATCTCAATGTATTTTTTGCAGGTTTTGAATTTTGCCGACTCCAAAGAAATAATTCAGACAAACAAAGCTGAAGATGAATCTCAACTTATAATTACATCACCAAAGAAAAGGACAATCAGTAAATCAAAAAACCTTCAAGTGTCAGATTCTATAAAACCTTCAAATGTCCGAGTCAAAGAAATAAATGGTCATTCTGTTGCATTGACGGAAGGAAAAAAGCCTACCAAGGGATTGAAAGAATATCCATGTACAGAGTGTGAGAAAGTCTTTAGGTAAGTTTATTACCAACGTTCTATGGCATTGGGTGGTGTATAGGATTAGGCTTGTAATTTCAACATCCTTCAACAGATGTCATTAGGGGGCATTCAAGTATTACGTAACCCAATTTTTGACGATTTTTGCAAGAGATTTCGAGAACGAAAAGGATTGCCAACTTGGAAGATTTTAATTCCCTAGTTTTTTTTATCTAAATAAAGAAAAACATGTTACGTAACGCGTTGTTCGAACCCCCCCCCCTCCCTCCCTCGTAACGCACAGTAACGTTTCACAAGACCCCCCCCAAGTGCGTTACGTTATACTTGAACGGCCCCTTAGTATACGAGGGCTGTCCGTAAAATAAGGTCTCCAAGGTGCTGCGATCGCGAGAAATGATTTTATGGCAACACTGGCTCCCCCACGCCAAATCCATCGGCGCGGCATCCGTTCGTGATGGAGTTTCCACTCACCGCACCCGCCAGGTGTGAGTTAGACTCTGTAATCCGTTTTTTGTGTGCAAAGAATAAAACCCTTGTATACATTCATTCTCAGCTATGTGAAGTGTTTGGAAAACTGTGTGAGCGCGAAAAACGAATTTATAATTGGACTGCTGCGTTTACTAGCACGAACACGAACTCGAGCCGATCCACGAATTATGGGAATGGAACGAAACAAGTGCAAGCGGCGTTTTGCTTGCAGTTGTTTCGTTCTCAGTTCTTATGATTTGTGACTCAGTTAACAGTGCTCTTTGTTTAACATCGCGTTAATGTAAAAGTTAAAAAAAACAAAATGGCGCTACATTTGAATTTCTGTAAAACGCTCTTAACCCCTCGGGCCTTGAGATTATTTACTGATACCGCTCATAAAAATGATGTCTATGGCCGACGAATTCCCGAGTATTTACGCGTTGCAATAAAATCAAAATCATTTGAATATTTCTGAACGTATCCAAAAACTAAAAACTGTTTTTGAAAGGCAATTAAATACGCTTTCAAATTGTATTATTAGAAGTAAGCATGTTATTTTTTAAATATTAAAATTTTGAATGCAAACACTAAAAAAGTTTCACCTTACATTGTTCTTGCGGAAGTTTGACTTCATAAGTCCGAATAATTAATTTTTTTTTGCTGATATTTATGGAACTCAAATCGTAGCATAGTGCTTTCTCTTTCTAACATTGTTTAGATCAGATTTCTCGTCATAATAGTAAGGGAGATGTAACGATTTTTATGAGACCGTACGAGCTGACCCCTAAAAGGGTCAAATAGACTCTAACGATAATCGGAATTATTGCTTAAGTTTTTTTTAATATTCTGTAAATTAAAACCAAGAGCAACTCATGGTCAGAGACAGAGTGTTTGGCAGGAGGAGCAGAGGAAGATTATAGATGTACTAAAGTGATCATATATTTGATTTCAATGATCATATATTATTCTTGGCTCTCCTTGTTTATCAGGTCACTATCCCCAGCGATAATTAAATTACTAACGCTGAAGTTAATATTACAGGTACTCCCACGCCCTGAAGGTGCACTTCCGCCTGCACACGGGCCAGCGCCCCTTCGCCTGCTCCGAGTGCCCCAAGACCTTCACGCAGGCCGGGCAGCTGCGCGAGCACGCACGCACCCACGCCGGAGAGCGCCGCTTTCAGTGCCAGCACTGCGGAAAGGCTTTCATCAACTCAACTCATCTTAAGTGAGATACAATATATGTAATGTATTACGCAGAAAAAACATGAACACTAGAAATGCCTTCTATGTCATCGATGTCATCATTTATTTGATTGAATTGGTGAGGGTCTGCACTAGCAATCCGAGGGTCGGGGGTTCAAATCAAATAGAGTATATTTGTGTCACGTTCAGAGTTGAATCTCAGTATCGCCATGGTGTAAGACCATCATTCGGAACGTTGCTTGAAATGGCTTTAGTCGTGTTTGAGGACTAAATCTGAATCACCAGGTACTTCCCCACCTTCTTCTCCCCCTGTCTAACCTATCCTATTATTCTGTCATTTCTGTTTTGACCAGTTAACAGTGTATTACTCTACACAGCACTCCAAAAGCAATACATGCAAATAAGAAATTGAACGTCAAATTGACATGCCAATTTATTTATCTTATTTTTATGGCAGTGAGGCATAGAACTGACAGAGGAGAGATGAAAATAAAATTAATGCTGTAGAAATAAGATCCCTGAGCTGTAAGTGTGGTAAATTCATGTTTGGCCTG
The DNA here is from genome assembly GCA_917880885.1 of Limnephilus marmoratus. Classification (NCBI taxonomy): domain Eukaryota; kingdom Metazoa; phylum Arthropoda; class Insecta; order Trichoptera; family Limnephilidae; genus Limnephilus; species Limnephilus marmoratus. The sequence continues at coordinate 27,366,033 of OU862928.1, forward strand.
TTAGAAATGTGGTGATCCAGAAATAGTGTAAGACTGAAAAAAGCATAGTGAACAAAACTAAGAAAGGGACGCTTAGATGGTTTGGAAGTGCAAAACGGATGGTCGAAAACAGAAGTACCAGGAGGATATAATAATTTTTCAAACATAATAACGTTAATTACAATAAGAATTAACATTACAATAATGTAAAATAACATAACCACAGCGCCCCACCTTTTTTCTACCTACACCAAACGCATAACATAACAGCTGCGAACACTCCTATGACACATCTCAATTTGTTTCTATAATCTATGATATTTCCACTTAATTTATTTTTTCATTTGGTTAGTTTTACCGTGTAGAAGGGGGGATGAATGAAGGAATATTATTAAAATCAATAAATTATTTGTTATTAGGTCGCACATGAAGACCCACTCAGGAGAGCAGCCCTACAGCTGTGAGATTTGCCACAAAAAGTTTGCTCACCGGGTCGGCTGGAAGCTGCATCAGAATATCCACACAGGAGACACCCCCTACAAGTGCGAGATCTGCGGAAAAGGTTAACCCTACTTTTACATACTTGATATTTGTTAGGTTAATCACATATATTATCAAATCCTTTCCTTTTATAATATTAAAAACAGTAGGATGCTTCGGTTACAAGCTCTGACCGAAGCATCCTACTGTTTCGGTGAGTTTACAAATTTGAAGAGGGAAAATTCAGTCTTAACCCCTCCACAACGTAAGCAGATATAAGCAGTAGAAATAGGACAGCAGTCAAGTACAATAAGCGTGTTTATACGTCAGCGCATGTGTTTCCACAGAAATCGTTCTAACTCTGTTATTGTTTTAGTTACATCCCTAAAACAAAAAGTAAAAGGTCGATAGTAGATCAAGCTGTACATCTCTATCAAGTTGTCTATGGAAATATATAACATGAATCAGCTGCAATTGACAAAAATATTTACCCGCGCAAATTTACTACCGGCGGCTCCACTGCGCTCCACATTTTAAATTTTTATATGAAATGATAAAAAAGTGAGGTGACAAAAGTGTTTATTACACATTTATACAATAGAATAAGTATTATTGTTTACATAATCTGTGATTTTAGTACCGTTTTCACATAAAAACATCACGTGAGTCATTTTTACCTATTTTTAATGTTTGCGTTCTATATTTTAATATTTACAAATGTTAATATTTATTTATAATATAATAATTTGAAAGCTTATTTTGTAACCTTTCTAAAACAGTTTTTACGATTCGGCTACGTTCAGAAATGTTTCATTTATAGAGCTTTAATTGTGAAGCGATAATAACAAAAAGTTTTCGTAAAATGTCATTTCGTTAGAGACAGTTAAAGTGCTTAAATGGCGATTTTCAGAGGGGTTAAAAAAAAAGTGGAGTTGATAAAACTGGAATCTACAGATATGGCTTTACAGGGTGGCCACAAGACCTGGAAAACCTGGAAAACCTGGAATTATCAGGGAATATTACCAAACCTGGAATTATCAGGGAAATGTCATGGAATTTCAAAAAAAAATTATAATATCAGGGAATCCCAAAAATAAAACTAAATTCTATATTTTGCGATTTGGGGAACCCCAAAGTTGTTTTATTGCGGTATTTTAAATAGGTACATAGTTATCTATGTCCTAATACAATCCTTATATATACATACACTTAAAATAACACATCTATACCAAATCAATCACATATCTTCGCAATTTAATTTTAAATGCCTTTATGCTCTCTTCCAATTTTATTTCTTCTGGTAATTCTCCAAATATCTTCAATGCTCCGTACATCAAAGGCTTTTGACTCTGTGTTTTTTTTCCTGAAGGGGAGTCTTAGTTCATTTCTTTTCCTCGTCTCGTGTTGTTGCTTTGTAGTTTTATCAATTTTTCTTAGGAATTCAATAGACGTATGGCCATTGATTATTTTGTAGATTAACAATATAGTATTGAAGTAAATAATTTGTTTAAATGACAAGATATTTAACTCCTTCAACATTTTCTTGACTGAAGTGTACATATTTTTCTTCAATGTCATTCTCATAGCTCTGTTTTGTAGAATTGTCATTTGTTTCATTAATCCGTCATTGGCTAAGACTAGAATGCTGCTACAGTAATTTATGTGTGGTACAATGATTGCGTTGTATACATTTTTACTGGAGACTGTGTCAAGGAATCTTCTTATCCACTGGAACGACAGCGCGTTTTATAACTTTTGCCCTCGATTGCTCGTGACATTTTCGAGTACATTTTGAATTTTTTCCGCCGACATTGAAAAAATCATATCTCCGAATTTTAATATGAAGACATGCAAACTGATTATAGTTCTATATAGTTAATAAATTAACCTATCTTTTGTTGATTATCACATATTTGTAGGAATTATAAAAAAAATATTATAAAATCGTAAACTTTAAAAATGTGCGAATCCTGCGTGTTAATTCCTGTAAGATTGCCCTAAATTTTACTTTTTCAAGTCAACATTGGATATTTTTGATTTCTACACGTTATCTAAACAAAATACAAGGTTTTTAATAAGATAATATATCATAAGAATACGTAGTACTAACCTTTTACAATATTTGCAATTATTTTGCCGAGATCCGCCATTTCCTTTGTCACAAAATTTGCACCTGACAGCTAGCTTTAGTTGTCATATTCTAGATTAAAACTTTTCAAAGCTAATTGAAATTTAGATGTATATCTTTGTTAAGAATTCTTCTAATTGATAAACTATAGTTCGAATGCACACGTCAAGTAAGTAGGTCCATAATTGTAAAAATAAACACAAAAATCGGATGAAATTTAGATTTTAAATTCGATTTACGTAAAACATGTTAAAACATGTTAAAAGTCACTAAATTCTCAGTTTGAACACTTGAAAACACGTTAACCACATGGATAATTGAATTGTGATAACTGTTTGGTGTTAAAATGCAAAAACACAATCACTTAAGGCATTTTAAAACACGTGTAAATTTATCCGGCCTGACAAACAGTCTTGCGTCGGAGGTGACTAAACTGTCAGTTTTTAAGCGCGAAATACTTCTTCCAGAAGCACTATAGAAGCATCGATGTTGCCATAGATGAGAGACAATATTCCCAGCTTTCCAACGGAATAAATATTGGCCAGGTACTGGTAAATAATTAAATAGTTTTTAATTTTTTACGAGTGGTACGTCATAAACGTCGAATTATTCGACGTGGGCAATCCTAGAAGAAAACAAAATGTCGAATTATTCGACATGGTCGCTCCAGTGGTTATTCTTCCCAACAGCAAATTTTTTTTGGCAATCTTTTTAATAATTGGTTTTGTATTTTGAGCGAAAGTCAATTTGGAGTCAATTATTACTCCCAAATATTTAATTTCAAATACTTCTTTCAAAACTTCACCGTCTGTCATTATGTCTTTTTTGTTTGCTTTACTCGTTTTCCAATGTTCATAAATTTAGTTTTGTTTAAATTCAATTTTAGTTAATTTTTCTTCAGCCATATTGATGTACCTATTATGCAGGTCTTCATTTAAATGATTCATTATGAGTTCATAATCTTCTGCTATATATATATCAATACGTCGTCTTCAAATAATCTTATTTTACAATGTTTCAATACTTTTACCATATCATTAATGTACATTATTAAAAGAATAGGTCCGAGAACAGATGTATTATGCGCTTATAACTTCCAAACGACTGCACCAAATTGGATAATTCTTTTTTTGTGTGTTCATTATTGTCAGGACAAGGTTTGTATAAAACTACTGGTGAGCTCTGACATTATGAAATTTGTATAAAAAATTGCAATAGGTGGCACGCGAGCTGTTTGAAAGCTGAATGTACCGGGAATAAATGTATGGAATGCGGATGGGCGGAGGGGGGAGGGGAACTCGGGGGGAAAGGGAGGAGTGGAGTGCTGCTCTAACTGTTACTGCTTCAGTGGATATCTGATGTGGCAGAAGCTCTAACCAATCGACATCTATTAACCAGTGTGTAATGCTTGGTGTAACCCTAAGTGACCAGCATGGGGGATCTATCGAAGCCAGAGTAAAGTTAGCCTCCCAGAAACTGGGTGTACTGTATAGGGCCCGCAGATACTTTAATAGTGCACAACTGCTAACCCTGTACAAATCGCAAGTGCGCCCCACGGTTGAATTTGGCAGCCACCTCTGGTCTGGAGCTCCAAAATACCTGAAAAATACCCTCGGCTCTGTGCAGAAACGGGCGGTCCGTTTGATAGATTCTCCCATCTTAACAGACGGATTGCAATCTTTAGAGCACAGGCGTCGGGTGGGAATGCTATCCTTGTTCTACCGGTATTACAATGGAAGATGCTCCGAGGAACTAGCATCATTGATCCCTTCGGCTCCGGTGCATAGTCGGGAAACACGCCAAACGCGTGCCCAACATTTGTACACGGTTGACATTTGTCACATGAGAACGGGTCGTTTCTATGACTCGTTCTTGAGTTCTACGGCTCGGCTGTGGAAAGATTTGCCGCCCTCTGTGTTTCCTCCCTCCTACAACATTGGTCTCTTCAAGACCCATGTTCACTCCTTCCTTTCCTCAAAAAGACCCTCCACACAGCATCTTAAAAGATGACATAGACCCTGAGGGAAGTTATTTTCCTCAGGTCCTCCTGTGTGGAGTTAATGTAAAAAAAAAAAATATTAAAAAAATATTATGAAATCAAAAACTTCTACTTAGTTACTTACAATTATGGGAAAAGTTGCCAAAATTGGCAGCAAAGCAATCTGAGGTTTTTTAAATAGTTCCATATTGTTGCAAAAAGCGCTCCAGTGGTTAACAGTAACTGAAACTAAGTGACTATCCAATACACTGCAGCACTCAGTTGGCATGTGGAAGGGTCATACACTAGTGTCTGCATTTTTAGAGCGAGTGTCGTAGCGAACCATTAGGATACATTGTAGACAAGACAGTTGATAATCTTTCTTCAAGAATGGACAGATTTTTACTATTATGTATAATACATACATTTGTTCTAAATAACTAAATTTAAAATACTGGAACTTACAAAAATTCAAAATGATACCTAGAGTCTGTCAATTAAGAGTAGAAAATATAAAAAATGGAACGACGAAATTTTTAGGCTGGCAACACCAATTTAACTGTCAAATATTCATTTAACCCGTCTGCTTGTTTAGGACTAAATACATCCCAAAACACATAATTGCGTTATACTTTCATAAGACCAAAAACGTCCCGAGCGACCTTTCATTTAAAAGCTATATATCTCTCTTCATCTCATGCATACATATGTACTTTTCTTTTAACCAGAAAGAGAACGAAATAATGCTTCTTATTGTCTTTGAAATATGAAAGCTATCTTGCATAGATATTTTACAAAGTGACAGTTTCAGAATTTACTGGCGAAACCGAGGCTTTCGGATTGTGAGGTGCAAATATATTGAACTAAGCAAACGGGTTAAAGAGCAACGACACTGAAAATACACGACAGTGTAAACGACATTTAAAAAACATTTTTTGTTCTTACGGAAAAACAAATAAAATCGAAGAAGCACTGTTGTTAAGGTACCTACTTATGACAAAAATTTGATTAAATAGTTTTTTAGAAAGTGATTTATTTTAATTTTGTGTAACATAAATTTTAATTTAACCCGTCTGCTTGTTTAGTAATAAATACGTCCCAAAACATGTAATCGCCTTATACTTTCATAAGACCAAAAACGTCCCGAGCGACCTTACATTTTAAAAGCTATATATCTCTCTTCCTCTCATGCAAACATATGTATTTTTTCTTTTAACCAGAAAGAGAACAAAATAATGCTTCTTATTGTCTTAGAAATATGAAAGCTATCTTGCATAGATATTTTACAATCTCGATCCAAAGTGACAGTTTCAGAATATTCGCGCAAAACTGAGGCTTCTGGTTTGTGAGGTGCGAATATATTGAACCAAGCAGACGGGTTAACAGTAGGTAGAACCGAAGAAACAGTAACAATGGTGAGTTCAGTTACACTATTTGTCTATCTGAATGATCTGATTTAGACCTAAAATTAGAGACATGATTTGAAAGTCCGGGCAATGCTGGGTACTTAAGAGGGCATTACCAGAGAAAGCCGGAAATACGTCATTTTCAAAAAAGTTTTTAGACGTATTGACTCTTTTCCACAAAAAATTATAAATGGATTTCGAAAGATTGTTCTTTTTAAACGACTTCAAAAAGGAGGAGGTTCTCAATTCGACTGTATTTTTTTTTTTTTTTTTTTTTTTTTTATGTTTGTTAGCTCAGAACTTTTGACTGGGTGAACCGATATTGATGATTCTTTTTTTATTTGAAAGCTGGTGCTTCCCATGTGGTCCCATTTTAATTTGGTCCAGTTCCGACAACAGCATCCATGAGAAAATCATATAAGTCTTAAATTTGCATTAAGTATGTGCGTGACAAATGGACGAATAACTCAATATCACACCAACCGATTTCGATAATTCTTTTTTTATTGGAAAGGATGTACTTTAAGGGTAATTTGATGAGAGTTTGGTTAGATTCTGATTATCGGATCCATGACAAATTAACGAAACTTGGCCGAATTTCTTAATATGACCTTAACGTCGCTATGGTCAAATTATGTCTGTCTCATATGAGCAGCACGTTTAGTAGGTTTACCCACATTCAGACAAATTAGTTAGTGTACTTCAGATTCACTAAAAATCAAAAAATAAACAAAAATTTTAACAAAACAAAAAAACGACTTCAAAAAATGCACTAAAAAGTAAAAAATAATTTCGTATTCTTCTACAACTTCATAATCAACTTACTTTTTCTAATCATCAATATGTAGGTACGATTGTTATTTTTGGAGTCGGTGTCAGCAAAGGTACCCGGCCTGGTGTGTTCACTTGACAGCTCCCCGCGCCGGCCGCGGCCCCGCTCTCGCCTCTCGCCTCGTCAAGTCGCTTGAGCGATACAAGCACATCTCACCTATAACTATGTACGAGTATGTAGTTACAAACCTACCTTGACTGACACCGACTCCAAAAGTAACAATCGTACCTACATATTGATGATTAGAAAAAGTAAGTTGATTATGAAGTTGTAGAAGAATACGAAATTATTTTTTACTTTTTAGTGAATTTTTTGAAGTCGTTTTTTTGTTTTGTTAAAATTTTTGTTTATATCTAGTGAAGTTATGTAATAAATTTTTAGAATTTTTTAAAATTTTTAGTATAATAAGGTTATTCCATAGGTCGTTGGCAGATTTGTTAAATTTTCAAAAAAATTTTTGTATTATACCACACCCATTTCAAATAATGTAATCATGCAGCAAAATAAATCAATACATTATCTAGCAGAGTTATGTATTAGAATTTTAATTCTAGTTTCAATAAAATCATTAAAAAATATGTACGTACATGTGTTTCTTGACGAAAATTGGTCCATTTGTGTATTTATTTGCGCACTTACAAACTAATATATTTCAGATTTTTTTAACATTCTTATTAAATTTAGACATTATTAAAAAATGATAAATACTTATAATCAAAAAATAACTACAAAAAGTACACTATTTTAATAGTTTTATCATCACGCTTTTCAGCATTTTTGGATGAAGGTATAAATGAAAGCTAATTTGGATTGAAATAAATTCGATATTGAGTTATAATTTAAAAAAGCTGGTGCGGAGAATAATTAATCTTTCTCGTTGTAACCGCCCTGCACGATCGGAAGAACAACTTTCGACGAAATGTGGATTTTCGTCCGCTGGCTGGTTAAACGCTCTCAAGCTAGTATTAAATAAATATGAGCAATTTCTAACTGTGTTTTTTATTTTACTATAATTCGTTATTCTTCATTGTATTAACACAAAATGGCAAAGGTATAATATACCCAAGTATACGCAATTCTAATTTTGAGATCAGTGGATATCGAAATTGCAATAAAAAAATATTTTTCCTACTTTTATGTGTTTTTGAATTTAAAAAAAAAATGTAGGTTACACAGCTTTACGTCAGCACCATGTGTTACATTTTTAGTATTGCCATTTGAACTACAGTGGCGCCCTCCTATGTTTTCTACTCTTATTTGACAGACTGTACATAACTAATTTATGTTGGCAGGTTTCCGTCAGCCTTCATCTCTCCGCTCCCACCAGCGCACGCACTCGGGCGAGCGCCCTTACCACTGCGCGACATGCGGCGCCTCCTTCGCTCAGCGCAGCACCCTGGCCAGCCACCGCCGCACTCACCGCAGTGGGCTTGATCGTGTCGCCCTGATTCAAAAGATGCCGGTGGTCAAGAAGTTCCCCTGCCTCAAGAGTGGCTGCGAAAAGGTTTTTGGGCGGAAGGCACACGTTAAAAGGCATATGGATACTCATAGGATTGTGTCTGATACTATAACTTGATACAGTTCGATGAAAAACAAAAGCCACCAATGAATGTCACACTACTGCTAACATCTGTAAAATAGAGTACAAATAGACAGAATTACCATCTCACGTATGTCCTTACCCTTATTAAAGAACTTAAAATAGTAAAATCCTATATGTATAATATAACTACCTATATAGATTCGAAAGGATTTACTACTTTATTCATCTCTTCCTTCACCTATATAATGCTCTCTTTATGATATTAACCCTCAATCTTAATCATCTTTCTGTTTGAATTGTATAAATCAGTATGTATCTTACCTTAAATGTTCTTATGTTGTAATTAAATATTCTTTTGTATGATACTCATTTATGTACCTCTACGCCTGTCTCAACACAGGTATACCCTAGTGAGACAGGCATCGAATAATGTAATACAAACATTCTTTTTATAGATAAATAAATAAATAAATAAATAAATGCTAGCAAACTAAGGGGTGTTTTTTTTAGAGGTATACAAATTCAAAATGAAAAAAAAACACATTAAAAAATGTTAATGTCTGTGATATTGGCTTTATTTAATAGATAATTTTATGCCATTATTGTTTATGATTTCGGGCATATTGAGTGCCACGGCTAGCACGAATAAAGCGCAATCGTGAAGTCCAATTTTCGACAACTTATTTTTTTTAGAGGTTTGGCTTTTAAAGTGTCAAGATTGTTTCTACACACTGTCAATTTAACATTTGATTTGTAGTCAGTACGTTTTGCCATTTCACCATTTCATTTGACTGACGTCAAAACAGCGCTTGCAAATTGTGCAAATTTATTTTGAAAATCCATATATTGCCAGAATGTTACGGTCAATGGAGAGCGTTACAGAACCATGATTACTGACTTCTTCGTACCTCAGTTGAATGGCATTGTGACAGAGCTGTGGTTTCAACAAGATGGCGCAACATGTCACACGGCGGGTGCCACCATCAATTTATTGCAGGAAACATTTGGTGAGCGCATAATTTCACGTAATGGACCTGTAAACTGGCCTCCACAATCGTGTTATCTCACACCATTTATGAAGTCACTAGTCCAGTGGTGGGCAAACTTTCTTCATGGGGGGCCAGAAAGTTTAAAAAAATTTCAGAGGAGTGCCAGTAGTATATCCAAAATGCATTTTGTTTTAAAATCTATATTTTAATTATAAAACTTTACCCACAAACGCTAATATAAGATACAGATTACAATTATCTTACTTTTATTTAAAGGCCCTGTTATGGTTGGTATGTGAGATATATATGAAATTGTTTTCAATTGGCCGTAATGTCTTCAAATGCAGGTTTGAGCTGCGACGAAGTAACATTTAGCAACGAGAAAAGGTGCTCATCAGTTAATCGATTTCTGACTGAGTTTTTCCGCAATTTCATGGTCGAAAAAGTCTGTTCGCCGACATACGACGACCCAAACAATGCTTTTATTTTCTGGACGCGATCAATTATTTATCTTTGGATATTCAGTTTTCGGCAGTGTTCTATAAAAATCTAATTTTTCGGGATTTAAGAACAATTGTTTTAAACGGGGGCTGCACTGCATTTCAACAATTTCTAACCGCAATTATGCATGGACATTCTCCGATTCCACATTAAACGGCATTGAAAAAACATCAAGCGATGACTGAATATTCTTAAAATCTTGAAACCTACGAGTAGTTTCAAATTCGCATCGCAACACATGAACTACGTGGCTAGTCTAGAAATGGCTTCTTTTTCAACTTCAAATAATTTACTTTATACAGCTGGCTATAATAGCCCACGATAATTATATTTTGACGCCGACGATCCTTCGAAATTAATAGTAAATAATAGGTATACCTACTTATAATTTTGAAAGATCGTCGACGGGCCGGATTAAATACTTTTGCGGGCCGTACTTTGCCCATCACTGCACTAGTCTATACTCATAAACCGGAGTCGTTGGACGATTTGGAAGTCAACATTCGCCGTGCTATTGCCGATATATGGCCCCAGTTGCTCGATAAAGTTGTCGAAAATTGGACTTCACGATTGCGCTTCATTCGAGCTAGCCGTGGCGCTCATTCGCCCGAAATCATATTTAAACAAAATGGTATAAAATTATCTATTAAAGAAGGCCAATATCATGGACATTAACATTATTTTAATGTTTTTTTTTTTTCATTTTGAATTTGTATACTTCTAAAAAAAACACCCTTTACTAACAAATCGCGCCCTTTCTGCGACTGGCAAGAGATGTATATCTGTGCAGCTTCTTTTGCTTGTGCTCTAGCTACAGAAATTTTGTTGCTTTTGGGGTTTTTTCAATGGTGTAAAATCATAGATACAAAGTTCAACCAAAGACCATACGCTAGAGTCATCCGGACAAAATGCTCATTCCACAATATTGTGCTTTAGATCTCACGTGTAAAAATTCTTATAAAAACAATAAAAATGATGCGAGGCTTTGGTGTTGGGGACTGGAACTGACTTGGAAAGGACTATCACATACAATTTTCATATGTGTCTGATCGTAGGACGTAGCAATCAATACCAAAATTACACAAGCCCCACAAAGAATGGCAGTTTTTGTACCGAAAAGTCTGACCCGGGTTTGTCCTATAAATAGAGAGCACAAACCCATCAGTTAAAAACTAGCAACCAAGAAGAAACAGTCTCCAAGAAACCCAAAGTCTCCAAGTTTAAACCTTTATAAGTGTTTTAATCAGTACTAAATTCAGTTTTACCTTTCTCCCAATTTTCTGTCTCCTAAACCCCAAGAGTCTCCAAAAGTCTCCAAAGTGCAACATGTATTTTTTAACTCTTGACAGGCCAAGATGCCAAACAGGACGTCCGTAACCATGGGGGTCGGCTGATGACCCCATTTTTTTTTTTTTTTTTTTTTTAACTTTTAAACCAAAGAAAACACTTTTTCTTTTTTTGATATTTTTTTTTTTTTGTTATTTATGTTTTTGCAGGGAATATTACCTACCTATATTTGACAAAATATTTTTTCCTGCGATCAACGATTTTTTCACATTTTTTTTTAAATGGCATATTATGTATTAATCCTTTGCGCAGGAATACCTAAAATACTAAAAATATATTTCATGTATTTAAGTAGATATAAGAAGGATAGTTATTTTGGGGTCTACCTTCGGCCCCAGTTGGCTGCGGAAGGGTTAATTCAGTATTTAATTCAGTTTTGGACATTTTACCTAGAATCATTTATCAAGTAGTAAATTCATCCAAAAGACCAATGGCGTACCAAATTCCATTTGCGTACCATAGTGTCCATGTCCAGCTCCCTATTTGTTTCTACAGTTTATGTACAAACGTCTCATACAGTGCCCACAAAGTGATTTCCTGAAAAATCTTCATACAAATCCGATTTTTGAAAATAAAAATAAAAAATTTGCCTTGACAACATCCATAATGCCACTTTTTTAGTAATAGCACCCTAGCACACCCAAAGGTCACGAGCCGCCACTGCCTGTGAGTTGCCAAGTAGTGAAGAAGTCAAGCTTCTGAACGGTTTATAATCAATACCAGATATTCTGGCTAAAATAGGATTCTATGACCCGGATAATTTCACACAAGGCCGCCAACACTGGCTTTTGATTCTTTCCAGGTGTAGAACTAACTTACCCTTGGGAAGACTCATATTTTCCACAGATGCTACAGCGAGTTTAAGTGTGAAGAATTATTTAGGCTAACTGTGTAAACTTTTTGTCTCACATGTAAATGTATTTATTATGCCAAATAGTGTTTTTGTCATTTTATTTATATAAAACAAAGTCGGGTTAGTTACACTATTTATAACTCGAGATCGGCTGGACCGATTTTGATGATCTTTGATTTGTTGTATTTGTCTCCGCTCCGGATAACAGAATCACTAATAAAACATCGCAATAATTCACGAAAAAGAAAATTATGAACAAAATTATTTTTTTCACACATTTTGTATGGAACGAATTCTCATATTTTGAAAGAACTGCAGCAATATTGTGATAGGTATAATATTGAGCTGCGCGTGAATTCCAAAAATTCAAAAACGTCAAATGTCAATGCTCTGATAGTTTTGCATTTGTTCTTAATCATATAATGCTGCCCCTCTTTCTTTCACCCTAAATGTCAATAGTCGAAAATGAGACAAACGGTGAACGTATGTCTGCAACCCCTCCAAAGGAAAAATACAATACATAATTATAATAAATCTCTGAAATGAAACGCATTTTGTTTTGCATAAGTTCCACACAGGAGGCCCTGAGGAAAATAATTTCTCTCAGGACCTATGTTATCTTAGGGGATGCTGTGTGGAGGGTCTTTTTAAGGAAGGGGAGGATAGGAAGTTCTGGAAAGGAAAAAGGAATGAGGGATGGGTAGGAATCTAGGGGTCAGTGTGTCCGGGAGTGACGGACGTATGAATCCAACCCTCCAACTGCGGTGCACGGCAATGGGTCGAGAGAGTCCGGATGGAAAGGTCAAAAGGCCTTCCTCAACCAGTATCTCTCGATCCGTCCCGCCACGCAGCAGGTGGGCAGACGCATCCGCCGCAAAAACCCGGACAAACTTCACCTGGACACCCCTGCTAAATCACGAATATAGCGAACCACTTGGGGTGACCTATGGCAGAGGTGTTGGTTATTCAATAAATTGTTCCCGGGGTGGCGGCACCCATACCCGCCTCTCAAATACCCGTAATTAAGTGGAAAAGTAAGAAAATCACAAACAAAAAAAATCCGTACACAATTACAACTCTGATACTGACAAAAACAATATACGGAAAGCTGCGCATCGGTAACTGCTTCATTGTTTAATTTTAAATTTAATAAAAAAACTGAATTTAAATCTACAGTTATTGATTCTGAGGCGGTACGAAGCTCGGCGGGTCAGCTAGTATATGAATAAAATCAAATTCCCTTTTGACCTTGGATTTAGCTCAGTCCTGGATTTGTCAATAGGCCTTACAGGCCGCGGCCTAGGGGCGGCAGAGCTCAGGGGGCGGCGCTCGCCTGCTTTGCTATGCCGTTGTTTGTGTGCGATTATAAACAAAAAACAAGTCACTATGGTTAAATAGATAGAGTTTTCTATCGGTCAAATGTTAAATCTTATTTGGTAAAAATCGCTAATTCCCGGTACTCATTCTATGTTACATGGTTACTTATGTTTATGCTACTGTGCGGGCGATGTAACAGCCACCCGCACTACCCGCCGGTTTTTTTTAGAAAAATGAGGAATTATGAACTAAAAGAAAGAATTGGCGTATCCTTAAAGGAAAGTAAAGGCTCCGTATTCTGCGGGCCCTATTTGACATTTGGATCTATTGAGAACAGAACACAATTTGACCGGCAAGAGCAAGGTTTCAATGATTGGAAGATACGATACGACTGAACCCCACAGCCAGGAGCACTGTCCCGGTGAGACCGGTACACTGAGTGGCACTGATTTGTTAGGACTTGGAACACGTGCTCTGAGGATGGAAAGGATATTGGAGTTTAATCGACCGATATACATGATGACATAATACACCAATATTGGAATTTAGGATGGGCAGAAAAAAAGGAATGGATTGAGCCTTATGATTTTTTTTTAAATTATCAAATTTTATTTATTAAATTAGATAATTAAAAAAAATAAATTACTCGACGGATTTGACGTGTAGCGTGAGGGTGCAGGAAACCTGGTCTCCGGCTGGCATGGTGGCATGGATTGGCTTTAGTTTCCTATATACTGGTTTTCAATTAGTTCATATTTTATTTAATGGTCATGTCATTGAGACTGGCCTTGGCGCCCGACATACTGGTTAAAGGTTAGTTCTGACAATTATGTTAATACATCGCTGATCCTGATTTCTATAGAAGTGACTTGCATATTTTATTATCACAGGAGATTCCTCTTCAAGGAACCCTGGACCACATCCTGAGTTTCGATGAATAATTATAAATATATTCCTTGAATAGTTAATAGTCTCATGCTTGCAAACTGTTGATTACAATAAATGTTAAACTTGAATTTCTGTTTTATTCAGATATCCCTTATTTCATTGATCACATGGTTGTCGCTGGGATTTGAACTGAGTATTTATATTGCTAAAATAAATAAAATAGTTACAAATTTTAACCAATTATGTGTTGAGAATGTAAATTTCTGTTGTGGTTTCATCTGCTGACACATTTCGAAGGAAAACATTATCTTATTCGAAGTGCAGTTATAATATTCCAGTTGCAGACTATGTATGTGTTGCAAGAATCAAAGAAAAACCGTTTTCATGTTCTGAGTGTAGTTTTAATTCTCCAGGTACAGATTTAATTTAAACCAGTTTTGTGTTCAGAATGTAAAATTCCAGTTGGATTCTTCTGCTCAGATATAAAATTCTAGTTGCAGACTACTTTTTTAATGCCAGAATCGAAGAAAAACCATTTTCATGTTCTGAGTGTAGTTTTAATTCATCGCATGCAAACTGGTTTTGTGTTCAGAGTAGAACGATAAATTAAGTAACGAGTTGCATACTCATCGTGTACCGAGTGAAGCTTTACTTTACATTTGAGTGCATAGCAAATGCTCCAAAATTCTTAGAAATTGATCCGTGTGTAACTATTATTTGGGGACTCTAACGCAGAATCAATCGTAAGTTAAAACCTGCCTTGCGTTCTAAACACGGTGTAAAAGTTTGAGATGTGAAATCCTTTTACATGGATACCATTCTCGATTTCCGACAGCAGTTATAAACTTTGCAGTAGAATTTATAAACATGATTTCGGTTGGAAGAATACTCGTCAAATATGATTATTAAAAAAATCGGCTCGTGTATAATGGGGCGGCGAAATTTTCCTCCGCCCCGGGCGGCCAACACCCACGCTACTCCACTGGGTGGCAACTTCTAAGGAGGAGAAAGGGGCAGCGCAAATGAAGTGTCCTATATTTATGAAAAGTATTAATCCGGCCCTGATTTAGCTGTGGTTTTATTCTGATCATATTAGAATTTGAGGAATCTGTTTATTAATAAAATTGATATGACATCAAGCAATTCCAAAGGGATAAAACAAAGCTTGACCCCTTCACCCCTTCTTTCCCCTCTGTGTACATACCTACACACTACTTATTTTGTTACTTTGCATAAAATTGTGATTTGTGCAAAGCCTTCTTTGTCTGTTGTATACCTACAACCCTTTTACCTTTGCGCAAATTCAAATTTATGCAAAGCCATTCCTATGTCTCTCTCTTTATGCACCCAATTTGTGCAAAACCATTGTTTGTTATCCTGCACAAATTGGCTTTATGTAACCTTTTCCTTCTATTTTTGTGCAAAATCTCATGATTTGTGTACATACCTACACATCTACACTTTTCATAAAAATCTACTCTCTGTTGTGCAAACTCACAAATTATCAAAATAAATATCGAGGAAGCGTAGCGTGACAGGGAGATGTTACGAGATGATAAGACGCCCGGTGACCGCCGGCGCGTTCAAACCCTTTGCCCGGTCCGATTCCAGGATCTCAGTTCCTGGAATTACGGGGAGACAAAAGGCTAAGACCCGCTGTTTCCCCTTTTAATAGAGCCCTGAAAGCTCTGGACCGATAGAGTTCCAGCATCCGTCATCTCGTCAACATCTTCGCCTGCCCTGCCTCTCCGATCGAACTACAACGGGGACTTTCTTCTTTCGCCTGCCCTGCCTCCTGCAAGTTGGACTTCTTCTTTCCTCTGGCCTGCCCACCCTGAAGAACCTATACAAATTTGTCGAAACGCCTTTGTCAAGGCGCAGGTTTCCCCTCTACTCCGCTCGTCCTCCCTTCTTCCCCTTGCCTTTGATCCGTTTCTCCCTTTACCTACAATTTCTCTCCATTTTCCATCGCCTTTTCCCCATTTCACCCTACTCCTTAGGCGTCAAAATGGCCAGTCAGTCCCCCTTCCCACTACATCGTCTGTGCGGCAGGCGCCTACAGTGCCCGTCCCGTACACCGGGCACCCCTGCTAAGTCCCCAAACCCAGCGAACCACCTGGGGTGACCTATGACAGGGGTGTTGGTTATCCAATAAATGGTTCCCGGTGCGGCGGTACCCATACTCGCCTAACAAATTGAGGTATTTAAAAGGAACACACAGTCCAAAATGTCCACATTCTTAATAATCTTAATATCTGAATATAAGTTAAAATTTATATTCATATATTCTGGTTTATAAATGGGTAATTTCTATTACTTAGGAAATTCTAAAAAATTTTAGTACATTTATTAAAAATTAAATAGTCATAAATGCATTTCGAATTCATATGTCATATGTTGGTGTATAAACGTGTAAATTCTAATTATGCAATTGCAAATGTTCCCCAAAATAACCTGGAAAACTATTAATGTAATTAAATGTAAGGCCTTTGCAATTTCATAGAAAAAATTGTAAATTTTTTTTACCTAAAATGTTAAATTCAAAATTCGATAGTTCCGTACTCCTGCAACTGGCAGAAAGAGGTACAGGAGGTAGGTACCTTCGATACATTGGCTTGACACTAACAATGTACTTAGGCGTTAAAGACAATATGGTTAATGTTGCAATTTTGCAAACCTTTGTTTGATCACTTACTTTTAAATTTTCGTTGTTTGTATTTTTGTACTATGTACGTATTTTTTTTATCGTAACATATTGATGTTGTATGTCTCACTGTACAATTTTTTTTTGCTTATATTTTTATTTCATTTATATATTTTTTTATTTCCATTCCTTTGTTTATAATATTATGAACTAGATGTGCAATTTGGCTGTCCTGAAACGGGTATCCTTCCCAGTTGGACAGGCAAAGTTTCATTGTGTAATGTTTTGTAATATATATGCATGTATAAATAAATAAATAAATAAATAAATAAAGTAATAGGAGTAAAAAATGTTTGGCAATCGGAGTCCAGAAAGAAAAAGTCCATTTAAGCAAAAAAAAGTGGTTTTTATTTATTTTGTAAATATTTTAAAAAGAAAAATAAAATGTTATCTAGGAAAACTGTCACAGATAAACTTAGTCATTAGATTGTATTTTTAAAACATCATTTGTTAAGTGCGATCATACATTTTATAGTTCGTAATTTACATTTATATCTTCTATAAAGTATTTAACAATTTTAATTCCATTCAAGCATATGAAACATATTTTTTGTATTATTTATAATGCAGCTTATATTACATAAAGATTAATTTAAAATATAGTGATTTTGTAATAAGCTTTGACAATCGGTGCTATTAGTTTTGTTTTAAAAATTGATGGTTGTATAGTCAGCCCCCACTAAGCCGTTGACGTGTGTTATTTTGGAATAAACCATGCGGTGCTTGAAGTACACAAACAGCTTACCATCAACAGATATCTGGAAAGATAAATTATTCATATATGTGGGTGGGTACATCAATTTTTACTTAACATTATTTATTATTAAATTTTACGATTTGGGAGCCATTTATTGGACAACCATAAACCACAACCATAGGTTCTCCAAAGTGATTCGCTGCATTTCACCCCATGAACGGCATCCCGACCTAGCAGGGGTGCCGTTTATGGGATGAGGTTTGTTCAGGTCTCGGTGGCGGATGCGTCTGCCCACCTATGCTGGCGAGCCGAATCGGGAGAGACTGGTTGAGGGAGACCTAACCATACCTCTCCAGCCGGACTCTGTCGTATCAAGGCCCATAGGTTTGATGAATTAATTTGAATTAACGAGTGTAGCCATAATTAATAATATTCAGAGTACAAGGTCAAGACGACAGTCCATAAAACAATATGATATAAATATCTGTCCTGGTTTTTAATGATTTCAGAAAAAAAAACGTTAAAACGTTTAACGAGCAATATTTAGTTCATTTTTGAAAATGGCAGAATAAGTTCATAGTTTGAAGAATCTATGTTCATAATATCTGTAATGTCTCTTAATATGACCCATCGCTTTGCACCGCAGTGAAAAGATGGACTCATATGTCCCTTCCTTTATTGTTTCCCAGAACTTTCTCTCCTTCCTTTCTCTTAAAAGACCCCCCACATTGCATCCCCAAAGATGACATAGGCTTTGAGGGATATTTTTTCTTTTCGTGTCCTCCTGTGTGGAGCGGAGCCAATGCGAAAAAATTAAAAATATACCCGGTGATTTGTCACAAAAATTGCACTTAAGAAAACATCACGTATGCTATAATCTACGCATTCACAGGTGGCGCCAATTAAATAATTTTAGGTTTTTAATACTTCTTGCACGTAACGCTTTAAAATATTAAGGTAAATTAGTTGTTTGCGCCCGTACATATTAAATAAATAGTTTTGTCCATAAACAAATTTAAATCTTTTGAGAAAGGCTGAAAATTTCAATTTTGTATCGGTGACTCAATCCAATATTGTATTTTTCAGCCTTTCTTGAAAGATTTGGGTTTGTTTATGGACAAAAGTATATATTTATATTCATATTAAATATGTACGAGCGCAAACAATTAATTCACCTCAATATTTTATAGCATAACGTGCAAAAAGTATTAAAAACCTTAAATAATTTAATTGGCACCATCTGTGAATGCGTAGATTATAGCGTGACGTTTAACCTTAACAAATCTTCCAATAATTATTATTTTAAGAATTAGTGGAATAAACTTACTTTGAAGTCATCCTCTTCTACCTCCAACTCAATTTCGAATTCCCCCGACTCTTTAATCGGCCACCCACCATACTTTTCTTCTGTTTCCCAACCAGTGGCAAAAATCAAGCTGTTTCTGACCACTGTCTTTTCTGCTAGATGGAAACTGCAGTGCAACGCCCTATCTTTAGAGGGCAGGCAGACGAGATTCAAGTCGAACCTTAAAACATAAAATTTTAAGTTAGATAATATACATACGAGTACATGCCATATTTAGGTCTCGGCAACCTCGGCAGCTGCGAGGGATATTTCTTAGCTAAAGATATTTCTTATAAAGAACGGGAATCCGCCTTCTCGTTCATCGGGGTATATTGGATAGGGGGTCACCATGGACGTAGCAAGGTTTTGATTTAGGGTGGGGAAAAAAATTATTGAGAGAAGGCACCGAAAAAATAGACTTAACATATTCATATTCAACTCAACATATTCATGCTTTAGGCTTTATGAACGGAAGAAGGAAAAACCATTCTATGAAATGCTGTAAATTTCAGAACTCATGCATCGGCCAGCCAGGTGGGGCAAACGTCCCACCTTGCCATACCGTGCCTACGCCCCAAAGGGTTCAATAATAAATAAGAACAAAAAAAACTTAAGTACTTAGTAGATCCGGGCTTAATTTTTCCCACCACGCGGACGATACTTCCAATTTTCACAGTTTCAGGGAAGGTTGCAGCAAACTGAAATCGAAGTAAAACAGGATTAGGAAATGGTAATATGACAACAACAATCTGATTTTGAATTTGGGAATTTTTGTATTACTGGAAGTAATATTATTATATTCCTTCTTCTTCTTCTTCTTCTTTCATATGGTGTTATTAATTATATTCCTTAATATGTGTTCATGTACCGAGTAGATCAGTTCATCACAAATTACCTTACCATTGTAACAATACAGGATCTAATGCTGAATTTTATGCCATAATAAATAGCCTACATATATTTGGTAACAAATATGTTGTTGATGATGTGATAAATATTGAAAGATTATCAACATACTAACATTAACAACATACTAATTAAAGCTGTTTGTTATCACTTCTCAGTTAGGTTATAATTCAATATACTTTGAATGTTTATATTCTTCATCAATGTTTATGTTTTGAATTTTTAAACTTATTACTACATACTTTACGTAGTAATTTTTTAATTCATAATATCTTGTACACAATCATGTATATGAGGTTTTCTTTTTCTTCATGTTTGTATTTATAATAGCTTACTATTTTTACTTTACACTGTCACTTAAATATGTGCTTTTTAATTTTTTGTCATATTATTTTTTTTTTCTTATCTATGTATATTCTTTATCCATTTCAAATTATTGCAATTCCTATGTAAAAGCCGTTAATCGACGTTAATTCATAATAAATAAAAAAATTCTTTCTGGTATTAAAATAATTTTCTAACCATTATTGTTTTTATTTGTAAAACATAAATATTTAATTCATTTTATTTGAAAACTGGTGACCTGCGAAAAATCAATTAATTTTTGAAAACAACAGCAATAAAAATAATTTTCTATTAAAATATTAGGTACCTACCTGGCAAAACTGCTTTTTATTTATTTTTTAATAATTTTGTGAAAGAGAAACTGTTTCAGATAATCTTAGCCATAACATTGTGGTTTTTAAATAAAAATTCTTATATGCGTTCTTAAAATTCTAGTGAAAAATACATTTAGTTGATTATGATTCTGTTTTTTGTAAAGTAAATAACTATTTTATTTTAATTCTACTAAAGCTATGCGATAGAAAAAGCTTCTATTCATCCCAAGAACATTTTTGATATCTATCTATCTATTATTATTATTTTATATATATATATATATGCCTATACACTATATAATTCGCTACCAGATATGTACAAGGGAACTCAGCAAAATAAAAAAAATCAGAGTAATGCTTTAAAAGAATATTTTTTAAGTATGTATAAGGATGAAACTTTGTAATTTTCTTGTCATGTTTCAATTGTCTTGTCTCTTTTCTCTTCTTTTCTTTTCCATTAAGTTGTAATCATCCATATCTGTATAACCTTGTTCCCTTTTTCTTTAATTGTTTTCCATTGCTGTTTATTCTACTCAACCTGTCTTTTATTTTTCTTCTACATTGTATGTGAATCTTATATTTTAATATCCAAATTCCTATGTAAAATTTTAACTATTACCTCCCACCCATGATTTGTATGTTCCTCCGGTCCTAAAATGAGTTCTGTAACTCATCGGGATTGCTATAGCAAGAAATAAAAACAATAAAAAAAAAATAAAAAAAATAATAATTTTTATCATATTATACAACGTGTCCAGAAACTCGTAGTACAAGCGGGAAACTGGTCAATCTACATCACGTAGAGAACCGAGCATTTCGGTTTCAATATTATTTTTTTTCTGTTTTTCCATTTTTTCGGCAACTAAAGGGTTAAAAAAACTTTTGAGCCCGGTTTACCCTTCGATGCATTTTATAAGACATTACACAGCTGAAATCAACCCCCTAGTGAAATTTTTTTTTCAAATTTAACCAAAAAATTCCAACTTCGGACCCGATTTACTCGAAAACGAAAGCTCAAATCAAAAAAGTTATATCACAAATCGACTCCGAATGTGATGTAGATTTACCAGTTTACTACGAGTTTCCGGACACCGTGTATATTGTTTTGCTAAAATTTTTGTTTATTTTATTGTTATTTTTAGTGAATCTAAAGTACACTAACTAATTTGTCTGAATATGGGTAGACCTACTAAACGTGCTACTCATATGAGACAGACATTACTTGACCATAACGACGTTACGGTAGGTGACTCAAAGATCCGGATAGCCTATAAAAGATTCAGCCGAGTATCGATAATTTGCTTCTAAGAATTGAAGAGTAGGGGTAAACTTTGTCATGGATCCCATAATGAGAACCTAACCAACTCTCATCAAACTACCCTTGATGTACATCCTTTCCAATAAAAAAAGAATAATCGAAATCAGTTGGCGTGATATTGAGTTATTCGTCCATTTGTCACGCACATACCTAATGCAAATTTAAGACTTAGTACTAGTTCAGACACGGCGGGAACCACGCGGTTTGAGAATCGCGCGGGAACCGCGTGGGTCTTATTTACGCAGGTATTTATATAATCATTCAGACATAATCGCGCGGTTAGTCCAACCGCGCGGTTACCGCCACTCAACCGCTAGAAAATAGAATCGTGCGGCGCCCGCGCGGTTTTATTACTATGGAGATCTTCCTCAGCGTTCAGTAGCGTTGCGGGCACCGCGCGATCAACATGTCACAACGAGAGCACGCCTGAGCTAGCTATGGATCGCTTCGACACAGAGTAATTTATTGATGAAATGGAGAAAAGACCTGTAATATGGAATCTTCAATGTGCGGATTATTTGGATAAAATTGCAAAGAACCGAGCATGGCAAGAGTTGATGTAGATATTTGGAAATGGTGAAGACACGTTGAAAAAAAAATGTTTTTCAGAGCTCATATGTGTTTCAGAGCTCGAAATATCTTCCCTGATTAGTTCAATTAGTTCATCAAAAGATTTTATTGACATTCTTAAATTGTCAAAAAATTTCCTCTCAAACATTCTTCATTTGGGATATAGCGTTACGAATTGGCCATGTGTCAGTTGATCCCTGAATATTGGATGCACCCAATACTACCTTTTCCTTCTTTTCTTTATTTTTTTCTGGAACAGCCACAGACACGCTAGTTCCTCTTCGACTTCCATCTTGAAACTGATCGCTAATCGCTAACTAACCGCCGATGTTTGAACAGTCAAAGTTCAAACCGCACGATTTTATCAATCGCGCGGTTATCGCCGTGTCTGAACTAGCACTTATATGGTTTTCTCATGGATGCCATTTTCAGAACTCGACCAAATTGAAATGGGACTACACGAAAAGCACCAGCTTTCAAATAAAAAAAAAAATCATCATAATCCGTTCACCCAGTCAAAAGTTCTGAGGTAACAAACATAAAAATAAAAAATATAGTCGAATTGAGAACCTCCTTCTTTTTGAAGTCGTTTGAAAATTAAAGTAAATGAATAATAAAAGAAGGAAATATATAATGAATACTTACAGATGACTCGCCCTCGACGAATGCCATGATTATGTTGTTAGGAGAGGACTGTACCAAAATATTGAACAAATTCAAAAATAACTGACTTCTAGAATCTAGAATCTAGTTGGAAGAAATGAATACAATTTTTAAGATTTGAGATCTTTTATATTGCCCATTATCTTATCAAATAGTTTTTTAGGATTAGAATGGGCTACTAACGTGAAATTTATTTGTGTTCAGCTCCCTTGAGATGATTTTTCACAAAACAGTGCTTTTTTAATGTACGGCACAGGGTTCCAAAACTGAATAAAGTCGTACGGCCGCACTCATACGGCTATACTCTATTTGGATCGTCCGAGTGTCGCCGCATATGTGCGGCGATACAAATATTCAAACATTAAAAATTCTGTTCACATCTCTCGTTAGAAGCATTCTAGAATATAATTCTACAATTTGGTCACCTGTCTTTAATAATCACATCTTTTTTTTAACTTTATTTATTCCCATTTCTTTGTACATATAATGTATAATAGCAAATAATATATAATAACATAATATATAATAACAAATATGAACAAGAAATGAAAACCCACTAAGGTACTGCCTGAGTGTGGGTAATATTAAAACAAAATACTATATTTCCAAGTACCCAAAGTATAAAATAGACTTTAAAAACATATAAAATATAAAGTTAGTATAAAAAGTTAGTATTACATAGGTAAAATAAGTGAAAAAGGTTTTTTTTTCAGCTATTATAAAAATAAAATAAAAATATGGAGAAAAACATGCTGATTTAAATTTTTTTTTACTTAGTTATTATTAAAAAAATGAACAGAAAACATATTTTACTACAGTTTAGAAAGTTACAGAAAGTGAGTAGTAGAAGGATGGATAAATTTATAGAAAAAGCGTTTCAATATCTACATTATTCAACCATAATTTTACCTCTTTTACATATTTGATCATTTTATTTATCATTTGAGTTTGTAGTGGTAGAAGGTTAAATGAACGAGGACCAATGAAACTGCTATGTGTCTGCAATAATTTTGTATTGGTTTTTGGGGTGTAAAATATATTATTTATTCTTTTGCTCATTCTATTTTCATTTATTTCAAAATTATTTTTGTTTTTAAATACATATTTCAAAGTTTGTAATATAAATAATTTACGTACATTAAATATTTTAGTTTCTTTGTATAATAAGTTGGTTGAGAATGTTTTATTTTTGTTATATATGACTTTAATTATGTGTTTTTGAATTATTTGTAGAGGCTTAATAAATGTATCAAGTGCACCACCCCATCCTATAATGCCATAAGTGATTGATGATTGCACCAGGGAAAAGTAGATCATTTTCAATGTTTAGTACTTCCTTAAGTCTATAAAATATGTAGGTCAGATATCTTAATTTAGAAGTGATTAATATCTTTGAAATTAATTTAGAAGTGATTAATATCATAGAAATCATTAATATTATTGAAAGAGTCCAACGCAAATTTTTGAGGTGTATTAATTTTAGACTTGGAATTCCTTTAGAATCAATAAATTGTGATTTTTTTATTAAATTCATTGAAATTGTTGAAGTTAAGTGACAGAAGAAAAATTTTTGATCTAATATTTTTATATAAAATTGTAAATTATCAGTTGGATAGCCCTGATATATTAAAGTTGATCACTTTCATGTACCTACCATCAAGGGCGGATTTGGGGGGGGGGCACGGGGGCACGTGCCCCCGTGCCCCCCCCCCCCCCCCCCCCCCCCCCAGAAAGTATTTTTTTGTACTATGGAGATTCCATCACAGTACAGAAAACTGTCTCTATCAAACATTTTTTTGCCCGTCCGCCCCTTGTGCCCCCCCCAGAAAAAAATCCTGGATCCGCCCTTGCCTACCATTAGATCAAGGTTTCCTAGTATGTATTATTGTGACAATTATACGTCGGTCTCAGGCTACAATTCTGTTATAAATAGATTACACACAATTGGTAATTTTTATGCCAATGTTGTTGATATTTTTAATATTTCCTACTGAAATACAAGGCTGTACTGATCAAACATTTCAGCCAAATATATTTTAACGAGGTCACTACGTAACAAGTCTTTTGATTTATTCTGTTTTTTTCAATGCTTGCAAGTTGTTAGTAATTAATTTTCTTCTTTTACAGTTGTTATGTGTAAATTAATTTAAAAAAAAAAAGACCTTTTCTTTCTTCAATGTTTTACGACTGTTAAAAAAATATTTAATAAACACATGTTTGTAAATGGCACTTTGTGCCGTAAATCTCTCTATCTTATATAAATAAAAATGAATCGCTAAAATGTATGTACGCGCATAACTTACGAACGACTGCACCAAAATGGATAATTCTTTTTTTGTTGTGTTCCTTATTGTCAGGAGAAGGTTTGCATGAAAGAAAAAAATTGAAAAAATTAAATAGATTTTTTTTTTCTAAATATAAAACTTCTGGTAAGCTCAGGCATTATGAAATTTGTAGAAAAAAATTGCTACGGGTGGCACGCGAGCTGTTTGAAAACTGAATGTATGGAATGCGGGCGGGGGAAGGGAGAGGGGAACTCGGGAGGGGGGTTCGGGACGGGGGAAGAGGGGGAATGGAGTGGGGAGAGGGAAGGTGGAGGAGACGGAGTGGGAACGCGAGAGGGGAAGGGGACGCAGGAGAAGAAGGGGAAGCGGAAGGGGAATGGGATGAATGGGAAAGGACACGCAGGTAGAAACAATTTCTTTATTAAATGGCATAGCAACGCATGCCGGGTACCAGCTAGTTTTAAATAAATAAATAATTTGTAAAGTGCCGTTTTTGTGAAAAAATGAATTGGCGTTTAATACATTATAATAAAAATTGAATTATTACCTAAATTCCGCCTCAAAACATTCCCAATCTTTTTTTACTTGAAGGTACTGTCGCGTAGAATCACCTTGATGCCGTAGGCCCTGAGCGAAATTATTGTGAATCTTAAAATATAAAAATGAATGTTTCTTTGTTTGTTCCTTATGCATTACTCCAATTGCAATGAAACTTTGGAGATTTGTTGTGCGCACACCCACGAAGGTCTATACGTAATGGTGAGCTCTGGCTTTATGAAATTTATTTACAAAATTAAGTATAGGTGGAGCGTGAGTTGTTTGAAAAAGGTGTGTATTTCATATAGTTTAGTGGCAGGAAGGGAAGTAAGGAGGGGAAGGGGATACGGTAGGGGGGAGGGGAACGAAGGAGTTGGTTCGTGGGAGAGACATGCCTGGAGGAGGCGGGTTCACGGGACAGGGGGACGCGGTAGACGAGGGGAATGGAGGCGGAACGGGGACGCATGGGAATGGACATGCAAACAATTTATTTTTTATGCGGCATTGCAATGCATGCCGGGTATTCACTAGTATATTATATATTAACGTGTAAATTTAATCTAAAAAATACATGTATGTGCCACTGAATATATTGATGTACACAAAGGAAGGACAACTGATTGACCAACGTCGTTCGTCGATCATCTGCGCAAGAAAGAATTTCGATTTTTTAGAGAGCGTTTGACCAATTTCACCAGAACTTAAGAAAAATTGTAAGCTTATAGTCTGTCAAAAAAGAGTAGAAAATATATGAGGGCGCCACTGTTGATCAAATGGCAATACTAAACACATAACTCATGGTGTTAAAGTAAAGCTGTGTAACCTACATTTTAATAAAAAATTAAAAAGGCATAATAGTGGAAAAAAATATTTTTTCATTGCAGTATAGTGATACCCGCCGATCTCAAAATTACAATTGAATATAGGTATATTATTATTATACCTTTGCAATTTTGTGTTAACATAATGAAGAATAACTATAATGTAATAAAATATAAAGCACAGGTTAGAAATTGCTCACATTTATTTAATACTAGATAAAGTACTTAGCGTTGCCTGGGCTTTAGATCATGTCTCTAATTTTAGATCTGAATATATTTAACTCATTCAGATCTAAAAGTAGTCTAACTAAACTCACCATTAGTGATTCTTCCTTTCTATCTATTGTTAAATTCAAATTTATGTTAAATTAAATTAAAGCAAATCGCTTTATTAATCACCTTTTAATAAAATTTATGTCATGAAGAAAAAATGTTTTTTAAAATGTGGTTTACTGTGTTCTACACATTCAGTGTCATTGCACTTCAAAGAAATATTTGACAGTTAAATTGGTGTTGCCAGTCTACAAATTTAGTAGTTCCAGTTTTTATATTTTCTACTCTATTTTGACAGACTATACTTTGAGCACGCGGACACGCCCACTCTGCAGTTATGGTATGACCGCGATTTTAGAAAATAGTTTGGACTGGTGAGATAAAACTGTCACAATTACATGCACAAAAAAATTACCCGTAGTCCTGAAAGGGCCTTATTAACTCCTGACGTTTCGGACAGATCTCACTGTCCATCTTCAGAGGCCTTATGTCTTGAGTTTTATCTCAAACAGATCGCTTTTGCATGTCCTTTCGGTTCAGAAGCCAAGACTTAAGTGCATATCAATTCTTTTCTCTAGATCTTGATCCTTTGTTAAATGTGATGTGATGATAGTGGGGGAGGTAGGGGGCGGGGCCGGCAGTCTCAGGACGTTTGCATGTAGAGACCTGATTGGTTAAGCTACTTGAGGGTTTCTGGTATTCATATTATTTGTTTGTTATAAATTTCTATCGCTTCGCAGTAAATTCTTTTTGGTTCATTGTATACGCTAGCTATTGTTGTTGTATTATTAAAGTCTATTTTATGACCTTCATTAAGGACGCGTTGAACTAAGGATTAGTACATGATTAGGATGTGTTAAAATAAGTATGAAAATTTCTATATACTTAATGGTGAGTTCTGGCAGTATGAATTTTGTATAATAATTTTAAAATACGTGGTGCTTATGAAAAATCTTTTCATAGGTGCCGCCACATAATTTCATATAGTTCAGGGGGAGGGGAATCCGGGAGTGGAGATGGAAAGAAGGAGAGGGGGAGTTTGCGGGAAGGGGTCCGATGGAGGGGGGAAGGCGGAAGGGAAATGCGGAAGTGGGAAGGGGAATGCAATAACTAGAGGGGAGACACGGGTGAAGGATTCATGGGAAAGCACTTTTTTCGTCTTTTTCATATTTTTCAGATAAAAATTTTATTTGTTTCAGGATTATCAAATTTTTCTCCAATGCTTCCTTCATTTTATCCTCATACATTTTAGACTGTTCTTCAAATGTATTTTCAAACAAGGTTTTCATTATGTATCTCAAACTATTTTCTTATCTCAAACTTCTTCTTCTGCTTGGGAGCAGTTGAGGCTTTTGTGCGGTATTCACATAAAAAAATTTAAAAAATTACAACACATAATTTTTTATTTCCACCATTTTTCCAAAAAAAGAAATATCCTTACTTATTCGAATGAGAATCGGACATTGTTCCGTTCCTTCTCACCTTTTTAAAATTCATGTGCTTGACTCCCCAGGTTGTATGTTATGTGGCTAAATGTGGGAACTTTAGATCACATATTTTTAGGTTGTCCCTCTCTAAATAAATATCCTCTCTTCTATCAAACGTTATCTAAAATTGCCTCCCCTCCATTCAACATCTCATCTCTAAGTCTGAACTCTACTCCAATCTTCCATACAACGTGTCCGGAAACTCGTAGTACAAGCGGGAAACTGGTGAATCTACATCACGTAGAGAACCCAAAAAACTTATTTTTTTCGATCTAAGCATTTCGATTTTAATATTATTTTTTTTCTATTTTTCCATTTTTTCGGCAACTAAAGGGTTAAAAAAAATTTTGAGCCCGGTTTACTCTTCGTTGCATTTTATAAGACATTACACAGCTGAAATCAACCCCCTAGTGAAAATTTTTTTCAAATTTAACCTAAAAAATTCCAACTTCGGATCCGATTTACTCGAAAACGAAAGCTCAAATCAAAAAAAGTTAAACCACAAAATCGACTCCAAATGTGATGTGGATTCTCCAGTTTCCCGCTTGTACTACGAGTTTCCGGACACCTTGTATAATTCTGAAATTTGCACATTTAAATAAAATTGCTGTAGAAATTCACCTTTCCTTTCTCTGCAATTTTAAATGATGACCTAGAACACCCTTGAAGGGTGAAAGCCAGAAATAATTGAGAAAAAAAAGAACATATAAGTGGCCCATTTTTCCATTAATAATTATATAAATAACAGGAAGTTTGAATCGATTAATTTTGATTAGAATTTTAGATATACCTTTGTTTATGTGTTTACGCGTGATGACTGATGGCGGTATGTTGATGACATAATGACTTGCAATATTAATATCTAATTTCTAATTGTTATCTAGTTTCGAAGTATTTTAATTCAGCTGTGATAAGAAAAGTATTAAGAAACTAGCTGGTACCTGGCATGCGTTGCTACGCCAATTAATAAAGAAATTGTTTCTCCCTGCGTGTCCTTTCCCATTCGTCCCATTCCCCTTCCGCTTCCCCTTCTTCTCCTGCGTCCCCTTCCCCTCTCGCGTTCCCACTCCGTCTCCTCCACCTTCCCTCTCCCCACTCCATTCCCCCTCTTCCCCCGTCCCGAACCCCCCTCCCGAGTTCCCCTCTCCCTTCCCCCGCCCGCATTCCATATATTCAGTTTTCAAACAGCTCGCGTGCCACCCGTAGCAATTTTTTTTTTCAAATTTCATAATGCCTGAGCTTACCAGAAGTTTTATATTCAGAAAAAAAAATCTATTTAATTTTTTAAATTTTTTTCTTTCATGCAAACCTTCTCCTGACAATAAGGAACACTACAAAAAAAGAATTATCCATTTTGGTGCGCCAACAAAGCACTCTTTTTAGGGTGAA
The DNA here is from genome assembly GCA_917880885.1 of Limnephilus marmoratus. Lineage (NCBI taxonomy): Eukaryota > Metazoa > Arthropoda > Insecta > Trichoptera > Limnephilidae > Limnephilus > Limnephilus marmoratus. The sequence goes on from OU862928.1 coordinate 27,395,928, forward strand.
TTGCCTAATTAAAAAAAAAAAAAAAACATTGTGACCAAGGTAACAATTTGTTTGCTTTTCTTCTTAGGTTTGCATTTTGTTTTTCTGAACGAACCAACAATGGCAACAATATTAAAATTTAAATAAGCGATAATCCGAGTAATGTAGATATATGTTTGCATGTCTCTGTTTCACTCTGCTCAGCTTTGCTTCTATGGAAACGCACCCTTAAGGCTCCAGTACACGTTGGGCCAACGCGCTCGGCCAACGCGTTGGCCAGATTTTTGTGGTTACCGTTCACACGTTGGCGTGTCTCATTCTGCGTCGATCGCTAGACGGAGATGGACGTCAGCGGAGCCGCCGCAATATACTTTTACAGCGCGATGCGATTTATTCTGTATGTAGCCATTAATGTCTCTTTTTTTTAAATTCAGTTAGTGGAATATTCATATTATCTGCTATTCTACTCCAAAAATCATTACACTGAATTTTTTTTTGGTAGGTATACTTAAAGTTTACCACATAGAACAGTCCAATAATATTTCAAGAGGTTTAAATAACCCATCAATATTGATATGAATTATCATTATGTGTCCGACTTAAACCATTTTCCTTCCCAGAACTCTCCTCTCCTTCCTTTCCTTAAAAAACCCTCCAAACAGCATCCCCAAAGATGGCATAGGACCTGGGGGAAATTATTTTCCTCAGTGCCTCCTGTGTGAAGCTCATGTAAAAAAAGAACAGTCCAATAATATTTCAGGAGGTTTAAATAACCCATCAATATAGATATGAATTATTATTTTGAATATTGATATTTTTGAAATCGATCCAGTAGTTTTAAGTTTATTCGTTACAAACTACAAAAATACAAATCATTCCTCATTATTATATTAGTGTGATTTTCATTGCTCTGAAATCACAACTAAATATGTATTATTATTGTGATAATAATCAATTAGCCTAAACATTTCATCAATACTCCAAGACGCCATGTTCGTGAAACGATCGTTGGAACAATTAAGAGCGACAAACAGCGTCCGCTCCGGCCGACGCGTATTTATGAACTGAGCGCTCGGCCAACGTCTGAACGCTGTTTGTGGCTTGCGACAAATTCCTTTGATTTGTGCACGAAAAACCGACAACCATCGGCTCGTCGGCGAGTGTTGGCCGCAAGCGCCAAAAACACACAAAATAGCCCTGTACACGTTGGCCCAGCACGCTGGCCGAGCGCGTTGGCCCAACGTGTACTGGACTCTGATAAAGGCACTTATGACTATTTATTCCTACCAAAGGTTCTACCAAAACCAAATGTATTTTTTAATTAATTCTGTCAAGCCGTCATAATAGTCAATCTCATATTTATCCGAGACGCCATCCAGGATACAAACCAATTCTTAGAATGATTGTTTCCAATAAAAAGGATAGTTGCCCATAATATGTAATGTGCTTGTGTCGCACTAGCGACTTGACGAGGCGAGAGGCGAGAGCGGGGCCGCGGGGAGCTGTCAAATACTTTTGAACACGCCGGGCCGGGTACCTTTGTTGACACCGACTCCAAAAATAACAATCGTATCTACATATTGATGATTAGAAAAAGTAAGTTGATTATGAAGTTGTAGAAGAATACGAAATTATTTTTTTACTTTTTAGTGCATTTTTTGAAGTCGTTTTTTGTTTTGTTAAAATTTTGTTTATTTTTTGATTTTTAGTGAATCTGAAGTACACTAACTAATTTGTCTAAATATGGATAAACCTAGGTACTAATCGTGCTGCTCATATGAGACAGACATAATTTGAAATTTGACCATAGTTAGGACCAAATTAAGAGATTCGGCCGAGTTTCGTTAATTTGTCAGGAATCCGATAATCAAAACCTAACCAAACTCTCATAAAATTACCCTTGAAGTACATCCTTTCCAATAAAATAGAATCCTTGAAATCGGTTGGCGTAATATTTAGTTATTCGTCCATTTGTCGCGCACATACTTAGTGCAAATTTAAGACTTATGTGGTTTTCTCATGGATGCCATTGTCGGAACTGGACCAAATTAAAATGGGACCACACGGGAAGCATCAGCTTTCAAATAAAAAAAGAATCATCAATATCGGTTCACCCACTCAAAAGTTCTGAGGTAACAAACATAAAAATAAAAAAATACAGTCGAATTGAGAACCTCCTCCTTTTTGAAGTCGTTTAAAAAATAGTAAGCTATTATAAATACAAACATGAAGAAAAAGAAAACCTCATATACATGATTGTGTACAAGATAGTATGAACAACAAAATTACTATGTAAAGTACGTAGTAATAAATTTAAAAATTCCAAACATAAACATTGACGAAGAATATAAACATTCAAAGTATATTGAATTATAACCTAACTGAGAAGTGCTAACAAACAGCTTTAATTAGTATGTTGTTAATGTTAGTATGTTGATAATCTTTCAATATTTATCACATCATCAACAACATATTTGTTATCAAATATATGTAGGCTATTTATTATGGCATAAAATTCAGCATTAGATCCTGTATTGTTCCAATGGTAAGGTAATTTGTGACGAACTGATCTACTCGGTACATGAACACATATTAAGGAATATAATTAATAACACCGGTACATGAAAGAAGAAGAAGAAGAAGGAATATAATAATATTACTTCCAGTAATACTAAAATTCCCAAATTCAAAATCAGATTGTTGTTGTCATATTACCAATTCCTAATCCTGTTTTACTTCAATTTCAGTTTGCTGCAACCTTCCCTGAAACTGTGAAAATTGGAAGTATTGTCCGCGTGGTGGGAAAAATTAAGCCCGGATCTACTAAGTACTTAAGTTTTTTTTGTTCTTATTTATTATTGAACCCTTTGGGGCGTAGGCACGGTATGGCAAGGTGGGACGTTTGCCCCACCTGGCTGGCCGATGCATGAGTTCTGAAATTTACAGCATTTCATAGAATGGTTTTTCCTTCTTCCGTTCATAAAGCCTAAAGCATGAATATGTTGAGTTAGTTGACTTGAATATGAATATGAAGTCTATTTTTTCGGTGCCTTCTCTCAATAATTTTTTTCCCCATCCTGAATCAAAACCTTGCAACGTCCATGGTGACCCCCTATCCAATATAGCCCCGATGAACAAGGAGGCAGATTCCCGTTCTTTATAAGAAATATCTTTAGCCAAGAAATATCCCTCGTAGCTGCCGAGGTTGCCGAGACCTAAATATGGCATGTATATTATCTAACTTAAAATTTTATGTTTTAAGGTTCGACTTGAATCTCGTCTGCCTGCCCTCTAAAGATAAGGCATTGCACTGCAGTTTCCATCTAGCAGAAAAGACAGTGGTCAGAAACAGCTTGATTTTTGCCACTGGTTGGGAAACAGAAGAAAAGTATGGTGGGTGGCCGATTAAAGAGTCGGGGGAATTCGAAATTGAGTTGGAGGTAGAAGAGGATGACTTCAAAGTAAGTTTATTCCACTTATTCTTAAAATAATAATTTCTGGAAGATTTGTTAAGGTTAAACGTCACGTATGCTATAATCTACGCATTCACATATGGTGCCAATTAAATTATTTAAGGTTTTTAATACTTTTTGCACGTTTTGCTTTAAAATATTAAGGTGAATTAATTGTTTGCGCTACATATTTAATATGAACATAAATATATACTTTTGTCCATATACAAACCCAAATTTTTCAAGAAAGGCTGAAAAATACAATATTGGATTGAGTCACCGATACAAAATTGAAATTTTCAGCCTTTCTCGAAAGATTTAAGTTTGTTTATGGACAAAACTATTTATTTAATATGTACGGGAGCAAACAACTAATTTACCTGATTATTTTAAAGCATAACGTGCAAGAAGTGTTAAAAACCTAAAATTATTTAATTGGCGCCACCTGTGAATGCGTAGATTATAGCATACGTGATGTTTTCTTAAGTGCAATTTTTGTGACAAATCACCGGGTATATTTTTAATTTATTCGCATTGGCCCCGCTCCACACAGGAGGACACGAAAAGAAAAAATATCTCTCAAAGCCTATGTCATCTTTGGGGATGAAATGTGGGGGGTCTTTTAAAAGAAAGGAAGGAGAGAAAGTTCTGGGAAGCAAAATAGGAAGGGACATATGAGTCCATCCTTTTCACTGCGGTGCAAAGCGATGGGTCATATTAAGAGACATTACAGATATTATGAACATAGATTCTTCAAACTATGAACTTATTCTGCCATTTTCAAAAATGAACAAAATATTGCTCGTTAAACGTTTTAACGTTTTTTTTCTGAAATCATTAAAATCCAGGACAGATATTTATATCATATTGTTTTATGGACTGCCGTCTTGACCTTGTACTCTGAATATTATTAATTATGGCTGCACTCGTTAAGTCAAATTAATTCATCAAACCTATGGGCCTTGATACGAGAGAGTTCGGCTGGAGAGGTATGGGTTAGGAATCCCTCAACCAGTCTCTCCCGATTCGGCTCACCAGCATAGGTGGTCAGACGCATCCGCCACCGAGACCTGAACAAACCTCACCCCATAAACGGCACCCCTGCTAGGTCGGGGTGCCGTTCATGGGTGAAATGCAGCGAATCACTTTGGATGACCTATGGTTGTGGTTTGTGGTTGTCCAATAGGTGCCGTTCAGGGGTGAAATGCAGCGAATCACTTTGGATGACCTATGGTTCTGGTTTGTGGTTGTCCAATAAATGGCACCCAAATCGTAAAATTTGATATAAATAATGTAAAGTTAAAATTTAAGTACCTCCCCACATATATGAATAATTTATCTTTCCAGATATCTGTTGACGGTAAGCTGTTTGTGTACTTCAAGCACCGCATGGTTTATTCCAAAATAACACACGTCAACGGCTTAGTGGGGGCTGACTATCAAACCATCAATTTTTAAAACAAAACTAATAGCACCGATTGTCAAAGCTTATTACGAAATCACTATATTTTCAATTAATCTTTATGTGATATAAGCTGCATTATAAATAATACAAAAAAAATATGTTTCATATGCTTGAATGGAATTAAAATAAAATTGTTAATTACTTTTTAGAAGATATAAATGTAAATTACGAACAAAAAAATGTATGATAGCACAAAATGTATGTTTTAAAAATACATTCTAAGTTTATCTGTGACAGTTTTCCTAGATAACATTTTATTTTTCTTATTAAAATATTTACAAATAAATAAAAACTACTTTTTTTGCTTAAATGGACCTTTTCTCTGTGTTTAAATTAACCTTTTCTGTACTCCGTTTGCAATTCAAACATTTTTTACTCCTATTACCTATATTCAGATATTATTAAGAATATGCACAGAATATCAATACATATTTCTAAATGTTGCAAAATCACATTCACACGTAACCGTGTGAAAATACTGCATGATTACACCATTTCTGGATTGCTGTTAACAAATAAAGATTATATACGTGACCTTGGGGTTCTTTTGGACTCTAAACTTACCTTTGATAAACACGTTGATAACATTGTCACCAAAGCAACAAAGAGTGTAGGCTTTGTACTAAGAACATGCAAATTTTTCAAAAACACTAAGACTTATCTGATTCTCTACAATTCACATGTTCGTCCCATCTGGAATACTGTTCACAGGTTTGGAACCCGCGGTATATTGTTTACGTTAACAGGTTAGAAAGAGTTCAGGAGCGATTTCTCAAATTCCTCAATTTTGAACATTCAATGTATATAACTCTTACGATGAAATCGAGAACCATTTTCGAATCACGAAACTGCTCAACAGGAGACTTGTCGCTGATCAGATGCTCCTGTACAAAATTATTAACTCGAAAGTTGACTGCCCGGAGTTGCTAAAAAAAATAAATTTCCACGCGCCGACTCGATATAGCAGATAAAATACCCTTTTCTACATTGATAGATGCAACACCAATTCCAACCAAAATAATTTTCTGCAAAGGACATGTAACTACAATAACATTAAATTTGCATGCATAGAAACACTTGCTGACATATTCACTGCTAGTTACTTTCGCTACAGAATTTCATTGTATCACATTCTATTCTCCGTCCAAAATAAGAACAACCTGTGACCGGTGACCGCGCATGTCTCCACCCCTCCCCCCGTCTGCTGCTTAAATGCGCGTTAACCCATTAGATTCCCGTGTTTAAATAAATTAACTAAATTATTTAATTATTATTTTCCACACACCTGCAATCAAAAGTTTTAACAATTTATTCATTTAAATAATTATTGTAATGGTTCTCCAATAAACGCACTGCATTTTATCAATTTTTGAAAATATGCTCAAAGAAATCACCGATTTTTGTATGATGTTTGCGAAATATCATGTTCTCCAAATATTTTTTTTTACAAATAATAATTAATCAATAATAATAATTGTGAGTTGAGGTTTGTGTACGGCCTATAAAAAAATAAAACTGATTAACACCAACATTCAGTAATTTTATAGTACAGTACGTAACACCATTGTTTTATAAATATGCATTGTTCATATTGTTGCAATTCGAATATAAGGACATAATTATTAATGTCATACTTTCCTATTTTGTTATTTGCAATTAGTGACAGTGATATCTAATGAATTAGGACTTGGCTGAAACATTGATGTTTGAATAATCGACCACCATAACACGGGCATGTGCCGTAAAATGTAAGCATTGTCGTAAAATCCACAAAGTGTGTTACCATAAAAAGCAATGAATAAAGAAAAATTAGTAATAAATATCCATTTTATCACAGGGTCTGAAAGGGTTAAAATTTCAAGTTACGTGCACACAGCGCGACAGCCGATGAACGACTGCGAACCTGCGAACAACTGATCTATGGGCGGAGTAGTGGTGAAGGGACCAAAGAAGGGGGCGGGGTATGCGCAATACGAACCAAATTTCGTACTCTCCCAAGTTGATCAGGTGGACGAAGAATAGGTGCGAATAATACATAACACATATTCATGATGATTAAATTAATTGTACCTAATATTTTTAAAAGACCTGCTTTGCAACTTTCCCTTATCCCTGTCCTCCCCTTACCCGTCCCAATCCAAATACCTATATCGCAACCTATTTTCTTTACAGTTATAATCGCATTTATTTTATTGTTGTGTTTTTATATTTAGGTTTATCACTTGTTGAATCTACACCTGTATTATAATTCTTTTTTTTTTAATTGCTGCTTTGTCCTGTTTTTTTTTTCTTTTCTTAAATATTCTAGTTTACATTCAGTTACTTTTATGTTTCTAAATACCTATCTGTGAACATTAATAATTGGTCTGTTTTTTGTTATGCTCTTATGTATATTATGTTACTGAGACTGTTTATCTTCCTTAAATAAATAAATAAATAAAAAATGCACATTTTGGACTTCTTTTAAATACCTCAATTTGTTAGGCGAGTATGGGTACCTCCGCCTCGGGAACCATTTATTGGATAACCAACACCCCTGCCATTGGTCACCTCAAGTGATTCGCTGCCCATCGCGTCTGCTCACTTACAGTGTGGCGGGTCAGATCGGGAGAGGTTCAGGGAGACCATTTGACCTCTCGGGAGGAATGCAGATCCCGCCAATGTCTGGAAATTAAATAAAAAGGCACTTTCTAGATGAGAAAAGTGTGGAAAAGCTGAATAAAACAAAAATTAAGGCGCGCTCGGCAAAATTGAGGGAGATACAACCGTTCAAAGTATTTAAAATTTCACTTCGCGAGTTGATATTGACAGTCCGCCCACCATTTTGACATAACCTAATACGCTAAACATGGTTTGTGATACAAAAAAAGTGCCCCTTTATAATGCCTACTCACATCAAGGCAAGAAAAACATCCCAGTTTTCAAGTGGTTTAGCGGCTACGCTAGGTTTGAGTAACATGGTTTGTGATTCTGGCGTACTATTAATTCTGTATTAGGTCTGGGATCCAACATAAGCAATGAAAAAATGGCGAACGGACTGTCAATATCAACTCCCGAAGTGAAATTTTAAATACTTTGAACGGTTGTATCTCCCTCAATTTTGCCGAGCGCGCCTTAATTTATTTTTTATTCATCTTCTCCACACTTTTCTCATCTAAAAAGTGCATTTTTATTAAATTCCCTGACATTGGCGGGATCTGCATTTCACCCGACCTCTCTAACAGAACTCTCTCGACCCATCATCTTGCTCGGCAGTGGGAGGGTTATATTCATATTAATTTTACAATTTGAGAGGCGGGTATGGGTACCGATGCCCCGGAAACCATTTATTGGATAACCAACACCCCTGTCATAGTGGTTCGCTGGGTTTGGTGACTTAGCAGGGGTGCCCGGTGTACGGGATGGGCACTTTAGCCGCCCGCTGTAGGGGACCGACTGGCCGTTTCGATGCCTAGGGAGTAGGGATAAATGGGGAGAAGGCGAGGGAAAGTGGGGAGAAATTGTCGGTAAAGGGAGAAACAAAAAAGAGTCAAAAAGTTTGAAGAGATCGGTACAACGCTGGCAAAACCAAAATCCGGGCGACCAAGGTCATCGAGAACGGTAGAAAACGTAGAGAGTGTATCAGTCTTTTCGTGACGACTCAAACTTTTCGATGCGGAAGCGCGCAAGTGCTTTAAATGTGCATAGATCATCGTTACACAGCATTTTGCACAAAGACCTAATGCTGCACCCCTACAAACTTACTGGCTGTAACCAAAGAACATGGTTCCAGCAAGACGGAGCAACATTACATACGTCCAATAAGTCTCTGCAATGAGTTCGTGAAATTTTCCCTGGCAAATTGATCTCCAGGAGAGGTGACATAAATTGGCCTCCTCGTGGTCCTGACCTAACCCCTATGGACTTTTTCCTTTTGGGTTATCTCAAATCTAAAGTGTATGCCAAAAATCCGACTTCCCTGATTTTTATTATTTTTTTTTACATTAACACCACACAGGAGGCCCTGGAAGAGAAGGTTAGGACGTTGGGAGAGAAGGTGGTGGTGGACGAAGTTTAAGTTTTTGTGCAGGCCGCGAATGTTGGTGAAATTCACCAACAGCTTTGGCCTGCACCGGGGACTCCTGCTTCTCGCCGTTGTGGTAGTGATATTACTGTTGTTTGTGCAATTAATGATTTTATACGGTTTTTTTTTTTGCGGGGTTATTAGAAGAAAGGAAGGTCCGGGAAGGAAAAGGTATGAGGGATGGGTAGGAAGCTGGGGATCAGAGTGTCCAGGAGTGACGTACGTATGAATCCAACCCACCCACTGCGGTGCAAGGCGATGGGCTGGGAGAGTCCAGCTGGAGAGGTCGCCCAATGCGCCCCAAACGTTACTGCTGGGTCCCCTCCGGTCACGAACCGGCACAACAGCAGCGGCAGGGTTTTGGTTAATTATAAAGGGAAGGAACTATTTTAAAGGACATCATTAAATTAACTTAATCTACTCTATCAACAACTTCTTTTAAGTCGTGAAGACACTGGGATTTACAATCAGAATAATCAAAGGCTTCGATTCATTGGAAGTTATATAAACCGATTAACTGTCACTAGTATAATATATAACCTGTTACAATACAATTCCCATAATGTGATCCCCACATTGTCAAATTTATATCAGAAATATTAAACGAGTGCTACAAATTTTTTCATTTTTTTTTACAATTTATTAACCAAAAATTACACATACCTATTCAATACCTCAACTGCACAATTCTTACTAAAAAAAACTTATATCGCATCCCCTAGAAAATAGAAACAAAATAAATTACTTAACTTTTCTGTTTAAAATTATTCTCTTTGAATTAAACCGTTGTGAACTCCTGCATTAACGAATTCAAGGTACCTAATCGAACAACAAGGCAGAATATATTGTTCGACAACAATAATTCTAAAACAAACTATCACATACACGCACTTGTTCCTAGCCTTCACACTTGGAAACAAATGCACCTCGAATATCGACATACTTCCATAAGTCTACCGTTGTTTTAGAAATACCAGAATAATATTTATGAACCGTACCATTTTTTTATGTACCATATTTTGATATCTAAGGATCTTCGTACAGAAGCTATTACATATATTTTTACTCGTATATTCCTTCTGTCTATCTACAACAGGACTTCCCAACCAGGGGGGCGTAGAGAAATGTCCGGGGGGGCGTAATAGCATTTCCGAAAAAAAAAATCTATTTAACACGTATTAACTGTTCCGAATTGCCATTCAATCGCTGCTATACAAGTTTCAAATATCAAAGCTTCAACTTTGGAAAAATTAGATATCTGCTGAAAATGTATTTCCTTTTTCACGGCTATCCGAAGCAATTAATAATCAAAAACTGGATAAAGATTTAAAATCTGAAATAGAAACTCATTTACAAGCGTTGGAAAACGAATTTCACCGATACTATCAAGATGTTAATTCTAAGTCACCAATATGGCACATGACCAGAAACCCATTTGTTGTCGATGTCCTACAATTAACTGAAGAAGTTCAGGAAGAATTTCTAGAAATTAAGGCTGACTCAACCATGAAAGGCGACTTTCATCTCTTGGCATAATAGAAAATTTGTATTTATAATTAAAAGAAAACAAAGAAATGTAAATGTAAAAGTAATTAATGATAAAAAAAGTGTACCTACTCTTCTATTAAAGATCCATAATAAATAAATATATATTGTATCTGTATTGTACCTATTTGAAATTCAAATAAATAATTTAGTTAATATAAAAAAGTGTGTTTCTTATTTTTGTTGAAATTTAATTAAGGGGGGCATGAATTTTTTTTTTTGGTTCGGGGAGGCTCGGCGAAATAAAAGTTGGGAAACCCTGATCTACAAGGTACAAACTTATGTCTTTTTCTATGTCTGTATCTTGCACTTTGTTACGTATTATAATAATCGCAGGTAATCAAACCGTCACCTGTATATCTTATATTATTATTTCTACGCCACCTACATTTTAAAAACTTTCCATCTTATTTCTACATTATTTTCACATAAATTTACTTTTATACCTACCATCTTTATAATGTTCATTTCTTCAAGCTTATCTTTCTTATACAAAAACCTTCTCTCTGCATCATACACTAATCATCTAAAAACCCATCTGGATGCTGAACATTAGGTTAAATAAATAGAGAAAATAATTAAATTAATATTAAAACGAACTAGCAATCACTACATTTATATAATTATTATGTACATACCTCGACTACCATAATATGGGCATGTGCCTACTGTGGTACTGTGGTAGTCGAAAAATCTGTAAAAACTGTATACATCTAAGATATTTTTATGAATAAAGAATAATAAAATAAAAAAAAGTTTCGAAAAACTAATGACTAATAGCGTTCCCGTAATGACAGGTATTTAAAGTACGCTTCACACATATCAAATTAAAAGATACTTGCCAACTAAATCAATGATTTTTTTTTATAAAGATGGTACACGCCAATTGCTTTGATTAGTGAACTTCATACTGTTGCTCCCTAACGCCACCTAGGGTGTGTTGTTTTAATTACATCGACCAACATCCACCACGTTCACGGAATGATTTGATAAACGTCAGAGAGCATTCGAATAGCCAAAATATGAAGAAAATAAACTGATTTAATTTATAGATATATTCTTAATTTGATGATTTTTAATATTTTTAATTTAATATTAAAATATGACATTTTTAAATTCGTAATTGTAAACATTTTTTACTTGTCTGAACTATAAAACAAGGTACTAGGGCCAGTCAATAAGTAATGCCTCCAATTTTGTTTTCTCCTTTAATTGTCAAGAAATAAAAAATGCAATTACATGGGCTGAAAATCATACTATTGACAATTAATTTGTTTCTTTTCAATACAATGTCCATCCACAGCTTTGGTCCATATTTTAACAAGGGCATGTATCACAGAGTTGTAAAAAGCACGGTCACATCCAGAACACCATCGCCATAACTTTCACCGCCAATCACAGTTTTGAAATTTTTTGTCCTTGGTGAGTTTGTGTGATGCCATTCCATTGACTTCCTCTTTCATCCAGGTTAAAAAAAATTAACCCATTTTTCGTCTCCGGTCACATTTTTTTTCCAGAAACTAAGAGCTGCAAGTGTTGTGAGGCCATTGTCTTTCTTGTTTTTTTATTCTGGCTGGTTAAGTTTCTTGATATCTACCTTGCAAAACTTTTGTTGAAAAATCAGTTGTCGAATAATCGTCATCACACTGCCTTTACTGAGGGAGAGAATGCGACATGTGCAGTTATCTGGGGTCATCACGAATAAGAGCAGTCGCTGCAATCAACGCTTTTCCTCAGCCAGCGGTGTTAGTCCTTCAGCTTCGTAACAGTAACGAACCCATCGTCTAGCAGTGCTGATGTCCACTGATGCATCATGGTACACATTTTTCAGTCTTTCATGAATGTGAATTTTTGCGTTTCCCCTTTACAGTCAAGAATCAATCACAGAACGCTATCTATTACGAACATCGATGTCGGCCATTTTGCAACCAACTTCTGTGCTGCCACCTGTTGACGCAAGATGTTACTACTGCAGCAGATTGTAGAAGAAGTGCCTTGTGGGCACGGTACCTATATTTTGAAATAAATATTGTAGTAATATTATGTTATTTTATTGAGAAAAACTTAGTCAGAAGCATAATGCTCACCTCTCTGATTCTGACTTCTGACCCGTATGAGGGGTAGATAACAGTGGCGGTCTATGAGTTTTCAGTAAGCTAGAGTGCTAAGATCGAAAAATACGACATTACTGATGTTGTTGTAGCTGAAAATGATTTTTTTTTTCAAAATTTCAACTTTTTGTATGGAAATCTTTCATACAAAGTATGTGGATGCGGCGCATCCCTTGACTGAAAGATCCCTGAAGATCTTCATACAAAAAGTTGAAATTTTGAAAAAAAATTAAGTTACTAACTAACTAACTAACCATCACGCCGTTTCCCCGCAGGGGTAGGCAGAGAGGACGGACCGCCAAACAACTCGGTCTTGGCACACACTCTTTGCCTCACTCACATTCATACATCGTCTCATACATTCTCTTCTATTGTTCTGACTTTTGACATGGCCCAACTCAAGTATTTGATTCACTTGATCGTGCCACGTCTTCCTCGGGCGTCCCCGACTTCTTCTACCATTCACATTCGCGTCGTATATTCTTCTTACACTACTTTCTTCGTTCATTCGCTCTACATGCCCAAACCATCTGAGGGTCCCTTTCTTAATCTTACTCATTATGCTTACATCAGCCTTACATTCTTTGCGGATATCCACATTTCTCACACGATCATACATTGTTTTACCACACATACGTCTCAGGGATCTCATTTCAACAGCATTCAGCTTACTTTCATCCTTCCTCTGCCAGTTCCATGCCTCACTGCCATACATCAGGGTAGGTACCAGGACTCCATTGTGGACTGCTAGCTTCGCTTCTTTCGACAGTTTTTTATTAGCGCCAACGGCATTCAGTCCACCATTAATGGAGTTAATTTCATTTTCCGTATTTGTAAAAAGCATTAACCTTGTGGCTCGCCATAATTTTACAATAAAAAAAAATTTATGAGTTTTTATTGTAAATTAATTTTCAGCACAATAACTTCAATAACGTCATATTTTTCAATTTTAGCGCTCTAGCTCGCTGAAAACTCACGGACCGCCACTGGTGGGTAGGACTCTGGGGTCAGTGTGTTCAGGAGTAATGGACGTATGATTCCACTCATCCCACTGCGGTGAATAGGCAGTGGGTCAAGAGAGTCCGGCTGGAGGTCAAAAAGACTCCCTCAACCGGCCTGCCCCGCATTTGCATGGTAAAATACATACCTAAACAAACCTCACCCCATGAACCCGGGTGTACCGGACGTGATTTTGATATAATAGTATTTAAAATAATGTACTATTCTGTAATTTGATAGACACACTTAAGAGCGTTTAACCAGCCAGCGGACGAAAATCCACATTTCGTCGAAAGTTGTTCTTCCGATCGTGCAGGGCGGTTACAATGAGAAAGATTAATTATTCTCCGTACCAGCTTTTTTAAATTATAACTCAATATCGAATTTATTACAATCCAAATTAGCTTTAATTTATACCTTCATCCAAAAATGCTGAAAGGCGTGATGATAAAACTATTAAAATAGTGTACTTTTTGTAGTTATTTTTTGATTATAAGTATTTATCATTTTTCAATAATGTCTAAATTTAATAAGAATGTTAAAAAAATCTGAAATATATTAGTTTGTAAGTGCGCAAATAAATACACAAATGGACCAATTTTCGTCAAGAAACACATGTAGGTACATATTTTTTAATGATTTTATTGAAACTAAAATTAAAATTCTAATACATAACTCTGCTAGATAATGTATTGATTTATTTTACTGCATGATTACATTATTTGAAATGGGTGTGGTATAATACAAAAACTTTTTTGAAAATTTAACAAATCTGCCAACGACCTATGGAATAACCTTATTATACTAAAAATTAAAAAAAATTCTAAAAATTTATTACATACGAATGCTAGATAAAAGAACAATCTTTCGAAATCCATTTATAATTTTTTGTGGAAAAGAGTCAATACGTCTAAAAACTTTTTTGAAAATGACGTATTTCCGGCGTTCTCTGGTAATGCCCTCTTAACAGATTCTCCAACACACTTTGGATGGAGATTACTTCTTGGGAATAAATAGATGCTTGAACTTTATCTGGTTTTAAATACTTCGCGTATACAATATTGACCTCTGTTGATCATCTTAGGTACTAAGCTACCTGCCATCTAGCGGAATCTAAGGACAGTTCTTATCACTGCCATCTATGTCCAAAAGCCGGAAGCTTTATAGATACACTACAAATAATAATTCCTGTAATTAATGAATAAATCGACTGCCGGGGGTCAAGCAATTCCAAGGGGATAAAAAACAAAGCTTGACCCCTTCACTCCTTCTTTCCCCTCTGTGTACACCTACCTACCTACTTACTTATTTTGTTACTTTGCATAAAATTATGATTTGTGCGCCTTCTTGGTCTGTTGTAGGTACATGCCTACAACCCTTTTACTTTGCGCAAATTCAAATTTATGCAAATTCAAATTTATGCAAATTCAAATTTATGCAATGTCTCTTTATGCACCCAATTTGTGCAAAACCATGTATTGTTATCCTGCACAAATTGGCTCTATGTAACCTCTACCATCTATTTTTGTGCAAAAACTCATGAATTGTGTTACACACTCTGTTATTTTCATAAAAATCTACTCTGTTGTGCAAACTCACAAATTATCAAAATAAATATCAAGGAAGCGTGGCGTGACAGGGAGATGTTGCCCTGCCTCCCCGATCGAACTACAACGGGGACTTTCTTGCCCTGCCTCCTGCAAGTTGGACTTCTTCTTTCCTCTGGCCTGCCCACCCTGAAGAACTTATACAATTTGTCGAAACGCCTCTGTCAAGGCGCAGGTTTCCCCTCTATTCCGCTCTACCTCTCTTCTTCCCCTTGCCTTCGATCCGTTTCTCCCTTTACCTACAATTTCTCCCCATTTTCCCTCGCCTTTTCCCCATTTCACCCTACTCCTTAGGCGTCGAAACGGCGGTCCCCTACAGCAGGCGGCTACAGTGCCCGTCCCGTACACCGTGCATCCCAGCTAAGTCACCAAACCCAGCGAACCACTTGGGGTGTTGGTTATCCAATAAATGGTTCCCGGGGCGGCGGTACCCATACCCGCCTCCCAAATTGTAAAATAAATATTAATATAACCCTCCCACTGCCGAGCAAGATGATGGGTCGAGAGAGTTCTGTTAGAGAGGTCAAATGGTCTCCATCAACCTCTCCCGATCTGACCCGCCACACTGTAAGTGGGCAGACGCGATGGGCAGCGAATCACTTGAGGTGATGAATGGCAGGGGTGTTGGTTATCCAATAAATAACCTAACAAAATCGCCTAACAAAATGAGTTATTTAAAAGGAACACACAACAAAATGTGTATATTCTTAATAATATCTAAATATAGGTAATAGGCGTAAAAAATAGGCATAAAAAATGGAGTCGAGAAAAGGTTCATATAAACGCAAAGAAAAGGTCCATTTAAGCAAAAACAATGTGGTTTTTATTTATTTGGAAAATATTTTTATAAGAAAAACAAAATTTTATCAAGGAAAACTGTCACAGATAAACTTAGTCATAGATTGTATTTTTAAAAATAAAATGTTATCAAGGAAAACTGTCACAGATAAACATAGTCATTAGATTGTATTTTTAAAACATCTTTTGGTGCGATCATACATGTTTTTGTATGTAATTTACATTTATATCTTCTATAAAGTAATTAACAATTTTATTTTAATTCCATTCAAGCAAAACGATAGGAAAAGCTTCAATTTATCCGAAACATATTTTTTGTATTATTTATAATGCAGCTTATATTACATAAAGATTAATTGAAAATATAGTGATTTCGTAATCCATGCCAATCGATGCTATTAGTTTTGTTTAAAAAATTGATGGTTTTATAGTCAGCCCCCACTGTGCCGTTGACGTGTGTTATTTTGGAATAAATCATGCGGTGCTTGAAGTACACAAACAGCTTACCGTCAACAGATATCTGGAAAGATAAATTATTCATATATGTGGGTGGGGACTCCAGATACTAATATCTACAGCCTGTATGTTTGACGAATATCTACAGCTCATATGTTGAACTAATATCTACGAACTTCAGAGTGTTGACTAATATCTACAGAGCGTAGGTTGAACTAATATCTACAGAGCGTAGGTTGGACTAATCAGCTAAATGTGTCCAATAGTCCGATATTAGGGATTTTTACATACATACTTACATAAATTAAGTTTTTTAAACTGCATACGCAATATTACGTTATTCCAATATGCTATACATAATTGCAAATCCAACCTCTGACAGTACTGTAGATATTCGTCAACACTTTGGTTCTCATAGATATTAATCAACAGTTTGAGCTGTAGATATTCGTCAACACTTTGATTCCCATAGATATTAGTTCGATTTTTTCAGTTTTTGGAATTCCTGTAGATATTAGTAGACGCCTCCGTGGGTGGGTACATACATTTTTACTTAACATTATTTATTATCAAATTTTACGATTTGGGAGCCATTTATTGAACAACCAAAACCTCTGCCACAGGTCAGCCAAAGTAATTCGCTGCATTTGGTGACCTAGGAAGGGTGCTGTTCGTGGGGTGAGGTTTGTTGAGGTCTCGGTGGCGGATGCGTCTGCCCACCTATGCTGGCGAGCCGAATCGGGAGAGACTGGTTGAGGAAGACCTAACCATACCTCTCCAGCCGGACTCTGTCGTATCAAGGCCCATAGGTTTGATGAATTAATTTGAATTAACGAGTGCAGCCATAATTAATAATATTCAGAGTACAAGGTCAAGACGACAGTCCATAAAACAAAATGATATAAATATCTGTCCTGGATTTTAATGATTTCAGAAAAAAAAACGTTAAAACGTTTAACGAGCAATATTTAGTTCATTTTTGAAAATGGCCGAATAAGTTCATAGTTTGAAGAATCTATGTTCATAATATCTGTAATGTCTCTTAATATGACTCATCGCTTTGTACCGCAGTGAAAAGGATGGACTCATATGTCCCTTCCTTTTTTGCTTCCCAGAACTTTCTCTCCTTCCTTTCTCTTAAAAGGCTCCCCACATTGCATCCGCAAAGATGACATAGGCTTTGAGGGATATTTTTTCTCTTCGTGTCCTCCTGTGTGGAGCGGAGCCAATGCGAAAAAATTAAAAACATTCCCGGTGATTTGTCACAAAAATTTCACTTAACAAATCTTCCAAAATGATTATTTTAAGAATAAGTGGAATAAACTTACTTTGAAGTCTTCCTCTTTTACCTCCAACTCAATTTCGAATTCCCCCGACTCTTTAATCGGCCACCCACCATACTTTTCTTCTTCTTCCCAACCAGTGGCAAAAATCAAGCTGTTTCTGACCACTGTCTTTTCTGATAGATGGAAACTGCAGTGCAGTGCAACCAGCGCCGGATCTGCCATACGTTCAAAAACGTGCAAAAACCTGGCGCCAACTCCGAAGGGGCGCCGTGAGAAAATAAATATTGTATTAAAATTTAGTTATAATATTCCCTGAATCGTTTAAAAATTACCCATAGTACGAAATAATTATTACGCTCTCGCAACACTTTCCAAAGAAACAGAACGCGCACGCATTAGGTTGGTATCAACGGCTTACGAATTTATAGTCAGTTACAGAATTTTTTTACAAATTCCATATATTTAGTTTAAACGTAAGATCTATTTTTCCATAAATCTTTTACCGTCTTTTACGACGAATAGGTGCGATCCAAATTCAATAACCAATCACAGCGCGGTATTTTTGTTCGTAAGCCGTTGATACCATACTTCAGTGTTAAGTGTTTGTTCGCTCAACACAGGGGAAATGCAAGGTACAAATTTGAGGTTATATTCTTATTATCACTGCTCACTGTCTCTCGTTGGGACTGCCTGTTGCTAGTCAGAAGCTGTATATCTATTCTTGTGTTGTACGTTGCCATCAGAACGTATTTGTATTTGCTTTTTCTAATATTCGCGTTGGGTATATAGGTACATAAACGCAGTAAATCTCAAGAATATCTAATGGACCTAGTTCAGCGAAACCACCCGCATTGTCTCGTAAACTATATTTTAAATCATGGTACGGGCACAAACAAACAATTCGTTGAATTATTTTAAAGCATAACTTACAAAGAGTTTTTCCTAAAATAATTAAAATAGCACCATAATTTATGTTTACCCAATAGATTCAGAGAGTATAGGGCTCCTGGCGATCCTCTCTTTAAAAAAAATGAGTGTGAGAGCTACCGCCAGGTCACTTGGAAAAGTTACACCCTTTATATGTGTTGATTTTATTTGATAAATTAGTGTAAAAAAAATAATAATAATAAAAAAAAAAAAAAAAAATTGGGATGAATGAATTTTCAATCAAAATAAAAATGTAGGGGGGGGGCGCCATCGGTACCTACTGCACAGGGCGCCAGATTTCGTAGATCCGGCCCTGAGTGCAACGCCGACGATACTTCCAATTTTCACAGTTTCAGGGAAGGTTACAGCAAACTGAAATCGAAGTAAAACAATATTAGGAATTGGTAATATGACAACAACAATCTGATTTTGAATTTGGGAATTTTTGTAATACTGGAAGTAATATTATTATATTCGTTATCAACATACATACTAATTTAATTAAAGGTGTTTGTCAGCGCTTCTCAGTTAGTTCTTAATGTTTATTTAATTAAATGAAGACAATATTAGCGAAACTCAATCGAAATCTGGAGACAGAAAAATCAGAAAAGTTATTGGCTCCGCTGGGACTCGAACCCAGAACCCTTTTCTTACATGGAAACAGCTCTACCGATTAAGCTACGGAACCCATATTAATTCGGTCACTTTTAACTGTATCATACTTAGTTCGAGTTGAATCTTGTAATCATATATAAAGATAGCAGCCAATAATATGTGCGTTAAGTAAATGAAGATAATGTTGGTAGTTCTTAGTCGAAGTATGATACAGTTAAAAGTGACCGAATTAATATGGGTTCCGTAGCTTAATCGGTAGAGCTGTTTCCATGTAAGAAAAGGGTTCTGGGTTCGAGTCCCAGCGGGGCCAATATCTTTTCTGATTTTTCTGTCTCCAGATTTCGATTGAGTTTCGCTAATATTGTCTTCATTTAATTAAATATTATAATTTGAGATTTTACTCATAAAGTTTAAAAAATTAATAATAAATCTTAATGTTTATGTTTGGAATTTTTAAATTTATTACTACGTACTTTACGTAGTAATAAATTAAAAAAAATATATTTTAACAAAACAATATATTATTGTATATTGTTTTGTTAAAAATTTTGTTTATTTATTTTTATTTTTAGTGAATCTGAAGTACACTAATTTGTCTGAATATGGGTAGACTTACTAAACGTGCTGCTCATATGAGACAGACATTACTTGACCATAACGACGTTACGGTAGGTGACTCAAAGATCCGGATAGCCTATTAAAGATTCGGCCGAGTATCGTTAATTTGCTCCTAAGAATTGAAGAGTTCCGTTACTTTGTTATGGATCCCATAATCAGAACCTAACCAAACTTTCATCAAACTACCCTTGAACTTGAAGTACATCCTTTCCAATAAAATAAAATCATAGAAATCAGTTGGCGTGATATTGAGTTATTCGTCTATTTGTCGCGCACACACTTAATGCAAATTTCTCATGGATGCCATTATCAAAACTGTACCAAATTGAAATGGAACTTCACGGAAAACACCAGCTTTCAAATAAAAAAAAGAATCATCAATATCGGTTCACTCAGTCGAAAGTTCTAAGGCAACAATCATAAAAAAAATAAAATAAAAATATAGTCGAATATTGAGAACCTCCTCCTTTTTGAAGTCGTTTGAAAAATTAAATAAATTAATAATAAAAGAAGGAAATATATGAGGTGTGTAGAATCAAATGCAGCATTCTCCACTTTTTTTCAAAAATGGACTAATGATACAACTTTGTTAATGATTCACTCTTTTACCTAGAAAAACAGTTATTTGGCATTAAAACCAACTCTTTATGCTTTAAAAATCCATTTTAAAAACTGCGTTAGTATCAAAGGCAGCAATCTCCAACGCACTTAAGAAACAAAACCAGCATTCTCCAATTTGACCAATGGTAAGCCTCCATTTGATCACGTGACAACATGGCCGCCCATACAAAATTGTATGGTCGTGTTTTGAATCTGTCGCTCTAATTTTACTGTTTTAAATAGTTTGGAGTGAATTTAGAAATAAAAACAAGATGCCAGTGTGATTATGGACTCTCACCCTTCATCCGTGCCCAAGAAAAATGCAAGGAAGAAGTCAAGGAATCCAGAAAAATGGAAAGCAAAAGTAGTCAAAATTCTAAGATGAGCTGTCATAAAATACCGTTTATTTCAGAGGCGTGGAGTGGCAAAATATTTTTTTAGGTATTAATTAAAATTCATAAATTTGGATGAAAAAAATATTTTATCTGAACAACAAAAAGGTTGTCGCAGAAAACATATGGGATGTAAAGAACAGTTAGTTATTGATTCTGTAATTTTAAAACAAATTCAAAATCAAAAGCGTAATTTACATACTTGTTATATAGATTATCAAAAAGCTTTTGATAGTGTCCCGCACTCGTGGCTAATCAAAATATTAAAAATATATAAAGTTAACCCAATTATAATTAGCTTTTTGAAAAATATTATGTCCTTTTGGAATACAGATTTGCTAGTTAATTTAAAAGGTAAGAAAATAGTAGTACCGGGCATTTCAATAAAAAGAGGGATTTTTCAAGGAGACTCATTGAGCCCTCTTTGGTTTTGCTTAGCATTGAATCCCCTTTCTAAAATGTTAATTAAAAGCAAGTTTGGAATAAAAATTAAGGGTAATACAAGAGAGAGTAGTATAGTTTCACATCTATTATATATGGATGATATAAAATTATTTTCAAATTCTGAATCAAATTTAGAGAAAATGATTAAGGTAGTTAAAATTTTTTCAGATGATATTAAAATGACTTTTGGTTTAGATAAATGTAAAACTATCCATATAGAGAAAGGCAAAATTGTAGATGGAGACGAGGGTATATTTAGAAATTTCAAAATTCAAAGTATGAAAGGGGATGAGGTTTATAAATATTTAGGATACCCGCAATCGAATAGATTAGATCACACTAGTATTAAAAATGATATTAGGATTAAATTTCAAACTAGGATCAGAAAAATTTTAAAATGCAATCTATCTGCTAAAAATTTAGTAAAAGCAATAAATACTTGGGCAATACCTCTACTAACGTACTCATTTGGCATAATTAAATGGTCCAATACAGATTTAGATAGTTTAGAACGATTAATTAGAACTACGTTAACAAAATTTAATTGCCATCATCCAAATTCAGCTATAGAACGAATTAATTTACCTAGAAATTTAGGAGGTAGAGGTGTAGTCAAAATAACATCTTTGAAACACAATCAGGTAGAAATGCTTAGAAATTTTTTCCATAGGAAAGCTAATAGCTCAGAAATGCACAAAATAATTTGCAAGGCAGATAGAAATATTACACCTTTAAATTTATATGACGAGAATGCCAACATTCTTATAAATACTAACCAGGAATTATTAGATTCCTGGTCAAATAAAATTATTCACGCAAAACACTTCAATTATCTCAACCAAACGTATGTTGACAAACTTTCGTCAAACAAATGGTTGAGTATTGGAGAGTTGAGCGCAGAAATAGAAGGATTTATGCTTGCCATTCAAGATAGAGTCATTAATACTAAAAATTATAGAAAGCATATAATCAAAGATATAAATCAAATTGATGATTTATGTAGAAAATGTTTGGCTTTTCCCGAAACTATAGAACATATTATATCGGGATGTTCTATATTAGCGCCTTCCGAGTATACATTTAGGCACAATCAGGTTTTAAAAATAATTCACCAAAGTTTGGTAATTAAACATAACTTGATTGATTGCCGTAATGTAGTACCTTATTATGAATATGAACCAAATTCATTTATAGAAAATGAATTTTATAAAATATATTATGATAAAACTATACTAACAGACAGAACAATTAGTCATAATAGACCTGATATAGTTTTACATGACAAAATTAAAAAAATAACTTATATCATTGATGTAGCTATTCCAAATTCCTGTAATATTCAAAAAACTGTTTCTGAAAAAATTAGAAAATACACAGATTTACGAAATGAGATTAAAAGAATTTGGCATTCTCGGACTATAAAAATATTACCATTTGTTATTTCGGCCACTGGCATAATACCTAGGAATCTGATTCAAAATTTAAGCATATTAGATTTGTCAAAGAATTTGTATATAAAAATGCAAAAAGCAGTAATTTTAAATACATGTAGGATTACAAAAGATTTTTTAAATATTTATATTGAGGGATCAGTAGGATTTATAGGTTCAATTAGAAATGCCACAGAGCCGAACCCTCTGATATGAAAATATCTGGAGTCGGTGAATTATATTCCCATTTGGTCTCTAGTAGGTTGACATGTTGTTCTTGTATTGTTTTGTATTTATAATACTTATATAGTGCAATTGCATAACGTGGAACACTAGATGATCATTTGGGGAAGTGTATGAAAGGGTTTAGTTTTTCCTTTTTTTTTTTTTTTTTGGGGGGAAAATTTAACCCGGACGTTTAAATCTGGTGCTTATAAAAAATTAATATGCATAGACATGTTTTACTTTTATAATTAAATCTAGGATTCATAGCCTTGTACATAAACATTCCGAATTACATGTTTAGTGTTGAAAATTTTGCGAGTTTCAAGCCAATTTTGATCAAAATAATTAACCTTCATTATTTTTCTTCTTTTTTTTTAAATTTTCTCTGTTAATATTATTATTTTATTTTTTGAAGTGAAAGCTTCTTTAGCACCGTTGTGATTTGAAACTCGAAACAAAAAAGTGACACTAAAATAGACAAACGCATATATCTATAGGATTAAGGCTACGAAAGAATAAGATAATAATTGATCTCCTCTTCGTGCAGTGCTTGTCCCCACTCTTGTCTACTTTAGTTTTCTGCAGGTTTCATTTGTACCGCGTGCGAACTGCACACTTGTATTTTTTTTACATTAGCTCCACACAGGAGGCCCTGAGGAAAATAATTCCAGGGCTATAAATAACTCAGGGCCTTTGTCATCTTTGGGGATACTGTGTGAAGGGTCTTTTTAGGAAAAGAAGGCGAGAAGGTTCTGGGAAGGAAAAGAGTATTACGGGTGGGTAGGAATCTGGGGGTCAGTGTGTCCAGAATGACGGATGTGTAAATCTATCCCTCCCACTGCGATGTTTCGAGAGATCACAGCTGGAGAAGTCAAAGGGACTCCCACAACTATTCTCTCCCGATCCGGCCTGCAATCCAGCAGGTGTGCAGACGCATCTGCCGCCAAGACCCGGACAAACCTCACTCCATAAACCCGGGCATCCCAGCTAAGCCACTAAACGTAGCGAACCACTTAAACAGAGGTTTTCGTTATTTGTTTTTGGGGTGTTATGCCGTGTTGCGCTACCTCCTTCTTTAGCCAAAGTGCCAAAGCAAATGTTTGGGACAGCGTTGCAGTGTCCGAAACTTTGGCTAAAGAAGGAGGTAGCACTACACGGCATAACACCCCAATAACAAATAACGAAAATACTTTTGGGTGTGAAAATCTAAAGTCATATCTATGGCAGAGGTAGATATTGTTTATCCAAAAAATGGTTCCCTGGGTGGCGGTACCCATACACACCTCCCAAATTCAATACTGTATGAGTACATTACAAAACCTATTTTTATTTTAATTATACTAAAATTAAAATCATAATAATAATCACGAACTTCCCTGTGATTTGTTCGGTCCATTATTGTGACGTCATATTTATTTGTCAGTATCAAAGTCAGCTTTCTCCACACGTGTGAGAAACAAAAGCAGCATTCTCCTTGGGTGAGTATCAAATGCAGCAATCTCCATAATTAAATCCGTTATAACTAATCAATCAATACAATAAACAAATTCTACTTTGGAAATTATAATAGATAAGCAGTTTCCCCTTTTGAATAAAATTATAAACTTATAAATACGTGAGAATTGTGGAAAAGAAACGTTTTTTTTAGTTTTCTCAAAATAACGCTTTTTGGAGAATGCTGCCTTTGATTCTATACCCCTCATATAATCAATACTTACAGATGACTCGCCCTCGATGAATGCCATGATTATGTTGTTAGGAGAGGACTGTACCAAAATATTGAATAAATTAAAAAATAATTCGTTCAATTGAATCTAGTTGGAAAAGTGAATACAATTTTTAAGATTTGAGATCTTTTATATTGCCCATTATCTTATCAAATAGCTTTTTAGGTACTGAATGGGCTACTAACATGAAATTTATTAGTGTTCAGTTCCCTTGAGATGATTTTTTCACAAAACCAGTGTTTTTTTAATGTACAGCACAGGGTCCCAAATGCCCCCAACCTCCTATACTATAGCATTCCCACTTGGGGTATGTTGCGAGGTTGAAGCTAAGTGGTGAGGGGAAGAGTAAGGAGTGGCAGGGGGATACGGGAGGCGGGAGGGGAACGAAGGAGGTGGTTCATGGGAGACATGCCTGGAGGAGGAGGGTTCACGGGACAGGGGGATAGGGAGACGAGGGGAACGGAGGCGGAACGGGGACGCATGGGAATGGACACGCAAACAATTTATTTTTTATGCGGCATTGCAATGCTTGCCGGGTGTTTACTAGTATGTTATATATTAACGTGTGAATTTAATCTAAAAAATACATACATGTGCCACTGAATATATTGATCTACACAAAGGAAGGACAACTGATTGATCAAGTCGTTTGTCGATCATCTGCGCAAGAAAGAATTTCGATATTTTAGAGAGCGTTTGACCAATTTCACCGGAACTTAAGAAAAATTATAAGCTTACTTTGAGCACGCGGACACGCCCACAACACACTTCTTGCTATGCAATTAGACTGCGATTTTAGAAAAAAAGTTCGGACTGGTGAGACTAAACTGTCAAAATCACATGCACAAAATAATCAAGGATGGACATCGTAGATCAAATATATCACATTTTTTGAATTTGTGATTTCATCTCAAACCTTAGCCATTTTAGCAATCGGTGGCTGAATTGAAAAATGGGTGCGGGGTCCAGATGTCGCGGGTTCAATTTCTCTGCCAGTTAAGTCCTCTTTCGATGCACAAGCATTATGATGTGTTCCGCTTATTATGATGCTAGTAGGAGATTTTCAAATGGTCAGGTTATTCTAAACCGGGATTCATAAATCATATGAAACTTTTTCTTTTAAAAAAGTAGTACCCAATAAATAGACAAGCTTGTGATGTATCGCCTCTCTGATCTTTTCTTTTCTTTTAACTTTTCTCTTGGCTGTGAACAATGTTTAAATTTTCCTAAGGCTTTACATATATGTATAATATGGGTGGAAAATTCCTCCCTTACGTCACACAAGCCTCCATGAAAATCTGACCCTCATCTCTCTTCAATAACTACAGGTAGCTATTTAAGCATCCTTGTACTACATATCT
Source organism: Limnephilus marmoratus (assembly GCA_917880885.1). NCBI lineage: Eukaryota > Metazoa > Arthropoda > Insecta > Trichoptera > Limnephilidae > Limnephilus > Limnephilus marmoratus. The sequence continues at coordinate 27,422,028 of OU862928.1, forward strand.
TTATAGATATGTATTGGTACTTAACTACTTAATATGTTATTTTCGGCATTGAACGTAAATTTCCTGTATTTTATATTGTAAATCGTTGTGTAATAACCAAACGTTGTGTTTTTTTTTATTCACGGTATAGAATTCTAATTACTTTTATTTTGTGGTAACTTTGGTTCTAAAAGAAGCATTGGGTTTAGATTCTTCAGGATATCGTCCTTCAGGATATCGTCCTTGGAAAGTCGAAGAAATTTGGCAGACGTACCTTACAAAAAATAAAAGCTACCCTAAGCTTTCAGATAAAAATTTTATTTGTTTCAGGATTATCAAATTTTTCTCCAATACTTCCTCTATTTTGTCCTCATACATTTTAGACTATTCTTCAAATTTATTTTAAAAGAAGGTTTTCATCATGTATCTCAAACTCTTTTCTTATCTCAAACTTCTTCTTCTGCTTGGGAGCAGTTGAGACTTTTGAGCGGTATTCACATAAAAAAAAATAAAAAAAAAAAAAACAAAAAATAAGGACATGTAATTTTTTAATTTTCTAATTTCCCCCATTTTTCCAAAAAAATAAATTTCCGTACTTATTCGAATGAGAATCGGACATTGTTCCGTTCTTTCTCACCTTTCTAAAATTCATGTGCTAGACTCCCCAGATTGTACATTCTGTGGCTAGATGTGGGAACAGTAGATCACATATTTTTAGATTGTCCCTCTCTAAATAAATATCCTCTCTTCTATCAAGCGTTATCTAAAATTGCCTCCCCTCCATTCAACATCTCATCTCTTCTAAGTCTGAACTCTACTCCCATCTTCCATATAATTCTGAAATTTGCACATATAAATAAAATTAATAAATAAATTAACCTTTCCTTTCTCTGTAATTTTAAATGATGGCCTAGAACACCCCTGAAGGGTGAAAACCAGAAATAATTGAAAAAAAAGAACATGTAAGTGGCCCAATGTTCCATTAATTATTATAAATATCACAGGAAGCAAATTGATTAATTTTGATGAGAATTTTAGATGTACCTTTATTATTGTGTTTACTTGTGATTAAATTGATAAAATACCTTTCTTAGAAATCGCACAATTGATTTAATAATTATCTTGATGCAATAATATTTTTCCAAATTGATGCATTGAGTGTACGCAGACAATTCTCTGATGCGATGTTGCAATATAAAATCGTAAATAACATAACTGACTGTCCTGAATTATTGAACAGAATAGATTTTAAAGTACCTACACGGCACACTTTTAAATAGAAACACTGTTGACTGTAATACAAATTCTAACCAAAATGCTTGCCTGATAAGACTGTGTTCAACACATAATAACATTTTCTCTAATATAGATATCTTCGATTGTGACGAAAGTAAATATTAAAATTCTATTAAAAGTTTAAATTATTAAATGAGTTCAAAAATGCATAATGATATATTATGTAATGACATATATTATGTCTACCTCCTGTTATATGTAATATCTTTTAGTTGATGTAAGATTTCAGTTTGAGTTAATTATTAATTTCTAGATACACCATGTAATAGTATAATGAGGAAATCTATAATTGGTTTCTCAGTAAGGTAAATTAAACATGTAGAAATTAATCACATTGTAAACTGTTGATTTCCCTAAAATAAAATAAATAAAGAAATAAATTACTGATGACAGTATATTGGTATGCAGAGAGGATGGATCGCCCCAAACTACTCTGTCTTGGCACACACTTTTTGCCTCATTCACATTCATACTTACTCTTCTATTATCTCACACTTATCTAACTCATTGTTTATTTTTTTTCAAATTGTGGTCGGAAACTTTGGATTCATAAATTTTATTTATTTTGCGGTTAACTTTTAGATTTGAATATAAAGCGTGGTGTTCTAACTCCGTTTAGATCATATATTTAGGTAATTTTTTTCTTTGCGTCACTTAGTTTACAAAATGGAAAACTTGAAATATCGCGTTATTTACGAGTACGAGTATGAGAAAAAATTATACTATATTTAATGCAGATAAAAAAACTTTTAGCTTCAATTTAACTTTTAACTTAATAACTTTTAACTTAATCATTCATGATTAAATAAAAAATTGAAGACATGGCTAATAAACAAAAAAGGACTGACATTACCAAACTACGTGGAAACTCTAACTCTACTGAAATCAAACAGTATTAATTATTAGACTAGCGACTTTAACCTGTCAAGGGCCAGGGTTTTTTACCTTACCTTTTTTAAATTACCTTAATAACAAGAATGGAGGAAGCTATTTTAAGCTTTATTTTATGTTATAAATTAATGGAATAAAATTTAAAATCGCATCCAAATTATTTGAATTAATATTCTTTTTTGAAATTCCAGTCTCGCGCGCGGGCGCGTTCCTGGCCTTTGAAAGGTTGATTGAAATATAAGAATCCGGCTAAGAATACAACTCTGATGCCGCGCCTTACGTCTTCGTACGTGGAGTTTGTTTACAAATCTACTTTTGTAATAGAACCGAAATAAAGCAATGCCAAAAGATTGCGTGATTAGCATCGCCTGGCAGGTATATTGGATTTGTAACTTCGTGAATCTCTCAGGATGTGGAGAGGTTGATGATAATATTATTATTATTGTAACTGGCAGTTGTGAATAATAATACCACGCGTCAATATATTATACATGACGCGGTTACTTTGTCCCGCTGACTAGCTGTCACTGGATCCGAAGAATCGACTAGCTGAACAAAAAGCCGCCCGCAGGGCCTAGCAGCAACTTCTAGTAAGTATATGTATATTTTTCCATGTATTTTGTATTTTTTTGGAACTTTTTATGTATTTTTTTAAGCTTTTATGTAATAAGGAACTCCAGTCCAATTTTTTTTAATAAAGAATGTTGGAGTTTTACCTACCATTAAAACTCTTATTATGTTGTCTTGCTTATCCAGAATATATAATGTGAGATATCGGGCTTATTTCCCGCCAGGGCCCGTCATAAAATCCAGATGCAAGTGTGGCTGGGCATTTACTGGGCAATCAACTGAATCCTGAAGAGGGCCAGAGAAAACCAGAAATATGTCATTTTCAAATCAGATTTTAGACGTATTGACTCTTTTCCACAAAAAATTATAAATGGATTTCGAAAGATTGTTCTTTTATCTAGCATTCGCGTGTAATAAATTTTGTATTTTTTTTTTAATTTTTAGTATAATAAGGTTATTCCATAGGTCGTTGGCAGATTTATTAAATTTTCAAAAAAGATTCTGTATTATACCACACCCATTTCAAATATTATAATCATGCAATAAAATAAATCAATACATTATCTAGCAAACGTATGTTTTAGAATTTTAATTTTAGTTTCAATAAAATCATTAAAAAATATTTACGTACATGTGTTTCTTGACGAAAATTGGTCCATTTGTGTATTTATTTGCGCACTTACAAACTAATATATTTCAGATTTTTTTAACATTCTTATTAAATTTAGACATTATTGAAAAATTGTAAATACTTATAATCAAAAAATAACTACAAAAAGTACATTATTTTAATAGTTTTATCATCACGCCTTTCAGCATTTTTGGATGAAGGTATAAATTAAAGCTAATTTGATTTGAAATAAATTCGATATTGAGTTAAAATTTTAAAAAGCTGGTACGGAGAATAATTAATCTTTCTCATTGTAACCGCCCTGCACGATCGTAAGAACAACTTTCGACGAAATGTGGATTTTCGTCCGCTGGCTGGTTAAACGCTCTGAAGACTGGGGCTCGAAATTGATGAATAATAGTTTGGAGCCAATCCGTACTTTACTTCCACCTGCTTCAGAGAAACTGCTGAATACAATTTTTTGTAATTGCAAAAAGGCTGTACAAACAATAATTGTCGATGCAGAAAAGTTGGATTGTTATGTTCACCAGTCTGCACCAACTGTCAAGGCCACTCTTGCACTAATGCTGAATCAAATGCAACAGATGAAGATTCTTTCGAAAACGATGAGGATCTAACTGATATATCTCTCTTCTTAGAGCAGTCAACACAAATTGAGCAAAAAGAGGAAGAAGAGAGCGAGGAAGAAGAAACGAGTGATAATGTAGAATCTGATGATGAATAATGTAAATTTTTTGCTGCTACAATTGGCCGCACACGCCGGACCAATTTTACCTTTTTACCTGAAAAGTGCCTCTAAAATTGGAATTTCGAAAAAAGGTATTTATCTTTTTTACTTGTACTATCGTGTAGAATCTCCTCCCGAAGTTAATGCACTTTACCCCCGGACACCCTGTATCGTGGAGTATTTCTACTGGGGAAACCACATTTTAAAAAAAGCGCCAAGTACACTACCTCAAAGGTGGTGCGGAAATGTGTGCATACCTACGGTCTGAAATCGCGATAATTCGAGAACGGTGCTTCGTAGAGAAAATAGTATGTATACTTTTTTGTAGAGAATTTTACGATCTATAGTCTGTCAAAAAAGAGTAGAAAATATATGAGGGCGCCACTGTTGATCAAATGGCAATACTAAACACATAACCCATGGTGTTAAAGTAAAGCAGTGTAACCTACATTTTTATAAAAAATTAAAAAGGCATAATAGTGGAAAAATATTTTTTCATTGCAGTATAGATACCCGCCGATCTCAAAATTAGAATTGCGTATAGGTATATTATTATTATACCTTTGCAATTTTGTGTTAATATAATGAAGAATAACTATAACGTAATGAAATATAAAGCACAGTTTAGAAATTGCTCACATTTATTTAATACTAGATAAAGTACCTAGCGTTGCCTGGGCTTTAGATCATGTCTCTAATTTTACATCTGAATATATTAACTCATTCAGATCTATGGCACGACCAAGTGAATCAGATACTTGAGTCGGGCCATGTCAAGAGTCAGAATAATAGAAGAGAATGTATGAGACATTGTATGAATGTAAACGAGGCAAGGAATGTGTGCCAAGACCGGGATGTTTGGCGGTCCGTCCTCTCTGCCTACCCCTGCGGGGAAACGGCGTGATGGTTAGTTAGTTAGTTAGTTCAGATCTAAAAGTAGTGTTACTAAACTCAACATTAGTGATTCTTCCTTTCTATCTATCGTTAAATTCAAATTTATGTTAAATTAAATTAAAGCAAATCGCTTTATAAATCACCTTTTAATCAATTTTATGTCATGAAGAAAAATGTTTTTTAAAATGTGGTTTACTGTGTTTTGCACATTCAGTGTCATTGCACTTCAAAAAAATATTTGACAGTTAAATTGGTGTTGCCAGTCTACAAATTTAGTAGTTCAAGTTTTTATATTTTCTTCTCTATTTTGACAGACTATACTTAATAAATTGTATTTAATTGTAACGCAATTATTTTCATGGTAGTTATTCAGTCGGTTCTTGCTCAGAATGAGTATTATTAATTTCGGGTGCCGTTGGAACGATTGATAACAAATTCAAATTGCCTGGATGGTTGCTCGATTGTTTTTGGAAAAAGAAACGGTTGTAAGGGTCACGTCTTGAGATAGCAATGGATTTGGTCGGAAGTTTGATTTGTAAGGAGTTTTGATACTCGTAAATTATTGTGTAAATTTGCAATATAATGCAACTACACCTTCAAATTAGTGCTGTGAAGAAATATTGTTTGACGCTCGTAATGACGATGAAAACAACCCACCGATAAATAGCCATCGAGATTTACTGATCACAGCTTGTTACATAAATGTTTTGGTCGGGCGTGTTTACAGCTTATGTCGTTATATAAAACAGCCACGTACAATCCAATATCACCGAGGACAACTTTGATGAAGATTGCAGGCGCTTCTTAAATGACATTTAAAGTCTAGCGGGCCTTTGTGGATGGACTGGAATCTTGGATGCTTCACGGTGTCATGGGCTTGCGAAGCTTATCTCTCTCTCTCTCTACCTACATTTTTTTGAGTTTACAAAGGTATTTATGTAGATTATGTTTTTGCTTGTCAATAATAACAAGTACATTTTGTTTAATGTGAGTTCTTTTATTTACATCAGATAGTAGCTTTCTTTTATCCCACGCAGGACCCTGAGATGATGATGAGAGCTCATGCAAACGGAATTTCTCTGCTAACTGAGAAAGGTACGTGTCAAACTTTTACTCAATATTTTTTCGATAGCTCTTACCGTTTCAGAGATATACGCAAAAAACCAAAAATGGTAACCTTTGACCTCGAAAAAAAAAACCTTGCCAGAGCGGGATCGATGGGGACTTATGACATAGCATTCGTAATGACGTTGTTAGAGAATGGTTTTTTGTGGTAGAAAGACTTCAAATGAAAAACAGCTTCCTTCAATGGCGGAATTCTTCTCGTTTATTCACTTTATAAAAGCACATATTACAGTTACTTTTCCCGAACCGACAAGCAGTGATATTGTGGTCATCAGACCATTTGCTAGTTAAATCTAGCTGTGTTTCAAGAGATCAGAAACATAAGAGAGAGCTCCATTATCTCAAAGCCATATTATTTTATAACAATAATTCCTAACACAAAACAAAACAACAAAACAAAATGCTACGCTAGCTGTCTTTTTAAACATACCCGGCCCAGCCCGGCGGGGAATGAGGAAAAACAACAGGTTTTTTCGAAATTAAAACAAACTTAAAACATACTAATTTTACACACAATAGACTACATATTTAAAAGATGTCTTAACTATCTACATCTGACGGGTCCGGGAACCTAACCAATAATTAAAATAAACTAAAGATTTGTCAATTTCTAAAAATCATGCAAAAAATTCATAATAAATAATAAAATCCACAACATTTATAACAGTCTGTAAAATTTAAAAAAAATAATGTCTCATTGTCTCCATGGAGAGTTTTGACTTAAGCAATAATAATAATTTAACCAACACCATTCACCAATAGTAATAAATCATTAGTTCGCTGTTAAGTGATTATAAATTCATCATCGACTATTTCACTAGCATAGCACTGCCAAGAACAGTATGAACACTTCAATGGGTAGACTTCAATCGGCTAGCGGCGTCCAGCGGTGATCATCATAATTAGATTTGTACATCAGCATGTACCTCTGTATATCATCATTTGGGGAAGATCATCATAAATTAAGGAGCGGCCGTGCCCTGGGAAGCAGAGAGTACCATTAGTTCTGCAGCGAGGATGATCAATTCGTGGTTGTTGACTTGAAGCCCCAGTGGCTTCAGACTGGATACTGTAGTGTCAATAACACCAATACAGATGTTCCATGATTACTGATGCGGTTTGGTTGCATCGGTTCAGCCCTAATTGCAGTTAGGCTGTGACCTTGGGAAGGTCCGTGGTTTGCCTGGTCGGGAAATTTAGATCCAAGTTTGATTCTATTGGCATCAAACATATTTTTGTGATGGGTCTCACAAAAGTGCCTTGTGATGTTTTGAGGGTAACTACCCTCAGTACTCCATCCGGGCCTGGATGAGTAGTTAATATGCGCGCCATCTTCCATAATGCAGGAGGCAGATTGTTTTCCATTAGGATTACTAGATCGCCCTTTTTTATGGCCTTTTGGTTGCTGGCCTGCCATTTGGTCCATTTTTGCAGCTCAGCAAGGTAATCTCGTTTCCATCTGAACCAGAAAGACTGAATTAGAGCGTTTAATTTTTGGTATTGGCTTAGTCTGTTCTCCGGGAGCTCGCGGACATCCACCTCGGGAATGACAGAAGCATCCGTGCCCATGAGGAAATGGTTGGGGGTTAGAGGGAGTAGGTCGTCTACGTCATCAGACAGGGAAGTTAAGGGACGGGAGTTCAAACAAGCCTCTATCTGACAAAGCAAAGTATATAATAATTCAAACTGCAATGGATTATTTTTAGTAATTCGATATAAATGAAACTTAGTGGACTTGACGGCGGCTTCTCACAGCCCCCCGTGGTTCGGCGCCCTAGGTGCTATAAAACTCCAAGATATTCCCTTATCAGCTAAAAACCTATGGATTTTGTCATTGTTCAGTCTTAGACTGGCATACAGTTCTTTGAGCTTATTGGAAGCTCCTCTGAAGGTGGTTGCATTGTCAGAATTTATTTTTTTCGGTTGACCCCTACGGGCAATGAACCTCTTTAAACAATTTAAAAAGCATCGCTTGACAAATCTGTTACGAGTTCCAAATGAACCGCTTTGGTAGAAAAACAAACAAATATGCAAAGATACGATTTAATGAGCGGAGATTTCCTCAGCGCTCCAGCCTTCGTGTCTATCGGTCCGGCATAGTCGACCCCTGTGACAGAGAACGGTCGACTGGGAGGTCCTGATTTGTGTACGGTAATGATGTTTAGCAAATTTAAATTTTTTCGGAAAAATACTATTACTGATGCATGTGTTAAATATATGGTGTAGTGGTCTGACTATATGTTTTTTCATAGATTTAATTGCAGCATTACTTAAGTTGTCAGGACCATCTGCAGACCTAACGTTTATGTTATCAATATGGTTTGAGATTTCGACTTCTGTTATTTCAATAAATTCAGATAATTTAGAGGTACAATTTTTAGTCTCTAAAAAGTCTGAGGGTACATGCTGAGAGTGAAGCTAAGAGACGGGTTATTGTCTATTAGGGTAGAGGCTATGTTAGTGAAAAAGTGATTGAAATTGTTTGCAATGTCTTCAAAATTCTCTAAGATTATATTGTTCTCGGTTACAATTTTTTGAGGAATTTTGTGTTCCTTTTGATTCCTGTTTGAAATCTCATTTATGATGTTCCATGTTTTTCGTGAGTCCATTATGTGCTTTTTGGAGTTGCTCAGAATAGTACTGGTGTTTGCATTTTTTTATGAGAGTGTTTAGGTAATTTCTGTATATAATCTCAATAAACAAGCATTTTTGTCTGAAATATCTTCTGTGTTTAAAAATAATATTGACCCAAATGAAAGTGTCATATATTTTGGTGACATCAATTTAAATTTATTGAATAGAAATGATTCAGTCATAATAACTTATGAAAATATCCTTGCAAATAATTATTTAATAAAATGTATAGATGACGTAACAAGAGAAGTGATAGTTCAACAGAAAATAAACAGCTCGAGTATCGATCATTTTTTTGTAAGGATTAGCGGAAGACAATCCTGGAGCTTTTACAGGTGTGAGTTCAATCTCCTCATGCGTATGTGATTATAACATTGCAGATCACCACATCACGGCTATAAATGTTCGGTTAGATTCTATAGAACAAATAAACTTAAACAAAACTGAAAATATAACGATTCTTTCGCAGAGACATATTGATAATAATATCCAAAACTATGATTGGAAATCACTTCTAGAAGAAAATGACTGTACCATTATTTACTCAAAATTTCAAAAATATGTTGATGATTTGTATAAAAATAGCACAATTGTGATAAGTAAAAAATCCAAAACCCGGCCTTATGCGAAAAACGATTGGATATCTTCCGATGTTTTATGTAAAATTAAAAAAAAGAGATAACTTGGATAAACGTTGGAAAAATGCTCCGACAAACAAATATTATGAGAAAGAATATAAATGTTTTAGAAATGTGTTAAATAAATTATTAGTTAAACTAATAACTTCTTATAAATATAAAAAATTCAAAAACTATTTTCAAGATTCAAAAAAAACATGGGAGGAGTGTAATAAAATTTTAGGAACTAAATGTAAAAATGACTGTGATGAAAATGCTTCTAAATATCTGTTAAAAGATCGAACAAAAGAAGTTTTAATAAATGATTTTGTTGATTATTTCTCTGAAAGTGTTTACAATATGTTACATAAGTGCAATCATAAGACAACTGAATTTGAACCAGAGGCGATGCCTCAAAGCATGTACCTACCGAGGGCAAAAGCGGCGGATATAGAAAGTATTGTTAGGCAAATGAAGATTTCTTCCCCAGGAATTGATAATATCAGGATGAAAGATATTAAAAAACATATTTTAATCCTTGGTCCAATTATAACCCATTTTATAAACAGAATCTTATTTCAAGCTAAAATCCCCGATGATTTAAAATGTAGTATTATAAGACCTATATATAAGGGAGGTGACCACACTGTATTGGGTAACTACAGACCAATTAGTATCTTGCCATCTCTAGAAAAAATTCTTGAAAAATATATTCAAATAAAATTAATAAAATATTTAGAAGATTTTTCTATAATAGATACTAATCAATACGGTTTCCAAAAAAAAAGAGTACCGAATTGCTGCTTCAAAAATTTGCCAACATGATAAATAATGAATTAAACTGTAAAAAACATACATTAGTCTTATTTATAGATTATTCGAAAGCTTTTGATACTATTGATCATGGTAAATTACTTAAAATACTAGAAATTATAGGAATAAGAGGAAAACTACTAAAACTTTTTGAAAATTACTTTAACAACCGATGCATGAAATTAAAACTCTTAAAATCTTTAAGTAAAAATAAGAAGTTTTTTGCCGGCGTTCCTCAAGGTTCCATATTAGGTCCAATCCTATATATTATATATGTATCTTTTATTAAATTCATTTTTAGACATGTAAAGTACTTTGTATACGCGGATGATACTGCTTTAGTTATTTCTAGCAGTGATTTGCAAACTTGTATAGATCTTTTACAAAAAGACTACATTGAACTCTTAAAATGGTCTCACGACTCTGGCTTAATTATAAATGCCAAAAAAACTAAATTGTTACACGTAAGATCCCGTATTACACCTGAAATAAAGACACATAGATCAGATTGCTTACACAATGGTATTCCAGCATCGTGTACATGTGAAAATATGGAACTAGTTAAAGAGTATGTTTATTTAGGTGTTATTATTGATTGCTTTTTCAAGTGGGATATACAAATAAACAAAGTTTGTGCACGATTAAGATCAATTGTAAACAGATTGTATAAACTAAAATTTTTTGTTCCTCTCTGCACACTTCGAATAATTTATTTATCTCTAGCTGAATCTGTTATAAGGTATGGAATAACAGCTTGGGGATTTTCTTGTAAAACAAATATAGACCATGTTCAATCAGTGCAAAATTCATTGGTTAAATTATTAGCTGAAAAAAATTTATGCAAAGAAAGGCATAACATTCCATACTTTTATCAAAGTCTCAAAATTCTTTCAGTGAGAGCAATTATGTGGTACAAAATTATATTTCAGCACATAAATAACCCTTTATATATAAACAGGCTGGAACACAACCATAATACTCGTTTTAACTTTAATGAAGGACTAATTGTACCTAAACATACAAATAAATATGGACAAAGAACGTTAAATTACATGATTCCCAGTTGTTTAAATATGCTTCCAGCTGAAATTAAAAACTATACCCAAAACAAACAATTGGTGAACTTACTGAAGACTTGGCTTACGGAAAGAATTCATTTGTATTAGCTTACAATAACATATTACTTATTCTAAAGACTTTAAAATTTTTATTCATGTTTTCATAATTTATTTTTTTTTATCTAAGTATATTTTTGTAAAAAATTAATTTTATCTTATATCTATAATTGTAAAAATGTATCTAAGTATATTTCTGTAAAATAATTTAATTTAATTTTATATCTTTAACTGTAAAAATGTAACTATTAAATCTCTATAATAAGATCTTTAATGTAAAGAACCCGTTAGACAAACTGCTAAAAAGTAGTTTATCGGGACTTTTTGTCTTATATTTGTAAAATGTATAAAATAAAAAAATAAAAAAAATAAATAAATAAAAAAATCGTTCCGTTTGTTATAATTTTGTGTTTCATTGTTGGATATGCAATGGTTTTCGTGAGTTTTGTAAGCTTTAAACAGTTTATTTTTGTATTGAATTGAAAATATTATACCACGTGTAATCCATGGTTTTATGCGTCTGTGTTTACTTTGTGGTGCTGTTCTTGGTTCATAGCATTTTTCAATATGATTTTGAATGATCTCATAAAAATTGTTTAAAGATATATTTGGATCATTAACAGAAAGCACTGAGTCCCATGTTTCGGTTGTCAGAGAGATGTCTAGAGATAGGTAATTATTTTTTTTTGTGATTTGCTGATGATTATTGGGATCTGTGTTGCTTGGTGATTTTACAATACAATGACGACCATTGTATAGAAAGTGGGGTAGTGGTCTGTAATGTCAACTTTTAAGGTGGCAGATATATTAGGGTAAATTATGTTGGATTTCAGAAAAATATGATCCAGACATGAATCATTAGGGTAATTGGGCCTAGTGGTACGGTACTGTTCACGTAAGACAGGTAACCTTTACTGTACAGTAGGTTTAAGTATTCATTGGCAGTTTGATTTAATAATGCGTTGTGAATGTTTATATTGATATCCCCAACAATGAAGGAAAAATCGAATTGGTTCATATTAATTTCAGTTATAAAAGATTCCATTTCGAGAATGAATTGACTAGTGGATAAAGAGGGAGGTCGATATATGGCCAATATTGAATATTTTTTTCCCTTTAGGGTAAAAGTTACATGTACAGCATTTGAATAATTGAATTTTAGTGTATTTACGTTAATTAAGGTTAAATGGTCTCCCTCAACCTCTCCCGATCCGACGCGCCACACTGTAAGTGGACAGACCCGATGGGCAGCGAATCAATTGAGGTTACCTATGGCAGGGGTGTTGGTTATCCAATAAATGGTTCCCAGGGCGGCGGTACCCATCCTCGCCTAACAAATTGAGTTATTTAAAAGGAACACACAGTCCAAAATGTGCATATTCTTAATAATCTTAATATCTGAATATAGGTAATAGGAGTAAAAAATGTTTGGCAAACGGAGTCCAGGAAGTAAATGTCCGTTTAAGCAAAAAAAAGTGGTTTTTATTTTGTAAATATTTTAATAATAAAAATAAAATGTTACCTAGGAAAACTGTCACAGATAAAATAAGTGATCAGACATTTTTTTATGTAATTTACATTTATATCTTCTATAAAGTAATTAATAATTTTATTTTAATTCCATTCAAGCATATGAAACATTTTTTTGTATTATTTATAATGCAGTTTATATTACATAAAGATTAATTGAAAATATAGTGATTTCGTAATAAGCATTGCCAATCGGTGCTATTAGTTTTGTTTTAAAAATTGATGGTTGTGTATTCAGCCCCCACTGTGCCGTTGATGTGTGTTATTTTGGAATAAGCCATGCGGTGCTTGAAGTACACAAACAGCTCACCGTCAACAGATATCTGGAAAGATAAATTATTCATATATGTGGGTGGGTACATCAATTTTTACTTAACATTATTTATTATCAAATTTTACGATTTGGGAGCCATTTATTGAACAACCAAAACCACAACAACAAACCACAACCATAGGTCATCCAAAGTGATTCGCTGCATTTCACCCCATGAACAGTACCCCGACATAGCAGGGGTGCCGTTTATGGGGTGAGGTTTGTTCAGGTCTCGGTGGCGGATGCGTCTGCCCACCTATGCTGGCGAGACGATTCGGGAGAGACTGGTTGAGGGAGACCTAACCTATGTGGGTGGGTAGGTAGACCTAACCTATCCAGCCGGACTCTCTCGTGTCAAGGCCCATAGGTTTGATGAATTCATTTGTATTAACGAGTGCAGCCATAATAAATAATAGGTATTTAGAGTACAAGGTCAAGACGACAGTCCATAAAACAATATGATATAAATATCTGTCCTGGATTTTAATGATTTCAGAAAAAAACGTTAAAATGTTTAACGAGCAATATGTTGTTTATTTTTGAAAATGGCAGAATAAGTTCATAGTTTGAAGAATCTATGTTCATAATATCTGTAATGTCTCTTTATGACCCATTGCTTTGCACGTCAGTGAAAAGGATGGACTCATATGTCCCTTCCTTTTTTTCTTCCCAGAACTTTCTCTCCTTCCTTTCTCTTAAAAGACCCCCACACAGCATCCCCAAAAATGACATAGGCTTTGAGGGATATTTTTCTTTTCATGTCCTCCTGTGTGAAGCGGAGCCAGTGCGAGAAAATGAAAATAAACCCGGTGATTTGTCACACAAATTTCACTTAACAAATCTTCCAAAATGATTATTTTAAGAATAAGTGGAATAAACTTACTTTGAAGACCTCCTCTTCTACCTCCAACTCAATTTCGAATTCCCCCGACTCTTTAATCGGCCACCCACCATGCTTTTCTTCTTCTTCCCAACCAGTGGCAAAAATCAAGCTGTTTCTAATCACTGTCTTTTCTGGTACAACGAATCTGCAGTGCAACGCCCTATCTTTAGAGGGGAGGCAGACGAGATTCAAGTCGAACCTGAAAACATGAAATTTTAAGTTAGATATACATACGAGTACATGCCATATTTAGGTCTCGGCAACCTCGGCAGCTGCGAGGGATATTTCTTAGATAATGATATTTCTTATAAAGAACGGGAATCTGCCTCCTTGTTCATCGGGGCTATATTGGATAGGGGGTCACCATGGACATAGCCAGGTTTTGATTTAGGGTGGGGAAAAAAATATCTAGATATCTCTCCTTCTCTAGAGAAGGCACCGAAAAAATATACTTCTACAACATATTCATGCTTTAGGCTTTATGAACGGAAGAAGGAAAAACCATTCTATGAAATGCTGTAAATTTCAGAACCAATCCATCGGCCAGCCAGGTGGGGCAAACGTCCCACCTTGCCATACCGTGCCTACGCCCCAAAGGGTTCAATAATAAATAAGAACAAAAAAAACTTAAGTACCAATTAGTTCCGGGCTTAGTTTTTCCCACCACGCGGACGATACTTCCAATTTTCACAGTTTCAGGGAAGGTTGCAGCAAACTAAAATCGAAGTAAAACAGGATTAGGAATTGGTAATATGATAACAACAATCTGATTTTGAATTTGGAAATTTTTGTAATACTGGAAGTAATATTATTATAATCATTAATATGTGTTCATGTACCGAGTAGATCAGTTCGTCACAAATTACCTTACCATTGTAACAAAACAGGATCTAATGCTGAATTATATGCCATAATAAATCGCCTGCATATACTTGGTAACAAATATGTTGTTGATGATGTGATAAATATTGCAAGACCATCAACATACATTCATTATTTAATTAAAGCTGTTTGTCAGCGCTTCTCAGTTAGATTATAATTCAATATACTTTGAATGTTTATATTCTTCATCAATGTTTATGTTTGGAATTTTTAAATTTTTTACTACATACTTTACGTAGTAATAAATTTAAAAATTAATATTTTTTTTATTTTTAGTGGATCTGAAGTACACTAATTTGTCTGAATATGGGTAGACTTACTAAACGTGCTGCTCATATGAGACAGACAATACTTGACCATAACAACGTTACGGTAGGTGACTCAAAGATCCGGATAGCCTATTAAAGATTCGGCCGAGTATCGTAATTTGCTCCTAAGAATTGAAGAGTTCCGTTACTTTGTTATGAATCCCATAATCAGAACCTAACCAAACTCTCATCAAACTACCCTTGAACTTGAAGTACATCCTTTCCAATAAAATAAAATAATTGAAATCAGTTGGCGTGATATTGAATTATTCGTCTATTTGTCGCGCACACACTTAATGCAAATTAAAGACTTATATGGTTTTCTCATGGATGCCATTATCGGAACTGGATCAAATTGAAATGGGACTACACGGGAAGCACCAGCTTTCAAATAAAAAAAAGAATCATCATTTTGGTTCACCTAGTCGAAAGTTCTGAGGTAACAAACATAAAAAAAATTGAAAATTTAAACATTTAAAAAAAAACAGTCGAATTGAGAACCTCCTCCTTTTTGAAGTCGTTTAAAAATTTAAATAAATTAATAATAAAAGAAGGAAATATATAATCAATACTTACAGATGACTCGCCCTCGACGAATGCCATGATTATGTTGTTAGGAGAGGACTGTACCAAAATATTGAATAAATTCAAAAATAATTCGTTCAATTGAATCTAGTTGGAAGAAGTGAATACAATTTTTAAGATTTGAGATCTTTTATATTGCCCATTATCTTATCAAATAGTTTTTTAGGATTAGAATGGGCTACTAACATGAAATTTATTTGTGTTCAGTTCCCTTGAGATGATTTTTTCACGAAACCAGTGTTTTTTTTAATGTACAGCACAGGGTCCCAAATGCCCCCAACCTCCTATACTACAGCATTCCCATTTGGGGTATGTTGCGAGGCTGAAGCTAAGTGGTGAGAGGAAGGAGATGTGGAAGAGTAAGGAGTGGGAGGGGGATACGGGAGGCGGGAGGGGAGCGAAGGAGGTGGTTCATGGGAGACATGCCTGGAGGAGGAGGGTTCACGGGACAGGGGGATAGGGAGACGAGGGGAACGGAGGCGGAACGGGGACGCATGGGAATGGACACGCAAACAATTTATTTTTTATGCGGCATTGCAATGCTTGCCGGGTGTTCACTAGTATGTTATATATTAACGTGTGAATTTAATCTAAAAAATACATACATGTGCCACTGAATATATTGATCTACACAAAGGAAGGACAACTGATTGATCAACGTCGTTCGTCGATCATCTGCGCAAGAAAGAATTTCGATATTTTAGAGAGCGTTTGACCAATTTCACCGGAACTTAAGAAAAATTATAAGCTTACTTTGAGCACGCGGACACGCCCACAACACACTTCTTGCTGTGCAGTTAGACTGCGATTTTAGAAAAAAATTTCGGACTGGTGAGACTAAACTGTCAAAATCACATGCACAAAAAAATCAAGGAAGGACATCGTAGATCAAAGATTTCACATATTTTGAATTTGTAATTTCATCTCAAACCCTAGCCATTTTAGCAATCGGTGGCTGAATTGAAAAATGGGTGGGGTCCAGATGTCGCGGGTTCAATTCCTCTGCCAGTTAAGTCCTCTTTCTATGCACAATCAACATCTTCCGCTTATTATGATGCTAGTAGGAGATTTTCAAACAGGTCATTCTAAAGTCAGGTTATTCTAAACCGGGATTCATAATTCACATGAATCTTTTTCTTTAAAAAAAAGTAGTACCCAATAAATAGACAAGCTTGCGATGTATCGCCTTTCTGACATTTTCTTTTCTTTTAACTTTTCTCTTGGCTGTGAACAATGTTTAAATTTTCCTAAGGCTTTACATATATGTATGTATAATATGGGTGAAAAATTCCTCCCTTACGTCACACAAGCTTCCATGAAAGTCTGACCCTCATCTCTCTTCAATAACTACAGGTAGCTATTTAAGCATCCTTGTACTACATATCTTTATAGATATGTGTAGGTACTTAACTACTTAATATGTTATTTACGGCATTGAATGTAAATTTCCTATATTTTATATTGTAAATAGACTTAACCAAACGTTGTGTTTTTTTTTTCATGGTATAGAATTCTAATTATTTTTATTTTGTGGTAACTTTGGTTCTAAAAGAAGCATTGGGTTTAGATTCTTCAGGATATCGTCCTTGGAAAGTTGAAGAAATTTGGCAAACATACGATTCTTACAAAAAATAGAAGCTACCTCTATGATAGATTGCCCAGAATTACTAGAAAGAATTCAACTAAGAGTGCCCATCAGACAAACCAGACAAAACCACGCATTAAACATTCCTCAATGCAACACAAACTCTGAACAAAATACATTCAATCATCGCGTTTCACACATCTTTAACATTTCATACACAGTGAATTCGACTTATTTAACACAGTACCTAACATCAATAAATAACATTTACACATACATTCTACTATTTACACAGAATAGATCCATCCCTTTCCCCTCTCTTCCACCATCCCATCCACGTAAGATAATTTAACTATTTTGCTCGATTTTTCTTTATACCTACTCACTAAATAATTAATATACGTCAGTGAAAACCTATTAATGGTTAAATACCTATACCTACATATTTCATCAAACATTATTAATTATTGTGACTACTGGTTTTCTAAATAAAATAAAAATAGAACTAAATTGAACACTTGTTTGCGAGAACTAACTTTCCCTGATCACTATTTTGATACCCGGGACCCCCTACTGATCTTCGTACAAGATCTGTAATAAATGACACTTCACCTTTTCAAAAGTACATGTAAATAACGACAACTGTTTTGTTCTTGATTCCTAGGTCTGCTTGGCTCTGCTCCAGTACGGTTCTGCTGCTATGGGTACATATAAAGTTTGAATTTAGTAGGTTAGTACAATCACTTTATTGTACATTAGACGAACTCGGAATAGCCCTGTGGTGGCATAAATTGATGGTTGCGGGTTTTTGGGGGATTTTCGTCAATTATAACACATAATTTCGTATAGTTCAGGGAATGCGGGCGGAGAGGGGAATCCGGGAGGGGAGACGCAAAGAAGGAGAGGGGAAGATTGCGGAAAGGGGTCCGAAGGAGGGGGGAAGGCGGAAGGGGAACGCGGGAGTTGGAAAGGGAATACGGTAGCTAGGAGGGATTCACGGGAGAAGGATTTATGGGAAAGGACTTTTTTCGCCTTTTTCATATTTTTCAGATAAAAATTTTATTTGTTTCAGGATTATCAAATTTTTCTCCAATACTTCCTCTATTTTGTCCTCATACATTTTAGACTATTCTTCAAATTTATTTTAAAAGAAGGTTTTCATCATGTATCTTAAACTCTTTTCTTATCTCAAACTTCTTCTTCTGCTTGGGAGCAGTTGAGACTTTTGAGCGGTATTCACATAAAAAAAAAATAAAAAAATAAAACAAAAAATAAGGACATGTAATTTTTCATTTCCCCCATTTTTCCAAAAAACAAATTTCCGTACTTATTCGAATGAGAATCGGACATTGTTCTGTTCTTTCTCACCTTTCTAAAATTCATGTGCTTGACTCCCTAGATTGTACATTCTGTGGCTAGAAGTGGGAACTTTAGATCACATATTTTTAGATTGTCCCTCTCTAAATAAATATCCTCTCTTCTATCAAGCGTTTGCCTCCCCTCTATTAAACATTTCATCTCTTCTAAGTCTGAACTCTACTCCCATCTTCCATATAATTCTGAAATTTGCACATATAAATAAAATTAATAAATAAATTATCCTTTCCTTTCTCTGTAATTTTAAATGATGGCCCCCCTGAAGGGTGAAAACAAGAAATAATTGAAAAAAAAGAACATGTAAGTGGCCCAATGTTCCATTAATTATTATAAATGTCACAGGAAGCAAATTGATTAATTTTGATGGGAATTTTAGATATACCTTTATTATTGTGTTTAATAGAGAACTCCAGTCCAATTTTTTTATTTTTTTTAATGAATACTAACCTCCTAACTTAAATAACTGCATTTTTATTTTTATTTTTAGAGTTAGTTTTAATAGACAAAATAATTGTCAAAGTTTTAATTTTTCGAGACCCCCCGAAAACCATCGAATTGTGTGACGTCATTACTCCTGAAAAATTAGTATAGGATAGGGCAATCAGCTGATCTACTGCGGCCATTTTGAATCCCGTTGTTCGAAGTATTCTCCCTAGAAATAGCATTACTAATCAAAGTTTCAATACAATGACTGGTGACGCGTGACGTCACATTTCACCATTTCAGTAATGCCAACTTAACGCTGTGTTTTCAGGAGAGGTTTAAAAATGCACTTTTTAATAATTTTTTAAAAACTCTGCGTTTAATATTATGAAATAAAAGTTATATATTCGGAATCAGCGTTCATTGGTCTATATGAACATATTTTTTTAAAGCCATAATATTTTTCACTGGAGTTCCTTATTGTGATTAAAATTCATAAAATACCTTTCTTAGAAATCGCACAATCGATTTAATAATTATCTTGATGCAATAATATTTTTCCAAATTGATGCATTGAGTGTACGCAGAGGCGGATTAAACGTTGAGAGCGCCCTAGGCAAGCAGCTCATCGGCGCCCCTCTAGCGGCTATTTTTTTTTACATACCAAGTTTCATCACAATCGGTTAAGTATTTTTTGCATGAAGAAGTAACATATATTATACCTATACACACGTCACATACACACTTCGCAGGTATAATATTAGTAGGGATAATTAATAAAACAATTTCAAACCTTTTATTTGATAAATAAAAAATTATGTCATCATTTATTTATTTAAAAATTGCTATCGACTAATCACATTCAAGGGCATAGGCTTACTAAAATTAAAAATAACTGCATCTACATTTTTTTCTTGCAAAGTTTTCATTAACGTCATCATAGTTTAAATATGGCAAAAAAGTTTGATTCAATGTTAAGTATTGCTACTCTTATCTGTCATCGAAGAGCGAAGATAGTTTTTAACTCCCCTTAGACAGGAAAAAATCATCGAAGAAGAAGACAATAATAATAATCTAAACGAAAATATGCTGATTGAAGGCAATAACCTTCAAAACTTTAAAAAAGGAAAAATTCCGCTCACCACTGCAATTGCTAACTGCACATTTTTAAGGCTATGTCAATGTTTGGGTAAATTGTTTCGAGTTCTTTATTTCTTAAAACCTGTAAAATCGCTTTGGTTATCCGGAGCAGTTATCCATTTCGAGCTATCGTTGTTAAATAAGAACGCAGATGGATACATTCACCAATAAATCAGTGTTCCAAATTACCAGTATATATCAATACTAAGGTACTAGCACTATTTTGACAGTGTTCAAATTGACGAAATTCCTTAAACACGTAAATTTACTATAAAAATTTACTACCTTTCTCTACCGTGAATCAGCGAGTGCGTTCTTAGACGTCCCTTTTGAGAACGTGAATAGTTGCAGTCGGGACACAAAAAAGGCTTTTGTCCACTGTGGGCAAGCATGCAAATTTTTAGATACCGTTTAGGACATGGAAAAAGTTTGTCTCCACTGTGTGTAAACATGTGAATTTAGATATCTCTTCGTTGTACAAGAATAGTTGCAGTCGGAACATGAAAAGGGATTTTCTCCACTGTGAGTTAGCAAGTGACTTCTTAGATATCCCCTTTGAGAACACGAATAGTTGCAGTCAGGACATGAAAAAGGTCTTTTTCCTCTCAGAATCATCTTATGGATTTTTAAATCTCTTTGTTGAGAACTTGTATAATTGCATTCCAAACATGAAAAAAGTTTTACTCCACTATGAGTCAGCTTGTAATAATGGATTAAAAAAGAAAATGAAAGTAGAGAAAAGAAAATGCAAAGGAAAAAAAATATTTAACAATAAAAAAAATAAAAATAAAAAAATAGAGAAGAGAAATAAAAAGAACATTCCAAAAAAAAAAAAGAAAGTTGAGGGAGCGGGAGACAGAAATGAGTCGATGTGGTGAGTCAGTCTTTATTGTGGCTACGTAGCGGAGGTCGATGCGGAGCGGGAGCAGAGTGGAGTGATGCTGCTGCGTGGTGAGTGAAGATGAAGGTCAGGACATTACGGCGGTGAAGATCACAGGTCTTCAGGAAGCCGGCGTATTACCCTACACCATGGCGGTGTAGACGAGACCTTGGTCCAGGCGGTCGATCGACGTCGTGTTGACGGGATATGGCGGCTGTGTGTCGAGTGGGTCGGAGCACACACGTGACGCAGGAAGGAACCTTGAGAGGCGATGAGGATGCTGGCGCGTTGCCGATTGTTGTTGCTGCTCGTTGCAGGATGAGGATGATGGCGCGTTGCCGGTTGTGGTTGTGGTAGCTGCTCGTTGCAGGGTGCTGGTTGCCATCTCATGTCGAGATGGTAGTCGGAGAGGTTCCTCGAAGGTGCTGGAATGTTCCTGTGTCACGCTGGATAAATTGATGTTCACTGTTGACAGCGCGAGGCCCGTGCCCCGCGCGGGCAGGTACTTAGTCGCGACACTGCTCGTTCTGTGTTCCTTTATCGATGAATGAATACTGAGGTACTGACTGACTGACTCCGAGCCAGCGAGCGCGGCTTATATACCCGTGGCAAGTAATTTCGATGACGGTAGGTAACGTCGGGTGAATTCACGTAAAGGCGAGATATCACCCGAACCTTCTGCGGGCACTTGAACGGTACAGCCGTACGTTCTAGCTCTTTCGCCTAGGTGGCGGTGTTTATTTACGATGCGCCAGTTACTACCACGCTAAGGTAGGTATGCCTTATCTTCCAGCAAATTCTGTGGAGGTCAGTGGCGCTGCGGTAAATTTCACAGAGCGGGTTAAGTAGCCGCTACAGACCCCCTTCCCAGTGTACGGAGTACAGGGTTGAAAGATGATGCCAGGAGTCGCAGGAAAGCCGGGTTGATGCTGCTGGTCGGTGCGTCCGTGCTGATGCGTCTCTACCGATTCCCTCGTTTTGCGGTGTTACCGGTGTGTCGTGGTAACACTCTTGTAAGGATGCTATATGCTGCGTATCCATATCACGTCGGGGTCACCAGTTGAGGGAGCGGTCCGTATCGGTAGAGACGGGAGATAAATGAAAATGAAAGGCGGCATGTCGAAGTGGTGAGTCAGTCGTTTATTGGGCTACGTAGCAGATGGTCGGTGGTCGGTAACATGATGTAATGCGGAGTGCCGTAGATGATGCTGCAGGCGTACGGAGGTGGAGATGGTGCGGTGAAGGTCAGCGAGTTGCTCGACACCATGGCGGTGGAGATGACCTGTCTTCCAGGCCGTTGCTCGTCGCTTTGAATCGCGGAGATGAACGGTGTGTGGCTCGGTGAGCTGAGCCACCAGCAGGTAGTCCTGGCGAGGCGGAGCGTGTTTCCATGGCAGCGAAGCACGGTGGGCTTCGGGGTGCCATGAAGTGGTGAGCTGATCCCTTGACTGAAGGTGCGTCAATCCTTATAAGTCGCGGGATGTAGCTGTTCTCAGGAGCTGAAGACACGATGGGCCTTGTAGCTGAGACGTGGTGATGGACCTCGGGAAGCTGCCCTGGATGTGTGCCATGCAGGAGCACTTGTTACATGTTGACCGACGTTTAATGTGAGACTGAACTGGACTGAACTGCAGCGGGCAAGCGATCGGCTGCTTATATAGCCGCGGTAGAGTAACTACCTCGCGGTAGGTAATACGAGCCACTTCGAGAATATTCGGCGCCGTACAGATATTGTACGGTGCTGTCTCGAGACCTTTCTAGGCGAGGGCGATATTATTATCGTCGGGCTGGCACGGCAAGCGAGAAAGTACATCGCGATCGGCATATGTAGGTAGGTACCTAGTAGCAAGTAGATTTGCCGATGCACGCGAATATAAGGAGATGTTTCTCGTATCTTCTTTTGAGCGCGAAGATAATAATGATGTGTCGCCACAAAGTGTTTTTTATTTTTATTAGCACGTATGCTTTTCAACCATTTCAAGAAATTTTTAGTATTGATTTTTTTTTTTAATTGATCAACTCGAGAATCAAGAAATGGATAAGAAAAAAAATAATGGATTAAAAAAGAAAATGAAAGTAGAGAAAAGAAAATGCAAAGAAAAAAATTTAAGCAATTTTTGAACTTAAATTGTATAAAAATAATATTAAGGTAATATATTTTGCTCTATTTCAATCGATAGCAACGTATGGCATTATAGGATGGGGAGGTTGTGCAGCATCCATCCTCTACCCTCTAGTGACCGTACAAAAACTTTTGCTAAGGGTCATCTTCAAATGTTCCCCCTCTCATCCATCAGAGCCACTTTTCAAGAAACTCACAGTCCTTGACATTCGCCAACTGTATATCAAGATAGCTCTTATCCATATCTGGAAAAATGGATTGATAAACTCTACGCAAACGGACATACATACACGCTACTCAAAGAATGGAAAATGCATAATTCCTGTAACAAAAACCACTTTTTCACAAAGGCAATACTCATACATCGCACCTAAAATATTCAACACGTTAAATAACGACATCAAAACATCAAAAACACTTACTCACTTTGCAACCGGTGTGCATAAATGGATATCTGAAAAGGGGCGAAATTTCTTTAAGGAACATATGAACCTATACCAACAGTAAATAATTTAAATAACTTGTATATTACAGAACAATATCTTCTCTAATATGATCATATTATCTCTTTCATATTCATCATTAAAAAATGTTTAACACCACTGACATGTGTTTCTTATACTCAAGTATTTATTACGAAAAATATTGTGAAAAAAATTCCATATTTGTGTACATATTTTTAGCCTTAGCTCAAACGTGGATTTACACAAAAACTTCTGATATATATCTATATACCTATGTTACCATAACATAGCACATGCAAATCGCTCATCAAGATATAACTTATCCCTACTCTTTTACCAAATAGTACTTTCTTTGATTTTATATTGTATTTGTATTTTTTACAAACACGCTTGTACTTAATGTACTTGTATTTTTATTACATTTTAATAGTATTTTAATTACACAAATGTACTTGTATTTTTTTATTTATTTTTTGATACATCTCCTTGTATTATTTTTAATTCAATAATGCATACTTTTTTTCATATACTTTTCATATTAATTTAAATTTTTCTGATTTTCCATACTTATTTTTTATATTCATATATCTTAAACTTATGTAGACATTTTGCAATATTTTTAATTCCTTTATACATCATACTTGTTTTAGATGTATAAATTATTTTATTTTATTTTTATTTTATTTTGTTTTTCATTCATCTTTCCATCAGTTTATCAACGGGTTCTTTTGCAGATGATACAGTTTTATTATTTGAAGGCAAAACCTGGAATGAATCTCACCGTAAAGCAGAAATTGGTACAAACAAAGTCAAACAGTTGCTAGATAACAATCTCCTCACTCTAAACTTGGATAAAACTAAATTCATCTGCTTCAATCCAACCCAAGCGGGTCAACCAAAAGACATTCATAACATTATTATACACCATTGCAACGATATAACTACATGTAAATGCAATACCTTGGAATGTGTAGACAGTATTAAATATCTTGGAATTATCATTGATAAATTTCTGAGATGGGATAAACATATAGACTTAACTTCCGCAAAGGTCAGGAAACTTACACATCTTTTCATGGCAATTAGAAATATTCTCTGCGTAAAAGACATGAAACGAATTTACTTTGCCATGTGTAATTCCATATTAGATTATGCATCCTTAGGTTGGGGCGGTTGTACTAAAACAATACTTGATCCCTTAGCAAAATCTCAGAAATCACTTCTAAGAGTCATACTCAAAAAACCGTTCAGATACCCCAGCGATTCATTGTTTGAAGAGTTTCGTGTTCTTGATGTAAGGCAATTATATATTAGGAAAGTCATAATACATACCCAAAAACAGCGGCTCCACTGCACTTCCATAGACCATTATCATGACACCAGACATGCAAAGAGGAACCCAGTAGTTCCTCCCACCACTTATTCATCCTTAGCTCAAAGACAATTTTCGTACTTAGGCCCTAAATTGCTTAATTTTATACCCGATGCTTGGAAATCAAAAAGTGATAGCATTCTGCGTAATCTGGTAAATGATTGGCTTCTGGTCTTGGGGAGAGCTGAATGCGAAAATATGTTAAACAACAGTCATTAAATTTTCTTTTTAAATTTTCTTTTTTGTTGACATTCATATATACTGGTATTATATTGGTATTTTTTTTTAATGTTCTTTATTCAGTAAAGTTTATACATTACATTAAATGGATAATTTTTTGGCCATCACACTAGGCACATGCCCGTGTTGTAGTGGCCAATTTTATGTTAAGTATAATAATACAAATTAAAAATAAGATGAATGAAAAACAAAATAAAATAAAAATAAAATAAAATAATTTATACATCTAAAACAAGTATGATGTATAAAGGAATTAAAAATATTTCAAAATGTCTACATAAGTTTAAGATATATGAATATAAAAAATAAGTATGGAAAATCAGAAAAATTTAAATTAATATGAAAAGTATATGAAAAAAAGTATGCATTATTGAATTAAAAATAATACAAGGAGATGTATCAAAAAATAAATAAAAAAATACAAGTACATTTGTGTAATTAAAATACTATTAAAATGTAATAAAAATACAAG
Source organism: Limnephilus marmoratus (assembly GCA_917880885.1). NCBI lineage: Eukaryota > Metazoa > Arthropoda > Insecta > Trichoptera > Limnephilidae > Limnephilus > Limnephilus marmoratus. The sequence goes on from OU862928.1 coordinate 27,447,896, forward strand.
TACATTAAGTACAAGCGTGTTTGTAAAAAATACAAATACAATATAAAATCAAAGAAAGTACTATTTGGTAAGAAAGTAGGGATAAATTATATCTTGATGAGCGATTTGCATGTGCTATGTTATGGTAACATAGGTATATAGATATATATCAGAAGTTTTTGTGTAAATCCACGTTTGAGCTAAGGCTAAAAATATGTACACAAATATGGAATTTTTTTCACAATATTTTTCGTAATAAATACTTGAGTATAAGAAACACATGTCAGTGGTGTTAAACATTTTTTAATGATGAATATGAAAGAGATAATATGATCATATTAGAGAAGATATTGTTCTGTAATATACAAGTTATTTAAATTATTTACTGTTGGTATAGGTTCATATGTTCCTTAAAGAAATTTCGCCCCTTTTCAGATATCCATTTATGCACACCGGTTGCAAAGTGAGTAAGTGTTTTTGATGTTTTGATGTCGTTATTTAACGTGTTGAATATTTTAGGTGCGATGTATGAGTATTGCCTTTGTGAAAAAGTGGTTTTTGTTACAGGAATTATGCATTTTCCATTCTTTGAGTAGCGTGTATGTATGTCCGTTTGCGTAGAGTTTATCAATCCATTTTTCCAGATATGGATAAGAGCTATCTTGATATACAGTTGGCGAATGTCAAGGGCTGTGAGTTTCTTGAAAAGTGGCTCTAATGGATGAGAGGGGGAACATTTGAAGATGACCCTTAGCAAAAGTTTTTGTACGGTCACTAGAGGGTAGAGGATGGATGCTGCACAACCTCCCCATCCTATAATGCCATACGTTGCTATCGATTGAAATAGAGCAAAATATATTACCTTAATATTATTTTTATACAATTTAAGTTCAAAAATTGCTTAAATTTTTTTCTTTACATTTTCTTTTCTCTACTTTCATTTTCTTTTTTAATCCATTATTTTTTTTCTTATCCATTTCTTGATTCTCGAGTTGATCAATTCAAAAAAAAATCAATACTAAAAATTTCTTGAAATGGTTGAAAAGCATACGTGCTAATAAAAATAAAAAACACTTTCTTTCTTTTTTGGAATGTTCTTTTTATTTCTCTTCTCTATATTTTTATTTTTTTATTGTTAAATGTATAATTTCCACTTATTGTATCTTGTATCTACCATCAAAACCTTAATAGTATTTATCAAGTGTTATATTTATGTATAAGACAATATTATAGTCAACACACCAATTACATGTAAAAAATCTGTTCTTTTTGACTGTCCTAAAACGGGCAAATTGCCTAGTTGGACAGCCAAAGATCATATAAAGATGTAATGTTTTCAAATAAATAAATAAAATAAATTAATTAATATGGAGTGCTAGAATGCGGCCTAACGGAAGTATTTACAGCAAAGATATTCAAATACAGAAGAGATATGCTATGGTGTCCGCGCAACTGTCGCCGGACTACGCGCTGATTAGCATAGTTTTCATACAAAAAGAATTTGTTCATTTCGTTGATTTTTTGAAAATGTGCATTAATATTGGTTAACAATATATTTTGAATAAGGAAAGAATTCGTTCATTTAGTTTAACGTTCGTTTGGTTTATTCGTTAATTATTTGTTCTTTTAGTTTATTTGTTAATTGGTAAACAATATCGGCGACACCCGAAAGCGCAGACCCACATAGTAAACACAGCAGATAGCACATCTACTTATATTTCAATATCTTTGATTTACAGCAATGTTATTATTATTTACAATTCCTGTCACTTCTGCAGCAGCTGAAAGGTCATTTAGCAAATTAAAAATAATAAAAAAATTATTTAAGAAATAAGATGGGCCAAACTCGACTCCGACATTTATTGCTAATAGCAATTGAAAACAAAACCGCATCAAGCCTGGATTTAAACGAAGTCATTGATACTTTTGCGAAAACTAAAGCTAGGAAAAAATGTAAATATAATTGTTATTTAGTCAGTTGGTAGGCCCGACCTTTATATAATAGGTGACCCGACATTTGATCCGGCGACATTTGGTCCGGCGACAGTTGGTCCGGAGACATTTGATCCGGCCGACATTTGATCCGGCCGACACTTGATCCGGCGGACAGTTGATCCGGCGGACATTTGATCCGGCGACAAATGATCCGGCCTGATCCTTTAGAAGATTTTTTCTTCAAGTAAGTATGTAAAGAGGATATACGGCCGTACAACCAAAGTAGATGTACTTATACCTGAAGGCATCTTGAGTGAAAATCCGCTGTAAAAATATTTTTACTAACAATATCCCATTTGTCCCATTTGCTCGCAACCTTCTGGAGCCAGTGAGACTATGGCATTCCTAATTTTGATAAGTTGTGAGGCTGAAGATAGTGGGGAGGAGAAGGATATGTGAAAAATTTTCCTGGCTATTCAGATCTAGTCACCAAACACGCTTAAAGCCATTTCAAGTAACGTTTCAATTCTGAATGAATACTGACGAATAGCAAAATACGACATTCTTATATGTGCAACATCTGCTTAAGATTTAGGAGGCGGATATGTTTACCGTCGCCCCGGGAACCATTTATTCGATAACCAACATTCCTGCCATAGGTCATCCAAAGTTGTTCGCTACGTTTAGTGAATTAACAGGGGTGCTTGGGTTCTTGGAGTGAGGTTTGTCTTTGTGGCAAATGCTTTTCCTCATCTACTGCGTGGCGGTCCGGATCGGGAGAGGCTGCTTGAGGCAGACATAATCTAGATCTCTCGACCCATCACCTTGCACCGGAGTGGGGGAGGTGGATTCAAACGTCTCTCACTCCTGGACACATTGAGCCTAAGATTCCTACCCACCCCTAATAAATTTTTCTTTCTCAGAACTTCCTCTCCTTCCTTTTATTAAAAAGACCCTCCACACAGCGTCACCAAAGATGACACAGACCCTGAGTGATTTTTTTTCCTCAGGGCCTCATGCGTGGAGCTATTGTAAAATTTAAAAAATGCAGTCGGCTTGGGAAAACAAGCTTTACTTAAGGAACGTACCCATACTACGTGACCTGTTCAGGGGGGGGTCTTCAAAATACCACGCTTGGTACAAATGATCGGCGGCGGGCTTAGGTTTTTTAGTCACCGGGGGGGGGGTTAAAAATTGCAAAAAGTTAGACACGTAGTATGGGTACGTGACCTATGGCAAGCGTGTTGGTTATCCAAAAAATGATTCCCGGGTCGGTGGTAAGCATATCCGCCTTCTAAATTGTAAGTATAAACACACTGCACATTAATGTGGGCCGCAACTGTATGGCGAATTTTTTTTGTCTTATTTCCTTGAGCGCTAGTGATAAAAAGTTGTCTTAGGTCTTTGGTGTTAATAAAAAATAAAAATAAAAAAATTATATTATCGTTTCGAGGTTCCCCGAAGCGTTCGAAAAATGATTAAAAAATATATTTTTGTGAATTATTCCCAAGTAGTAAGGAAATGAAAGAGTTACAATTACAAAATTCTCGATATCAATTTAATTACTATTAAAGCAGTCACAACATTAAAAATTACAATCATAATTAATACATTAATCATGAAAAATCAAATGTGATCAATTATTCCCGTTGAAAATCACGTTTTTTACAATTTTTGGCATATTTTTCCTGGAGTTTATTGTTGTAGTTATAAAGCCTTCCCTGTTTTTCTTGCCACACACTTTCAACGATATTTCAGTCACAACCTATTCACAACCTTCTACAGATTGTTCTACAGATTCTACAGATTGTGTAAGAGTGACCTGTAATCTGTAGTAACCTGTCAAACTTGATGAAAATGGAGCTGACTTCTGAAGTTAGGTTTAGTTCTTCTAATTCTTTTTCCGTTACATCTTCCAAAATGGGAGGAAACGTGATTGGCGTATCTTGCCAAAATATTACATCAAAGTAGGATTGTGCATCAAAATTCATTGTGGGTACTTTAAATGTTTAGTTTTCAGTCCGGATAACTCTCTGGCTTTCAATAAATGCATTATTCCAAGTTCTTAGATGGTAGGTGATTCATCGGTTATCATTGACAAGAGTAAATTTTCAGGATGAGTTAAGTAAGCGTTTCGCTGCATCGCCGGATTAGTTATTGCTTTTAATTCATCCGGAAGATAGCGCGAATATTTAATCATGCTAAAAACACGCCTTGCACCTTTTTGCACGACCCATGCAGTTTTATATCAAACCACATAGGAAAGTATGCCCTCATGAAAAACGTGGCTAACATAACCAAAATTTTCTGATGGCGTTGCGCTTTCAATATATAATCGTTAGATTCGACTCACTGTAGTAATCACTCCTGGGTTCTTTTGGCAATTTCAGGAGGACAACGTCTGCTGAAAACTGCTTTGAAAATATCAAGCAAGTTTTTTTGATTGGTGCTTAAATTTTGATGTTGAATACTCAACATCAATTTGAAAAAAGGTTGTACCGGTAAATTATAACAATTATGAAAAGTCGAACCTACGGGACCGGAAAAACAACTCTGCTGAAAAGCAGCTCGTTGCAATGAAAAAAGAAAATCAGCAACTGTACCAGTCCATTCAAATATTTCTTCATCGTTCGAATCGCAGCATCAGTTGTTGTTGTTACCGTATTAAAATTTGTGTCATCACACGCAATTGCTTTTAAATGGTAGAGTGAAATGTTTTGACGAGCAAAATATTCCATTATTGGTTTGACTATGTTTACAGCAGTGCCTGGCCTAGGCGTAAAATGCTTCAAGAAATGAGATCCTGATTCCACGATAATCGATACGTGTTCTTCAAGTACTGTGCTTTTATAGTATTTGTATCTTTTTATGTTAGCTAAGGTCTTGTTCTTTCGACCATCAAAAAATAATCCACTTAGTTTATGCACTTAGCTTTTATGAGTACAGATCTGGCACACAGACGTCCGCGACGCTGTGTATTTTTGTCTATTACTTTATAATTATTATCCTGCGGTGGGTGGTTTGTATATTTATGATCCTGCGTGATTATGTTGAAATCATTTAAGACGGCAGCAGCGATTGCTGCTCCAGCTCAATCCAATATCCTGAACCTTTACAGATCTTGGAGAGAACTGTAAAAGACGGAGAGTTGCTTGTTGTCGGAAGGAAGTGTTATTAGTCTTAATTAGCCGACTTGATTTTGCATCAGGAGAAGATGATTTTGATGTTAACGTGGAAGATAATGACGCAATGATGGACAATGATACAAAATGTCTACAAATTTTAAAGCTTTTTTTCTCACACCTGTTCAGTTGATTTGGTAAGATGTTTTCATTTTCTTTTCATGGGCTTTTCGAATTTTTTCGTAGTCGGTATACCAACACTGCCGATAAACATTTTTCTCTCACCTCTTTGGTTTTTTTCTTTAAGGGAAACTTTCATATTGTCTATAATTTGTAATAATAAATTGCATTTATTGACTTTACATTTACAATAACTAATATCAAACAGTAGGGAGCTTGTGATTTTAAATGGAGAGACTCTTCTTTGGAAGGAAACTGTATTTCTTCCACATTTTTCTGACTTCAACAAGTATATATACTTATGTTGATATGCCTTAATAATGTTTGTAATTCTTTCTTTCAAAATGGTTGGCAAATGATCTTCTTCCCTTATTTTCAAAATATTTTTAGTTACCTACAAAACAATATCACGAAATGGGGGGTCCTTGGTCGACCAAGGAACGGGCAATACGGCGCGCCGCTCAAGCGCGGGCGGGTTTGGAGACTGCGGGCGGAGGTGTTTTAGTGCCATATTACTATAAAAATAATAGATGATAGTTATATACATCGAAGCTAGGTTAACTTATTAATCTTAACAAGATCTCATAAATGAATATCTTTAAACTACTTCAGAATATTTTGTGCAGGGGCTGAAAAAATGGTAATATTTCGATATTTTCTCAAACTTCGAAGGACCCCCGGAGCCTTAGGATATTTTTTGTTTTTTTTTTAAACTATTTTTTTTTTATGTTTTAGGTACCTAGACAACTTTTTATTACTAGCGCCATAAGGAATTCGGAAGAAAAAAAATTCGGCCCACACTACTGCACATATACCTAAGTACGTCGTATTTCGGCATTGTATTAATTCAGAATTGAAACGTTATTTGAAATGACCTTTGCCGTGTATGGTGACTAGATCTGAATAGCCAGGTAAATTTTTCACACTACAGTGCAAAGCAATGGGTCGAGAGAGAAAGGCTGATATGAGAGGCTGGAGATCAGAAGGTCTCTCTCAACCGGTCTCTCCTGATCCGGACCGCCATGCATAGAGTGGGCAAAGGCATCCCCCGCAAAGACATAAACAAACCCCTTTTTGTTAATGTCTTATCATGTAAACCCGGTTACCAAACGTAGCGAACCACTTGGGGTGACCTATGGCAGGAATATTGGTTATAAAATAAATGGTTCCCGGGGCGACGGTAAATATATCCGCCTCCTGAATCTTAAGTAGATGTTGCACATATAAGAATGTCATATTTTGCTATTCGTCTGTATTCATTCAGAATTGAAACGTTACTTGAAATGGCTTTAGGCGTGTTTGGTGACTAGATCTGAATAGCCCGGTAAATTTTTCACATATCCTTCTCCTCCCCACTATCTTCAGCCTCACAACATATCAAAATTAGGAATGCCATAATCTCACTGGCTGCAGACGGTTGGGACTCTTGTGTTTTGATAAAAGTTCTAAAAAATAAAAATAAAAATATAAAAAAATTTATATCATATGATTTTTGTAATTTGTTCGCTGGTCTACAGTGTATGTAGGTTTAATCGAATTACTTGAAAAGACGTGACTAGATCTGAATAGCCAGGTAGGTTTTCCACATCTCCTTCCCCTCCCCACTACCCTCAGTATCACACCATACCAAAATTGGGGACGCCATTGGCACTCACTGGCTCGAGACACTTCAGAGCAGTTGGGACTAGTGTAATTTTCAGATAAAAAAGTTACACGCAAGTAGAAATATTTACGGTTTTTTTGTTAAACTGACTGCACGTATAAGTATGTCGTATTTTGTATTGCCGCATGCTTCTTCGGAGAGTCGAAATTATTGTTAGTAAAAATATTTTTACAGCGGATTTTCACTCAAGATGCCTTCAGGTATAAGTACATCTAGTTTGGTTGTACGGCCGTATATCCTCTTTACATACTTACTTGAAGAAAAAATCATCTAAAGGATCAGGCCGGATCAATTGTCGCCGGATCAAATGTCCGCCGGATCAAGTGTCGGCCGGATCAAGTGTCGGCCGGATCAAATGTCGGCCGGATCAACTGTCGCCGGACCAAATGTCGCCGGATCAACTGTCAAACCATATAATAAACCCTTGAATCCTCTCTATTTCGTTTTATTAGCCAAACCTACACCAAGTATTAATTATTGTAATTTATGTTGTTACTGTTTAATATGTTTATTACCTGCCCTGCAATCTGCAGTGCACAAAAAAGAGCTTTAGTAGCTTAGCATTTTTAAAGTATTTGTATATTTCATATTTTTATTTGATAAAACCTAATCAGTTTACATAGCAGTGGGGCCCCATTTTTTAATTTGCCCCAGGGCCCTTGGTTACCTAGCTACGCCACTGCCTCCAGATTGCCAGTTGAGAGCCTTACCCTTCGACCACGGATGACATCAAGCATAATAGATTTGGTTATCATCTGTGCAACTCTAATAAAATTATACTACATTTAATGCAGATAAAAAACTTTTAGCTGAATGATTAAATAAAAAACTGAAGACATGGCTAATAAACAAAAAAGGACTGACATTACCAAACTACGTGGAAACTCTAACTCTACTGAAATCAAACAGTATTAATTATTAGACTAGCGACTTTAAGATTGAAATATAAGAATCCAACTAAGAATACAACTCTGATGCCGCGCCTTACGTCTTCGTACGTGGAGTTTGTTTACAAATCTACTTTTGTAATACAACCGAAATAAAGCAATGCCAAAAGATTGCGCCGATTACGTTAACAGCCAGCGTGATTAGCATCGCCTGGCAGGTATATTGGATTTGTAACTTCGTGAATCTCTCAGGATGTGGAGAGATTGATGATAATATTATTATTATTATAACTGGCAGTTGTGAATAATAATACCACGCGTCAATATATTATACATGACGCGGTTACTTTGTCCCGCTGACTAGCTGTCACTGGATCCGAAGAATCGACTAGCTGAACAAAAAGCCGCCCGCAGGGCCTAGCAGCAAAAACCTGCGGAGCGGGTTTTTCAACTTCTAGTAAGTATATATTTTTCCATGTATTTTGTATTTTTTTGGAACTTTTTATGTATTTTTTTAAGCTTTTATGTAATAAGGAACTCCAGTCCAATTTTTTAAATTTTTTTTAATAAAGAATGTTGGAGTTTTACCTACCATTAAAACTCTTATTATGTTGTCTTGCTTATCCAGAATATATAATGTGAGATATCGAGCTTATTTCCCGCCAGCGCCCGCCATATCTGCTGCTATATCTCGAATTTCCCGCCTTTCTCTTGTAACTCCCTTCAGTTGTCAATTATCACCCTGCAGATGCAGCGCCGGATCTGCCATACGTTCAAAAACGTGCAAAAACCAGGCGCCAACTCCGAAGGGGCGCCGTGAGAAAATAAATATTGTATTAAAATTTTGTTATAATATTCCCTGAATCGTTTAAAAATTATCCACAGTACGAAATAATTATTACGCTCTAGCCACACTTTCCAAAGAAACAGAATGCGCACGCATCAGGTTGGTATCAACAGTTGGTCAGTTACAGATTTTTTTTTAAATTCCATATATTTATTATTAATTTTTTAAACTTTATGAGTAAAATCTCAAATTATAATATTTAATTAAATGAAGACAATATTAGCGAAACTCAAACGAAATCTGGAGACAGAAAAATAATAATCAGTAGAGCTGTTTCCATGTAAGAAAAGGGTTCTGGGTTCGAGTCCCAGCGGAGCCAATATCTTTTCTGATGTATAATTAATATCTATAAGATTTGTTGGATTTGTTATTTTACGGTGTCGCTTACACAAGCGTCTTTCGTAAGCCATATACCATACGTCAGTGTTTAGTTTTTGTATGGTGTTTGCTCGCTCAATTTGGTGTTTGTTCGCTCAATACAGGGGAAATGCAAGGTACAAATTTGAGGTTATATTCTTAATAGATTTTTAAATTTATAACTAAATTTCTTTTGGTTGTTAGAGGTTATAAAAGTACTGTGGATTACAATGAATAGAATAATAATTTAAAAAAAAACTCTTCTAATGGACCTAGTTTAGCGAAACCACGCGCATTGTCTTGTAACCTATATTTGAAATCATGGTACGGGCACAAACAAACAATTCGTTGTATTATTTTAAAGCATAACTTGCAAAAAGAGTTTTTCCTAAAATAATTAAAATAGCACCATAATTTTATGTTTACCCAATAGATTCAGAGAGTATAGGGCTCCTGGTGATTCTCTCTTTAAAAAAAAACGAGTGTGAGAGCTACTGCCAGGTCACTTGGAATAGTTACACCCTTTATATTTCTTGATTTTATTTGATAAATTAGTGTAAAAAATTAATTAAATATAAAAAAATAAAAAAAATTGGGGTGAACGAATTTTTAATCAAAATAAAAAATGTAAGGGGGGGGGGGGGCGCCATCGGTACCTACTGCACAGGGCGCCAGATTTCGTAGATCCGGCCCTGTGCAGATGGCGTCCTGAGACGCCGTGTTAATTCAATTTGGACTCACCAAGCAGAGCTTAAGTATATTCTGGATAAGTAAGACAATATAATAAGAGTTTTAATGGTAGGTAAAACTCCAACATTATGTATGTCGTTGCTTCTCCAGAATATATAATGTGAGAAGTGTTTGTTATCGCAAAGACTGAGAGTGAATGGGAGGATTCAGCACCTCAACATTGAGACCTCTGATTTGCTTTCTTTAATATTTCTTGAAAGTGTTTTCTGAACGCCAGTTTCCTCTTTCCAAAATGGTGTCTATAGGATACTCTACCAGCCAACTTATTGAAGCTACAGCTGATCTCAAACTCCCAGGGGAGACATCAATCCTTGCAGGCCCCAATGTGGAAATAAACAGATATTCGACACCAGCTTCATGTCTCCTGTTGTCACATAAGCTTTCTCAATCAAAATATCGGATCTATATTACGATCCTCTGCTTTGTAAAGCTTCCAACCAGGCTGTCCATGTGGAGAGGTGTCCTTCTTAGAACCAAAAATTTGGCCATAATACAATGTGATCATCATTTTCAACAAGATTATCAGAAGATGTATGTAGTAAGGTCAGATCGTGTACTCGTCTTCCTGATGCCAGAAGTAAATTAACAGAACATCTACGAGATGCTTAGAAAAGGGTTGGGTCCTTTGGAGGATTTTTACAAAGCCAAGACACCAAGTGTTCTGGATCCCAAGTAAATGCACTAGGCTTCTTATATGCCGAATTCCCTATACCTCTCATCACTCGCTTGACCAAGGGATGATTACTTATCCTCAAATCGCCATTGGGGTCACACAAAACCGACACTACAGACTTGTGAAACAAACCCTTTGCCCGATCTGATTCCAGGATCTCAGTTCCTGGAATTACGGGGAGACAAAAGGCTTAAGACCTGCGGTTTCCCCTTTAAATAGAGCCCTGAAAGCTCTGGACCAGTAGAGTTCCAGCATCCGTCATCTCGTCAACATCTTCACCTGCCCTGCCTCTCCGATCGAACTACAACTGGGACTTTTTTCTTTCGCCTGCCCTGCCTCCTACTTCTTCTTTCCTCTGGCCTGCCCGCCCTGAAGAACCTGTCCAATTTGTCGAAACGCCTTTGTCAAGGCGCAGCTTTCCCCTCTTCTCCGCTCTACCTCCCTTCTCCCCCCTTGTCTTCCATCCGTTTCTCCCTTTACCTACAATTTCTCCCCATTTTCCCTCGCCTTCTCCCCATTTCTCCCTACTCCCTAGGCGTCGAAACGGCCAGTCGGTCCCAGGGCCGGATCTACGAAATCTGGCGCCCTGTGCAGTAGGTACCGATGGCGCCCCTCCCCCCCCCCCCCCCCCCCCCCCCTCACCCTACATTTTAATATTATGTTTATATTTTGTTTAAAATTCGTTCACCCCTATTTTTTATTATTATTATATTTTTTTTACACTAATTTATCAAATAAAATCAAGACATATAAGGGTGTAACTTTTCCAAGTGACCTGGCGGTAGCTCTCACACTCGTTTTTTTTTAAAGAGAGAAAAAAATTCCCAATGGAAACGAGTTTTTTTATGTCACTCTGCCCTACGTTTTAGATTCTGCGAGCCTGAAAGTTTTTTTTAATAATTATTATTCTATTCATTGTAATCCACAGTACTTTTATAACCTCTAACAACCAACAGAAATTTAGTTATAAATTTAAAAATTTAATAAGAATGTAACCTCAAATTTGTACCTTGCATTTCCCCTTTGTTCTGCGTTGAGCGAACAAACACCATACAAACACTAAACACTGACGTATAGTATCAACGGCTTACGGAAGACGCTTACAATGACACCGTAAAATAACAAATGTAATAGATATTAATTACACATTTAACGAACTTCAAATAATATGTCAAATCAATGATGAAACTGTCAACACGTAACACGTTACAACCTGCAAACCGTGCGATGTTTTTGTTAATGGAATTTACTGAAGATTTCATAAGAAAATGGTCTTTAACTACCTTCTCCTAGAGACTTAAATCGTACAAAATAAAACAATAGCGAGCGTACGCTAACTAAAATCGTCAGCATTTTGAAAGGCGTAAGTCGGTTTGTTTGATTCTCTAGAACAAAAATACTGTGCTGTGATTGGTTATTGAATTTGGATTGCACCCATTCGTCGTAAAAGACGGTAAAAGATATATGGAAAAATAGATCTTACGTTTAAACTAAATATAAGGAATTTGTAAAAAAAATCTGTAACTGACTATAAATTCGTAAGCCGTTGATACCAACCTGATGCGTGCGCATTCTGTTTCTTTGGAAAGTGTTGCTAGAGCGTAATAATTATTTCGTACTATGGGTAATTTTGAAACGATTCAGGGAATATTATAACTAAATTTTAATACAATATTTATTTTCTCACGGCGCCCCTTCGGAGTTGGCGCCAGGTTTTTGCACGTTTTTGAACGTATGGAAGATCCGGCGCTGGTCGGTCCCCTACAGCCGGCGGCTACAGTGCCCGTCCCGTACACCGGGCATCCCTGCTAAGACACCAAACCCAGCGAACCACTTGGGGTGTTGGTTATCCCATAAATGGATCCCGGGGCGGCGGTACCCATACCCACCTCCCAAATTGTAAAATAAATATGATTATAACCCTCCCACTGCCGAGCAAGACGATGGGTAGTAGACGTGGGCAAAATTGAATGACCGAATTAAATGAATAAATTCAATCTTGTGACACACTCAATCTAATTCTCAATTTCAAAAGGAATTGATTCTTCATTCCTTATCTTTGGCCTTGCATCCTACGATTTTTAACGACACCATACATTTTTAATTTCCATTTATTTTACTGTTAAATTATTTCAATGAATAATGTGTTCTGTAAACGATTTAAATATTATATTGTTTCATAGGTATTTAAATATTATTAAACGGGCCGCGCGCCGCGAAGTTTTCGACGGACGGTATTGTGAACGACTCGCCTATTACGATTGTATTCCGCTACCGCCGCGCCGCTATTCTAAAAACACCCGAACATCATAAGTCCATGTCCCAAAATGGCCAAAACGCGGCCGCGATTCATCCGGGTTGCCCGAGCATCTCTTTCACGCAAGGAATTAATCATTTATCCTAAACAATAGTCCTGACATTGTCCTAAGGTCCCCGCCGTCCCAGGTCCGTGTTCAATGTCCGCGTCCCAGGTACCTAGTCTGTCGAAATCGAGATTGTCCGATTCCGACAGACAGAGGAATTAAAACAAAAGTCTTTTTCACTTGTGACGTCATGGTCTTTTGTAATTCTTAGACCTAAAAATGACGTCAGGCGTCATCGTCACGTCAATGTCACGATATGTCCCAAACGCATCCCAGTCCTAGGTCCGCAGCTCGCGAGTAAATCAAGTCACTGCTAGGTAAGACACAAAACATTAATCAAAAGTTACTAATTCATTCGTCAATGCCAGCCCTTAATCCGTCCGCGCGGTTCATTTATTCCCCCGCGCGCCAAGCCGTCAATTTCATTACATAGTTAGTCGAAAACTTTCGACTTTGAATCTGAACATCAGCTAGAAAAGTAAGAAGCGATGCTTATCGGTTTTTTGGTACGTACGAAAGATATTGTACCTACCTACTTTTAGACGTAGATCTTGGGTCGATATAATATGTAAATTTGCAGATATTATAAGGCCAATTAGCCGTGGTTAGCTGTCATAAAATACTCATCTTAATGTTAAAATGATGTTTATATTAGATCACGTAAAATGGAACGAAATTATAAGTTTAATAAATAAAATAAAATCAATAAAATTTTAAGGGTGAAACGAAAATTTGTATAATTTTAAGATATAATTGCTAGCAATAAATACATTTTACATACGAAAAATTACGACACTAAAAAAAGACAAACAATATAGGATTTAGCATGCGAGATAATGAGATAGAATAATCGGTCTCCTCTTTGTGTGGTATTTCGTAGCCTATTGGTCTCCTCTTTGTGCGGTGCTTCGTAGCCTCCCCACTCATTGTGATTTGAAAACCGATGAAACGAAAAAGCGACACTAAAAAGAGTCAAACACATTAATCTATAGGTTTTAGCCTGCGAGATAATGAGATAGAATAATCGGTCTCCTCTTTGTGCGATGCTTGGTAGCCTATCAGTCTCCCCTTTTGCGGTACTCCGTGGCCTCCCGGTCTCGTGTGCGGTGTTAGCCTCCCCATTCATTTAATTTTCAATTTTCAATTTTTTTATTTTTTATTTTTTTTATTTTATTTTATTTATTTTTTTGAATTTTATTGAATTAAAGGAATGAATAAAAGGAATCAATTCAAAAGGCCATGGGAATCAGACTGAATCGATTCACTCCTGGGAATCATTCTGCCCACGTCTAATGGGTAGAGAGAGTTCTGTTAGAGAGGTCAAATGGTCTCCCTCAACCTCTCCCGATCCGACCCGCCACACTGTAAGTGGACAGACGCGATGGGCAGCGAATCACTTGAGGTGACCTATGGCAGGGGTGATGGTTATCTAATAAATGGTTCCCGGGGCGGCGGTACCCATACTCGCCTAACAAATTGAGATATTTAAAAGGAACACACAGTCCAAAGTCCAAAATGTGCATATTCTTAATAATCTTAATAATATCTTAATGTATGGAATAGGAGTAAAAAATATTTGGCAAACGGAGTCCAGAAAGAAAAGGTCCGTTTAAGCAAAAAAAGTGGTTTTTATTTATTTTGTAAATATTTTAATAAGAAAAATAAAATGTTATCTAGGAAAACTGTCACAGATAAACTTAGTCATGAGATTGTATTTTTAAAACATCATTTGTTAAGTGCGATCATACATTTTTTTGTTCGTAATTTACATTTATATCTTCTATAAAGTAATTAACAATTTTATTTTAATTCCATTCAAGCAAAACGATAGGAAAAGCTTCAATTTATCCGAAACATATTTTTTGTATTATTTATAATGCAGCTTATATTACATAAAGATTTATTGAAAATATAGTGATTTCGTAATCCATGCCAATCAATACTATTAGTTTTGTTTTAAAAAGTGATGGATTTATAGTCAGCCCCCACTGTGCCGTTGACGTGTGTTATTTTGGAATAAACCATGCGGTGCTTGAAGTACACAAACAGCTTACCGTCGACAGTTATCTGGAAAGATAAATTATTCATATATGTGGGTAGGTACATAAATTTTTACTTAACATTATTTATTATCAAATTTTACGATTTGGGAGCCATTTATTGGACAACCAAAACCTCTGCCACAGGTCAGCCAAAGTGATTCGCTGCATTTGGTGACCTAGGAAGGGTGCTGTTCATGGGGTGAGGTTTGTTCAGGTCTCGGTGGCGGATGCGTCTGCCCACCTATGCTAGCTAGTCGATTCGGGAGAGACTGGTTGAGGGAGATCTAACCCATACCTCTCCAGCCGGACTCTCTCGTATCGAGGCCCATAGGTTTGATGAATTAATTTGACTTAACGAGTGCAGCCATAATTAATAATATTCAGAGTACAAGGTCAAGACGACAGTCCATAAAACAATATGATATAAATACCTGTCCTGGTTTTTAATGATTTCAGAAAAAAACGTTAAAATGTTTAACGAGCAATATTTTGTTTATTTTTGAAAATGGCAGAATAAGTTCATAGTTTGAAGAATCTATGTTCATAATATCTGTAATGTCTCTTAATATGACCCATCGCTTTGCACCGCAGTGAAAAGGATGGACTCATATGTCCCTTCCTTTTTTTCTTCCCAGAACTTTCTCTCCTTCCTTTCTATTAAAAGACCCCCCACACAGCATCCCCAAAGATGACATAGGCTTTGAGGGATATTTTTTCTTTTCATGTCCTCCTGTGTGAAGCGGAGCCAGTGCGAAAAAATGAAAATAAACCCGGTGATTTGTCACAAAAATTTCACTTAACAAATCTTCCAAAATGATTATTTTAAGAATAAGTGGAATAAACTTACTTTGAAGTCTTCCTCTTCTACCTCCAACTCAATTGCGAATTCCCCCGACTCTTTAATCGGCCACCCACCATACTTTTCTTCTTCTTCCCAACCAGTGGCAAAAATCAAGCTGTTTCTGACCACTGTCTTTTCTGATAGATGGAAACTGCAGTGCAACGCCCTATCTTTAGAGGGCAGGCAGACGAGATTCAAGTCGAACCTGAAAACATGAAATTTTAAGTTAGATATACATACGAGTACATGCCATATTTAGGTCTCGGCAACCTCGGCAGCTGCGAGGGATATTTCTTAGATAATGATATTTCTTATAAAGAACGGGAATCTGCCTCCTTGTTCATCGGGGCTATATTGTATAGGGGGTCACCATGGACGTAGCCAGGTTTTGATTTAGGGTGGGGAAAAAATTATCTAGAGAAGGCACCGAAAAAATAGACTTTTACAGCATATTCATGGTTTAGGCATTATATGAATTGCTGTAAATTTCAGAACTCATGCATCGGCCAGCCAGGTGGGGCAAACGTCCCACCTTGCCCCACCGTGCCTACGCCCCAAAGGGTTCAATAATAAATAAGAACAAAAAAAACTTAAGTACCAAGTAGATCCGGGCTTAATTTTTCCCACCACGCGGACGATACTTCCAATTTTCACAGTTTCAGGGAAGGTTGCAGCAAACTGAAATCGAAGTAAAACAGGATTAGGAAATGGTAATATTACAACAACAATCTGATTTTGAATTTGGGAATTTTTGTATTACTGGAAGTAATATTATTATATTCGTTAATATGTGTTCATGTACCGAGTAGATCAGTTCGTCACAAATTACCTTACCATTGTAACAATACAGGATCTAATGCTGAATTATATGCCATAATAAATCGCCTGCATACACTTGGTAACAAATATGTTGTTGATGATGTGATAAATATTGCAAGACTATCAACATACATTCATTATTTAATTAAAGCTGTTTGTCAGCGCTTCTCAGTTAGATTATAATTCAATATACTTTGAATGTTTATATTCTTCATCAATGTTTATGTTTGGAATTTTTAAATTTATTACTACATACTTTACGTAGTAATAAATTTAAAAAATTTGAAAATCAATATTTTATTTTTACTTTTAGTGAATCTGAAGTACACTAATTTGTCTGAATATAGGTAGACTTACTAAATGTGCTGCTCATATGAGACAGACAATACTTGACCATAACGACGTTACGGTAGGTGACTCAAAGATCCGGATAGCCTATTAAAGATTCGGTCGAGTATAGTTAATTTGCTCCTAAGAATTGAAGAGTTTCGTTATTTTGTCATGGATCCCATAATCAGAACCTAACTAAACTCTCATCAAACTACCCTTGAACCTGAAGTACATCCTTTCCAATAAAAAAAAATCATCGAAATCAGTTGGCGTGATATTGAGTTATTCGTCCATTTGTCGCGCACACACTTAATGCAAATTTAAGACTTATATGGTTTTCTCATGGATGCCATTATCGGAACTGGATCAAATTGAAATGGGACTACACGGGAAGCACCAGCTTTCAAATAAAAAAAAGAATCATCATTTTGGTTCACCTAGTCGAAAGTTCTGAGGTAACAAACATAAAATTTAAAAAAAAAAACAGTCGAATTGAGAACCTCCTCCTTTTTGAAGTTGTTTAAAAAATTAAATAAATTAATAATAAAAGAAGGAAATATATAATCAATACTTACAGATGTCTCGCCCTCGATGAATGCCATGATTATGTTGTTAAGAGAGGACTGTACCAAAATATTGAATAAATTAAAAAATAACTAACTTCGTTCAATTGAATCTAGTTGGAAAAAATGAATACAATTTTTAAGATTTGAGATCTTTTATATTGCCCATTATCTTATCAAATAGTTTTTTCGGGCCTGAATGGGCTACTAACATGAAATTTATTTGTGTTCAGCTCCCTTGAGATGATTTTACACTAAACAGTGCTTTTTTAATGTACAGCACAGGGTCCCAAATGCCCCCAACCTCCCAGACCACTGGTTTTCAACCTGTGGTACGCGTTTCCCTGGGGGTACGCGAAGCCAAATTGGGGATACGCAATAACGTGGCACTCGTGTAGAATCACTGGTTAAATGCTTGAAGTTGTGTAACACTCTGTATAAATTAGCATTACTTAATTGTAGGTATTTGTGTGACTTGATTGTTAAATTTATGTAATAATTAGAGTATTAAAAATTACAAATGTAACACATATTTCATTACACGTGTAAATAAGATAGATAAAGGGTACGGAGAACAAAAAAATTTGTAGTGAGAGACAAGGGGTACGCCGGCTCATAAAGGTTGAAGACCACTGTCCTAGACTATAGCATCCCCAATTGGGGTATGTTGCGAGGCTGAAGCTAAGTGGTGAGGGAAGGAGATGGGTAAGAGGATAGTGGGGAAGTACCTGGCGATTCAGATCTAGTCACCAAACATGGAGCCACTTCAAACCTTGTTTTTAAAACCGTGACCCGCGAGACGCTTGCCCCTCGACCACGGAGGCTGTCAAAAAAAGTGCTACACAATTTTGATTATTATATGCACTGCAAAACTTTGGGGGGTGATTCGTGAAAGACTTTGCTAAAATGTTGAATGAAAAATGTTTTTTTAAGACGCCCAAATAAAAAAAAAAGTTATGTAAAATTTGTTATTTTTGTGCGGTAAGCAAGAAAAAAAAAAAAAAAAAAAAACTAAAACACAAGCAAAGTGTTTATCTCTACATATTATAAATTAAAGTCACCCGCGTCTCTGTCTGTCTGTTCACGATAAACTCAAAAACTACTGAACGGATTTTCATGCGGTTTTCACCAATAGATAGAGTGTTTCGTGAGGAAAGTTTATTTTATTTTTTATTTTAAATACATAAACGGCTATACTGCCTTTTATAAATAAACATATAATAGAGTACAAAAGTAAGAAAAATAATATCATTACATAATAGTAGTTTTAAACTTAAAAATAACATACAATTATTTTATGTATCACAACAAAAAATAACAAAAAAGAACAATGAGAAATATCATTATATCATTTCAACATGTCCATATTGAGTATATAAAGTTACATTATGGAAAAAATAAATAACTTAAAAACTGAAACTTAAAAATAACATACAATTATTTTGTGTATCACAACAAAAAAGAACAATGAGAAATATCATCATTTCATTTCAACATGTCCATATTGCGTATATAAAGTTACATTATGGAAAAATAATTTTTGAGTGCATGTTTATATTGCGCTAATTTTAAGAATTAATTTAGGTATGTAATTTGTCAAGGATTTGTGTAAATTGGTTGAAACATAACGATAATTGTTAGAAGTGTTGGAAAAAGTCAAGCCGCCTTGTAGCTTTCACCGAAAACGCTGCCTAATCAATGCATGGTGGGATATTCCTCTTTTATAGATCTACAAAAAAGTCCGCGAAGGCTGTTAGTGATATATTCGATGGAGAGCCAAAATGTAATGAGAATATTTGATAGAGAGCACGTTGGCGCCATTTTGTTACGGGCGTAGCACGGCCCGGTTTGTAACATTTTGTAACATTATGTTTTTGTGGTATGCAGGTGAGTTTTCAATGAGGAAGGTGATGCAATCCATTTGCAATCGTCCATCCAACTTTGTAGCTTCCCAGCTACGCGCCAAATCTTGTCACTTTGGTGACAAGATATGTTGGGGGGACGAAAACCATCCGTAGAGCAAATGAGATCTCTTTTCAAGGAACATGGGCACAATACTTTAAATTGCAATGACATAGGGTATGACGGGAAACTTTAAATAAAAGAGTTGCGTTATGAAAATAACAGTATAACATCTATATTTGAATTTTGGACAAAATTATGGTGATTAATTTACGTGTTAAGACTCACCCCAGGTTCAGACCGTTATTAAGCTACTAATCCTAACTAAATCTCACTGACGTGCATAAGGATGGCCGACGGCGAAGTTCTTCGGAGACATCTGGACGGAGCCATCCCAAGGCCTCCGGTCCACGGGTGCTGCAGGAACTCGTCAATGCCCGCCAGGGCGTAGCCGGCCCAAGTCCAAGAGGGCCCGTCACGATTGTTGGTCCAGGTAGTCCGTAGGATTGGTTCATTTATGGCCCTTACTCAAGGGAAGTTCGGTACCAGTCAACGTGGCAAAGTGAGTGGGACGCAAATAACAGGCTAGTCCCAACTAAAATCCTTATATTCGTAATTTAACGGGCTTTGGTCGCGGAGCGAGCGAGGATTCGCGTGTCGCTAACGGATTAGTCAATTTAAGGCCGACAGGCTATAATATCACATGCGCGTACATCATGAATCGCGACTTTAATTAACACGGAAGCCACCACGGCATTCACTCAAGATTGATCCTTGATCTTTAAAATTCCAGATTGGTAAAAATATTCCGACAAACCGTCATCCCGCGATCGTTTCACGATTATTCTTTTAAAAACTTAAAACATGGCGCTGTCACGTCCCGGTAAGGTCTCCCCGACCTGAGGAGGCCCTACCGGAAAGTGAAGCCAACACAAAAACGGAAATCATTCCTACCAACCTGTTGCACTCAAAGTGTGGTTGTTAAAAGAAACCATAGACAAAAATAAAAAAAATATTCGCCGTACTTATTTTCATAACAAGGCATATATCTATCTTTTACGGATAGCTTACTATACCCATTCTATCTTCTAAAAAAATGGTCACGTACATTGCGGTAATTGAAAAGTTCTTTAGACGGATACAGTATTAATCCTTTTTAACTTAAGGGCCCGCAACCCGGATTTCTACCGATTTATTACATATTTCCCTTAAACACGGTATGTTTTAAAGCTCTTAAAAAAATATATGTTATTCTTGAAGATAATATCTAGACTTTGCCCGCGCCGAAACGCAAATTATATAAAATTTCCTCTAAGTATGCTCCAAAAATTATTATAAACACGTTAGTTTCAGTTATTTTACAAGTTATAAGCATTATAAAATTCACAGTGTCACAGTGTTGCTGTTTAAGATAATGCCCGCGAGATTTTTGCTCTATTTTAAACGAGTCGTGTTTTATTAAACATTTTCACAATTTTCGCATCACTTTTGTCACTGTAAATGTTAGCACTCTCCTCTAACATTCGTAATTTCGTATCTCTCCATCTTCTTCTTTCGGGCCCGGTTGCAGAGCCTTAAATACGTTAGTTACCTCAAGCATTTCATGCACATTATAATAGTCTTTCACACCATCTCTACGTATTATAAATTAAAGTCCTCCGCGGCATCTGTCTGTCTCTTCGCGATAAACTCAAAGACGGCGGTGGTTATAAAGGTTGGATAACCATCCAGTAGACGACGTTGTGTTTTATTAGCAACGTGTGGCCGGGTCAGCTAGTAATATATAAAAACACCTATATAATAATTATGGTTTCTCTACACTCGGTCAGCTGTTTTATAAATGAGGCCCTAAGAAACAAAGACGGAAGTCTCTACTTTGATAAATTGTTGGCAATCTAAAAAAACATTCAATCAGTCCGTTATTCAACAACACGGAAGGAACATTAATATTATGTAAGTTAACCGGTATAAGAATAATATTTCAAATCGTCTATGTATCTGAACGCCCTAGTTTCTCCACGCCACTGGAGCGACAGCGCAATTCAAAACTTTTTTCTCCGTTTGCTCCATGCTCATAATGGAACATTAGATCCAACGCACATTAATTTTATGTCTTTCCTTGTTTGTTATAATACGTAAAAATATTTATGTAACAATATTTATATAATGCTAGTTAATATAATATGTAATGCTAGTTAATATGTAATGCTAGTTAATATATAATGCTAGGTAACCGGCATGCGTTGCAATGCCATTCAAAGAAATACATTGTTTCTCCCTGCATATTCTTCCCATGTTCCACCTTCCCCCTCTCTCGTCAACCTTCCCGCGATCCCTGCCTCCTTCGTTACCCTCTCCCTCCTGCAGTGGCGTAGTTAGCGTGGGCGGCACCCGGGGCGGATACCATGAAGGTTGAATGTGATTGATGTAGGGGGAGGGGCCGGCAGTCTCAGGCGGTTTGCATGTAGAGACCTGATTGGTTAAGCTAATTGAGGGTACTTCTGATAATTTTGGAAATGCCGCTTTTGGGGAATTTTTGTCAATTATGACTTTCCAGGTTTTGGAAATTCTTATTGAGTCGTTTCTGATATTCATATTATTTTTATGTTTATAAATTTCTATCGCTTCCTATCGACCTTCATTAAGAGCGTTTAACCAGCCAGCGGACGAAAATCCATATTTCGTCGAAAGTTGTTCTTCCGATCGTGCAGGGCGGTTACAATGAGAAAGATTGATTATTCTCCGTACCAGCTTTTTTAAATTATAACTCAATATCGAATGTATTTCAATCCAAATTAGCTTTAATTTATACCTTCATCCAAAAATGCTGAAAGGCGTGATGATAAAATTATTAAAATAGTGTACTTTTTGTAGTTATTTTTTAATTATAAGTATTTATCATTTTTCAATAATGTCTAAATTTAATAAGAATGTTAAAAAAATCTGAAATATATTAGTTTGTAAGTGCGCAAATAAATACACAAATGGACCAATTTTCGTCAAGAAACACATGTACGTACATATTTTTTAATGATTTTATTGAAACTAAAATTAAAATTCTAATACATAACTTTGCTAGATAATGTATTGATTTATTTTACTGCATGATTACATTATTTGAAATGGGTGTGGTATAATACAAAAACTTTTTTGAAAATTTAACAAATCTGCCAACGACCTATGGAATAACCTTATTATACTAAAAATTAAAATAAATTCTAAAAATTTATTACATAACTATGCTAGATAAAAGAACAACCTTTCGAAATCCATTTATAATTTTTTGTGGAAAAGAGTCAATACGTCTAAAAACTTTTTTGAAAATGACGTATTTCCGGCTTTCTCTGGTAATGCCCTCTTAAGGACGTGTTGAACTAAGGATTAAGATTAAGATGATGTGTTTATGAAGTGTTGAAATAAGGATGAAGGTTTCTAAATACGTAATGGTGAGTTCTGGCAGTATGAATTTTGTATAATAATTTTAAAATAGGTGGTAATTTTAAAAGATTTTTCATAGGCACCACCACATAATTTCATATACTTCAGGGAATGCGGGAGGGGGAGGGAAATCCGGGAGGGGGGACGGAAAGAAGGAGAGGGGGAGTGTGCAGGAAGGGGTTCGAAGGAGGGGGGAAGGCGGAAAAGGGAACGCGGGAGTGGGAAGTGGAATGCCGTAGCTAGAGGGAATTCACGGGAGAAGGATTCATGGGAAAGGACTTTTTTCACCTTTTTCATATTTTTCAGATAAAAATTTTATTTGTTTCAGGATTATCAAATTTTTCTACAATACTTTCTTCATTTTATCCTCATACTTTTTAGACTGTTCTTCAAATTTATTTTCAAAGAAGGTTTTCATTAAGTATCTCAAACTCTTTTCTTATCTCAAACTTCTTCTTCTGCTAGGGAGCAGTTGGGACTTTTGTGCGGTGTTCACATAAAAAAAAAAAAACAAAAAATAAGAACATGTAATTTTTCATTTTCCCCATTTTTCCAAAAAAGAAATTTCCGTACTTATTCGAATGAGAATCGGACATTGTTCCGTTCTTTCTCACCTTTTTAAAATTCATGTGCTAGACTCCCCAGATTGTACATTCTGTGGCTAGATGTGGGAACTTTAGATCACATATTTTTAGATTGTCCCTCTCTAAATAAATATCCTCTCTTCTATCAAGCGTTATCTAAAATTGCCTCTCCTCCATTCAACATCTCATCTCTAAGTCTGAACTCTACTCCAATCTTCCATATAATTCTGAAATTTACACATTTAAATAAAATTAATATTATATAAATTCACCTTTCCTTTCTCTGTAATTTTAAATGATGGCCTAGAACACCCTTGAAGTGTTAAAACCAGAAATAATTGAAAAAAAAGAACATGTAAGTGGCCCAATGTTCCATTAATAATTATAAATATAAACCACAGGAAGTTTGGATTGATTAATTTTGATGGGAATTTTAGATATACCTTTGTTTATGTGTTTTCTTATGATTACTGATGTCATAATGACTGTTGTAATAATAATTTAATTCTAAGAATTTTAATTATTCAGCTGTGATAAGAAAAGTATTAAAAAATTATGTATGAATAATTATACATTTACCAAAAAATGTAAAAAAAAAAAAAATAATAATATGGGTGAGTTTAGTAATTACTTCAGTAAGGAATTAATGGATGGTGACTTTGGAAAGGTGCATGTGGAGAAAATATTATGATAATAATTATAATCACCTGTAAAGGACTATTAACGACTAATTAAAAATTATTAAAGTAATAATATCTAACTACCATCGTGCCATTTCTCTACAGGGGTAGGCAGAGAGGATGGATCGCCCTAAACTACTGTGTCTTGGTACACACTTTTTGCGTTATTTGAGTTATTTTTCAAGTTTTTCTTAATTTCTTAATCGATTTAATTAATTATCTTCTTACCTTGTTTTACAACACAATTTAATTTCGGCGCTTTTTTTATTACTATATAATATAACCTTTTCTTATTGCATTGTAAATTTAGTTGGACAATTTCAGTGGTTCTCAACATTTTACAAAAAGTGTTACGAAAAAAAAAAAAAATTATTTATAAAAAAAGATATGTACATAATATGTACACAATGTACATAAAACATAATACAAAAAACAAAAATAAAGTATAAATTCAGTGGTTCTCAACATTTTACAAATAAAAAGTTTTCAAATTTAATTTTTTTTTATTTAATTATGTAAAAATAAATATGCAATGTAATAAAGGGATAATACTAAAAATAAAAAAAAGTGTACGTATTCACTGGTTCTCAATATTTTACAAATAGTGTTTTCAAAAAAAAAATTATTCATAAAAACAGAAATGTACAGTAATAAAAACATAATACTAAAAATAAAAATAAGGTATTCATTCAGTGGTTCTCAACATGTGAATAATGTTAGATTTAAATTACTAGCTGAAATATTATTTTTGTGTAGTATTTCTCAAAACACGGATACGTATATACGTATATATACAAACATTCTTCTACTAAAATGCAATGTTCTGTAAAATTTTTGAGTAAATCCATCGATTACTTTCCGAGGTTTGCGGGCACAAACATACGGAACCTAAATTTGTATACAGGGTGTAACAGGACGAACCCGAAGGATTTAAACCAGCGATTCCTGAGCATATTTGGAGTAAAAAATGTAAATGAATTTTTGGTCTCCGGTGACTTTTTTTACAACATTTTTTTTTTAAATTTTTTTTTCTACAAATTCAAACAAAAAAAAATTTTTCCGCTTGTTGTCATTGGTCACTCAGCCGAGTAACCGACCAACCCCTCACCCCGCCTCCAACTGTCCAACACCTACTATTTTTAATGTTTTTGTGGAAAAAATAAATAAAAAAAAACATCAAAAATATCACCGGAGACCAAAATTTCATTTACAATTTTTTCTCCAAATATGCTCAGGAGTCAATGGTTAAAATCCCTCAGGTACGTCCTGTTACACCCTGTATATACAGTATATGTTGTGATGAACCTGCTTTGTTGAATGGTTGGCGAATAATTTCTTTAAATTGATAATATGATCACACTATCGACATCTATTGGCTAATTTTGAAAGCAATATTAAGGGAAACTGTAATAATTGAACATTTTTTCTGCTACGAAGGGTGTCAACAAATTTTGCAAGAAAAAAACGACTAGCAAATCAGAGTATGATTTGAAGCCGTTAGGCACGTATCAGCCAATCACATCTCGGGGCGTGGTGTGCGGGGGTTGTGTCAAATTGAGACACAAAAGTTGTCCCACGGTCTAAATCGATAGTTATTTTAAGTGGTAAAACACTTCTAATTTGGCCATAAATCGCATTTTTATGGGAAGCACGAAGGAATTGACAACAGTTGATTTCGCATCGGGGGTCG
The DNA here is from genome assembly GCA_917880885.1 of Limnephilus marmoratus. NCBI lineage: Eukaryota > Metazoa > Arthropoda > Insecta > Trichoptera > Limnephilidae > Limnephilus > Limnephilus marmoratus. The sequence continues at coordinate 27,473,541 of OU862928.1, forward strand.
GGGAGTTTTTTCAAGTATCTCGTTGGCGGAGGTTTTAAAAGGACAAAAATCATGCGTTAATTAAACATGAAGTAACGAAGATTTCAATTATATGAGAATAAAAATGGGAGTAGGCATTGACAATCAATATCGCTTTTCCCAAACAAAATTCCAGCGCGATTTGCATGTAGGTACTAGGGAGGAACGTAATACGGTAGTCAAAATACAAAAGCTAATAATGTCAGGATAGTCGGGAAGGAATCGATTACATTAACGACCAAATAAAATCTAAGATTTCAGGTTGGATTTTATATCTGACGAGATAGAGGGGAGGGAAGGTTGTCGATCTCTTAGGTATTGAAGTGGTTTCAGGTGAAAAATATCTAACACAGTTTTGAGTCATTAGGATATTCATTAAGCTGAAATCACCACTCGAGTTTATAAGCGAGATATAGGCGATAGGAAATTAGGAAAAGCCATAAAATTTAACGGCCTGTCAGGATTTTAAATTATTTGATTTCTTAAGTATTTTTCTTAATTGCTAGGCGCATAACAACGGAGATTTATTGGGTTTTACGCCAGAAGGAGATGGGATATGGTAGGAGGAACTAGAAATGCAGATAAAAAACGTTCGGAGGCAGGTATGGAGTTAGGTTTTGGTAGAGGTCACAGCCCGTAAAAAGGAGAATCGAGACCATAAAAGTTTAGGTTATTACTAAACAAGGCGTTACGAGTGTCGCGACCTTGGTTAGGAAGGGGTCAAATGACTAGAGATTGTACTTAGGTATTTGCGAACGCGGGGAATATTAAGAAAATGTATGCGGACCCCAGGAAACCGTCATATAGCCAGGAACAAACACGGCCGCATGTCCACGTAAGGGATACGTCTGAATAAGAATATTCAGTCACAAATTGTTAGAAAGTTCATAGTCAAATGCTAAGGTGACGAAATACCTAGAAGGTGACGTGTTATACGATTTGTGCAATAATAAGATGCATAGTAGATGACGGTCGGAAAATGTTGTAGGTTGCCGATTTGAGCTAAGACTTGGGGTTACTGAGAAAAGTATGGAAAGTATATCGAAAGTTCAGGATACACCGTACCTGGAAGCGATTTTAAAAATGGTAGAACGGACACGATAGATTTTCGAGGAAAGTTGAATTAATTATTCACATGGTAAATGATATCTGTAGGCGCTAGTCTTGCAGCAGATTCGTATAGACAAGACCGAGTGCGCCCCTGTACGATTCTACGAGATAGTGCTTTCGCGCAATACGAAATCTGTGTTGGAAGCACCGTTCAGGACGAAAGATCGTAAACCGCGGGATACGATACTAGATTTGGAAACTATGAAGGTTGTGCATTTTAAAGGTCGAAATTGTAAAAATTAAGTTTGATTAATGGGAAAGTGGGGGATTAAAAAGGGCTGTTTTACGGAAGAGAGGGGAGTTCAGTGTGGGATCTCGGAAAGGAAACGCTGACCAAAAGCGCGCGAAATCAGAGTGTTTCGAATTTCGGGGACTTAGCGAAAAACGTTCGGTCTAACTTCAGTGGATTTTGTGCAAAGTATTATTCAATTAGATTCGGGAAAAGGGGTACGAGCCAGTGGTGAAAGCTTTTAGGAACTTTAAAAATTAGTGAAATTATTTAAGGACAGTGAGAATATCGAGTTATAAATACAGATATTAGTTCGGTTTAAACAAGCGTGACCTAATAATAAAAAAAACTCCAGTATTACTACAATTTTAAACGGTCGACAAATAAATAATAATAATAAAATTGCGGGTTTTATATCAGAAATAATAATAGAATATAAAAAATCTTAATTACTATCAAACAATCGTTCTCTTGAAATGGGAGGAATGTATACCGAATAGTTTAGGAATAAAACAATAATAATAATAATCTATGAAAACTTTCAATCTAGTGGCGTCGGGCGGTTTTATCGCGTGTTTATGCTCTATTTCCCTAATTAATTTACAAATAAAAGTATGACTAATTGCAAGTTAATACGAGGATGAGGCTTTGGAAAGAATTAAAATATACGACAATTCGGGTTTCGATACCAAGATATAGCAAGCGCTAATTTAATCTTAGAGAACACACATTTAAAGAGGGACGATAGGTATATTTGAAATAATCTACAAACATCGGACAACAGGGGTACATTACAATTGCGAGATAGTAAGACTGAAGCGATAATGATACCTCCAATCAAATTCAGACTAGAAGGGGAGGGGGTTAAATTTAATCGTAAATCTAAGGTTACGTTAGGCCTCGTCGTACAAAATTTAGGAAATCGTAGGGAGGGGCCTTGTGTTTTCTCCATAGGTGCAGGTCTACAGGATACGTAATTAAGATACAATTGGTCGTGTTTTCCCGACCGGAAAATTTAGCAATTACGTATGGGTAAGTTAAAGAATCTATATTTAAATTACAGGTATCTGGTTGCAGAGTGACGTGAATGGAACGCGAGCCCTGGGCAGTAAATTTCAACAGTTCCAGCGCCGAGAAAATTAATATTATTTAAGCAGCTGATATGGATATGTTTAGCGTTATTATCATCTAGGACAGTGACGTTTTCTCCCAGACAGCTGATGCCGTGCGGTCGGGGGAACGGACACAAAAAATGAACGAGCAATCGAGGTACCTACATCTCGGAGATGTTGTACACCCAACCAAATGGAGGGCGTCTCGAGAGTACGACATACCAAATTGGAGGCGACCGACTGCAGCCTAAACATTTAAGCGTGAAATGAAACAAATAAAACTAACAGGTACTCTGCTGAATTCCTACTTCTTGAATTACGCTTTTTAAGTTCTTCATGATTGACGAATGTGTTGGTGACACCGAGACTACACATTATGTGAGAAATTGGTGGTCGAGTGGTAAGGGTCCTTCCCACATTGTCATGTTAGGGAGGAGGAGGGTTGCCCTCCATAGACTGATCGGGTCTCGCGAGGTGCTGGAAGCAATTCCCTTTCGCGGGACTATGTCGAGCGAATGGGCGCAACAGGGTCGTATGAAATGAGATGCCAATGGTAAGACAGGGCATGGTTCGCAGACGGAGGCGTTTGGCCGAAAGCATCTCGCGTTGCCTGCAAGGTAGTATGGAAATGCGCCAACAGGTCATCTGTGGGACGGGTTCCTGTAGCATCATCACATTTTTTAGTCCTGTCGACCCAGAAGCAAACGTAATGCCCACAAGGTGAGGATTATGTCAGCTCCTGGAGGTGGAGTGTAACGCTAGGTCGGTCACGTGGGAGGACGGATCTGCCTGTCACAAGCTTACCCCACTTGTACCGTGAGTAGAGTCTTGATAAGGGACGAAACAGATTACCCCTTCTAGAGCCAGTAAGGTAGTTCCGGAGGTGTTCGATACTGGAGTTGTCTGGGAAAGGTTTGAAGGCATGCCGTTCTTCTTCTGTTATGGCGGGGTCCGGGTATCTGGTTTATCGTCAAGAGATTTTCCGGGTGCCATGGGTATAGCCTCATCATGCATTGGTCGGAGGGTCGTGTTCTGAGAGCTGACCACCTAGTCAACTTGGTCAAGTGGAGGAGCCAGTATTTGCTTGCAAAAAATTCCTTCCACATCACATCCATTTTATCCTCTATCCCGTCCTTATACTTCCATCCTAGGTATAAGTTTGTGTTTACTAACAACAGAACATATTATCACGATTATGTATAGGATATAGCCATGGAGAGCGGTGCAGAGAATCGCCAATTATCCACATGAAATGAAACATTCCAGGTACGTACATTAAAAATCATTAGAACGTAGAGGGAGGGAGATCAATTTTATAGCCTATTAGGATCATAGCGGGGACAAATTTAGGATAATTTAGACAGGGCGTGTCCTTCAATCGTTTAAGAGATACAGAGAAATTCCTTCACACCTTACCTAAAAGAACCAAAAGTTACCACGAAAGACATTAAATACCTATCCTAGATGTTCTAGGAGCTCCGAAAAAAAAAATCACACAACGTGGAGAAAAGGGTTTATTGTAAGAATTTCCCGGAAAACTACCTTTTACTGTGTTCAGTCACAGGGGTGGGAAAAATGAGTCATGATTCAAAATATTAATGGCGAATCATTCAGTAGGTACGAGAGGAAGATCTACCAACCGGAGATCTGAACGCACGAGAAGAAGAAATATTTAAAAGTTTTCATTAAGGGGGGATTGACCCCATCACAATGTATAGTAAAATGTTGAGAGCCACCAAATTTGTCCAACTTATTATAAGCCCTTATTTAAATACATATTTTTTCTATTTTAGTATTATCTTTTTATTATTGTACATTTCTTTTTTATAAATAAAAAAAAAAATTTTGAAAACACTATTTGTAAAATGTTGAGAGCCACCGGATTAGTCCACTTTTTTATTTTTAATATTATCGATTTATTACTGTACATTTCTTTTAATAAAAATAAAAAATTAAAATTTTTGAAAACTTTTTATTTGTAAAATGTCGAGAGCCACTGGATTAGTCCACTTTTTTATTTTTAGTATTATCCCTTTATTTATTGTACATTTCTTTTATATAAAAAAAAATAAAATTTTAAACATTTTATTTGTAAAATGTTGAGAGCCACTGAATTACGTAATACGTAATGTGAAATACGTAACAATTTTGGTAAGAATGTGTAAAAGTGTTTGACAAATATATTTGTAAAATCTATAAATCATAATTTAATCGAAATTACAAACACGGCGTAGAAAAAACTAAATAAAGTCATACTGCCGCACGTATGCGACAATACTCTATTTGGATCGTCTGAGTGCTGCCGCATACGTGCGGTAATACTCCTCAAAGGGTTAAGATATTATCACGTAATATACATGAATAATAAGATACATTATCTGGTAAAAAGAAAACAATCACAAAAAAAGCAATGCCTTTGTTCTTATTGGATATTTGACCAGAAAGCAACAAGATAAAATCCACACGGTTTTTCGAAATATGTCCGACATTCAACAAGTTAATAGTAAAACTGAAAAATAAGAAAATCCACTTTGTGGCGCGCGGAATATTCATCCCAATACACCATCTCTTTCTCCCGTATGACGTTGTCTCGTTCCCGTTGCGCAATGCTGGCGAGACGCGCAGACGATATCTATGCATCCCTACCAGGTGGCTGGCCACACCTTTCGCGGCGCACACACCTGTGACGAAGCCCTTATAAGCGGCATCTCGACAGATCACGGCACAGTTCACCTGTCTGCTTGCACTGGCTTGTACCCTCCTTCTTGTGGCTACCCGTGTCCCGCACGGCCCTCAGATATCTACTTCCAGCTGCCAAGTATTTGACTTGAACATACCTAGGTTCGTTAAGGCGCGCTCCTTCTCTTGGCTACCTGTGTCCAACACAGCCCTTGAAAGGCAGTAATCCGCCCAACACAACCACAGGCTACAGTTCCGCGAATCCTTTTTGTCGTTTCCAATTGTACAATATTCTCTGAGTAACCCTAATAAAAAACTGTTTAACATAAAAAAAAGTGTTATAACTTCAATTTAATAGACAATTTTTTCTTGAATGTTTTTTATTGTTTCAAATAATTTCAGACACACATTTAAGAAATTTAGCATTATTTTAGGGTAATCTTAATATATAAAACAAAGTCGGGTTAGTTACACTATTTATAACTCGAGAACGGCTGAACCGATTTTGATGATCTTTGATTTTTTGGATTTGTCTCCGCCCCGGATAGGATAATAACTATTAAAACATCGCAAAAATTCACGAAAAAGAAAGTTATGACGATAATTCATTTCCTCATACATTTAATATGGAACGAATTTTCATCTTTTGAAAGAGCTGAAGGAATATTGTGGTAGGTAGGTATAATATTGAAGTTTGCTTCAATTCCAAAAATTCTAAAACGTCAAATATCAATGTGCTGATTGTTTTTGTTTTGTTCTTAAACATATAATGCTGCCTCTCTTTCTTACACACTTAATGTCAATAGCCGAAAATGAGACAAACGGTGAACGTATGTCTCCACCCATCCAAAGGAAAGATACAATCATTAAAATAAAAAACCCTCACACGTATAAAGAAAATGAAAAGCAAAGTTTTATTTGACATCAGTTCCACAACACATGAGGCCCCGAAGAAAATTATTTTCCTCAGGGCCTGTGTTGTGCATTGATGATTGCTTCATTGTGTAATTTTTGACTTAATAAAAAAACTGAATTTAATTCAACAGTTATTGATTCTGAGGCGGTACGAAGTTCGTCGGGTCAGCTAGTAATGATATAAAACGATACCAAAAATAATTAGAAAACCTTCAATTTATTTACTTAAAACTATAGTGATGGAATGCCGTAACATAAAATTAATTTAACTAAATGTTTTAAGACTAGAAACATTTTGTTTGATATTGTGCATTTTAAATTCATTTTTATTTCACTGCAGTTACGATTTAATGCTTGTATAAAAAATTACTACATGGTATACGATACATTTATGTATTCTATAATATTTTGGTTCTCAATTTTATCCTTTGAAATTCAATATCTGCCAGAACATTATCCATATCGGCAGAAGAATCAGTGTGACGATGTTGAACAGCCAATTCCCATAGATCTGAAACAAACAACACATTCAAAACATTTTACAAACATTATTTTACGTTCGGTTGGCAAGATGTATGGTTAGCATTGGCAAGCTGTACATTTGGGTGGCAATTTGGAAATGGTACCGCCGCCTGAACCATTTATTGGATTACCAAAGCTCTGCTATAAGTCACCCCAAGAGGTTTGCTACATTTGGTGACTTAACAGGGGTGCACGGGTTCAAGGGGTAGGGTTTGTAAAATATCACAAAACCTCAGATTCCTATCCATCCCTCATACCTTTTTCCTTCCCAAAACTTTCTCTTCTTCTTTTTCCTTAAAAACACCCTTCACACAGCATCCCCAAAGATGAAATGTATGTTCCCCACAGAGCATGGCATGGTCCGATGCTCTGTGGGGAACCCGCTTGCACAGCGCGGGTGTAAACTGTGCGCCCTAAAGTTAAAGCTTAGACTTACGGATTTTCAATACTTCGTTTGTATGGAAACACTATGATATGATATGATATGAAATAGGCCCTGAGAGAAATTATTTTCTTCAGGGCCTCCTATCTTTCAGGGACGCTTTGCTCTTAATAAGTACACCTCATACGTCATACATATGCCTAGTAATGTTAGATTGTCATGTAAACAAGCTTATGGGTCCGAGTGGTTAAGAGGAATGTAAACGGTAGAAATATTTCGATTCTCGTGCTTTCAAAATTTAACATTTAGCGTCTTATTTGCATGAGTAAGCGCCAAAGTGTTTTTTTATTTATTTTTGGCATAATTTCATAATAAGAATGAAAAAAGTTAGATCATACAAAACCCAAAAATAGTCTTAGCCATAAATAGGTTTTTTTTTTTAAATTGCTTCATAGTTAACCTGTAAACGGCCGGAAACGCTTATTTACGCGCAGCTTTTGCGCATGCGCGAAAAAAATATTTCGAAATAAAAGTGTTTATCTGCGATTTTGACCCTTCTATGTACAGAATTTGTATGAAAACAAGGTCAGAATCGCTTGCGTCAACATCATTGATGATGTTAGAATATTCGTATAAACCAAACAGTTTGTTCTTTGTATCAGACGATTGCCGGTAGATGGCGACAGTATCGATGCTACCTGTCACTTCTATGTCGGCTATACCTTGTAAATGTTGTGTAACTAATTCATTACAATAAAACTCACTTATAACATTTAATCCTGGTTTATTTTGCTCTCTATCCTTCAGGTTATGGGCCCAGGATACGCGGGAAGTAAAAGTACGTAAATAGTTTTCAGTGCGGAATGCCAGACGAGAGTGCAACTCAAAACTCGTTTTTATCCACAATGGCGTCGTCTGCAACAAGTGCAGGAATTTCAGTAAATTTTGAGAAACTCAGTGGAATTTCAAATTACGGAAATTGGAAATTCTTAATGCGTATGTACTTGGTGCATGAAGATTTATGGGACTGCATTGAAGAGTCTACAGCGGGTGTCCCAAAGGTCACCGATGAACGCAAACAACTGAAAGCGCTCGCAAAAATATGTTTAATGGTGCAGCCATCGTCTTTCTCTCATGTACGGAATGCAGCGACTGGATATGAAGCCTGGCGTAACTTGAAAACGGCGTATGAAGACAAAGGGTTGTGTAGAAGACTCGGACTTTTACGTACATTGTTTGGATTGAAATTGGAACAATTTAAAGATATGGAAGCGTATATCTTGAAGATCACAGACTTGGATCAACAACTACGAGACATAAATGCTCCATTAGACGATGATTTTCTGTCAGTGTTGATGTTAAGTGGTTTACCATCAAACTACGACCCACTTATCATGGCGTTGGAAAATTCGAACTTTAAATTGTGCAGTGAAACCGTTAAAAGTAAATTATTACAAGAAAATCTGCGTAGAGACTTTGACAAGGGCGAAGAAAGTGCAATGTTTACAAACCCGAAAACAAAAGGTGTCAACAACAAACAATCTACCAGGGTTATCAAGTGCTTTATTTGTAAAAAGCCTAATCATTATGCTAAAAACTGTCCAACAAAAATAAATAAAAGTGACAAACGGAGTGAAAAATATGAAAAAGCGTGGAACGGAACGTTATTGACGGCATTAGCTGTGGACATTAACTCGGATGTTTGGTATGTCGACTCCGGCGCTACTTGTCATATGACGAACAACAAAAATTTATTACAAAACTACGTTGTGGAAACTCCGCGTTCAGTAACAGTGGCAAATAAACAAAAGATGCATAGTGAAGGACACGGTGATGTGGAATTGTTGTTGAAAGCACACAAAGAAACGACGAAAATAAGTGAGGTTATTTACGTACCGGGATTGTCAACAAACCTTATTTCTGTTGGAAAAATGGCAGCCAAAGGACTTGATGTGCACTTTGACACAGAGAAGTGTAATATTTATTGTGGAAAAGATGTAGTCGCCAGTGCTACGAAGGTCAATGGTGTTTACCAATTGGACACAATGAGTCAGCCGTCAACAAACACGAGTGAGCTGAATGCAGCCTGTCAATCAATGGATTTGGAGGCTCCATTGCGCATGAAGCAGTCCATGGATCATGAAACGGAAGCTGTGAATTTGTGTGAAGCGAAGCCATCCCAAGATTTATGGCATCGCAGACTTGGGCATCTGAATAGGCGTAGTATGGATTTACTTAAAAAAGGTATGGCTAGTGGAATTGATTACACTGATAGCAAACATACTCCCTGTGTAGCATGTCTTGAGGGAAAACAAAGTAGATTGCCATTCCCAAAAAGGTCTTTCAACAGAGCTACTGAGAAGCTAGGCCTCATACATTCCGATTTGTGCGGTCCTATGTCAGTTTCCTCATTTAGTGGCAGTAAATATCTATTAACATTCATAGATGATTTCACAAGAATGACATTTGGTTATTTTCTTAAGAGTAAAGATGAAGTATTGCCGATATTTAAGATTTTCAAAAGTTTTGTAGAAAATCAGACCAATTTAAAAATCAAAGCTCTTCGAACAGACAATGGCCGTGAATATGTTAATAAGCAGTTCCAGATGTTTCTACAAGAACATGGCATCGAGCATCAATTGACCGTCCCATACTCTCCGCAGCAGAATGGAGTAGCAGAACGGGCCAACCGGACAATTGTGGAGGCTGGACGATGCATGCTGCAAGATGCTGGAATGGACCGGAGGTTCTGGGCAGAGGCATTGAATATGGCAATATTTATTAAGAATAAATCACCAAGCAAGGCGGTGAGAGGTACCACACCCGAAGAGAAATGGTCTGGTAAGAAAGTCAATTTATCTGAATTAAGAGTATTTGGCTGTGTTGCTTATGCAATGATCCCGTATGAAAAGCGCAAGAAATTGGATCCAAAGAGTAAAAAATATATCCATGTTGGATATTGTACTGAATCGAAGGGATATCGATTAATTGATCCAGAAAAACCTTCAAAAATTATCAAGTCTAGAGATGTACAGTTTTTTGAAGAGAAAATGTATAAAGATGCGGTAGCTAACGAGGAAAACTGCATTAATGATTTTCAGTTGGAACTTTCTAATAATAATGTAGATGTGAACACTATTGAAAACAATGTTGTTGAGTCTTCAGTTACAGAAGTTATGGAATTGTCTTCATCTAGTTCTACTGAACTTAACTATGTTGATGACCCTAAAGATATCACCTGGAATCCTGAAATGACTATGGATCAAGCGTCAAGTGATTATGAAGACTATGAAGAATCTTCAAATGCAGTGGTGGCTATGACAGCAGCAAGTCACGGTTACGAACCACAGACAATACATGAGGCGCTGTCGGCACCTGATAAAGAATACTGGAAGGAAGCTATAGCAGATGAGTATAAATCATTTGAAAAGAATAAAGCTTGGAACCTAACATTACTACCAGATGGAAAGAAAGCAGTTAAATGCAAATGGGTTTTCAAGAAGAAACTGGGATCTGAAGGACAACTTCTACGTTATAAAGCTCGTCTTGTTGCCAAAGGATTTACGCAGGAATATGGCATAGACTACTCAGATACTTACGCGCCTGTGATAAGATATTCTACAATACGCAGCTTGCTTGCTCTGGCAGTCAACTTAGATATGAATGTTGATCACATGGATGTGAAGACGGCCTTCTTAAATGGAGAATTAAAGGAGACGGTATACATGGAACAGCCAGATGGATATAAAATAAAGGGTAAGGAAACCCATGTATTTAAACTAAATAAAGCAATATATGGCCTTAAACAAGCATCAAAGGTCTGGTATGACAAGATTGATAATGTTTTGACAGACCTCCAGTTCAGAAAGTCACTTAACGAGCCTTGTGTATACATAAAATCAGATACAAATGGTAATCTGATGATATTAGGGTTGTATGTGGACGATATTTTAATTTTTAGCAAGGATACACCAGAGAAAAAGAAGTTGAAGGAGGAACTGATGAGAATATTTGAAATGAAAGACCTTGGTCGGGCTACACATATATTGGGAATGCGATTAAAACAAGAGAAAAATAAAATTATTCTTGATCAAACAAACTACATACAGACAGTGTTACAACAGTTTAATATGGCTGATTGTAAGCCTGTGAATACACCTCTAGAAAGCGGTATGAAGTTTGAAAAAGGGAATCAAGCCGATAATAACAGCAGGTACAGAAGCCTCATTGGATGCATTATGTACATAGCAGTATGCACAAGACCTGATATTGCTCACGCTGCAAGCATATTGAGTCAATTTAACAATTGTCACTCTGAAATTCACTGGAAAGCAGGAAAACGGGTTCTGCGATATTTAAAGGGAACTATGGATCACCGCATAGTATATGAAAAATCCACATTGTCAATTACAGGATATGTGGATGCAGATTGGGCGTCAAACCAACTAGACCGACGTTCATACACGGGTTACGTGTTTAAAATAGGTAACTCTGCTGTATCGTGGGAAAGCCGCAAGCAGAGAACGGTCGCACTTTCAACTACTGAAAGTGAATACATGGCTTTATGTGAAGGAGCAAAGGAAGCTACATTTATCAGAAATTTCTTAAATGAATGTCTAGGTAAATTGTTGCCAGTGACTCTGTTTAACGATAGTCAGTCAGCACAAAAATTATGTAACAGTCAGATTAATCACAGTCGAAGCAAGCATATAGATATTAGACATCATTATGTAAGACAAATTGTAAAGGATAAAATCATTAATTTAGAATATTTGCCTACAGAACATATGCCTGCAGATGTTTTAACCAAACCTTTATGTAAAGATAAACATTTGAATTGTGTTTCTAATCTTGGTTTACAGACTGTTTAGTTTAAGGGCAGGTGTTAGAATATTCGTATAAACCAAACAGTTTGTTCTTTGTATCAGACGATTGCCGGTAGATGGCGACAGTATCGATGCTACCTGTCACTTCTAGGTCGGCTATACCTTGTAAATGTTGTGTAACTAATTCATTACAATAAAACTCACTTATAACATTTAATCCTGGTTTATTTTGCTCTCTATCCTTCAGATGATATAGCCACTAGTTTCATTCACCTGGCAACACCAGATTATTTTTAAATGATTTTTATCTGTGGAATCGAAATGTCATTTTTGGCGCAAATTGAAGCTGTCAATATTGACGCGTGTTCCTTGACTAAAACATCGTAAAACCTATTAATTTACGTAATTAACGCAAGTAATGTTGTTTTGGTGCATAGTTTATTGTTCTAGGAACGTGTTTCAGTCAATGAAATATACGATAGCTCAAAATTAATCAACAAATCATTCAATTCAAAATTCAAAATAGTGTTTTGTTATGAAATTTCCGTATTTTTCCTGGAATTTGCGGGCCTTTGACAGGTTAAAAGTCATACAAAAATTTAAAAAATTTATAGTATCCAATACAACACATTACAATACATACAAAAGCTAGTAAAAGCTTCAATTTATCAATAACATTTTTTTGATGTTCATACTGTAAACCGATTCATAATAAAGATTAATCTAAATAGAATTTTACGTTTAGCTTCATCTTGCTCTTGTTTATCGATAGTTTGAAATTAGAAGAAAGAAAATTTGATTCTGAACTGATAAAATAGGAAATGATTCCAATGATAAAACAGGAAGTTTCTACTATTGCTCTATTGATAAATCAAGGTAAGAACAGAGACATCTATTGACAATTAAATATGTAGTTTGGTGATCATTTACCATTCCGTCAACCACGGAGAAGATGATGGCCTGCTTAGAGGCATCCAGGCCGCGCCCCATCAGCCCCCGGAGCCCCTCCTCTGGGAAAGAAAGCCTCGTGTAGAAGAACACCACCAGCATGGACAGCACCAGCGGATGTAGCAGGAGCCACAGGAACTTGGTCACGTGTCGCCCTAACCTGAAAACATGGAAACTGTCAGATTATTGCTAATGTACAAAATAAAGTGCTTTCAGTACTGGCGTTCGGAGAGCACACATGTAATATAGTGCAGGTAAAATAAGGTTTGATAAATGACAAAATTTGTGCATTCCTGAAGCTTTGGTCATACATTCATCTTGGCAGTAGAATTGAAGCTTTGGTCATACATTCGTCTTGGCAGTAGAATTGAAGCTTTGGTCATAAATTCATCTTGGCAGTAGAATTGAAGCTATGGTCATACATTCATCTTGGCAGTAGAATTGAAGCTTTGGTCATACATTCATCTTGGCAGTAGAATTGAAGCTTTGGTCATACATTCATCTTGGCAGTAGAATTGAAGCTTTGGTCATACATTCATCTTGGCAGTAGAATTGAAGCTTTGGTCATACATTCATCTTGGCAGTAGAATTGAAGCTTTGGTCATACATTCATCTTGGCAGTAGAATTGAAGCTATGGTCATACATTCATCTTGGCAGTAGAATTGAAGCTTTGGTCATACATTCATCTTGGCAGTAGAATTGAAGCTTTGGTCATACATTCATCTTGGCAGTAGAATTGAAGATTTTTTTAACATTAGCTCCACACAAGAGGCTGTAGTGGAAAAAAATTCTCTGAGGGCCTATGTCATCTTTGGGGATGTGTGTTATGTTTGCCGTGTGGAGGGTCTTTTTAGGGAAAGGAAAGAGAGGAAGTTCTGTGAATGAAAAGGGTATGAGGAGTGGGTAAGAATCTGGGATCAATATGTCCAGGAATGACGGACGTATAAATCCATCCCTCCCACTGCAGTGCAAGGTGATGGGTAGAGAGAGTCCGGCTGGAGGGGTCAAAAGATCTCCCTCAACCAGTTTTTCCTAATCCGGCCCGCCACGGAGTAGGTGGGCAAATGCGTCCACCGCCAAGACCCATACAAACGGCTAAGTCACCATTTGTAGTGAACCACTTGGGGTGACCTATAGAAGGAGTGTTGGCTATCCAATAAATGGTTCCCGGAGCGACAGTACCCATACCCGTCTCTCAAATTCTGCAATCTGCCCAAAAAATTATTGGAAAACCCCTCTAGGGGAGAGGGAATTTTTGTAAAGTGCAAGTTTACAACTAGGTTGAGTGAGGCTTCGTTTACTATATTTTGTAAAGTGCAAGTTTACAACTAGGTCGAGTGAGGCATCGTTTACTATATTTTGTAAAGTGCAAGTTTACAACTAGGTCGAGTGAGGCGTCGTTTACTATATTTTGTAAAGTGCAAGTTTACAACTAGGTCGAGTGAGGCGTCGTTTACTATATTTTGTAAAGTGCAAGTTTACAACTAGGTCGAGTGAGGCATCGTTTACTATATTTTGTAAAGTGCAAGTTTACAACTAGGTCGAGTGAGGCATCGTTTACTATATTTTGATTTGTGCTGAATCGAATGAAACCATTCCCAAGTTGACAGTATCAATATTTGGTGATATAAGACAGGTTTTTAGTAAATAAACCTGTAAATAACAAGGTTAACCTCCGACTGACTGACTGGTCTTCAACCCTTTTGAACCGGCTTACCCCTTGTCTCTCATAAAATTATTATTTACAGCGTACCCCTTGAACAAATTTGTTTGGTGATATGAGACAGGTTTTTAGTAAATAAACCTGTAAATAAGGTTAACCTCCAAGCAGTGGTCTTCAACCCTTTTGAGCCGGCTTACCCCTTGTCTCTCATAAAATTATTATTTGCAGCGTACCCCTTGAACAAATTTGTTTGGTAATATAAGACAGGTTTTTAGTAAATAAACCTGTAAATAACAAGGTTAACCTCCGACTGACTGACTGGTCTTCAACCCTTTTGAGCCGGCTTACCCCTTGTCTCTCATAAAATTATTATTTACAGCGTACCCCTTGAACAAATTTGTTTGGTGATATAAGACAGGTTTTTAGTAAATAAACTTGTAAATTTGGCCACTACAACACGGGCACGTGCCTAGTGTGATGGCCAAAAAATTATCCATTTACTGTAATGTATAAACTTTACTGAATAAAAAACATTAAAAAAATAAAATAAAATAACAAGGTTAACCTCCGACTGACTGACTGGTCTTCAACCCTTTTGAGCCGGCCTACCCCTTGTCTCTCATAAAATTATTATTTAATGCGTACCCCTTGAACAAATTTGTTGTTCCCCGTATCCTCTATCTATCTTTTTTACACGTGTAATGAAAGACGTGTTTCATTTGTAATTTTTAATACTAACAATCAAGTCACACATATACAATTAAGTAATGCAATTTTATACAGAGTGTAACACAACTTCAGGCGTTTATTTTAACCAGTGATTCTACATGCGTGCCACGTTATTGCGTACCCCCAATTTGGCTTAGCGTACCCCCAGGGGTACGCGTACCACAGGTTGAAAACCACTGTCCTTGAGGGATGTTCCGACACTTTATTGATGAAAAACTACAGTGGAATTCACACATTGATCTTACCTCAAAAAGGGTAACAAAACTCATCTACTTCTTCAAAAAATTACGAAACATCTTGTCAATGAGGGATTTAAAGAGAGTATATTATGCTTTATGCCACTCTCGATTGGAATATGGAGTAATAGGATGGGGTTCAGCAGCATCTAATCACATGAAACAACTTAAGGTAACTCAGAATTGCATCATAAAGACCATACAAGAGGTCCCCATAAGGGCGTCAACAACAGAAACAGTTTGATGTTCCAAGCATACAGAAAATCTATGCCAAAAACATTCTAGTACATCACCACAAAAATGATTCAGAGGCAGACACCTCACATGCTCATAAAACCAGAGCCAAATACTCATAAAACCAAAGCACAGACATACTTAATATACCAAAGTGTAACTCTTCATTTGGACAAAGAAGTTCTGAATTTTTAGCAGGAAAGTTATATAACAAACTCCCACTTAGTATCAAACAAATTAAAACAAAAAATAGCTATATTAAGGATATTCAATGTTGGCTGAAGAAACTATCGGAAAATGAACTTACTAGTATACTTAAAACATCGTCATAGAAGTTTCTGAAATACCTTATCCAAACAATGAAGTTAAACCATAGAAGTCGCTGAAAACTTATCCAAAGCATAGTCCCCCTCGGCAAGGATCTCCTAGTGAGGAGGACTACGAATATATTTTCTACTTTATATATATACCTAACATGTTTGATATAAAAATGTAAAAAATAATAAATATATACAGTAAAGCGTCGATTATCCGAACGTCAATCAACCGAACGACCGCTTATCCGAACTACTACGCCCGCCCGACCCGGCGGCAAGGGCCATGGTAGTCACTGTATGGCCCTTGCCGCCGCTGGTCGATAAGCTAAATTTTGCCGCGTGAAAGTACTACTTTTTTAGACAATGCCTTGCGTTGGTTTGAAACACAAGCTGAAAGCGACCAGTATCAAATATCTATCCTTAAAAAAGTACTTGACCTAGCTGCTCGTAAGCGGGTAGGCTTGCTTCGGCAGACGAACATTGAAGATTTTTTTAAGCGTTAATTTTGCACTGTACATGTCCCCCAAATAGTTTGGATAATCGACGCTCTACTGTAGTAACTAAATAAAAATAAATAAAAAGTTTGGATGGACTCTGCAGGTCTTCATTTCTATAGCCAACAAAAATATATGAGCAAATTTTCATGAATGATGAATTCTGTAATTTATTTTGTGCATTTTGGTACTATTTTACCTGCAAAATATAGTACTAGTAACCTGAAAGCAAACATATATTTAACTATTAGTAATGTTTAACCGCTTGAGTGCCATGGTATCACCGGTGTGTCATGAGACTTTACACCAGTGGCGGCCGCTGCCCTGAAAACGTAGTGGTTCACTGATAATCCGTAACTATGAGATAACGATTACTAAGCAACATTAGGTAAAAATGATCCCACTAATCTTATTTGGAGAGAAGATCTATTTTAAGCTGTTTTCGAAGTGCGAAAACTAGTACATATCGCTTTTTAATTAAAATTTTTATTTTTCGGTACTAAGAAAATAAAAACACAATACTATTTTTTCGTGAGTAAATCTTAAATTTCAACCCAAAAAACTCTTTTTTTTACAATGTTTACAATGTAGTGTAAGAAGAATATACGACGCAAATGTGAATGGTAGAAGAAGTCGGGGACGCCCGAGGAAGACATGGCACGAGCAAGTGAATCAGATACTTGAGTCGGTCCATGTCGAAAGTCGGAATAATAGAAGAGAATATATGAGACGATGTATGAATGTGAGTGAGGCAAAGAGTGTGTGCCAAGACCGAGTTATTTGGCGGTCCGTCCTCTCTGCCTACCCCTGTGGGGAAACGGCGTGATGGTTGGTTAGTTAGTTTGATATTTCATTTTAAACAGGATACAAACATTTTAAACAGGATATAAACAAGATATAAACAGGATATAAACAATGTATAAACAACAGGAGGGCAAAATTGTCAAAGTTACCTATGAAAAAATTGTATTCCTTAATGATCTGCGTTTTATAATTTAAAACACCAATCAATAAAAAAGCAAATATATGTAAAATTTAGGTATTTGCTGTATCTTTTGATTAAAAAAAGAATTATTCAGTTTGGTTAAGTATTTTGGCCTTAAATCAGAATTTAAGTTTGTATGATAAAGGCCGCTGGGTGGCACACCAAAATATCTTAATTTTTCATACATATGGCCGGTGTTGCGCGCTGGCGATGTTTGGGATATTTGATACAAAAACATAATTCGTTCCGCTTGCAATGGGCCTGCACACCGGACAGGGTAAATTCGCGCGGAACTTTGAGAATTTGCTCTCCCTGGTTCATATTATATTATGCATTATATTGGTAGGTGATATTTTTAATGAAATTCATAGATTTTATATTTTTCGGTAAGATATTATAAACTAATTTTAGACGATATAATTTACCAGTGCTGCACACAAACACACCGTTCAACCAGCCGCCCTTGCTTTACACCCTTATGTATAAAGAAAGTGTATGAAGAACACGGTCAGAATCGCTTGCTCTATTATCGCCCTTTACCATAGAGAAAACCGCAATGCGCCTGGTCACTCCAAATAATTTATATTAATAATTTACCGGAGCGCGGGAATGTGCGCAGTTCTTGCGCATGCGCGGGAAAAATTCCTTTATCTACGATTTTGACCTTTCTATGTATAAAATTTCTCAAGGACAGTGTCAGAATCGCTGGACACGAAATGTCATTTCTGGCGCGTCATAATTTATGCGTCTTACTCGACTAAAACATCGTAAAACCTATCAATTTACGTAATTAACGCAAATAATGTTATTTTGGTAGATAGTTTATTGTGTTGTGAACGTGTTCCAGTCAATAAAAATACAATAGCTCAAAATTAATCCACAAAACATTCAATTCAAAATCAAGGTCGTGATATTTCCGTGTTGTTCCCGGCATTCAACGAGTTAAACAAACACTTCCAAATATATTAATATTAACGTTTAGAGTGCAAAGATGAACTCAAAAAAAAAAACTTGTGATGAAAATGACCACTTCATTTAATTAAAATTTTTATTCATCTTTTATTAATTCTGTTACAATTGGTGTTCTATGCCTGCCTCACTAAGAATTCTGGTGTTTAGAGCAGGCGCATAACAGAAATAGAAATAACACCACAATATTATATTTCAAACAAAAGACAGTCATCATCGTACCATTGGAAATCCATCCTTATAAATTGGTTATCATTATCTCCGCTGCTTTGATAGTCCATGTAGTTTGGTCGTAGCTCGGTGACAATCAACGTGCTTCCATGCCACATCTCCCTTTTTTTCTATTATCAATATTACCCAAAGATGATTTCAAGGGAACCTCAGGCTTCTGATATGTGAGAGCCACCAAGAAAATATTAATTTGAGAGAGGCCTATATCGAAAGCTGGACACAAGAAAACTCTTGAAAAAGTAGACAAAGAGTTGACTTACTGAGATCTAGTGCCCCCGACGGTGACCATGAGCCCCACGGGCGCGTACACGGCAGCCAGGCAGAATCCTAGCGAGAAGTTGTGCATGCCCACGGCCAGCACGAGTGTTCCCAGCTCCAACAGCGCCACTATCAGCAGGGAGCGCTGCTGCACCCCTCTCTCTACCCCTGCCCCCCTCTCCCCGCCAGACATCAGACTGTTGAAGAGTCGGGGCAGCACTAGGACGGATATAACGGAGAAGGCGACGAGGCCGTAGAATAGGGCTTCTTCAGTGCGAAGAGCAAATTTTTTCACTCCTAGAAATGAAAAACAAATTTAATACATTACTAACTCATCTGGATATATTGTGCGACGCAGAACAGTTGGGAGTGTTAAATAAAGGGCACTGTTTTGGTGTGTTAATCACATTTTTCATTTCATTCAATTTTATAATAATAAAAAACAGTTGGATGATCGTTCACAAGCTGTTGTTCCATGAGTTTGTAAATTTGAAGAGGGAAAATTTAACTCGTTGAATGCCGTTCGTGCACCGGTGTGTCTGAGATTTTACACGCGATTTTGACCCTTATGTATAAAGAAAGTGTATGAAGAACACGGTCAGAATCGCTTGCTCTATTATCGCCCTTTACCATAGCGAAACCTGCAATGCGCCTAGTCGCTCCAAATAATTAATATTAATAATTTACCGGAGCGCGGGAATATGCGCAGTTCTTGCGCATGCGCAGGAAAAATTCCTTTATCTACGATTTTGACATTTCTATGTACAAAATTTGTCAAGGACAGTGTCAGAATCGCTGGACACGAAATGTCATTTCTGCCGCGTCATAATTTATGCGTCTTACTCGACTAAAATATCGTAAAACCTATCAATTTACGTAATTAACGCAAATAATGTTATTTTGGTAGATAGTTTATTGTGTTGTGAACGTGTTTCAGTCAATAAAATATACAATAGCTCAAAATTAATCCACAAAACATTCAATTCAAATTCAAGGTTGTGAAATTTCCGTGTTGTTCCCCGGCATTCATGCGGTTAATCTTGAAAAAACAAAGGAAAAATTGTGGAGATTTATTTATTTATTTATTTATTACACGCCCTGATGGGCTTTTACATTATAATTTATAAGTTGAGTAACAAACAATGAAGAAAATATAATACAATGAGAAAAGAAAATACACAAAACAGTGTAACAACAAAACAAATCATAAAATAAAAATACATATTATGTAAAAATGATAAGAAGTCTCATATTCAATATAAACAGAAATTGAAGAAATTATGTAAATCTATTTGTGCCTAGAAGAATAAAAGTGATAGAATATACAACGTTTATACTGATTAGTTTTAAGATGAAATATATCACCTAGATTAAAATATTTATTTCCGAGACTGTGAAGTCTCGGAAACGGAGAATTTTGATAAGCTAGTGTCCTGGTGTTATTGAAGTAGAAGGTTATAAAGTGTTATTGAAGAGATGATAAAACAGGAATCTAGAAAAATGGCTTTACTGTTTGAAGGAAAATGGTTACTTTGATAAAACAGGAATCTACTAAAATTGAAAATTAAATGGAACCACAGAGACATCTGTTAACATCTTAAATTAAACAGGGTGTTTTGCAGAAAAAATGTAAGTCCAGGCGCACAAGAAACTTCACATCGTGTGCACCTACATTACAGTATGTGGAGGTTCGCTCACAAGGTGATGTGATACTTGGGAGACATTTTTGAATCATTTGGATTTTGAAATATTACCTTGAACAAAAAGTTTTAGGACTTTATTCATAAAACCGAAAATACAAGTTTATTAATTAAAATCGATATGGTCCCCTTCAAAGTACTCCCCATAGACTGCAACACACTTACGGCAGCGCTTGATCCAATCCTCAAAACACCGCTGGTACTCAATTTTTGGTTTGTCCATCAGAGCCGTTTTCGATTTTTTCATGACATCCTCTCGGGTGCCGTAACACATTCCACGAAGCAGTTTTTAAAGTCGGTTCATCAAGAAAAAGGCGCAGGGAGCCAGATCAGGTGAATTCGAAGACTGCTGGATAGTATTTGTGTTGCTTTTGGTTAATAACTCACGGATAAGGATCGCACTGTGCGACGGTGTGTTATTGAGTGAAAAATCCACCAGTTGTAATATCAAAAACACACACAAAGGTAAATGTACTAAAGACAGATGTGGTAACCAAACAAAACAAAAAAACAATTCCAATTGGGTAACTGACAGCGCCACACGGTAGCCGGTCCTACAACTTTTTGATCAAGGTGGTATGTAGATGCAAACTGTTGCCGCAACTAACGTGACTTGTGTGCATGGGTAATAATAAAACATATTTACCTAAGACGCTTATAAAATGCGGTGAAGACATTACAGCATAACCAATTGTGTGAATAACCAAAAATGTAATCAGCAAATTCATCAGATTCAGATGGTTCGTCGTCGAATCGGCATCATGGTTATCACAGGCCAAACCATCGCAGCATTCCTTCTCCACCAGCTTATCTCCGCTTTCGTCGGCCGAATCCTCGTCGATGTCCGATATTTCCTGATTGGTCGCCATCGTGTCTCCCTCGCTGCAGTCTTTGGACTCCTTGTTATCGCAGGTTTTGGCGTTTTCTTGTTTCTGCGACGTGAGCCAGAGGGCGAATGCCCGGATAAACAGTGCGGCAACTAACAGGCCGAGAGGAGGCATGTACTGACCTAAAAAAAATAACGAAAGATTATAATCACATTTTCTTCCATTGGTCTTATTCGGGTCGAGGATGTATGTATCCACGTATGTTATATAAAGCATTTGTAATAAGGTGTGTGCACACCATATTTATGGTCTCGGTGTGTGGTCTTCAGTATTTGTGGATAGACAATATTGTGCATTGGTCAGATTGCCACCAAATACCTTTTTTTTCATTTTGAATAAAAACCTAGTCCTTATTTCAGATCCATTTGCCATAATAAGTAGAGTTCTCAATGTTAATTTTGGGTAGACAAATTTAAAGGGCATGCTGTTTCATAGTAACTAACTAACTAACTAACCATCACGCTGTTTCTCCGCAGGGGTAGGCAGAAAGGATGGACCGCCAAACATCCCGGTCTTGGCACACATTCCCTGCCTCGTTTACATTCATACATTCTCTTCTATTATTCTGACTCTTGACATGGCCCGACTCAAGTATCTGATTCACTTGGTCGTGCCATGTCTTTCTTGGGCGTCCTCGACTTCTTAACATTTCAAAAATAAACATTGTTTCCACTTAATCCCATGCTAATATAACTAGTTTTAACAGAAAAAGATGAGAAATAAGTTTTGCTGTTTAATTTCAGATTGGCAGCGAACGACAGAAAGAACAATTTTCAGACAATTTTCTTAGAAGGTTGAAAAGTGAGGTTAACCCCTCCGCAACGTAAGCAGATATAAGCATTAGAAATAGGACATTGCAGTCAAGTACAATAAGCGTGTTTATACATCAGCGCGTGTATTTCCATAGAAATCGTTCTAACTCCGTTATTGTTTTAGTTACATCCCTAAACCAAAAAGTAAAAGGTCGATAGTAGAACAAGCTGTACATCTCTATCAAGTTGTCTATAGAAATACATAACAGGAATCAGCTGTCAGTCGAATAGTTGGCAAAAATATTTACCCGTGCAAATTTACTACCGGCGGCTCGCCCGCGCTCGACATTTTTAATTTTTATTAAATATTTTTATATGAAATGGTAAAAAAGTGAGGTGACAAAAGTGTTTATTACACATTTATACAATAGAATAAGTATTGTTGTTTACATAATCCGTGATTTTAGTACCATTTTCACATAAAAAACATTACATTACCTATTTTTAATGTTTGCATGCTAAATTTTAATATTTACAAATCTTATTATTTATTTGTAATATAATAATTCGAAAGCTTATTTTGTAACCTTTCTAAAACAGTTTTTACTATTCGGCTACGTACAGAAATATTTCATTTATAGAGCTTTATTTGTGAAGCGGTAATAACACAAAGTTTTCGTAAAATGTCATTTTGTTTGAGACATCTCAAGTGCTTATTCGCGAAAATTCGGAGGGGTTAATTTGTGTTTTGAAAGTGACGTTTCGTACTTATTTATATTGCTATTAAAATATCGTTTTGCCCAAATTACACTCTACTTAGGATCACAACAGATTCCAGAGTTTATTAAAAGATAGGCCCTGAGGAAAATAATTTCCCTCAGGGCCTATCTTTGAAGATACTGTGTGGAGTCTCTTTGAGGAGAGGAAGGAGTGAACATGGGTCTTGAATTGACCCATGTTGTAGGAGGGAGGAAGCACAGAGGCCGGCAAATCGTTCCACGTTGAACTCAAGAACGAGTCGTAGAAATGACCCATTCTCATGTGACAAACGTCACCTGAGAACGGATTGCTCAGCGCGTTTGACGTGCGTTACCTATCAATTTGGGAGGCGGGAATGGGTACCGCCGCCCCGGGGACCTTTATTGGATAACCAACACCTCTGCCATAGGTCACCCCAAGTGGTTCGCTACGTTTGGTGATTTAGCAGGCGTGCCCGGGTTCACGGGGTGAGGTTTGTCTAGGTCTTAGAGGCGGATGACCAGGACATGCTGAACCCTAGATTCCTACCCAACCCTTAAACCCTTTTCCTTCCCAGAACTCTCCTCTCCTTCCCTTCCTTAAAAAAACCCTCCACACAGCATCCCCAAATATGACATAGGCCGTGAGGGAAATTATTTTCCTCAGGGCCTCCTGTATGGAGCTCATGTAAAAAAAAAATTTAAAAAAAACGCCTGTGCTCTACAGATTGCAATCTGCTTGTTTAGATAGGGCAATCTATCAAACGGAACGAGTCAAGAGTTTTTTCAGTTATTTTCGGGCTCTAGGCCAGAGGTGGTTGCCAAATTCAGCAGTAGTTTATTTGTACAGGTTCAGCAGTTGTGTACTGTTAATTTTTAATGTTTGTCATTGCATAGGAATAAACAAAGATTGGCAGATAGCATGACCCGCAGCTCACTAGCACTAATGGCTGATTCGAACAATTCAAATTACCTGCCTGTAAGTAGTTCAAGAAGGTTAAAAAGTCGGTACATTTTTTTTTTTTAATTTGCCATGCATGATGTTGCGGAAATTCGTAAGATATTGTTGGTTAGAGTTAAATAAACGTACTGATGCTGAGGAAGCGGTCGGTTCCAGTGCGCAGATAGAAGAAGTAGCTCTGATGGAACCTCTCCAGCAGGTTGTTGAGGCTCCGGAGCGAGGCCTCGAGGGCGTGCGCTGGCCGACCACCGCCCCCGCCCAGCCCCGCCGACATCAGTGTCACGGCCTCTATGCCGTAGCGGTGGAATAGACCATGATTTCCAGTGGGCACCTGGACATACAGAGTCATTATTATGTTTATTTTTTATTATAATATTTGTATTTGTTTATTTGTATTGGTTCCATGAAAAAACAGAAGAGTGACAAGACAGCCGAGAGAGCTGTCACAGACCATCATACTATACGGGTGGCGATTTCCTGCCCAGGCTACGGGTTCTCGAGCGGTTCTCCCGCTGCGGGAAACCGCTCGTGAAACCGCGCACGACTGATCAACAACGCTCTTTCGCACAAAATGATGCAATCGCAGGAATCCGCTTGTGTAGTATGAACGTGGCGGTTATCCGCTGCGGGATAACCGCTGCATGCGGCGGTTGAATTTCTCTCGCCTGTGAACCGTGAGCAGCCGCGGCGGGAGAACCGCTGGTGTAAAATGCGTCATACAACGTTCATAGTAAATTATGTCTGCTGCGGTTTACAGGCGGTTTCCGGCGGGGAGGGAACTGCTCGTGTAGCCTGGGCCTAAGAAAGGTGAAGAAAAATAACAAACAAGCAAACCTAACTGTTGACGCATCTCCCTTCCCCACCTATCCAATCTGACAGTGTGTGGCCAATTTATCTACGTGTGACATTTGCAACAACATATCGTATCAACAAAATATCGTAACAACAATATATCATATCAACAATATATCAATAATCAGTCTACTAAAGAAGCCCATGCAATGAACAACTCTCTCTCAGTGCAATTTAATATCCACTCAATTACGAAATCTGATTTGGGAAGTGATAAGGATAAGGATAGTCACCCCAAGGTCGTAAGTCACCCCAAGGTCGTAAGTCACCCCAAGGTCGTAGGTCACCCCAAGGTCGTAGGTCACCCCACGATCTTAGGTCACCCCAAGGTCGTAGGTCACCCTAAGGTCGTAGGTCACCCCACGGTCGTAGGTCACCCCAGGGTCATAGGTCACCCCATGGTCAAATGTCACCCCAATGTCATATTTCACCCCAATGTCAATGTCAATGACATATGTTCTTTTATAAGTTAGTGTAGTTTTACTTCAGTCGTGTGGTCCAAAGCACACTCGTTTCTTTTCTGTTATATTCAGTGTTTTAACTTTCAAATTTGTAATTTAAATGTGTAACATAACTCACCCCTGTGACTTGAGTTGTGACCATAGAGATGAGGGTGTTGAAAGAATTCAGCCAAGTCTTCCATGGACTAGTTCTGGGTGTCCAGGAAAAGCTAAAAAATATAAAAAGATAATGAATACAGGACTATCAATTTAATTATTTTTTTATGTGAATACTTCACGAGAACCCCAACTGCTCCCATCGGGAACCAGTGGGTCTACGGCATCCCCAATTGGGGGATGTTGTGAGGTTGAAGGTAGTGGGTGGGGAAGGATACGGGGAAGAGGACATTGGCGAGTCTGGTGACCAAACACGACTTAAGCCATTTCAAGCAATGTTTCAATTCTGAATGGTGGTCTTATACCAGAGCGATACTAAGAGTATCTTCCACTCTGGAACCTTACCCCTCAACTATGGATCTGGCCCATCAAATCATGATTAAAAACATACTAATTTTGGTTGTTGGTACATGGGTAAGTAAATCATGTGAAATATTCCTGCGTAACGCATAACATTGTTCAAGTTAAATGAACTTTTAATTTTTAAAATTGAAACTACCATATTTTAAATGGCTATCCTTTTCCATGAGCAGTACTACATTTTTTGTTTAGTTAATGTGAATATAACATGACTTGAATTTTTATGTCATTGGATGGATAGATGTCGTAATTTTCAAGTTTAAAACATTCATCAGGTAAATTTCGTCATTTGAAATGCAACGATCCTGAGGCAAATATTTTTTTTATAAATGATTTCAGCTTCAAAAATTCTACAATTACATGATACTAATCCTGTAATTTTAATAGGACTGCGCTAGTGAATTCACTAAAGAACTATAATTGAAACCAGAGGCGGCTCTAGGGGTCCAGAAGTGGAAGATCATTTAAAAAAAATGATATGATACAATATCAAATTAAATATGATAATATTCATTTGTAGGTACCTCACGAGTTTGAGAGTTAAATTCATCCACATACATCAAATTACATTTAATATAGTAAATTATTTCATGCAACAAGCGTAAAATATGCAAAATCAACCTACGTTTATCAAACCATCTCTTTCAGACGCATAATATTCACCATGCTCTCTCTCCCTCACGGCACTAACCCAAACTGTCTTCAGAATCTGAAAACTTTTTACTAAGCGACATAGTGCCATCTCGTTTATTGTGTGGTGCATAAAGAGACAAAAGATATGATATCGGGGCATTTCATAATTTGACCCAACCAATCATAGTGCGTGGGAAAGAAAGCTTCCATTTTAGGTGTTAGATGTCACTGCTTGCCGCTGCCGGCTAGCTCTCGCGGTGCATTTCAAATACATTAGAATAATACCAGTTGTTTTGATTTGCTTAATATTTCATAATAATATTATGCTTTACTGTTATCTTATAATTTTGGGAGGTTTTTGACCAATTGACCTGAGGGAAGGACCGCCACTGATTGAAACATACCTATTTTTGTATGCATGAGGAACGCTGGATTGAGCACACATCTTGTGAACCAGGGTCACCAAATCTAAGTTGGGCAGTTGTCCGTTTAGTCCTTCCACTTTCACCTCCATGTACTCTGGAAATAAGGAGTGGAAATATTACAGTGGGTTCAATCACGGAGTAAAGAATTCTTACGAGAGATGAGATGTGTGAATTAGAATGAGGGGAACATTTTACAAAGATGCTTGTAAGTGTATTCAATCCAAATCAATTGTAAATTTGAAAGGCAGCTTTGTTGATGCTAAATACGTCGATATCCGAATTGATTCAATTCAATTTAAAAACATAAAAAAAATTTAATTTCAAAGCATTTTTAAAAGAGAATATATGTTAGATGAGATCAGATTTAAACTAACAGCAACAAAGCTTGCCGTTTGAAATGTGCTTCATTGAAGTTAACCACTCTGATCCATAAGCGTGAGTACACGACAATATAACAATAGCAGTCAAGTACAATAAGCATGTTTTCACGCTAACGCATTTTTTCCCACAGAAATCGTTATAACTCTGTTATTGTTCTAGTGACAACACTAAAACAAAAAGTAGAAGATCCATATTTCACATCTCTATTCAAAGTTGTCCATAGAAGTACATAAAAAAGACTTATTTTGTAGAAACAGTTTTCACCCGCGAAAATCGCCTACGTGCCGTATTGACATTGTTAATTTTTTAATTAAATATTATTATATGAAATTAAAAAAAAGTGAGGTGACAAAATTGTTTATTATACATTTATACAATAGAATAAGCATTTTTTTTTACGTAATCCGTGATTTAAGTACCGTTTTCACATAAAAATATCATGTGATTCATTTTTACAATTTTTTAATGTTTGCATTACAAATTTTAACCCCTCCGCAACGTAAGCAGATATATGCGTTATAAATACGACAGCAGTCAAGTACAACAAGCGTGTTTACACGTCAGCGCGTGTGTCTCCATAGAAACCGTTATAACTCCGTTATTGTTTTAGTTACATCCATAAAATAAAAAGTAAAAGGTCGATAGTGAATCATGCTGCACATCTCTATTCAAGTTGTCCATAGAAATACATAAAAAGAACATTCTGTCAGACGCGCAGTCTGACACATAATTTATCCCGCCAAATTTCCTACGGGCGCCCGACATTGTTAATTTTTATTAAATATTTTTATATGAAATGATAAAAAAGTGAGGTGACAAAAGTCTTTATTACACATTTATACAATAGAATAAGTATTGTTGTTAACATAATCTGTGATTTTAGTACCGTTTTCACATAAAAACATCACGTGAGTCATTTTCACATTTTTTTAATGTTTGCATTCTAAATTTTAATATTTACAAATATTAATATTTATTTGTAATATAATAACTAGAAAGCTTATTTTGTAACCTGTGTAAAACAGTTTTTAGTATTCGGCTACGTTCAGAAATGTTTCACTTATAGAGCTTTAATTGTGAAGCGGTAATAATACAAAGTTTTCGTAAAATGTCATTTCGTTAAAGACATTAAAAGTGCATATTGGCGATTTTCTGAGGGGTTAATATTTACGAATGTTAATATTTATTTGTAATACAACAATTTGAAAGCTTATTTCATAACCTTTCAAAAACAGTTTTTAGTAGTCGGTTACGTTCAGAAATGTTTCTTTCATAGAGCTTTAATTGCGAAGCGGAAATAACACAAAGTTTTTATAAATGTGACAGTTCTTTTAAGACAAAAAAAACTTGCACAATCGCAAACTACTGAGTGGTTAAACGTATCGATATTCCAAGTGATTCTATTGAACAACAAGACAGCTCTCCTGACTGCCATGATCATTGACAAGTTAGTTCTGAAAGCCGAGAGATAAAATAGTCTGTGCTAACAGTGACAAAGATAACCATCGGGAACATAGAAATTAATGCTCTCCATGATAGTCGAGTTTTCAAACCTTCCACAAATCAGTCTGTAGAAATGTGTTACAATGAATGATGTCCTTTCTGACCCGTAGATGGTTCATACCGAGCATGCCCAAGAGAAAATCGGTAGGGTAGAGCCACTGGTAGTAACCATACTCCCTCAGGTAGAGAAATCTCAGAAATTTCTTCTGAACCTTCTCCAACATGAGGGAATACTTCACTTGGTGTGGGCTCCAAACCACCGACCCACTCTCAAGCCTACTCCTAACCAAAGCATTGTTATAGTACTGTGAGAACCCGGGTGTCTCTGAAATTTCTCGCAGTGCGTAGGACAAAATCCAGCATTCTCAGTGAAGTACTTTCACGTCATTATGATATGAGCATGAAAAGTTAACCCACTATCAAACACAATACCAAGATCTTTCATAGTGGAGACACATTTTACATTTTTGAGCTCTCTAATATACCGGTAAAATCAAGTATGACCCGCCTTCGTAAAAGAAAGAATGAAACATTTAGAGAATAGAGAACTCCAGTTCATTTTTTTTATGAACAATGACCTTCTAACTTAAATAACTGCATTTTTATTTTTATTTTTATAGTTAGTTTTAATAGTTAAAATAATTGTCAAAGTTTTAATTCTTCAAGACCCCCCGAAAACCACCGGAAATATGGTAAATCGTGTGACGTCATCACTCCTGAAAAATTAGTATAGGATTGGGCAATCAGCTGATCTACTGCCGCCATTTTGAAATCCGTTGTTCGAAGTATTCTCCCTAGAAGAAGAATTACTATTTTTTTTGCGCAGTAGTTTTTCAAAATTTTAAATAATAGAGATAAACTAATAGAGGTACCTCTATTTTTAATACTGAATTATTTAGGCTTAAATATTGTTTCAATAAACACAACAACTAAATCTCTATAAACAGTATGAAATAAAGAATAACATGAAATGTTGTTAATACTGATGGCTTGTGCCATACCTAAATTTCAATTGATTTCAATACAATGTGATACAATGACTGGTGACACGTGACGTCAGCACTAACCATTCAATCGTACCAACTTTACAGTGTATTTAACGAGACATTAAAAAATGCACTTTTTAATATTTTTTTACAAACTCTACATTTAATATTATGGAAAAAAACTTATATATTCAGAATCAGCGTTTATTGGTCTACATGAACATATTTTTTTAAAGCCATAATATTTTTCACTGGAGTTCCTTATTGAATTTAATCTGATTCCGTTGATTGATTGATTCCTTTGACATGATGACCATTGGCAATTTAGTCCTGCAGGATGGGAGATAGAATAGTCTATACTGTTGGTAATGGAGATAACCATCGAAAACATAAAAATTAGTGCTCTCGTGATAGCCAAGTTTTCAAACCATCCACGAAATGAAGAAATGTTAGCAGTTTGTAGATTACTGTTACTTACTGACAGACAAGGTGGACATCTCCAGGTTGATGGCAGCCTGTATGGCGCCCGCCCGCCCCTTGAGGTCTCCCGCGTCCAGCCAGTCCGAGTGCGTGTGGTGGTACGCCTGCAGCCAGGCCTGCGCACCCAGCTGCTCGTGCGCAGTCACCAGGAAGATCAGGTCTTTGGCCCAGTACTTGCGAGCTGGAAAGATCGTGACAAAAGTGAAAAACTGAGCACGAGGAGATCAGCAATAAAGACATCAGAGATGGCCAACGCAACAAGGTATGTGACAACCATTTATTGAATAACCAACACCCCTGCCATAGGTCACCCCAAGTGGTTCTTTACATTTGGTGATTTAGCAGGGGTGCCCGGGTTCTTGGGATGAGGTTTGTCTAGATCTTGGTGGCAAATGCATTTCCTCACCTACTGTGTGGCGGCCCGGATCGGAAGAGACTGCTTGAGGCAGACATAATCTAGACCTCTCCAGCCGGACTCTCTCGACCCATCGCCTTGCACTACAGTGGGAGGGGTGGATTCACACGTGGACGCCCTCACTCCTGGACACATTGACCCTCAGATTCCTACCCACCCCTCTCATACCTCTTTCCTTCCCAAAACTTACTGTTCTTCTTTCCCTAAAAAGACTCTCCATACAGAATTCCCAAAAATGATTTAGGCCCTGAAGGAATTTTTTTCCTCAGGACCTCCTGGGAAGCTAACGTAAAAAAAGTCCCCGGAGCACCATCGGCACACCACTCGTTGAAAAAAATAAGTACAAAAGCTTTTTTATTTGGAATAAATAAATAGTTATTATTATTGAATCTAGAATACAAGGGATGCGGAGCATCCAAAGCATGAATGATAGGACCGCACCAAAGATATTGAAATACAAGAGATATGCTACGATCATCGCCGCCCGACTGTCAGCGGGCTACTATCTAATGGGCATGGTTTGAATACGGAAAGAATTTGTTCATTTAGTTGGTTTTTTGAAGTAGTGTTGGTTAACAATATAGTTTGAATACGGAAAGAATTCGTTCATTCAGTCGATTTTTTGCAAGGTGCGCGCAGTAGGATTGGTTAACCACTCCGATCTATCGCGAATATGCACTTTTTACGTCTTAAACGAAATGTCAGATTTACGAAAACTTTGTGTTATTTCCGCTTCACAATTAAAGCTCTATAAATTAAACATTTCTGAACGTAGCCGAATACTAAAAACTGTTTTTGAAAGGTTACGAAATAAGCTTTCAAATTGTTAAATTACAAATAAATATTAATTTTTGTTCATATGAAGCGGATATTTTGTGATGTGACATTAATAATTTAAAATAAAACAATAACTTTGTAAACACCATTTTTATTTTTTATACTTTATGCCGACCGGGTTTCGCTACAACCGTAGCTTCTTCAGGGCAGTATAATACTCTACTCAGTAGAGTAAAATAAAAAATAAAAGTGGTGTTTACAAAGTTTGTATTTCATTTTAAATTAATAAATATTAATATTTGTAAATATTAAAATTTAGAATGCAAACCTAAAAAAATGTAAAAATGACTCACAAGATGTTTTTATGTGAAAACGGTACTAAAATCACGGTTTATGTAAAAACAACAATACTTAATCTATTGTATAAATGTATATTAAACAATTTAGTCACCTCACTTTTTTATCATTTCATACAAGAATATTTAATAAAAATTAACAATGACTAGCGGCCCGTAGGCAATTTGGCGGGTAAAATATGTATCAACCGTGTATCTGATAGAATAGGTCTTTTTATGCATTTCTATGGACAACTTGAATAGGGATGTGCAGCTTGATTTATTATCGACCTTTTACTTTTTGTTTAAGGGATGTCACTAGAACAATAACGGAGTAATAACAATTCCTGTGGAAACCCACGCGTTGATGTGAAAACATGCTCTTGTACATAACTGCTATCGCTATATTATCGTGTATATCTGCTTAAGTATCGGAGTGGTTAACAATATCGGCGACGTTAGGAAACACAGTCCCACCTAGTAAAAACTGCGGATAGCACATCTCTTGTATTTCAATATCTTTGGACCGCAACATATACTTAGGAATAAGAAACTGTGATGTATTGTTCTTTACGGGTCGATTCCTTATCAATCCGTAAGATGTTATTCCTTAAATAATGGGTCCTTTAACTCCAGTATTCCTCAAATGTTTATATGAAAAGTCGTAAGTACTTAATACACGATATGTTTATTATTGGATATAATAATATGACACTGGTATGATTAGCTCTGGCCCGTAGGCCGGTAAACTGTGAAGTTTACCGGCCTACGGTAAACTACGCTCCCGCGGCGAGAGCACGCTATTATCTCTAGCGATTGTGAAACTCCGCTGAAGCTCGGTAAAACCAAACTACTGAATGAGACATCAATATGACATATACCACAGAAACTGAAAGAAGAAAACAGTAGACTGGAAGGAGTAGAGGAGTTTTCTAGAAGCAGCCGGAACTCTTCAAGGTTTGAAGGAAATAGAAAGTAAAAGAGGCTAAAGAATTAGGTGATCTTTCAACAGCAGAACCAGCCTTCAACATAAGAAAGCAGGGTCCTTTGAAGAGGAATGAAAAAGGGTGAGACTTACAGCGGGCGAACTTGGCCATGGCGAGCATCAGCGCAATGCCGGCATTGGTAGTCTTGCTGTGCGAGGACAGGGGTCGGTAGGGGGCGCTGATGACCAGGGCCTCCGTGGATGCTGAGCGCCCCGCCCTTAGGATACCATACACGTTCTCACCCTGGAATTTCTGAAATTGACAAAAGCGCATCATTTTAGTTTAGTGCCAAATTTTGGTTTTGAATTTTATATTCATGCAACAAATAAAAAATGATGAAGGAAATCTATTTATGCAAAGAGGGGTGTCTGTGATCTGTGGAGGGTAAGCAAGGTAGATTTGATTTGTTTAATGCGTCTGTAGTTTTATTCCGAATAGATGAAATTTTGCACACTTGAAGCAAGGAAGGTCACTCTCTAGGTCTGATTTCAGGGGGACTTCAGCTAGTTTATTAACTAGTCATCAAAAATATTAATTTCAATTATAACTCTGATTCTATGAACTCTAAAACTCAGATTTCCTTTAAATTTAAGTATTATTTTCAAAATTGTAATCGATTGCGTAAAAAATTCAGACAGGCGACCAGTACATACCTACCTATAATATAATATTTTAAAATAAAATTATTTCAATTGTTTTTTTTCATAATTTCCTGTTATTTTTCACTGGTCATTAGTAATATGTAATATTTTTTTAATATATCCTACAAGTAGAAATATGTTATGTCGGATTAACAATTTTTTTTAACTACAGAAATGATGGAATGCGCAACACTAGTAATGGTTCACGGCATCTCCCTTTTTCATATTAAGAGCGTTTAACCAGCCAGCGGACGAAAATCCACATTTCGTCGAAAGTTGTTCTTACGATCATGCAGGGCGGTTATAATGAGAAAAATTAATTATTCTCCGTACCAGCTTTTTTAAATTATAACTCAATATCGAATTTATTTCAATCCAAATTAGCTTTAATTTATACCTTCATCCAAAAATGCTGAAAGGCGTGATGATAAAACTATTAAAATAATGTACTTTTTGTAATTATTTTTTGATTATAAGTATTTATCATTTTTCAATAATGTCTAAATTTAATAAGAATGTTAAAAAAATCTGAAATATATTAGTTTGTAAGTGCGCAAATAAATACATAAATGGACCAATTTTCGTCAAGAAACACATATACGTACATATTTTTTAATGATTTTATTGAAACTAAAATTAAAATTCTAAAACATGCGTTTGCTAGATAATGTATTGATTTATTTTACTGCATGATAATATTATTTGAAATGGGTGTGGTATAATACAAAATCTTTTTTGAAAATTTAATAAATCTCCCAACGACCTATGGAATAACCTTATTAAACTAAAAATTGAAAAATTTTCTCAAAATTTATTACATGCGAATGCTAGATAAAAGAACAATCTTTCGAAATCCATTTATAATTTTTTGTGGAAAAGAGTCAATACGTTTAAAATATTTTTTGAAAATGACGTATTTCCGGTTTTCTCTGGTAATGCCCTCTTAACGAGTATCTAACCACTCAAGTGATGGCTACCCAGATTTGGGTAGGTGATTTTTATGAATTATGAATTTAAAGATTGTTTTGAAATTTTTTTACAAAATCTAAAAATATGGGATAAATGATAAGGTGAACTCGTTGGCCTTAAACCACAGTAAGCATTTCATACATTTCTGTATTGATATTTGGAGGTAGATATTAATTAAATAATATTAAAGTAACCTACCTCTTTGGTACCGAGTGGGAATTTGAGGGTGAAATTGTGCGTATACACATCCAAATTCATCTGCCTCATTTTGGCCGCAAGCCATGGAATGGGTAAAGCATCTCTAGTCTCGTAGTTTTCCTAAAATGGATAGACACAACAAAATATTATATAAATTCATAGAAAAGTTGCAACCAAGTTATCACCTACAAACATTCCCGGGCTACGAATAACCCAACAATGTTTGAAAATCTCCTACTACCACCACAGAAAGCCGAAAATTTTGCTTGTGTTGTGATGGAGGACTTAGCCAGCCGAGGAATCGAACACGCGACGCCCAGGTGGGACCCAAGCGGAAAATACTGAAGATATAAGCTGTCAAAATTTTGATATTGCAGTTGGCCAAAAAGCGTGTGACATCCATTACACACGGGCGGCGGTACTGCAAGCTCTACCATTTGAATTATGGATTGTACTGAATTGTGTCTCTTGTAATGTTACAAGACACGATTCCACAAGTTTTACCCAAACACCACTTTGAAAGTTCGTAACTTTGTCATTTTTGAAGATGTAGGTATGGCCATATCATTCACTTTCGTGATACATATTCTCCTGGTGCTCCTTCTCTGTCCATTCACTCTACATTTTTAAACCTTCCAAACGTCTCCTTCTTAATCTTGTTCTTTGTATGCCTTAGGGAGCGTTCAAGTATTACGTAATGCAATTTTTGAAGATTTTTGACCCCCCCTTCCCCCCATGTAACGCGCTGTAATGTTTTTCCGTACCCCCCCCCCCCACCCTTTTTCTTGTTTTAATTGTGTTTGCGGTAATAAATAAAACAAGAGATTTCGAGAATGAAAAGGATTGCCGCCAACTTGGAAGATTTTAATTCCCTAGTTTTTATCTAAATAAAGAAAAACATGTTACATAACGCGTTGTTCGAACCCCCCTCGTAACGCACAGTAACGTTTCACAAGACCCCCCCCAAGTGCGTTACGTAATACTTGAACGGCCCCTTATTTGCTTTGTATGCCCACATTATGTGTTTATGTTTGCATTTTTTTGGTCCACATTTGTAATATCTAGAAACATAAAATATCTAGAAAGTACATGGTTTTACCACACATACGCCCCAAGGATCTCATTTCTAGAGCATTCTGTTTACTTTCATCCTTTCTCTGCCAGTTCTATGCGTCTCTGGCCTCACTGCCATACATCTGGGTTGATATTATAATTCTGCTGTGGACAGCTAGACTTGTTTCTTTGGACAATGTAGAATAAAGGAAAAAGAATAACCAACCTTTACTTCATCATTAAGTTCATTAAATAATCGCTTTGCTGTTCCATCATCCACAAATTCAGATCGCACCAATCCTGAAAAATACAAACTTGTCAATTATTGTTTTACTAAATGAGTTTGAGGTTGATCGTAACACTCTGATTGTTGCAGGATAATACCCATAAATTGGAAAAATCTCATTTAATTTCCATCCACATAATATCTATAATATTCCACATAGTATTGGCGCTGTTTAATGATTAGTTTAGAGAATTTCCTGTGACAATATTCTTTCCTTGATCTATTAAAATTAGAGCAATTATTAGAGTTTAATTTGTGTTTGTGTTCCGATCGGCCTATAGGATCGGAGGAATCCAGATTTTGGAATTCCGCACATTAAGGGTACCTACCTACACGGTAGACAAGAGTCAAGTACCGCAAGAGTAAGTATTGCCAGTCTGTCAACAATCATCGTAACGTGTCATTTCGCTCTACGTTGAAATGTTAGTTATCAATCAGAAGTGTATATGTAGCATAATCTATACCGCCGTCGTTCATTGTATGCTTTATGTGAACCGCTTATGTTAATCGTATCATGACTCAAACTTCATTGTGGTTTTAATAACCGACCAGAACAAACTGTATTGCGCGCATATGGATACATGTGTGATTGTTACAAGTGTCTACGTCACCAAATGGAGAACAAGCAAGACACAATAGCAGTGAGTACCTCTTAATGTGTATTACCGTATCTTATTTGGTGGTCGGGCGTTAATTAGCGTTTTAAATAGCAAAGAGTGGCCGCAAGGTTATTCTGACCCCCGTGCATTGTCACGAAACAGCCGTACTTTTAGATTATGGAAATTACACCTTGTTCAATTACTACAAAAAAAGAATCACTTACATGCACAAGATAGGTTATTATGTTCTTAGTTTGGGTAAACTAAGTAATTCGTGCAATTACATAAATATTTTTTTAATAAAAATAATATCCGAAAGTTAAATATTAGCAAAAGAATTATTTCTGCTGGGGGTTTAACCGTACCACTAATACGAACTACAACAGCACAGCATCACTATATGTATAAAATTATTCAATAAATTACCCCTAGATAAACCATCAGAAGAAGACTACGCCAATAGAGAACTCCAGTCCAATTTTTTAAATTTTTTTAATGAATAATGACCTTCTAACTTAAATAACTGCATTTATTTTATTTTTAGAGTTGGTTTTAATAGTTAAAATAATTGTCAATTTTAATTTTTCAAGATCCCCCTGAAAACCACCGTTTGTGTAGTGAATCGGGTGATGTCATCCCTCCTGATAAGTTACTATAAGATCGGGCAATCAGCTGATCAACTGCCGCCATTTGGAAATTCGGTGTTCGAAGTATTCTCCCTACAGTAGCATTACTATATTTTTTGTGCAGTTGTTTTTGAATATTTTCAATAATAGAGATAAACTAATAAGAGACACCATCTTTGACACTGAATTATTTAGGCCTAAATAATGTTTCAATAAACACAACATCTAAATCTCTATAAACAGTATGTAAATAAACGAATAAATTAATACGATGGCTTGTGTCATACCTACATTACCATACAATGACTCTACGGTGATGTCGCGACACGATTTTACTACTACCAACTTGACGGCGTGTTTCTAGGACCCGATTAAAAATGGACCTTTTATTAATTTTTTAAAAACTCTGTGTTTAATATTATTTAATAAAACTTATATATTCAGAATCAGCGTTTATTTCGTCTATATGAACATATTTTTTTAAAGCCATGATATTTTTCACTGGAGTTCCTTATTAAAAAAAAAATTAAATTAAAATTCTCTAGTACTACCTACCTCATAACTTTTCTTATTGTTTAGACATTATATTTTGCTTATCATTACATTGTATCATTTCTAACTTACCTATAAAATTACTAATAAGTAGTTTTTGTAATAATATTCAAAATTTAAATAGATGTAAAAATATATAGTTGTCTTCTTCTAAGCACAAGCATCTGCTTTATTGGGAGTGTTTGAAATATTATATTATGTTGTAAAATTGTACACTAAAAATGTTACAAAAAATTAAATTTAGATTGAAACAAACATCAAGCTAATGTCAACCCATACAAAAATAAATTGAAATTACGGCTTAGGAATTGTTTCATTAAGGCAAATTTAGAACTTGAATAAAAACGGAATTTTAGTGCATATTTTTATTAATTAAAAAAATGTATATTATCGTTAATTTCTTAAATTTAAAAATACGAAAATGTCATTTTTCAATGACCTCCATGTTGTAAATTACAGCGGTAAATATGCACTTTTTCACGAGAAAAAACACTTTGCAGAAGTTGAATAAAGATAACATACACAATCCCGCTAGACAAACCCTGCGTAGCCAAACAAACCATTCAAAAACGTAGGCTGTTTTTTAAAGTAAAGATAACATACACAAGCCCGTTAGAAGCTGGTCCCGGCTTTGTAAAAATTTACCCATATTTTTACTATCTATCCAAACGTAATTAGTTGTTTCTTGAAGTAAGCTAAAATGTAGTGTGATTTCCAAAATCAGTACCTAATAAAGGAGCGGCGGTTAGTGGAATATTTACAAAACATTAGGATTGTTCGAGTGCTAAAAAGCACTAATGAATTCAAAATTGCTTCTTGGTCAAGTAAAATATTATTTGTTTGTATAAATATTTTTATTATCATCTTACCAGGTAGAAGAGCATTTTCTGAATAAGAGTTTGCATTATTGAATGACTTATGGGCTAGCAAGCAAAACCAGACGTAGGCCGATATGCACAGGAGGAAACAGAACGGCCTGTGATATTTAATTAAAAAGTGGGCCCATTTGCTGTGCCCTACCTCAGGATCTGATAACAGCCCCATTTTTTTAATATTCCAAAAAGAGATCTAGAAACAAACTACAACACAAAATATTTCTCAATGGAACTTTTGAAGTTATAAAAGCATAGCTCGCTTAATAAGTAAATGAAAAAATTAAGCTTTTGATAAAAATGCAGGTTAGAATCTCTGTTCCTCTGTTCTCTGTTCTCTGTCGCCGGCTGTCAGATTTTCCAATAATAAAGATGATGATGATAATGCGGAAATCTGTTTTACCGATAGTTCAAGATGGCCGCTCCGAGTGAATGAGGCCGCACACGCTACCAACTTCATAAAACCGTAATCTCGATTAGAAATTTTGTTTTTCATGTGGTTTGAAAGGTAAAAAAATATTTTTATTTGTATTTACTTACCGTTAAGTATTAAATATTAACCGAGCATGATCATTTTAGCATATTTGTTTGTATAATAGTATATTTCACCTTAAAATGGCATTACCGATGACCCTGAAATGACAATACACGACTCATTTCTGATTTCACACCAATGTTTCCCGCAGTTTCGGCGTCTGCACGGCGTTTCTGTTTTCGGATTCATTTATTAAACATTTTCTGTGTTAAAATAGTGAATTTCACAGATTGATTCGGGCACCAAGCTTGGTTTGTCGTTATTTCAGTGTTATGTGGAAATATAATATCAGCATTGGACTTTGAATGTGATTTGAATCTTCGAAATCGAGGCGTAAACATCGACTCTTACGAAAGCCAACACACTTTTGGGTCTATGATTTTTAATAGGTAATATTCAATACACACATGTGTTTTTTGGTATTTAAACATCAGTGTACCTCGAATAACTTCCTTGGCAAATGTTTTAATGTGTACGTGGGTTTATTTTCGGAAGGGAAATGTCAAAATTTCCATTTGTTTACCATGAAATTCGTGTCAGATAGGCCGTGATTTGTACACGACCATTTTAAAAGCAAAGATTCTGTTGGAACAGCTCACTGGAGCGTTTGTTATTTATCACGTCAATCAATGATCTGATAATCTCGGAAGTACAATAAGTTGTCAATGAACGGTTTTTATAAATACTGCGTTTCAATAATTTCGCGTCCATCGTAAATCAATCTTGCTTTGTTGACAGAACACTGATACGGTACTTTGAGGTTAATCATTGTTTCGATTTTTCTGCAACCCATGTTTGAATTTGAAATATATCTTTAAAATAAAGCTAACCTTGCCTTATTAGACCATTTCTCGGTGTAGTTAAGCTCGGACCAATATTGCCCCGTGAAAATTACTTTGCCAAATCACTGTTGAAAATAATGGCTTTGTGGCTTTTGAAACTGTTGTCAGAAATACATAATATTTATATTTTAACTTAGTGTCTCGAAACTCTGCTTTTTTGTAAATATTAGCCTCATTAGATTGTTATTTGGAAAGGTAAATATATAAAATCTGATGTAATGGTAAGGGACTAAGTTCATGCAGATTGAAATTACCTGTTTTTTCCCTAATTTTAAAATGTTAT
Organism: Limnephilus marmoratus; assembly: GCA_917880885.1. Taxonomy (NCBI): domain Eukaryota; kingdom Metazoa; phylum Arthropoda; class Insecta; order Trichoptera; family Limnephilidae; genus Limnephilus; species Limnephilus marmoratus. The sequence continues at coordinate 27,513,642 of OU862928.1, forward strand.
ACATTGTCTTTTCAAACGCCTAATCCAGTACTTGATTTATATTGGGTAAAGTTTCCTTACTCCGCTTACTGCTAAATACGTCCAAATTCTTGAAGTAACCCTTCTTTTCAACTATTACTATTATAAGTAACCCTTCTTTTCACACACTCTTTTGTTTTCAGCGATTTTCAGTATATTTTCTTAATTCAAAAGTTTATTCCTGTGTGATAGAGATAGACAATCAAATAATGCGTGTGTATGAATGACATGGATATATGAGCGGGCGGCGGCGTATTGCTTGTCACTTTTTGATGGAATGTTCGCTGTCTCCTTTTCTTGAGGCCCACTAGAATAAAAGGTCCGGCTGCCTGTCGGAGTTTGATATGTCGAGTTATACAATAATTACAATAGGGCTACGACAGTTTTCAAATGGTGGCGATTGTCATCAATACTTGTTGGAACTACTGATTTATGTATTGTTTTACCGCAAGCAAACAAATAAACAGAGTGTTTAGGCTAATTAGTCTGCTTTAACTCGTTGAATGCCGGGAGTAAATGGGGTTGGTTGTAACCAATTAGCGTTCGCAAAAAGCGGCAGCCATGACACCCAATGTCCGGCGATTCTGACAGCGTCCTTGAGAAATTTCGTACATAGAAAGGTCAAAGTTGAAGACCAAAGAATTTTTCCCGCGCATGCGCAAGAACTGCGCACGTTCCCGCGCTCCGGTAAATCATTAATATAAATTATATGGAGTGACCAAGCGAATTGCGGTTTTCTCTATGGTAAAGAGCGATAATAGAGCAAGCGATTCTGACCGTGTTCTTCATACACTTTCTTTATACATAAGGGTCAAAATCAGGACACGCCGGCGCACAAGCGGCAAATGAGTGGTTAAAACAGTGAAGTTTACTTAGCAACAGAAATTTGGCTATTCCGCGTCCAGACCCTTTATTTTAGTAGGACTTGAATTTTCTCTAATGACGTGTAAAACCGCGAGCGGTACACATGAAAATTAATTGTAATATTTATAATAATCGATAATATTAAGTAATTTGCGTGTACTTACAAATGAAATGTTATTCATTCGCCTATACTATTATTTGCCGTGTAATTGAAACATTTTCTCATCACACAGGAGGGCATTTTGGCACTTTATAAAATGCAATTTACTTACTGGTAAGACGCAACCTTACTCGACGCGTAGCAGTTAAGTACTAAAGTACTAGATATCGAGATCGTTACAATTGTCTTGTTCATGTCTTCCCACTTTGAGATTTCTACCCCTCGTCTAATAGTATGTAACGTCATAGACTACAAGAAACAACTATTACTACTATAGGAAAGAACATGCACGAAATAGGTTACTAGGTCTTGGTTTGAGTTATTTAAATAATAATTTGTGCATATTTAGATTGAAGCAGAACCTTTCGACCAACATCACTTTATAATAACAAAATCCAACATGGCGGTAAAACATCTTTGGAAATTTTGAACTTTGAAAATAAAAATAGTCTTCAATCAATGACATTACAATACATCTAGACTGTCATTGTAAGATGAAATGTGGCAACTTACACTTTTGTTTCTAGTAAATTCTTAATTCAAATGTTATGGGAGGAATGCAGATCCCGCCAAATGTGGAGGATTTTAATAAAAATGCACTTTCTAGATGAGAAAAGTGTGGAAAAGTTGAATGAAAAGGAAATTAAGGCGCGCTCGGCAAAATTGAGGGAGATACAGCCGTTTAAAGAATGTATGAAATGACACTTCATGAACCGATAATATCAGCCATTTTGAAAACTAAATTATTACCTTAAAGTTGGTAGTACTCGTAATCATCCTCATCTGTTGTAACATGGTTTATGTAACATGGTCTGTGCCCCTTTATAACGCCTGCTCACGTCAACGCAAGAAAAACATCCCAGTTTTCAAGTAGTTTAGCGGCTACGCCAGGTTTGTGTAACATGGTTTGTGACCATTATTAATTCTGTTTTTCATAATTACGTGTATATCAAACGAAGTTAGCTACAATCGTATCAACCTTCGTTAAAGCAAGTCTGAGATAAAATGGCTGACAGCATCGGTTAATGAAGTGTCATTTCATACATTCTTTAAACGGTTGTATCTCCCTCAATTTTGCCGAGCGCGCCTTAATTTCTTTTTTATTCAACTTTTCCCATCTAGAAAGTGCATTTTTATTAAAATCCTCCACATTTGGCGGGATCTGCATTTCACCCAATGTTATTCATGTATGACAAAGATAGACATTCAAAGAATATGTGTGCATGAAGGAATTAAACGATAAGACCGGGCTGCATTTTCGTAGGTATTCAAAAATTGCATAGAATACTACCTCAAGGCCGACTAGAATATGGGATATATATTGCAAATGGCGGCGATTGTTGTTGATACTCGTTACTGCTGAATTGTATGTTGTTTTACCGCAAGCATATAAATAAACAGAGTGATACTATTATAAACAGCGATGTTTTACTTAGCAATAGCACTGACTTCATAAAATGGCAGTTGCGTTCCCAGACCTGTACTCTAGTCGGCCTTGCATTTTATCGCATAAAATCTTTGGGTGGAAAGCAATCGAAAGTAATTTGCATGTCTTCACAGATGAAATGTTATTCCTCTGCTTTTACTAGTGTTTTCTGAAAAATTAAAACACTTTCTCATCACACACGGGGGCATTTTGGCACTTTTTTATTTCAATTTACGTAGAGGTAGCACACAACCTTACGTTAGTACTAAAACTATGAAATTGAAAGCACTACAATTTTTTTTTTGTCTGCCATTTTGAGTTTTCTACAGCGAGTCTTTATATATTGTAATATATAAAGACAATTCAATGTGACCAGGAGGGAAAGTCGTATGAATCCATCCTTCCCACTCTGGTGTGTCTATGTGGTATAGCAGCGTTTCCCAACCAGTGGTCCGCAAGAGGCTAGAAGATGGTCCGCCGGTCAATAAGAGAGGCAGCGCGCGGGCGGTTCCTGGTCGAGAAGTCTGAATTTAAAAAAATCATGACAATATTCAGTTTATCATTATTGTACCTTGTAGTCAGTGGCCATTATGGTATTCCGTTTCACCCCACCCCATCCTACCTCGTTCCATCCCATTTCGCCGCCTCCGTTGTGGTAAATATTCTGCTAGAAACCATCCCACCCTATCCCATTACGCCCCTCCCATTGTACTACCGCCCCAAGTGCCACCTGTCCCTGTCGAAAAAATAAACATGCAATTGGTCCCGGGTCAGAAAAACGTTGGGAACCACTGGTCTATAGAATCCGACTGGAGAGGTGTAGGTTAGGTCTCCCTCGACCAATCTCCCAATTCAGCCCGCCACGCAGGTGGGCAAACGTACTCGCCGCCAAGACCTAGACAAACCTCACCCCTTGAACTGAAAATTTCGATTAAAATAAAAGGAACTAATCCATGCTTTACCTTCCACCCCTGATGAAAATAGTTGTTTCTTGTAGTAATTAAGTCAAAACGAAGGGTTGTTTAAATAATTTGTGCATATTAGAAGTAAACATTGTAATGCTTGTACAATTTGTCATTAAGGAATAATTTTTCTTGTCAGTAAATCGTTCTCGACCACTTTGTGGCTTACTGATCTATAACTATGAGTTTCTACCCAGGCGTCTCGGGTTCAATCCTCTATTAGGTTAGTCCTCCATCACTGCAAACAACATTTTTAGCCTTCGTGATGGTTCTAGGAGGAATGCCAATGATAATAATGTCAGTTTATGCGTAATTTATCTTATGTGCAATATAGTTGTGAATGATGAATACTTGAAGCAGGTGAATGAGTTAATATATTTGAGAAGTATGTTTACGAGAGATGGGACGGTTGATATAGATATAGAAAGAAGGCTAAATGCAGGTAACTCCATTAATGGGAGGACTGAGTGCCCTTGGCGCCAACAGCCCAAAGAAGCGAAGCTAGCCGTCCATAATGGAGTGCTGGTACCTACCCTGATGTATGGCGGTGAGGCATGGAACTGGCAGAGGAAGGACGAAAGTAGACTGAATGTACAAAACCCATGTATAATCTGTGAGAAATGTGGAGATCTGCAAAGAATGCAAGGCTGATGTAAGCACCATGAGTAAGATTAAAAAAGGGACACTCAGATGGTTTGGGCATGTAGAGCGAATGAATGAGGAATGGAGTGTAAGGAGAATATTTTATGCAAATGTGAATGGTAGAAAAAGTAGAGGACGTCCGAGAAAGACATGGCACAACTAAGTGAATCAGATACTTGAGTCAGGCCTTATCAAGAGTCAGAATAATAGAAGAGCATGTATGAATGTGAAAGGGGCAAGGAGTGTGTGCCAAGACCGAGTTCTTTGGCGGTCCATCCTCTCTGCCCACCCCTCTGAAAACGGCGTGATTGTTAGTGAGTCAGTTTATTCGTAACCCCAGAATGTTTATCTTTTGTTATGTTCAAGAAATGCAAGTTTGTTTAGTTGTTAAACTTATAAATATTCTTGCTTTGTTTTCGTTTGGTTAAATGGGCAGGCAGCCATTGTTTTGAAAACAGTTAACACAAAAGCAGGTAACGTAATCTCTTTTTCTTAAGGTTGATGAAGGCATTAAGTGTAAAATACAATTAGTATTGATGATGGTGTCTGATGTTTGTTGGATATTTTGCAGGTTGTCAGAATGTCGGACATAGTTTACCCACAGGGCTGTCGCCCTGTGACAGATGATCTTGGTCCTGATGAACTGGTGCGAAGACTTAAGGTAAATATATAACATTCAATACAATTTTTTTATTTGTTTTTTTTTTTGTATCAAGGCAAGATGCCCTGGGGAACATAATTTCCCTAATATTTGAGGATGATAAGTGGGGGTCTTTTTTGAGGAGAAAATGGAGTGAAAATGTTGTACGAGGGAGGAAACACAGAGGCCAGTAAATCGTTCCACAGCCGAGCGAACTCAAACAACGAGTCATAGAAACAACCCATTCTTATATGACAAATGTCAACCGTGTACAAATGTGGGCTTTCCCGACTATGGACAGGTACCGAAGAGATCAAAGTTGCTAGTTCTTCTTCTAGTGAAATACTGGTAGATCAAGGACAGTATTCCTGACTGATGCCTCTGCTCTAAAGATGTATTGAGTTGTCTGATAGGTGTATGGCGATTGTGAGAACTTAGGTTTATTCAGATAACTACGTAACCCTGATTTTCAGTAGTAAAGCAGGTACTAGAACACGGTTGAAATCAAATGCTGCATTGAGCAAGCTCGAGCAACCTTTATCTGCATGAACAAGATGTTCTGCAGTCATGATCTCAACCTTGGATTATGAATGTGAATGGTCAGATGCTACATGTTATCAGTATTATTTTATGGAATGGAAGCATGGACGCCTACTGATGAACTTATAAGGCATTTGAGATCTGGATCTAAAGAAGAATACTCAAAATTAGCTGGATGGACAGAGTTACGAATGAAGATGTTATGGTTCGGATGAATAAAGAAAAATAAGTTATTAAAACAATAAAAATCTGAAAACTTCAATATCTAGGACATGTGATCAGACATCCAGAGAAATGCGAGATCTTGCATCTCATAATGCAGGGAAAGATTGCCGGAAGTCGGCCTGGAAGAAGGAGAACATCACGGCTGAAAAACCTGAGGCAGTAGTTTGGCCAGTCTACTGTGGAGCTGTTCTGGGCAGCAGTAAACAAAGTCTGCATAGCCAACATGATAGCTAACATCTGTTGAACAGACAGGGCACGAGAAGAAGAAAAGAACACTGAAGGGAAGGTGTTGCTGGGAATCGTTTTGGGAAGTGATTGTAAAGGATTAGTGATACCAGCACTCGGATATAAATGAATTAAAATATGCCACAATGGATATGATAGATATGAAGAGGATTGCAGTGGGACGGGAAGGACTTAAGCCGAATGGCGAGGGTTCGCAGCCAGTGGAGAACATTTGCGGAGGAGATCAAATTCTGCCCTCGGATGTGGCTCCATGATGATGATTTCTTTATAACCTTGTTTGTCTTGTTTCTACAGACCCTGGCCCACACCCTGCAGGGTCTGGGCCAGGATGAGGGCATGTACCAGCAGTACATCCCGCTGGCGCTGCACTTGGCAGAGGAGCACTTTCTGGGCCACGCCTCCCGCGATGTGCAGCTGCTCATCGCATGCTGCATCGCCGACGTGCTGAGGGTCTACGCTCCCGAGGCTCCCTACAAAGAGCAGGACCAAGTCAAGGTCAGTATCTTAGACTTTTTCGCTTTCTCATTGCTTTTTTTTAAAGTATATTTTATTTAATAACTAGCTGGATTCCGGCATGCGTTGCAATGCCATATTCAAAGAAATAAATTGTTTCTCCCTGCATGTCCTTTCCAGTGTGTCCCTGTTCCACTCCCACATCTCCTTTCCCTCCTGCGTTCCCCTTCCACCGTCCCCGTCTAACCTCTCCCCGTCCCGCCAACCCGCCTCCTGCCTTCCATATAGTCCCAGTACATTCAGTTTTAAAACAGATCGCCTGCCACCTATTACAATTTTTTCATGTATTACAAATATTCATTTTTCTATATTATAAGAACAATCAAATTTGGTACCTATTTAAAGTATCTATAATTTAAAAAATCCATAGACAATTCTTTTAAAAAAAAACAGCTGCCTGTAAAATTCACATTCATCAACCGCGCGAACTGTCAAACGTGCAAAGTTTAAATAGTTGTCAGGTTTTCTGAAATTTTTACAAAGTATCAGAATCTTCTACAAAGTATCAGAAAAATTTTAAAAAAAGATGAATGAAATAGGTAAAGTCGTTCTGAAGTTATGGTGTGACCAAGGGAAACAGGGATTCATTTTTATAAATACGACATCTCGGATACGACAGCAGTTATACGTTTGACGCTCCTGTTCATTTTGCAGATGATCTTCATGTTCCTGATCAAGCAGCTGTCGGGGCTGCGTGACCCCAAGGACCCGGCCTTCAAGCGCTACTTCTACCTGCTGGAGAACCTGGCCTACGTCAAGTCCTTCAACATGTGCTTCGAGCTGGAGGACTGCCAGGAGATCTTCTGCGCCCTATTCTCCCTCATGTTCAAGATCGTCAAGTGAGTTTACTTCATTATCCTTCCATCAGCAACTTCCTCTGTCAGTAAAATATTACAGACCCACTCAACCGATAACCCCCACCAATGCGATTAGAACTTGCTAACCTTTTGCCTTTTTCAACTCCTGCTGGATTGTGAGATAGAGTATGGAAATCCAGCAGGATCAGGACTCTCCACACAGACCCTCCATCACAAAGATGACTTAGACCCTGTAGGGAATTATTTTCCTTAGAGCCAAAAAAAAGTAGATAAAAAATCATCATTTTTAGCATATTGAAGTGAAATCTTCTTTAGCACTGTTGTGATTCGTAAGTCGATGAAATGAAAAATAGTGACACTAAAAAGAGACATTTATAGGATTTAGCCTGCGAGAGAATGAGAGAGTATAATCGGTCTCCTCTTAGTGTGATGCTTAGTAGCCTATTGTACTCATCCTTGTGCGGGCTTCGCAGCCTCCCCTCTAGTCTACTTAAGTTTACTAAAGATTTCAATTCAACTGCACACTCTCATTTTTTGTATATTTTTTTTTACGTTAGCCCCACACAGGAGGCCATGAGGAAAATAATTTTCCTCGAGGCCTATGTCATCTTGGGGATGCTGTGTGGAGGGTCTTTTTAAGGGAGGAAAGGATGGGAAGTTCTGGGAAGGAAAAAGATATGAGGGGTGGGTAGGAATCTAGAGGTCAGTCTGTCCAGGAGTGACGGACGTATGAATCCATCCCTCCAACTGCGGTGATTACTATAATCTGCCTATTATAATCCGCCGCCTTCACTAATTTAACACATGCTCGATTTTTGGGGTGGTGGATTAGCGAGAGAGAGAACCGTAAATAAATAAAAAATCATGTGTGCAGTTCACACGCAATAAAAGTGAAATCTTCAGAAAACTAAACTTGGAGAGAATGAAACGAATGCAGAGTATTTGGAGTAGGATAATTATTGGTTTTACTTATTATATTATTGTTACCAAGTTTAAAAAATATTTTACATTTTATTCTACGACAAAGAGGAGTCTGATGCATTGCACAAAAAGAACACTGCATTTATTCAGATAGTCTTGAGGGAGCCGGAGACAGAACGAGAAATAAAAGGCGTCAAGTCGAAGTATGCAGGGTGCAGTGATGAGATGCTGCAAGCGGACGGATGTGATGGAGATGGTGTGGTGAAGGTCAGCGAGTTGCTCGACACCATGGCGGTGGAGATGACCTATCTTCCAGGCCGTTGCTCGACACTTTAAGTCGCGGAGATGAACGGTGTGTGGCTCGGTGAGCTGAGCCACCAGCAGGTAGTCCTGGCGAGGCGGAGCGTGTTTCCATGGCAGCGAAGCACGGTGGGCTTCGGGGTGCCATAAAGTGGTGAGCTGATCCCTTGGCTGAAGGTGGCGTCAAACCTTGTAAGTCGCGGGATGTAGCTGTTCCCAGGAGCTGAAGGCACGATGGGCCTCGTAGCTGAGACGTGGTGATGAACCTCGGGAAGCTGCCCTGGATGTGTAGAGCACTGCAGGAGCACTTGTGCGGAGATCTGTTACGACGAGCTGTTGACCGACGGTTAGTGTGAGACTGACTGACTAGCGCCGAGTTTAGTCGCTTTATATATACCAGCGCGACCGGTGGGGTAATGTTCCATTCGCCGGCAATGTGCACACTGGAAGGTACTGGAACATACGCGATGCCGAATATTCAGGCGGCTTATAAACTCTAGACCTTTCTAGGCGGTGGCGATATTATTATCGTCATCGGCGCGGCAGGCGGCCAAAGTCCATCCTGCTATCGTAGATAGATAGGTACATAGGTGAGTGGCTTGCCAGCGCTGCGCGAATATCAGATGTTTCTCGATGTTCTTTCTGAAGGCGAAAGATAATGCGTCGCCACAGTCTTATCTCATTCTCGCATGCTAAATCCTTCAGATGTATGTGTTTGTCTCTTTTTAGTGTCGCTCGTTTCCGTTTCATCGAGTTTCAAATCACTACAGTGCTATAAAAGTTTTCACTTCAAAAACTATCTTCTTCTTCTTTGTGTTCCCTATCAGGTCCCCCGAGGTTGGCGATCACTCTTGAAAATGTCTCTCTGTCTTGCGCTGCCCGGAATAGCTCCTCCACACTTCTAATGCCGGTCCACCCTCGTATATTTCGCTGCCAAGACATTTGTCTCCTACCAGGCCCTTGGCGACCCTCTATCTTGCCCTTCAATATTAAATGGAGCACGTGATACTTCTCCCCTCGAAGTATATGACCCAGATATGAAATTTTCCTGATTTTTATCAATGTATGCAGTTAAAAACTATCTTAACTTTTTCCACGCGATCGTAACAACAGTTGATACGGCAAAAGCCATGCGTCACACGCGCCCGTATCAGCCCTTGTTACGCTAACTTCGACTGCCGATATCACAGCGCTACTATGTCACAGTATTTTTTCCCGCTCGCTAGGGCATTTGTGTAACTATCACGATGCTGACATCTTCAGGCATATTTCGAAAGTAAAATTGTATTTCGTAAAAAACATCTATAATCAAGTGAATGTATCCTCGTACCTTTGAATGCAAAGTTCTCAATTTACTCCACAGATGGCGCTAGTAGTTTGCGCAGGCGCTCCATGCGATTCCGACTGACCAAATTGGACAAGCGTCGATAACATTTATTATCGAGATAATAAATGTTATCGACGATTAGATTTATTATGTTGTGAAAGTGTGATTTTGAATTTACATAAAAAATTTATTAATTTTAGTGTCATCAGAAGTTTTAGAACTTGTTTATACGAATTAATTATGAGGTACCACTTGTGTCTATCAACGCAGTGTCCTGAGTACACGCATGCGGATAAATGGCGCCGTCTTTAAGATAATATGGATACTTTTTTGTTTTCTATAAACATCTAGGAGTGTTTACAGACGACGATTTGGTTTCAAATTGTAGATAATAATCTCATCTGTTTATATAGTATGATAAATCATGCATAATATGCTGTAATTTGACATAAAATTGGTTGGATAGGTATTTGAAATATGACATATACATGTACCGCGTATGGGTATTGAAAAAACGGAGTAGTTCAACGCGGGGAAAAGGTTAATTCTTTCCAAATCATTTATTTGTAATGATCATTGTATTCCCCTCAGTGATGAGCACTCCAGCAAGGTGAAATCCTTTATGCTGGACGTGCTGTGCCCCCTCATCACGGAGAGCGACGTGGTGTCCAACGAGCTGCTGAACATAGTCCTCATCAACCTGGTGGAGCCCAACAAGAAGGAGAAGAAGAACGCCTATGTCCTGGCCAAGGAGTTGGTGATCAAGACCAGCGATACGCTGGAGCCGTACATACAGACTGTGAGTCTATGTGAACCTTTGCAAATATTATATTTTCCTATTGTAAACAAGTGTAACCAAGATCTTTAACACTCTTTTTGATATCGTAACTAATTTTTTTAAACCCTAGAACCTCTATATTGGGATTCGAATTTTGAACATCTAGCTGTCACAGTTACTTTGTTTTGCTCTAGAAAAAAATAATCTTTTTTTATTATTTTAACTAATATTTTTATGTTTTCTGGTCAATAAAAGTGTAGTGTGTTGTTCCTTGAGGATTCTTCTCCCCTCTGATCTTCCAGGAGTCACTTTTCGTTACTGATTTCCAGATATTTATAACCTTTTTTATTTCTGTCACTTTCCATACATTTTTTTTTCATTTATATTTTTGTAAACAATGGAGGAGGACCCTCCTGGACATCCTAAAAAGCCCCCAGATCCTCCCCCTGACCCCCCAGATGGTGAAAATCTAGTAATTTCGGACAGTGAATCTGTCATTCTGACTACCACAAAAAAAAGGAAGTTTAGTCCCTCTTCCTCAATAAAACATGACTCTCCTTCTTCTTCTCAGTCTTCACCTGCTCTTCCTCAACCTCCTCCTACTTAAAATAATAAAACTTTTATTCTCCTCATTCCTGTGGCCCGTTCATTGTGTACGCTCAAAAAACTGAGCAAGGTAAAACCATCCACCCTCTTGAATTTGGTAAATTCCTATCAAATAGCAAGAACCTTTCTATTAAGCCGGGAGGTGTAAAATCCGAGGGTCGCTTCCGAATCTCTGTTGAATTCCTCTCAGGTTCAGCCGCTAACAACTTTATCAAAAACATATTTATTTCATCAAATTCTAAATTCAAGGCGTACATCCCAACTTACAATGTCACTCGAATGGGCCTCGTCAGAGGTATCTCGACCGATCTGTCCATTCCAGAAATCCTATCTTCACTTTCAACTCCCCAACATATCGGCAATCCCATAAAAGCCAGGAGGCTAAATTATAAGGACACCTCTGAGGGCATCGTTTCCTGGAAGCCCTCACAATCTGTCGTCATCACATTCGAAGGACAATCTCTTCCCTCCCATATTTATTTATTTTTCAACTCCTTACCAGTTGAAATGTATACTTATCCTACCACTCAATGTTACAATTGCTGTCGTTTTGGTCATACCAAAGTAGCATGCAGATCCCCTCCCAGATGTTTCAAATGTGGAGAAAACCACACGGCTGACCAATGTTCTTCTCTCTCTTCACCTAAATGTTTTAACTGCTCAGGTGCTCATTCCGCCATTAACTCTTCTTGTCCGGAACAATTTCGCCAAAAAAATATAAAAATTTCTATGGCCTCTCAGAACTTGTCTTTTCTACAGGCTTCTAAACTATTCCCGCCTGTCAAAAAATCATTTGCCGAGGTTTTATCCAGTAACTCCTCATCCAACCCACCCGCCTCCACCTCAACATCTTCTCGTTCCACTAAATTCTCATATAAAAACCCTATCTCTAAACCGGCTCCTGGATACGATCAGCAACAACACAACTCACTTCTCTTGAATCCCAATGGTTCACCTCTTTCAAATGCCACAAATGGGTGTGCAAACAGTTATAATTCATCCTCAACAAACCATCAAAAGCTTTCTGAACAACTCTCCCAAGATAATTCTTCATTTATTCAAACTCTTATTATGCTTCTAATTGACCTAATTTCTTCTCAAACTAATCTACCGTCCAACGCTGCTTCTATTATTTCCACATTAAAATCATTTATTCAAAATGGCTCTTCAAGATGTCACAATTCTTCAGTGGAATAGCCGCAGTGCTATTTCTAACAAATCGAACCTTCTTAACCTATTAAATTCAAACCTTGTTTCTGTGGCTGCTATCTCGGAGACATGGTTTACTCCATCCACCCACTTTAATGTGGGAGGGTACTCCTGTCTCCGCGATGATCGCCCGGAAGGTACGGGCGGTGGTGCTGCCCTTTTTATTAAAAAATCCCTTCCTTTTTTCCCAATAAATAATATCAAACCCCCCAATGCTGACTTTCAAATGGTTGCAGCTAAAATAAAGGACACTTCCTTTGTTTCAGTATATCTTCCCCCAACTTCGCACTTCAATAAGCAAACGTGGTTGCAAATTATCCGTCAACTAAGCCCTCCTTTCTTTTTATTGGGCGATTTTAATGCCCATTCCCCCGTCTGGGGTTCTGTTTTCTCTGATCGAGACGGTCGAAGTGTGGTGGATTTCCTAGATGAATCCAACCTTTTTCTTTTGAATGATGGATCTCCTACTAGAATCTCTCGCCCCAACACAAACCCCAGTGCAGTAGATCTCTCCATATGCTCTACTAATCTGGCACCTCTCTCCTCGTGGGTGGTGTCCCCCGACCCTTGCTCCAGTGATCATTTCCCGATCACCATCTCTTATCAAACTTCTTTCCATTCAGACAAGTCCCATATTTCGACAAAGATTAAAACAAAACACACCAAATGGGACGAATTTAACTCGCATATGGATAAGTTTATACAAAATTTACCTTCTATCGATACATTATCTGTCAAAGATAACTACGATAACTTCAAATCAATGCTCATAACTGCAATTAATAAATCAAATCCTCCCCCTAAAACCAAATCTCTCAAAAAACTCCCTCCGACTCCCTGGTGGGATGAGGAATGTTCCAAGGTAGTGAGAATTCGGAAAGCTAAATCTCTTTCCTATCGTCACAATATGACTATGGAGAACTATCTCATATACAAAAATGCCGAAGCCAATGCCAAAAGGGTATTGAGGTCAAAAAAAAGATCCGGGTGGTACAACTTCTGCAGTTCTGTATCTCCGAGCACTCCAATTTCGGAAGTTTGGTCTATGATTCGAAGATTTCGATCCTCCTTCAGTTCAACATCTCCTCGAGCATCTCATTCTAAATGGATAGATGAGTTCTTGGACAAAATTGCCCCCCCTTCTGTTCCTAACTTAGAGGAAATAACTCCCATTCATAACACTCCTATGTCTGATCATTGGCTAGACTCTCCATTCACTTTAATTGAATTAAAAAATTGTTTATCAACAGTCAAGGACTCATCTCCAGGCAGAGATGGTATTCCTTATAGCATTATAAAAAATAGTAATGATAATGTTTAAATCACTTCTTAAGCATCTTAAATAAAATATTCCAGACTGGCATAATTCCTGATGACTGGAGTTCTCAAATAATCATTCCAATCCTAAAATTAAACAAATCACCCAATTCTGGATCCAACTATAGGCCAATTGCTCTTTCATCCACCCTTAGTAAAATTTATGAAAAATTAATTAAAAACCGGTTAGAATTTTTTGTCGAGAGTAATCATCTTCTCTCTCCATCTCAATTTGGATTTAGAAAAAAAAAATCCACGCAAGATAACCTTGCCATCATCAGTACTGATATTAATTTATCCATTTCTAACAAAGAAGTATGTCTTGCAGTCTTTATAGACATAGAAGGCGCCTTTGACAATGTTTCCATCCCAATTCTTAAAAAAAAACTTTTAGGCCTTGGCTTACCCCTCATGTTTGTCCAATCTATTATTAATCTTTTTCTCGATAGGAAAATTTTCATTGAGCTACCAGATGTTACTCCTCAGAGTAGGTCAATTTGGAAGGGCTTACCTCAAGGCGATGTATTATCCCCCTTACTGTATAATATATACACACATGATATGCATGTCACCATTCCCCCTCAAGTAAAAGTTATTGAGTTCGCGGATGACATAGCTTTCTTCTTATCATCCAAAATCATCCCACCCGCCGTCAAATATCTTAATGAAGCCATGGATGCCCTTTGCACATGGCTCACTTTAAATGGTCTTGAACTTTCAGTTCAAAAGAGTCAGTGTGTCACCTTCTCAAACCGTCATCATAACCCTCCTGTTCAAATTTTATTTAAAAACTCTCCAATCCCCAATGTCTCCGAAGTTAAATTTTTGGGAGTAACATTTGATAGGAAACTTAAATGGTCTTCCCATATTCATAATATTGTTACTAAATGTGAAAAAAATTTAAATATCATCGGATCATTGACTGGCGTTTGGTGGGGTTCTCACCCTATCTGCATTAAGTTGCTTTACAACGCACTTATTCGAAGCCATCTCGACTATGCCTGCCCACTTTTTAGTACTGCATCCAAAAATGCACTCAGCAAATTAGACAAAATTCAATCAAAGTCATTGCGAATAATAACTGGAGCCATGCAATCGTCGCCCATCAATTCTCTTCAAGTAGAATGTTCTGACCCTCCACTTTATTTAAGACGTCAACTATTTGCTGACAAATTTGTTCTTAAATGTTTAAATTCAAAATGCCATCAGGTTATTCCCAGAGTGTCGTTGTTCAAAGACTCAACACATTCATCTACAATCAGAGCTCGAATTAAACCTCTTCCTGCCTTCTGTAAAAATTTTCGTTCTCTCTCAGAGCTTCAAATTATCCAAAATGATCTTCTTCCATTATTCAAATTAAAATATAGTCACGTCACCCTATCCCCAACAATTTTAGAAGGGATCGGCATCCTTAAAAGTCATTCCAATCTTCCAGCCCGTACTGTCAATAATATGTTCAATGACATTATTTCTTCTAAATGGCCCAACACTTCTCTTTTATTTACTGATGGCTCCAAATCTCCAGACTCTCCTAACTGTGGTATAGGTATTAACGTTTACCACAATAATTCTAATGAAAGAATATTTTATTCAATTTCAAACCAATTTTCAATATTTTCTGCCGAGTGCATTGCAATAATTGAATCTCTCAAATATATAATAAAAAAATAATTTTGAACATTCTCTTGTTCTCTCTGACTCTCTCAGTTCCCTCCAAAAACTTAAATCCAGTCCTTTTCTTCATCCTGATGATCACTTTGTATGTCTTATTCGAGTGCTGATATCCTCCATTCAAAGTTCTGGAAAAACTGTCACTCTGATTTGGATTCCTGGACATGTTGGCATAGTGGGTAACGATATTGCTGATTCCTTGGCAAAACAAGGAGCGTCTAACCCTACCATTACCCTCGTAAACAATATTCCCCTATCTGATATTTTTTCCATCATCAAAGATAGATCCCGCAATGTTTGGACAGAGTATTGGAACATTGCTAGTCAATCCAAGGGTGCCCGCTACGCCTCAATACAAAGGACTATCCCATCAAAACCGTGGTTTCAAAAATTCCCCCATTTTTCAAAAAAAGGTATTTCCTTACTTATTTGAATGAGAATCGGACATTGTTCCGTTCCTTCTCACCTTTTTAAAATTCATGTGCTTGACTCCCCAGATTGTACATTCTGTGGTCTAGATGTGGGAACTTTAGATCACATATTTTTTGATTGTCCCTCTCTAAATAAATATCCTCTCTTCTATCAAGATTTATCCAAAATTGCCTCTCCTCCATTCAACATCTCATCTCTTCTAAGTCTGAACTCCACTCCAATCTTCCATAAAATTCTGAAATTTGCACATTTAAATAAAATTAATATATAAATTCACTTTTCATTTCTCTGTAATTATAAATGATGGCCTAGAACACCCTTGAAGGGTGAAAGCCAGAAATAATCGAAAAAAAAAAAAAAAAAAACCTCTATATTTTGTAGTGGATTGCACAAGAAATATTTTCCCTTTTTTTTACATTAGCTCCACCCAGATGTCCTGAAGAAAATAATTTCCCTCAGCAATGTCATCTTTTGGGATGCTGTGTGAGGGTACTTTTAAATAAAGGAAGATGAGGAAATTCTGGGAAGGAAATTGGTATGAGGGGTGGGTAGGAATCTGGGGGTCAGTTTGATGGATGTATGGGGAAGTGGGAATGAGTACCGCCACCCCGGGAACCATTTATTGGATAATCCACAACTCTGTCATAGGTCACCCCAAGTGGTTCGTTACGTTTGGTGACTTAGCAGGGGTGCCCGGGTTCTTGGGGTGAGGTTTGTCTAGGTTTTGGTGGCGGATGACCTAGACACACTGAACCTCAGATTCCTACCCACCCCTCATACCTTTTTCCTTCCCAGTACTTTCTCTCTTTTCTTTCCTTAAAAAGACCCTCCACACAGCATCCCCAAAGATGACATAGGCCCTGAGGCTAATTATTTTCCTCAGGGCCTGTACTTTTGAGAAATTAAAACTGAATTGTTGATTTGTCTGCTTGCAGTTCTTCAACCATGTACTCATCCTGGGCAAGGAAGAGAAGGGTCTCCCGATTTGCGCCAAGGTGTACGAACTAATCTACGAACTGAACCTCTGCAGCCCCTCCGTCCTCCTGGCTGTCCTACCGCAGCTCGAGTGCAAGCTCAAGAGTGCCCACGAGGTGGAGAGGTTCTGTGAGTACCTTCCTCTGTCTATGTACTGCTTGCACCGTGGCAACCTTTCAAAAACTTGATTGTTTCTGGCTATGTCTAAATGGAATCCAAATGACAATCTAGTCCAGAGATCGCCAAACTTTAGGATCACTAAATTCATAATTTTAAATAGTGATCTAAGAACACATAAAATGCATCTAGTTAATAAAATTAAACTAAACTGGTTATTTAACCGGCGTGAATGAGAAATCAACTAGACGATTGATACACGTGTATGTACAGGACTATATGTACTCTTCCTTGCTCTTCTGCTGCACGGCGCTTTAGCCATTTATCATTTCTAGCTTCCATATGTAAAGGAAATGTCTTCTTCTTCTTCTTCAATGGCGCTACAGCCCAATTCGAGCCTTGGCCTCCTTCAAAATAAGCCTCCACCGCCCTCTGTCCTCGGCCGTCTTCTTCCAATCTGCAACCTGGAGTAATCCTCTTGCATCCTTCCTGACATCATCCTCCCATCTCAGTCTAGGTCTGCCCGCCTTTCGTTTACCTCCCGGGTGTCCTGTCAGAACCTTCTTCGGTACTCGTGTGCTTGGCATTCGGTGCACATGTCCGGCCCATCTTAATCTTTGGAGTCTTAAATGGGTGGAGAGTCTGGGAGCTTGGTAAATATCATAGAGCTCATTATTGTGGCGGATTCTCCATGCCTCTCCCTCTCGCACCGCTCCTAAGATTCTTCGAAGTACCTTTCTTTCGAAGATGTCCAGCCGTTCTGCTGACTTTGCTGTCAGTGTTCCCGCCTCACATCCATAGGCCAAGACCGTTCTGATAATTGTTTTATATAAGGTTATTTTGGTTTTCCTATGGACGTTTCGGGATTTGAACACTGGCAGCAACGCGAAGTAAGTTTTGTTAGCGGCTGTAATGCGCTTTCTTACTTCTACTGGGTCTTCATTGTCCTGCGTTATGATGGAGCCCAGGTAGGTAAACTCTTCGACCACTTCGAAATTATAATTGTCTTTGAATTTCACTTTGTCTTTTATTCTGCGGTGAGGGGTTCTGGTTTGCATCATGATTTTTTTTTATTTTCATTGATTTGCAAACCCACCTCTCTTGCCGCAGTCTCCAAAGGGTCAAACACTTCTCTTACAGCCTGTAGGGATCTTCCGACAATGTTAAGGTCATCTGCGTAGCCAACTATTTGATTGCTTCTGTAGCAGATGTTTGAGTCGGTACTGATCATTGTCTTCCTCACGACGTGCTCCAGTACAATATTGAAAAGGGTGGGTGCTAAGCCATCACCTTGTTTCAGCCCCTGGGAAACGTTAAAATCCTCCGTTGTTTCACCTCCTATCCTTACTCGACACCGTGATCCGACCATTGTTGCTTTTACAAGCTTGACTATTTTGGGCGGTATTCCAAAATTGAGGAGTATTTCATATATTTTCTCCCTATCTATACTGTCATACGCCTGTTTGAAGTCAACAAATAGTTGATATATATCTATATCGAATTCCCAGCATTTTGTCAGGATTTGTCGTAAAGGAAATGTATTCCCTTAAATTTTGAACTTTGCAGCGTTTTGCTTTGTTGATAAAGCAGTGCTTCACAATTCGAATGTAAATGTCAAAACTGACAGATAATGTAATGACGTGAAAGGTCAAACAGGAAAACCAAGATGGCTATGCGTCAGATTTTTACATAATCAAAATAATATAGATTGTTGGAATAAATTATAAAAGGAAATTGACGTAATAAACTTAACCCCTCCGAAAATTAAGTAGATATATGCGTTAAAAATATGATACAGCCAAGTACAATAAGCGTGTTTATACGTCAACGCGTGTGTCTCCATAGAAATCGTTTTAACTCCGTTATGTTTTAGTGACATCCCTAAAATAAAAAGTAAAAGGTCGATAGTGGATCAAGCTGTACATCCCTATCAAGTTGTCCATAGAAATACATAACAAGAATATTCTGTCAGTTGCGCGGTTGACACTTATTTTGACCTGCCAAATTGCTTGCGGTTCGTTCGACATTGTTAATTTTTATTAAATATTTTTATATGAAATGATAAAAAAGTGAGGTGACAAAAGTGTTTATTATACATTTATACAATAGAATAAGTATTGTTGTTTACATAATCTGTGATTTTAGTACCGTTTTCACATAAAAACATCACGTGAGTCATTTTTACATTTTTTTAATGTTTTCATTCTAAATTTTAATATTTACAAATGTTAATATTTATTTGTAATATAACAATTTGAAAGCTTATTTTGTAGCCTTTCTAAAACAGTTTTTACTATTCGGCTAGGCTAGAAGGGGTAATACCACAAAGTTTTCGTAAAGCTGTCATTTCGTTTAAAACATTATAAGTGAATATTTGCGATTTTCTGAGGGGTTAAACGCCGTTTCTTTGTTTTTTACAGAGCAACACAAGTGTTTTATTAATCAATCAATTGAAATGCAATAAGATGAAGGCTAATGTCTGTTGTTTGTATAGGTGCTGTTGCCCTGCTTGCGCGCATGTTCTCAGAGAAGGACTCTAACCTGGCGCGCATGTACCCCGCTCTGTGGCGCGCATTCCTCGGGCGCTTCAACGACATCTCGGTGCAGATCCGCATCAAGTGTGTGCAGTACTGCATGCATTTCCTTGTGCACCACCCCGACCTGCGCAAGGACATCACCGACACGCTCAAGATGCGCCAGCACGATGGGGAGGAGCAAGTCAGGTCAGAATCCTGTATGCCACCATCTAAACTTTATCTGTTAATACGTACACATCTGTTGTACACTCTATTGTACACTCTTTTTCAATTTGGGAGGCGGGTGTGGGTACCGCCGCCCTGAGAACCATTTATTGGATAACTAACACCCCCGCCATATTGTCACCCCCAGTTGTTTGCCATATTAACAGTGGTACCGGGGTTCATGGGGTGTAGGTCTTGGCGGTGGATGCGTTTTGCCCGCCTACCGCGTGGCAGGCTGGATCAGAAGGAAGTGGTTAAAAATTGACATCTCCAGCCGAACTCTCTCGACCGCAGTGGGAGGGATAGATTCAAACATGGATTCAGTGAACCTTCACTCTTGGACATGCTACCTCCTAGATTTTAGAGAGAGAAAATATTGTGTGTGCACAATAAATAGTTAATCCAAAAACACCGTATTTCAATACATTTTTTTTTATTAATTCCAGATACGAGGTGGTGATGGCAATAGTAACCACGGCCCAGCGTGATTTTGAGGTGGTTTCACAGTCAGACGACCTCTTGGACTTTGTGAAAGAGCGAACACTCGACAAGAAGTTCAAGATCCGTAAGGAAGCCATGGCGGGGCTCGCCATGATATACAAGAAGCACCTGATGGACCCCAACGTGCCGCAGGCCACTAAGAAGGCTGTCATGTGGATTAAGGATAAGATTTTACACGGTAATTATATGAATAGTATGGTCCCCATTGCTCACGGCCAGTGGAACGATGGCATGTTCTTTTTTGCCGATAGAGAATTCCAGTCCAATTTTTTTGTATATTTTTTTAATGAATAATGAATAACTTCCCCGGAAAATAAATAAGATATAGAATAATGAATAAGATCCACCGAAAACCACTGTATGTGTAGATAATCGTGTGACGTCATCACTCCTGAAAAGTTCGGATCGGGCAATCAGCTGATCAACTACCGCCATTTTGAATTCAGTGTTCAAAGTATTCTCACTAGAAGTAGCATTACTATTTTTTTGTGCAGTAGTTTTTGAATATTTTCAATAATAGAGATAAACTAATAAGAGATACCTTTATTTTTGAAACATTATTTAGGCCTAAATAATGTTTCAATAAGGAAACACACCCATACTACGTGACCCGTTCAGGGGGGGGGGTCTTCAAAATACCACGCTTGGAACAAATGAGCGGCGGGGGGCTTAGGTTTTTAGTCACCGGGGGGGAGGGTGGTTAAAAATTGCAAAAAGTTGGTCACGTAGCACGGATACGTTCCCTAAATACAACAACTAAATCTCTATAAACAGTATGTAAATAAACGAATAAATTAATACGATGGCTTGTGTCATTCTTACATTTCCATACATTTCTCAAACAATGACTTTACGGTCACGACACGAGGAACAGTGATGTGATCACTAAACATTTCAATAATGCCAACTTGACGGCGTGTTTCTACGATTCGATAAAAAATGGACTTTTTAATAATTTTTAAAATCTCTGCGTTTAATATTATTAAATAAAACTTCTATATTCAGAATCAGCATTTATTGGTCTATATGAACATATTTTTTAAAGCCATAATATTTTTCACTGGAGTTCTTTATTGTTGTGAGACTAAAACAGTTAGGTTAGCAAAAGAGTTCAGGAAATTTAGATTTGGCTTTGATCTGGTCACTAAAAGCCACTTCGAACAATGTTTCGGTTTTGAACAGTGGTATCTCTAGGTTCATTTCACATTTCTTCAGACTGATTCATGGATGGTTTGTAAACTCAGCTTTCCTGAGGAGCATTCATGTAGGTGACACACAAAACTATATCTGTTGTACTTTCACACGACACTATCAAATATTTCTTCCTATGGTAGGAGAAAGGGTCAGATGAATTAGGGAGCTGCCACAAAATGCCATTTCTTTGTACTAAATCCATCAACTTGACAGCTGTCATCCGCCCGTTTAGGCAGCTCCGTAATTAAAATAACCCCCTCCTGTTTTCGGCAGAGAGGGGGTACATAACTTTTCGCATATCGCCTCAGGAGCGGTTACGGCATAAGATCTGTAATGTCTATGAGTGACCTATAGCATAGACTTTTCTATCTCCCAACCTGCAGGACTAACTTGCCAACGGTCACACTGGTGGGAAAAACAATCTTGTTGAACAGAATCAATCGGATATCGACATATTTAGCATAAATGAAGCTGCCTTTAACCGGTCACAGGCCATGCCATTTCGCGGAAATTCGCGAAACTTCACAAAAAAACACTAAAAAAGCACCATTTTGAACTTTGAATTGAATGTTTTGTTGATTAATTTTGAGCTATTGTATATTTTTTTGACTGAAAAACGTTCACAACACAATAAACTATCTACCAAAACAACATTACTTACATTTATTACGTAAATTAATAGGTTTTACGATGTTTTATTCGCGATGCACTCATTTATTGTGACCGTTAAATTCGCGGCAATTTATGACAGCGCATTGTCATGGAAGAAATCGTTTTAAAAATATTCCAGGGTGACGAGGTGAATGAAACTTTTAGCACCACCTAGAGTAATGATGGCGCAAGCGATTCTGACACTGTTCTTCATACAAATTATGTACATAGAAGGGCCAAAATCGCAGACCAAAAGTTTTTCGTCGACAATATTATTCAAATATTTGAATTATTTTCTCGCGCATGCGCATATGACGCGCGCGCCGGCGCGTCTCCGGCCTGTGACCGGTTAAAAAACAAGCTATATTTCTACTAGTGTAGTTGATACTACCACTGTTTATATTTACGTAATTTTCTTTTATGAATGTACTAAAGCTAACAATTTTGTAATGTTTTAAAAATAACTAGCTGGTACCCGGCACGCATTGCAATACCATTCAAACAAATAAATATATTCTCCCTGCGTGTCCTTTCCCGTGCGTCCCCGTTCACGTGTCAAGTTCCCTTCCACCTTCCCTGCCTTCCTCCTCCCTCGTCACCCCTCCCGCGAACCCCACCTCCCCCGGTCCCCTCCTGCCTTTCCTCCCTGATGCTAAAATATATGAAATACACACATTTTCATTTATACAAATTTCATAATGCCAGAGCTTACCATTATATACAGTCTATAACCTTTGCAGGCGTGCGCACAACATATCATCAAAGTTTAATCGCAATCGGATGAACGGTACAGCAGCGCATAAAATACGAACAAACAAATATTGATTTTTATGTATAAGATAAACAAATTGAATTGAAATTGAATCAAATATACTACATATACAGTGAAACCCTCTTAAGAAGTTTTCCAAGGGACCGGAAAAAACAAACTTCTTAAGCAGGAAAACCTTATGTGTGGGAAAAATTGGGCCAATTTTGGGCTGAGGGACCGAAAAAACCAAACTTCTTAAGCCACAAAATTTCTTAAGCGGGAACTTCTTAAGAGGGTTTCACTGTATAAGTGAAACTCTCTTTTTTAAGTTTCTTCAAAGGGCAAGAACATAAAACTATCTACGCGAAAATTTCTTATTTGTGAACTTTATTGTGGTTTCACTTTAATAATTTATTTAAATCTATTTGTAAAATTCAATTAACATGTTCAAATTACATTAAACATTATTTGCATACGTCGGGTTTGACACCTGAAGTCTTTGGACCCAAAGCCAAAGAGCTTACCACTCTGCTTTGGAGGTTTTCAAACAAATATGGAGATTTCTTTAGATCACTTTTAAACTTTCGCCCCTTATTACGGTATTGTCTTATTTCAATGCGAATGAAACAACTATTTCCATTCCAGGATATTACATGACTACAATGGAGGACCGGCTGCTGGTGGAGCGACTCCTCAACACCTCGCTGGTCCCGTACACGCTGCCCGCAGCTGACCGCATGAAGAAACTCTATTACCTGCTCGGAAACATTGACGAGAATGCCACAAAGGCTTTTGTTGAGCTACAGAAACATCAGCTTGCGTAAGTAAACCTGTCTGCAAGTCTTACTCATCATTATACACGCGTACCTTCCCAGTCTTAGATATTAGAAGCAAGGAAGATGGCCAGAGGAAGGATGAAAGTAGACTAAATACTGTAGAGATAAAATCTCCGAGGTGTATGTTTGATAAAACTTTGTGTGATCGTGTTGAAATTGTGGAGATCTGGAAAAATGCAAGAGTGAGGGTAACATATTGAAATTGTGGAGATCCGGAAGAATGTCAGAGAGAGGGTAATGTGTTGATATTGTGGACATCTGGAAGAATGCAAAAGAGAGGGTAACATGTTAAAATTGTGGAAATCTGGAAGAATGAGAAGTGAGGGTAACGTGTTGAAATTGTGGAAATCTGGAAGAGTGTGGTAATGTGTTGAAATTGTGGAAATCTGGAAGAGTGAGGTAATGTGTTGAAATTGTGGAAATCTGGAAGAATGCAAGAGTGAGGGTAACGTGTTGAAATCCTGGAAATCTAGAAGAATGAGGTAATGTGTTGAAATTGTACCTCTTATCTCATATATCTTTTTGTATATCTACGGTTACAATTCAATATAATGGAGCATTGAGTTGTGAACAGTAATTTTGATTTTTGATCTATTTGTGTTTGTGTTGTGAAGTGTCCGGCGCAGTGTGGCGGAGTGGATCGAGCTGCACAAGAGGCCCAACACGGCGGGCACACTGAAGGAGATCCAGGCGCGTGTGCACCAGATCAGCAGCAAGTTCCTGCCGGAGCCTGTTAAGGCGCAGGAGTTCCTCACCAAGTTCAGCGCGCACATGCGCCACGACTCGCAGCTGCTGCGCGGCATGGAGGCCATCGTCAGTCCCGACGTCAGCTGCGAGACCTGCGTCAGGACCACGGTACGCCCACCATCCCATTTATTTAATCAGGGTGGCCACAGACCTGGAAAACCTGGAATTATCAGGGAATTTTACCGAACCTGGAATTATCAGGGAAATGTCAGGGAATTTCAAAATTTTTTTAGAATATCAGGGAATTCCAAAATTAAAACTAAATTCATTATTTTGCGATTTGTGAAATCCAAAAGCTTTATTATTGTTTTATTGCGGTATTTTAAATAGGTATACAGTTATCTATGTCCTAACACAATCCTTATATACACATACACTTAAAATAACACATCTATACCAAATCAATCACATATCTTCGCAATTTAATTTTAAATGCCTTTATGCTCTCTTCCAATTTTATTTCTTCTGGTAATTCTCCAAATATCTTCAATGCTCCGTACATCAATGACTTTTGACTCTGTGTTTTTTTCCTGAGGGGAGTCTTATGGTGGGTTTCTTCATTTACCGAGAACGCTAAATGCAATGCTAATTGTAAAATTAAACAATCGAAATTTAAAAATTTCTATGCATTTGACTGTTTACTATTACTTACTTTACTAGGTAAATGAAGAAACCCACCATTAGTTCATATATTTTCCTCGTCTCATGTTGTTGCTTTGTAGTTTATCAATTTTTCGTAGGAATTCAATAGACGTATGGCCATTGATTATTTTGTAGATTAACAATATAGTATTGAAGTAAATAATTTGTTTAAATGACAAGATATTTAATTCCTTCAACATTTTCTTGACTGAAGTGTACCTATTTTTCTTCAATGTAGTTCTCATGTATCTGTTTTGTAGAATTGTCATTTGTTTCATTAATCCGTCGTTGGCTAAGAATAGAATGCTGCTACAGTAATTTATAATGATTGCATTGTACACATTTTTACTGGAGACCGTGTCAAGGAATCTTCTTATTCTTCCCAACAGTGAAATTTTTTTGGCAAATAATTGGTTTTGTATTTTGAGCGAAAGTCAATTTGGAGTCAATTATTACTCCCAAATATTTAATTTCAAATACTTGTTTCAAAACTTCACCGTCTATCAATATGTCTTTTTTTGTTTGCGTTACTCGTTTTCCAATGTTTATGGATTTAGTTTTGTTTACATTCAATTTTAGTTTATTTTTCTTCAGCCATATTGATATATTATGTAGGTCTATTATGAGTTCATAATATTCTCCTGCTATATATATCAATGCGTCGTCCGCCATACTTTACCATATATTTTTACCATGTCATTAATGTACATTATAAAAAGAATAGGTCCGAGAACAGACCCTTGTGGTACTCCCAATGTAATCTTCATTGGTTCGGAGATTGTGGTTTGATATCTATTAGTTAAATAATCCTTGAACCGTTTCAATGCCTTTCCTTTTATTTCATTTTTAGATACTTTTTTAATGATTATATCTCTATCTATCATTTCAAAAGCTTGAAAAAAGTCTTCAGGCGAAATATCGTAAATTTGTAACAAGTGTATTTTGTTTTTAATAGATTATTGTGATGCAAAGAAATAATAAATGCTGTAGATGACGGAATTCCCTTTATTATTTATCTAACGAACAATATCCCCTTATATCAAATTAAACATATCTGGGAAAAATGTAGAAACTGCCCTGGAAAACCTGGAATTATCAAGGAATTTTGAAATCAGTTTTTTGTGGCCACCCTGTTAATATACTGATAGCTAGGCGACTGGCATAACAATCCAGGTGATTAGTCAGACATCTCTGAAAAATCGAAATATAACAGCTAGAAGTATGGTATTAAACACAAAGATTCCTGTTAAAAAACCAAAGGGCGGTGACACCTATTGATTATTATTAGATGTAGGCTCTTCAGCTTTCTTAAAATGTCAAGTGTAGACCGCGGGAATATTCAAAAATGTTTAAAAAAAAAAATTAAAGAATCAAGGGAATATTTGCCAAAATTGGCAGCAAAGCTATACGTGTCTTTTAAATAATGCCAGATTGTGGCAAGAAGCGCTCGTGTGGTTAATACGTAAAACATAGACAAATGTAAAGAATATTGGATTTATGGAGCAAGCTTTCAAATACTTTTCCTCATTATCCCAAAACATAGTACATATTTGGAGACGATCGATATCTCCATTTGTTTCCATTATGTTTGGAATTAATGATAAGTGCGTGTGTGTGTCTCTAGGCATCCGTTTTGAAGAAGCTGGGCCAGCCCATCATGACCAACCTGTATTACAACACGGTGAAGATGCTCCTGGAGCGTGTCAGCTCCGTGATGATAGACCACGAGGCCCTAAAGATCCTCATCGCCTACGTGGAGGACTGCCTGCGCGGAGGCAACATCATAGACGAGGCGTCCCTCAACCCCAGCACAGCCGGAGAGAGGGGACTGCGCTTGCTGGTGGTGAGTAAAAAAACAGCCATCTTACACTGGAAGATAGTCTCAGCATCACTCTGCTGAAGACCACCATTCAGGATCTAAATTTTTTTTTACATTAAAAATATGTGGCCCTGTGGAAAGTAATTTCAGATCCTATGACATCTTTGGGGATACTGTACGGAGGGTCGTTTTAAGGGAAGAAAGGAGATGAAGTTCTGGGTAGGAATCTAGGGGTCAGTGTCTCCAGGAGTATGGCCGGACGTATGAATCCATCCCACCCGCAGCAGTGCAAGACGATGGGTTGAGAGTGACCAGCTGAAGAGATCAAAGGGTCTCCCCAAAATTCCCATTCCAACCCGCCGCGCAGTTGCTGAGTCATCAAACGCAGCGAACCACTTGGGGTGACCTACAGCAGAGGTGTTGGTTATCCAATGAATGGTTCCCAGGATTGTGGTATCCATACCCGCCTCCCAAATTGAAAAAATGAATGTGGCTGAAATGACCAGATCTGAATAGCCTGGTACTTTCCCACATTCCTCTTCCCCATCTCCTTCCCTTCCCCACTATCTTTCTTCAGCTTTACAACTTACCCCAAATGGGGATGCCATAGTTCCATTGACTCCAGAAGGCTGGAAGCAATTAGAACTCTGTATGGTGTTAAAAATAAATTTAAATGATTTGAGATTTTCATTGTCAAAAGTATTATTGTGATTAATTTTAGGGTTATTATGCCATGTTGGGCTTTTTCATTATTTAGGCAACAGTTTTGCAATATCAGGGCATCACATTGGACAAAGATGGAGTAAAATTGGCTAAAATGGACAGTGGCTCTAATTTAAATAATAATTTCGATTTTAATCCGGTGTTTTATGTTTGTGCTTCAGATGCTCTCGTTTGTATTCCCGTCGCACTTCCTGCACGAGGACATCCTGCTGCAGCTGCTGGCCATGCTGGAGATGGAGGAGGAGAATGTGGCTCCGCAGATCCTGGCCGTCCTCACCTTCCTCGGGAAGTACAAGCCGCTCAGTGAGTACCACCTTGTTTGCTTACACCCATAATGCACAACCTTTTTAAAGTCACTAAATTTGCTGGGAAGATCATGACTATTGTGTTTTAGGGATTCAGAAGGAATCCTTATGATCGATTACAAAAAATGTGTCAATACAATAATTGTAGACTATGATGCCGATGTATTAGTTTTTTTTTTTTTTTTTAAGTTAATTCCACACAGCAGAAGGCCCTTGGGAAATTAATTTCCTTCAGGGCCTGTCATCTTTGATGTTGTGTGGAAGGTGCTTTTGAGGAGAGGAAGGAGTGAACATGGGGCTTGAAGACATCACGTTTTAGAAGGGAGGAAACACAAGGGCTGGCAAATCGCTCCTCAGCCGAGCCGTTAGACTCAAGAACAATCATAGAAACGACCCGTTCCCTTGTGACAAATGTCAACCTTGTACAAATGTTGAGCGTGTTCCAAACTAGGCGCTATCACCCTAATTGCTTAGAGTATCTTCCATTGAAATACCAAGAGAATGAGTACCGCATCCCCTGATGCCGGGGCTCTATATATTACAGTCCATATAGGGGAATCTATGTACCATCCATTTCTGCTCAGGATCAAGGATTTTGTTTTTTTTTTTTTTTACTTTAGCTCCACACTGGAGGCACTGAGGAAAATAATTCTCCTCTCCTATGTCATCTTAGGGGATGCTATGTGGAGAGATTTTTAAGGGAAGGAAGGAGAGGAAGTTCTGGGAAGGAAATAGGTATGATTGGTGGCTAGGAATCTGGGGGTTAGTGTGCCCAGGAGTGACGGATGTATGAATCCGTCCCTCCAACTCAGTGCAAGGCGATGACAAAATTCTGATTCTGGCTGGAGAGGACAAAAGACCTCAACCAGTCTCTCTCTATTTGGCCCGCCATGCAGCAAGAGGGCAGACGCATTGGCCGCCAAGACCTTGACAAACCTCTCCCCATGATCCCGGGCACCCCTGCTAAGTCACCAAATGTAGCTAACTATTTGGAGTGAGCTATGGCAGAGTTGTTGTTATCCAATAAATGGTTCCTGGGGCGTAAGTACCCATACCCGCGTACCAAAATGAAAAATTTAATAAAATTTTCCCGGCATGGAAAGTTGCCAAAGGGTTTATTTTCCTTCATGACATTGCGGGTTCCTTTTTGATATTACGACCCAATAATTGTAAATATATATTTTAGATGAAGCCTGCCCCGCCCTGTTTCCCCGCCTGACAATGCTGTGCAAAGCGTACGCTGAGGTGGGCACCCCCAAACAGGCCAAGAACGCTGTCCGCTGCATCTTCGTCAACATGGCCGACCAGCACGAGACAATCTTCATGGAGATCCTGGACACGCTCAAGTCCACGCTGACCCCCACCTCGGAGCACTACCGCACGGCCATCGTCACGCTCGGACACATCGCCTTCAATCTCCCTGACAAGTACCCTGTGCAGATCAAGAACATTGTCTCCAGAAAGGTACGCACACCTCTTTATTATTGAAAAATAACTTTATAAATTGTTGCATCCGAAACTGTTTCCGAATTACAGCTTTAAATGCATCAGGAAATGGACTGTAAATTAGACAAATAAAACGAAAATGGTGTTTGCTGGAATTGGGTGATAATATGTGTATGGAAAAAATAATGGATTACAAGGAAGTAGGGACAATCAATCACTTACCTCTGAGAAACCACACATAACAACACACTCACAAATATACCGGCTCGAAGGACCATGTCAAAGTCACTTCAATATCATCAAGGGTGGTGGACTTTTTATTGTAAAACACTTTTTTTTACTGAAGAGTCGTTTTATTTACAAACGCTTTTGAGTAGCAATGAAATCAACACTTTTTAGAACTAATTTTGGCCCGGACCTCGCCTGTGCAACAAGGGGTCTATACTCTAGGTATGGGTTAATGCGAGAGAAAGAAATACTTGAGTAGAGCCCTTTTTATACTGCTAAAAATCGTAAAAATACCGTCTTTCAGACTGTTAAAAATACGATAATAATAAACAATACAAGTAGCAGATATCCACTGAGGTCACGTGCTCTAATTTAGTTGGCCGGTAACACTAGCTTCTATAAAATTCCTACAGAGGTCTCTAATATGCATACTCTGTTAATAAACTAAGAATAATTAAACCAATGGAATTAACTACAGTATTTATCTCATAGATGTCACTATTCTTAACAGATAATAATAAGTAGAGATGAAACGGATATCCGGTAACTATCCGGTATTCGGCCTAAATTTACTATCCGGCCGGATGCCGGATAGTAACCAAATATCCGGCCGGATACCGGATGTTCGAAAACTACGACAATTTCCTATAATAAAATGCAATACATTAACCCTTTGAATAATAAGAAAATAATTTTCTGTCAACTTTTGCCTGTCAAAGTTTGCGCGCAAAATTCCTGGTTCTTCCCATGCATTTTAAATGTTCCTATTTATTGTTTTTTAACGCTTTTGCAAAAATAAAAATTGTTCTAAAATTTAGATAAAATAATCTTTCCAATATGTTTATTAGAAATCAACATTTTTGCTTATAAATATTAAAATTTTAATATTGGAAATGCAAATTGGCTAAAAAAAATGCATACCTGCGAATATTTGAAATAAAGTAATTAAAATAGAATAAACTTCAAATTTAAAATTCAGATTCCTTTTCTAAACAAAATTTGTAATAAAACTGTCACCTCACTTTTTATCACTTTCATACAATTTTATTTTAAAATTAAATGTGGGTTACGTCACAAATAGGCGCAAAATCAAATCGTCACTTTTGATCAGGTTTGTAAAATATCTGAACAACATAGCTCATATAATTCTAAGACAATGAGAAGCATTATTTCTTTCCGTTTCTAACATAAAAGAAATCACAAATATTCGCATTACAGAAAGAGAGATATCTAACTTTTAATAATGCACGGTCGCTCTGGGACAATCTGGGTCTCCTGTTATTATAACGGCATACGATGTTTTGGGACAACTTGGGTCTCCTGTGATTAAACGGGTTAACCTTTGTGAGGTAAATATCAATAAAATGGCTTATAATTATGACGGTTTTTATTTAAAGTCGAAAAAGTTACAAAAAACCATAAAGCATTCCAAAGAATTAAAAATTTCTTCTGAGATATTCACTCTAATGATAAATACATAAATAGTAAATATCTAAACTAAAAACATACAAAAACCTCGCAGAGTAGCGGAAACTCAAATTAACATGATTAATGAATAACAATCACCATTATAGTGTGTTATGAAAATAATTGAATAATGTTCAAAATTGCCCCAGGGTTGTTGATATTTGTCTATAGTAGTGGATTCAATTATTTTACTGGCCACTTATAATTACACTTTTTCTCCGAGTGGTTTTACTTTCGGTCGATAGGGGGATAATAATCGATTTCCCCTCACTTTTTGGGTTCGCGTCTCCAGGGCAGGATGTGAACCCGACAGTCGAAAATGTGGATTTAAATTTATTTAATACGTTAAATATTCAATCGGCGGGTTGTTTCAAGTTTAATTAAAATGTGAACGAGTTTCTTTTATTCCCAGCCGATACATGGTTATCGCGACTGGAGAATTCTTGTTTACGGGTATTCCAGTATGGAATCCCGTGGTGCAATAATGGCGGCTTGACCGACCCAGTGTTACTGTAATCTGCGATTATATTTATCATCCGTCATCCGACGAGATGGATTCTCAATTATACAAAGGGACACGACCGTCCGTATAGTCCCCGCCGATTATTTTCACAACCTGATGGAGGACATTTCCAGTACTGCAACCACATGATGGACACCATGGGCATGGTGATCTCAATCGCAATAATCACCCAGATGGATGGAGAATCTTGCAAACCTGGCGCGGAGGCAACGTGGGGGAGGTAGGGGCCCCTCACGGTGCGATGTTAGGCATCCGGAATCGTCGCATAAAAATAATAGGTTTTAGCTAGCTCTTAGTATGGTCCACAGGTATGTTAATATTCCAATATAATAATCTTGTTTTACATCCACTCTTTTATTTCTTATTTTCCAAGCTTCACAACAATGATTAAAATAACAGTGCCCGGCTAGCTCAGTCTATTCCCCTTTTTCTACCGTAACATGGCGCACCAACTGGTGATAACGAAAATATTTTTTTCATTGTTGTGAATCTTGGAAATATTAAATTCATTATATAAACATGCCTTTAACATATTTTTTAACTTGCCCTATGTTTTGTTTTGCTTTGCTTTTAAAATATTAGTGTCACAACTTTATTTTATACCTGTAATGATTTTTTTAAATGTTTTCAATCATAAATGCACTGTTCATAATACCTACATGTCAAACATAACCTCAATTCCTCAATAGAATTGATATTGTCATTTTATTAAAATATGCTTAGAAATTTGGTCATAGACAATATGCATTATAGAACTCTATAAAAAAAAAAATTAATCCAATGAATAGTGGTTATTTTCAAAATAATTTTAATTATCAATTTAATTTAATAATTTTAATATCGATTTCAAATGTCAAAACATTGTTATGTTTTTATAATTCTAAATGATGAAAAACAGTTTAATTATTTCTAAAACAATTATATTATGAGTTTAAATAAGAATATAACGTTAATATCAATAATTATGCGAAGATTTATAATGATTTATTGTTAACTAAGTGACATTTTGTTCATAATTACGGAGGTACGTAGATTCATCAAATCATTGCAGTAATATTAAAAACATTTTATTTGAAAGGTATTAGTTAAAAGTATTACAAACATTTTAAAATATATTTGAACATTATTATTCAAGCTTTATAAAATTATATTATGCCGGTATTCATACAAACCGTCATTTGTCAAATATTTGTCAAATATCAATTGTCAAATAACATGATGAAAACAAATATTTTGTATTTTATGCAATTTCAAAAAATAACCTTTATTAGGAAACCATGTATACGGGATATTATTATTATAAATGTTTAATTAGTTACGAGACGAAATTAATGTTATTTACAGCTGACATCTGTCACAAATATATTATTGATTGTTTATTTACAAATAATGTCAAACTGACGTTTTAATATTCATTTAAATGAGCAACATACATATTCATTTCAATGGAATAATTTTTTTTTAAATTTAAATGGGGTACATACATATTCAAATAAAATTTCATTTTTTTAATTTTTAAATGAAAACAGGGTTATCAAATAAAATATTTTATGTTGTAATTTTCAATACAGGGTTGGCACAAACCAATATTTTCAAACATCAGGGTTGCCAAAATTATTATTTTTTAATTTAAAACAATAGATATCAATAATATTTATCAAATCAACAAGAACGTTCAACAGCGTACAACAACAATAACATCAACAATAACAACAACAACAACAACAAAAATAACAACGTTTATTTTTATTTTTGAATCAAGGGCATCATTTTTAATAACAATTCTCAAAATTGTTTTGAATTTAAGTACAATCAAGCAATTTTCAACGGTGACACAAGGAATAATGTGATATTTATTATCATTTTTTTTTTATAAATAAAGGAAAATATTCACGAAAAGTGATAAGACTTGGAGAAATTATCGGACAATGACGAAACGTCATTATTATCATTGGAGGGGGGTTGACGGAGGTATATTCGGTCTGATCAACTGGATCCTGGTGATCAACTTACCATTCCTATTGGTCCAAATTAGTTCCAAAGGTAAGGGTGGGCTTGTACCCCAACCGCAACGTATTGATCCGGCGTCGATTACGTTTACCTTATATGACAGACAGAGGGCGAGAGATGCTTGCTGTCTGCTCATCAGGCCATGAGTTGCTGACTCTGGTACGGAACATGTGTGCAACATCGTCAGTAGGAGGGCAGTGGATCCGTTGCCTGTAGATGGAGGATTCCTACGGGAGGCGGAAGGATTGCCAGCCACTGGTCCATGTGCATACTCAAGTACTACGTGGTGTGAAACTTGCCTGAGTGGTTCGGGTTGTTCTTGGAGTTTTATGACCAACCCTGACACAACATTCAACAAGTATTCATAAACTCTATTTAAAATCAAGTTTTATGTTTTTTTTTTCACACGGTACTATTTGTAGTGATTTATGGTAAATCACACAATTATTTTCTCAAATATAACAAGTCTAAATAAATACGTGCACACCTTTATATTGTCGTAAGTTATGCTCTACGTCAGAGCCAATAAAATTCTAGCCCATTCAAATAGTCACACATGACTCAAAAACATGATTCTTCATATCAAGTATCAAGCATCATTGAAATAAGACTAAATTAAAGTCTCATTAAAAAAAATAAAAAAATCTATTAAAAAAAAAAAAAAAAATGTCTCGTAACTTATCAAAACTCTCGTAATCAAAACTGTTGTAAACAAACAAACCAAAAAATATGTAACTTATCAAAACTACAATAAACAAACAAAAAAAATATATGTAACTATTAAAAAATGTATTATGTACAAAAACAAAGCAAAACAAAACAAATCAAAACAATTATGTATTGTCATTGTATAATTTTTTTCTTTTTTCCAACTATTATTATTATTTTTATTTTTCAACTGTGAGACCTAGTTAGTATAGGCAGGTTTTCTTTTTCATGTAAATTCAGTGAAAAGTGAAGGTTGTTCAACCATTATAAAAAGTGTTCATAATCCGATAACAGGATGAAGTGATGCCACAGAGCATAATATAAAAGTGAATGATTGAAATGGTATTTTCACTACAATGTATTTTTATTTTTGTATTTAATTACAATGATTATTGTTTTTATTTCTATTATGTTTCTGTTTTGAATTTATTGTTTTTAGGAACCGGTGGACCAACACAACTGTTAAGCTTTTAGTAAGCATAGGACATAGATATGTTCGGGGTCGAACATTTACGCGAGAACGGGGAAAATGTTATGAAAATAATTGAATAATGTTCAAAATTGCCCCAGGGTTGTTGATATTTGTCTATAGTAGTGGATTCAATTATTTTACTGGCCACTTATAATTACACTTTTTCTCCGAGTGGTTTTACTTTCGGTCGATAGGGGGATAATAATCGATTTCCCCTCACTTTTTGGGTTCGCGTCTCCAGGGCAGGATGTGAACCCGACAGTCGAAAATGTGGATTTAAATTTATTTAATACGTTAAATATTCAATCGGCGGGTTGTTTCAAGTTTAATTAAAATGTGAACGAGTTTCTTTTATTCCCAGCCGATACATGGTTATCGCGACTGGAGAATTCTTGTTTACGGGTATTCCAGTATGGAATCCCGTGGTGCAATAATGGCGGCTTGACCGACCCAGTGTTACTGTAATCTGCGATTATATTTATCATCCGTCATCCGACGAGATGGATTCTCAATTATACAAAGGGACACGACCGTCCGTATAGTCCCCGCCGATTATTTTCACAACCTGATGGAGGACATTTCCAGTACTGCAACCACATGATGGACACCATGGGCATGGTGATCTCAATCGCAATAATCACCCAGATGGATGGAGAATCTTGCAAACCTGGCGCGGAGGCAACGTGGGGGAGGTAGGGGCCCCTCACGGTGCGATGTTAGGCATCCGGAATCGTCGCATAAAAATAATAGGTTTTAGCTAGCTCTTAGTATGGTCCACAGGTATGTTAATATTCCAATATAATAATCTTGTTTTACATCCACTCTTTTATTTCTTATTTTCCAAGCTTCACAACAATGATTAAAATAACAGTGCCCACGCTCTGACGGGAGTATTCATGCCTACCGACACAGTCAGCATATCTCGTACCCACGAGATTTGGCGTCCAAAAATCCCATGGGATTAAAGCTGATAACTGTGTACCTTCATATATATAACCCTGAATAATTAACATTTAATGCACCCACTTAATAAGAGGTGTAAATGTCATGATAACTGATCACATAGTAGGTACAAAACACAACACAGCACTTCCAGTGCATTACATTGAATTCTACAACCCTGATATATTAACACCCTGTTTAATAACCTATACATTAAACCCTACCCCAATTCAAGTACCATAACATGACACCCAACATCCCCTTTTTCTACCGTAACAAGTGAACTAAAAATCAGAAAAAACACAGAGATTATTGAAATGATTAAATGCTGACATTGAAGCACCATAATATACCTCTTGTTCTTCTTATCAAAGAGAATATTTTCACGATCGCTCACGAATACTCACGATGGCAACCGAAACCTCCCGAATTGATCTGATCTCGTTCGCCGCACCTGTGCGGCGCTAAACTCGTCACGACGTGCAACGAGACAATGGGTCGAATATCCGGCCGCCGGGTATCCGGCCATCCGGCCTCGCAGCTTGCCGGATATCCGGTATCCGGCCAAACAACTATCCGTTTCATCTCTAATAATAAGGTCAAAAACCTTATTTTAGTTCATAAAACGAATTTATAACATAAAACAAAGGACACCAACCAGTTGCTTCTAATGTTCCAAATCTTCTGTTTTTTTTCACAAACCAATTGCACTTCAATTCACTCTTGGCATTGTTCTATTTTCAAATACTTTTCCAGCAAGGTGATACGGTTATAGCCCATTCACATGATTCATTTATCGTTCATTTCGTGATTTCATTCCGCCTCTTTCCCTCGAAATGAACCGTGCGAACACGAAAGTGAATAGAGACAGTGTCGAATGAAGCATTCCAACAATGTTGGAATGCTTCCTTCGGCACTGTTCACTCGCAACCGGAATTTAACATCACGTGACGCGAATGATGTGTGTGAACACTCAAGTGAACAGTCTTTCACTCGCAAATCAGTCGGCCGAAATGTTCTGGCGTGAGGACGAGTAGCCGGAGCGGCTTAAACGTCAAAATGCTCCGTTTAGTTCGCTTTTCGAAATAACTCCTACACGTCTCATAGAAATCGTTGTTTCTCCCTTACTATCATAGTGAAAAATATGATCTAAACGGTATTGGAAAGAGAAAATAATGCTCTATATATTCAATATAACAATTAACCACAGAAGAATACGAATGTACACTTCTATGGAACCAAAGTTTCTGATCGAATTTGAAAAAAAAATTATGAAAAATTGTGAATTTTTTATGAATTATTTTTATATGAAACGACAAAAAAATGAGGTGACAGAAACGTTTATAATTTATTTGTCTAACAAAATAAGTGTGTGTTTTTATATGGTTTTTTTGTTACCAGTAATTTTAGTTAGAATAAAAGCAAGTAGAGCCATTTTTTAAACTTTTAAAAGTTTACATTAAAAATTATTCTATTTAAAAAATTACGTGGTTATTTCTAATAATAAATTTTGAAAGCATATTTCATCACCTTTCCAAAACAGTTTTTAGTTTTTGGATAAGTTAATAAATATTCCATTTATATGGATTTTATTGCAAGCCGAGGCCTATTTTGGAATAAAAATATTTTCATGGTGCAAAAATACTGGTAGATATCAGTTTTCAGGTTATTATTTAACCATATGTTCATTTTATGGTGCTGAAATTTATTTACTGTTTACAAGAATCGCCAATTTCTCGTAATTTAGTTTGACGTTATCGGAAATGTCAATTGAAATCATAAATATTCCCGAACTTAGCCGTCAGCGCCGGACGAATTCCAATGCGCGCCGCGACTACGCTCGACGACTTCGTAGCGAGAATGTCGAGTGAACTCTTCCTTCGAAGGAACCGTCTGAACACTCGGTGAAACGAGAATGGAACATTTCATCGAGTAAACCTTCATCCGAGTGAACCTTGTGACTTCAGCATTAGGGAGGGTAGGTTCTGGATAAATGACATCCCAGTAGGAACTATGCATATATATTATCATTTCAAAACCAAACACAAATATATTCACTAAATGTTAGGTACTAGCGCAGACACGTGAAAAACGGTTAAAAAACCCAACCGTCTTCAAATCGGGTTGCGTTGCGATGCTAAAAATGAGTGAGGTGGGAGATTATAACAAATTTGTAATAGTGTCTAATTAAAAAGTCTTTCAAAATGTTATGATTTTAGATTTTCACGGCCAAAAGTATTTTCGTTATTTATTTCTGGGGTGTTATGTCGTGTTGTTCTACCTCCATCTTTAGCCAATGTTTCGGACAGCGTTACAGTGTCCATCATCACGCATCTGCCTTAATGATGGACACTGTAACGCTGTTCAAAACTTTGCCTAAAAAAGGAGGTAGTGCAACATGGCATAACATCCCAAAAAAAAATAGAGTGACAAAATATTCAGTTTTGAAACAAGCCTGAACTTTTGTTCACCGGATTTGGCATTGGGTTCACCATTGTAAAAAGACTGTGTGGTAATTCGTATACAGATTAGTCTCGTTCCTCTCGCCCTTATGGGAAGCTCTGTCTCTTGCCCAACTCTGTGATCCAAGCAAATCCCAGTTCTTTGAACCCGAGTTACTAATATGTAGATACAGAGGCACCACCGAAATTTAATTAAAAACTGGGGTACTGATTATTATTCATGTAGTTTCAGCTTACTTCAATAGATGTCGATAGCATAGTTAGTAGTTCTGCTATATCCCAACAGATGGCAGTTGAGTATAATATCAGAAGAGTACCATCTATCGTCGTTCTTGTCTTTATTTTATTTTATTTATTTATTTGAGACACAAGCAGGATATTTATAAAACATTTTTGTGGGTTAAATATAATAAATTAAAATACAAATATAAATATCCCTAGACTAATGTGTCTGCAGTAATCACATTTGAATTTTTACAGAAGCAAACACATGAAAAACAATGCAAGTATTATTTATATATAACTTTAAAAACAAAAAAACAAAATATAAAATTGAAATACATAAGTATACAATATATATGAAGTATTTCCTGAGATGTAATAAAACAACAAAAATATTATTTTTTTTTTTTTTAAGTGCACAAATCGTGGAGATATTTTTTGAAACAGGTTACATTATTTAGAAAAATATCTATGAAAGTGTGTATTTTAACAAGATCATTGTATGATCGACATATTCTGGACATAGGATTAAAATATCCAGTATTATTGGTAAAAATTTCAGTCCAGAATATGTTTAGGTTTCTGGTAGATTTGGGCCTGGCATATATCTTGATTTGGTTGACTAAGTTACTGTCTACACGATTATTCACAATATTATATAGCATTAAGAGGTCATTTATGTTTCGTCTTTTAACCAGACTTTCTAATTTGAAATGTCTAAGTCTTTGTTCGTACCCGTCTAGAAGATGATAGACACCTGATCGGTAAGACAAAATCCGTGTAAATTTTCTTTGGACTGATTCGAGTCTAGATATCTGTGTAATATAATGTGGATTCCAGACTGTTGACCCGTACTCAAGAACACTTCGGATTAAGGAATTGAATAGAATTATTAGACTGTTAGAATTCTTAAACAGTTTGGTTGATCTTACAATAAAACCAAGTAATTTATTTGATTTACACACAATTTATTCAATGTGTTGATTGAATGTTAGTTTGTTGTCAAATATAATTCCTAAATCTTTTATTGATTCAACTGTTTCTAGATTGTGACCACATATGCTATATGAATACAGAGTTTTGTTGGTGTTCTTCGTGAAATTTATAACTTTGCACTTAGCTATATTCAGTTCCATTTCATTGTCAACACTAACTAACTAACTAACTAACCATCACGCCGTTTCCCCGCAGGGGTAGGCAGAGAGGCAACACACCAGGTAGATATTGTGTTAAGGTCTTGTTGTAAGAGTTCACAATCTTTCATAGATTTGATTGCTTTATATAATTTGAGGTCATCAGCATATAGAGAAAAATTACAGCGGAGTTTGTATGTAAGATCGTTAATAAAGATTAAGAAAAGTAAGGGTCCAAGGTGAGATCCTTGTGGTACGCCCGACGTAACTAATATTGGGGAAGAGTTAAAACCGTTGACAGTAACTAATTGACTTCTATGTGATAAATATGATTCTAACCAACGAAGCAGATTTCCGTGAATGCCGATTTTATCCAGTTTATTCATTAAGATAGAGTGACTAACTTTGTCAAAGGCCTTACTGAAATCGGTGTACACGGCATCAACCTGTGTTTTATTATTCATCGATTGACATAGAAAGTCCATATACTCGAGTAAATTAGTATTTGTGGATCTTTTAGCTACAAAGCCATGTTGGAAAGGACTAAGTATATGTTTTACATGGTTAAAGATGGTTTTGTATACAATGGACTCGAATATTTTGCCAAAACAAGATAAAAGGCTGATAGGATGGTAGTTTGTTACATCATTTTTACTGCCAGATTTGTGGATCGGAATGACGTGGGCAACCTTCCACAGATCCGGAAATACCCCATCTTTCAGACTTTTGATGAATATTTTGTGTAATGGTACTGCAAGCTGATCTGCACAATTTCGAATAAATAGTGGAGGAATTCCATCTGGGCCGGAAGCCTTATTGATATCAAGAGTGTTCAATTTCTCTTTGACCTCGTCTAAAGTTATTTTTATTTGAGACAGTGGGTAATTATAGAGTGGGGAAGAAAGTTTAGAGTCACTTTTAGAATTGGATGGTGAGCTAAAAACAGAAGAGAAGTAAGTAGATAACAGTTCACATGTATCTTCTCCATTTGTTGCTGATTTGTGGAGATGCATGATTTTGGGGAGAGAATTAGAAATTCTTTTTGAGTTAATGAGGGTTGAAAGATTTTTGATACTGTTAGGGAGAGAATTTTCTATTGAATTTACATGGGCTAAGGCATGTACGTATGGATACTTTTACTCTAGCCCTCAAGATAGAAAAACTGTCGTAGTCACATTGATTTTTGTATTTTTTCCATTTCTTTCTAAACTTTTCTTTTTCTCTGAGTTGGTGGATCAGAATACTGCTAAACCAAATTGGAAACTTATTATTCCTGATTCTTAAGCGCGGAGTGTGTTTTTCAATTGATATCCATAACAAGTTATAAAAATGTAGTAGGGAGTCATTACAATTCAGCGTGTTAAGATCGTCCCAGTTATTAAGTGATAACATTTCATTGCATTTAATGTAATCCGTTTTTTTGAAGTTATATTTGATGTGATCTGGATTAGTGGGTAGGGGTCTGTATTTGGTCATCAAAAGATCGAATTCAATGGGAGGATGATAAGGGTCAATTTTGGATAGCACATGTGAAGCAATTTGAATGTTAAGGTTATGGTTTGAAAACACTAAATCTAAAATTCGATCTATGTTGTTAGTTACGTGATTGAATTGATTTGATTAAGTCCAGTCAAATTTTGAAAGTCTAGTAGAGATATTGATTTTTGGCTATTATGTAAGACTGGTCTGGTATGCGTTACATTGACATTTGGTGAGTATTGAATAGATGGGACATTAAAATCACCCATTATTATTGTGATATCGTCTGATGATAAGTTATTATATGTCGTATGACACTTTTCGAAAAAATCTGTGAGATTTTCGATCGGCATATCTGGAGGCAAATACGCCAAACATAAGTTAATGGATTGTCTGGATGTTTCATTTAATTTAAATTTAATCCATAAATCTTCTGTAGATTT
This sequence comes from Limnephilus marmoratus, assembly GCA_917880885.1. Lineage (NCBI taxonomy): Eukaryota > Metazoa > Arthropoda > Insecta > Trichoptera > Limnephilidae > Limnephilus > Limnephilus marmoratus. The sequence continues at coordinate 27,554,794 of OU862928.1, forward strand.
TGAGCTGTGTGCTGAGACTGAAAAAGATGTCATTTCTTTCTTTATGGCTATTAGAACTCCACCACCTGATTTTTTAAAGGAACTCGATATGTCCCTATCGCGTCTATATATATTATAACGATCGTCTACTATTTCATGGTCAAAGATTGTGGAGTCTAACCACGTTTCTGTAAAACAAATTAAATCATAATTGCAACTGAGCACTTTGTAATATAAATCAGTTAATTTACTTTTTAAACCACGTACATTTTGATAATAAAATGTTATTGCCGTTTCCTTAGAATTCATTTTGAAAGTATATATTAAGCATAATTAAATACATTTTTTTTTTGTAAAATTGATATGAAAATAATTTATTGTAAAGTAAATAATTATGTTTTGAAAGGGGGCAATTATGAACATCATAATATTTGGTTTGTTTGTTGGTGGTCTTAAATACGATCGGTTACGATGATGGCTGAAAATTGGGAGGGGTCCTACAGTCCGCTTGCAGCAGCTGCAAAACTATTTAGAGCCTAGTCTAGTAAGGACGTCTGTCCAGTTTAACCCCTCAGAAAATCGCCAATATGCACTTTTAATGTCTTTAACGAAATGATGTTTTACGAAAACTTTGTATTATTACCGCTTCACAAATAAAGCTCTATAAATGAAACATTTCTGAACGTAGCCAAATAGTAAAAACTGTTGTAGACAGGTTACAAAATAAGCTTTCGAATTATTATATTACAAATAAATATTAATATTTGTAAACATTAAAATTTAGAATGCAAACATTAAAAAAAATGTGAAAATGACTCACGTGATGTTTTTATGTGAAAACGGTACTAAAATCACAGATTATGTAAACAACAATACTTATTCTATTGTATAAATGTGTAATAAACACTTTTTTATCATTTCACTTTTTTATCATTTCATATAAAAATATTTAATAAAAATTAACAACGTCGGGCGCCTGTAGGAAATTTGGCGGGATAAATTATGTGTCAGACTGCGCGTCTGACAGAATGTTCTTTTTTATTTCTATGGACAACTTGAATAGAGATGTGCAGCGTGATTCACTATCGACTTTTTATTTTACGGATGTAACTTTAAAACAATAACGGAGTTATAACGGTTTCTATGGAGACACACGCCCTGACGTGTAAACACGCTTATTGTACTTGACTGCTCTCGTATTTTTAACGCATATATCTGCTTACGTTGCGGAGGGGTTAATATTCATTGTGCCTTTTACGATAACTTAATAAATCAACTAGTAATCACACAAACCTATAACTTATTTGAAAGATACCCAACACATCTAAAGTTGGCTTTTTGATGAAAACTAAGAGACACAACAAAAACAAATCTGAGTTCATTGAACTAGAATTGCAATCACATCCTCCTTGGTCGAGGGGTAGGGCTCTTGACTCGCAATCCGAAGAAAATTATTTGATCAGTTTGTGTTATTTCACAATTAAATAATTTAAAATTATAATATGTAGTATATTTGCGGCGCATTCCAGAGTGGAAGATACTCACAGTATCGCCCTAGTGTAAGACCACCACTCAGAATTGAAACGTTGCTTGAAAAGGCTTTAGCCGCGTTTTGTGACCAGATCTGAATAGCCAGGTACTTCCCCACCTTCCTCTTCCGCACCTCCCCACTCCATCACCTTCAGCCTCACAACAAACCCCAATTGGGGACGCCATAATCTCACTGGCTCAGGACGGAGCAGCTGGGACTCTTGTGAGGTATACACATTAAAAAAAAAATCACTCACCAACTGACAGACCCATGTAATTAGTTTGTTGATGATTCTTTTTGTGGCGGGTGGTTCAGAGCTTAGGCAGAGTTTTTCACTCTTTATGAACTCCATTGGTTGTTTTTGTCTGTGGCCAGCTATGAACAATGCATGAATGTAATATTGTTATTTATCCCTGATACAGATAGTGAAGGAACTCCTGGTAAAAGAATCGTCAGAAGCGCGGGAGTACGTGGAGGGGGATTGGTGCCCTGAGTCGGAGCTGCCCCTGGAGACCCGCTGCAAGGTGGAGGGACTGAAGACCATGGCTCGCTGGTTGCTGGGACTCAAGAGGGACGAGCTCTCGGCACAGAAGACCTTCCGCATGCTAAACGCCTTCATACTTCACAAAGGAGATCTCTTACAGGTCAGGATAAACCATTGAACACTTTCAATTACACAACTTGGGAGGTGGGTATGGATACCACCGCCCGGGACCCATGTATTGATGACAGGCCGGAGACACGCCGGCGCGCGCGTCGTATGCGCGCGCATGTGCGAGAAAATATTTCAAATATTTGAATAATATTTTCGACAAAAAACTTTTGGTCTGCGACTTTGGCCCTTCTATGTACAGAATTTGTATGAAGAACAGTGTCAGAATCGCTTGCGCTAACATTACTCTATGAGACGCCTAAAAGTTTCATTCACCTTGCAACCCCAGAATATTTTTAAAACGATTTCGTCTATGACATTGACCTGTCAGAATTTGCTGAAAATTTAACCGTCGCAACTAATGCGTGTTCCGCGACTAAAACATTGTAAAACCTATTAATTTACGTAATAAATGCAAGTAATGTTGTTTTGGTAGATAGTTTATTGTGTTGTGAACGTGTTTCAGTCAATAAAATATACAATAGCTCAAAATTAATCAACAAAACATTCAATTCAAAATTCAAAATGGTGCTTTTTTAGTGTTTTTTCGTGAATTTTCGTAAAATGGCCTGGCCTTTGACCGGTTAACCAAATCCCCTGCCATGGGTCACCCCAAGTGATTCGCTGTTTGGTGATTTAGCAGGGGTGCCCAGATTCATGGGGTGAGGTTTGTCTAAGTCTTGGTCGCGAATGTGTTTGCCGTCCTATGCGTGAGACCTAACCTAGACCTCTCTAGCTGGACTCTCTCGACCCATTGCCTCGCACCGCCGCAGTGGGAGGGTTAGATTCATATGTCTGTCACTCCTGGACTCATTGACCCTCAGATTCCTAACCATCTCTCATACCTTATCCCTTTCCAGAACTTTTTTTTCCTAAAAAAGTCACTCCACACAGCATCCCAAAGCTTATATAACCCCTGAGGGTAATTTTTTCCTCCTGTGTGAAGCTATTTTAAAAAATAATTTTAAAAATTGATTAAATCTTGATTGCAAATTAACTTATATCAATCAATACATACTTATAAAGCAATTTTTACATACTTTCGAAGACCTACGTACAATTTTTTTTTTATTTTTTAAAGACAAACCATTCCCTGGTTACGAGTAGCCTGACAATTATGTATTTAAAAATCTCCTACTACCAGCACAGTAAGCGGAAAATGTTGCTTGTGTCATGATGGAGGACTTAGCCAGTATGCTGGGTGGGACCCAAACGCGATATCCACTCGGACACTGACCGGACCATTTTCGTTAAGACCGAAACATTTCACAGCCATCCACGGCCATCTCTAAAGACCGACTGAATTTGGATGACCGCTGTTGATATGAGAAGTAGTTGAGATTAGATCAATATAGTTTGTTATTGTGTTTCCAGCAAGGCCAACTGTCCCGGGCAGAGATGTCTCACCTGCGGTTAGCAGCCGGAGTGGCCATGCTGAAGATCTGCGAACAGAAGGGAGTCGGAGATCAGTTCACCGCTGACCAGTTCTATAACCTATCACAGCTCATGGTGGTAAGTCCTGATATATTTTTCTTAAAGCGCCATATCCCCGCTCAAAAAGAAGAAGATGGAGAGATATGTAATTACGAATGTTGGAGAGTGTGACATGATAGCCAACGTCCGTTCAACGGATGTAGGCTATCGTATTGGCTATGCAGACTTTGTTTACAGTAGACTGGCCAAACTACTGTCTCAGGTTTTTCAGCCGTGATGTGCTCCTTCTTCCAGGGCCCCGACTTCCGGAAATCTTTCCCTGCATTATGAAATAGAAGATCTCCCAATCTATCGAACGGTTGCACCGTTGTGATGTTATCTATAAGTTAGCACTTGTGTTATTCAATGGGTTTTGTTCTATATGCATCTGCCCTGATGGCACAATAACGCTGTCCGAGCCTAAAGAAGGAGATAGCGGAACACAGCATTATACCCCAAAAATAAATCGCTAATGGATATGTTATTTATTTGTTGTTGTTTAGGACGAGGTGCCACAGGTACGAGAGGTGTTTGCCACGAAGCTTCACAAGGGTCTCTCCAAGGGCATCCCCAACAAGTGCCTGCCGCTGGACTTCATGGGCGTGTATGCACTGGCCGGCAAGGAGCCCGACAAGCGCCTGCGCAATATTATCCGCCAGTTTATGATCGCCGACGTTACGCGCAGGAGGGACTATATCAAAACCATCACCGTGGGGACGCAAGGTAACAATGAATATTCATATATAGCATCCAACCCCTGCTTCCCTTCATGAATTATGTGGCTAGAACATGCGCAAAAACCTAGAACTGTAAAGTAAAGAAACAATAAATTGCAACCACTTGTTGAAAGAATTAAAATTATTGAAACTCTCAGATAGAAGACATATTTCCAACTTGACTTATATTTTTTAAATTCTTAACCTCTAATGGGCCGGAGACGCACGGGCGCGCGCGTGTTGCGCGCATGCGGGTGAAAATAAAAAACAAAAATGTTTGTCTGCGATTTTGGCCCTTTTATGTACAGAATTTGTATGAAGAACAGGGTCAGAATCGCTTGCGCCAACATTACACCATAAGATGTGTCAAAATTTCATTCACCTTGCAACCCCAGAATATTTTTAAACGATTTTATCTATCACACAAAAATGTCATTTTTGGCGCGAATTTTAGCTGTCAAAATTGATGTGTATTCCTCGACTAAAACATTGTAAAACCTTTTCAGCCTTACTAAAAAAAAACCACAGCGCGACCGATTAACTGTGTTATTGCAATAACGTAAGTAAACCCGATATACGCTAGAATCCAATTTGTTACTAATAACGTTGCATCCGCGGTCACGCTGTAAAAACGCATTGTATATTTTTTAAAGCTGGCAACGCCGCCAGATGGGCGGGCGGCGCATGCGCGCTCGGTTTTGACTTAACATTTAGCGCCTTTTTTAAAATTTTCTTCTGTGTGAAAGTGTCTGTAGTTGTGAAACATACGATTTCGTATAAAAACAATAATGAACTCGAAAAGAAGCCGTTCAACCAACTGGGAGCCAGTGGAAAAGGTAAATAACAATAGGTATCTACATCGTATTCAATTATTATAAACAAAATTGTATTAGTAACTTTCATATTTGTTTATTTTCGACAGGAATTACTACGAGAATTGGTGAGCCAAAGCATTGGCGTCCTCGAAAACAAATCTACAGATACGAACACCAATTTAAAGAAGAAGAAAGCGTGGATAGAAATACATAAACGGTATTGTACTTTGTGAAAATTGTAATTTAATGCAGGAAACCACCCCATCTCGTGTAGGTTTACTTAATTATTTTTTTACTACAGATTCAACGACCTGAATTCGAAATTGAGAGAATTAAACCATGTGCAACAACAATGGCGCACAATGAAATTGGAGGCCAAGAGGGGTATCTCCCAATACAAAAGTTCCCTGAAGAAGACAGGAGGGGGTGAAAAGCCTCCATCTCCAAAGGCTGATCATGTAGTCATCCTGGAGCTTCTGCCACAGGAGTTCGAAGAAGGCAGCAATTTTTACGATTGCGATGCAAGAAAAGTAAGTATGATAAATTACTTATTTTATTTAATCACATAAGAACAACAAGTATGTTGTTGTTATTGTTTATTATCAATGCTTTTGATATATGTATGAGTATTTACCTGTAAATTCCCTTCCTTTCAAGGATTCTGTGCAAGAAACTGCTTGCAATACTCGTATACCTGTTGAGGTTGAAATTCATGAGAGACCTCTAACACCTGTACCTGTACTGTCTGCACCATCTTGCAGTTTCGATATTATTGAGGTTTGTTCCAATTCCAATTATTTATAAGGGTATATTGCTAATTATTCAATTATTCATTCATTTCCTATGTAGAGGTGCAACCAATTCACCCCAATATCTTAAAATATAACTTCAAAAAAATAAACTATCTTTTCCACATCATAATTTAATTTGCGCCATCTACGAACGCTATTATAATGAGAATGAAGATTGTAATTAACCTTCTATTGAACTGCAAAATACATAAAAAGTGTTTTTTTTTCCTTAGGAAGTAGAAACATATTCTAATCTTCATCAGAGGGAGATTTCAACGAAGAAGTCCTCACTTAATCTGACGAGAAAAAAAGGTACGAAAGATAAAAAGGTATTTATTGATAACGTAAAATGCGATAGATGGCGGTAGTCAACTGATTTCGGTAAACACCAAAATCTATCTTTCTTTTTTATAATGTAATTTTATTAAAATCATTACAGGAATTAAATAATACTCATTCCAAAGTGCACATACCTAATTACAAAAAAACTGAAAAAGATGATAATTAATTAACAATAGAAATAAACAAATAATAACAACAATGTAGGGAATATATTCATTTTTTTATTACAGATACCCAAGGACAACAAACAACAAATTATTAAAATAATAGAGGAACATAAAAAAGAAATACATGTTATGAAAAAACAAAAAACTGAATAAGGAACTCCAGTGAAAAATATTATGGCTTTAAAAAAATATGTTCATATAGACCAATAAACGCTGATTCTGAATATATAACTTTTATTTCATAATATTAAACGCAGAGTTTTTAAAAAAATATTAAAAAGTGCATTTTTAAACCTCTCCTGAAAACACAGCGTTAAGTTGGCATTACTGAAATGGTGAAACGTGACGTCACGCGTCACGCTGTCACCTGGTGATCGCGTGTATTGTATTGTATTGACCAGTATTGACATTTGAAATGACACTTAAGCAATTCAACATTTCGTGTTTTTGGTTTATTTTCATACTGTTTATAGAGATTTAGATAAATAATAGTTATTGTGTTTATTGAAACATAATTTAGGCCCTCAACAATTTACGAAAGGGGCTATATTTGCGGACAATCGGGAATAAATTTTGCCTATTTGAGGTTAACTATTCGTGTCATATTTTGGCATTGTATTTTCAAATTGTTTTTAGTAAAGGTATACAAGCTATTACGCAATCGTCATGCAGTGTATTATGCCAGTTTATGTGTGTGTTATACATAAAACAATGTACAAAATCACGCCTGGACCAACAAAATTGAAGAACGATATCACTTGTATTTGCAAAGATGATTCATTATTTTTATATTGCACTTTGTTAAAATACAATAACAGTAGCGGTGAAATGTGGACATTTTACCAATGTTTTTCTATATTAAAAGCAGTTAATCTTAAATAAAAAACGCCTCAATTTCTTACACAAAAGTCATTGAGTCATCCTATCTTCACTTTATTCCGCCATTTTCTGAAATACAAAATCAGGGATGCTCTGCCCAAAAAAATTATTTCCCTAGATTTCGAAGTGAAATTTCCCTAGAATTTCACATTAACGCAATTACCTACGTAGCCACCTGATTGTGTAACACTAATCCTGTTATATGATTTATTAATTGGAAAGATATCGGAACTTGGTAAATATACTTATAATAAATACTGTGCTTTTCCAAATAAAACACTTTTTGCTACGTGAAGTAATAATTTAAAAGTACGAATACACTCACCACTGAATTAGAAACTGAATTCCAAATAAAAAAAAAACACTTTGCAAAATAAAAATCAACCGCAATCACCGAAAAAATGGAACTTAAAACATAAATTAATTTCTTTTTCAGAGCTCCCATTTATCTTTTTAGATACATATAATATCATTTTGAGTTGTCAGTGTTAAAAATAACATTGCATGGTAAGTACAACAATAATTAAGATTCATGGGAATTCCAAAAAATATATATTTATATATATTTATATATATGTATAAATAATACCAGTAATATTGTAATATGTAATAAAAAATTTGCCAGAGTTCGAAATTTCCCTAGATTTTGTCCTGATTTCCCTTATCCCTAAAAAATATTTTTCTCCCCTAGATCTAGGGAAATTTCCCTCGACATAATATCACTGATTCAAAAAGACAACTTGAAAATAATAAACTACAGGTGGGTGAAGGCCACCATAGATACGGTGCGTTTCTAGGAGTTTTTAAAAATTAAAACTTTGACAATTATTTTAACTATTAAAACTAACTATAAAAATAAAAATAAAAATGCAGTTATTTAAGTTTGAAGGTCTTTATTCATAAAAAAAAATAAAAAAATTGGACTGGAGTTCTCTATTGAAAATGAAACTACTATCAGAAAAACACGATGCAATTATGAAAAAAATTCATTTGGAAACAAAGTTATTGTTAGAAGAGAATATTCGGAAATGCCAGAAGCATGATTTGGAAATGGAAATACTAAAAAAACAATTAAAAGATATATCTGATTAAACCGTTAAAAATGTGTTTTGCTTTATTTATGTTGTCTGTACTTACTTGCTATTTATTTAACACTTTGGAATTTAATCAATTAATTTATTAAACAAATTTCATATTCTTGAAAATATTGTGTTTTTTATTTCATTTTACTTACCTATGTAGTTTATTATTTAAACCACCCTGACAAATTCCACCCTGGTTTGTTCAAAACAGTTTGCAAATTGTTTTTGATTACTATTACCCTTTGTTTTAAAAAAAGCTATTTATAAACACATTCCGAGCAGCTTTCCCGGTTGTGTTTGCAGGTTGTGTGTCTGGTTGTGGCATTTGTAAATGGGGGTCATCGCTATTGTCTTCTCCGCATAACTCTTCATTCATATTGAGTGCAATGTTATGCAAGACAGCTAAAGCTACGATGGTCACCTTGGTGTTTTCTAAATCCGTTGTAAAACCTCTCAACAGACAGCGGAACCTTTGCTTCCACGCACCAAAACACCTTTCAATCACGTTCCGGGTGCGTATGTGTGCGTAATTATAACTTTCTTCCTTTTCATTTGATGTATATATACCTTTTCATATGATGATCAGGTATACCCCGAATCCCCCAATAAGCGACCTCTAAACTCCCTGGCTTCCATGCGTTCTTTTATTGTGCTCTCCCGAAATATCCTGGCGTCATGTGTGCTTCCACGCCACCGTGCAACAATATCCTGGATGCGCAGATTAGAATCGCATACAACCTTAAACACAATGATTACATTCATAATTAAACACAATGATTATATTCAAATAAAAGGTGATTCTCAAAAGAATTAATAATCTACTCTTTCATAGATGGCGCGAGTATAGTTATTTTACACAAAAATGCTTTTGAAAAACACAAGTTATGCTTTAAAATATTAAGATGAATTAATTGTTTGCGTCCATACATACGCAATATAAAAACTAACTGACTAACCATCACGCCGTTTCCGCAGGGGTAGGCAGAGTGGACGGACCGCCAAGAAACTCGATCTTGGCACATACTCCTTACCTCGTTCACGTTCATACATCGTCTCATACATACATGCTCTTCTATTATTCTTACTCTTTTGAATGGCCCGACTCAAGTATCCGATTTACTTAGTCGTGCCATGTCTTCCTTGGGCGTCCCCGCCTTCTTTGACCATTCACATTTGCATCATTCCTTTCCTCGTTCATTCACTCTATGTACATGCCCAGACCATCTGAATGTCCCTTTCTTAATCTTACTCATTACGCTTGCATTCTTTGCGACCTCCACGTTTCTCACATGATCCTACATATGAATATAAATAAATAGTTTTGTCCATAAACAAACTCAAATTTTTCGAGAAAGGCTAACAAAAATAAATACAATATTTTATGAGTGATTCAATCCAATATCATGTTTGTTAGCTTTTCTATTTGGGTTCATTTATGGACAAAACTATTTATTTATATTCATATTACATATGTATGGCCGCAAATAATGAATTCATCTTAATATTTTAAAGCATAACTTGTAAAAAGCGTTTTACCCTAAAATAACTATACTCGCACCATCTATGAAAGAGTAGATTATGAATTCTTTTGATTATAAACTCATTGAAAAACCTCACTAATTAAATATTAATGATGTTATAAAAATTAAAAAAAAACTTACTTGAACGTTCAGGGAATACCATCCCTTACGATTGATATAGTATTGGGACGATTCTCCAGGCACTTTTTTAATTTTTATGTGGGTGCAATCTATGGCACCCACGACAGAGCGAAATCCGCACACTTGTTCAAAGCCCCTTATAACCTTTTCATTCTCTTCCAATGACAAAGGCATTTTTATAAATTGGCGAGATTTTGTCGCCAATGACACTGCTGCCCGCTTACATATATTAGAGACTGTCTGCTGACTGACTCCGTGCAAGTCCGCACAGTCATCTTGAATCTGATAACAAACATATTTCATTAACACATGGAAAGAGAAACCAAATCATGTAACATTATTATGATTGTACTGTATTGTATTTAAATCAAAGATGCATTATCACCTCGGAGCGTCCCCACGCACGAAGAGCTATCAGAACCTGGAGCTGGGGGCTCACTGAACAGCCACGCACGTCTTTGATCAGGTCAGGCTCCAGAATCCTGACGATCTCCGTGACGTATTGTTTGGTGAATCTATATTTCATTTTGAAATCCTCGTCACGGAGATCGAAAGGATTTGCCCGCCTTTTGTATAACTTACGCCTCCTTGAAATGGCATCGAAATCGACAACGTCATAGAAATCTTCCATTGTCTGAAACAAAAACGTTATATATTGCAAAATCTGTTAAGTTATTCGGCATCTAGTTAATATAATATTTATTTTATAATATTCAAAAGTACAGTCTTATCTTTTCACAAAACACAAATATGACGCCAACCAAGAAATCCATTTGAGAATGACAGCTCGCGTTAAAACACAGATAAACTAGGTGCCTCGGCTGTGAAAAGAATGTGTAACTTTCTATGAACTTTTTTGTGGCTGTTTTAAACGTTTGTTTGTTTTTTTTTGTTATTGGTAATGTTTTCACATCCGCGCCCATTTGTCAACTGAATAAAATTTTCACGGGGTTTTTTAGTAAGGCTGTTTGTTTTTTGAAGAGTTTTATTAAATGTCCATTTGTTACTTAAATTTAATTTTTCCGCGACCGGTTTCGATACAACCGTATCATTCACGAGCAGAATTAAAACTAACTTAAAAATTAAATGCAAGTACCAAAGATTAATTAGGTGGGGTGGGAGTAGTGGGAGGGATGATTTTGGGGGATTGTGACGCACAGTATGTAGGTATGACAACTAGAAATTTCAAAACTAGAATCAGGGAACATGAACTTTGTTTACGAAATAATAATGACTCCGAATTTGCGAATCATTTAATAGAGTCAGGCCATAGCTTCAATAAAGAAAAAACAAAATTTAAACATTGCAATATAAATTCTTACTTTAATCTTTGCGCTTTAGAAACGCTCGAAATAAACAAAAAAATTAAATCTAAAATTAATTTAGTGAATAAAATAATAGCGCCTTGCAAATCTCCTCTACTAACCATGTTTCCGTATAATATTGACTCCTCCCACCGCTTTCCCCCTCCCCCCAAAATCATCCCTCCCACTACTCCCACCTAATTAATCTTTGGTACTTGCATTTAATTTTTAAGTTAGTTTTAATTCTGCTCGTGAATGATAGATACGGTTGTATCGAAACCGGTCGCAGAAAAATTAAATTTAAGTAACAAATGTACATTTAATAAAACTCTTCAAAAAACAAAATGTCTAGAAATTGTTACATAGTTAATGCCAAAGAAATACAAAAAATCGTAAAACCTATTAATTTACATAATTAATGCAAGTAATGTTGTTTTGGTATATGGTTTATTGTTCTAGGAACGTGTTTCAGTCAATAAAATATACGATAGCTCAAAATTAATCCACAAAACATTCAATTTAAAATTCAAAGTGGTGCTTTTTTAGTGAAATTTCGTGAAATGGCGTGGCCACCCAGAGGTTAATGGTATTATAGACAGTCCTGATTTATTAACCTTAATTACCTTCCGTATAACAATAAGGACTACTCTATCTAAAATTCTTTTTAATTGCTTGTATCTAAATTGCATGCAGTTGGAAATGCTTTCTCAAAAGTAATAGATGTGTTCAACTGCACGGAACATAATTATAAACAGGCTTTAACCTGTCACGGGCCGCCCCGAAACAAGAAAATTATGCGAAGCATCTCTTCGAATTTTGAATGATTTGTGGATTAATTTTGAGCTATCGTATATTTTATTTACCGATACCCATTCCTAGAATAATAAACTATGTATCAAAACAACATTACTTGCGTTAATTTGCTAAATTGATAGGTTTTACGATGTTTTTGTCAAGTATCACGCATCGGACTTTGACAGTTTGAATCGCAGCAAATTTGACATTTCAATTCCACAGATAAATCATTTAAAAATATTCTGATGTCGCCAGGTGAATGAAACTTGTGGCTATATCATCAATGATGTTGGCGCAAGCGATTCTGACCTTGTCCTTCATACAAATTCTGTACACGGAAGGGTCAAAATCACATTCAAAAATATTTTTTTCAAAATTTGTTTTGCGCGTATCCTTGCGTCTCCGCCAAGTAAGAGGTTAATCACATACCTCAATAAATCAATTTAAGCATAATACATACTATTCTTCTGTGTGGGTTCTTTAAAATTTAATTCGCATAATTTATCTCAAAACCCCTTTAATTTCCATGGTGGGCAAGGTTCCTCGCAGTTATGCGCTGCGTGGAGAGTTGCGGACATGCCGACATACCGGACGCCAGTGATACTTGGTCACTCCAGCGCATTGGTGACCTTCCTCTACATCCTCTGCCTTCCACTTTGCCAGTGACTATGAGTTTCTCCAAGTTGTACTCCTCAGTTTGGCGAGCAACGTGTCCAAAGTATCTTAAGATACGTTCGTTGTAGGCAGATAGTTGAAGCCTAGCTCTTCCAGAATGGACACATTTGTGCCTCTGGCTAACCATGCAATCCTGAGCATTTTTCTAGGGTGTCTTATCCGTTTTCTTTCGCTGGCTCTAAGTGATGCACTAATACATAAATGTTAAGATTTTTTATTACAGCCAACTCTCGTTGCGTTAGCTGTACCTAATAAATGATTTGAATTGTTTCAGTGGAGAAAGCCATGAGCCAGTTGTCTCACATCCTGCCCGACTACATGCTTGTGTTCTCAGTACCTGTACTCACACACGACCCACTGTTTGAGAGGTTCGACAACTTAGATCAATTGAAAGTAAGTGCAAACCTTCATTTATTACACCCAAGACAAAATTAGGCCTGCAATGGATGAACAAGTGTACTGAACACTTGGTTAGGCATCATAATACGAGTATGTTTTAGTTTTGATTTTGATTACAAATTCATATTCATAAATTTAAATTATTTTTATTACATAGTGGTTGTTTGGCAGTCTCTGTGTGCTTTCGGAGATACTAAAGTTGTATTGTGCCTGTTTGAACTTCAAATGTAGCACCGCAGACCACAGATGTCGCTGAAGTGTCCTTTAGGATCTAATTTGCTGAAATGTTATTGCAACACGACAAAAACACAAAACTGCCCAATCATTGTAATTTTAACCAATTTTTTTCTCTCGATCAACTTAACGTAATTGGTGTCTGTCAAAATATTTATCAAATTTTGCACCATTTCTCACTGTAAAAAAAGCACCAAAGGGCCGCCTCTGCAGCAGAATTTTAAAAGGTTAGTGTCTCTTGATGTACATCAAGATTTGCTGATTGCCATTTTCGTTAATGAATTTTGTCCGCGAGTAGATTTATCAAACATTTTTTAGGGTATTATGCCCAGAGAGTTTGGGATCATTTACACACCCCAGTCTCACATATTTACAATACGACACTCACATCAATTGTAAATTTCCTACTTCCTCTTGAGAGTACCTCGGGTAAGGATTTGCAAATGAAGCACAGACTAAAGGAATGTCATTGGACAACTAACTGATTGGGCCAGTTGCTTCCCTATTTATCGGACTAAAAGTGTAGTGTCCACACATGTTAATAGGGTTAGTTATTCTTTTTCTTTCTTTTTTTTTTATTGAAACATATAACAATGTTACAATTTTACAACATAATATATACATCAATATTTCAATCACTCTTCTAATAAAGCAGCTGCTTGTGTTTAGGAGAGGACAACTAAAAAAAATTACATTGTTTAAATTAAAACAAATAATATTAGTAATTTAACAAAAAATATTAGTGATTTTATGAGATAATACAGATAAAAGTAATAAAAATATAGGTTAGTTAATAAATGATTTAAATTATTGATAAGGCAAAAACGTATTTCTAAATATGCAATACATATTTCTAAATATAATATACAATAAGTTAAGTTATGAGGTGGTACTAGAATATTTTAATTTAATTTTTTTTTTATATTTTTCGTAGCTTTCTTCCGATCGTATATCAAGGGGTAATTTATTAAATAATTTTATACCCTTGAATGTATAGTAATGCTGTGCTGTTGTGGTTCGCACTAGTGGCACGGAAAATCCTCTAACAGATATTATTCTTTTGCTTATATTTAATTGTGGTAAATTATTTTTACTAAAGAAATCTTTATGTATTTGTAATAATGCAATTTTGTCATAAATTTTTGGAAGTGGGGGAACCGGGAAATCTTGAAAAACATTTATAGTTGGATAGTAATAGGGCTTTTTTAGGATGATTTTTATTCATATTTTTTGAATTTTTTTCCAATGGGAGAAGGGTTGCTTTGTATGCACCCCCCCCCCCCAAGCCACGATTCCATATTGTAGTACAGAGTGCGCAAGTGCATTATAAATATCTTTTAGTATTTTTAATGATACAGTATTTCTTAATCTAAAAATATATATAGATCAGTTTTCTCATTCTGTCTACTGTGGAATTTATTTGACTTTTCCATTTGATGTTATTATCGATAATTATTCCAAGATATTTTATTTCTTCTTTACTACTAATGTATATACAGTTTGAGTTACAGGGTGCGATTTTAAGGAGGTAATTTCTTTCGTGAATTTTTATGTTTAGATTTTTATTTGAGATATTCCCTGTTAGACTATAAGGAAATATTATATTATAAATTTACTATAAATTATCTCTGAAAGAAATGCATGGGAGCCTGGATTACATAAATAGAGGCGTCGTAGTGTCTAAAAACATTACTAAGATGCACTGTTTGTCTTGTGAATAATTAACCTTTCAAAGGCAAAATAAAACATGTACGATGGTAAGAATCTTATCAAAATGAGTTATTGTAGAAAGTGTGACGGTACATCCACCTGCTGATATCCATCCGATATAGAAAGTGAGTGCACATCTTCAATCTTCATTTATTACGCACAAAACACAGTTGGTCCTGCAACAGATGGAGGTCGCTGAAACCCAGAGCAGGACAATTTATTGGATAACCATCACCCCAGCCATAGGTTCCAAATGGTTCTCTATGTTTGGTGATTTAGGAGAAGTGCCCGGGTTCATGGGGTGAGGTTTGTCTAGGTCTTGGCGGCGAATGCATTTGCCCACCTACTGCACGGCGGGCCGGTTCGGTAGAGACTGCACGAGTGAGACCTCTCCAGCTGAACCCTCTCGATCCATCGACTTGCATCGCAGTGGAAAGGGCGGATTCATGCGTCTATCACTCCTGGATCCATTGACCCTCAGATTCCTGCTCACCCCTTATAACTTTTTCCCTCACAGATCTTCCTCTCCTTCTTCTCCCTATAAAAGACCCCCCAGACAGCATTCCTAAAGATGACATAGGCCCTTAGAGATTTTTTTTCTTCAGGTCCTCTTGTGCAGAGCTAATGTAAAAAAAAAAAATAATAATAATTGAAACTCAATCAAAAATCTGGAAACAGAAAAATCAGAAAAAGATATTGACACTTCTGGGACTCGAACCCAGGACCTCTTGCTTGCCGGGCAAACGTGCTAACCACTGCGCCACGGTGTCGATATCAAATTCGGTCATTTTTAACTGTATCATACTTCGATTAAGAACCACCCACATTATCTTCATTTTTCTTAATGCATATATTATTGGCTACTATCTTTATTGACACGCGCAGTGGTTAGCGCATTTGCCTGGAAAGCAAGAGGTCCTGGGTTTGAGTCCCAGATAGGGTTGCCATCTGTCCGGCTTTAGCCGGACATGTTTGGCTTTTTTAAGTCGTGTCCGGCTAAATATTTATATGTCCGGCATGTCCGGCTTTTGTTAGGCTTTTTCGGTTCGTGCGGGTTTTGTTTTTTTGTCTTCTTTTGTCTTCCGAATTTTGTCTTCCGAACTTCTGAAATTGGCGGAATATTACTTTCAAAGAGTTTTCTCTTTAATAAACACCCAGTGGAGCAAAGAACGCAATAAATTGCAAACAATTGCTAAGATGGTGTACACATTGTATAATTTTAAAATGACATGTCAAGGATTTTATTAAATGATTTCCAAAGAAAACGACGTTTTGGATAAAGTAGGTAACGCCAAATGTACAAAATGGTAGATTTTTGTAATTTTTGAATAATTTGGAGAAGTCGAGATTTCATTTTAATTTATGTTCTTCGTTTTTTGTCCACAAAAATAAATATGTTTCATTTTATATCTATTTAACGAAAAATTTTAGTCAACTGTTTAACCAGAAAAAAAATTATGTTTTGTTTGTTTGTTTTATAAGTTTAGTATGTCTACAGACAGAAGACTTAATATTTTTTATTTTGTTATAGACATTAAATTCTATACAAATGTCTACTGATGACAAGGAAAATACTGATTAATGTTTGTTATTAAATTGGTTAATGCGTGATTAATAAACAGCTGTAACTTGTAACAGATTTTTTATTATTATGTATTTTTTTTTTTTTTTACATGAGCTCCACACAGGAGGCCCTGAGGAAAATAATTTCCCTCAGGGCCTATGTCAGCTTTGAGGATGCTGTGTGGAGGGTTTTTTTTAAGGAAAGGAAGGAGAGGAGAGTTCTGGGAAGGAAAAGGGTTTAAGGAGTGGGTAGGAATCTGGGGTTCAGTATGTCCTGGTCATCCGCCTCCAAGACCTAGACAAACCTCACCCTATGAACCCGGGCACCCCTGCTAAATCACCAAACGTAGCGAACCACTTGGGGTGACCTATGGCAGAGGTGTTGGTTATCCAATAAAGGTTCCCAGGGCGGCGGTACCCATTCCCGCCTCCCAAATTGTAACAGTTATTATAACAGTTATGTCCATAATTATGTACGTACGTCCGGCTTTTAGGGCAAAATGTCCGGCCTTTCAGAGCGCAGAGTCAGGCTTTTTTATTTTAGAAGATGGCAACCCTAGTCCCAGAGGTGTCAATATCTTTTTCTGATTTTTCTGTTTCCAGATTTTTGATTGAGTTTCGCTTATATTGTCTTCATTTAATTAAATACTACAGTTTGAGGTTTTACTCGTAAAAGTTTAAATAAAAATAAAATAATAATAATTGATTTTGGGCCCCCCCCCCTTCAGGGCAATGTAGAAACTGTATAATTTATTGCTGTTTATTTGTTCCAGATTGTAAAGCAGTGCTTATGGTTTGTACTGGAGCCTCTTATAATGCGCAACGACTTCTATTGTTACGGCTTCTACAAAAATCTCATTGACAGAATGAAAAATCACAAGGACGCCATCAGCGAAGATGACGATTCTACTAATTATGTAAGTACAAGTCCATAGATTGTATTATCGTTGCTTATAAACCAGCTGGGCCTACAAATGATGATCCAATTTCATCCGTCCTAAACATATCGGAAGACACGGCCATCCAACCGTCCTTTCCTTAATCCTTTTCAGCATATCCATGCTGAAAATCCGGTAGGGCTCGGTAGTCACTCGGAAGTTAGGCGTATTTTACAGAGCCTTCTGGCCCTGTAAATATTGTTGGTGATATTCATTGTTCAGTCTGAAGCCTTTAACCCTTAACCCGTCTGCTTGTTTAGGAATAAATACATCCCAAAACACGTAATCGCGTTATACTTTCATAAGACCAAAAACGTCCCGACGGACCTTACATTTTAAAAGCTCTATATCTCTCTTCCTCTCATGCAAACATGTATTTTTCTTTTAACCAGAAAGAGAACGAAATAATGCTTCTTATTGTCTTTGAAATATGAAAGCTCTCTTGCATAGATATTTTACAATCTCGATCCAAAGTGACGGTTTCAGAATTTACAGGCGAAACTGAGGCATCCGGATTGTGAGTCGTGAATTTATTGAACCAAGCAGACGGGTTAAAGACTATTTGTTCAGTTTTCAGAACAACTTGTGTAGGTCTCTCATAGAAAATGTTGTATCTCATCTTACTATCATAGTGAGAAATATGACATAAACGGTGTTAGATATAGAAAACACCACACTTTAATTTAAATTCAAAAACTAACCGCAAAAGAAGTAAAATGTACATCTTTACACATAACCAAAGTTTCATACAGCTATTTGAAATAAAATAACCGTACTTGTGTAATAATCAACATGTGACTTTAATTCAAATTCAAAAACTAACCACAAAAGAAGTAAAATGTACATATTTGCACATAACCAAAGTTTCGTACAGCTATTTGAAATAAAATAACCGTACTTGTGTAATAATCAACATGTGACTTTAATTCAAATTCAAAAACTAACCACAAAAGAAGTAAAATGTACATATTTGCACTTAACCAAAGTTTCGTACAGCTATTTGAAATGAAATAACCGTACTTGTGTAATAATCAACATGTGACTTTAATTCAAATTCAAAAACTAACCACAAAAGAAGTAAAATGTACATATTTGCACATAACCAAAGTTTCGTACAGCTATTTGAAATGAAATAACCGTACTTGTGTAATAATCAACATGTGACTTTAATTCAAATTCAAAAACTACTACAAAAGAAGTAAAATGTACATCTTTGCACATAACCAAAGTTTCGTACAGCTATTTGAAATGAAATAACCGTACTTGTGTAATAATCAACATGTGACTTTAATTCAAATTCAAAAACTAACCACAAAAGAAGTAAAATGTACATCTTGACAAGTAACCAAAGTTTCGTACAGCTATTTGAAATAAAATAACCGTACTTGTGTAATAATCTGTGTCGTTTACTTGCATAATGCTTTCCTCTACAAATTAATTGGTTTGTTTGATTACAGAAAATGTGGGCGATATGCGACCTGGCCATGAGCATCATCTGGTCCAAGACCACCAACTACGAGATGAAAGAGTTCCCCACGGAGACGCGCATCCCTTCCATGTACTTCTCCCAGCAGCCCGAGCACTTCGTCAACACCCGCGTCTTCCTACCACCCGAGCTGCAGGTCAATGTCCGTTCCCTCCATTCATTCTATCTGCATCTGCTGTAGTCTAGTCTTGTAGCCTTGTAGATAATATCTTATATATCGCACATTCCGTAGAAAAGTGTGGTAAATCGAAATTTTCTATTTAACGTTTTATTACTGAAAAGTGATTTTGACTGTCTATGCCCCACGAAAACTGTATTTTGGTTAGATCACTCTATCTCCGCAAAATTCACTTTTTTGACTTGTGACACTTTTCTACGGGATTTGCGATATATATTATGCAGAGGAGGCTCTGGAAGCCCAGAAGTGGAAGGTCATTTAAAAAAATGATATTATGGTACAATATCAAATTTAACTCGTTGAATGCCGCGAGTAAATGGGGTTGGTTGTAACCAATTAGCGTTCGCAAAAAGCGGCAGCCATGACACCCAATGTCCGGCGATTCTGACAGCGTCCTTGAGAAATTTCGTACATAGAAAGGTCAAAGTTGAAGACCAAAGAATTTTTCCCGCGCATGCGCAAGAACTGCGCACGTTCCCGCGCTCCGGTAAATCATTAATATAAATTATATGGAGTCACCAAGCTAATTGCGGTTTTCTCTATGGTAAAGAGCGATAATAGAGCAAGCGATTCTGACCGTGTTCTTCATACACTTTCTTTATACATAAGGGTCAAAATCGCGTGTCAAAATCAGGACACGCCGGCGCACGAGCGGCAAATGAGTGGTTAATACAATAATTTTCATTTGTAGGTACCTCACGTGTTTGAGAGTCAAATTATGGTTAATATAGTAAATTATTTCATGCGACAAGCCTACAATATGCAAAATCAACCTATGTTCATCTCTTTCAGACGCATAATATTCATCATGCTCTCTCCCTCACGTCAATGACCCAAACTGTCTTCAGAATCTGAAAACATTTTTACTCGACATAGTGTCATCTCGTTTATTGTATGGTATGATATGAAGAAGGCATGATATCGGGACATTTGATAAATTGACCCAACCAATCTTAGTGCGTGGGAAAGAAAGCTTCCATTTAAGACGTTAGATGTCACTGCTTGTCACTTCCTGCCATATCGTGGTACATTTAAAATATATTAGAATAATTCCAGTTGTTTTGATTTGCATAATATTTCATAGTGTGTTTACCGCCTTACTCATAATCGCAGAATAAGATAATACCACGGTAATACTTATTTATTTATTTATTTACAGACAAATAGTCCAATTAACAATATAACAATAACACGAAAAAAAAGAGAGATCACAATGAAAGGAGATTACATATAGATGAAGAGCATTGACAAAATACATATAATATAAAAGTACATAGAGAAGATAACTATAAGTAGCTTGAAGATGGATTTAAAAAGACTTTAAAAAAACCACATTGCGTAACGACTGCCGAAAGTCATTTAGGCTTACACCAAAAAATTCAATGCTTTGATTTGCGTTGACAAGTCTCGACATTCTGGATAAAGGAGAATGATATCCATAATTAGTAGAATGTTGATTGAGGAACAGCAATTCATTATTTCGGAGTCTACGGGAAGGAATGTTGAACTGGATGAGTTGTAACAAAGCAGGTGTGTCAGTAATACTGTTGATAATTTTGAAGGTGCATATTAGATCAGAGTCCTTTCTACGTTTTTCTAAAGAGGAAATGTTTAAAGTTTGTTCAATTTCATCATACGAGTATTCTCCTCTTTCAAGTCCTAACCTCCAGGAAATTCCTCGTAGGAAGCGATGTTGTACAGATTTGATGTAACAAATGTGGATAGCATAAAAAGGAGAACGGGTGAGGTGAAATTTGTATGACAATTTCACCTGAGGGACATGAAAACTTCTTAACCTGTCAAAGGCCCGCATATTCCAGGAAAAATACGGAAATTTCGTAACAAAACACGATTTTGAATTTTGAATTGAATGTTTTGTTGATTAATTTTGAGCTATTGTATATTTCATTGACTGAAACACGTTCCTAGAACAATAAACTATGTACCAAAACAAAATTACTTGCGTTAATTACGTAAATTAATAGGTTTTACGATGTTTTAGTCGAGGAACATGCATCAACTTTGACAGATTTTGCGGCAAATCTGACATTCTTATACCACCGATAAAATCATTTAAAAATATTCCGGGGTTGCAAGGTGAATGAAATTTTTACCCATCATATTGGGTAATGTTGGCGCAAGCGATTCTGACCTTGTTCTTCATACAAATTCTGTACATAGAAGGGCCAAAATCGCAGACAAACATGTTTTGTTAGAATTTTTTTCTCGCGCATGCGCACAATATGCGCGCGCCCGCGCGTCTCAGGCAAATAAGAGGTTAAGGCGGTTTCAATGTATTTGTGGTGTCGTTGATGTTATTTATATATGTTGCTACATTCAGTTTGTTTCTAATTTTCACAGTATCAGGCGACAAAGAAGAGCGGCATCACATACGCCATGATGCAGGCATCAGAAAATACGCGAGGGAAGAGGAAAGCCAAACAGAAGCCCGAGGGCACGGGGCCCCATGGAACTGATGTCATGGTAATCCAATTACCAAATTATTACTGCCCTTTTCCTTTTCGCTAGCCAGACTCGCTAAACTGCTTTAAATGATGACTGGTTCAAGGGTTCCACAGCGTTGCTTGAAATGACTTTGGGCTGTGTTGAGCGACCAGATCTGACCTATCTCTTTCCTTTTTCCACTTCCTCAACCTCACAACATACCTCAATTTGGGAATGATAGAGGATATTTTTACTGTTTTTTTTTATTCTTGAAAAAATTAATCATTTGAAATGTGCCATTTTCGATTTGCCGCCAAAACAACATCTTCCTTTTTATTCGTGAATTTGACGGCATTGACTTTAATTCCATCCGCTCATGAGGCAACTGAAAAAAAACCAGTCGGCAACTCAATCGTTATTCATAGGAAAGGAACTTCATTGGCGGTCCGCACACAGGCAACTTGTTAAAGACTGGTTTTCTAGTGCGATGCGGCGACTCGCAGTGCTAGTCGCCGCGGCCGGCGTGTTTCAGTTGCCAGGTTGACAGGTTGCCAAGGTTGCGCCTCACGCACGACCTGTCAAGTCGAGTAATTTGCGATTTGTCAGCAGGAAAATATCAATTTTGTTCAGGAGGTTGATAAATTATTATTATACTAGCAGACCCGGCCACACGTTTCTGTGGCTAACGAAACCTTTATAACCAAAGCCAACTGTGAAATCAAATTCACACTGCCCGTTTGTCAGCCCGCTGCCCCTTGGCCAGATATACCATATATTTCAACCAATTTACACAAAACCTTGACAAATTATATACCTAAAAACCTTCCTCATGAATCACTCTATCTATTGGTGAAAACCACATGAAAATCCATTGCGTAGTTTAAAAGATCTAAGCGCACAAACAGCGTGACCTACTTCATTTTATACCTAGTAAAGATAAAGATATTATGGTTGATAATTGATAAATTATTAATAAATTATATTTTTGTTAAAGAAGCTGATGTAATTAAAGAAATCGCAAAGTTGGGTTGCGCCGTGAATTGAGTTACTAACCAGTTTTCGGTTTCTCCATGAGCAAAGGCTTTTGAGCCAGACAACGTCAGTGCCAGCTGTCTTACCAGCCCTTACCAGCCCGTTGATGTTTTCTTCATCGTAATGAAGTAGCCAGATGGAACAGTTTTGGAATGCGCATCTTTAGATCATTTTAAAATCAATAATTATTATTGATTTTAAACTTGTGTACTGATGATTCAATCTTTTTTTGAAAAATTAACCCGATCGCTCATTGGTGGTTCGTGATCGGCTAAAAATCATTGGTTACTTCACGATTGACCCAGGATTATCTTGCATGTTCATAAGAGAAGCTTCGTTGGAGCTTGA
Organism: Limnephilus marmoratus; assembly: GCA_917880885.1. Taxonomy (NCBI): domain Eukaryota; kingdom Metazoa; phylum Arthropoda; class Insecta; order Trichoptera; family Limnephilidae; genus Limnephilus; species Limnephilus marmoratus. The sequence continues at coordinate 27,577,989 of OU862928.1, forward strand.
CTATCTTCCACCCTCTCCACATGCCCTGCTCAGCGAAGCCATCCCAAAATTGCTAATCTTATTATTGACGACTCGTCAAACAATCGATACATGTTGTACCATGTCTACCAGAACCCATTCATTTCCTTGTGTGAAACCACTTTGTCCGTAACAACTTGTTTATTTGCTATAACTTTGTATGTGTATTCTTTTGCAAGCATCATTTGGAACGGTCACGAAGTATTGACGCCCAGGTATTGAGTGTATATATCTCTTTCTTTTATTTTTGTTTTAAGCTGTCGTGTATGTCCCGTATACGAATAAACAATACCGCCGACGTAACGAAATAATTAAATGCATACCATATTATGTTAAATGAACTTGCAATGCTTATATTACATACATTATTTGGTTGCTTTGGGTTGGTATTGTTTATCATTTTGTTACTATTTGTGTTCTTTGTTTGATGTTTTGCACCTATATGACAGAATACTAAATGAACATCAGAGTTGTATATATATATATATAGTCTGCTAAAACCAATTTGATGAAACACAAAGACATGAAACACATATAAAAAAATATTTTTATGTGTGAAAATAATGAAGTTAAAGCTGTACATTGTTTTTAATGATGTAATTAATTAAATAGTTAAGTTAATCAAATTTTAATTAATTGAAAAATTCAGTTATTAATAAATGTTTATTATTCCGCAATACTCTTAACCCAGCCGAGACACAGGCTAATTTGTTCGCTTTTGAGAACAGCTCAAATAGGTCTCATAGAAATCTTTGTATCTCCCTTACTGTCACGGTGAGAAATATGGTCTAAACATCTCTCTTCTGCACTCCCCTTGGTTCTCTGAAGGTTCCATGAGGAAAGAGGACCTCATCTCCCCGCAACTCCTTGGTTCCCTGAAGGTCCCAGGAGGGAAGAAGGCTTCATCTGTCCTCTTCACTCCTTTTCAGTTTTTCTGTCCAGTTCCCTGAAGGCTCCACGACGGAGAGTCCACCTCCCTTTAGTTCCCACGAGGGAAGGCCCCACAAGGGAAGAGTCCACTCCCCCTTGGTTTCCTGAAGGCCTCACAAGGGAAGAGTTCACGGAGCTGGCTTCAGCTCTCCTCTCCTCGGGTTCTCCTCTTAGTTCCTCTTGCAGGCCCCATGAAAGAAGTCCGAGGAGGTGGCCTCACCACTCTGAGGTTCCCCAAAGGCCCGTAGTTTTCGAATGGTTCAATTTTCGTCCCAAGAGTATCTAACGAAATAGAAGGTCCACTCCAGCACAGCCCCGAGTGCTGGAGTAAGGTCTAAATACTCTGAGATGCGACCTTGTTTCTCGGAGGCACTTCAGGCTCGGTGACACTATTCCCCAGGACATTCAGCGTGAGCATGGTGGCTTACACCTTGGCTCGGGATGGCTATTGCAGGTTGTGTTTCCGCTCCCTGAGCTATGGGTTCGCCACACTCCCAACGCTCCTGCGACTATATAAGCATTCAGACTGTAGATCCATTGTGCTATCTTCCATAATTTACCTTATTTCTTAAACAGCATTATGTACTAAATTTCACCAGAATTGTCTTTGGATGTTTGTCCTTGCTCCCTATAAACTTTGGATTTTTTTAAATTAAAAATTGAAAGACTTTGTTCATTAAATCAATGTATTAAACTAGTTGAAACTGCAAGACCCCACTAACACATAATATTGTTTGAATTTCAGCCGTCCGAAGCTTCCGAGACACAGATCCAGCTCCCCGGGCTCACGGATTCAACGGAGTCAGAGGCCCTTGAAAGCGGCCCTCCCAGCAAACGACAGATGGTAGACATCGAGGAGTAACCACACCCTCTCTGCAGTCATCACATGGTGCTGTCACCAATCAAGGATTACTTTTTTTCAAAAACGTTGAAAAAACAAGTCCAGTATTTGTCTCAATCTGAAGGGAACAATCGCCAGTTCAAGATCTGTTATGACATTTAGTTATTTTACCGTTTGACTCGTGTCAACGCTACGTACGGAAGGAAAGTGCATTGAAGAAGTAAAAAAGTTAATGGTAACATTTTTCGGTTGTTTTAGGACTACTAGTCAGTGTCGCCGATAAGACAAGAATTTTTTTTAACAATTTTTTACAAAAATCTCATGTTTTGCTGGTGATTTCTCGTAATAATATGTTCCAACTCATGTTTTACTGGTGATTTTTCATAATAATATGATCCAACTCATGTTTTACTTGTGATTTCTTGTAATAATATGATCCAACTCATGTTTTGCTAGTGATTTTCACATAAGAACATAGTCCAACTCATGTTTTGCTAGTGATTTCACATAAAAATACAATCCAACTCATGTTTTACTGGTGATTTCCCGTAATAATATGTTTTACTGGTGATTTCTCATAATAATAATATGATCAAACTCGTGTTTTACTAGTGATTTTCACATAAGAACATAGTCCAACTCATGTTTTGCAAATGATTTCATATAATATTACGATCTAACTCATGTTTTACTGGTGATTTCACATAATAATACGATCCAACTCATGTTTTGCTGGTGATTTCACAAACAATATGATCCCACTGAATGTTTTCCTCGTGGTTCCTCCCAAACTACGACTCTAAACTAAAAAAGAAGCGTGCTTTGCCTTTAATAATACGAACTAAATCAAATCAAGTTGTGCTCTAGTGTAGCCCTGTTTGAATAATGTGTTCAGATTTCGAAAAGGTCCACATTATTTTTTTTACTTAACATTTTAAAAATTCAACAATTTTTAGATTGAGAATGATAACCTGGCAAAATCCATGAAATTAATAATCAAATGATACGAACCGGTAGAACTACAGTGAAACCTTCTAAACCTGTGGAAACCATGCCCTGCAACAAGGAAATTATGCAAAGCATCACTGCATCACTTTGAAATTAATGTTTTGTGGATTAATTTTGAGCTATCGTATATTTTATTTACCGAAACACATTCCTTGAACAATAAACTGTGTTTCAAAAGAACATTACTTACGTTAATTTGGTAAATTGATAGGTTTTACGATGTTTTTGTCAAGTATCACGCATCGGACTTTGATAGTTTGAATCGCTGCAAATTTGACATCCAAATTCCACAGATAAATCATTTAAAAATAATCTGGTGTCGCCAGGTGAATGAAACTTTTGGCTATATCATGAATGATGTTGGCGCAAGCGATTCTGACCTTGTCCTTCATACAAATTCTTTATACATAAAGTTCAATTTCGCATTAAAAAAAAAAATCGAAATTTGTTCCACGCGTCTCCGGCAAATAAGAGGTTCACCCATCAAAATCCAGGAAAAATACGGAAATTTCCTAACAAAACACCATTTTGAATTTTGAATTGAATGTTTTGTGGATTAATTTTGAGCTAAAGTATATTTTATTGACCGAAACACATTCCTAGAACAATAAACTATGTACCAAAACAACATTACTTGCGTTAATTACCTAAATTGATAGGTTTTACGATGTTTACGTCAAGTAACACGCATCAGACTTTGACAGAAAGAATCACGGCTAATTTGACATTTTGATGCCACAGATAAAATCATTTAAAAATATTCTGGGGTTGCCAGGTGAATGAAATTTTTGCCTATGTCATGGGTAAATGTTGGCGCAAGCGATTCTGACCCTGTCCTTCATACAAATTCTGTACATAGAAGGGTCAAAATCGCAGACGAACATATTTTTTTCGAAATTTGCACAAACTGCGCGTGGATTCGCGTCTCCGGAAAATAAGATGTTAAGAGGGTTTCACTGTATTGAGTTTTGTTTTAATATGACTCCTGACTCGTACAAAATTATCACATAAAATTTGCGCTTAATAAATTTATGTTCAAGTTCATCTGCTAATGTTATGAATTTTCTTATCCAAAAAATGTTTTAGGGAGTAATCGATTGCAAAATGGCAGTATTTTCCGCCAGGTTAACATTCTCATGTTTGCAACTCAATAAATTAAACATTTGAAAACGTTTTTACCAAATTTACAAATTAAATCTATTTCTTTTGATACTTCTGATTTGCCCTATGGTACTTATATACAAATATATTTTAAAAAATTGCTACAATCAACGGTGATATTAACTCGATATGAGTGGATATCCGGGTTTACACGGCGCCAATGTGTTTAGCGTGGACTCCCGTAAAATACGGCTGTATAATTTTTGTCTAAATGCAAAATGAAAATTTTCGCTGTGTTGATTTATAATTAGAAGTGGGCGATGTGAATTAGAGTGATCAGGAACGGATAGGTGATTATCCCTGCGATAATTGAATAACTTATAAATATTATGCTAGTTCTGAAAGGTCCAACAATGATGTTTACATTTCACAAAACATACATCTGTTACTAAACTAAAATGTTATAAAATATTTATCGGTCTTCAGTAACAGAATCTTTTAAAATGGGTGTAACGATCTCGGTAACAATGTCCTAAGTCAATCAATCTGACCAGATCTGAATAGCCTGGTACTTCCTTTTTCCCATATCCCCTTCCCCATTCCCTTCAACCCCACAACATACCCACTGGCTCCTGGCCTTTGGAACTCTTGTGCGGTATTCACATAAGAGAATTTTTGGGTTATTATTGTGATTTAATTTTGGTTTGTTATACTCTGTTGTGCTAACCCCTTTAGCCAACGTTTCGGACAAAGAAGGTTTTTCGACCGTTTTGCGTAAAGAAGAAGGTGGCCACAACGCAACGTAATATCTCAAAAATAAATCGTGATAATTCTTCGCGAAAATCGTAAATCATATCATTTTCAGGTTATGTACAAAACACGAACAATTGTGTGATTTTTTTTTTATCGCATCTTTATTGCAAATTAATGTCTCTTAGGTGTGGCAGTTTGTAATAATACAGTGAAACTTTCTCACAAGATTTTTCAAGAAACTGAAAAACTGTTTATTTTTTTTTTAATGTAATGTGATTACCACGTAAGAATCTAAATGCCCAAAGCCAGTGGGAGGACTATGGCATCCCCAATTATACGTATGTTTTGAGAAAGTGTCAAGAGGAAAAAGAAGATCGAAATGTTTACTACATTTCGATTAAAAAAAACTTACATATAAGTTTCAAATTGAGTAATTTTTTTATTTCAGTTTTCAAAATAATTTCTCAATTAGAAAACATTGTTCGCTTCGGTTTTACTGTAATTTTTTTCTCCCGCCGTCAAAAAGCGATTATTGTTACAATGATTTTAGGGCATGTGACATTATTTACGCCCTTCAAAATGATTTTTTTATTGAAGTAAACACTGAAGAAGTATAATGGTACCGACAACATTGCTCAGAAGTGGGTGTTTTGTGAAACGTTAGCATTCTTGTGGTGAGTCTGGGCTGAGAGAATGGTATGGGCAAATGAGCAGCGCGTTTTATAATATTTATATAAACATAAGGTATACTTATATTGACTTTCTGATTAAAACGTGTTTGGTGATTCCTCGATAATGATTCAATTCATTATTCTTCCTAATATAAGTATCCTTTCTGTCCCCTATATTACTTTATTTTCATTTAATTTTATTGAATCACACAAATGCATACATTGTCTGTGTCTATTCTATGATTTAAGTGAATATTTTTCATTTTATGCGAATACTATGGAACGTTTTTACATCATGATTTCTACACGTAGATCTTTTACTCCCGTTAGTTCATGAAACGAAATTTTATATCAAAGATATTGGAATCATTATTTTTATTTTCGAAACATGTATTGGCAATCAAATTGATGCTGCGTATTTTCAAGTTACTTGTACGTATTGCACTCCCACAGCTATACTGCCACATGGGGGCATACATTAATTACATGAGCATTTTTTTGTCCAATCTAGACTCCCCCCCCTTGGTGAAATTAAGTGAGATTTGGTGCGACCCCCCTCCCCATCACGTGAGATTCCGCGACCGTGGAAATAGTGCATAGGTTTTCAACAAGTATAATCGTGACAGTGGCCGTATTGACCTCAACGGGGGAGGTGTAGCGGGATACCGGCTGGGATTTTCAGCAGACGAAATTTAGGATAAAGTTGACCTGAGATAACAACATTACTTGCGTTAATTACGTAAATTAATAGGTTTTACGATGTTTTAGTCGAGGAACACATATCAATTTTGACAGCTAAAATTCGCTGCAAAAATGACATTTCTATGTCACAGATAAAATCGTTTAAAAATATTCTGGGGTTGCAAGGTGAATGAAATTTTTACCCAACTTATGGGGTAATGTTGGCGCAAGCGATTCTGACCCTGTTCTTCATACAAATTCTGTACAAAGAAGGGCCAAAATCGCAGACGAAGATTTTTTGTTAGAATTTTTTTTGAATTATTTTCTCGTGCTTGCGCACAATACGCGCGCCCACGCGTCTCCGGCCGGTCAGAGGTTAATGAGATTTTACTAGAGCCCCCCCCCCCCCCCCCCCCCCCCCCTATTTGAGCTCACGTAATTAATGTATGCCCCCCATTTCAAAATATGCCAGACTGATATAACGTTTTATAGTATACACTGATTTGGCAATCATTCAAGCATAGAAAAATGCTGTAAGAGTGCGAAATGTGACTTGTTCAATCATTAATCGTAAGCGCTTCTCCGGAGATGGATCAATAAAATTGTCAATATTTACGACATTGATGCGATTGACATTTGCAACTCCCCATTGATGGTAGATTGACAGGTATTTTGAGCGGCATAGATAAGCGCCATTGACGCAACGTAATGATTGTTTCGCTGTGCGATTGACAATCATTTCATCAATCCAATTGCTCTATCTATCGAGCCCTTTGAAATTCAGTTTCATTGCAGAACGAGATTAACGAGTCAAATGCCGGAACATTTCGCGGAACTTCGCGAAAAAACACTAAAAAACCACCACTTTGAATTTTGAATTGAATGTTTTGTTGATAAATTTTGAGCTATTGTATATTTTATTGACTGAAACACGTTCACAACACAATAAACTATCCACTAAAATCACATTACTTGCATTTATTACGTAAATTAATAGGTTTTACGACGTTTTAATCGCGATACAAATACATCGCGATAATGATAACGACCGTTAATTTCGCGGTAAAATCTGACAGCGCATTGTCATGGAAGAAATCGTTTTATAAATAATCCAGTGTGGCAATTCGAGTGAAATCTTTAACACTACCTAGAGTAATGGTGGCGCAAGCGATTTTGACACTGTTCTTCATACAAATGTCGTACATATAAGGGTCAAAATCGCAGACCAAAAGTTTTTCAAAGACAATATTATTCAAATATTTGAATTATTTTCTGCGCCTGCGCATTAGGACCCGCGCGCCGGCGCGTCTCCGGCATTTGACCGGTTAATTGTATCGATTGTCCAAAGTTATAGAAAGTTTACCACTTTATTCGCAAACTATTAAATATTGAAGTTCCCTCAATCGCACTTCAATTGCAAATAATGTCAATCACGTAAACACATTGACATTGATTGTCTCCGAGGCGCTTTAACTTAATGTTATAAAAGACTTGCTTTATTCCAAAGCAGTGCTTTTATCTCAAAAGAATCACAAAATTTATTTTTTATAACATAAACTGAATACTACAAATTATTTATTTACAATCACGCTTACTTTGTGGAAGCCAATGAATTACAATCAGTCAATCCGCCAGTTCCATAGTATGAATCAATAACAATAAGTAGTGATTACTGAATCCAATCATGTCTGAACATGAAGTGACAGAATGAGCGCCTTACAAATGTGTAAATTATTTTTGTTCTATTTTTGTGTTTATATATTGTATGAATAAATTAAGAAATGATGTCGACTGTCAAAATACTATTAATAAACTTATTCTTTAGCTGAACACTTCTCTTTCTCTCTGTTCTAAACCATGTTCTCTCCTAATCCTCTCCACACTGAAATGTTGCTTGGGTCTAGCAGTTAAAGTCCTCTTCTAAGATAGAAGATCACACCCAGAATAACATATTTACGGTGTTTGATTTTGAAATGATAAAATGCATAGTTCCTACTGGGATGTCATTTATTCAGCACCTACCCTCCCTAACCATATCACCTTGCTGAATAAAGCATTTGAAAATAGAACATTACAAGACTGAATCGAAGTGCATTTGGTTGTGAAAAAACTAATACCTCGAGGTACTGCGATCTATGACGTTACATACTATTAGACGAGGGGTAGAAATCTCAAAGTGGGACTCGATATCTAGTACTTTAGTACTAAACTGCTACGCGTCGAGTAAGGTTGCGTCTTACCAGCACATACCAGTAAGTAAATTGCATTTTTAAAAGCGCCAAAATGCCCTCCTGTGTGATGAGAAAATGTTTCAATTACACGGAAAATAATAGTAAAGGCGATTGAATAACATTTCATTTGTAAGTACACGCAAATTACTTAATATTATCGATTATTATAAATATTACAATTAAGTTTCACGTTTCCCGCTCGCGGTTTTACACGTCATTAGAGAAAATTCAAGTCCTACTAAAGTAAAGGGTCTGGACGCGCAACAGCCAAATTTCTGTTGCTAAGTAAACTTCACTGTTTTAAGGTAGACTAATCAGCCTGAACACTCTGTTTATTTGTTTGCTTGCGGTAAAACAACACATAAATCAGTAGTTCTAACAAGTATTGATGACAATCGCCACCATTTGAAAACTGTCGTTGCCCTATTGTATTTATTGTATAGCTCGACATATCAAACTCCGACAGGCAGCCGGACCTTTTATTCTAGTGGGCCTCAAGAAAAGGAGACAGCGAACGTTCCATCAAAAAGTGACAAGCAATACCCTGCCCGCTCATGTATCTATGTCATTCATACACACACATTATTTGATTGTCTATCTTTATCACAGGAATAAACTTTTGAATTAAAAAATGATACTGAAAATCGCTGAAAACAAAAGAGTGTTCCTTACTTTCCACATTATATTCTGAGTATATGACACTATGGCGAGTCTATTTATTTATATAACGTCATGGACTGCGACGGACTAATATAACTTACATTTGTGATTGTGTTGTGTTCGGCTGCTCAGAGGTAAGTAATTATTGGTTATCTCTACCTCCTTGTCATCCATTATCTTCCCATACACATATAATCACTCAATTCTAGCAAACACCTTGTCGTTTTTGTTTCGTTTCCTTTACAGTCCATTTATTGTTGCATTTGAAGTTGAAAAACAGTTTTAGATGCAACGGTATGGTACAGTAGACAGTATCACCCTGGTGAAAGACCACCACTAACCCGTAGGGGAACCGGCAAGAAACTTCAATAAATTAAATTTTATTTTTGCCTTTAACTAATCCAGTAGAAGTAATATCCAAAGGCAAATTGAATGTTTAAGGTCGGCACTGTAATAGGCCACTTGCATCAAATTTTTTTCCGGTTTAGGCAAATATTCTAAGACATTCTGTATTTTTATTTTTTTTTTAATCGTATTTTTGAAACCCTGGGGATTTTTTGAAAATTTCAATCCGATAAATCAGACCATTTTTTATAAACCGGAAAGACGGGACATAATTTTATAGGTGTGAAAAAACGATAATTACATAGCCGAAAATCATGTTTAAAAAAAAAGAACATTTTCCACACGAATGGCACAGGAGAATAACGACGCATACCAAAAATATTACATCTCATAAATATTTTTTTTCCTTGATCCATCTTATTGACCATAAATCATTATAATGAACAGCGTCTATATTACTAAATTCAATGTAATATACTTGTACTTGTAAATTATAATTATAATACGAATATTATAAAATTTAATTTTGTTAAAATCAGCACCATAATCATTATACCTCTAAAACACGTACCGACATCATCTGCACGTTCTGAAGAGAACCCCGTAGATCATTAAAAGTACGGGGTTCTCTTCAGAGCATCTGTCAAAAAGTGAAACCAAATGATAAGTTCGCAGAGAACAAACAATAAATCTAGTGAACGAATTCAAAAATTTGCCTGAAATCAAAGTGATGCCATATAAAAAAATAAATCAGTGTGGAATTTTAAAAAAATAATAGGAACATTTTCGGAGACGGGACATTTTCATGTAGTGACGTCACAAGCCTAAATAATGGATTTATTTATTTAAAAATAACAAAAACTGTACATTTCTAAACAATTTTACTAACATTTTCTTAATCTTAGTAAAAAGATCTATCCACATGATTTTTTCAAAGTCGTTATGAAATCCATGCAAGTGGCCTATTGCATTGCTTTAGATCATGCATAGGCATGATTCTTCAATACTGCAAATGCAGGGCTCTGGCTTCAACACCTCCTTTGAAGAGTCATTAAAAGTGATGAAAAAATTGGTTAAATAAGTAAGTTAGGTTAGGTTATGGGCTTTTTTTTCTTTTCTTTTTTCATAACTTTTAATGACTTTATATATTTTTTTTTTTATTTTTTTTTATTTCATATATTTTTTATTAGTAACAGATATTTGGGTTTTTTTTGGCTACCACACTAGGCTAAGCCCGTGTTGTGGTAGTCGTACATTTAATATTTTAACATTTCAAAAAATATTAAGAAATACTTAAAACTAAAGAGAAAAAAAAAAGACCATATTTTAAAGAAAAGTAAAAATGAAAATTCAAATTCAAATTTTGAAATACAAAAATTAATAATAAAAATTAAATGTTAAGAACTCAAGTGTTCTGTATAAATTAAAACATATAATTATATAAATCAAAATTAAAAACATATATAAATTTAGTGAAAAACTAAGAGAAAAAAATAACAACATTTTAAAGTAAAATAGAAATACAAATGGAAATTAAAATTTTGAAATGCAAAAATTAATAATTAAAATGTAGTGTTAGAACTCATGAATTCTTTAAAGTGCGTTAGTCCCCTTTCAAAAATCCAATGTTGTACACGTGTTATAAAAAGAGAATTAGAATTACTTGACTTTATGTCAGTACTCAGAGCATTATATATTTTAGGAGCGATGAACCAGAATTGTCGTTGAGCGAATGAGGTGTTAGTTTTTGGGACCACGCAACCCAGAACGCACGCATATGGAACCAATTTATATATTACTAGCAAACCCGGCCACACGTTGCTGTGGCTAGCGAAACACAACGCCATTACCCAATCTTTATAAAATCCACACCACCCGCTTGCCAGCTGCCCGCTGCCTGAATTGAATATTTGAATTTATCGGCTTTTCTCTACTATAATAAGCGTGTATTATACATATGAACTAATTATACAATGCTTGCAATGCAACACTGGATATTTGAAAAGGGAAAATCAAATACCTACTTACTCTAGGACATCTATTTTCCAATTTCTTCCATAGAACGAATTTCAAAAGTGACTATAGTACGGCCCGCCAGCCATTTTAAATTGCACAAAAATATGTTTTCTTTGAATTTCTCGGCTTTTCTCTAATATAATTTACATGTATTATACATATAAACATTCCTCTTCAATCACTCTATTGGTGAAAACCGTATGAAAATCCGTTGCGTAGTTAAAAGATTAACGCGCACATACATTTTGAGCGACTTCATTTTATACTATGTAATGATTTCACACCCGAACATATTTACAGTATAGTACAGTAGACAGTATCACCCTGGTTAAAGACCACCATTAAGAATCGAAACAGTCTTAGCTGTGTTTGGTGGCCAGATCTGAATAGTCACCTTCCTCTTCCCCTCCTCACTCTCTTCAGTCTCACAAATATTTTACAGATTCTGGGGAGTTGGGACTCTTATTGCAATTAATTTTTATATTGTTATGCCGTGTTGCCCTTCCTCCTTTAGTCAACTAATTTTCGGTCAGCTTACAGTGTCCATCACCAGGGCAGATATACACTGAGATCACTGTAACGCTATGCGAATCGTTGGCTAAAGAAGGAGATAGTGCAACGCGGCATAGTAACCCAAAAATGCCAATCTCAAATCAGATCAGTTTGAACTCTTGTTTGGTGTTCAAATAAAAACATGTGTTTAAAAACAAATGGGAAATCTTTTTTTATGGATTCCCTTCTCTTTGGAACATGTCGGTTAAGCAAACTGGATTTGTTTTATAGCATTTGAAAGTGCTCTGAAGAACTTAAGGCGATCAATAGTCCAGGAAAAAATCGAAATCAGAAATCACGCCCCTTTATGGGAGGAGTTTAAAAATACTTGAGAAAGAGCTTTTGGAAAGGTTGGAAAAGGTATTTGAGATTTTTTTTTACAGGTCGATTTCGTAAAGGCCCGTAAAAAACATTAACTCCTTTTTAACGAATTGTTTATTGTAATAAAACAGAAATTAAAAATTGATTTCACGGAACAAAGCGACGCGGAGCCTAACGTCCGTTCCCCGCTCCGTCCAGGGCGTAACTGATAAAAAAATGAGTGCGACAAGTATGTAGTCCTTCGGTGGACGGCACAGGGCTCACTTTGAAGAACCCAATTCGTCGACTAGCGGCCGTATTATAAAATAACAATGCGATAATGCATATTTTAATTTATTTTGTAGAGTTTGCACGTAAATATCAATTTTTTTGTGATTATTATAAAAGAAACTGAGTTTGCCACATTATACAATAAAACCGTAACAGAAAATGGGTTTATAAATAGGAGAGTTTGGACTTGAAAGTATTTTTTAAAGACCTTATACTTTATTTTTTTCTAGGCTTATTAAAAGACTTGTAAAAAAATTGACCGATATTTTTAAGGGCCAAGATATGTTCTACACGCAGTATTTAATCGAAGCATCGATAATACTTCTAAGTGATCAAATTTTCAAAACAAAAACATATGATTTTGCCTTATTTAGTATGGCTTCATCTTAAATCGTTGATCCATTTGTCATGATATAGCGCTTTACATACAAATTTTTTACATTTGTGTGACATTTCCCACACTACAATGAGTTATTTTTACAGTGCTTTTTTTATGGAACAACTTGCCGGCTTCTGTGTTTCCTCCGTCCTACAACACAGGTCTCTTCAAGACCCATGTTCACTCCTTCCTCTTCTGCATATGGAATCATCAAAAAGAAGGAATCTTCAATATCTTCTTGTTTCAAAACCTAGGTAGGGATAGTGAAAATAGTTCAATGAAATAATAACACTTTCATAAATATATTTATCTTTATTAATTCTAAAAGTAATCCCCTTTACAACACTTCATCCATCCACATAATATATCACATTGTCTTGACACATACAAATTACTGTTATGAATTGGCTCAAAATAATAATCGTTAAAAGTCATTATTTGTTAAACACCAAAAACTAACCAATGCAATACTTAGTTTACATATATAATAAGAATACTTATAGAAATTGTTGTGTCTCCCTTACTATCATGGTGAGACATAATATGATCTAGAAGGTGTTAGAAAGAGAAAACACCATGCTTTATATTCATATCAAAAAGTTGACCAAAGATGGAAAAAAAAAACACAGATCTATAAAACCAAAGTACACTGATCAGATAATCCTTAGTAGTGTTATCAGTGCCGATTTTCGACTCTTCATTGCATACATCCATTGTGTGTTTAAGAATTTCGTTATTTGAAATTGTTTGTGTAATTTCAGCAGAAGTAAGGAAGAATTGAACTTACTTCGGCCACCGGACATGCCTAAAATACGCTTCTTCTAGCTTATCTCTCCATTGCATACATAGTTTTTATGTTCAAGTGTGTCAAATATTGGTAATAAAATTCTTACCAGGCGTGAAGTTTGCTACAATAATATCTTTGCCTAGTTAGATAAGAGAGCAATATAAAAATGTAGTAATTCTAGGAAAAATCAAAGGTCAGCCAAAAAAGTTGATTCTAAACTAATTAGTGGATTTTATTCTTAGTTTCTTTAATTGGTGTAAATACAAGTGTCTATGGTATGGAGAGAAAATACATTTGAACCTGTGGCGTGTGCGAGCACCATAGAAAAAACTTTCCAAGTGCGCAAACCGATCGCGATGCCCGATGCTAGCCTTATCGCTTGTATAAAATTAGGATTTATCAATATTTTTTGTTACAAATGCATATAAAATTAGGATGAATATGAATTTTTAAACATTGTAGTTTATTGACTACGCAAGTTACATGAAACCATTAAATTTAACGTAGAAATTAATAGGTGATAACATAGGATCGAAAAAACAAATCAAATGCAGTTTACAAGCGGTAGAAGCGAAACTTTACCTAAACAATCTCATCCAATAGGAGCCTTGAAAAGTGTGGTCATAATCAAAGCAGCCAATGAGCACAGACCTAGCGTCATGTATCAACCAATAGGAGCATTGAAAAGTGAGATCATAATCAAAGCGGCCAATGAGCGCAGTTTGATGCTTCACAGGTGCTGCAATGCGTCATTTCCGTTTCATCCGAATTCCAAATGACAACGGGCTAAAGAAGTTTAACTTCAAAAAGATGATATACAACGTGTCCGGAAACTCGTAGTACAAGCGGGAAACTGGTGAATCTACATCACATAGAGAACCCAAAAAACTTATTTTTTTCGATCTAAGCATTTCGATTTTAATATTATTTTTTTTCTATTTTTCCATTTTTTCGGCAACTAAAGGGTTAAAAAAAATTTTGAGCCCGGTTTACCCTTCGTGGCATTTTATAAGACATTACACAGCTGAAATCAACCCCCTAGTGAAAGTTTTTTTTCAAATTTAACCAAAAAAATTCCAACTTCGGACCCGATTTACTCGAAAACGAAAGCTCAAATCAAAAAAAGTTAAACCACAAAATCGACTCCAAATGTGATGTGGATTCTCCAGTTTCCCGCTTGTACTACTATTTTCCGGACACCTTGTATTACTGAAATCAGGACGAAAGGTAAAAAAATCATTTCATTTTCTAGTTTTTTTCTTCGTTTGTATTGCAAGAAAACACTTTTGTCTAATAAAAAGTATTGTTTTACTATTAAAATAATTAGATATTGCACCCTAGGCTTGCAGCACTCACAAAACAAACTGCCATCTTGAATAAATCACTTGAAATGAATATTTTTGTCTAAAACTCTGGTGGTGTGAATTTGAACTTCATTGGCCAATAAGAATGCTCTATTTCACTGGCCATATCTCTGAACCAATCATAATTTAGAACGAAAGTCCTGTTTTCTACCAATCAAAGAAATGCACCAGTACTTATCTAGAACTCGGATTCGAGCGGGGCACATGCAACAGAGCAAAATTTAAAACTCGGATTCGAGGGGCACATACTCCAAGGGTTAATGGCAGCAACTAGAGTGAAACAAAACATTATAACGATGGAAAAAGAAAAATTAATAATGTTAGAAGTGTGATCTAAACTAATTCGAAAGAAAAGAGATTGTCGCCAATTTGTATACTTAAGACCTTTTGACTCCTAGACTCCAACAGTGGCGCTCATGACTTTTTACTGTGCTAATGTATACTACACACCAAACTTTAAGACAGGCCTGAACATGGTATGATTCATTCTCGCGCAGTTACTGACTTAACAATGAACTTAGTAAGCGAGAGATACATGCGACAGAGAAAGGCGTGGGTGGGGGGGCATGCCACTTTTTTGATCTTAAACTCGCCTATTGCGACGATTTTCAATCAACATCAGGCGGGTGTTAAAGTTTTGCCTGTACTACGCTAAGTTTTGAAAATATAACTATGTATTGATGTTTTATCTGAAAAGGTTTTTGTAAAAATTTCAGTTCACCCTCATTTATAATAATTGTAGGGAATGTGCTAGTGTAGTTAGTGTTTAGGTAACACATGTCCACCAATGGATAAATTCTATTAGTCATAAAATAACAAAGGAGTAAATCACCTGAGTTTGTTATCAGAAATAATTGGTTGATCTTGTGACAATAACATGCCTAATAAGTTAATACCATAGACAATAGAAACAAAAGTAAATTTGACATGGAAGCGTGCCGGCTATCGCTGATCTATTACCAAACTGCAGGGACTATCAAAGCGTGTTATGCATTTGCTTTGTAGATAGAGATAAAGGCGAGGCAACGCTTTATGTAGATGAGATTTGAAACAGTAGGGAGTGAACGATGTTGGCAACACGCATTGTGCAATGGCTCATGGCCCATATCCTTTGTTTCTTTTATCTATGGTTAATATGTACCAAACAAGAAATTCCATAACTCTGTTATACTAATTAGTAGCTATTGATTATTGATGAAAATATGAAGAATTTTTTTAGGTAACTATTAAATTTAATTAATTAATGGCAAAGATATACAATATTATCTTTTAAAGCCTGTTACAGTTTTATTTAGGTCATTGAATATAACATCCAGAGACATTTGCTAGTTTTTAGATTTTATTAGCTCTTAAACTAAATGTGCTATTTAAAATATAAAAAACATATTAAAAAAATTACATCTACAGGTATCAATTAAAACTAAATTTAAATAAATGAGATGTTCTATGAAATTTTACCATTTATAAGAAATTAGATCATAAGATGAAATGAAAATATTTCAAAGTTACCTATTTCTTATACTTTTCATGATTTAAGTATCAATTATTATTTTAATTTTTAAACATTAAATAATATTTGTAGTTTTTATATAAGAGTGGCCTCGGGTAATTATGATGTTTTGGAATCAAACTGATATTTGCTTCGTAACAATTTATGTAAGGTGGTGAAATACTCAAGTTCAAATCTCTAGCAGGCATGTCTTACACCATTCAATAGTTTTTAGCGGAAAACATTTTTTTCATTTTACATTTGAAATAATTGGGGAACACAACTCCAGAGGCTGGGACCCCTTAACAGGAACACCTAAAGGCGCCTAGGACAAGGGAAAAAAGATGCAATAGCTAAGATAACAGTAAACGACTTCAAAAGTGATGAAGAAGATGCTATAGCTAAGATAACGGTAAATGACTTCAAAAGTGATGAAGAAGATGCAATAGCTAAGATAACAATAGCACAATTTTATCCATCCTGGAAGAGGCATACACAATAGGTTTACAACATCTGCCTATATTGTATTTTAAGATACTTTGGAAGATGTTGCTCGTCAAACTGAGGAACTCTTGGTGAAGTGTTTGGCAGGAGAAGCAGAGGAAGGTCACCAAAGCGCTGGAGTGACCAAGTATCATTAGCATCCAGTACTTTGGTGTCCTTGGCTCTCCACCATTGAAATTGGAGTGGTGGTCACTATCCTCAGCAATGAGCAATTGACTTAGAAGAAGCTAAGATAATGTCACAAAAAGCAGACACAATCAGTATGAAGTATGAAATTCTACGAAAAATCTTCAGACCTTCACCAGAGAATGGATCTTACGGGATAAAGGTCAATCATGAACTCTAATGGATCGTGAGACCATTGTAAGGTTCTGCATGTCCCAAAGACTGCAATTTGCTGGATATGTGGAAAGAATGTCAGATGATTCGAAGCCGAAACTTGTGATTCTGGGGGTGCCCCAGTGGAAGACTGAGGAAGAGGTGAATATTTGTGGAAGAGGTGGATTGTGGAAGAGGATTGGAACAGGACGGGGAAGACTGAGGACTGGAGGTGAATGGCGAGGGTCAGCAGTCAGTGGAGGAGTCCAAATTCACATTGGAATGATAAGCGCCTTGATGATAATGAGAAGACGATCAATTAAACGAGGCTACTCTTATAAAACAATTAACATTACCACTAAACATAACCTCGAAATAGCATCTGAATTAATCCACCTGCAGCTTCCTGAAGCTGCCGATGACACCGGTACCTAGCTCGTCCTTCATGTCGCTGTCCAGCTTGATGGTGCTGTCGATATCGATGAACATATCATCCAGGGCCAGCACCGACTCTCGGCAGTCTCGGAGCCGCTTCTTCAGGGCAGCAATCATGTCAGCCATGGGAACCTCGCCTCCGTACTCCTTGGGCAGGATGGAGGGGTCAATCTTCTCCTTCATCTCGTCAGCTGTTTTGTGAAGCTGAAATATTTATTAAACAATCAGATTATTTACGAACAAGGGAGATAGGCAATGAACTATAACCAGAATAAAACTGCCAATGTCGTTAACCCATACTACTGCAAATCGTATTTACACACAGTAGCGCCCACCTTCTACCTACACACCAAACGCACATCTTTGATTGCATAGCCTAGTAAAACCCACAACCAAGTAAAAGCCCAGCATAAACCCAAGTAAAATAAATTAACCGCTTTGACAGGTTTGTGCAATATAATAAAAAAGAACATCAGAAATGAACATCTTTTATATAGATTTGAAGAACGTTCTAGTTCATCTCAATTCCATGTCGCCCATCCATTCCCTACTCCCCACCGCCCACACGAAATCAGCGCGATCGGTTCTCAATCCTCAAATGGCCGGCCGTGTTGTACTGGTGTGATGAGTTATATAATATAAAGTCAACCAGTCCTAGTAAAATATGAAAATATTCATGACTGATATTTAAACTGCCACTTTTCTTTGAATTTTTTTTGTGAATCACATTTTTTTATTCTATCTGGAAAAATGTTGTAAAGTCTTGGTATCTGAAGTTTGGTTGACCAAAAATAGTATGCGTTATGGGAATTTGTTATAAGTCTTTGTTATTGTTTCGAGTATTCAAAACTTTTTCATAGTATTTATGTATAGATGAGTGAGGATTGTTATTACATATATGTATCTGCCGAATGTCAAACACGTAATTCATAAACGTAATTAGAGGTAGCCTAAGGATTAATTTTATAATACTTTTTTTGTGCCTTTATGATTGGGTCTAGTGCAGTTGCAGTGCCACCTCCCCATGCTATGATACCATACTCAATAATAGATTGACAGACTGCAAAATAAATAATTTTAAAGTGTTTTAAGTCGAGAAAGTTTCATATCGTTCTGAAAAAGAGCATGGTTTTTCTACTTTTGTTTGCAATTATTTGAGTGTGAAGATTCTATTTGAGATATGGATCAATGGTCGAGGTTCATCTGTGTAGTCCGCTCAATGCAGGGACACTGACAACATTAATCTACATCTACATCATCTATGTGTGTATTATTTAATATCTACATTTACAAGTGACTGCAGCCAGTGGAGAGCATGTGAGGAGTAGGCTATATGTTGTACACAGTGATGACATTAATGAATATGAATTACTTACCATGATTCTGTTCTTTAGCTTGTCACTGAGGACGGAGACTGCAAATACCACGAGCTGATTGGCGTAGGAGGGTATGTTCACAAAGTGTGTTTCCTTGTGTCGCATAGGGGTGGAGTTCTGAAACAAACAAACACATTTTTTTTATTTTTCACCTTTTACAGAAATTATAGCAAAGGCAATAAATAGAACTAATAGTTCTGTGAACAGTTAGAAGACCTCGCATCCAACAATATATATATTTTTTTTTTTACATTAGCTCCACACAGGACGCCCTCAGGAAAACAATTTCCTCAGGGCATATGTCATCTTAGGAGATGCTGTGTGGAGGGTCTTCATGAGGATAGGAAGTTCTGGGAAGGGAAAGGGTACGAGGGGTGGGTAAGAATCTGGGGGTCAGAAGTGTGTCCAGAAGTGACGGGCGAATGAATTCATCCCTCCAACTGCAGTGCAAGGCAATGGGTCGAAAAAGTCCGGCTGGAAAATCAAAAGGCCTCCCTCAACCAGTCTCTCTCGACCCGGCCCGCCACGCAGTAGGTGGGCAGACGCATCCACCGCCAAACCAAAATTTCTTTTGAAATTCTAAGATTTGTAAGGAGGCACTTAAATACCTGCCTGCTTAATTATAAACCGTACATTTTTTATTCTAATCTATTGAAATCACAATTATTTTTTCAAACTTTCTTCAGGCACGTAGGTACCATAATATTGTGTGAAAAAAATCGAATAAGAAAGTACCTACATACATTAAATTTATAAACACGAAGATTTCACATTTGAAAAAAGAATATTTATAGAACCATTAACAGCCACCATCTTGATATGATTTAAAAAAGTCGTTCATCTTCGCGGCATCATCTTCACGGTGTAATAAATAAATGCATTTTTACGAAATTTGATGACAAATAATATCGATTGATTAGGCAAATTAGTACGAAAAAGTCGGATCACCTTTGGGCCGACAAACAGTTAATAAAAATCAGTAAAAAACGGTAAACTTTCGATTTCTTTCCGATTTGAATTTTATGATAGATTACGTTTGCAAATCTTCGAGTTTATTGTGATTATAATAATAAAGGCATGTGTTATATAACCACTTCGTAATAACTACCAAGTAGGTACCTAATACTCGCAAACCAATAAAACATCCGTCATTCTTGAATGGACGTAGTGTTGAGTACCTCATACAAGAAGTACCTCAAATGTCCCATACAAACACGTAAAATGTCCCCCCACCTCACAATATGTATTTGTACCAACTCTTTTTCTTTGTATTACTACAAATATGAAGGGGGGGGGCAAATATGAAGGAGGGACAAATATGAGGTGTGAGGTGGTTTGTTTTGTTGGACTACATTCATGTCATGTACGGGACAAATATGAGGTGAGGTGTGATGTGGTAGGTTTATTGGACTACATGTCATGTCACGTTGTCACGTATGGGACAAATATGAGGTGAGGTGTGAGGTGGTTGATGTATTAAACTACATGTCATGTCACGCATAGTTTGGGACAAATGTATGAGGTGGTGAGGCGTGAAGTGTTTGTATATTCTATGACATTTTTGTATTAGAACCGTGAGGTGGTGATAAGGTAAGCCAATTCATATATTGTGAATACCGCAGAAGCGTCCCAGCTGCTCAGAAATTTTTAATTTTTTTAATCTAAATTATTGTTAAGTAATACCGCACAAGAGTACCAAATGCTCTAAATAAATTTTTTTTTGGAATTTTTTTTAATTGTAAATTATTGTTATGTGAATACACAAAACAATAATTTATGAGCACAAGAGTCCCAACTGCTTAATTTTTTTTTTATTCTAAATATTTTTTTATTGTAAATGATGTATTGATAAGTGAATATCGCACAACAGTACCAACTGCTTCAAAAAAAATAAATTTTTAATATCTATATTTTTATTTTAAATGATTGTTATATGTTATGTAAATACCGCACAAGAGTACCAACAGCTCCCAAGGGAGGGAGGATGAGGAAGTGTTGAGATGAGGTGGAGGGGGTTGCTGAGGAGGGGGAGGGGTAAGAGGGAGTGCAGGGGGGGGGGGGGGGGTGTGGGTGGTTTTTATATCCATTTTTCGTAAACAAACCAGCCACCCCCCCCCCCCCCCCCCCCGTAAGCGAAAATATTTTGTAACACCTCACCTCAAATGAGGTGGGACACCTCAACACCTCATTTCAATATTTGAGTACCTCATACAAACTCATCCTGATATCGTGTCCTACTCAACACTAAATGGACGGATATTTTTATGTCTGGGTTTTTTTTTTTAAATTCCTGTGTTCACCAAATACTGTGGTAAAAATGTACAAGCCCACCTGACGTATAATACGGAATGTTCCTTGTCTTAGTTCGATGCACGGATAAATTAAAAGACAATCAAACATGACTTTTTTTTTTTAAAGATAGACAAACATTCCCGGGTTACGAATAACCCAACAATGTTTGAAAATCTCCTACTACCACCACAGAAAGCCGAATATGTTGCTTGTGTTGTGATGGAGGACTTAGCCAGCCGAGGAATTGATCACGCGACGCCCGGATGGGATCCAAGCGCTACGCCCACTCAACCACCGACCAGTCGAAGTTTTGTCTGAAGTACTAACCATATAAAATAAAGTCATCAAAATAAAAAAGTACCTACTTCGAATTATTCATAGTACTACTGGGTTGAGTTTCAAGCTGCATGTCATCCATCAATAAGATTTACATTCCAGATTATGAATGGTTTGTTTGGCAAGCAGGGTTTGTCTATCGGCCATGTGTAATTATTCTAATACCTTTATTTCCAAGTTCTTCTGTTACGAATTCAGGTTCAAAATT
The DNA here is from genome assembly GCA_917880885.1 of Limnephilus marmoratus. Classification (NCBI taxonomy): domain Eukaryota; kingdom Metazoa; phylum Arthropoda; class Insecta; order Trichoptera; family Limnephilidae; genus Limnephilus; species Limnephilus marmoratus. Next base: position 27,599,875 of record OU862928.1, read on the forward strand.
GTCAATAATGCATTCACTTCGTAAAGGGGAATACATTAATTACGTGAGCTCAAAAGGGGGGGGGGGGGTCAATCAAAATCTCATGTTACTTGAAAAGAATATACGAAGTGCCCCAAATTTATCTCACCAAGGGGGGGAGAGGTCTAGATTGAACAAAAAACTGCTCACGTAATTAATGTATGCCCCCTAATTGAAAAATTTGAAAAAAAAATTTTTTTACACGAACTCCACACAGGAGGCCCTGAGGAAAATAATTTCCCTTATGGCCTATGAAAGGAAGGAGATGAGAGTTCTGGGAAGGAAAGGGGTTTAAGGGGTGGGTAGGAATCTAGGCTTCAGTGTGTCCTGGTCATCCACCTCCAAAACCTAGACAAACTTCACCCCATGAACTCGGGCACCCATGCTAAATCACCAAACGTAGCGAACCACTTGGGGTGATCTATGGCAGAGGTGTTGGTTATCCAATAAAGGTTCCCGGGGCGGCAGTACCCATTCCCGCCTCCCAGATTGGCAGGATGATTGATTGTCTATGAAATATAAAATAAAAATGGCGTAGCGAAGTAGGTACCTACGTACACCGCGTAACTGAAATAATTTTAACAACTGTGTAAAATGCATATTTTTTTCATCTCCCCCGACTCACTTTTCGTGATAATAAAGCTAAATCCAACTCTTTGAATAAGAAATATTGCATATTAACCGAGAACCGAGAAGCGGAGTAAGACACAAACAATAATACTGCTATTCCTTTTAGTCCAGTAAAGGAAGGAGTTGTAGAGTGCGTGAGCAGGAACCTAAGCGATTCTTTCAGGACTTGTTTAGGGTGCTTAGGGTGTGAACATACTAAAAGTCCTGACATCTAGGTGGTGAGCTAGGGGGGGAGGGGGGGGGGGGAACGTCCCGATTTTCGGGTTTCCGTTTATATCTCAAAACCGGTGCGTTGCAGAGGAAAACTTTTTTAGAATAAGTAAAAGTTCATAAAATTATCTACAACTTTTATTCTATACGTAATTTTGAAAATCCCAGCCGTTTTTGAGTTATACGCTCCACAAATGTCAATATTTCGAAAAAAATCATTTTACCTCACATTTTTCATCAAACATTCCTTCATATCGTCTAAAATATTCATCTAAGAAAGAAATTTATTTGAAAGAAGTTGTAAATAATTTAATTATCTTTCAGAATATATATACATACGTAAATAAATCTCCAACCAGTAAATATTTACAGCAATTTTATGTTTTTTTCGTAAAATGTCATTTTCAGAAAAAGCTGTTTTTTCTTACCAAATTATTAAGACGGGTTTTTTCTTCATGGGAAATTCCTTATTAATTTTTGCATGCAAGAAACAGGTAAGTTGTTCTCGAACAGATGATTAGTGGAATTCATTTGTGAAGCGTATAACTCAAAAACGGCTGGGATTTCCAAATTTACGTATAGAATAAAAGTTGTAGATAATTTTATGAACTTTTACTTATTCTAAAAAAGTTTTCCTCTGCACCGTTTTAGAGATATAAACGGAAACCCAAAAATCGGGACCTCCCCCCCCCCCCCCCCTCCCCCCTCCCCCCTAGCTCACCACCCAGACGTCAGGACTTTTAGTATGTTCACACCCTAAGCATCCTAAACAAGTCCTGAAAGAATCGCTTAGGTTCCTGCTCACGCACTCTACACCTCCTTTTGGACCATTCGTTTACTGGACTATTTGTATAAATATCATAATTATTATGTATATTATTTTCCCGTGAAAATCACGTGATATTGTAATATTGTAGAATTTGTAAAACTGTAAGTTTTTGTAAAGTACCTCCACATCAGAATAATCTCTACATTTCTACATCTTCTCTATCTCTACATCTTCTCTACATCTCTATCTCTACATATTATAAATTAAAGTCCTCCGCGTCGTCTGTCTGTCTGTCTGTTCGCGATAAACTCGAAAACTGCTGTACGGATTTTCATGCGGTTTTCATTAATGGATAGAGTGTTTCGCGAGGAAGGTTTAGGTATGCAATTTGTCAAGGATTTGTGTAAATTGGTTGAAACATAACGATAATTATTAGAAGTGTCGGAAAAAGTCAAGCCGCCTGGTATAGCTTTCATCGAAAACACTGCGTGCCTAATCCCTTTGAGAGATAACAAAGCAATGCATGGTGGTATATTCCTCTTTTATAGATCTATAAAAAAAGTCCGCGAAGGCATGTATCTATATTTTACGGATAGCTTACTATACTACACCCATACTATCTATAAAAAAATGGTCACGTACATTGCGGTAATTGAAAGTTATTTAGACGGATACAGTATTAATCCTTATTAATTTAAATACGTTAGTTATCCCAAGCATTTCATGCACATTATTATAATCTTTCGCACCATCTCTACAAGTTACAAATTTTAAAGTCCTCCGCGGAGCCTGACTGTCTTTTCGCGATAAACTCAAAGACGGCAGTGTTTATAAAGGTTGGATAACCATCTAGTAGATGGCGTTGTGTTTTGTTTTCCACAGCAACTGTTTATTTCATAATTTGGGAGGCGGGTAGGGATACCATTTATTGGATAACCAGCACCTCCAGTGGCGGACTAAGTCCGTCGGAGGCCCGGGGAATGCAAACGCATTCAAAGTTTTGCTGAAGGATAATTCAACATATAAACGGTTTCACATAAAATGCTATATCTCCGTCAATTTTTCGAATTTCTTTAAGACACTTGGTGAGAGCATTCTTAACAAATACACCTTTCAGAAAATGAAATAAAAAATTACAAAAAATGTTTTTACAGTATCCTGGTTAATTAAAGCCTTGTTTAGGATTTGATCAAGGGAAAATGGAGGCGTTTGGAGGCCCGCCATGACCATCTCCTTCCGCCCCCTCGCTAGTCCGCCACTGTGTCTGCCATAGATCACCCAAGGGGTTCGCTATGTTTGGTGGTGGCATGGATTCATACGTCCGTCACTCCTGTACACATTGACCCCAGATTCCTACTCAACCCCCCTCATAGCTTTTTCCTTCCCAGAATTTCCTTTCCTTTGAAAGACCCTAAGATGACATAGGCCCCGAGGGAAATTATTTTCCTCATGGCCTTCTCTGTGGAGCTAATATAAAAAGAAAATAAGAACGAATGCAAAGTTCATGGAAAAATATTCGCGTAAATTTACTGATTTATACGAGTAGTTTGGTAATTTATCTCTTTTCTGAATTCTTGACACACCATTTCCATGACATAATTATAATAAAACAAGTGTATAAAACTTTTTTACACTTAATTTATGACCGTAACCGGTTTCATCCTGTTAAGGCATACGAACATTATACTAGACAACACAATAAATTGTATACAAATACTGTCAAGACTGAAGGTGGCAAGAAAAGTATTGGCCACGAGGGAGTTCACATATATAATCTCCTTCCAGATAACCTAAAAGCAGAAAAGAATATAAAAACCTTTAAAAAAAAACTATTTAAACTTAAGATGTTAGAACAAAATTAAAAATATTGCTACTACACCTGTACTACATATGCTCTGTAATTAAGTTAACAAAGCGAAATATTATATTTCTTTTAACTTAATAATAAAAAAAAAAAGGCTATCTTTAATTTCCAATTTGAAAATGAATATTAAAATAATTTTCTGTATATATTATTATACGTACCTAGGTACTCTATCGCCTGTCCGAATTCTTACACAATCAGTTCACATCACTTCCAAACAAATCCGAGATCATTGAACCACACACTGCTCTCCAAACAGAGCCAAAACCGAAATTGGTCAGTTTGAATGAATTTATAGGCGCTCGGTTTTCAACATTTTCCAAATTTGATTTTGAATTGAATTAAGTCCTTGCCTGCCTACCTGTATATCTTATAATTCAAAAATGAATCGCTGAATGTGTTGCTAAGCGCATAACTTTCGAACGACTGCACCAAATTGGATAATTCTTTTTTTGTGTGTTCGTTATTGTCAGGAAAAGGTTTTTATAAAACTTCCGGTGAGCTCTGGCATTATGAAATTTGTATAAAAAAATTGCTATTGGTGGCACGCGAGGAAGAGGCTATTGCTATGGAAAGCCGGAGGAAGGGAGAGATGGGGGAGAGGAACCAGGGAGGGGGAGACCTGGGAAGGGGGAGGGGAACCTGGGAGGGGGGAGGGGGACCTGGGAGGGGGGAGGGTAACTCGGGAGGGAGGTTCGTGGGACGGGGGAAGGGGGGATTGGAGTGGGGAGAGGGAAGGTGGAGGTGACGGAGTGGGAAACCCCTAATACCATGCGAGCGAAGCCGCGGGAAAAACTAGTAGTTTATAATTTGAATATTGATTTTATTCTGAATTTATTTACGAGTGTATAACATTTCTATACATTTGTTTATTAATTTGATTATTTTTGATTTTGAAATTAATGAAGATTTGCGCAATAGGTAATAATACCTTTTAATACCCAAATTAAATTAATCGTAAATCTAAAACGGCGCTGCACACTTTACAAGTATTTAGAAGAAGAAGAAGAAAATTATATAGGGTGTCCGGGGGTAAAGTGCATTAGCTTCGGGAGGTGATTCTACATGATGGTAGGAGTAAAAAAGATTAATAACTTTTTCTGAAATTCCAACTTTTTTTAACCATACAAAAATACAAAAAATACAAAATACAAAAAGACAAAACCTACTAAAAATCCTCAGTGTAAAACTTACCCGGTAAAGTTGCTGTTAGCTTGCCGGGCGCAATTGTTATATACAACGTTGCTTGGTAATAATAATGCTGCCCGCACACGCCGGTCTAATTTTATCTTTTTACCACAAAACTGCCCCTAAAAGTTGGAATTTCGAAAAAAGTTATTGATCTTTTTTACTTATACCTACTATCATGTAGAATCACCTCCCGAAGTTAATGCACTTTACCCCCGGACACCCTGTATAAAGCGACGTTTTAGGTTTTCGCATATAGGAGAGGAGGTAGTATAACTCGCGGCTACCATCTTCCATTTATTTTTCATGTCAAGTCCCGATGACAAATCAGACATAGACAGTAATTTTCTTCATATTTTGAACGTCAAATGTGCAAAATTTCATCAAAAAATATCAAAATACTGATTTAAGGGGGTAGGAATAGGGGACGGGGGTAGTTTTTTTAAATCTCGTGTAGATTGCCATTTTTCTCTTCTTTTAAAGGTCAAGTATGCAAAATTTCATCAATCCCGGAATAAAACTGTAGATTTGTATAAAAAACAAAGCAACGCCGCCACAGACAGTCTTTTTTAATTTTATGTGAATAGGTAGGTACTAATTGAACCACCCGGAGTTGCCCGGGCGTCATTCTGCTGGAATGGAAAAGCGGATGGGGTGGTTTTTCGAAATCTGATGTAGATTTTTTTTTTGGTTTGGATATTGAAATATAACTGTAAATTTGTATAAAAAAACTAAACCTCCCTGGACACTTCTTTCCATATATGTAGATATTAAAAGATTATACTATATGGCTTATGTCCCCGGCGTATTATTAAATATGGCGTTGCCCGGGATTTATGAAGAGCTGTAATGTTAGACTTATTTTGAATCTCAAATGTAGGTTTAAAATTTTACCAAAAAGTATCAGCTTTAAGGGGTGGGAAAAGGTACCTAATGGAGATAGTTTTTCGAAATATCACGTAGACATTGGTCTTCTTCTTGTTTTGAAGATCAAGTGTAGGTACAAATTTTCATCATCCTCGAAATAAAACTGTAGATTTATGTACAAAACAAGTAATGCAATCATCTATTAGAGGTTACCGCAAAAGAGTTCAAACTACGCGAAGCTAGTGGGACATATATTGAAATAATTTTCATCAATAATCATAATAATTTTCATCAATAAACATTACAACGCCATTCCCCAACCTTTATAACCAACGCCATCTTTTTTTTACATGAATACATCACAAGAGTCTCAGCTGCTCCCGTCTGGAGCCAGCGAGTCTATTGCATCCCCAACCAAGGGAAGGAGATGGGGAAGAGGAAGGTAGGGAAGTACCATCTGTTAATTTGCATACATGTCAAATCCACTCCGCCCGCTTGCCAGCCCTCTGCCCGCTGCCCGCAGCCCGCTGCCCGCTGTTCGCATATATTATACATTTCAATCAATTTACACAAAACCTTGACAAATTATATGCCTAAAAACGTTCCTGTTGAATCACTTTATCTATTGGTGAAAACCGCATGAAAATCCGTTGTGTAGTTTAAAAGATCTAAGCGTAGGGCAGGGGCGGGCATAGTAGGGTACTTAACGTTTAAACATCCCTAACAACTAAAATAATGGGATTAAATTAAAAGTTGTAACTTAGAATCATAGCTTAATTCATTCAATTCAGTTATTTATTCATTTTTAAAACATTACAAAATAAAATTTTAATGCGTTTTAAAAGAGATAAAGTATTAAGATTTAAGATTTAAATAGATTTAAGCAATTTATAATTCAATGAAGCACAATCAAACTAACAACAACAAAGCTTGTTGTCTGAATTGTGCTTCATTGATATTAAATATATCGATATTCGAAGTGATTCTATTTAACAACAAGACAGCTCTCCCGACTGGCATAACCATTCACATATTCATTGCGAATGCCTATGGATACATTTAGGTTGATAACGTAATTAATCTAAGAGATGTAAATACTTAAATGAAAAAGGGCATTTGACCCGCTATGACCCGTGCATAGGGGTAAGTGGGTTTCCTATGGGGCGTTGTGAGGTGGTCATAATAAGGAACGAAAAACAACTTCCGAAAGAAATAGTTTTATTTCTTAGCAACATAACGACAGTTAAAAAAAATAAAAATAACAACAACACCTTAGCATAACAAATTCAGTACAAAAACTTCTCTATTATTATTTTTGTAAGTTAATAAAATCAGAGATCACACAAAAAACTTTACGGCGGGAGCGACTTTATACTGTGTAATGATTTTGGACGACTTGGATTAACCCAGACCAAATCCGGCACCAACTTTAGTCACAGTCATAATAATTTGTTACGTAATTTCTAATGAGTTGTGTAATCATACCATAAACCGAATTCAAAATTATTTTAATGCTTCAGAAACAACAAAATTAACGAAGCTATCCGAAATCCGAATGGGTTGAAGACCTTGCCCTAAATTACTTTCAATGATGATATTCTCTTTAAATTATCTTATTTCAAATTATTAGTATTATAGTATTAATGACTACAAATGTATGTATTTTTATTTGTTTTTCCTTGTACGCTAAACTTTGGTTTTATGGATGTAATCAAGTAGGTACTTCGCAACCTTCCTCTGCCTCGTGTCCACCCTCCCCCCACTCCATTCAGCCTCAAAACATACCGATTATGTATGACATCGTCTCTCTGGCTCCTAACAATCAGGACTCCTGTGTGGTATCTATTATTACGCCAGCGACTGTGCGGTTCAAATTTAAGGCGATTCAATAATCCAGGAAAAAATCGAAATCGGAATTCACGCCCTTCATGGGAGGAGTTTAGAAATACTTGAGAAAAAGCTTTTAGAAAGGTTGGAAAAGGTATTTGTGAATTTTTTTTTACAAGTTGATTTCTTAAAGGCCTGTAAAAAAATATTAATTCATTTTTTAAGCATTGTTTATAGTAATAAAACTCAAATTTAAAATTGATTTCACGAAACTAAGCGACGCGGAGCCTCACGTCTATTTTCCGCTCCGGCCGGGGCGTGGCTGATACGAAATAGGTGTGCCCAGTGCATGGTTCTTGTGCCCATGCCAAAAGGGTCACTTCAAGAATCCAAATTCGTAGAGTGCGGGCCGTATTGATTGATGTCAAAAATAACAATGAGAATATACATATTTTATTTTATTTTGTGAAGTTCAGGCGTAAATATCCATTTTTTGCGATTATTATAAAAGAAACCGAATTTTCCATGTTACACAATAAAACCATATCCGAAAAGGGGTTTATAAGTAGGAGAGTTTGCACTTGAAAGTGTTTTTTAGAGACCTAATACTTTCCTTTTTTCTGGGCTTATTAAAAGACTTGTAAAAAAAAATAACCGTTATTTTTAAGGGCGAAGATATGTTCTACACACCAGTATTTAATTGAAGCATCTATAATACTTCTAAGCGATCAAATTTTCAAAACAAAACATATGATTTTGTATGATTTTGCATATTTTAGTATGGGTTCATCTTAAGAAACCGACTCCGAATATAACTCTGACGCCGTGCCTTACGCAAAATGTTTTCGTACGTGGAGTTTTGTTACAAAGCTACTACTGTCGTGTATGCTTGCAGGGCCTAGAGGAGCGGGTTTTTAACTGCTAATTCATATTATTTCTTATTTCTTTATTGTTTTTTTAATTGCACCTATATCTCTAGCTTTATTTCTAAAACAACTAGTACTTGCTGGTAAATTAATGAAGTTTTAATGTATTATTCCTTTAATAGTGCAGACCCGTGAAAAATCACGGGATAGTCTGAATTCTTGACAATTCAGTTCCAATTTTGAAAATGACAATTAAAATACTTTTCCGCTGAAATATTATGTTATTGGTGGGTATCTACTTTATTGCTTGTCTCTTTTTGATATATTGGCGTACGGAACTCCGAGTCAAAAAGGCTCATTTCTCTTTCATCTTGAGTTTATATTAATTGGTTGAAGAAAAAGTCATATAATTTGGAGTTTGTTAAAAATTATTTGCAAGCGACAACTGAAATAGGAGGGAGGAATATGTAGGGAGGTTTTACGGAGGATTTGTTTTGAACGGTGACCGGCCAACTCAGAATGAAACCAACTCAGAACCACCTCAGAAAGATAATTAAGAATGATGATAAAAAAATGTTTAAAAAAATTGGTCAAGTTAGGTTAGGGTTACCGGCTATTTTAAATTTATTTTTTCATAGCTTTTAATGACCTTTCTGAAGTGGTTCTGAGTTGGCATGGAACCGTTTTGAACGTACCATACATTAAAAAAATATATATGGTACGGTCGTTTTCGTCGTACATTTTACATGTACATTTTCATTTTCAGTAACGTCTTCTCTATCTCTTTGTTATGTCAGAGTATCAGAAATATCAATTTAACAAAATGACATAAATTATTGTAAATAACCGCCATCTCGGACGATGAAATCAACTTTTCATTTAACGTAATTTAAATGTTTACTGCAGTATTTTCCATCACCCCGAATACAAATAGTTGTCTTTTGTAGTAATGCAGATGAAAAAGAGAGGGGTTTTCTTTAAAACATTCGTATTAAGCGTGTCAAATGCAAATATTCAATCTTTTTACTGCTATAATTTTAGGACATTAATTTACTAATAATTTTTAGGACATACTCCTCCAGAATCTTTCTCCACCTTTCTAAGCTATTCTTTCACAATGATTATCTGCTATCAGTACTACATCATCTACAAAAAGCATAGTCTTGAGAATAATGTTTATTTCTTGAATCGTTAAATAATTCATAACCATTATGAATAGCAGTGGGCTGAGGACAGATCCTTGGTGTACCCCCATTTTAATTGGAAATTTTGGTGATGTCCTTGATGTGCATCTTACTTACATATATATTTTTCATCATTCGAATTGGTTCGAATTTTGAATAATTTTAACAGTGTTGCATCACCATAGACAAAAAACACGCGACATTTCATTCACAACAGACACGTCATTTCAACAGCCATGAGAAAAACCCATGGACCTTAAAAGTTAAACGATCATTGTAGACAACTGTTACTGCATAATTATTTTAAAGAAAATAACAATGTATTTTTTTTTAAATAATGGCGTCTATATTTCGAAATTTGCGGTTTATTCGGCCTTTCAAAACGGAGCGGTGAGTCTACGAGAGGAAAATTTAGCTAGCCTTGGGAATTGCAAACTGTATTTCAAAATAATGACGCAAAATAATAATTACAGAAAACATCTCTATGGTGACAGTGTATTATTTAATGGTGAATAATTTGCTTAGACAATGGAAACAAGGGACGATATGATATGATCAAAGCGGATGTGCAATGTAATGCTATTACAGTACCGTCGCCCCGGGAATCATTCATTGGATAACCAACACGTCTGCAGTAGGTCACTGCAAGTGCTACGTTTGGCGATTTAGCAAGGGTGTCCGGTTTCATTGGGTTTGGTTGGTGCTCCTACCCATGGCGGGCCGGATTGAGAGGGAGACCCTTTGACCTCACCAGCCGGACTCTCTCGACCCATCACCTTGCACTGCAGTGGAAGGGATGGATCCATACCCTATACTCCGTCACTCATGGACATCAAGAGAATGAATTAGTTAAGATATATCATGTGTGAGTGTTGAGTCGGTATAACAGAAGAGTTTGTACGTAATGAAGCAAGAAGTGCGTGGAATTCCATACTCTCTGCTTACCCCTTAAAGAAATAACCTGAAGGTTTATTAATTATTGCATTTTTTAACATTAACCCAACACAGGAGGCACTGAGGAAAATAATTTCCCTCAGAGCCTATGCCATCTTATGCTGTGTGGAGAGTATTTTTAAGAAAAGAAAAAAAGGCATGAGGGGTGGGTAGGAATCTAGGAGTCAGTGTGTCAAGGAGTGACGGACGTTTCAATCCATCCCCCCCACTGCGGTGCAAGACGATGGGTCGAGATAGACCAGCTAGAGAAGTCAAAGAGTCTCCCCTAACCGGCCTCTCCCGATCCAGCCCGCCATGCAGCTGGTGGGCAGGCTCATCCACCACCAAGACCTGAACACACCCCACTCCATGAACCCGATCGAAAACGAACACTTGGGGTGACCTATGGCAGAGGTGTTGGTTAACAAATAATTTGTTCCCGGAGCGACAGAACCCTTAGCTGCCTACGAATTTGAAAAACCTTCGTGTTCATTAATATTATACATTTATTAAAAGTGTATCGTTCAGTTTAAATTTCTCACAAACCTTCACTGAAGACTAGAAACATTAACATTGTGCCATGAACTCATTTCACAAATTATTCATAACCGTTTTTAATTTGATTGTGTGTGTTGCATAAATGATAATGATAAACATTGAATTCAAATGATGGTACTTACAGTTTGACAAAATAAATGTAGAGATATATCACAGCATCTAATCACATAAGACAACTTAAGGTAACTCAGAATTGCATCATAAAGACCATACTTAAGGTCTCCATAAGGACGTCAACAACAGAAATTTTTAAACAGTTTGATCCAAGCATACAGAAAATCTATGCCAAAAACATTCTAGTACATCACCACAAAAATGATTCAGAGGCAGACACCTCACATGCTCATAAAACCAGAGCCAAATACTCATAAAACCAAAGCACAGACATACTTAATATACCAAAGTGTAACTCTTCATTTGGACAAAGAAGTTCTGAATTTTAGCAGTAAAGTTATATAACAAATTCCCACTTCGTATCAAACAAATTAAATGTTGGCTGAAGGAACTATCGGAAAATGAACTTACTAGAATACTTAAAACATCGTCATAGGAGTTTCTGGAAAACCTTATCCAAACAATGAAGTTAAACCATAGAAGTCGCTGAAAACTTATCCAAAACATAATCCCCCTCAGGACAGGATCTCCTAGTGAGAAGGACTACGAATATATTTTCTATTTTATACATATATACCTAACATGTTTCATATAAAAATGTAAAAAATAATAAATATGTAGTTACTAAATAAAAAATTAAAAAATGGTGTTGCCATCCTACAAATTTTGTACCAATTTAACCGTCAAATATTATTTTAAAGCGCAATGACACTGAATGTATTGATATTATGCAGTTTCCATGGCAAAATCCATGAATTAGGCTACGAATTGCTCCCTCATCCATCCTATTCTCTGGATTTAGCCCCGAGTGACTATTTCTTGTTTCCAAACCTGAAAGTTTGGAAACAAGAAACAAAAAAAAACCTGGAGTCAAATCTCTTTCCGCTCGGCGGAAAGAGATTTGACTCCAACGATGAAGTCATCTCACAAACAAATACCTATTTTGGTGACCACGACAAATATTATTTTTGGAATAGATAAAAAAAATTGGAGAAATGTTGGACAAAGTGCAAAAACCTGTGTTTCGTTCAAAAAGTCACGGACTTATTTTATTGACCCGCCCTCGTATTTATGTCACATGCTAAAAATATGATTTAACATTTTAATTTTATTAAAATTAATTCACTTACGCGGTAACGCCATTTTTATATTTATCGTTTTTATTTAACATTTCATAGACAATCAATCAATGCTGCCAATGATAAAAAAATATTATTGCTATGTAAAACAATAATTTATTCACGTTATTAAGGGCGCCCGCAACCCAGATTTGTACCGATTTATTACATATTTCCCTTAAACACGGCAAGTTTTAAAGCTCTTAAAAAAATATATGTTATTCTGGAAGATAATATCTAGACTTTGCCCGCGCCGAAACGCAAATTATATAAAATTCCCTCGATAGAAAAAAATCGCAAAGTATGCTCCAAAAATTATTATTAACACGTTTGTTTCAGTTATTTTACAAGTTATATGTATGAAAAAATTCACAGTGTTTCTTTAAATGTTTAAGATAATGCCCGCGAAATTTTTGCTCTATTTTAAACGAGTCGCGTTTTATTAAACACTAGCTGGTTCCCGGCATGCGTTTCTATGCCATTTAATAAAGAAATTGTTTCTCCCTGCATGTCCTTTCCCATTCGTCCCGTTCCCCTTCCGCGTCCCTTTCCTCTCCCGCGTCCCTCTCCCCCTCTCGCGTTCCCACAACGCCTTCCCTCTCCCCACTCCCCTCGCCTGCTTCCTGCGTCCCGCGAACCCTCCTCCCGAGTTTCACCCTCCCGCATTCCATTCATTCAGTCCCGGTACATTCAGTTTTCAAACAGCTCACGTGCCACCTATTGCAATTTTTTATACAAATTTCGTAATGCCAGAGCTCACCAGTAGTTTTATACATACCTTGACCTGTCCATAACGAACACAACAAAAAAAGAATTATCCAATTTGGTGCAGTTGTTCGGAAGTTATGCGCGCACATACATTTCGGGGATTCATTTTTATTTATATAGATTTTCGCAATTTTCGCAACGATTTTGTCGATGTAAATGTTAGCGCTCTCCTCTAACATTCGTAATTTCGTATCTCTCCATCTTCTTCTTTTCGCGCCCGGTTGCAGAGCCTTAAATGAATGCATTATTAACAAGTTTGTAACTGTATTTATAACAGTAGAACATGGAAAGAAATGTATTAGAATAATTACACATACCCGTAAGACAACCCTGCTTTGCCAAACAAACCATTCAAAATCTGGGATGTTTAGGGAACGTACCCATACTACGTGACCAACTTTTTGCAATTTTTAACCCCCCCCCCCCCCCCCCGGTGACCAAAATCCTAAGCAACCCGCCGCTCATTTGTATGGAGCGTGACATTTTGAAGACCCCTCCCCCCCCCCTAAAAGTGTCACGTAGTATGGGTACGTTCCCTTATCTAAATTATGATGACATGCAGTTTTTCTAGTTTGAACCTCAATCTAATAATTCCAAGTAGGTACTTTTTTGTTTTTATTTTGACGAGAATTTATTTTATAAGATTGGTACTTCCGATGAATGTCATTGATGATTGTCTATTAGTTAAAAAAGGAATAATATTCCGTACTAGCTGGTGCCCGGCATGCGTTGTAATGCCATTCAATAAAAAAATTGTTTCTCCCTGCGTGTCCTTTCCCATTCGTCCCGTTCACCTTTCGCCTCCCCTTCCTCTCGCATTCCCACTCCGCCTCCTCCACCTTCCCTCTCCCCACTCCACTCCTCTCCCGAATTCCCTTCCCCCCTCCCAGGTTCCCCTCCCCCTCCCTGGTTCCCGTCCCTTTCCTCCCGCGGAATCCATACCCGAGTTCCACTCCCCCCTCCCGCATTCCATACATTCAGTTCCGGTTCATTCAGTTTTCAAACAGCTCACGTGCCACCTATTGCAATTTTTGTATACAAATTTTATAATGCCAGAGCTCACCTGTAGTTATATACAAACCTTGTCCCGACAATAACGAACACAATAAAAAAAGAATTATCCAATTTGGTGCATTCGTTCGGAAGTTATGCGCTTACATACATTTCGGCGATTCATTTTTATTAATATAGAAGATAGAGATAGATAGATAGATAGATAGATTATCCGTGCATCAAACTTCGACAACATGAACGTTCCGTAATATTCGTGAGGTGTACTCTATGCATATTTACCAGTTTTACATATAAGATACTAGCTGACCCAGCCACGCATTGCTGTGGCTAACAAAACACAACGCCATCTACTGGATGGTTATCCAACCTTTATAACTACCGTCATCTTTGAGTTTATCGCGCGGAGAAAGACAGACGCTGCGGAGGACTTTAATTTATAATGCGTAGAGATGGTGCGAAAGATTATAATAAAGTGCATGAAATGCTTGAGGTAGCTAACGTATTTTTTTTTTTTAAAAAGAAAGACAAACATTCCCGGGTTACGAATAACCTAACAATGTTTGAAAATCTCCTACTACCACCACAGAAAGCCGAAAATGTTGCTTGTGTTGTGATGGAGGATTTAGCCAGCCGAGGAATCGAACACGCGACGCTCGGGTGGGACCCAAGCGCTATGCCCACTCAACCACTGACTTAAGAGGGCATTACCAGAGAAAGCCGGAAATACGTCATTTTCAAAAAAGTTTTTAGACGTATTGACTCTTTTCCACAAAAAATTATAAATGGATTTTGAAAGATTGTTATTTTATCTAGCATTCGTTTGTAATAAATTTTTAGATTTTTTTTAATTTTTAGTATAATAAGGTTATTCCATAGGTCGTTGGCAGATTTGTTAAATTATCAAAAAAGTTTTTGTATTATACCACACCCATTTCAAATAATGTAATCATGCAGTAAAATAAATCAATACATTATCTAGCAAAGTTATGTATTAGAATTTTAATTTTAGTTTCAATAAAATCATTAAAAAATATGTACGTACATGTGTTTCTTGACGAAAATTGGTCCATTTGTGTATTTATTTGCGCACTTACAAACTAATATATTTCAGATTTTTTTAACATTCTTATTAAATTTAGACATCATTGAAAAATGATAAATACTTATAATCAAAAAATAACTACAAAAAGTACACAATTTTAATAGTTTTATCATCACGCCTTTCAGCATTTTTGGATGAAGGTGTAAATTAAAGCTAATTTGGATTGAAATAAATTCGATATTGAGTTATAATTTTAAAAAGCTGGTACGGAGAATAATTAATCTTTCTCATTGTAACCGCCCTGCACGATCGGAAGAACAACTTTCGACGAAATGTGGATTTTCGTCCGCTGGCTGGTTAAACGCTCTTAAGTTAATAAGGATTAATACCGTATCCGTCTAAATAACTTTCCAATTACCGCAATGTACGTGACCATTTTTTTAAAAGATAGAGTGGGTATAGTAAGCTATCTGTAAAAGATAGATATATGCCATCGCTGACATTTTTTTGTAGACCTATAAAAGAGGAATATCCCACCATGCATTGTTTTGTTATATCTCAAAGGGATTAGGCAGTGTTTTCGATGAAAGCTCCCAGGCGGCTTGACTTTTTCCGACGATTCTAACAATTATCGTTATTTTTCAACCAATTTACACATAACCTTAACAAATTATATACCTAAACCTTCCCCACAAATCACTCTATCTATTGGTGAAAACCGCATGAAAATCCGTTCAGTAGTTTTTGAGTTTATCACGAGCAGACATACAGACAGACGACGCGGAGGACTTTAATTTATAAAATGTAGAGAAAAGAAGATGTAGAGATAGTCATAAAAAAAACATCAAAAATTTCACAGTGGCAGTCCGTCACTGCGACATTTTTATGTGTTTTTTCTTACACATTTCGTCACTGATTACTCAGCCGAGTAACTGCACAACCCCTTCACCCCGCCCCTAACTGTCCAAAACATAGAGAATCGCTCGGTTGGTGAGATTGATCCCAAAATTTTAAATAACTTAAATAACTGTGGACCACCGTATATATTCCCCTCCCCCCCCCCCCTCCCCACCCACCCTCGGCATACTTATGAACAATATTAAGTCGGATTAGGGAAAATACTGCATACCTACTTACTCAACATATAACTAAGTATTTAATTAAATGAAGACAATATTAGCGAAACTCAATCGAAAATCTGGAGACAGAAAAATATACTTAGGTATATTTAAAAAATATATTTATTGAATTTTATAGTTAATATAAATTAATCCAAATCACGGGCAAAGCCGGGGAAAATGAAAAGACATGTACTCAATGATATCCTAATGATAGTGAACGTGAAATGCAATTCTAATGATTCGCATCCGTCATATTTCTCCTTTCCCTTTTATATCTACGGATGTTATTACCGAACCAAAACATTAACTCTAAATGCAAGATGACTTGCCACAGCTTGGCTAAATTACTTCTTATATACAGATTGTTATGAAGTGGTGTTAACTCTTATTTAAAGTTATTATTTTTCTAACACCTCTTCACAACAAGAACCATTGTTGTTTTAATTTTCGTAAAGTGATTAAGAATACGGGCAGGCAACACAGAGACGGCCGGGAATCTATGGTTTCCGGCTCCGGTTTTGGTTTTCACTCTGGAATCGTTTCACCGACGGGCAATCGTTGAAATGTTGGCACAGTCAATTAATTATAATTTACATTAAACCCAGACGGGTGAACGTATAGGAAATGTAAGAATAGTATTTCCACAATGATGGGTGAAGTTTCAACCGAATAAATATAAAGTTTAATCGAGTGTTGTAAATTAAATGACCGCAAAGGTCCGCGCGTGCAATGTAAAATTAAATAATTTACTACCGCAAATCGTTGCCATCGCGCGATGTTGTGAAACCGCGCATGCTGCCAAGGAAGTATAATACTCCCGGGGCGCTATCCAGGCCTTATTTTACATACGGGAGTTGTATTAACATAACAACGCGCTCTGGACTGCATCAGCCAAGGCCATCCGTCCGTGGAGCTCCCACATTGTCATGGATGGGAACTCAATGCGCTGAGATCAGCCACCCTGTGCTGGAGACGCTGGACCCGTCTCCAGGGCACCCTTTCCGGACGGAGATCCTGATGGTTCCAGCTGGGTCTGACGAGATCGGATCCTCACCGGTTTGATGGAGGCTTCCCGCTCACACACGCCCGCACACGGTTATATAAATGTTAGTTAGCTTAGATAGAATTTAAACCATCGACCGATCCCTGGGGGTAAGTTTAATTTAAACATATTTGTAATACTGTTAATATGATCAATATATACTACGCTATATTTTTCTGAACATCATCTTTCAATTAACACCCGAACCATCATATCATGCATTCCATTGTGCCCACGCTCAGAGATTGTGTCATGCTCTCTTACATCCAGAACATTACTCGGGAACCGAGTATTGGCGCGCAGGATTCTGCAAAGTTCCGGATGGTACATTATTTGAACCCCACACAAACTGTGTTAATATTTGGCAAATAGCCCACATAAGAAACTACCTAGCAAGCAACATAACAAGATCGACACTTTTAACTTTACAGTCGGTGGCGTCACCACTGTAAAGATTGGAGATATAAGATATATGGATAAGCAGCATAATATGAACATTTCAAAATTATTTTATATTATCAAAAATGGTTTTCTTGCCTCTGTGTGATGGAACAGTATTAATAGACCAGATACTGTACGGTTAAAATTTAAGGCGCCGAATCCGCACTCATAAAAAAGAAAATGGAGAGATATGACGTAATTACGAATGTTAGAAGAGCGCACTAATATTTAAAGCGATAAAATCGATGCGAAAATTGCGAAAATGTTTAATAAAACACGACTCGTTTAAAATAGAGCAAAAATCTCATGGAAGGTATCTTAGGTATCATTTAAAGAAACATTGTGAATTTTTTCATAACTATAACTTGTAAAATAACTGAAACAAACGTGCTTATAATAATTTTCCGAGCATACTTTGCGATTTTTTTCAATCGAGGGAATTTTATATAATTTGCGTGTCGGCGTGGAACGCGTCTAGATATTATCTTCAAAAATAACGTATATTTTTTTAAGAGCTTAAAAACTTCAAATAATGTTTAAGGGATATATGTAAGAAATCGGTATAAATCCGAGTAGCGGCGCCTTAAGAATCCGGCTAAGAATACAACTCTGATGCCGCGCCGTACGCAAACCCATCTTCGTTCTTGAAGTTTGTTAAAAAACCACTTTTGTAATACAACCGAATTCAAGCAAGTAGCCAATAATGCCAAAGGATGACGCCACTTACGTTAACAGATTGAGCGAGGAACTGCTGCTGGCGGGTTTAAGTACTACGGATTTGTAATTTTAAGTATCTCTCCGGATATGGAGAGATTGACGGTAAAATGATTATTATTGTAACTGGCAATTGTGAATAATAATACCACGCGGCTATAAATTACATACGACGTCATTGCCTGTCGCAGTTACTTTTTCCCGGTGACTGGCTGTCACAGAATCACGGTGGATCCCAAGAAGGGGCTACTTTTGGAACCAGTTCCCATCGGACTTATAAAATGGTCACCAACACTGAAGATGGGCGAAACTGAACTAAAAGCCTAGCAGCAAAAACCTACGGAGCGGGTTTTTAATTGCTAGTGTTAAGGGCGCCTTCCATTGCGAGCGGAAAAGAGTAGAGCGGAGCGGAGTGGGAGCTGAGCGAAATAGTTTTGACCTTCCATCAAAAAAGAGTCACTTAGAAGATAGGTGTTTGCCTTCCACTGCCTGTGCGAGAGAAATGAGCGGGGCGAGCGGAGCGAGGTCAATGAAAAATGAGAAATAGTTTTGCCCTTCCATTGAAAACGAGTCAGTATCGCTTTGTTTCGAAGTGAACGGAGTGATTTTTGTGATGTCAAGTACTGATTCTAGTGAATATGATTCTGACAGCATGTATGCAATGAAAAAAAATGTTACGTATGAATTAAATGTACATTTATAAAAAGAATCTCATCTCAAATATGTAAAAACTTTAAAAAAATAATTTACTTTCTTATTTCCGCCAATATCATCTCAATAATGGTTTTCTAAGCCGAATCCTTTATGTTGACAATCTTTGCTAGTCGTATCCTATAAACGAAATTGGCAAACGGCTTCAATAAACACCTCCATCTCGACAAAAACGCAGCGAGGCAATTGAATTGGCTACAGTTCTTGAGCGGAGTCCGCTAGAAACTAGTCGGCGATGGTGTGCGCGAGCGGTCTCTTTCGGACCTATTTTAACAAGTTCGGTCCGCTCCGCTTTCCTCGTTCCTGATGGAAGCACTTGTATGCAGTTAACGTGTGCGAGTCGAGCGGAGATCGTACGGAGTCCGCTCCGCTCGCATTAGCGGAGCGAACTCGTTCGAAACTATTTAACTCGTTTAGTCCGCTTCGCTGGCCTCGTTCTTGATGGAAGCACTTGTATGCAGTTAACGTTTGCTAGTCGAGCGGATTCCGTAATGAGTCCGCTCCGCTCGCAGTGGAAGGCGCGCTTAAGTGTATTGTGCTTGTTGAAATGCATCACAGTAGGCGTGCAAGTGTCCGTTTGAAAAACAATAAAAAATGTTAGAATAGTTTTATTATTGTGACATGAAGAAATCACCTACGGTTCAATCATTGTGAATTTTGCTCTCGTCGGATGAACTTGAGAATTCTAATAAGTTTATTTTGAAATATTATATTGTAATTGTGTGAGGTGCTAATTAATGTGTGGATACTATCTGGAAGTTTAAAAAACCGCTTTTGCAAGACGATATTTGCTTTACAGGTTGGTGCATTTAGGCAATTTTCATTACCATTTTTAATATACTAATTTTGATATACGAGTATTACCATTTTTGATATATTTTGTCCGCGAAGTAATTTCACATATCATTATTCTTAAAGATTTCATTTGTTTGCTTTACTTGGAATAATGAATCATTTTCTGAATATGTATTTAATTGAAGCCGTAAATATAATCGAAGGCATAGAGATAATCGAAGCCATAGAGGTAATCAATGCCATAAAAATAATTAAAGCCATAGAGATAATGGATGCATAGAAATAATCAAGGCCATAGAGATAATCGACGCCAATGATGTAATCGAATCCACAGATATAATTGAAGCCATAGATATAATCGATGCCATAAATATAATTAAAGCCATAGAGATAATCGATGGCATAGAAATAATCAAATACATAGAGATAATCGAAGCCATAGATATAATCGAAGCCACAGATATAATTAAAGCCATACAGATAATCGAAGTCATAGATATAATCGAAGTAATAATCGAGCCATATATAAAATTGAAGCCGTAGATATATCTAATCGAAGCCACAGAAATAATTAAAGCCATGTAGATAAATCGAAGTCATAGATATAATCAAAGCCATATAGATAATCGAAGTAAAAGATATAATCGAAGCCATAGATAAAATCGAAGTCATAGATGTAATCGAAGCCACAGATACAATCGAAGTCATAGAGATAATCTAAGCCACAGATATAATCGAAGTCATAGAGATAATCTAAGCCATAGATATAATCGAAGCCATAGGTACAATCAAAGCCATATAATTGAAGCTATGGAGATAATCGAAGCCATAAAGATTAACGACGCCATAGAAATAATCAAAGCCATAGAGATAATCGAAGCTGACAACGCAACTTAAAACTAGCGGCAACTAGTAATCAACTAGTCATCGGAATTATCAGAGCTTTTAATATTAATGTGGAAAAAATGTCTCTCAGTCCATAAACGCCCTTGAGAAGTTTCGTGCATCACTTTTCACGTGTTTTTCCAATTGTAGATATATTTCTTTAAAATATTTATTGTTATTAAGTTTATTTTGTAGAACTCCATTTTAATTTTTTATTAATTTTATATATTTAATAATATTATTATCCAATGATGACCCACAGTGTCCTTCTTGACAATATCAAGGAGGATACGGTGTTTCTACTTATGTTGACAGAATAGCATTTATTCCCAAACATGGGAACACCTCAGCACAGGTTCGCCTAGTGAGGTGTTCACAAAATACTACTAGGTACTTACATACATACAGTTACGGATGATAAACATTTTTTTTTTCTTATTACTAAACATAATATCTATGTAAACTGATGCAATAATCTGTATTGTGTATGTTCAAGAATAGAAATAAAAAAAATAAAAAAATAAAAATGAAGCCCTCTGAAGGCATTATCAAACTGTCAGTTTGATAATGTTGATCTGTTTGTCAGTTTGATAATGTAATCTGACAGTTTGATAATGCCTTCAGAGGGCGAAACAGCTGTAACTCATAATAATAATTACGAAGCAGAAGCAGAACTTGTTTATAATAAACTGTTTTTATACATTGGATAATAATATTATTAAATATATAAAATTAATAAAAAATTTCTTTAAAATATTATCTATCTAATTATACATATATAATAATACTTTAAAGCTATCTAATTATTTATAATCCAGTAGCCAAACTAACCTTCTTAGCGAAAAAATCCATTAATTATATATAAAAGATTGTCTGTGGCGGGTGAAATCTACAATTTTTTTCTAAGATTGACGAAATTTTGCACATTTGACATTCAAAACAAGATGAATTGATTTCGAAAAACTCTGTGTAAAGCTTGGGCAACTTCGGGGACTTCAGCTAGTGATAACGTAAAAAGTTTGCAGAAACATAATTGAAATTTTTTGTCAGCAAAAATTATTTTAATTTTGTCTTAACTTCCTGAAGCAAGTGGAACTATGGAATCCCTGTTAGATGACATATTGTGAGGCTGGAGAGAGTGGAAGGGGAAGAGGAAAGTACCTGGCTATTCAGATCTGATCAGCAAACACAGTTAATGCCAATATATGCAACGTCAACTTTTCGATTCTGAATGGTGGTCTTTCACCATTGGAGGTTATCCACCACTTACCGGCCCTGAACGAAGCTACATTTATTTATTTTTAACGAATCTATACCTCCTGCATACGTTGTTAGAAAGCAGTATGCAAGTGCTTAACAGGAAAAAAACATAATGAGAAATCAAGATATATGGCAGATGAGATGGGATAGATCGAATATGGAAAGATGGACCTTCTCCTTCTTTCCATCAGTTAAAATCAAAATGGAAGGGGCATATCTTTTAATGGACCACCATATCACCCAATTGCTTTCTGGGCATGAGGAGTTTAGAGGTAGACTATTTTGAACAAATCTAGACCTCCAGTGTCCTTGCATACGTTGTTAGTAAGCAGTATGCAAGTGCTTAACAGGAAAAACAAAATGCAAAAAATGGGTTAGTAAGACAAAGATAAATTAAACAGGGCAAAAGAAAAACTCATTATTAGGTCTCATATCAAGATATCTTAATAACTTTCATCACTAGATAATAACCCTGTAAGCACCTGCATAAATAGATAGAGAATATACGATAAACAATAGTGTCAAATTATTTGGCAAGTACCAATAAAAAATGTCAATTTCATTCAGCCTGATATAAACCACACTCAGCATCCGTGTCCCTTAGCCAACCACCCAGTGAAGCCTCTAAGAAAGCTAGTGAACAACAGAGGTAAAATACCTGAAGACTTAAAGAAAAAAAAATCAGCGTTGAGTAGTCGGAGGCGGGACAAAGGAAATTTTAGGCCGTTTAAGCAAGCTTCAAGCCTTTACAAATTATTGGGGGTGGCGCAAATAAATTTGAGATAGATCTGCAAGAAAAACATAAGTAACTTAACTTGAAGGAGGGACGAGGTCCAGCACACTGGTGGTGTGGGGATAAATATAAAATAAAATAAAAAGTTTGAGTTCAGTTCAGTTTTTGGTCTTTCACCGGGAAGATACTCTACCACTACCCATCCAATCATATTTTGACAACCGAATAACAGAAAACATTGCATATTTTTTTTTTTTTATTTTGGCCGCCTGCAAAGTTAACCATGTCAAACTGTACAATATTATTTGTAGAGGTAATCAAGAACCTATCTAATCACCACAAATCAGCTGATACAGAAAGGGAAAGCGGCCTGCCCGCCTAGCGCCTAGCGGCTGTTCACAGCTCACCGTACAATGTTCAAGTACCTACTTATTAGAATATTATGATTATGTGTAGTGGGTTGTGGTTACCGAGAGGCCGGCTATTATAGACACGCAACAAAGCTCATCGTACAGAATATCACCTCGGACCTAATTTGATAGAGGTGATCTTCTTTTTTATGTTACTAGCGAGTTCTCGGCATGCGTTGCAATGCCACTTTCACACCAAAGAAATTGTTTCTCCCTTTTTTTTTTTTTTACATGAGCTCCACACAGGAGGCCCTGAGGAAAATAATTTCCCCTCAGGGCCTATGTCATCTTTGGGGATGCTGTGTGGAGGGTTTTTTAAGGAAAGGAAGGAGAGGAGAGTTCTGGGAAGGAAAAGGGTTTAAGGGGTGGGTAGGAATCTGGGGTTCAGTGTGTCTTGGTCATCCGCCTCCAAGACCTAGACAAACCTCACCCCATGAACCCGGGCACCCCTGCTAAATCACCAAACGTAGCGAACCACTTGGGGTGACCTATGGCAGAGGTGTTGGTTATCCAATAAAGGTTCCCGGGGCGGCGGTACCCATTCCCGCCTCCCAAATTCGCCTCCCTGCGTGTCCTTTCCCATTCGTCCCGTTCCCCTTCCCTTTTCGCCTCTTCCACACCCCCGTGAATCTTCCTGCGTTCCATATATTCAGTCCTGGAATATTCAGTTTTCAAACAGCTCGCGTGAGACCTATCGTATTTTTTTTTACAAATTTTCATTTTTCATTAGATTCAAAGTAATCGATTTTGGTTAGTATCATAGGTGAGTATTTCAAATTCAAATAAATTCATTAATTTAAATAGTTTATTCGATAATTGAATTTTGATTGAACAATCGATTGTTTGCAAAATGTCATTCTCAAATTGTAACATTTTTGACATTTTCGTAAGAGTTTTTGTAATGATTAAAAAAGTTTTCAGATGCATTGTCATGTGGTTGTTATAATCCAGAAACCTTCGCGAGGGTGAAAAGGTCATATTTTGAAAGTTTCAAACAACATACATACATCCATACATGCTAGCAAGCAAACATACATTATTTTTTTTATATATATAGATGGTTGATGTACACAGTACCATAGATTTATATGTGCCCAGTACTCACAGATAAAGTAGAATCAAAGAAGATGGGCATCGACCAACAAAGTGCAGACAGGGCGTGTTAATTATTGGTTCCAAAAATTGGGTTACGAAAACAAAAAGAAAGTACATTTTTTCGCAGCCAAAAAAGCATTGTTTTTTAACTTTGTTGATCTGCAAGGACCAAATTGTGTATACAAAAGATATTATGCTTTCGAAGCGAGGCGATGACATCAGTTTTTTGGTTTCATTGGTGGGCCGATTTATTCGACCGAATTTGTAAGGGAACGTACTCATACTACGAGTCCAATTTTTTTGCAATTTTTAACCCCCCCCCCCCCCCCCCCCGGTGACCAAAATCCTAAGCAAACTGCCGCTCATTTGTACCAAGCGTGACATTTTGAAGACCCCCCCCCCCCGAAGAGGTCACGTAGTATGGGTACGTTCCCTAAGACACTCTACAACTCTAGATATCGATCGTCCGAATTAGTCAGGCATCTCCCAAAGATCAAAATTTTAGTTAAGTATACAGTAAAGTAAAAGTGTACTATCTATCTGGTAAAATACGGTACCGATTACTCATTAACGCCACCGAATTAAATATAATGCAGAAAAACTTCTTGAGAATTGAACACGTTGATGTTTTCTGGGTCACTAGTAGATTATTTCAAAGCTTCATACTAATTTTTCTTCCTTTATTTTTTCCCATTATTTCTTGATACATTTTAAAAGTAATTTTTTACATATTTTCTAAATATATATAACACAACACAAGATACAAATAATGTAAAAAATATATACAAACAAAAGTAGATAATAGGAACCCACTAAGGCGCTGCCTGTGTGTGGGTAATATAAACTAAAGTGCTAAATTACACCAATAAGTTGGCTGTACAAGTAAAAAATGTAAATTTCAAAGTGAAAGTTTAAAAATATAGGTAATGTATCTTTGCAAATATTGTTCTTAGTAACAAAGTGACACATACAAGTTAGTTGATTTTGTTACGGTTTCAAGAGATAAATAAAGTTAGTCTTGAAGTTGCAGTAGAATTGTGTTTAAACGTTATACTTCCCGGTGTTATTTTATAGCATATTCAATATGTAAAAAACAGGCACGTGTAAATAATACTTGATTTATGGTGAGCATTCGAATATTGCTCATTATCTCAGAAATTAGTACCTATTTGGAGATGTCTAACTAATTAACTGGATGATATATGCGATATCTAAGTTAATATCAAAGGAGACGGGCTATCATGAACCATTATTGACTGAGCGTATCGAAGTCCGGTTTTAATTCGACCATTTGGGATTTCATCTGTATGTAAATTTGTTTGTTACGTTCCGGTTTCGGTTCAAGATGGTGAAATTGTCGAATACTACCTTTTTATTTCTTATTAAAATTTGGGGATGCTGTGGGAGGGGCCTTTTTAGAGAAAGGAAGTAGAGGAAGTTCTTGAAAGGAAAAGAGTATAGGTCGAGGGTCAAAAAGTTTCACTCAACGAGCCTCTCCCAATCCGGTCCACCAAGCAGTGGGTGGGCAAACGCATCCACCACCAAGACCTAGAAAAGCCTCACCCTAAGCCGAAGCGGGCACCCCTGCTAAGTCACCAAACGTAGCGAATAACTTTTTTTTTAAAGAAAAAGTTTTTTCCTGGTTACGAATAACCCAACAATGTTTGAAAATATCCTACTACCACCACAGAAAGCAGAAAATGTTGCTTGCGTTGTGATGGAGGACTTAGCCAGCCGAGGAATCGAACATGGGACGCCCGGGTAGGACCCAAACGCGATGCCCACTCAACCACTGACCGGTCAAATTACATAAGTGCAAATGTACGCTTCATTACATCGAGTGTGCGTATCATAAAACGTTTGTGAAATAGTGACACTAATTCAAGCCATATTTTTTATTAGTTATTTGTGGTTGGATCGTAAAATCAACAATAAATTTAGTTGAGAAATAAGTAATGTCGACAGTATTAGTTTATTGTATATTGGCAAAGCCAAAATCGATACAAACTTACTAAACCTTTATTGCACTGCCTTCACTGCAACCACTGCACAAATATACCAAAAGAAGTGTATTATGGGCGTATCTGTGTGCCCGAATTAAGATTATTTTTATCTTACTTCGGGTGCAATTCTCTTGATTTTTCCTTTTGTTTTTTAAAGAAAGACAAACATTCCCGGGTTACAAATAACCCGACAATATTTAAAAATCTCTTACTACCACCACAGTAAGCGGAAAATGTTGCTTGTGTCGTGATGGAGGGCTTAGCCAGCCTAGGAATCGAACACGTGACGCCTGGGTGGGACCAAACGCGATGCAAAATAATTCACTCGAAGTTATTTAATCAAAAAAATTCAAATTTCGATTTTTTTAACAGATGGTAATCCATTTCATTGGTCTAGAAGCCAAGGGTCTAAGTAAATGTCATTTCTCAAAATTGGAACTGATCTGTCAAGAATTTCTTGTTTTATCCCTGATTTTTCACGGGCCTGCGGTAGTTTCAATATAAAAATTAACATACGTGTTAAGTTCTTAAAACTCCAGCATTAATATCAATTCAATTTGGGTGGTTGGTACAGGTGCCGCCGCCCCGGCAACCATTTATTGGATATCCAACACCTCTGCCATAGGTCACCCCAAGTGATTGGCTACGTTTGATGACTACGGGGATTCATGAGGTGAAGTTTGTCTAGGTCTTGCCGGATCGATAAAGACTGGTTGAGGGAGACCTAACCTAGACTACCCACTCTAGTAGTCTCTTTCGACCCATCGCCTTGCACTGCAGTGGGAGGGATAGATTCATTCGTCCGTCACTCCTGGACACATTGACTCCCAGAATCCTACCCACCCCTCATACCTTTTTTCCTTCCCTTAAAAAGACCCTCAACACGAAGTTTGCTCTTCAAAAAATATTCATAATTTTTTAAGATAATCTCAAATCAGATACCGAGTTGAAAAAGTAATTAGTGTATGAAATCCCTTAATAAAAAAAATCGCAAAGTATGCCCCGAAAATAAAAATAAAATAAAACAAATAAATTCTGTGATTTTTTTCATTCCTCAAATGACGAGAGGTTATTATTAGATTATTAATATGTCGGGTTTCATTAAATATATTCACTACAGTCGCTTAGACTTATTAAATATTCTAATCGTTTTATTTTTTTTCCTGCAAAAAGTTGTTGAACTCAAGAACTACTGAGAGGAATGTCAAACGATGGGCGCACGTTTGGCGTGTTTCGCGAATATGCACCGGTGCCGAAGATATCAACGACGCTAGTTCCTCGGAGCATCTTCCATTGAAATGATTAAGTTGAAGATATCAAGAGATGCATTGTTAGTAGCACCTATGATGTTAATGTTGTTAGGCTGAAAGAGGCGGGGAAGGAAATAGTCAAATGATGGTCTCACCTGGATGCATCCCATGATGGCCTTGATATCGGTGAGCGACCACAGGCTGACGTGCCCCATGAGCAAGCCACTCTCGTCGTTGATGTAGGTATACCCGTACACCTGATTTAGCTGGTCGTCCATGAGGGCCTCGCACACCAGCCCGTGGGCTCTGGCCATCTGCTCGGAGGTAAACTTGTAGGGGTCGAAACGGCCTGCAAAAAAAATACCAATAATTCTGATTCATCATTGCAGAAGATATTGGGACAATAAGCGATATATATTCTTAAGTCCGTTACTCGTTGCCGAAGATCGTGACTCCTGCTCCAATTTCCATGGTGGACAAGGCTCCTCCACTCCTTGTGGAGAGCTGCGGATACCGGCGTACCAGATGCCAGTGATTCTTGGTCACTTCAGCGCATTGCAGTACTTTGTCAGTCACTATAAGTTTCTCCATTTTGAAGTCCTTAGTTTGGTGAGCAACGTGTCCAAAGTATCTTAAAATACGTTGTAGGCGGATAGTGAAGAGTCTATTCTGGACGCCTAGTTCTTCCAGAATGGACACATTTGTGTGTCTGGCTGACCATGGAATCCTGAGCATTTTTCTCCAGCACCACATTTCGAAGGCGTCTATTTGCTTTTTTTCGCCTGCTCTAAGTGTAAAACGATACACTTAGACAAAAAGAAAGCTGAAAATTTTACCCCTCCAAGTCAAGAGTCGCGAATGTCATTGCTTTTGGACTTTTGTTTGACGTTTTCCGCAAGGGGCGCTATCTGTTGTGGGTTTTGTCTGCCGTCAGGAATGGCTATATAGGTGAGCACGTTTTCTAAATAAGAGTTCCATCCGAACACGCGCTTCTGAAAGCCACTGCAAATCATTGGGAGCCCCAAAATGGATTTTACATTTTACATTTGGGGGTCTCAAAATGGATTTTACATTTTACATTTGGGGGTCTCAAAATGGATTTTACATTTTACATTTGGGGGTCTCAAAATGGATTTTACATTTTACATTTGGGGGTCTCAAAATGGATAAGGTTTTGTTAATTATTATCTTATATATGTTTTAATTATTTATTAACCGGACTTACGTCCAATTTACAAAATAAATAACCAGAAATTAGAAGAAAAGTCTAAATTATAAGAAAATTATGTTACGTAGTTACTTATTTCTGGGGTATTATGTCGTGTTGCGCTACCTCCTTATTTAGCCAATGTTTTGGACAGCTTTAAGGAGCAGCGGACAGGCAGATGTGAATTCCCTGAATATGGACACTGTAACGCTGCTCGAAAAGTTTTCTAATGAAGGAGATAGGGAGGCGTCTACTAATATCTACAGGAATTCCAAAAACTGAAAAAATCGAACTAATATCTATGAGAATCAAAGTGTTGACGAATATCTACAGCTCAAACTGTTGACTAATATCTATGGGAACCAAAGTGTTGACAAATATCTACAGCACTGGCAGAGGTTGGATTTGCAATTATGTATAGCATATTGGAATAACGTAATATTGCGTATGCAGTTTAAAAAACTTAATTTATGTAAGTATGTACGTAAAAATCCCTAATATCGGACTATTGGACACATTTAGCTGATTAATCCAACCTACGCTCTGTAGATATTAGTTCAACCTACGCTCTGTAGATATTAATCAACACTCTGAAGTTCGTAGATATTAGTTCAACATATGAGCTGTAGATATTCGTCAAACATACAGGCTGTAGATATTAGTATCTGGAGTCGGAGATAGCGTAACACGACATAACTCCTAAAAATAAATAACGAAAATACTTTTGGCCGTGAAAATGTAAACTCATATCTGATGTTACATAGATTTAGCAAAGAAAAACAAAACAGAAATAACTATGCTCTCCAAACGGAGAATTGAAACCCTGGAGAAGCACAGAGTCATTGGCAAAATCGTAGGCTATAGAAGAATAGAAATATAACTGTTTCGTCGAACATCGACTAATGTCTCGATGCAGCACAGAAATGTGGAGAATGGAGGAGCTTGGTTCATCAGTGCGATTGGAGTGGGGTTCAATTCTAATTACCTGCGCAGGACAGAATGATCTGCCTGTTGTTGGCGTCCCTCTTCAGCAGCGGCACCAGGTAGCCACTGTCCATGATGGCTTCCATGCTGGGGTCGTTGATGTCCAGCTTTTGAAACCACTGCGGGTACATCTGGCGCACGGTCAGATACTTCTCCAGCATAGCGCAGGCCTGCGGTACTGAAAACTTCTTGGTGCGGAGGAAGCGCAGAAGGAACGGGGCATCTGGGACAAACCAAATACGAAAATCAGTATTCATTTAAACAATATTAGTAATGTGTCTACAGACAAAAACGCATAACAACTTAAAATTTACCAAAGGAAAATAGTCACTGTTATCTAAAAAAAAACTTTAAGACGACTTATTTACATGATTTTGTTTACCACCGCCCAATTTCAATTTTTAAAGTGTCTAAAATGATTTATACCGGTTAAACCGAGAAAATATTTGTGACAATGGATTCTATATTTTATGGAGTATATTAAAAAAAAATTTCCCCACATTTTAAAATACCCCACAAAACAGAAATTATAGATTTCAAAGGTCCCTCTCTTAATCATACTCATTGCGCTTACGTCACGCCGTGTTTGGTGACCAGATCTGAATTGCCAGGTACTTCCCCACCTTCCTCTTCCCTATCTCCTTCGCCTCCCCACTACCTTCAGCCTCACAACCTGCTCCATTGGGGATGCCATAGTCTTACTTGCTTCAGACGGGAGCAGTTGGGACTCTTGTGCGGTATTCATATAAAAAAACAACATCAGCCTTTCATTATTTGCGGGTATCCACATTTCTCACACGATCACACATGGTTTTTACAACACGTACGCCTCGGAGATCTCATTTCTACGGCAATCAGTCTACTTTCATCCTTCCTCTGCCAGTTCCATGCTTCACTGCCATACATCAGGGTAGATACCAGCACTCCTTTGTGGACTAATATCTTCAATTCTTTGGACAGTTTTTGTTAGCGCCAGCGGCATTCAGTCCTCCATTAATGGAGTTACCTGCATTTATCCATCTTTTCTCTATCAGCCTTCCCATCTCTCGTAAACATACTTGCCAGATACATAAACTCATCCACCTGCTCCAAGTGTGAGAGAGATAAGAAATGAGAAGGATACAGGCATAAATAAACCAATCCCGACACTGGTGATGAGCAAGGAATATTTTAACAGAATCCCCAACCGAACAATGGTTAGAGGTAGGAACGAAAAATTAAACAACAGAATTTTTGGGGGATCCATGACCGACCGAGCCATAGAGCTATGAAAATATAAATAACAGACTGTAAATAAAATATTTTTGTGGCAATATTCTACCTTCGTAAGTTTCTTTTCACGGTCGGGTGTCACCCCCATTCGGGTGGCGCCTGGTGCGGGCTAGAGATGGGTAAGTTCTGCATTTTGCCGTAGGCCTCCCAGACGTGCTTCATTTTAAAAGTACTTGAGTTCTAGGAGCAGGTTCCGAGAGCCACTCCCGACTCGGGTTCGGTCAGTCACGCTCGGGTTCCACCCTAGCGGGACCTCGGAGCCGGAGCCCGCAAAAGAACTCAAACGCGCAACCTACTCCTGACTCGCGCGTGGGTCGGACCGAGACGCACGGGTTTAACCGAGTTGACTGAGTTCCGGGTACAAGTACTGGACCGGGTTCTTTAGGAGTAATCGATTTGAAAAGGGAGTAGTGGAGGTAATACACCTCTTACCCGCCCTGGTATAAGTAACTGATGGTTACTCCTTCAAGGCTCTCGCAAGATTCTAATTTTTTGATTAAACGAAGCTACATTTATTAATTTTGAACGAATCTAGACCTCCGTGTCCATGCATACGTTGTTAGTAAGCAGTATGCAAGTGCTTAACAGGAAAAACAAAATGCAAAAAAATAGGTTAGTAAGACAAAGATAAATTAAACAGGGCAATAGAAAAACTCATTCATGAAACTCCATGACGCGGCATTGCATCTGTAAAAAACCTGCAAGCACCTGCATAAAATAGAGAACATAAGAAATACAATAAATTTCAAATCAATTGGCAAGTACCAACAAAAATGTGAATGGCTTTCGGTCTGACCATAAATTACACTTAGCTTCCATGTCCCTTAGCCAACCACTCAGTGAAGCCTCAAAGAATGTTAACTGAAAAGGGAGTAGGAGTAGGAGCCGCTTCGCGCGATGAACCCGAATTTAAGAGACCACTCCAGCTGAACCTACAAATCCCTAGTGCGGGCCGCCCCCGCCGCCGCCCCCTCTTGCTACGCCACCGAATGAGCTACTTGTAATAATTTAATTTATAATTAGATCATAAAAATTTATAATGTGTAGAATTATGATCCATAAGAATTAAATAGTAACTTTGATTGGTTATAAATGTGTGTATGTTAAATCAACGTAATAATACCTCTCCTTAACCTTAAACATTGCACTTTAATCCTACTTCTAAAAAGGCAATTTAAACGAAGCCATGAAATGCATTTACATTTATTACCTTTTTATGGCCATTGGCCTCATTAGGCTGTTTCATCTTACAGAAACTAATCACGAGAACAGAATTTGATAGCCAATTATTACAAAACAACGCATTATTTCGAAATACGTAAAATCAACACATTAACAAAGTAAATTAAGATTTTCCGGTCAAATACATTACATCCTTTCACGCAGGCACACAATTTGCTGTAAACATCATTCAGCATTTATGGATACAGTATGTAATGATGATGATTTTAGATATAAACCTGCCGGCACGAATGGTAAAGCAATAACCCGTTGCAAGATATATGTCAGCAATAATCCTTCTGTTGTTTTCTGTGAGAAGTCATGGATGTTTTCATGATTTGTTCTACGAAATAAACCCGCAATTCTTATTTACAGATTGACATAGTAAACTTTAACCCTTGATTTACCCGGTGACTTCATACATACACAATTTACCTGGTGGGGTTCCTAGGACTCCAGGAAATAAAATCATAAATTTAGCATGAAATAAACACTTTTTTAAATGAAATGCTAGTTATATTTATTTGTTGTATATTTGGTTTTACAATGGCATAGGTTTTTACTTAAAATTATAGAATCACAGCCTTTTATTTAAGGAACTTCTACAATACGGTACTTTTTGTAACAAAATTGCGAACCTAACTTCTAGTCTCAACATTTCAAAACTAAACAATTTTTCAAAGTAATTTTTAAAGAAATATAGCAAAAACATAATCAATTCTTATAAAAAGCAACAAAAAAATAAGGTTCGAACAAAAACAAAAAAGTAATCACGCTAGAGGAGTCCCACGGACTCCTCCAGCATGATTACTTACCAATCGGAGCCGCGCGCATCCACGTCCGCTCTCCCCCGCGTATAACACATCACTGCGTGAAACGCACAATTTGTAATTCCAAAAACTAACGGTTTTATGAGCGCTGAAAGTTTTCAATGGAGTCCCAGGGACCTACCGGGTAAATTAAGGGTTAACCCCTTGAATGCCAGGCTATTTGAAAAATCACGCAGAAATTACCTTCCTGACACTTTTGCTTATAATCGGTATAAAAAAAATTTCATATTTGTATATAAAATATAAAATAAATATGCGAATATTTATTTGATTTATTTACGAGTTGAGGATCCTGGTGACCCGAAGTTGGCCTCTGTAATTATAATTATTATTCGTTGTTGATTTTTTACCAATGTCAAACCAAAATGGACTTCAAAAAGACCTTTTATAATAAGTTGTCATGAATATTAAACGAATTTATTTGCTATGTCGATTTTTTGTACTTAGGTACCCATTACCTATACGCTGGTATACACAGTATATAGACAAGTGGTTTTTTCCTTGACGACGCATTTGAATGAAAATATGTTTTATGAGGTTTATCCGTCTCGCGGCGGATGCGTCTGCCCTCAAATGCGTGGCAGGCCGGATAAGGAGAAACTGGTTGAGGGAGATCTTTTGACCTCTCTAGCAAGACTGTCAGCAGGATTTGGACCACAGTGTAAGGATGAATTCATTCGTCCTTCACTTCTGGACCCACTGAATTCCTAATCACGCCTCATACCTGTGCTCATAAATGCTGGCGTCCCACAGGGATCGGTTCTGTCACCGACTTTGTTTCTGTTGCACATCAATGACCGCTTGTCATGTGCACCGATTCATTGTTACGCGGATGACAGTACAGTCCATGATAGCTTTTTGTTTGACAAGCCCCCAAAGGGCACACAAACTCCAATAGCTCGGAGGGCTTTTAAGCAAAGAAGGAAGGTTACCTCGAGAGTGTTTTCTCTTGGGGCAAGAATAACCTCATCGAATATAATGTTTCAAAGACCCAATCATGTTTGATAACGTCTAAAAGGGATCTAAATGAAAATCTAGGGAGGCGTCTACTAATATCTACAGGAATTCCAAAAACTGAAAAAATCGAACTAATATCTATGAAAACCAAAGTGTTGACGAATATCTACAGCACAAACTGTTGACTAATATCTATGAGAATCAAAGTGTTGACGAATATCTACAGCACTGGCAGAGGTTGGATTTGCAATTATGTGTAGCATATTGGAATAATGTAATATTGCGTATGTAGTTTAAATAACTTAATTTATGTAAGTGTGTATGTAAAAATTCGTAATATCGGACTATTGGACACATTTAGCTGATTAGTCCAACCTACGCTCTGTAGATATTAGTTTAACCTACGCTCTGTAGATATTAATCAACACTCTGAAGTTCGTAGATATTAGTTCAACAAATGAGCTGTAGATATTCGTCAGACATACAGGCTGTAGATATTAGTATCTGGAGTCAAATCTAGTCTCCTTCAACGGAAGCAATCTTCCGAACAGGGCCTCCATCGATATGCTTGGTGTAACTCTAAGTGACCAGCTCAGGTACGGGGGCTCCATTGAAACCAGAGTTAGTTAGCCTCTCAGAAACTGGGCGCACTGTTCAGGGCCCCCAGATACTTTAATAGTACCTACACAACTGCTAACCCTGTACAAATCGCAAGTGCGCCCCACGGTTGAATTTGTCAACTCCAATTTGTCAGCTCCAAAATACCTAAAAAAACCCTTGACTCTGTGCAGAAACGGGCGGTCCGTTTGATAAATTCTCCCATCTTAACAGACGGACTGCAATCTTTAGAGCATAGGCGAATGATAGAGCATAAGTGGGAATGCTGTCCTTGTTCTACCGGTATTACAATGGAAGATGCTCCGAGGAACTAGCGTCATTGATCCCCTCGGCACCGGTGCATAGTCGGGAAACACGCCAAACACGCGCCCAACATTTGTACACGGTTGACATTAATCACATGAGAACGGGTCGTTTCTATGACTCGTTCTTGAGTTCAACGGCTCGGCTGTGGAACGATTTGCCGGCCTCTGTATTTCCTCCCTCCTACAACAAGTCTCTTCAAGATCCATGTTCACTCCTTCCTTTCCTCAAAAAGACCCTCCACACAGCATCTTCAAAGATGACATAGGCCCTGAGGGAAATTATTTTCCTCAGGGTCTCCTGTGTGGAGTTAATGTAAAAAAAAACTTTCCCAGAACTTCTCTCCTTCATTTCTCTAAAAAGACCCTACATACAGCATCTCCCTAAAAATGACATTGGCCCTGATTTTCCTCTCGGGGCCACCTGTGTGGAACTTATGGGCATATTAGACCTTTCAATTCTGCCTCGCAATCAGGTTGTAGATACCAAATTGCACCGTGTAAACAAGACATTGGATGTTTCCATGTCATTGCGCGTCATCTTTCCACCGTATTGAAAATATTCAACTTGTTTAATATTTTCAATGCGATGGTTCTGTTGTCCATTCGTGCGCATGCGCAAATGCGGCGTTGCATGCGCGCGCAACACTGTGCACGCGTTGTTTGTTTTGTACTATTTTGTAGTGAAATATTAACCTTGAAAATGGTTTTTAAATGGAGGGAAGAGCATACGCCTCTGTTCTTAGAGCACTTTAAGAACTATCCAAACCTGTGGAACATTAAATCAGAGGGATATAATTCCCGCGCTCACGACCTGCTTCGAAGACATTCTAAACTCTATGACAGCAATGTGATTATATGGTCCACTTCTGTCAAGTACGTCTAAACAGTACACCCTTTCAATTATACGCCGTTCTACCAAATCTCATCAATGTGGTTGATGTGTCTAATATCGCCTTAATATAAAAAAAAACTTTTGTTATTCAACGGTGCCTCCTCTTTGCACACCCTTTCGGGGACACTGAGTTATATTTTATGTAAGTAAAGTAAGTATATCATATTTTCCCTATACCGACTGTATATTGTGTATAAGTATGCCGGGGGGGCAACTATCGGGATATCAACTGTCATGGAACCGAGGATCCTGTCCTCTCAGTCAGGTAGGTCGTCAAATGTCGCTACAAACATTGACAAAAAATAATAACTGCGTAAACACATTTTTGCACAAACGCCAAAAACATGTAAATTGTGTTTATTATGAGAGGATGTTGGTGTTGAACAAATAATAAACTAATATCTTTCAAATGCAGTCTCAACGTGAGAAATTTAACATTTGGTGAAACGCTATAGGTAAAATCGTCTTTCCCATGATATAAAAAACAACATTAGTATTTCGTTAGCAAAATTGTACTTGAACTTGTGTTGACAGAAAAGAATAATCAATGCATTTTAACTAGGTGATATATACAACACTTTTTTGTGGCTGTTATTTATTTGCAAATGCAGTTTTCGAAAACCTACAAAACATAATCGTTTTCTCCACTTTCCCCTGTTCCAAATTATTTGTCTCCAGTTATCAGACCTTCCCAACCCTCTTCCAATCTTCTTCCACGCTATCTATCCACCTCTTCCTTAGTCTTTCTTTGGGTAGCTATCGCTGGGTGACCCATTTAATCCTAGTTATCCGTTCATTTGCCCATTATTTCCACGTGGCAAGACCCATTAAACCTCAATAAAAATCACCTATATCAATTTTCTTTTCAAAATTATAAATAACCTTGTAGAGTCTTTTTTTTTTACAGAATTTGAAAAATCTTTTTTTTTTGAAAGAATTTTTTTCTTTAACTATTTGGTATCAAAAAATACCTATGACTCCAAATTTTTAATCTCCCATTTTTTTATCCCGATTTTAGTATTTTTGTATGAAAAAAATTAACCGTCTTTCCTATTTCAAACAGAACGAAATTATTTAAATTGTTGAATGACAGATGGCGCTACGTCCACCTCATCGAACTTTCATCTACACATGCGCAAGACCTTCGCGAGAAGCGTCACGTCATTTTGATATTTCATTCGGCATCACGGTTCTCGCGTGGGCAAACCATCGAGCTTATTTGTGTTGGCTAAAGACGGACTGACAAAAAATATAAAATATCGTACACTCAATTGCTCTTCGAAATTCATATTGATTTTCTTTATTTTCTACTTAAGTTGGTGTTTTTTTTGTTTATATCGGCTGTCATCGTCTACAGCGCTCCATTCCTCTTTCTGTCATAGATCCCATCCCCACATACTTACAATACATTCGTTATTTTTTATTTGACAACCAAAATATTCACAAATGCAGAACAACTTTTTCGGGTCAGCTAGTAATATATAACATCCGCTCTAGAGGCAAGATTCCGGACATATTTAGCGATAGATTCCAAAATTTTACAATTTTTTTCCAAACTCGACTCATACATTAATTTCTTTTTTCGTTGTTTTATACATAGCTGCCCTACTAATAAACGTGTTTTGAATTTTAACTGATAAACAACCTGATACAAAAATGTTTATTAGTAAGTTAGAAGGTATGTTTACATATTGTTGTACACCGTTATTGGACAGTTGATATTTATTCTTTGTTGTTTCTGCGTATTTTTTTGTTAGTCCCAATCTGTTAAGTACCCACAATAAAATAAAGAAAACTAAAATAGACTTATGCCAGGTAATAAAGGGTAGATATAGTTTTTTGAAAGCGCTCCTGGTCTCAATGCGAACCATTAGAACGTTGTTCCCTAGTACCTATTTGTATTGGGAAACACGTGCTATTTGACTAATAAACTTACGAACACCCACGACAAAATACACTATTCAGAATACAGCATTCATAAGCGTAACTACATTGCCCACTCATACAACGATTACACATGATGGGAAATCGATACTTTGGTGATGTTGATATATTTATTTAAATCAACTTGCCGAGTTTTGTGGATCACATCTTGTATTTTTGTAAACCTAGGGTAGGGTGGGGCAAAGATCCGCAATTTTAGGTTTCAACCTTTTTTCTCACCCAATAAGTAAAAGGTCCTGCAGGATTTGGCTTCACTGGAAATCTTAATTTATGTGCTACAATATACCATTTTATTACTAGCGAAATAAGCACCATTTAGGAAAAAAAAGGAAAGGTAGACAACCTTGCCTTTGCGGACCTTTACCCCACTGTTTGGGGTAAACGTCCGCAGATGCGGGTATTAATTAATTTAAATTAAATTAATCTAAAAACAAGAATTGCGCATTTGGCCAAATTATTGTCCATAGATCGCCTTTCAAAACCTGAATTATGGAATTGAACTAGTAAAAAAGTAAGCAAAGCGTATAGTAAATTACATTTTCAACTGAAGATGACCTACGGATTATTACATCAAAACAAGTAAAAAGAATTCTAACCTCATTGTTTTTGTTGTGCCGGTCGGACGCCATGTAACTTTTGTGAGTCGTCTTCTATCAATGTTGCCAGCATAAAAATGTGTCTAAAACCACGACAATATTAAGCGATCATTTTAAATTGACGGTGCGGATCATTTCCCACTGCGAATCTTTGCCCCACCCTACCCTACCTAATCGTATATTTTTCAGTATTTGTTTCCGTATTTTTATGACTTGTTAAGTTTCAAAATTATCTGTCATGCTAAAATTGTACTACCAACAGGTGAAAGCTTCTCTGGGCGTTAAATAAATAAATCATAAGTCTGTAGACTCATTTCGTAGCGAAAAACATAAGAAAAATGAGATTGCTCGTGACTCGAGGTCGAATCAATTTAATAACGTGAAAATCGGAATCAATCTTACGAAAATCGATGAGTTTTAAGCTCGATGTTGTAATGTTGACTTAGAGGTCAGAAAAGTGAGTGAGCGTTTTGAGTTTGAGCGAAACGTAACTTTTAACATCGAATCAACCCAATCAAGAAAACAGTGCAATTAAATGAGCCAACCGTTTTTTTTTATGCGTGATATGCTCACAAACCATAAATTACTGAAAATAAATTGAAGGGCAACTGAGAGAAGTGAAAGTTTTTTTAATAAATTATGTGTATAGTGGATAGTATATGTATATATACCAGTGGATAATAAAATGATTGTGAGATAGAAATGGAATGTATTCTTTATTAGAAAAAGTATTTGGGAAAAATATCGCTCTTTAACATAAAGTGGCACACTTTATCAATTGCTTAGACATATTTTATCATTTTGAAAAGTTAACTTCAAATTTGCAGAAATGAATTTACTATTTGTTTTAGGCATTTGTTGATTTTTTTAACAATTGATAATTGTAATGTCTGCGACAATTACAAATACAATTTATTGAAAAGGTCTCGTTTATACGAATGGTTATTTATTAAGTCAATTATGAAGAAGTACAATGCTAACGCTAGTAAGGTAAATCGCGGAATGCCGGCAGCCGCCGTGCACTGCCAGCGCCTCTGGCCTGCCCCTCCACTACCACCTTCGGGCAGGATCGGAAACCTTCGGCCACGTTCGGCACCCCCCCCCCCCCCCCCGCGGCCACAGTGTACCACGGACACTACAATAATATTTAGCCATTTTCCGTGATATCCTGAATAAAGCCCGGGTTCATGGGGTGAGGTTTGTCTAGGTCTTGGAGGCGGATGACCAAAACACACTGAACCCCAGATTCCTACCCACCCCTTAAACCCTTTTCCTTCCCAGAACTCTCCTCTCCTTCCTTTCCTTAAAAAACCCTCCACACAGCATCCCCAAAGATGACATAGGCCCTGAGGGAAATTGTTTTCCTCAGGGCCTCCTGTGTGGAGCTCATGTAAAAAAAAAAAAAAAAAACTGTTCCCCGAGTTCAAATACTTCTTCGTTCATTACAAAAGCAGCCAAATTTTTGTTGATACACATATTTTTTATTAGAAACAAGCTGGTACCCGGCATGCGTTGCAATGCCATTCAAGAATTAGTTTCTCCCTGCAAGTCCATTCCTGCCTTCCCTCCCTGCCGCTAAAATATATGAAATACGCACATTTTCAAACCACTCGCGCACCACTTATTTTTACACAGTAAATTTTTTATACAAATTTCATAACGCCAGATCTTACCATTATATAGAAACACTCTTCTGCTGAAATGCAATGTCCTATAAAAATTTTGAGTTAATTAGGGGGCATACATTAATTACGTGAGCTCAAAGGGGGGGAGGGGTCCTGCAAAATCTCACGTTACTTAAAAAGAATATTTATCTCACCAAGGGGAGGAGGGAGGGATCTAGATTGAAAGAAAAACTGTTCACGTAATCAATGTATGCCCCCTTATCAATTAATTTTGATAGGGACACCCTAATCACCTAGCGGTTTAAAATACATTTTACGGCCTATAATCATACCTACCAAATATACACAAAAAAATTCATAAAAATCGGTCAAGCCGTTTCTGAGGAGTGCGACCACAAACACCGTGACTTAATAACCCGACAATATTTGAAAATCTCCTACTACCATCACAGCAAGCGGAAAATGTTGCTGATGTCATGATGGAGGACTTACGATGTACCTGAATAAAAGAAAGTTATTAAACTAAACATATATGTACCTACTTAGTTTACATCAACCGTTCTGCTCCACGGCATATCATTTACCTGATATCATTATCCTTTTGGATAATGTCTCCCTCCAAAGCAAAATGATGGAATATGTCTTGGACGTCTTTTCGTATTTGTTTTAAGTTTAAATTTGATCTTAAATTTTATTTAACTTAAATATTGAGTCTGTAATCACAGCATACTATGGTTAGGGAACGTACCCATACTACGTGACAAACTTTTTGCACTTTTTAACCCCCCCCCCCCCCCCCCACCGTGACCAAAAACCTAAGCAACCCGCCGCTCATTTGTACCAAGCGTGGTATTTTGAAGACCCCCCCCCCCCCGAACGTGTCACGTAGTATGGGTACGTTCCCTTACGTATATAGTATATTCAATCGACACAGGTATACCCTAGTGAGACAGGCATACAAATAAAACCTTTGTAAATATATTTTATTATAGATAAATAAAAATAAATAAAAATAAAAAAATTATAAAATACGAATAGTTTTTGGGGAAACTCAGTAAACGCCAAAGATGTTTTCATTCAAAAGAAACGCTTACGAAAAATTACAATCTTTGACCGCCTCGATTCGTGTAGATACATATTTAAAAATCTTAAACTTCTGACAGTGACAGACATGTATATAATGGAGTTATGCTTATTAGTTGAATCATCTCCAGAAAAGTTTCCACAAAAAAACTCAACACATAAACACGCTACAAAGTTCACAGAAAAACTTATTATTACCAAAAACAAACAAAACTATATTTCAAAAATGCTCGCAAAAACCCTACTACATGGCCATTTAAGTATATAACAACCTTCCACGTAAAATTAAACAAATAAACGATATACTCAAACTTTAAATCATCACTAAAAATCATCGATCAATAAAGGCTAGGTCAATGCTAAAAACATTTCTTTTAAACAAATGTCGTTACAGTAGCGATGTGACTTTTTCATAAATAATCGATTAAATAAATATTAAATAATCGGTTCTTTTTCTTAGCATGAAAAATCGAATTGAATTTAGTTATAATAATCGATTTTTCGCAAAATTTGTCAAATTAAAATATACGCCTAAAATATCTTTAATCACAGTTTTATTAATTTTTTTATTTTTTTTATTTTTTTTTTATACAGTTAATACCGCACAAGAATCTCAACTGCTCCCGTCTGGAGCCAGTGAGACTATGGCATCCCCAATTGGGGTATGTTGTGAGGCTGAAGGTAGTGTGGGGAGGGGAAGGAGGTGGGGAAGAGGAAGGTTGGGAAGTACCTGGCTATTCAGATCTGGTCACTAAACACGGCTAAAGCCATTTTCAAGCAACGTTTCAATTCTGAATGGTGGTCTTACACCAGGGCGATACTGATAGTATCTTCCACTCTGGAACATGCCGCAAATATACTATATATTATTTTAAATTAATTAATTGTGAAATAACACAAATTAATCAAATAAAATTTATTTGCGCAAGCCGGGTTCGAACCCGCGACCTCCGGAATGTGAGTCAAGAGTCTTAGCCACTGGACTACGGAGGTCGTCAATTAATTAATTAATTAATTATAAAATATTCAACAGAAATTATTATTTTTAAAATAATCAACAGAAATTTAAAGTTTTTTTTAAATAATCAACACAAATTACAAATTTCGAAGCACAAAAGAAGTATAATAGAGGTTCGCGAAAAAAATCGGCAGTGTAAAAAAATCGAATCCTAATTAATCGATTTTTTAGAAAATTACAAAGGCTTAATAAAATCGATTTTTTTTGAGAAAAATCGATATTTAATCGTTTTTTTCATAATCTCTTATTTTTTCACATCCCTACATTACACTATAAATTAATACCTTACATAAATTAAATACCTCCGTTTTTTTTATTTACTTGTAAATATAACACGCCATTGTTGGATTTTATAATATACTGACTGTAGGCCGAACGCAACATCAGATGAGAGTAGAGATGTCAGGAGTTCCACTAAAGAACACCAAGGAGTTTGTCTACCTCGGAAAATAACATGGGACGGTCGGTCTAAGAGCGAGGTCGACAGCCGTATACACCAGGCTAGGCTTGCATTCAATAAAAGGTCGAAAATAATAGAATCAAATAATATAGACCTGAAACTGAGAATACTCCTCATCAAGACCTATGTATGGAGTATCTTGATGTACAGCTGTGAAACATGGTGCCTATCCGAAAGAGATAAACGGAGACTAGAGGTTTTTGAGATGTGGTCCTATAGAAGACTATTAGGAATTTCCTGGAGAGACCACATAACAAATGAAGAGGTTCTCCAAAGAATCGAAGGAGGAAGGCACCTGCTCAGGACCTTGTCCGAAAGGCGCGCGAGATGGATCGGCCATGTAATAAGACAAGAAGGCCTCTTGCATGCCATAATGGAGGGTATGACCGAGGGGACAAACGCTAGGGGACGCCCACGCCGAGAGTACCTGGAGGACCTGCTGGTGGACGTGTGCTGCTCATCATATGCAGACTTCAAAAGAGCCGCACAAGACAGGGAAGAGTGGAAGAAACGAATAGATGACATTGCTGCAAACCAATCTCAGGATTGAAACCAGAGAGAGAGATAATATAACATGTATTTGTTGGGTTAGCTGGAAGAAATAGGATGTAACTATAAATTACACCATTTGTACTTTCTGTATTTTTGGGCAATATTTTTTAGTCAATGTTTTTTTTTTTTAATTTTAATTTGAATTACCAAAGAAGGTTCAAACAAAATGGATAAAGCAATATAGGTATATAATTTTGTGTAATTTTATAAGGTTTCTCTCAAAGAGTCACCTTGAAGTAGAATGATATTTTCCTTTCATAGTTCCCGAATAGGTACACGAGAATGTAAATTTAGCGTGGTTAGCGTCAATTATAGTTTCCACGTTATTAAAATGACACTCAGCCAGGTTCACGATGTATACTGTACAGAAGTTAGTTCAACTCAGTGTTGTCCAAACAGTAATTTCTGGTTACGAAAAGCTATGACTATTTTTGATAGCAATCAATATAGATTTCTAAATCAAATAACTAAATTCGTTCTTGAGCAACGAAACAATGAAAAAATCTAAAAACGGTGCTTCGTAAACTATCGGTCTCCTCTTTGTGTGGTGCTTCGTAGCCTTCCCAC
This sequence comes from Limnephilus marmoratus, assembly GCA_917880885.1. NCBI lineage: Eukaryota > Metazoa > Arthropoda > Insecta > Trichoptera > Limnephilidae > Limnephilus > Limnephilus marmoratus. The sequence goes on from OU862928.1 coordinate 27,643,436, forward strand.
TCTTATTTACTTTCGTTTTTTGAAGGTTTCGCTTCTACCGCATGTGAATTGCACACTCTGTACTATTTTATTTTTATTTAAATTGGTGTAGATACTTGTAGAACAGATTTTCTGTTTGGTGGTAAGGCCTGTTTTGCTTGGTACTTCATCAGCGAAATATTAAAAATAACATGGTTCCAAATAACACAGCAATTTTATGCGATTATGACCTCTAAAAAAACTCCTCTTATATTGATAGTTCTTATGTAAGATATAACTGATAGTTCTTACGTAAGATCATAAAAATGCGCAAAGTTAAAATTATACTTTGAAAAAGCGCGGGTAACCGCGCGAGTGCCGAGGTTCGCTCGGATGCGTATAGGTAAACGATTTTCATTTCCATGGCGACGAACCCGCGAACAAACATCAAAACAAACCAAAGTGTATTCATTTTTTCCTTTAGTTTTTTAAGTAATATCGGAGGGGGTCGAAAACTAGAAAAATTCGTCTTACGTAATAAATGAATGGCCCCTTATTGAATTCGCTTCAGTGAGAAGGGTTTGCTCACCAGTTCTGCAGCGCTTGATGGCAGGGTGCTTGGAGATCCAGTCCCTCAGCTGCTGCAGGGCCTGCTCCCGCACCAGGTCGTCCTCCCGCAGCTCCTCCAGCGCCACGGCCCTCAGGTCCTCGGGCATGCGCACCTCTCCCTCCGCCGCCTCGCAGGGCACGGGCATAGTCGGGGGGGAAGCTACGGAGGTCATGCTTCAGGCAATCTGGAAAAAATATTATATATTATTGACTAGTCCCATTTTAACTCGACCAATTTGCCTGTCGTCTGTAAATTTGTTTATGTGTTCTGTGTTCGGTCAATTCAGTCAATAGGGTAGCATGGTAGCCGTGTTTGAAAGTACATTTTTATTCCGCCATAGCGCATGAGCGTTGCGACCCGTCAATTTGTGTTATTTCGCAAATTCTTCATTTAAAATGAAATTTTATGATATGTTAATATATTAATAATCTTTTATACATTACAGATTATTGTCTTTTTTCGACTGCCATAATAAAAAAATTCCAAGGGGGCAGTTGCACTATGTTGAGACGTATGTCAAAAGATAGTTACTGAACTCTCTATAGGTAACATTGAAGATGTCGATGCTCAATGCAGAATCATTAAACAGTTGAATTGCTCTGTTTAATGGCGCATTCTGAAAGGAAGAAGTTCTCGCTTTCGGAGCATAAAAAGTGCGTGGAATCTCCCACGAGTATACGCGTTAGGGACATATAGGTTAATCTCCTTCAACATAGGTGGATTCAGTACAGTACCCAAGATCAGCTTAAAAAAATGTTTCCCCAAAAATATTTTTCGGCGGGCTTCTAAGGTATTAAGATCGAGCATTCCTGTTAAGAACAACGATGGATACAGGAATGGGTAGTATGTTTATTCCCTCATATACAGGTAACGCATAAACCTTTTTTGTACTCTTTCTATTTTTAAGATGTGGTTTTGTTCAGAGGGGGCCCAAATAATGGAGATGTATTCCAGGATGCTGCGGACAAGTGCTTCATATGTTCTTCGTATTGCAATTCCATTAATAAATGATCTCGCATTACGAAGAACAAATTCGAGCATTTTGTTGACGCGGGAGACAATTGATGATGCTATAGTATCACTGGTTCCGGACGGTTAGGAGCAGTGGGGACTCTTGTGTGATATTCACATAAAAAAAATATGTTCCAAAAAAATCGCCCCTCAACGTCATAATTCATCACTGAAGCATTTTATCAATTGCTCAGATATATTTTGGTTTTTTGAAATGTCACTTTAAAGTAGGGACCTAGTTAGTTTTGCAGAACTGAATTTGTTGATTATTTTTTTTAGAAATTGGTAATATTTAACCATTTTCCGTGATATCCTGAATAATTGTGCCCCGACTGCAAATCATTCTTCGTTCATTAAAAAGGCAGCCAAAAAATAGTTTACTGCGCAATTATTTTAAAATACATACTTTTTATTAGAAAAACGTAAATTTCGTGTTCACGAATAACCCGAGAATATTTGAAAATCTCCTACTAGGTACCATAAAAGTAACAGGAAAATGTTGCTGATGTCGTGATGGGGTACTTAACGATGTTAATCGACTTCTAGACTAGCTTATCTAGAGAGCGAAAGGGATCGAGCTTGAATAGAACCTTTACAGAACTTGAACCTTAAAGTTTGATGAATTGTTTAAATTCTGTGAAACAAGTTTAATATCAGTTTTACATAAATATTATTAAGAGTCCAATTTAATATAGACTCCGAGGTTATAGGTACGTGTATGAGATTATAAGTACTCGTATTTAATCTACCGATTTATTACATATTTTCCTTAAATACTTAGTATATATAGTTTTAAACTCTTAAAAAAAAATATTTTATTCTTGAAGATAATATATTCAAGATATATATATTCCCCATGTCGAAGAGGCAATTATATGTAATTCCCTCGATAGAAAAAAATCGCAAAATATGCTCCGAAAATTATTTATAAACACTTTTTTATTTTTTATTTTAACTTTATGAGTAAAACCTCAAATCAGAAAAAGATATTGACACCTCAAAAGAGGTGTCAATATCTTTTTCTGATTTTTAGTTTCCAGATTTTCGATTGAGTTTCGCTTATATTGTTTTCATCTAATTAAATATTAGAAACACCTTTTTTTCAGTGAATTTACAACTTAAATGTATGAAAAAATTCACAGTGTTTCGTTAAATGCTATTTTGGACATTACCACGAGATTCTTGCTTTATTTTAAATAATTCGTGTTTTATTAAACATTTTCAAAAATTTTGCTTAAATATTATCGTTCTTAATATTAGCGCGCTCTCTCTAACATTCGTATTTACACATCTCTCCTTCTTCTTTAATACCGGGCACCGGGCCTTAAAAACTTTTGTATAATTTTCGATAGTGTTATTATGATCTGTGTGAAAGCCTAGCTGGCTGTAATATCAAATAAAATTCCAAATCACAAACCGAAGACTTGTGAAGGTTTAAAGAACCGAAGGTTCACTGAATTACTTTTTAATGTCAAGATACTCCTAGATTAGGTTTAGTTGTTTTCACGATTATATTTTTAATGTACAGATGTTTCCATGAACTACTGATCTGAGTTTAATGTCAAATATTAAAGTCTATTTAATGCGTTATGGTCTGATGGATAACAATCTAATATCTTTTTTATTAGGTTAACGGCTATGGCTTCGTATTCTCGGTACCGACCGTGTAAGTTGCGATAATATGCCCTCAATGTCTGGCACGTTTTTCCTTGGAGAGCCGCGGAAGGTGACGATGCTCTGAACAAAGCTAATTTCGACCGTGAAAGATCACTTCCGTTGTTTTATTGTGTCAGCAGTCTTGATGGCGTTGACTATTCCGCCGGGTACTGGGTGAAAGTTAATGCCGATAAAATGAGGTCTCATTACGGGACGCTGAATAATAAATTTTGTACAAGAATAGCTTAAACACTATTCGAATTATATTACCATCCAAATCTGGGAGGAGATTCCGGTTCTAGTTAAGGGTAAGAAATTCCCCTTAACCTTCAAATTATTAACGACTTTTACGTTAACCGCGATTCCAGTTCTCTCGGATGACAGCAGAATTGTTCGTAACCTTAAAATTAATACCGGCTTTTACACAACAGTGAATCCAGTTTTCTCGGATGTTTCAGCAGAATTGTTCTTAACCTTAAAATTATTAACGACTTTTTCTTTAACTGCGATTCCAGTTCTCTCGAATGACGGCAGAATTGTCCTTAACATAAAAATTATTAACTGATTTTTATGTTTTACGTTAACTGGGAAACCAGTTCTCTCGGATGAAAGCAGAATTGTTCTTAACCTTAAAATTGTTAATGATTTTTACGTTAACCGCGATTTCAGATCTCACAAATGACAGCAGAACTATTGTCCTTAATTCTTTAAGTTATTAAATTTCTATTCTTTTTTTATTATATTATTTAAATTCTTTAAACAATTATTGTAAAACATTTGTGCAAAATAAAATAAAACACCCATTTAGCGATGTTTACTTCGTGAATAAATGAAAACAGGCGGCTGGTGTTAAACCTTATTGCAATCTACACAAGGAGTGTTATTGTTAGCGGCACGATCCTGAATTTTATATAACATAGTGCATCACCTTAAGGTTAAACATAAGTTAAATCGTAATTATATATGTTAACCCCTCAGTCCTCGACGGTATTTTGTCAAAGGGTCAAAATATTTCCGCTTTACAATAAAATCCATATTAATGGAATATTACTGAACGTATCCGAAAACTAAAAACTGATTTTGACAGGTGATAAAATAAGGTTTCAAATTTTATAAATCAAACAAACATAAACATTTTGCATGCAAACATAAAAAGTTTATAAAATTTTGTTTTTTTTAACCTTCCGTTTTTTTCCAACTAAAATTACTGATAATGAAAAAAAAAATCATATTTTACCAGACGAATGTATTACAAACGTTATTATCATCTCACTTTAGTGGTTAATTTTTATATTTCAATACAAAGCGTAGTATTTTCTCTTTCTAACCTGCTTAAATCATATTTCTCACTGTGATGATAGTAAGGGAGACACGATGATTTCTATGAGATATATATGAGTTGTTCCGAAAACCAAACAAATAGACTTTAAGGGTTAAGTATAAATCTTATATCGAAAATAAACATTATCCCATGGATGAGCTATCAAGGAGATGGTGAAATGCCCCCTAAAACTTAGATTTTGAAAACTTTTTGCATTCGTTTTTGTCGCTTGGAATTGCACAAATTCTAGTGGAAGATCTCCTAAGTTAGTAAAATAGTTATGTGATTGATTATACGACCCGGAACAAATAATTTCGAATACCGAGGATTGTTTATTAACACTTAGTGGTCACCATTGTAGTCATGTAAAATAATAATGTTGCTAGTCCAGGATAGTGAGGCCGCCGATACTAAGTACATATTGTAGGTATCACTACTTGTTGATAATTTATGCAGACCCATTGTCACTTATGAGGTGTTGAAGACCATCCTAGGTTATGTCGTCTGAAGCATGAAGACATTGGACATTACGCATTCCTGACACGTACAGTCGCATACCAGATGTAATGCTTTATATGACTGAGAAGTTAAAGACGTAAGAACTTACTGACTGGGTTCAGCTATGTAATAACTCCTGTTTGACACACTTTTTTAAAAATTATTATACGACATTAATTTATTCATTTGCAGTACAATCGATTTTTTCACAATTTGGGAGGCGGTTATGGGTATCGAAGAAACTTTTGTTGGATAACCAACACCTCTGCCCCATGTCATCCCAAGTGGTTCGTTAAGAGCGTTTAACCAGCCAGCGGACGAAAATCCACATTTCGTCGAAAATTGTTCTTCCGATCGTGCAGGGCGGTTACAATGAGAAAGATTAATTATTCTCCGTACCAGCTTTTTAAAATTATAACTCAATATCGAATTTATTTCAATCCAAATTAGCTTTAATTTATACCTTCATCCAAAAATGCTGAAAGGCGTGATGATAAAACTATTAAAATAATGTACTTTTTGTAGTTATTTTTTGACAATAAGTATTTATCATTTTTCAATAATGTCTAAATTTAATAAGAATGTTAAAAAAATCTGAAATATGTTAGTTTGTAAGTGCGCAAATAAATACACAAATGGACCAATTTTCGTCAAGAAACACATGTACGTACATATTTTTTAATGATTTTATTGAAACTAAAATTAAAATTCTAATACATAACTCTGCTAGATAATGTATTGATTTATTTTACTGCATGATTATATTATTTGAAATGGGTGTGGTATAATACAAAAACTTTTTTGAAAATTTAACAAATCTGCCAACGACCTATGGAATAAGCTTATTATACTAAAAATTTTAAAAAATTCTAAAAATTTATTACATACGAATGCTAGATAAAAGAACAATCTTTCAAAATCCATTTATAATTTTTTGTGGAAAAGAGTCAATACGTCTAAAAACTTTTTTGAAAATGACGTATTTCCGGCTTTCTCTGGTAATGCCCTCTTAAGACTCCGCTACCCGAATTTCTACCGCTTTCTTACATATCTCCCTTAAACGCGTTAAGTTTCAAAGCTCTTAAAAATATATGTTATTCTTGAAGATAATATCTAAACCTTCCCTGCGCCGGAACGCAAATTATATAAATTTCCCTCGATAGAAATAAATCGCAAAGTATGCTCCAAAAATTATTATAAACTCGTTTGTTTCAGTTATTTTACAAGTTAGATGTATGAAAAAATTCACAGTGTTTCTTTAAATGCTGTTTAAGACAACCCCCTGAGATTTTTGCTCTATTTTAAACGAGTCGTGTTGAATTAAAATTTTTCATAATTTTCGCATCGATTTTGTCGCTTTAAATACTAGCGCGCTCCTCTAACATTCATAATTTCATACCTCTCCATCTTCTTCTTTTTGAGCCCGGTTGCGGCAACTTAAGTTTGGTCATTTATCAGGGGTGCCCGGGTACAATGCCGGTACATGTGGTGAGGTTTGACCGGGTTTTAGCGGGGGATGCCCACCAAAGCGAGAGACATTGATTGAATGAAACGTTTTGACCTTTCCATAGATGTATAGATCACTCTGTATAGATGTATCCACTTTTTTTTTTCAGTTTTTCGTTATTCCATAATGTTTTTGTTAAGTTTCTTTATTCTTTAAATGGTTCGTTACATAAATTGGGGATTTTTCGACCACCATACTAGGCATATTTAATTCCTCCCTTTTTATTTATTGTGTATTTTATTGAATATTATATTACTCTTACATCCCCTGCATGTAGCCCGAAAAAATTATGATTATTATTATTCCTCTTGCCATACTATGCTGTGCTAGAACATTTGTTCTGTCGTGTGGTATTTTGAACAAGTCGTGGTAATTAACTCTTAGTGTCTATTGTCTAAAGGCACAGACTATAGTTGTGCTAATATTGACGAATGACGGCTTTGAGAAGACAGCAAATATTTACTTAGAGACTTAGAGCATCTATAACTATTTAACTATTAAAGAAAAACAAAGCAGGAAATGTGTACATATTTATTTATAATCCTCTAAGTAATAGTTACATTATTAAAAAAAAAAACAAACGTTAGAAAAGATATTGTTCATTTTCCGCATTCACGTAAAGTTTTGAACGTAAACAAGGTTTAATCATTGAAGATAATATTAGGTCCTTACATATGAAATTGGCGTTTTGTATGGGAGGAACATAAAGTCAATTTTTTTAAATATAATATATGTATTTAATCAAAGTAAGTACCATTGCTATTTGTGCACTTTTGCCATCTCATAGGTACCTAGTTCATCGATCCCTTTACTAAAAAAACCATTCGGACGGGAATCAATAAAATCTTTGAAGGCGGTTTGGACTGCCCCACCGGAGTTGAATTTTTTCCCTTGCAAGAAGTTATCCAAATTTCGAAAAAAATGGTAATCTCTTGGGGCAAGGTCCGGAGAGTACGGTGGATGTCTTAGACTTGTTCTGCAGATCGAAATTTCCAGAACGAAAACGTTGGAACCAAAAACGCACTGTGTTTTCTTTTGCGGCACCGTCGCCATACACATCATTAATCCTTCGAGTCGTTTCTGCAGCACTGGTGCCACGGTGGAACTCGTACTCGTAAATAACGCGATATTTCAAGTTTTCCATTTTGTAAACTAAGTGACGCAAAGAAAAAAAACAATTAAGGAAAAAAACAAATTAATTATAATTTTCGAAACACAAATACACGAGTAAATAGCTGTATAAATTTGAATTTGAAATTCCTAACCAAAGAGAAGATATTTGAGATCAAAGTTGCCAGTACGGCAAAACGCCAATTTCATATGTAAGGACCTAATATTAGCGACTCTCAAACGAAAATTTGAAACGGAAAAATTAGAAAAAGAAACAGTCGCACCTAGGAATTGAAACCAATACCTACCTAACTAATTCGATCAACTGTATCAATTCGATTAATTGTATACTTCGACTACGAATTAATAACATTATCTACATTTTCTATCCTACATTTTTATTGGCCGCTATCTTTATGTTTGAATGCAAGATGGAACTGTAGTAATATGGATAGGTACATTTTGAAACACCTTCTCTTTATTTCACCAAAGAGGAATTAATTTATTTCTTAATAACAAAATAAAACTTTCCTCTGAATATTTCCACGTTAATCATCAAATATCGAAGGCCGGCCTAATCGAGGTTTATTTTCCCATCTCAATCTGATAATAATCAGCAGATAGCGCGCCGGTCTAATCGGCGTTGTTTTTCGCTCGCAATCTGAACTACCCGAGCTCACCGAATGTTGATATTAAATTATGGAGTGTTTCCAAAGCTTTTTTACAACTTTATTAATGTAGATAAGTTTAGTGTGGTTGTTCCAACAACATTATTATGTCCTGACCTCATAATGTCAATTTTCAATACTTACACAAAACGTTATTAATTTAATCGTTTTTTTTATTGAAAAATAAACGTATTCCTAGACTGCGTTTTACCTTATTTTGGGTAGACAATCTAAGTATCGCCCTGGTGAAAGACCATCATTTAGATTCGAAATTTTGGTTGAAATGGCTTAAAACCTGAATAGCCAATAATTTTGCCACCTTCGCTTCGTCTCCGCTATCTCCTACATATATGTATAGGCGGTAACACATTTGGAGTACAAAAATAATTTGTCATTTTGCAGTGCAATGATACTTAAAAAAAAAAATTTTTTCAAACACACATCGCCACTGATCACACAGCTACACGTCGTGACGTGGACACGTGATACGTGCGCTGTTTCAAGACGATTATCATGTGACCCACCGCTATGCAAAATTGTCGCTTGAGCGTTACGTAACGTTTAGGGGAAGGGGGGGGATACAGAAAAACGTTACGGCGCGTTACAGGGGGGGTCAAAAATCTTCAAAAATTGCATTACGTAATACTTGAACGCCCCCTTTTACTCCAAATCCGAATCACTCGTTAAAATCCTTCGGGTATAACCCTGTATAACCATCTCTACTTTCTTCAGCCTCACAACATACCTCAGTTGGGGATGCCACAGTCCCACTGCCTCCGAGTTGTTGGGACTCAGCTGTTTTTATATTTTCTCCAAAATAAAATGGGTAAAAAGCAAAGATATTCAAATACAGAAGAGATATGCTATGGTGTCCGCGCAACTGTCGCCGGACTACGCGCTAATTAGTGTAGTTTTCATACAAAAAGAATTTGTTCATTTCGTTGATTTCGTTGTTAATAATATATTTTGAATAATGAAAGAATTCGTTCATTTAGTTTAACGTTCGTTTGGTTTATTCGTTAATTATTTGTTCTTTTAGTTCATTTGTTAATTGGTAAACAATATCGGCGACACCCGAAAGCGCAGACCCACGTAGTAAAAACAGCAGATAGCACATCTACTTATATTTCAATATCTTTGGTAAAAAGCGTCTTTGCGGGAATGAAATTAAATTATAAACGACTAATTTACGTAGGAACATAAATTTGTAAACTATAAATTAAAATTTAGACTCAAAAAAACGCATTCTACCGATTTATTGTATATTTCATAATATTAACATAGTAGGTGGGCAAGATTATATTTTTATTAATTATTAATAACTTGCAAATAATTGGTAAAAGAACTTAAATGATGATTTATTTTATGTTAAACATAACCTACTTGATAATCTACACATTCACAGATGGCGCCAATTTAAATATTTTAGTTTAAAACATTATTTTTGTAAATTATGCTGTAAAATATTAAGGTGAATTAATCGTTTGTGCCCGTATGTATTCAATACTAATATGAATAAATAGTTTCATCCATAAACAAACCCAAATCTTTCAAGAAAGGCTGACAACTCCAATTTTGTATCTGTGTCTTAATCTAATATTTTGTTGAATTAATAATTACAAAGGTACCTTTACTTCAAAATTATCACTAGTTACAGTCATTGATCGACACCATGCGTGACAAATTGCAAATAAAACAATGGTTTGTTTGACCTAAACTATTGTCGTGACACCTATTGGAGATTTATTACCATCCATTCCAGTGAAGTTGGCAAGGTCCTACCATTGTAAAAACTTTTAATGCAAGATAGGCAGGTATTTGTACAAGAAAACAACGAAATCTTCTATTAGGTTTTATTTATGTGCAACAGGTAACTGAGCTACTCATCAACACAAGAAACGTATATAAACTAGAACCAATTAAAACAATACATTTTGCACTTTATAGAATATGGAATCATTGCTTGGGGAGGAGCAACAAACTCAGCTATCGGTCATATAGAAATTGCACAGAAAACCATCTTAAGATGAAGTCATAGTAAATAATGCAAAATCATATGTTTTTGTTTTGAAAATTTGATCGCTTAGAAGTATTGTAGATGCTTCAATTAAATACTGCGTGTAGAACATACCTTGGCCCTTAAAAATATCGGTCAAGTTTTTTAATAAGCCTATAAAAAAAATAAAGTATAAGGTCTAAAAAACACACTTTCAAGTCCAAACTCTCCTATTTATAAACCCCTTTTCGGATATGGTTTTATTGTGTAATGTGGCAAATTCAGTTTATTTTATAATAATCGCAAAAAAAGTTGATATTTACACCCAATCTTCCCAAAATAAAATAAAATATGCTTTTTCGCGTTGATATTTTACAATACGGCCGCTAGTCGACGAATTCGGTTATTCAAAGTGACCTCTATGGCGTCCACCGAAGAACTACTGTCCACGGCACAGTAGTGAACTAGTGGATCGCCTTAAAGATAATACGTGAAATGACAGACCCGATAGTCATCCGCCGAGACAACAGTTGATTCGGTGGCCCCCCATTATTTGTGCATTATTTACCATTTTAAAACTTAAAATCCATTTAAAAATACCTTTAATAATTAATTGGTATTAAAATCAAACGGATTTATATTCAGTGTCGATTAATTATTAATTTAATTCCAACTTAAAAATCGTTTGATTTTAATACCAACTTAATAATAAGTTGGTATTAAAATCAAAGGAATTTATATACACTGTCGATTAATTATACTTATGCGCTGGTATACAAAGTTGGTATATACAGTATATAGACAAGTATATTTTTCCTTGATAATTTGAATGAAAACATGTTTTATACTTTGTTATTCATTTATACTTTGGAATCACTAAGTCATATTTTGTGTAATTAGATATACCGTATTTTCTCTAAACCGACTGCATATTATATATAAGTAACTAAGGATCAACTGTCGGCGGATCAACTGTCATGGAACCCTGAAAAACATAGAATGACTGACGCAGACCAAATGTTCAGCTTGTTCAAACATTTTGAATATTCCTTATAAATACTTCTAATAACCAACCTCTTAACATCAGCCCAGGGCCAACAACAAAACGAAACAAATAATATGATCATAATATATATTAAATCTAGTTATATCTGAATAGTAAATTTAATAGTGAGAAAGTTATCGATCGAACGATAAGCACAGCATAACATTATTACTCAACATACGTCCTTTGTATATTATGTCAACCGAAAACAGAGTGAATTCAACAACAGTCACTACGCTGCAATCTGACGAGTATCGCGAAATTTGTATGCAGAAAACGAATAAGTTTTATGCACCAAGTTGGGTAGCATTGTTTAATTTCTGCATCGGCCGCTTTGAAAACTTTCTTCGGTCGAGCCAACTTTCACGGTGCTTACAAAATAATAATTTGTTATTCACCATATGTTTCGCGAAATTGATTAAGCATATTCTTGACCTTCTAAAGAATGTTATGTAATGTTCATTAACGTTCGTGTAATGTTAATGAAAATTCTATAACTTTGTAATTTTGCGATAGAAATTTGCGGTTTCGGATGATTCATGTGAATTACATAACCTGAAGACTTGACATTGCTTTTCATTTTTATGAATAACTAGCGAATACCCGGCTTGCGTTGCAATACCACTCAAAGAAAGAAAGTATTTGTGTTTTAATTCTGTTTATTGAAGTGCTTTTGGATAAACAATATTCCCCCCCCCCCCTTCCACTCTCCCTTTCCGCCGTCACCTTCCACCTTCCGCGCCTCCCGGTTTCCAACTCCTCCTCAAGCATTTCTCCCATCATCCCTGCCGCTAAATTACATGAAATATCTCATTTTTTCAAACAATTACGGCGCCAACTACTGTCATTTTTTATTCAACTTTCGCAATGCCAGAGCTCACCATTGTATATATGTATAATGCTCACATTGTCGGGCGTGGGCATAACAACTCACCAAAATTTCATCGTAATCGGAAGAATGGTGCAGGAATCGGTATTTCAATGGTATTTCATAACGCCAGCGCTCACCAGTATATATATATAGAAACCTTCGCGGTCGTGCGCACAACAAATCACCAAAGTTTCATCGCAATCGTTGAATGGCTTAGGGATGCATAAGGAACAAACCAAGAAACACACACTTTTATCTATTACTAGGTCAGTTAGGCCACACGTTGCTGTGGCTAACGAACCCTTTATGACCAACGCCATCTGTTAAATCAAATCCACATCACGCTGCCCACTGCCGCTTGGCCAGATATATTATGTATTTCAACCAATTTACACAAAACTTTGACAAATTATATACCTAAAAACCTTCCTCAAGAATCACTCTATCTATTGGTGAAAACCGCATGAAAATCCGTTGCGTAGTTTAAAAGATCTAAGCGCACATACATCGCGATCGACTTCATTTTATACTTAGTAATAATAATAATAAAGAGAAAAGATAAAAAAGATTTGTTTTATATTAATAAGATATCGTTGGTATTACAGAAAATTTGTTGTTAAGCCGAGTAAATCATGTAAATATTAAGAATAATTAACATTAATATTATTAATTATAAGGATTTTAGCTTATATAAAATAGAATTAGAACATAGAATTCGATAGAAAATATGTTTGTATTAGAATTAGAGTGATAGAATCGTGGTCGAGTAGTAGAGTTCTATCAATTAAATTTTATTTCATAAATTTGTATTATTTCACAATTAATTGATTAAAAATAATATATGGTATATTTGCAGCACGTTTCAAAGTGGAAAATACTCTTAAGTATCGCTCTGGTGTAAGACCACCATTCAAAATTGAAACGTTGTTTAAAATGGCTTTTAGCCGTGTTTGGGAACCAGATCTGCATATAGTAATACTTCCCCACCTTCCTCTTCTCAATCTCTTTCCCCTCCTCACTACCTTCAGCCTCACAATATACCCAAATTGGGAATGCCATAGTCTCACTGTTCACTCGAAGAAAAATTTTAAAAACTTTATTTTATTGCTTTCATGAATTTATTATTTGAGCTTAAATTCCCTCACCAAACACAAATGCCTTGTCTCTTGTCTACTGTTTTTACAAAAATTTAATATTTATCGTAAAAAATACATGTAATAAAAAATATTTTTTGTTGGGGAATATTCTTGAAAGAGTGAGTGTTAATAACAATGTTAAAAAAATATGTAAGTACTATTTTGAAATCTAAACATTTATAGAAAAATCAAAATATGCTTATATACATTTTTTTACATTAACTCCACGTAAGAGGCCCTAAGGAAAATAATTTCCCTCAGGGCCTATGTCATCTAGGACGCTGTATGGAAGGTCTTTTTAAGGAGAGGAAAGAACGAACATTGGTCTTAAAGAGACCCATGTTGTAGGAAGGGGGAAATATGGAGGCCGGCAAATCATTCCACAACCGAGCTGTTGAACACAAGAACGAGTCGAAGAAACGACCCGTTCTCATGTGACAAATGTCAACCATGTACAAATGTTGGGCACGCGTTTGGCGTGTTTCCCGACTATGCACCGGTGGCGTATTTACAATCCCTACCGCGTTTCAGTCGCTTTAAATTTTCAATATCAAAATTTAAATATTTAGAAATAAAATTATTAATTTCTAATATACACATTGGAAAGACTATTTTATCTAGATTTTAGAACAATTTTTGTTTTTGCAAAGTGATAAAAAATTGTCAATATAGAGGTGTATTTACAATATATGGGAATAATATTAAAATTTAAATATTGAGAAATAAAATTATTAAACTCTAATACACACATCAGAAAGATTATTTTATCTAGATTTTAGAACAATTTTTGTTTTTCCAATGTGATAAAAAATAACCCATATAGAGGTATATTTAAAATTTAAATTGTCATTACCGCGACTGAATCGGTATAGGTTTTGTAAATACGCGCACCGGTGCCGAAGGGATCAATGACGCTAGTTCATATATGTGAGATGTCTATTCGTTGCTAAACCATTCATCTGATTGCGATGAAACTTTGGGAATTTGATGTGCGCATGCCCGCGATGATTTATATGTATAATAGGGAGTTCTGGCGTCATGAAATTATGCGTTGCTAACCATTCATCCGATTGCGATGAAACTTTGGGGATTATATATATACTGGTGAGCTCTGGCATTATGAAATTTGTGTAAAAAAATTGCAATAGGTGGCACGCGAGCTGTTTGAAAACTGAATGTACCGGGACTGAAAGTACGGAATGCGGGAGGGGGGAGGAGAACTCAGGAGGGGAATTCGAGGGACGGGGGAAGCGGGAGAGGGGAGGCACAGAAGGCGAAGTGAGAACGCGTGAGGGGAAGGGGACGCGGGAGACGAAGAGGAGGCGGGATGGAAACGGGACGAATGGGAAAGGACACGCAAGGAGAAACAATTTATTTTTTAAATAGCATAGCAATGCATGCAGGGTACCAGCTAGTAATAAATAAACTTATTTCTTCCGTGAGCATGGAACGTTTTAAAATTTTTATGGAGTCGTCTAACCTAAAAACGATATACCTACTTTATTATCTGCTGATGATGGTTTTCCATGTAATAACTCCTAAAAGCATTCCTCCCTTTATCTCAAAACACCAAAAAACACTTACATTCCGCACTTCTCCATAAATTTACTTCAAATGTATTTAAACAACTATAATATTTACGCAGTTAGAAGCAGTGGAGGTAATCCACCTCTTACCCGCCCTGGTATAAGTAACTGATGGTTACTCCTTCAAGGCTCTCGCAAGATTCTATTTTTTTTTGTTAAACGAAGCTACATTTATTTATTTTGAACGAATCTAGACCTCCAGTGTCCATGCATACGTTGTTAGTAAGCAGTATGCAAGTGCTTAACAGGAAAACAAAATGCACAAAATAGGTTAGTAAGACAAAGATAAATTAAACAAGGCAAAAGAAAAAAAACTCATTCATGAGGCTTCACGAGGCGGCATTGCATCTGTAAAAAACCTGCAAGCACCTGCATAAAATAGAGAACATAAGTAATACAATAAATCTCAAATCAATTGGCAAGTACCAACAAAATATGTAAATGGCTTTCGGTCTGACCATAAACTACACTTAGCTTCCGTGTCCCTTAGCCAACCACTCAGTGAAGCCTCAAAGAATGTTAACTGAATATTTGGGGTAAAATACCCGAAGACTAAAAGAAAATTCAGCGTTGGGTAGTCAGAGGCAGGACAAAGGACAGTCAAGGTCGTCTGATCAAACCTCAAGCCTTCACATGTCATTGGGGGAGGCGCAGGTAGATTTGAAAAGGATCTGCAAAATTAATTATATAACTAAAGATGAAGCAGGGACAAGGGCAGTTAGAAGCAAGAAAATATATATTTTTTTAAATAAAACACAACATTTTTATAATAGCCTCAATTCCTACAGCCACTCCTAAACCCGCCTCACCAGCTGCCCAACCGGGTGGTGATATAGTTCCCCTATCTTTACACTAGAAAAGTCTTGTGAGGTGTCATATAAAAAATATATATTAACACTGTTTTGAACATTTTTCATACATTTTTCGGTGTCAACGACATTTTTTGCCATGGTTTCGTAGATTTAACATAAATAAATATTTTAAGACTAAAAAGGGATAATATGCAAATTTTATGACGCCGATTGGGAGGCGGGTATGGGTACCGCCGAACCATTTGTTGGATTACCAGCATCTCTGCCAAAGGTCACCACAAGTGTTACGCTACATTTAGTCACTAAGCAGACTTATGTGGTTCATGGGGTGACGTTTGTCCGGATCTTGGCGGCGGATACATCTGCCCACCAACCGCGTGTAGGCCGGATCGGGAGAGACTGGTTGAGGGAGACTTTTTACCCCTTCCAGCAGGACTCTATCGGAACATCGCCTTGCACCTCAGTGGGAGGAATATACTCGTACGTCCGTCACTCCTGGACACACTGACTCCCAGATTTCTACCCACCACTCATCCTTCCTTCCTTCCCAGAAGTTCCTCTCCTTGTTTACACTAAAAAGACCCTCCACACAGCATCCCCAAAGATAACATAGGCCCTGACGGGAATTATTTATCTCAGGGATTCGTTTGTGGAGCTTATGTTAAAAAATTTAAAACAGTGTATGCAATTCACATGCGGTAGAAATGAAACCTTCAGAAAATTAAAGTAAACAAGAGTGGGTTGTCTACGAAGCAACGCTCAAAGAGGAGACCGATAATATTATCTCATTCTCTCGCAGACTAAATCCTCCTATAGATGTATATGTCACTTTTCGTTTTTCATTTCATTTTTCGTTTCATCGAGTTTCAAATCACAACGGTGCTAAAGAAGTTTTCACTTTTAAAAAAGTGTACGAGAGTTTTTTCTGCTTCAAAAAACATTGAATAAAATTTTACGGGCATCACAGTAGAATTTTACGAAATATATGTTATGGGTTATGGCTCCTCCCGATATTGAAATTAATGTTTAAATTATTCAAAAACCAAATCACCAGATAAAATCTTTTCTGTTTTCTCTTTCACGGTTTCTGCCCAACTAGGAAAAAAGAGTCTTAATGATAAAAATAATTCAAATTTCAAATGATAAAAATTCTCAAATTTCCATTGTATCGCCAAGTCATATATCATACATTTTTTAATATAGTGTTTGCTCAACAGGTGCCTAATTAGTTTTCTAATTAACCCACTAAACCTTTAGATATCGTACCGACCCTTTAGAATGGTTTCATAAGACACAGAAGTGTTATGCGATAATGTACTCTCAAGTATCTCTTTCTAGAGCCTATTATCGAATGACATTATAGAAACTAGTTGAATTCAATAAGGACAATTCGTTCCATTTTCGTAATTGACTCCCAGTTGACCCCATCGAATTGTAAAGCACGTGGTTCCTTTGTGACCGTCAAAATTACGTAAGAAATTTGAATACTGAATGTATTTAAAAATCGAACGGGGTACCTACATAGTATATTAAATAATGTCTCTATGGTTTGCCGCCAACGTGACGCAATGTTCTAAATTTAAATTGTAGAATGCGGTATTTACAAAGATAAATACAAAAGGTAGAATGGTGTTAAACAAATGGCGTCAAATAATGATTTTGTTTTCGGTTGAGGAAATTTTTCTAATGCTGGATTCCTATCTGTATTCTAAGAGAATCTATGGTCAATTTATACAACGAACCATCAACGAACCTTGAAGTGGGTTCAACTTTCGGTTTCCATTCTCACTGATTTATGAATTCTATGGATTCTATGTCTTTAAGGATGGCGAAGTAAATGGTAAAAGAAGTCGGGGGCACACAAAGTAGATATGGCATGATCAAGTGAATCAAATAAATATTTCGGGACCCAGTGGCGTAGCTATAACATCCACATGAAGTGGCGATTCGGCTCCGAAGAATAGATGTGGGGGGGGGGGGTTGGAATTTTTTTAGAAAGTTTTTGGGACCTCTCTCTACTCACTATTTATTTCGGTTGTCAGTCTAACTGTATTTGTAACTCTATGAACACGGACTTGTATTGAATTAATGTATCACTTTCATAATTAGAACTGATTGTGTCAAGAATTTAGAAAAGCGATAAAGAACCAATCTATAATAAAATATTTTAACAGAAAATTATTTTAATTGTCATTTTCGAAATTGAAACTGATTATTGAAACTGACTGACGAAAATTTAGACATAATTTCAACTTAGATAACTGATCAAGAAAAAAACATACAAAAAATGTTGCAACTGTAAACATATTTTTCTTGATAAATCTTTCCGATATGTTTTTAAATACACTATCAGCTTCACTAATCCTACAATTACAATACCCCGTAATTTTTGACGGCTGCGCTCGTAAATTTAATAAGTTACGATATATTTTCTGTAACTTGAGAGTTCGTGTGACCGGTCCTTTATGTTCTGGTACTTACATAAATCTGGTTCGTACGCGGGTATTGTAAAGCTACGATCACAATACATCTTTCAAACAAAATATTTCAATTTTACTTTATGATCTAACAGCCGTTGTGTCCAACATTTTCGGATGATTAATCCGAGTGAAGCTGAGCCTAGCGCCTTGCGCCGCTAAGCTAAGGTATGTTAGAAAAATGCTCCATTTTAGCTGTGTCCAACAACTTGATCGTAGCGCTCGGTGTGTAGCCCCATTTGCTTTCGTACACCAAAAAATGACGTCAAGTTAGCAACTTTACATGTTAAATTAATACCGAAACATTAATTAATTTTATTTATTATTAATACAGATATTTTATTTTAAATAGTGTAATACATAAACCGACATTTTATATTTTTAAAACAAACGTATTTAATATGTTAAAAATAAGGTGTTAATTGACTTACTTTTTGTTTACGTGCGTTTGAAGTTTGACATTAGAATCAGTTGAAATTTTGTATTCAAAATGGACAAGGCGAAGCGTTCGAAAAATTTTACGCCAAACGAAAAAATGAGACTTGTAGACCTAGTTACCTCGTCGCAGGTCATTTTGTCGAAAGCGACAGGTGGCCCAAACTACGCTACGCTTGTAAAATAAAAAGAAGCTGCTTGGAATGACATTGTCCTCGACAAGTGCTAATTATATTCCACATATTATTACAAAAATGACACTCGAATAAGTCAAAACTTTACCTTTCGCTTGCGTAAGTTAAATTATCTTCTACTTGGCTCAAAACATATAAAAAAACACGCTTTTGTCATCCTAAAGCGGTTATAAAAATCGCCGTCATTTAATACTTCCATAAAATTTATATCGACATCTTGCCGCCGCCTATATAATCCAATATTATCGTCAAGCATATCTGCCCATTCAACCATAATCACTATATTCAATATAGGATTCATATTTCAAATTGAAAAACCAAATAAAAAAGCCGACAAAAGAGTGAACTGATGACAGATAATTACGATAATTAATTGACATTGACAGCTCGATTGTTTTCGCGGATTTTTGTTCGCTCTGTTGTCAGTTTTTATAAGTAGGTCTTCCTTAGCAACTTTAATCCACCCGGCTACCTTCCTTACATTTGAGTGTGGTGGGACGATCATTGTGTTTCGACACAGCGTATTTGGGCATTTGAGCAGGGCTGAGCGGAGATCTCGGCTGAGCATAGGTTGGACACAACGGCTGTTAGTAAACGGTGCGGTATTGGAAAGAAAAAACATGACGTTTTAAATCGAATCTGGAAGTTAATTGGGCGTACTGTACAGGGCCCGCAGATACTTGAAAATGTACAAATCACTGTACAAATCACAAGTGCGCCTCACGGTTGAACTTGGCAGTTCCCTGGTCTGGAGCCCCAAAATACCTGAAAAAACTCTTGACTCTGTGCAGAACAAAACTATTATTTGAACAAAATTATTAACGACCGTCAATACGGATTCCGACGGAACCGCTCGGGCGGTGATCTTCTCGCGTATGTGACGCATGTTTGGGGGCGGTGCCTGGAACATTTCGGTGAGACCCAAACTGTTGCACTGGATATTTCCAAGGCCTTTGACCGGGTTTGGCACCGAGGGCTTGTCAACAAACTGTCTTCTTACGGACTTCCCGCATCCTTGTGTACGTGGATTGCTGACTTTTGAGGGATAGGTCGATTCAGGCGGTTGCTGACGGTTTCACCTCTTCCTCGCATTCGATAAATGCTGGCGTCCCACAGGGATCAGTTCTGTCACAGACTTTGTTTCTGTTGCACATCAATGATCTCTTGTCATGTGCACCGATCCATTGTTACGCGGATGACAGTACAGTCCATGATAGCTTTTTGTTTGACAAGCCCCCAAAGGGCACACAAACTCCAATAGCTCGGAGGGCTCTGAACTGAAGCAAAGAATGGACGGTTACCTCGAGAGTGTTTTTTCTTGGGGTAAGAATAACCTCGTCGAATTTAATGTTTCAAAGACCCAATCATGTTTGATAACGTCTAAAAGGGATCGAAATGAAAATCTAGTCTCCTTCAACGGAAGCAATCTTCCAAATAGGACCTCCATCGATATGCTTGGTGTAACTCTAAGTGACCAGCTCAGGTACGGGAGCTCCATCGAAACCAGAGTTAAGTTAGCCTCTCAGAAACTGGGCGTACTGTACAGGGCCCGCAGATACTTTAATAGTACACAACTGCTAACCCTGTACAAATCGCAAGTGCGCCCCACGGTTGAATTTGGCAGCCACCTCTGGTCTGGAGCTCCAAAATACCTAAAAAAAAAAAACCTTGACTCTGTGCAGAAACGGGCGGTCCGTTTGATAGATTCTCCCATCTTAACAGATGGACTGCAATCTTTAGAGCACAGGCGTCAGGTGGGAATGCTGTCCTTGTTCTACCGGTATTACAATGGAAGGTGCTCCGAGGAACTAGCGTCATTGATCCCCTCGGCACCGGTGCATAGTCGGGAAACACGCCAAACACGCGCCCAACATTTGTACACGGTTGACATTAGTCACATGAGAACGGGTCGTTTCTATGACTCGTTCTTGAGTTCAACGGCTCGGCTGTGGAACGATTTGGCGGCCTCTGTGTTTCCTCCCTCCTACAACATGGGTCTCTTCAAGACCCGTGTTCACTCCTTCCTTTCCTCAAAAAGACCCTCCACACAGCATCTTCAAAGATGACATAGGGCCTGAGGGAAGTTATTTTCCTCAGGGCCTCCTGTGTGGAGTTAATGTAAAAAAAAAAAAAAAGAAACGGGCGGTCCGTTTGATAGATTCTCCTAGTTTAACAAACGGATTGCAATCTTTAGAGCACAGGCGTCGGATGGGAATGCTATCCTTATTCTACCGGTATTTCAATGGAAGATGCTCCGAGGAATTAGCGTCATCGATCCCTTCGGCACCGGTGCATAGTCGGGAAACACGTCAAACGCGTGCCCAACATATACCTATATGTACACGGTTGACAATTGTCACTGAGAACGGCTTGCTTCTTCGACTCGTTTTTGTATTCAACAGTTCGGCTGTGGAACGATTTGCCGGCCTTTGTGTTTCTTCCTTCCTACAACATGGGTCTCTTCAAGACCAATGTTCATTCCTTCGTCTCCTCAAAAAGACCCTCCACACAGCATCCCAGATGACATAGGCCCTGAGGAAAATTATTTTCCTTAGTTAAATTTTCGAAGTTAATTAAAAATAAATGAAAAAAAAATTGTTAGGTTTAAGTAGATATTTTGTTGGTGGATGTTTTGTCCACAGGAAATTTTGTCGGGGATATTTTGTCGGGGATATTTTGTCGGGGATATTTTGTCGGGGATATTTTGTCGGGGATATTTTGTCGGGGATATTTTGTCGCGGGTTGAAAAATCGCGGAACCAAAGGTACATATCTATCGATCTTTATATCATTACAATATTTAATATAATATATTATTAGAAAGATAATGTCGCTTCATCGGAGGTAGATACCGGCTTTCATCTCGGACTCTATAATATCGATTCAACTCCACCGGCAAACAGATTAGATAATAATGTGCTTTTCATATCCAAGAATGAATCATCGCGGTTTCTGCTTGATAAACTCTGGCGAATATGGCATATATTATTATTTTATATATATCCCAAGACATCTTACATCTCGTGGAGGCAGCTTCACGATGAATCTTTGCTGGCAATCACTGAAAATTCCGTTTTACAAGCGTGGTAAGCGTATTGATAGTATCAAAAATTCTTTCTTGATCCGATCGACAGACCAGAAGAATTAGGTGCAGGTAGGTGACTTTTTGATTTAATTTTTTATTTTATCACACACAGGAGGCACGGAGGAGAATAATTCCCTTCAGGGCCTATCTCATCTTTGGGGATGTTGTGTGGAGGGCCTTTTCAGGAAAGGAAGTAGAGGAAATTTTTGAAAGAAAGAAGGTATGAGGGGTGGGTAGGAATTTTCCGAGATAGTCTCGCTGGAGAGGTCAAAATATCTTCCTTGAGCAGCCTCTCCCGATCCGGCCTGCCATGCAGTTGATGGGCAGATTTATCAGCCGCCAAGACCATGACAAACCTGGCCCCTATGATAGGTATATAATATGAACCCGGGCACCCCTGCTAAGTCAGCAAACGTAGCGAACCTCTTGGGGTGACCTGTGGCAGACATGTTGGTTATCCAATAAATGGTTCCCGGGGCGGCGGTACCCATAACCGCCTCCCAAATTACAAGAACAACTATCTTTTTATGAATTTTGAAGGTTATTCCCATCAACGTAATAAATCATTGAAGAAGAAGATAACACTAATAATCTAAACGAAAATATGAAAGAGAACAAGACACAGAAAAATAGAAAAAGATAATGGTCGCAACTGGGACTCGAACACAGAACCTCTCGTCTAACCGGAAAAATCTTTACATAGTATAAAATGAAGTCGCTAACGCTGTATGCGCGCTTAGATCTTTTAAACTACGTAACGGATATTCATGCAGTTTTCACCAATATATAGAATGATTCATAAGGAAGTTTTTTAGGTATATAATTTGTCAAGCTTTTGTGTAAATTGGTTGAAATACATAATGTATCTGGTTAAGCGGCAGCGGGCATCGTGCTGACAAACGGGTGGTGTGGATTTGATTTAACAGATGGCATTGGTTATAAAGGCTTCGTTAGCCCTCAGCAACGTGTGGCCGGGTCTGCTAGTTAAATTATAAAACACGAAATGCTGTACTTATACATGATTGTTTATTCATTTAATTTACGTTTAAAGTTGTGTATCTGGATTTGACATTTGTGAAATTTCATTTCAATCTATCATTTCAATACGCATGAATTACTTATTTTACCCAAACTAAGAACCTATTTTGTGCACGTAAATAGTTGTTTCTTGTAGTAATTGTTGAAATAAAGTGCATTTCCATAATCTGTGTTTTGAACTAGTGTATTTCGTGTTATAAATTGGCGGCAGCTGTCATCGGCCCTTACACCAAATCACACAAATTTAACAGCCAATTCCGCAGCGTTAGAAACAGCAGGAAACTGAATTTCAACAATCGTATCTTTATTTATTTTATTTATTTATTTATTATAGATTCAAAAGAAAGTACAAATTATAATTTGAAAAGCTTTGCCTGTCCAACTAGGAAAGTTTCCCGTTCCAGGACAGACAAATTAACATGTTTAGTTCATATTAATATTATTCCTGAAATGTAGATACATAATTACATAACAAATACAAAAAAAAATATCATTTTTCTCTGAAACTAAGCTGTGTAATAAAGAAAATGTATATAATATATATAAATATAAGTACGCATACATTTTTTGTGACAAAGTAGAAAAGGTAATCTGGTAGCATACCTATATTATATTATTATCTGTATTATGTATCTTATATTATGTATCTGTAAACTGTTTTATTCTAACTGCAACACTTTCTCAAAATAGGTAAGTTATTTCATCGCCTTTGGCCACTTACAGATACGGCACATACAGATACACTCCCACACAGTCAAACGGACCGCTGCGACCGTTTTAAAGCGAGTGAAAACTTTCTCCAAGTGTTTTGGAACTGGCAGACACAAATCTGATACCTTCAACAACTTGCGGAGCTCAAACCACGTAGATACTTTAACAATAACACTGTTAATAAATGGTCAACTTTATAAATATATTGCGCAGACCTGTGAAAAATAATGGATAGAGGCATATAGTCATAGAGGCACTATTACGTACGTTTATATCGATTGTCCAGTTGATTAGTCAGACATCTCCAAAAAATCGAAATTTGAGTTAAATATGCAGTTATGTTTAAAAGTATAGACTCTATCCGGAGAGGACTGAGATTACTCATAAATACCACTAAATCAATTATTACATTGCGGAAAAACTTTTAGTGAATTTTTTATGGGTCACTAGTAGGATATTTCTAAATGTCATACTATTTTACTGGGCCGTTATGCCTCCCGGTGTAATTTTATAGCATATTTAAGGACCCGCATATAGCGTGTGTCGCTCTCCATAGAGAGAAAACAAATGGCCTTATATTTAAACGCCCGGGATCTCAAAAGTTTCGTATGATCTGTAGCTATTCGAAAACGTAAAAAAAATGAAATTACTGTTCACTATTAGCCCGCTAAAATGGCCGGAAGTTTCGAAAAAAAAATAGATTTCGTGATTTGGAAAAAAAATAAAACAAAGGGTTCATATTTTATATTTTGTACCGAACTTATTTTTCATTACATAACTGCAATACAAAGAACCAAAAAAAAAATTTTTTTTTAAACATATGTGTTAGTTAAAAAAATAAAAGTGGAAAAAACACTTTTTCTGGATAAAATCAGAATTCTTGTTGACTTACTTGTATTCATAAAGTTGAACTTTTTTTTCATTTTTGTCAGTTATACGCATTTTTTAATAATAAACAAACGTTAAAAGGTTTGATTACTGAAAAAAAAAATTATTAAAAATTTAAAAAAAAATGGTTTTAGGTTTGTTTTCTGATTTTCAATGCATTTTAGCGGGCTAATAATCATTTTTAAAAAAATAAATTTAAATGCAGTTACCATTTTCTTTGTAAGACGCAACTTTTGAGACCCCGGGCGTTTCTGAATTCAAAAGTTGAAATAATTGACACACGCTAACCCGCAACCCGGATTTGTACCGATTTATTACATATTTCCCTTAAACACGGTAAGTTTTAAAGCTCTTAAAAAAATATATGTTATTCTTGAAGATAATATCTAGACTTTGCCCGCGCCGAAACGCAAATTATATAAAATTCCCTCGATAGAAAAAATTCGCAAAGTATGCTCCAAAAATTATTATTAACACGATTGTTTCAGTATGTATGAGAAAATTCACAGTGTTTCTTTAAATGCTGTTTAAGATAATGACCGCGAGATTTTTGCTCTATTTTAAACGAGTCGTGTTTTATTATTTTCGCAATTTTCGCATCGATTTGGTTGCTGTAAATGTTAGAGCTCTCTTCTAACATTCGTAATTTCGAATCTCTCCATCTTCTTCTTTTCGGGCCCGGTTGCAGAGCTTTAATATGTAAAATAAAGACACGTGTAAATAATATTTGATTTATGGTGAACATTCGAATATTGCTTTTCTTATTATCTCATAATCTAGTGTTTGGGACGTCTGACTAATCAACTGGACTATCGATATCTCGTTGAAATGCGTTTCCGCTATTATCATGCAAGTTGCGGACCGGGTTCCGTAGTTTTCGGTCGTTCGGCGTTAGAGCATTGTAGGTAGAATTGGACTAATTGAAGGTAAAAATTTGGAACCAATTTTTTCAGGTATCAAACGTGAAAATAAAACTATAATTCTAAGCAAAAGTTCTTGAGTTCATTGAACCGGAGTCACAGACAGATTACTGAGCACGTTCTCCAGTGGAAGATACTCTCAGTATCGCCCTGGTGTAAGACCACCATACAGAAATTAAATTTTCTTGAAATAACTTCAGTCACGGGATCGAATCCCGGCGTGGCAAATAAATTTTATTTGAGTGTATTTCACAATTTATTCACTTTAAATAATATATAGTATATTTGCGGCACGTTCCAGAGTAGAAGATACTCTCAGTATCACCCTGGTGTAAGACCACCATTCAGAATAATTGAAACGTTGCCTGAAGTGGCTTCCGCCGTGTTTGGTGACCAGATCTGAATAGCCAGGTACTTCTCCACCTTCCTCTTCCCTATCTCCTTCCCTCCCCACTACCTTCAGCCTCACAACATACCCCGGGGATGCCATAGTCTGACTGGCTCTAGACGGGAGCAGTTGGAACTCTTGTGCGGTATTCATGTAAAAAAAAAGCCGTGTTGGGTTGATCTGACCAGCCAGATAATTTCTCACCTTCTTCACCCTCTCCTTCCCATCCCCACTTACCTTCAGCATCACAACATAGTCTCTGACTCCAGGCGGTTGGAGCACTTGAAATTCCTGTTCAACTTTCAAAAATACCGCACGAAATTTAAAAAAAGTGTCACAACCGAAATTAGTATTTCTAATAATACATTTTTTTAATGGAATTTTCTAAGTCGAATTTACAGATTTGCCTCATTAAGTTTAATATGCATTCTAAGTTATAATTTTAGAACTACATGAGGCAGAAAATTACTCAAAACAGCATCAATTTTTACGACTAGAAATGATTTGAAGTAATTTCAGTTTTTTCAAGCCGACTGCGAGAAGGAAATCGCTCTCGGTCAATGGACCAAACCTAATTTATACTACTCTCTATTATTCGCAGTCTATTTCTGCATAAATAAATTCAATAATCTACTTTCATCGTGCGTTTCGTTCACTAGCAAATTTTCTTCTTAAAAGTCTAAATTGTCCAAAAACAAGAAATTTATCTCTTTAGGTAGGAGAAAATTATTATGTTTCTTGAAAATATTGCTGAAAGACTTTGCTTGCAGATGATTGAATCCATAACGTCTTGGTGGAATCCCGACGCATTTATCCCGTCGGCTACCATCCGGTTAATTTACCACAACTATTATTTAAGTACAAATAAATATTTTTGATTACAAACAACACCGAAAGAAAATGCATGCAAATAATTAAATCATATCTTGAAATACTAATACTAATTTCGGCCATTGATCTGTCGATTCATGATTGTAACTACGGTTCAATGAACTCGGATATTTTTTGAATTACATTTTATTTTCAAACTTGTAACTGATTGTGTCAAGAATTCAGACAAGTAATAAATTACCTATCTATAATATAAAATTTTAACTCTCATTTTCAAAATTCCGTTTTCAAATTAGCAGGGACCCTAAATGGGAACCTTGAGGTATCCCTGAGGTAATGGTTTTCTGTGACATGTAAATTTTATTAAAATATAACATTATATAGGGCAACAGCTTGAGTTCAACAACAAGGGGGCCGTCACGCTTAAAAACTATAAAAGCGCCGGCATTATTTGGCATGGCCTATTTCAACATAATATCACTCGCCATATATTCCCATTGGGAATGTACGGCGAGCGATATGCCGAAATACGCTAAGCCAAATAACGCTGGCGCTTTTATAGCCGAGTCTGTACGATACTTAATTTGATAACTTACATAACTGGTCTACAAATTAATCAATAATTATAAATATGTTTTCTTGATCATTCTGCAGAAAGTGTCCTTGTTTTGATATGTCTTTACATGAACTTTCGGCTTCACAAATCCTACGATTTTAATATCCTATATTTATTCACGGGTCTGCGCTAGTAGTTTAATAAAAAAAACAAGGAAAGTGATTATTGAGCCACCAGAAAAGGAACTAGGGACCTTCCAGATGAACTAGGACGGATAATACAAACCACAACCATATTTACCGTGACCTCTCTAAACTTTATAATGTTTGCATAGTTTGTAGGATACTGCGTTTAATAAAGGCTTTTACATGAATCAAACTTTGGATATTTTATTTTTAAGAGTTTTCAACTTCTTCAAATTGGTGATTATTTTATAAAGATCTTGGATTTTTCTAAAGTTTCTGATTAAATCATTTGAGAACATTCTGGAATAATTTGAAAAATTCTGGATCTTGAGTAAATGATAGAAGATAGAGCTCTTCTGAAAAGCGTTACAATAATTCGATTTTAAAAATAAATCATACATTACGCAAACTGGCCATTATTTAAAAATGAAAAGTCCAAATATTATTTCTTTATTAAAAATTTGGTCCTCCACACAACCCGCGTTTCAACCGATTTATATATTACAATTTTTTAAGTTTATAAGCTCTCAAATAGTATATTAAAATATAAGTGGATAAACAGGTCTTTAAAACACGCGCGATTTTTCGAGCACGACGGCGTAGCCGAGTGCTCGAAATAAATCAAGTGTTTTAAAGACCAGTTATCCACGAATACTTTACGCTATTTTTTTTATTGGTACACTTTGAAAACATAAATATTGATATTATTATTAAAAATTTGGAAATAAGAACTATTAATGAATTCGTGATGTGACATCACAATATCTTGTTGTCATGGAAATGAAAAACACAAACATTAATTTGCAATCTGTCACATAAGATTAATAGTTGACATCACAGTTTTTACTAGTTATTGTGTGTTGTAAAATGAGTTCTAACATTGATAATTTAAATACCAAAGCAGAATCGCGGTTAATACCTGAAAAATTCAAAGACGTTTATAAAAAAGAATATGAAAGGTTCATAACATGGATGGAGGAGCTAAACGTAGTAGATGTAGATGAACGAGTTGTGCTTTGTTGATGTTGCCATGGTAACTTTAAAAAACGCGCGTTCCATAAAGTGCGATTTAAACACGCTAGAGCGTACTTTAAATGAATAAAAAAGGGCGCCAATTAAAAAAATATATATATTCTTTTTTAAAATAAAACCTATTCGCCATAAGAAATTCCCTCGACAGAAAAAATCACAAAGCGTGCTCCGTAAATTATTTAAAACATTTTTTGTTATATTATTACGGAACCGCAACTTCTAAATTTATCTGAAATAACCTGAATTTCAAACGGTATTCTTATGACTGAAACATCAACGAATGGACAAGATATAAACCTTTTCTCTGCCTCAAAACTTTCAACATTGAACTTTAAATTAATGTTTTAAGTTATATAGGTACTGCACGCTCGCTACATCACATTATTAAAGTGAAAGTTATTATACATAGCAAGTAACTTTATCGTTAGTAAAAGTATATTGCCAGTACCTATTATATCTGGATGCGCTTACATCTTACCAAGAACTTTTTCAATATAATGGCCACCCACAAAGATCCATGGAAAAGGGCATGTTCGAATCCCGGCGTGCGCTTGTATATTTCATTCGATTATCATGCGTTATTTCACAATTTATTCATTTAAAATTAGTATTATTATATTTGTGGCACGTTCCAGAGGGGAAGATACTCTGACTATCGTCCTGGTGAAAGACGACAATTCAGAATTGAAATGTGGCTTAGAAGGGCTTTAGCCGTGTTTAGTGAGCAGATCTGAATAGCCAGACACTTTCCCACTATCTTCTTTCTCATTTTCTTCCCCTCCCCACCACCTTCAGTCTCACAACATACCCCAATTAGTGATGCCATAATCTCATTGGCTCCAGACAGTTGAGAGCAGCTGCGACTTTTTGCGGCAATCAAATTTTAAAAAAATAAAACGTTGAAAATCGCGTATTTAGAATCGTCCGAAATAACACTAATCTTATTTTAGAATCTTATAAAAAACACGTTTAGAAATTAAAACTCATTTTGGCATACTTGGTTGTATTTTGTTTTTTTGTTTAAGGGAAAAACAAACATTCTCATGTTACGAATAAACTATTTGAATTTTAATAACTCCTACTACCATCATCGTAAGAGGAAGGTATTGTTTGTGCAATGACAGAGTACTTAGCCTGCAGAAGAAAGGAATCAAACCCACCACGAAACACCTTGTTGGGAAAACGACGCATTTGTCAACTCAGCCACCTATCTGTCCACGTTGTTCCACAACGTCTCGCGTCTCTTGGTGCCCAAGTCAGGCGTTATAACCACTACACCACCGAAACGGCCGAAGGTCCAACTTCCTATTCTTCAAAACACTTAAATCAAAATCTAGTATCTACATTATAGTATATCTGTAGGTACGCGAGCATACTTTGTCTATGAATTCAATGACATATTATAGAGTCTATTTGGAAATAGTCCACCAGAATTAATCATCAGTTGTTCATTTAACACTTAGTATTATTTAAATGGGATGCAGCACAGAGATCAAACAGAATATTTTTGAAGTAAAACTTCTTTACGCACGCTCGACTTGGGGGGTAAGGGAACGTACCCAAACTACGTGACCTGTTTAGGGGGGGGGGGTCATCAAAATACCACGCTTGGTCACAACGGGGGGGGGGGGCTTAGGTTTTTATCACGTAGTCAATCTAGAAATCTCGCGTTTTTTTTCGAGCTACGAGGGGAGGTTTTTAAGTTCACGGAATGGGTAGGTAAGTGATTAATGGGGGTACCGCTGAATTAGGTACTAATTGAAAAGGTCATTTTTAGGATAAACACCGGGTTTTATCGTAATTAGGTCATTAGTCTTAGAGCTATCATCGACCACACACTTTAATCGGGAAGAAATTGTGAAATGTGGAGAAAATTGAGTTCCGCGCTGTTATAAAGTTCCTTTAAGTTAATTTAAAGATCGGAAAAATGTATTAGGGTAGTAGGTGACGTATCCGAATGGATTGATGCTGGGAACGTGTTTGTTGAAGATGATTGAGATGAAAAATGTTTATAAAAATACTTTCGTTTCCATAAATTACGTTCCGGTTTCAATATATTTTGACATAAGTTTTATCTTGATAATATTTTTTCCACTTGTAATGCATGCACTCTTGCTGTCACGCAGCAAGCGCGGTATTAATAAAGACAAATATTAGCCAAATAATGCATTTTTTATTTTTTGTTAGCAAAAAATGATTAGAAACCATATTTATGAAATACTACGTGAAAACTGTAGGGGGGGGAGGGGGGTAAAAAATTGCAAAAAGTGTGTCACGTAGTATGGGTACGTTCCCTAAGCTGGTAAATGCGTTACGAAAAGTGGTGATGGGTTAAAAAAGGGGTGTGTGTTACGAAAAGTGTGATGTTACGATGAGTGTGATGTTGCGAAAAATGTGATGCAAACGGTAATCGATGCGAACGGTGATCGATGGCGAGGCGAACGGTCGGGCGTTTACGCACACTTGACTTAGGGAGTGATAAGTATAAGGTTTAGGATAAGGATGGTCACCCCAAGGTCGTAGGTCACCCCAAGTTCGTAGGTCACCCCAAGGTCGTAGGTCACCCCAAGGACGTAGGTCACCCCAAGGTCGTAGGTGACCCCAGGGTCGTAGGTCACCCCAAGGTCGTAGGTGTCCCCAAGGTCGTAGGTCACCCCAAGGTCGTAGGTCACCCCACGGTCGTAGGTCACCCCATGGTCATATATCACCCCAATGTCATATGTCACCCCAATGTCAATGTCATACCTATGTTCTTTTATAAGTTAGTGAAGCTTTACTTCAGTCGCGTGGTCTAAAGCACACTCGTTTTTTTTTAAATATTCAACAACTCAAAATTGAAATATTGTACACGTAAACTTTGAGCGATGTTCACAATAAAAAATATAAATAAAACACAATGAAAATATAACTGAAAATGAAAAATGAGAATAATTTGCTCCGAAAATTAGTAGAAAATGGGTCTGGAAAGTGTATAAAAGTTTTTGACTGAGAAATACCAAGTTTTTTTTAATTTTCCTTTTAACGTTTTCTCATCGCGGTTATTGTTAATAATATAGGGCACCGCTTCCGTTTTTTACAACAATCCTACTGTACAGTCATAAATTTTCTTAAGAAAGGGAATCTGGATTTAAAATTTTAGGTGTCTTTTATTTTACATACTTTTTCGGGGAATCCGCAGGTATGTATTTTTAAGTCAATTTATATTTTCAATATCAAAATTTAAATATTTAGAAACAATATTATTAATTTCTAATATACACATCGAAAAGATTATTTTATCTGAATTATAGAACAATTTTTGTTTTTTCAAAGGTATCAAAAATAACTAATATAAAGGTACATTTACAATATATGAAAAGAATCTGGAATTTTGCACGCTAAATGTGTGATTGGCAAAAGTTAAGGGATATTATTTTCTTATTATTCGAAGGGTTAAGATAATAATATCTACCATCAGACGGTTCATGGCCAATCTCTCTTGTTTCTATTATGTAGGGACGTGTTACTGTTGTCCTAACATTACTAAATAAACAACACATTAGAATTCTAAGTGCGATGCGATCTTGAAATGTATTATGATTTTAGCTTCAAGTATAGGTATGTGTAAGTACACATCACACAGCACACGCATCATTAATTAGACTCACAGTTCTTACTTACTTCTGACCTCGACCATCAACTATCAATAGGACGTCAGGATATTAACAATAAAAAACAATTTGTCTTAATAGCTTTCAAAAATTGAGGAAGCGTCTATTAAACCATCAATTTTGGTTCTATGTATCCGTAAACTTTGTATCCGTATTTTTAAAGTCCCAGCAATTTTTTGAAAACGTTTCGATACTGAGCTACGCCCTATAAATAGTGGTTAGGTATATAGAAAACACAAAAATCTTAAGAGGAACGGCTGCCTGGCCTTTTTCATACATAAATTAACCACTGGAACTGGAACGTTTTGGATTTTGACCAATTTCCAAACATCCCCGAGCGTTTTCTGGACAAAATGTGGCCAGTTTGAAGAGATATTTTAAAACATTTATTGAAATTATTACAAAATTTCCCGCGCATTACTTACTTCGATTAATTACATAGATAACTTAGTATTTTCACTTCTTGATACGAGATGTTTCGCGTCTCTTCTGAATTATTTGTTATTGACATTTCGCAAACCGAAATTATTGAAATATTTTTTCTTACAAATCATTGATCATGTGCTTACACATATTAAAAAATGGTTATGTGTTTACATGTTTACTCATAAATAATTGCCGAGTTGCCTCTAAAATCATGAAAAAATGAATTCTTTTATTTATTTATTTACGCCTATTTAGGCTTTTACATACATAATACATATATATAATAATATTAACGAAATTATACTAGTAAATAATGCAGGAAACTACTGTTTAAAACACTTGCACAAAAATAAATACAAAGTAAAAATATTATTAAATTTGAACCACACAGTATGTAGGTAAAAATGTAAAAAATTCAAAATAGTCCAAAATAGTTTTTTTTTCAGCCGACAAAATACTGTCAATATGTTAGTCAATTTTAATATCTTTATCAAAAATATTCCCCTATTTGATGAACAAAACTTCAATAAGGTATGCTTATATTGCTTATATATTAAAATTGATGTACCTACTAAATATATCAACATCGGAGTATTTGTTTCCAAGCTGTTGAATCCGTCGCATAATAATAATTATGTTCTTTATTTTATAATTTAATTCTTTATATATATATATATATATATATGTATGTTTACTTGCTTGCTTGCATGCATGCATGTATGTATGTGTGATGTTAATGTATTGGTATATCAAGCATAGGAAATGTTTGAAACTTTCATAATACCTTCTTCCAACGCTCGGGAAGGTTTATGGATTATTACAACAATACATTAGAAAAGTTTTTTAATCATTACAAAAACTCTTACGAAACTGTCAAAAATGTCATTTTGCAGATAATCCAACCAAAATTCAAATTTTCGAATAAACTCTTTAAATCAATGAATTTATTCAAAGTACTCACCAATACTTACCAAAAACGAATACTTAGAATCTAATCAAGAATTATAGGCATTTTAAACAGGTACCTATGTTATGTAACATTGTTCTCATGATATACAAAAATGGATAGGGAACGGGATGTATGGGAAAGGACTCGCAGAGGGAAACAATTTCTTTATTAAGTCTTATTGCAATGATTGCCAGGAAGCCGCTAGTCACAAATAAATAAAGTAGCACATAACCTTACAAGATTTCATTAAAAAAAAAATCATTTTGTATGAGTATTTCGGCTCCATATCCAAATTCAAGTTTTGTATAAAAAAACCACGCAGCCATTCCTCCTAAATAGGAACAGCTGACCAACTGGAATAAATAAATTATTATAAAGTTATGTTTATAACAACGCTGGGAAAACCACACAAACGTTAGAAATATATATATATATATATTTTTTATATGGGCACTAATAAAAACCAAGATCAACATTTTTGCAAAAATGTTCATAATTTACCTTAATCATGCTTTCATGTTTTGTAAAAAAAATATTACAAAAATAAACTAGGTGGCTAAATATCTCAAATGCCACTTGCCTTCCGTAGTATGTTAGTATGTAGATTAATATTATAACTGCACGCTACGCTTTCGCAACCCACAATTTAATAGTAGGCACTTTCCTGTCCGTTACACAACGGTCACTTTCGCAAAGCCTAAATATTACATTCATTGTAGATTGTATTGAATATCGACTATTCACCGTTGCCTGGGGCCAACACATGCCGGATTTACTTGCACAAGTTATCGATTAAAAAAACTTCGATTGTGACACAATATTCCACTTAATTTTAATGCCAGTTTATGATCCGTGAAAAATCACGAAACATAACTTGGTTGCCAAGATTAAAACTGATTATGTTCTTGGAATTCAACAAAACTGCCAGACATATTGAAAGGATTATAGATCTGATGACAGGACACCAAAATGATGACCAAGTGAGTGCCCCAGAGGAAGTGGCCCAAGGGCACACAGGAATTCACCTGCATTGTTAAGCATACACCTTAAATCTGTACCCGGGAAGCATATAGATGCAAGTCCAAAAAAGTAAATGTTCAGGAGAGCCTAAAAACGTTTTCTGTAACTATGGTCTCATAACTTCTTCGGATATCAATGGTGTTAGATAACAAAAAAGTAATTATTAAATCAATTAGTTTTGTTTTAAAAACGAGCAAATAAAACGAAATATTTTATATATAAAGCCCTTAAAAATATTGTTTAAAAAACGCTAAACAAACACGGACTTGAGTCCTTCTGCTTGAAATGAAATGAAATGGAATATTTTGTTTTGACACGTGGTCTATTATGAAAGGATCAATGTTTGAAAATGGTTCACTTCCATGGAAAGCGTAGTAATGTTGGAGGCAGAAGGATGCAAAAGGATTTGAGTTATAATACTCAAAATGCAACTAAATCATAAAGATGCAAGTCCATGTACATCTTTCTACTTCTAACATAGTTGTTGCATCAAAGGTAGTTGCATCCGTATACATTTTTGAAAATCCTATTTTTCTTTATGATAGGACTTGTACCTTTCTGCCACTGATAAACATGATAATTTACTTCATGTCTGCATCAAAAACTCATTTCTATAGTAAGCATATCAGAGCAGTTTATTTGGATAATGGATTGGTATGGTTTGGATTGAGATGGAGGAGGGGAACCAGGGGGAGAGGAACCTGGGAGGGGGGAGGGGAACTCGGGAGGGGGGTTCGCGGGATGGGGGAAGGGGGGGGAGTGGAGTGGGGAGAGGGAAGGTGGAGGTGACGGAATGGGAACGGGAGAAAAAAAGGGGAGGCGGAAGGGGAACGGGACGAATGGGAAAGGACATGCAGGGTGAAACAATTTCTTTATTAAATGGCATAGCAACGCATGCCGGGAACCAGCTAGTAGATAATATTTATGTCAATATGTTGGTTATTACTATGCAGTTTGTGTCTATGATATCAAGCTCTGTTCTTTTTCGAATTTAAAATTACTTGCAGTAATTTAGAGTGTCATTATTTATTTTGCTATGTGCTATGAAGCATTGTGGCAGGATGGGAAGGACTGAAGACTAGAGCCGAAAGGAATTAGTACCTTCAAAAGATATTTCGATAACATGTGTTCGTGTTCCATTAACTCTATTAAGTATACGTTTTCCAATGCAAAATTTCCAATTCAATATCCGATCTAGTTTCGAATGCTAAAAGTGTTACAACATGGCGCTGATATGATTACCATCAATATTGGCAGGGAAGTTGGGTAATTCGTCGATAGATGGCAGGTTATGTCATAAGTATTATGACATAACCTGCCATCTATCGACTCAACCATTGCCAAAACGTAGTTTCTATCAGTTTCTATTCGATTTTCGAACTCTAGTCCAATAAATTTAGTAAAATTATTAACATTTGAAGCGGATACTTTATGATGTGACATTATTAATTTAAAATAAAACAATAACTTTGTAAACACCACTTTTTTATACTTTATGCCGACCGGGTTTCGCTAAAACCGTAGCTTCTTCAGGGCAGTATAATAGTCTACTAACATTAGGTTACATGTGTGTTATAATTTATAATATATGATTTAACAAAATAGGCTGGACTCCTCAAGTGAAGGAGGAAGAAGGCGTAGATGGAGAATTGGGAAAGGAACAGGGGTGTTCTTTATCAATAGGGAACAATCTTAGTATGGGACTTTTATTTAAATTTAGTTGGTTATTAACTACCTTGCTATTAGTGTTTATGGCTTTCCTAATTTCAAATGCCTCTAAATTATCCAACCTTACACCGATATTGTTTTTATGAATAAGTGTGGCGCCTGACTTTTTAACATTTTTTTCGTTTAGAATATCATAGTAAAATATGCGTTACCAATGTTGACCAGAAGAAAGTACTAACACAAATGCATTGCTTGCATACAGCATGTTTTATAATTTATTATTCGTATTCATAAAAAAAACCTTTTCGAACACTATACTTCCGAACGTAACCATTTGTTTTCATTATCTGTCTAAAGAGAACGTTAACAAGCCAAAATGCTGTTTCTCAGTGACATTTGGCGAATTGAATACATATCCACCAATACATACAATCCTAAGTGGTAGATGTTTAGAAATTGTGTCATAATAAGTATTTTAACGTTCAATTTATGTAATAAAATAACACCGGGAGGCATAACGGTTCGGTATAATAGAATATACTATTAGAGACCCTGAAAACATCAACCATCAAAATTTGGTGTATATAACTGGAAAGGATTCACAGTAATAACATGATAACTTGCAAAATGAATAATAATTTAAAATTAATTAACGTTAACTATGACATATTTTAAGGTTCTTAAATTATATGAGAATACTATCCGACCAGACAAACGCTGTTCTGCCATATTTCTAGTGAATATTTCGGTTGTTAAATAAAAAATAAGGACTGTATTGTAAGTGTGTGCGGATGGGATCTATGACAGAATGTAGCGCTGTAGACTACGACCGATGATAAAAGCAAAAAAAAAAACACCAACTAAAGTAGGAAAATGAAATAAAGAAAAATAATATGAATTTCGAAGAGCTATTGAGGGTACGATATTTTTTGTCAGTCCGTCTTTATCCAACACAAATCAGCTCGATGGTTTGCCCACGCGAGAACATGATGCCGAATGAAATATTAAATATGAAAGTTCGATGAGGCGGACGTAGCGCCATCTTTCATTCAACAACATACATAATTTCTTTCTGTTTGAAGTACCTACCTACGGAAGACGGTTAAATTTGTTCACACAAAAATACTGAAATCGCAATTAAAAATGGGAGGGTAGGGGTAGGAGAGTTAAAATTTGGGGTTATAGGTATTTTTTGATGACAAATAAAAAAAAATACCAAAAAAAAATTGTCAAATAAAAACAGATTTTTTTCTCTAGATGGGGACACCCTAATCCACCTAGCGGTATGAAATATACTTTAAAACCTATTCTCATTCGTACCAAATATACGTAAAAAATTTCATAAAAATCGGTCAAGCCGTTTCGGAGGAGTGCGAACCCAAAACCGTGACACGAAATATTTAAATAATAATATAAGAAAGATGTCTATATAATTCTTATCAAACATATTGCACGCTCTGAATTTAAAAGCATTTTGTCGGAGATTTGTAGAACATTTTTGAAGATGAAAAAGTGATTTTTCTCTACGTAGTTTCTAACGCCTGGGACTCTAAAATTTATCTCAGAAAAAGGGATAAACAGTCAATAAAGCCATTGATAATTTTATGTAGATATATTATATTTGCGGAGTCTCTTCTAATTTTTAATGATTTAAGTCCGTAAAGGTCCATAGAGCTGTTTACGGTTTACGTCATGGTAACCAATATTAAATTTGAATGACAGACAAATTTTCTTTGAATGGCTTCAAAGCGTTTAATGTAAATATTATATTGAGGATTCCTTATTTGAAAAGCGATACACCTATCTGGTACAATACTCGGATTACTCATAAACACCACCATACTGGCCATTCGATTTACTGTAGGTAATGTGTTCGAATGGTCAGATGCTACGTGTTTTCGATATTATTTTATGGAATGGAAGCATGGACGCTTACTGAAGAACTTAGGCGACTTGAGGCATTCGAGATGTGGATCTACAGAAGAATACTTAAAATAAGCTGGATGGACAGGGTTACGAATGAAGATGTTATGGCTCGGATGAATAAAGAAAAATAAGTTATCAAAACTAAAAAAATCCGAAAACTTCAATATCTTGGACATGTGATAAGAAATCCAGAGAAGTAAGAGATCTTGCATCTCATAATGCAGGGAAAGATTGCTGGAAGACGGGGCCCTGGAAGAAGGAGAACTTCATGGCTGAAAAACCTGAGACTGTGGTTTGGCCAGTCTACCGTAGAGCTGTTTCGGGCCGCAGTAAACAAAGTCCGCAAGCCAACATGATAGCCAACGTCCGTTGAACGGACAGGGCACAAAAAGAAGAATGTGTTTACTTGAGTTGTAGGTAAATATTATTATTATTGCTGTTGTGTATTGAGTAAAAATTTCTGAATACTTAATGTTTTGAAATTTATTAAGCAGGTTATCAGTTTATATTTGTGTCCTTACATCTTCTTTATCATTTTCAATGTTGTAATTTTGTAAACTTGTTAGCTTACGGGTACAGGACCCTTGGTTTTTTTATTATAATTTTAAGTTGTGTGAAATCTATTACTGGATTTTATGTGTGTTATTAATTTTATAGTTATAAATATAAATAATCTGTTGATTTTCCCAAATAAATAAAATAAAATAGAGGGTACACTTTTACATATAACTGCATACTCAACTTGAATATCGATTTTTCGGAAATGTCTGACTAATCAAATGGTCGATCGAAATAATAATAATAATAATGAATTCAAAAATCAATCAATTACAAAAGATATTTGAAATATTTATATTGAGGGATCAGTAGGATTTATAGTTCCAATTAGGAGTTCTACCGAGTCGAACCCTCTGATATGAAAATATCTGGAGTCGATGAATTATTTTCCCATTTGGTTTCTGGTAGGTTGACATGTTGTTCTTGTATTGTTTTGTATTTATAATACTTATATAGTGCAATTGCATAGCATGGATTGACTAGATGATCATTTGGGAAGTGTGTGAAAGGGTTTAGTTTTTCCTGTGGGGAAGATTCAACCTGGACATAAAATCTGAAGATATTGCCAAACGAGGTTTCTACTGTTTTAGCTCACCGATAAAATGTTCGGTAATAGTAATGATTAGAAAATGAATGAATAATTAATTTATTATGTAACCAATTAAATTTTGTCATAATTAATCCAAATTATTCCAACGTGCCAGTTCGCGAGAGAAATACAAATTTTCCTGTCGTGATGACAATTTGAAAGAAATTGAATGAATTTTGATTAAATAAAACCGGTTTGTACACACTGCAGAGATTACTGATGAAAATACGCTGTGGACATGTTAGTGTAGGTACCTAATTTTTAATGTAATAATTTTTGGTTTAACTAATTTTTAATTTAATAATTTTTGGTTTATCTAATTTATGTTTTATTTTATCTATTTTATTATTTATTAATGCCCTAATGGGCTTTTTCATGAATTTTTTTTTTTTTGAAAAAGTATTTTAGTATTTAGTTAAATATATAATTATATATATATTTATTTAAAGTATTTAGTTAAATATAGTTGTAGTACTCGTAAGAAAATAAGATAAGTACTTACAAGGTAGGTACTTACCGATAATAAAATTTTGTGCGAATTAACAAAATACTAACACAATGGTAAACTTTGGAAATCGATGGACATCCTTAATATGAATATCTTTTTAGAAAAAACCTTTTGATTGACCTTAATTACTACAAAAGACAATAATTAATAATTTTCATTCGGGGCAATGTAAAATAACGCATTCAAATTATCAATTAACGTGAAATGAAAATTTGTTTTCGACGTATGAAATGATGACCATTTCATAATGATTCATTTAAGAAATCGTCATTTAAAAAAAGCCTATTGTAGAATAAATGTTGACAAAAATAAAAAAATAAAACCAGAGTGCAATTCAAACATGGTAGAAGTGAAAACTTCAGAAAACTAAAGTAGACATGAGTTTTGAGACTACGAACCACCGCACAAAGAGGAGACCGATTATACTATCTCATTTTCTCGCAGGCTAAATCATATAGGTGTGTGTGTTTGTCATTTTTAGTGTCGCTATTTTTCGTTTTATCGAGTTTCAAATCTCAAAATACGATGATTAAGACATTTTTGATATTTTTTCTTTGACGTTCAAAATTATTAAAAGAAGACAAAATAAATTTACCTATTAATTACCAAATTTGTATTCTTATTAAGTAGGTTTTCAAGTAAGTTTTGAAATAAAATAAATATGAAATTAGCATTCAACAGCGCTCTCTGTGCCTATTTACTTAAATCACAAACTATTTACTTAACATCTTTCCAAAAATACACTTAGAAAGATAAAGAACATATCCGTAGCAAAATTTGCTTTAATAAAATAGCAATGAAGTATGAATTCACCAAAGTAATTATTATTCATTGAGAAATCTAAGAAAAATGCAATAGTTACTTACCAGCTAAAACGAGCAGAGAAAAGTTTCACAAAAGATGCACAACTTTATCCGAATATTTTCACTTTTCACGTTGTAGTTTGTACTTTCGAGTTTATAATCGAATAATCAAGGTCTCGCTCGTGTTCAGCAGAGGTAAAATGAAAGGAGAAAGGTATAGGACAATATTTACGAAAAAAACAAATTGTCGATTTGAATAGTTCCCGCCTAAAACGATCCGACCAGCTTGAAATTCACGCGGCGACTGAAAAGCGGAGAAAGAAAACAAGCGACGATCGCGGGCGGCTCGAATCGAATGTCAGGTGTTTGGCGGGAGGTGGGATGAGAGAATTCGAATTTCAAAATAATGAGTGGCCAGTTTTCGTGCAAGTTTGGTAGTTAGCGGCCTACTTACAATAAATAATTGAAGAGGTTCTACTAGTAAAGTCGTGTGTCCACCATTCTCGTTTCTGTAATAATATAATTTTATTTCAGGATGTGAGGAGGATAGTGCAATCCCACACAGGATTGATAGGAGGATAGTGCAGTCCCGTATAGTTAAACGTTTTGATAGTACAATAGAATGTAAACCCAAAAAATATTAAGAAAAAAAGTAAAATAAACAATAATCAATTATTATTAGGGCGTGGTCTTGAGTGAGCTCGGGCCCAGCGCTCACTCAGGAGTGGCACTTGGTACTGGAAGACTGCGTTCACCCAGTGGTGTAGCTAGACTGACACCTGACCGTGAACAAAACTTACAAAGGTAGAATATTGCCACAAAAATATTTGACACATGAACACTGTCTGTGATTTATATTTTCGTAGCCATATGGCTCGGTCGGTCAAGGATTCCCCAAAAATTCTGTTTGTTTTTATTTTCGTTCCTAGTCTGATTTTTGTATGACGGGCTTATGGAGCACCGGGCCAATTTAGGCCCCTTTCTCCTTCAACTGAGTTATTTATGGTTGTAGAAAGTGAGATTTGTTTTTGTTTTTGTTAATTTTTAGTTGCAAAGGATATGGCTGCAATATGGGGGGCGATTATTTCGGAGGAGGTGGTTGGTGTATGATTTCTTTTTCACTGCAGGGCGAGGGAAGAACTGGGTGGATACCACTATTTGAGGGACGGGGGGAAGGGTAAGGGGACTTTGGGAGATGGGGGAATTTAGTGGGGTAGTGGCAGATCGGGGGGAGGCACGTTGTGGCGTGGGGATTGCGTTGTCCTTGGCGAGGGTGGTGGAAAGAGATAGTGGGGAGAGTAGTTTGGGTAATAGAGAAGAGATTTGGATTAAGCGGTTGGTTTGGGGGGTGGTTGGCGGGTGAGAGGTAAGGGGGTATATCGTTTGGGAAGGTATGGGGGGGCGGACGGTTTGAGGAGCGATGGGGGCGCGTTCGGTTTGGATGGCGATGGGGGCGCTGTCGGAATGGGGGACGATGGGGGCTCTGACGATTTGGGGGGCGAAGGTGTGGTGGGCGGTGTTGGGAGGGTGGTCAGTATTGGGGTCGGTGAGGGCCAGGTCGGATTGGGCGGCAGGGAGAGGGCGGTCGGTTTGGGGGGCGGCTAGGGGGGTGATAAGGGGGTTGCTGGTTGGGGTGATGATACTTGAATCGGGCTGGGGGGAGCTGGGGGGGGAGATGGGGGGGGGTTGGGGGCAGTAGGGGTGCGCACTTGGTTTCTGCGAAAGGCCAATTCGCAGACGTGTAGTTGATCTTCTTGGGACATGTTGTTTACGTCAGGGTGGTCATTGAAGAAGTTGAATATTTCACGGGAGAGGCGTTCGTGTTCTTCTGGGTTTGGGCAGGGTGAGAGGAGGAGAGGGGAAGCCATGGTTGTTTGGATCGGGATAACACTGGGAAAAACACAATAGTTCAATCACTGATAGTCTGAAGATGTTTGGCGGGAGAAAGCACTGAATGTTTGTGGGTAATCCTCGAGACACTGGGTAACGACACTGAGGTAGAATGATCCTTTACTATGAAAGGCACTTTGTGGTATTCACGAAACTTGTCAAAACTGGATCGGAACAAGCGACGGCGGCGGTGGAGTATGGCATTTTGCGAAG
The DNA here is from genome assembly GCA_917880885.1 of Limnephilus marmoratus. Lineage (NCBI taxonomy): Eukaryota > Metazoa > Arthropoda > Insecta > Trichoptera > Limnephilidae > Limnephilus > Limnephilus marmoratus. The sequence continues at coordinate 27,686,160 of OU862928.1, forward strand.
CCAGAGAGGCGCGGAACGTTGAACTGACGTTCCTAGTCTAAACTATTGCTCGATTTGGGATTCCCTGAAATATTCTTTGCTTTTCACCTGTGTCATTCTCATTTCTTGTGTACGACGTGAATTAGTGAGAAAGTTGTTATTCTGTTAGTGTATTTAAAAGTGTAACAATTATTATAAGCAATAATTGTCAGCCTGAAACACTCATTTTACATTGAAAAATCTCCCGAGAAAAGATACTTGCCGCCAACGGGACTTGAACCCGTGTCCTTCTGATTGCCGGTCGGATGCTCTGACCACTGAGCTATGGCGGCTTATCTAATACCCGCCAAATTATTCAATATATACTGGTGTTTCATTCAACAATTACTGATTATTATATTTTTAATACCTGAAATTTTTCTTCAATATTAGATGGGACATTATCCAAAATCTAGTTCGAGGATTACTAATTCTTGGTGTGACACCACGTTCATCCTTGGGGTGATACCACGTTACCGCCACCCATGCTAGTTACGACACTGCATTCACTATCGTGTTGTCAGAGTCCATTAGCCACATCCTGGCTCCAGTGACCCGGTGTCTCATCAGGCTGGCGAATTCATTCGGTCCTAGTTCCGTAAACATTGTCGATGCGCTGCTGTACCCTCTCCTCCGGCAACCCGACGCTGACATCCTCAGGGTCTTCGGGCGCACACGCCCCAATCTCCCACTTACTGATCGTCGAGGCACGACCGGGATGTCGGCTAAGGGGCGCGGAATCTGAACCTCGTATCCGGCTTGCCTGATCACCGACTAACTTTCAGCAGGACTGACGGGCGATCCGCGCTGTAGCACCTCTGTCTGCTGATTTCTCGTCTACCTTGGTGTTATCATTATGTTTTGAATCTTGCTTGATGCATTATGTACATAAATATGTTATGGTAGGCAAACTGTCTACATTTAGTTTTCTTTCACTGTTTTCATTCCTTTTTCTAAAATCCAGGTAAGATTTTATTCATACTTACTAAGAATTGTACACAGTAGCACCTGCAAAATGCTACCTAACAACGTATGCGAGGACAATGTCGGTCTAGTATCGTTTATTAAATGTAGAGTCGTTTTTCTACAAAAAATTAGAGTCCTTGCAAGAGCCTTGAAGGGGTAACCATCTGTTACCTATACCAGGGCGGGTAAGTGTTGGCTCCTCCAATGTACCTTCTGTATCCAAAAATAATTCTGCATGCATTATTATATTTCATCCGAAGTTGTTCCATCGAGCTGATTCGATAGTGACACCATGTTTCACACATATGTAGGCAAGTACCTACAAAATTCATAGAACAACATAGAAATATAATTAAGTTTAAATAAAATGTTTCAATAAGGAAACACCGAGCACGTTTTTAAGGTTCAATTCACTACATCCTTTCAGACTATCTTCTTCTTCTTTTTGATTGCTTACTACCAAGTGATTATTACTTACTTAAATGTAATTATTACTTACTTAAATGTAAGTAATAATAATACGAAGGAAGAAACTTTGTGGAGTGAAGACGCAAAGAAGTGTAGAAGAATTATAAAATAAATAATTATAAGCTCACGAATTGTGATTGTCTATGCAAAAAGTTTAATATAGTTAGATTTGATAAAATTTAAGTTAAATTTACATCTATTTAAATCTAATTATATTTTTTTTGTATGTTTGCACAGAATCGTGAAAAATGTAAGTGTAGTAATTTTTCGTAAATTAATGTGTTATGTTAGGAAGATATCATGACAAAAATATACTTTGAAGAAAAGTGGCCGACTAATCAACTAATAACTAGATATACATGTATATTATTTTTATTTTCCGTATAGATTTTTATGAAAATCCAGACTTCAGCAATTTTTGCATGGAACGCTTCAATCGCGGTGTCCCCAGTAAGTAGGTACTATTCACTGTAGAGATAAAAAGATAGAAGTTTATTCGTGGGCCCCAAGTGGTCTCAATTTTTCCTAAATTCATGTGAAATTAATCAAATATCGAATTTCTTTCTAGAACAGATTAACAATTTCATTGGACGCCATCGAAGGGCCTCCCCTAAAATGGTTTGTGAACAGTTTTCTCGGTGTGGAATGCAGATCATAGTTCATGGTATTATTTATTCAGTGTTAGGTACCATTTACTTTTGGTGATGGTGGAAAACAAACAATTTTCCTCCCAGATCAGAATTAACATTATTATAACACTATCATTTCTTACCATATCTTTATCCCATGTACACCGTAGTTTACACGACAAGAGGTACGCGGATGACAGTACAGTCCATGATAGCTTTTTGTTTGACAAGCCCCCAAAGGGCACACAAACCCAAATAGCTCGGAGGGCTTTGAAGTAAAGAATGTATGGTTACCTCGAGAGTGTTTTCTCTTGGGGTTAGAATAACCTCGTCGACTTTAATGTTTCAAAGACCCAATCACGTATGATTACGTCTAACTAAAAGGGATCGAAATGAAAATCTAGTCTCCTTCAACGGAAGCAATCTTCCGAACAGGACCTCCATCGATATGCTTGGTGTAACTCTAAGTGACCAGCTCAGATATGGGGGCTCCATCGAAGCCAGAGTTAAGTTAGCCTCTCAGAAACTGGGCGTACAGTAGGTACAGGGCCCGCACTACTGTAAGGGAACGTACCCATACTACGTGACACGTTTAGGGGGGGGGGGTCTTCAAAATGTCACGCTCCATACAAATGAGCGGCGGGTTGCTTAGGATTTTGGTCACCGGGGGGGGGAGGGGGTTAAAAATTGCAAAAAGTTGGTCACGTAGTATGGGTACGTTCCCTAACCCTGTACAAATCGCAAGTGCGCCCCACGGTTGAATTTGGCAGCCACATCTGTTCTGGAGTCGCAAAATACCTTAAAAAAAACTCGACTCTGTGCAGAAACGGGCGGACCGTTTGATAGATTATCCTAACTTAAAAAAACGGATTGCAATCTTTAGAGCACAGGCGACAGGTGGAAATGCTGTCCTTGTTCTAGCCGTATTATAATGGAAGATGCTCCGAGGAACTAGCGTCATTGATCCCCTCGGCACCGGTGCATAGCCGGGAAACACTTTTGTACACGTTTTGTAGGCTCTGAGGGAAATTATTTTCCTCAGGGCCTTCTGTGTGGAGTTAATGAAAAAAAATGTCATTTTCAAAAATAGACATGATTGTGGTAACAATTCACAAAATCGATAAATAATATTATTTTATTTTTTGTTATTTGTTTTTGGGGTGTTATGCCGTGTTGCGCTACCTCCTTCTTTAGCCAACGTTTCGGACATCGTTGCAGTGTCCATCATCAGGGCAGATCCTGCAGATCCGGTAGATGTGTGAAAATATTATCTCAATTAATAATTCGATTTTGAAATGTGTACACCTTCTGTTTAAATTTTTGACAGATGTCGTAATTTGTCAAGTTTACTAACGGTGTCCATTCGAAATGGAATTTATATGATCGCCTCTAAAATTGACAATGATTGTTTTTGAAAAGCAAATATCTTTAAGAAAATATTTCTTTTACAAATATTTTCAGCGTGATTTTTCACGGGTCTGCAAACTACTAAAAAGTATACCAATAAAAACTTAATGCATTTCTGGTATGAACTGCATAAAATCGATACGGTTTAAACGTGCATTTTTTGTTTATTACAATCGGTTGACCAAAATAATTACTGTTGTTTCTTGTTTTTTTTCTTTAATAAATAGATAGTTTTGACAATAATGTTAGTGAACGTTGAAAGAGTGAGAGAGAATTGTGGAATATGGGACTCACTGACCCGTGTCTTAAAGAGACCTTCCATTGTTACTTACAAAACACGTAAATGTTGAAAATTCGTTATGCAAAGTGCATGATTATTCAAATATTACTGAGAAGGTGAGAGGCCATTGTTTTTTTTTCCATACAAATCTTTATTTTAAAACAAATATTTTTCTCAAACTAAAATATAAAAGTAAACATGGAGACCAGTAGAGAAAATGTATTTGTTTCGAGATTACGTTTAGATGGGATAGATTTATTTTCGATCTTTTGCGATCATCATGTTAATTATACAAATTTCTATCAAACGAACGATGGTTTTTAGAAAAATAACTCTCCTTTAGTAAAAATCCCAGAAATTCCCCTGTATGAAAGCTCTGCTAACCCACAAAATGTTTTAAGGTTTAAAATCAAACCTCATAGGTTTTAAAATTGTGTTTTTATTGCACGCCATTCATTTTGCCTGCAAGCGTTATATATATTTTTTTCATTAAATCCATATGGAAGGCTCTGAGGAAAACAATTTTCCTCTGGGCCTATGACATCTTTGGGGATACTGTGTGAACGGTCTTTTTAGGGAAAGGAGGGAGAGGAAGGAAAAAATGTAAGAATCTGGACGTATGAATCCACGTCTCCTACTGCGGTGCAAGATGATGGGTTCTACTAGAAAGGTAAAAAGGTCTCCCTCAAGTTTTTTTTACATGATCTTCACACAGGAGGCCCGGAGGAAAATAATTTCCATTAGGGCCTATGTCATCTTTGGGGATGCCGTGTGGAGGGGTTTTTTTAATGAAAGGGAGGAGAGGAGAGTTCTGCGAAGGAATTAAGGGTGGGTATGAATCTGGGGTTCAGGGTGTCCTGGTCTTCCGCCTCCTAGACCTAGACAAACCTCACCCCATGAACCTGGGCATTCCTGCTAAATCGCCAAATGTAGCGAACCACTTAGGGTGAACTATGGCATAGGTATTCGTTACCCAATAAATGAATCCAGGAGCGACGGTACCCATACCCGCCTTCCAAATTGTACTGATTATGTATTTATAAACACCTATTTTGGTTTCATGATGAACACAGTAAACTGCAGGTAAAATTGATTCATAAAATCCATCCGGTGCCGAAGGGATCAATGATGCTAGTTCCTCGGAGCATCTTCCATTGTAATACCGGTAGAACAAGGATAGCATTCCCACCCGACGCCTGTGCTCTAAAGATTGCAGTCCGTCTGTTAAGATGGGAGAATCTATCAAACGGACCGCCCGTTTCTGCACAGAGTCGAGGGTATTTTTCAGGTATTTTGGAGCTCCAGACCAGAGGTGGCTGCCAAATTCAACCGTGGGGCGCACTTGTGATTTGTACAGGGTTAGCAGTTGTGCACTATTAAAGTATCTGCGGGCCCTATACAGCACGCCCAGTTTCTGGGAGGCTAACTTTACTCTGGCTTCGACGGAGCCCCCATACCTGAGCTGGTCACTTAGGGTTACACCAAGCATATCAATGGAGGGCCTGTTCGGGAGATTGCTTCCGTTGAAAGAGACTAGATTTTCATTTCGATCCCTTTTAGACGTAATCAGACAAGATTGGGTCTTTGAAACATTAAATTCAACGAGATTATTTTTACCCCAAGAGAAAACACTCTCGAGGTAACCGTCCATTCTTTGCTTCAAAGCCCTACGAGCTGTTGGAGTTTGTGAGCCCTCTGGGGGCTTGTCAAACAAAAAGCTATCATGAACTGTACTGTCATCCGCATAACTGTGAATTGGTGCACATGACAAAAGGTCGTTGATGTGCAACAAAAACAAAGTCGGAGACAGAACCGATCCCTGCGGGACGCCAGCATTTATCGAGTGTGAGGAAGAGGTGAAACCATCGACTACCGTCTGAATCGACCTCTCCCTCAAGAAGTCGGCAATCCAAGTACACAAGGATGCGGGAAGTCCGTAATCCTCCTCCTTGCAATAAGCGAACCTTTTTTACGTTTGTGTGTATTTATATATTACCAGCGGACCCGGCGAACTTCGTACCGCCTCAGAATCAATATCTGTTGTGTTAACATAATAGCTGAATTAAATTCAGTTTTTTTTTACTTTAAAAATTACACAATGAAACAATTATCGATGCGCAACTGTCCGTGTTTTGTTTTTGTCAGTAGTATCAGAGATGGCGTTGTGTACGGATTTATAATTTTTGTGATTTTCTTACTTTTCCATTAACTTACGGAAATGCGTTTCATTTTCTTTATACGTGAGGTAGATTTATTATAATTATTGTATTTTTCCTTTGGAGGGGTGCAGAAATACGTTCACCATTTGTCCATTTTCGACTGTTGACGTTTAAGTGTGTAAGAAAGAGAGGCAGAATTATATGTTAAAAAACAAAAGCAAAATCAGCCCATTGACATTTGAAGTTTTTGAATTTTTGGAATTCATTCACTATTCAATATTATATTTATCACAATATTCCTGCCGCTCTTTCAAAAGATTATAATTCTTTCCATACAAAATGTATGAGGAAAAGAATTTTCTTCATAATTATTTCTTTCGTGGATTTTTCTGATGTTGTGAGACAAATCCAACAAATCAAAGATCATAGAAATCGGTCCAGCCGTTCTCGAGTTATAAATGGTGTAACTAACCCGACTTTGTTTTATATAATAATAACAGTGGTATTGCTTTATTTCAATAAGCAGGTTTCCAGAAACCATAGAAAACCTATGAAAATGATAGCACGACTTTCTTTGAAAAAGTTACACCGACAATAAACCAATTTTTGATCTGAAAATTGGCGAAAGTCGAATAAAAAGTTATAGAATGCCACTGGCACCGCAGACAACTTTTTAAATAATTTTTTAAATAAAAGAGTCATTTGAAAAATCAGAACGGCGACACTCGTTCAAGACACAATACAAAATTCTTTTTTTTTTCTATTTGATCTCTTTTAGCATCCACTTGATGGGTTTCTTGTCCGTATTTATAAGAACGTACGAAAGTGAAAGCAATCAACTAATATAAGAACGCCATCCGCTGTTGCTAGGCGGCTAGATGTCATGTCTTGCGGCTTCCACAATGGGGTATGCCCACAAACGAGGGATTCTGTTGAAAATGTACGGAATATTTAAATATCATTTTTCTGGTTTTATCGTACTAAAAATGTTTGCTTTTTTAATGTTTTCATTCAATATTATTGATTTTAAAAACGATCTAAAACCGACAAAATCAAAATGATCCGTGGTTGGAAGTCGGATTAGAATAAATAAACACTGTCAGTAAGCGTCCACGCTCATGACGGCACACAATAGCCCCGCCCCAAAATATCGTTTTAGCGGTAATTCAAAAATGGGAAACTTTGACTCGCTGTAGAAAATTTATTAGTCAACATAAAAATGTTTCAATCATCGTAGTTTTTTGCTTAATTTTTTGAACCTTAAAAAAAACGAGGAAATACCCCATTCTTTAGTTTTATTAACGTGAGTTATAATGCGAAAAAACCGCAATGTTGGTTATAAAACACGAGTCTCAAAAAACATTCCCCCAGTCTTTTTGAATGGTAAGTTCCTGATATTAGTAGAATCAACAAAATATTTCGGGCACATTAGTTATCAATAACAAGTTAACGGAAGACGAAGACAATTTTATTATACCGTGACGATCCACGATTTTTCTTATAATATACAAAAATGAAAATTTGTAAACAAAAATTGCAATAGGTGACACGCGAGCTGTTTGAAAATCGGGACTGAATATATTGAACGCGGGCGAGGGGAGGGGATCGCGGGAGGGGGGTTCGCGGGTGAAGGGAGAGGGAAGGCGGGGAAGATAAAGGGGGAAATCACGAGAGGAAGAGGTGACGGAAGTATAACGGGACGAATGGGAAAAGATACGCAGGGAGAAACAATTTCTTAATTAGTGACATTGCAACGCATGCCGGGAACTCGCTATAATACGTATATAAAAATGAATGTTTCTTTGTTTGTCACGTATGTGTTCCTAAACCATTAATCCGATTGGGATGAAACTTTTGTGATTTGATGTACGCAAGCCTTCGATGGTTTCAATATATAAGAGTGAGCTCTTGGGTTATGAAAGAGCAGTTTATATGTCACCTTTTTAAAATTCGGAGGAATGCATTTTAAAAGAGGGCGAGAAATTTCCCGACCGAAGAGAAGGCCCAAAAATTCCCGAGCGTTAGAGGTTGAAATCGATCATACAGCGAAACGCTCTAGTGGTTAAATATGATTTAATAAATACTAGCAGTTAAAAACCCGCTCCGCAGTAGTGTTGGGTAGGACACGATATCAGGATGAGTTTGTATGAGGTACTCAAATATTGAAATGAGGTGTTACAAAATATTTTCGCTTACGGGGGGGGGGGGGGGGGGGGTGGCTGGTTTTTTACCTTCAGCTTGATTTTCTTCGTTCAGAGGTGTTGGTTTTCTAATAAATACCGGGGTGGCGGTACCCATACCCGCCTCCCGTGTCTGTTATTTTTGTAATACGAAAAATGGATATAAAAAAGGCCTACCCCCTACCCACCTTCACCACCTGATCCCCCCCCCCTGCACCCCCCTCTTATCTCTCCCCCTCCTCAGCAACCCCCTCCACCTCATCTCAACACTGCCTCATCCTCCCTCCCTTGGAAGCTGTTGGGACTCTTATGCGGTATTTAAATAACATATACCTAACAATAATTTAAAATAAAAATTTATTTAAAAAAAAATTTTTTTTTGGCACAGTTGGTATTGTTGTGAGGTATTCACTTATCAATACATAATTTACAATAAAAAATATTTAGCTAAAAAAAAATTTTAAGCAGTTGGGACTCTTGTCCTCATAAATTATTGTTAGGTGTATTCACATAACAATAATTTACAATTAAAAAAAAAATTCAAAAAAAAAATTTTTTTTGGAGCAGTTGGAACTCTTGTGCTCATAAATTATTGTTATGTGAATTCACAAAACAATAATTTTCGTTAAAAAAATTTTTCAAAAAAAAAAATTTTTGGAGTAGTTGGGACTCTTGTGCTCACAAATTATTGTTTTGTTTATTCAAATAACAATAATTTACAATAAAAAAAAAATTTAAAAAAAAAAAATTTCGAGTAGTTGGGACTCTTGTGCTCATAAATTATTGTTTTGTGTATTTACATAACAATAATTTACAACAAAAAAATATTTCAAAAAAAAATTTTTTCGAGCAGTTGGTACTCTTGTGCGGTATTCACTTAACAATAATTTAGAATAAAAAAATAAAAAATAAAAATTTCGGAGCAGTTGGGACGCTTCTGCGGTATTCACAATATATGAATTGGCTTACCCCATCACCACCTCACGGTTCTAATACAAAAATGTCATAGAACATACAAACACTTCACGCCTCACCACCTCATACATTTGTCCCAAACTATGCGTGACATGACATGTAGTCCAATACACCAACCACCTCACACCTCACCTCATATTTGTCCCATACGTGACAACGTGACATGACATGTAGTCCAATACACCAACCACCTCACACCTCACCTCATATTTGTCCCGTACATGACATGAATGTAGTCCAACAAAACAAACCACCTCACACCTCATGTTTGTCCCTCCTTCATATTTGTCCCCCCTTCATATTTGTAGTAATACAAAGAAAAAGAGTTGGTACAAATACATATTGTGAGATGGGGGGACATTTTACGTGTTTGTATGGGACATTTGAGGTTCCTCTTGTATGAGGTACTCAACACTACTCCGCAGGTTTTTGTTGCTAGGCCCTGCGGGCGACTTTTGGTTCCGCTTCGCCCGGTTTGAGTGTATGTAACCATTTTATAAATCCGATAGGAACTGGTTCCAAAAATAGCTGGTTCCTTGGTGATCCAGTGATAGCTAGTCACCGGGACAACGTAACCGCATCAGGCAAAGACGTCACATGTTATACATATATAACCGCGTGATACTATTATTCACAACTCTAAATATTACCGTCAATCTTTCCATATCCGGAGAGATTCTCAAATTCTATAATACTTGAACCTAGGGGAGGGGCACGTTCTCATGCGATTTAATAACTTAAGTAGCGCTATCGTATGACGAATTCTTGAATTCGAAACCGAATAACAACAGTAAGTTTTTTTAGCGTACTTAATACCTAATATAAATGGCAGCACTTCTAGAAGTTTAAAAAGAAGAATATTTTGGAGTTTATAAAAACAGATATATATTATACTAGCTTTTGCCCCCGGCTTCGCTCGCATAGTTTTTTTCCACTCCGCCTCCTCCACCTTCCCTATCCCTACTTCACTCCCTCTCCCCTCCCCCTACCCCTCCCCCCTACCCTTTCTCCACCACCTCCCCCCCGCTTCCCCCCCCCCCACTCCTTCCACTTCCCCCTTCCCTCACCCCCTCTGCCCCTTCTCCACCCCCCCCATACCCGTTACATTCATTTTTCAAACAGCTCGCGTGCCACCTATTGCAATTTTCTAATACAAATTTCATAATGCCAGAGCTCTGAGCTATAGCCTATATGTTATTCTGATGTACCTATGAGCTATATTATGTAAAGTTGCATTAAAATCCATTCAGTAGGTTTTGCGTGAAAGAGTAACAAACATACATACATCCATACAAACTTTCGCCATTATAATATTAGTAGGATTCACCTAATGAATGTAGGATGACTATGAACCTCTGTGTTTCCTCCCTCCTACAACATGGGTCTCTTCAAGCCAATGTTCATTCCTTCCTCTCCTCAAAAAGACCACACAGCATCCCAGATGACATAGGCCCTGAGGGAAATTATTTTCCTCAAGGCCTCCTGTGTGGAGTTAATGTTAAAAAAAAGACTTAATCTCATGCGGAATGTGTGTGACTTGAGGTGTATTTTCTCGAAAATGGTCGCGTGGCTGACCACACATTTCTGCTCTATTAACCGTCATAAAAATACCAAAATCTTATTCTGAACGAAGTGTTAACGATTATAGGTCACGCAATTAGACATGATGTGAACAACACACACTTTTGATTGTGTGTATTGATAATTGATACGTAGGTGTAATAGTGTAATATAATCAATTTTGGAGACGGGTATGGGTCCAGCCGCCCGCAAGAACCTTTTATTGGATAACCAGGATAACCAATACCCCCGCCATAGATCACTGTTTTGGTTTCTAGTTAAGTTTCAAACCAATTATGGATTACAAATGGTGAAAATTATTATCAACAAGTTTATTAATTTAGGCCAAAGATGGCGCCAGTAATTGCAGATGTCGCTGTTGTGTAATCATTTTTTGAACTTCCTCCCTTCTCGATATACAAAGGAATTTAACTATAAAAAGCCCATGCTGGCTAAAAATTAACACTTCTTTAACTAAACTTGCATTGAAAACATAAAGTATTGATTGAACCTCTGTCCGTTGAGTGGGGAATAAGTAATGTGTCGGTAACTTGTAAGTTTATAAACATAGCAATAAAAACGATGGATTTAATTTCTCAAAGGGTGCTTTATTTTAAAAACAACACAACCACTTCTTCTTCTGTTAAGAGGGTATAACAAGAGAATACCAGAAATATGTCAATTTTAGATCAGATTTTAGACGTATTCACTCTTTTCCACAAAAAATTATTTATCACATCATGATTTCGAAAGATTGTTCTTTTATCTAGCATTTGCATGTTTTAAATTTTGAGAAAAAAAAATATTTTTAGTATAATAAGGTTATACCATAGGTCGTTGGCAGATTTGTTAAATTTTCAAAAAAGATTTTATATTATATCACACCCATTTCAAATCATATAATCAGGCATTAAAATAAATCAATACGTTACCTGGGAATCACATGTTTTAGAATTTTAATTTTAGTTTCAACTAAATCATAAAAAAATATATACGTACATGTGTTTCTTGACGAAAATTAGTCCGTTTGTGTATTTATTTGCGCACTTACAAACTAATATATTTCAGATTTTTTAAACATTCTTATTTAACTTAGACATTATTGAAAAATGATAAATACTTATAATCAAAAAATAATTACAAAAAGTACATTATTTTAATAGTTTTATCAACACGCCTTTCAGCATTTTTGGATGTAGGTATGAATTAAAGCAAATTTGGGATAAAATAAAATCGGTATTGAGTTATAATTTTAAAAAGCTGGTACGGAGAATAATTAATCTTTCTCATTGTGACCGCCCTGCACGATCGTAAGAACAACTTTCGACGAAATATGGATTTTCGGCCGCTGGCTGTAGTGTTGAGTAGGACACGATATCAGGATGAGTTTGTATGAGGTACTCAAATATTGAAATGAGGTGTTGAGGTGTCCCACCTCATTTGAGGTGAGGTGTTACAAAATATTTTCGCTTACGGGGGGGGGGGTGGCTGGTTTTTTTCCTTCAGCTTGATTTTCTTGGTTCAGAGGTGTTGGTTTTCTAATAAATACCGGGGTGGCGGTACCCCTACCCGCCTCCCGTGTCTGTTATTTTTGTAATACGAAAAATGGATATAAAAACCACCCACCCCCCCCCCTGCACCCCCTCTTACCCCTTCCCCTCCTCAGCAACCCCCTCCACCTCATCTCAACACTGCCTCATCCTCCCTCCCTTGGGAGCTGTTGGGACTCTTGTGCGGTATTTACATAACATATAACAATCATTTAAAATAAAAATAAAGGTATTAAAAAAATTTTTTTTTGGAGCAGTTGGTACTGTTGTGCGGTATTTTATTTTTTTTATTTTATTTTATTTTATTTGGAAAACCAACAGTTACATTATTTACTTAGGTGTATTTACATATGTATATGTTATTGAACCAATAATAGGTTTTCACTGGTGTGTATTAATTAGAGAGATTAAAAAGTAATAAAAGTTATAATAGTTATAATAGCTTATTGGGATGGGATGGTGGGCGGGAGGGGAAGGGGACGGATCTATTCTCGGAGTGAATAAGTTATTTGTATAGAAGTATAATAGTTTGTATATGTTTAGAAGTTATTTATTGTTTATTTTTTTTAGAATTTGGGGTGCTGTGTTGAATAAGTCGAATTCATTGTATGAATTGTTAAAAAAGTGTGAAGCGCGGTTAATGAATGTGTTTTGTTTAGAGTTAGTGTTGCATCGAGGAGTGTTAAGTGTGTGATTTAGTCTAGTTTGTCTGGTGGGCACTCTTAATTGAATTCTTTCAAGTAATTCCGGGCAATCTATCGCAGAGGTGGCTATCTTTTGCAAGAATATTACGTCTGCAGAATTTCTACGATTTTCTAGTGACGAGATTTTGAAAAACGTGGCTGACTCCACATTACTTAGATGAGGACGATATCCCCGAAAATCAAGGTATCGTAGAAAACGATTTTGTATTTTCTCAATCCTTTCTATGTATGTTGTGTACCTGGGATTCCAGACTTGAGAAGCGTACTCCAGAGAACTGCGTACATACGCAAAGTACAGCATTTTCATAGTGTTTACCTTTTTAAAGTGTTTGCAGGTTCTGAGTATGAAGCCAAGTACCTTGGAAGCTTTTGCAACTATGGATTCGATATGTCGGTCAAAAAGTAATTTCGGGTCTAGCACTACTCCCAGATCTTTGGCCTCCATCATTTTTTTAAGTACTGTGCCGTTAAGAGGTAATAGCACCGGTGAGAAATCTCGACGGTAGGTATTTTAAAAAATTCTCGCTATCGCACCGCGCTCAAAAAAGAACTAGCTATCGATGTGTTGGTGAGACCACGTGAGTGTTTGGCTTGTACACCCTCTCGCCCCCTCTGCGTCTCATGCCTACCGTCTTTCGCCTCCACGCGTGCTTGTAGCTTGTAGCTCATTGCATATCCAATATTCTGTTTAGATAAAGCATGTTTCGACTTATTTCGTCGCTAATGAAGTTTTTGAATCGGCCTTGCGGTGTGACAGAAAAAGGGCCCATTATTTTTAAACGCACGAGGTCTGCTATTGTCGGTCATTTATAAATATCGTCGATAGGTATTGTAACAATGTCTTCTGTTCACGCTTATTACCGACAAATTACGAATTATTTTACTAGAACTCTATGTAGGTTAGTAGTTTTAAAGTTTTCACTGTATTTGCGTTTATAAATATGCAGTCAAACCAACCACATCGAATTATTATATACATACATATGATTATTCTCTATGATACATTAGTTATTATTGAAAATTAGTATTAACCTCTCAGGCCTCGGGCCTGTTTTTCGAAAAGTCAAAATATTTCCGCTTTCCAATAAATTCCATATAACTTTAATATTTGTGAACGCATCCGAAAACTAAAAACTGTTTTTGAAAGATGATGAAATACGCTTTCAAATTTTATAATTCGAAATAAACATATAATTTTGTTTTTATTTTATTAATAACTAGCAGACCCGGCCACACGTTGCTGTGGCTAACGAAACACAACGCCATTTACCCAACCTTTATAAAATCCACACCATCCGCTCGCCAGCTGCCCGCTGCGCGCTGCCCTTTGCCTAAATTGAATATTTGAATTTCTTGGCTTTTCTCTACTATAATAAGCATTTATTATACACATAAACCTTCCTCTTAAATCACTCTATCTATTGGTGAAAACCGCATGAAAATCTGTTGCGTAGTTTAAAAGATTTATGCGCACATACATTTTGAGCGACTTCATTTTATACTATGTAATGATGATACCACAAAACTTAAATTTCTACTCATATAATTTGGCACTTACCTATCTTATTAAAAAAAAAACTCAAAAATGCATATGCAACAAAAATGTATTTTTGACCGATTATCTCTATCTCTACATATTATAAAGTCCCCCGCGCCGTCTGTCTGTCTATTCGCGATAAACTCGAAAACTACTGAACGGATTTTCCTGCGGTTTTCACCAATATACAGAGTATTTCGTGAGAAAGGTTTAAGTATGCAATTTGTCAATGATTTGTGTAAATTGGTTGAAACATAACGATAATTGTTAGAAGTGTCGGAAATAAGTCCAGCCGCCTGGTAGCTTTCATCGAAAACGCTGCACAATCCTTTTGGGATATAACAAAACAATTAATGGTGGGATATTCCTCTTTTATAGATCTACAAAAAAGTCCGCGAAGGCATATATCTATCTTTTACGGATAGCTTACTGTACACATTATATCTAAAATGCAATTGATAAGAATAATAAGATAAGAAGATAGAATGCGTATAGTAAAAGATAGATATATGCCATCGCGGACTTTTTTGTAGATCTATAAAAGAGGAATATCCCACCAAGCGTTGTTTTGTTATATCCCAAAAGGATTAGGCAGCGTTTTCGATGAAAGCTACCAGGCGGCTGGAATTTTTCCGACACTTCTAACAATTATCGTTATGTTTCAACCAATTTACACAAATCCTTGACAAATTACATACGTAAACCTTCCTCACGAAACACTCTATCTATTGGTGAAAACCGCATGAAAATCCGTTCAGTAGTTTTCGAGTTTATCGCGAACAGACAGACAGACAGACAGACAGACAGAAAGACGGCGCGGGGGACTTTACTTTATAATATGTAGAGATAAAAAAGGTTTAAAAATAGCCCACCTTAAGTTTTTTTCTAATTAAAATTACGATAACGAAAAAGATAAAAGCACTTACATATTTTATTAGACAATAAAATCTAAATGGATTTATTGTGTTGTGTGTATCATACGTGTGAGTTGACATGTTTGTAAATAATAATGTTTAAAATGTTAGATATATCGCTTGCTGAGGTTTGATTTGTACTCCTGTATTTTTGAGTTTCTTTAAGCAGTAAATACAAAAAAGGATGTGTTAGTTCGTTCAAAATTCAATAAAAAATGTTGGTCTTTTACCTATAGATAGATTTACCTACACATTTTTTTTCAATATTTATTACAGTCAGTTTGAAATAAAGGAAACAAATATATAATTTTTTTAAACTTCAAAACTTTTTATTTTTATTTTCAACTTTATAAAACCTTAAATTGTAATATTTAATTACATGAAGACAATATTAGCGAAACTTCAACCCAAGGCTTCAGGCCCAACTTCATAGTACAAAAAAAAAGTGCAAAAATCACTTACTTCGCAATTTTTGCAATAAAATAAAAGCACTTAGAAAAAAAACCAACAACGCTAAAGGCTTTGTACCAGTTCACATAAGGAAAAAGGTTGAAGCAAACGTTTTACGTATGAGAAAAGCTATAGTTTGAGCAGTAAATTACAGAAAAGAGCAAGAAAACACGGCACAAAGTGATAAAGTAAAAAATCTGAAAATGGACAAAAAAATGCCGCAAACCATGTTTTTGGTGATCATACAAAATGTTCGTCATACTATTGCAAGTCGGAGAAGTATACTAATGATCCAAATTTAGTAAGCGATCTTCAAGATTGTGGAACAGGACTGATATTCAACAATTATTGTCGTCTCTAATAGCAAATGCAGAAAGTCTTATTATTAACTTGACAAATAACACTGTGGAGCAATTCAACAACGTTATAGCCAAATTTATAGGCGGAAAAAGAGCAAATTTTACAAAAATGGGATAACTTCAGCAGTTGAGCTTCTTGAGCAGTAACTTCGTGGAATAGTGAAATGACAACCCATTCACGAATACAAAAAAAATCCAAGGCCACAGTCCTGGCAACTACACGAAGCATTTTATTGAAAGAAAACGACGTTCGAAGGAGACAATACAGAGGTGTCGAAAAATAAAACTAAGGTATTACGAAAACACGACAGAAAAGAGAAAAAAAGTTACAGGGCCTGATGAAAATTATGGTCAATTGGAATTAGATCCAGATATGCCAGCTGAATTATTTGAAACGATAAAGAGGAATTTTTCAAAGAATTATCTCCATCGAATAAGGATGAACTCGAAAGGAATACGGTGGGCCAAAGCAATAATAATTTGTGGACAATTGAAAGGCGTAAGCGGCTTACAGCTTCTAACTTTGGACAAAAATATGTAAGCTACGGCCAAAAACTTCAGTTGCGAGAGTATTAAACTCGCTACTGTACTCGCCATTTAAAGGAAATATGGCCACAAATTATGGGAAAGAAAATGAAAACCAAGCAATTGAGCAATTTACAAAAGAAACAAAATTAGAGGTATTCGCCTGTGGACTATTTATCGATGAAAACAAAAACTTTTTAGCGGCAAGTCCAGATGGCCTTTTTGGCAAGGATTCTATAATTGAAGTGAAATGCCCATATAGTATAGCAAATATGTCACCAGAAGAAGGATTTGAACAAAAAAAATTGATTACTGTAAAATTGAAGACAATGCTTCAACATTAAAACGGAATCACAATTACTTCTACCAAGTACAAGGCCAGTTACACATTACTCGTCGTAAATACTGTTATTTTGTCGTGTGGAGTCCTAAAGGTTTGCCGTATGAAAAAATTGAAAGGGACGATTCAATCTGGCAAAAAATTGAACCACTGTTAGAAAAACTTCTACCACCAATGCCTTTTACCAGAAACAATTGACGGTCGCATATCAAGAAATTTACCGGCGAGAGAAAGATCTAAATCATAAATTGTTTAAAATTCATTGTATAGTGGTAAAAAATTTTGTACAATAAAGTGTTTACAAACAAAAAATTTCAATTAATCACTGAAGGCAATGTAAGCGACTCTCAACTAAAAATTTGAAACAGATTTTTTTTAAAAACATAAACCTCACATTGGAGGCACCGAGGAAAAATAATCGCTCAGGGACTTTGTTGGAGAAGTTGTTGGACATCATTGGAGAAGCTGTGTGGAGGGTATTTTTAGGATAAGGAAGGAAAGGAAGTTTTGGGTAGGGAAAAGGTAGGTAAAAGTATGAAATGATGGTGGAGAGTCCAGCTGTAGAGATCAAAAGATCTTCCTCTTCCAGTTTCTCCCAATCCGGCCCGCCACGCAGTAAGTGGACAAAATTATCCGCCACCAAAACCCATGCAGACCTCATCCGTGAACCCGGGAACCCAGGCTCTGTCACCAAACATAGAGGACCACTTGCGGTGACCAAGTGGCGGGGGTGTTGGTTATCCAATAAATGGTTCCCGGGGCGATGGTACCTAAAACGCCTCCCAAATTGAAAATTTATTATAGTACTTGACATAAAAAAATTTAATTTTGCACAATTTTAGTATGAAAGCTCGGTCAGTATTGGTATACCGCGATGAGTCACTAAACAGAAAAAAAACGAATAAAAAATATCGATTACTCGGGCAAGGACAACACTAGTCTACCGATAAAATTCTTTACATCACTACTTCGCATTATATGTATGTATTTGTCAAAACCCACGTTCCCCGGCCCCCCTCAGGAGAAATGAGCGAAAGGGACACCTGCACGTCGGGCCGAAAATACCTAAATAAAATCTTCGAAATCGATGTTTTGTATTCCCCATTTTTCTTCTCCAAAACTGGACGGATTTAAAAAAAATTTTTCACTAACTGTATTAAAAGAAAATATTCTATGTCGGTACGTTTTGCTTTTTTTCAAAATACATTGTTTAGTTTGTATACTGAACGTTTTTTGACGGCGTTTAAATTAGGCAATTTTATTCATTTTTGGAAGGTCGTAACTTCTATGAGAAGTAAATTATCAAAAAAAACAAAACGTACCGACACGCTAGTGGTCAATATCTATATTATGTAAAAAAAAATTTTGCTCTAGGGTCAAAATCCAGAGAGATAAACGGGGAATACGTTTGTATAGAAAAGCGCAGCTAGTATTTCCTCTTAAGGGAATAATCAAAAGAAATGGGATTTTTGTTTCGGGTAAAGCTGATGACGCCGCATTTTTTAACATTTATTTGAAGGTTGTGTTGTGTACAGTAGCTATTTAGGCGATTTAAATCTTCTTGTACGCGAATACAGTCAGTGATACTTGTAACAGGAGAGAATATTTTCATGTCGTCTGCGTATAATAACGTTCTGGAGTAAAGAAAACATTTTCCAATGTCATTAATGTATATGTTGAAGAGCAATGGTCCCAATAATGACCCTTGGGGTACTCCTGACGGTACGGTTACCCAATTTGATTTATAGCCACCGACGACTACTGCTTGGCTGCGATTTTTCAAATACGACGAGAGCCATCTGAGGAGATCTCCGTGTACGCCGATTAGTGAAAGTTTAGTCAACAAGACATCATGGATTACTAAATCAAAGGCTTTGCTATAGTCTGTATATATTGCATCTACCTGTACGCGCTGGTCCATATTGTCTTGTAAGATTTCGACAAATGCCGTTAGGTTAGTGGTTGTAGATTTTCCTCTCATAAATCCATGTTGATTGTTGTTAAGTGACGATCTCAAGGCTGTAAACATCTGGTCATACACAATTTTTTCGAAAACCTTACTGAAAATGCAGAGCTTTGATATGGGCCTATAATTTTCAACGTCAGATTTTTGGCCGTTCTTGAAAATGGGAGTTACAAATGCAGTTTTCCAAGTGTTTGGCACAATTCCCTCATTAAGGGAGCGACTAAAAATTATGAATAATGGTTTAGAAAGGCTGCGCGCACATTTGCTTATGAAGAAAGGGGGAATTTTATCTGGGCCTGCGCCTTTATTGGGATCTAAATTTTCAAGTTGTTTCTGTATGTGATGCTGGTTGATTTCAATATTATGAATGCTAGCAATACAGGGCTCACTGGTGTAGTCTGGCAGGATCTGGTTAATCCGAGCATTATTATTGTAGACTGAAGTGAAATATTTAGAGAATAAGTTGCAGATGTCAGATCCATTTTCAGCTTTTTCGTCTTTGAACATCATGGTATTCGGAACGCCATGGGATTTGGAGTTTGACTTAATGTAGTTCCATACTTTTTTTGGATCGGAGGATATATCATGTTCTATTTTAAGTAAGTATTTATTATGGCATTCCCAGTTAAGTTTTTTGTGACGTGATCTTAGTAGAGAGAAAGTGGCATAGTCAGAAGGATTTTTATATGTCTTGAACTTTTTGAAGTATTTATATTTTTCTGTTGTTAATTTGATGAGGGCAGAGTTATACCATGGCGGGTATTTCGAATTCCTACATAATTTCATAGGAATATGGGCGTCTATAAGATGATTTAATTGTGAGTAGAATTTATTTAATGCTGTGTTCACGTCACCAAACGAAAGTAGCTCGTGCCAGTTTACCTGGTCGAGAGATGTGTTAATTTGGTCGTAATCACCGCGCTTATAGACGTAAGCCCTTCTAGGCTCTTCCACTAGTGGAGCGGGTTCAGAAAATAAAACTTCCATTATTAAGGAGGTGTGATGAGGGTCTTCTAAAATTAATGGTTCATCACAAGCAGAGACCGGTACCAGGTCATTACATAGAACGAGGTCAAGAAAGTGACCGTTGGTATTTGGAATTCCATTACATTGAAACAATCCCGAAAAATGCATGCAGTCAATAAATGCTGTACTAACAGGCGATAAGCGATCACTGGGTATAAATGACGTATTATTGAGAGACTTATTCCATGAAATGTCAGTGAGGTTAAAGTCACCTAGGATAATGAATTTATCTGTGGGAAATTGCAACGTAAGTGATGAAATTTGTGTGAGGAAGCTTTCCATATTTTCACAATATGTTGGTCCTTTAGGGAGGTAAACACAACATATGTGGAGATTTGTGTGTTTGGATCCCCTGGATTCTAATGTTATCCAGACGTCCTCAGCTTGTGAGTGCCACCCTGGGCGCTCGCGAGGTACCAGCTCACGACGAACAGCGACTAAGACACCCCCGCCCAAGCGTTGGCCCGTGCGAGTGTAGTCCCGATCTCGGCGGTGTACATCGTAGCGATCATCAAATAGCTCTTCGTTGCGGATGCCATCAACGAGCCATGATTCAGACAGAGCGATTACATCATATTCGTTGGACCGAACAGCCACCAATAACTTGTCAGTTTTAGTGCGTAACCCTCTCACATTTTGGTAATAGATATTTAAAGACATTGGTTAAACCGTGCGAATCTATGATTAAGTGCGGAATTGAAGTGAATTTGTGTCGATGTTCGTATTTTGTTATTGACGGATTTATGTTTATTTTTATGAAATTCCCAAAGAATTTTACAATAAATGCTAGAAAATTGTACAAAAGCTAAAAAGTGTGTTAGAATGAATGGAACTAAGAAATGTATTAGAGTGATTAGATCCATAGGGTAGGCGTGGGGGATAAGGGAGGGAAGGGTACATTCTAAGTGAGAAGAAAATATAAGAATAATTAAAATGAAATTAGTATAAAGAAATGCAGTAATTTTAAAAGGCCTTATCTGGAGGCTTGGCTCAGCTGAGGACTTTCTGCATCTACTCTGTTGGGTCCTGTGGCTGGAGGCTCGCGGTCCATTTTCTTCAAATCTGCTTCCTTTGAGATAATGATGGGTGCTGACGTCGTATTTCGTCGAGCGTAAATTAAACAGTTTTTTGTCCAGACGAATCTATAACCTTTTTCTTTGGCGAGAAGCCTTGCGCGGTAGAATAGATGTTTATTCATGCTCGTGAGATGGTCACCTATGTAGACATTTTGCGGGGATCCCGTAAATCCCAGTTCCGTTGACGTGATCCCTTTGCGGTCTTTTACCGCCTGCAGAAGCTGGTTTTTTAAGCTTCGGCTGGTTAATTTTACAATCACAGATTTTAGGGGTTTAGTCTTCCCAGTCTCGCCGCCTCTTGGAGCAACTCTCGTTATGAACTCCACGTCCCTTTCATCTAGACTCATATTGCTCAGACTGGCGATTTTTGAGATGAGGGTTATTAAATTTTCACCTTTTTTTCAGGGATACCCCTTATTTCGAGGTTTTGAAGTCTTGCCCATTGGTCTTTTTTATTTGTTTCTTCAATTATGTTGCGTACTTCCGTTCTCAGGTTCATTACTTCTGCTTCCAAGTTTTCCACTTTTGTAAGGCGTTTTTCAAAATCATCAATCTTTTTTCCAAATGAAGCGACCTCCTGGTGGCAGCTGTCAACCGATTTCTGCACCCCTTGTACTTCCTCACGCAGAGATTTTATATCATCGTGCAGTCCCTTGAATGAGGACAGGTCCTTTTGAATTCTTTTAATATCTTCCATGATGGTGCTCAGATCTTGGACGCCCACAGCAATATTAGAAGATTTGCACCTGCTGCATCGCCAAGTACTTCTCAGGTCGAGCTTCATCTTTTTGTAATTTTCCTCTGCTATACCTCCACACTTGTAGTGCAGATTTTCCTTGCAGGACGAGCATTGAACTCCTTGAGTTATGTTGGAATTGCACACGCCGCAGATGTTCATTTTGTTTTATTTTAAATGCGGCCCACAGAAGGTTATTTGAGGTAATGTGCGACCTCTGTGTGATGGCTGAACTAGCGAACAAACTAACAAATCTGCAGTATATTGTTCTGTTAATAATGTTATTTGCGTGTATACAGAGATGGCGTTTTAAATGTACAAAAATAAAGAAGTGAGTAATGTACTGCTTGATTATTGGATTTGGTCTTCCACTGGACACGAGTATATTTTTTTATTTATTTATAAATATATATTTTTAGTATTTATTTATTTCACTATAATATTTATTGTTTATGTTCGAGGCAATATTATTTATGTGGGTAGGAGCTTTATCAGACAGTGTCACAGTTTGAACTGAATGTAATTCTTGTTCACAATATTAAAACAATTCACACTGTTAATATTATCACTTTGTGCGTATTATATTGTGTATATTATTACTCGTTCGTTGAATATTATGTATTAATCGGGTCAAAATGTAAACACTGAAAACTCTTATCGCGGTTGTTGTTCGATGCTAAGATTATTTCATTTAAATATTAGAAGCTTATTAATAAGTTTTTTAACTTGTTTAGGCTTGTTGCCACTTAATCTTTTCGTTATTATAATAAGTTTCAACGTTTAAAACTGCTATTAACTGATAACTTGTTGCGCATAAATTTGTGTGTGCTCTCTCGGTCACTGTAGTAACTATTCACTTACAATAAAAAATATTTAGAATAAAAAAAAATTTAAGCAGTTGGGACTCTTGTGCTCATAAATTATTGTTTTGTGTATTCACATAACAATAATTTACAATTAAAAAAAATTCAAAAAAAAATTTTTTTTTGGGCATTTGGTACTCTGCGGTATTACTTAACAATAATTTAGATTAAAAAAAATTAAAAATTTCTGAGCAGCTGGGACGCTTCTGCGGTATTCACAATATATGAATTGGCTTACCTTATCACCACCTCACGGTTCTAATACAAAAATAGAATATACAAACACTTCACGCCTCACCACCTCATACATTTGTCCCAAACTATGCGTGACATGACATGTAGTTTAATACATCAACCACCTCACACCTCACCTCACATTTGTCCCATACGTGACAACGTGACATGACATGTAGTCCAATACACCTACCACCTCACACCTCACCTCATATTTGTCCCGTACATAACATGAATGTAGTCCAACAAAACAAACCACCTCACACCTCATATTTGTCCCTCCTTCATATTTGCCCCCCCCCCCCCCTTCATATTTGTAGTAATACAAAGAAAAAGAGTTAACTTTTTTACAATCACCCCAAGTGGTTTGTTACGTTTGACGACACCGCAATGGGAGGGGTGGATTCGTACATCCGTCACTCCTGTTCACATTGACCCCCAAATTCCTACCCATCCGTCATAATTTTTTCTTCCCAGAACTTCCTCTCCTCCCTTTCCCTAAAAAGATCCACCACCCAGCACCCCAAAGATGACATTGGCCTTGATATTTTTTTTCCTCAGGGCCTCCTGAGTAAAGTTTCTGCAAAAAATAAATATTTAATTAATTGAAGACAATATTAGCGAAACTCAATCGAAAATCTGGAAACAGAAAATCAGAAAAAGATATTATTGGCACCTCTGAGATTCGAACCCAGAACCTTCGACTTTCCGGGCTACTGCGCTAATCACTGCGCTAGGGTATAAATCCGATTCGGTCATTTTTAACTGTATCATGCTTCGACTAAGAACCACCAATATTATCTCGCATATTTTATGATTCAAGCCCGAACTAAATGCTATCTACATAGGTAGTGTCTGGATAAATTTTTATCCATTTTATTACTCATAAGTCATATCAAGTTGGGAGGCGGGAATGGGTACCGCCGCCCCGGGAACCTTTATTGGATAACCAACACCTCTGCCATAGGTCACCCCAAGTGGTTTGCTACGTTTGGTGATTTAGCAGGGGTGCCCGGGTTCATGGGGTGAGGTCTTGGAGGCGGATGACCAGGACATACTGAACCCCAGATAACCCACCCCTTAAACCCTTTTCCTTCCCAGAACTCTCCTCTCCTTCCTTTCCTTAAAATACCCTCCACACAGAATCCCCAAAGATGACATAGGCCCTGAGGGAAATTATTATCCTCAGGGCCTCCTGTGTGGAGCTCATGTAAAAAAAAAAAAAAAAAGTTAAAAATATAAATTGAAAATAAAAATTGATCGTGTCATGTCTTCCTCGGGCGTCCCTGACTTCTTCTACCACAATTCACATTCAGGTCATATTATATTATATTATGTTCTCCTACCACTCCTTTGTTATTATAATTAATATTATAATGGAAGTGTAAAGTTTAAAAAGTTTTACCAATTTTTTTAAAAACTTATACTTGCATATTATTAATCCTTTTTGATATTTACAAATCGCATCCTCTCGGCGAAATGAAATACGTAAATATCCATGTATTTATTATTTGGACAGTATGCGCGCCGTGTTGTTTTATTGGCAACACTAATATTATTGGCAAATATTCATATTCTTTCTCCTTTGATTGTTTATAATACTTGTCCAACTTATCTACCTTGAAAGAATCGTTCCAGGAAATACCAATGGTAATATGTACGTGAGCATATATTATTGTTTTTTCGCCACCATTATATACTAATAGTACTGTATAAATATTGATTTAGTTTAGGGCGACCTATATATAGGTCTTCAGAAAATTAACATCTTAACTTGTTAATTGTAAATTCAGTCAAAGAACAAAAAGTACATTATTACTCAAAGACTCTAATTGCGAAACTAACAAAATAAACACACGTTTCCTATTGGGTATGTTTAATGTATATGTGACTTATTTAAACCCCTGACAGATATTTTTTTTTATTTTTTTATTTTGCAGAAACCAACAGTACATTATTACATAATGGAAAATAGTTACAAAGTTATAGAATTAATACAATAATTGGTAACAATGACATGTCGCTGTTATATGCTTATGTTTTGGTGAGATAAATAATACATTATACCTAAATTAAATTACTAAATTATTGAAGAAGAGGGGTGTGTAGAGTGTTTGTATGTGTGAGGGTGTGGATGTGTGTGTTATGTGTGCGAGTTCAGTGTGCTAAAAATGTTTTTCTTAAATAGAGGGAGGGAATCAAAAAATTTATCGGTATTTGTGGTTTTTTGAATTGAGTTGAATCTTTGAAGGATGCGGGAAATGGGGAGTTGGCTGCAGCGTTCGTATTATTACTAATTGTGTAAAAAAGGTTGGTGTGACGAGTTCTTTTAGATGGGATTTTAAAATTTATTTGGGATAGAAGTTCTGGGCAGTCTATTTCGTTATGTATTATTTTGTGGAGAAATGTCATGTCAGCTACCGTTCGCCTGGATTTTTTTTGCCTAAACGGGCGGATGGCGGCTGTCAAGTTGATAGATTCAGTACAAGGAAATGGCATTTCGTGGCAGCTCTGTAGTTCAACTGACCCCCTCACCTACCATAGGAAGAAATATTTGATAGCGTCATGTGACGGTACAACACATAAGCGCTCGCGGTTCAACAGATCTGCTCGCGCTTTTATAGCTGTTTCGCGTGTTTTCGAAACATTGACCAACAGTAGCGACCCCTAAATGTGTTTTAATAAAAATTTCTTAAACATATGTATATATTTTTTGGCTATTCAAATCGTTGACAAGGGTGCTCCAAATAACTTAGACATAATTGAAAAATGATAAATACTTATAATCAAAAAATAATTACAAAAAGTACATTATTTTAGAAGTTTTATCATCACGCCTTTCAGCATTTTTGGATGTAGGTATAAATTAAAGCAAATTCGGAATGAAATAAAATCGATATTGAGTTATAATTTTAAAAAGCTGGTACGGGGAATAATTAATCTTTCTCATTGTAACCGCCCTGCACGATCGTTAGAACAACTTTCGACGAAATGTGGATTTTCGTCCGCTGGCTGGTTCAGATGATAAAAAAATGGTTAAATAGGTTAAGTTAGGTTAGGGTTACCGGCTATTTTAAAATTATTTTTTCATAGCTTTTAATTACCTTTCTTAGCTGGTTCTGAGTTGGTTTCGTTCTGAGTTGGCATGGAACCTGTATTGATATAGGGTGTTATCGATCGACCATGCAAGACTTCCAGCAAATTTGGAATGCGGATATGGGTACCACCACCCCGGGAACCATTTATTGGATAACCAACATCCCTGCCATAGGTCACCCCAATTGGTCGATACGTTTGGTGATTTGGCACGCGTGCCCGGGTTGCGTATTTACAAAACCTATACCGATTCAGTCGCGGTAACGACAATTTACATTTTAAATATACCTCTATATTGGTTATTTTTTATCACATTGCAATAATAAAAATTGTTCTAAAATCTAGATAAAATAGTCTTTCTGATGTGTATATTAGAAATCAATAATTTTATTTCTAAATATTTAAATTTTAATATTATTCCCATATATTGTAAATACACCTCTATATTGATAATTTTTTATCACTTTGCAAAAAGAAAAAATTGTTCGAAAATCTATATAAAATAATCTTTGAAATGTGTATATTAGAAATTAATAATTTTATTTCTAAATATTTAAATTTTGATATTGAAAATTTAAAGCGACTGAAACGCGGTAGGGATTGTAAATACGCGCCCGGGTTCATGGGGCGAGGTTTGTCAAGGTCTTGGCGGCCGATGTGTCTACCAACCTGCTGAGTGGGTGGCCGGATCGGAAGAGACTGTTTGAGGGAGACCTAAACTAGACCTCTCCAGCCAGACTTTGTCGATCTATCGCCTTGCACCGCAGTAGGAGGAATAGATTCATACGTCCATCACTCCTGGACACATTGACCCACCCCGCACACCTTTTTCCTTCTCAGAACTTCCTCTCCTTCCTTTCCACGAAAAGACACATAGGCCTTGAGGATTTTTTTTTCTCAGGGCCTCCTGTGTGGAGCTAATGTAAATTTTGTTTTTAAGCTTTCAGTCTACCGTAATAGTTATTATTCAAATAAGATTGCTTATTGGTAATAGAATAAATAAAATGTTAACCTGTTTATCTGACCCATTTCAAACATAGGTACATAGATAGACACTAAAGCATGGAAATTGCAGATAGACAGCACGCTAAAGCGGTGATCTTTTTTTCATTCTACTTGCAATTTTCTTTCCTGGAGGGCTGCAGTAGCAGGCACCTTTTTCTCTTTTCAAAAACTAGGTCACGAGTTCTGAAAACCTCCCTTCAAGTGTGTGATGGTTCTCACTAGGGATGGAATCCGACACAAATTATGTCGATTCTTCACACTCTTCAGGGAGGGGTAAATCTCTATTTAACTTCTATTTTTTATTTTTTTAAATTGAAAACTTCTTTAGCACCGTTATGATTTGAAACTCAATGAATCGAAAAATAGCAATACTAAAAAGAGACAAACACAACATACATCTCTAGGATTGAGCCTGCGATAGGATTGAGAATGAGATTGTACAATCGGTCTCCTCTTGTGCGGTGCTTCGTAGCCTCCTCACTCTTGTCTACTTTAGTTTTCTGAAGGTTTCACTTCTACCGCGTGTGAATTGCACACTATGATTTTTTTACATATTATTTTTTAAATTAATTTTTGTGCAAGTTCCGACAGAATCCTACTGGAGAGGTCCAACGATCTCTCTCAACCAGTCTCTCCGATCCGACCTGCTACGCATTTGGTGGGCAGATGCATCCATTTGACGGCCGGTCAAGAGCCCTCCAAAGGTCGCGGGATCAAATCCCGGTGTGGCAAATAAATTTTATTTGATTAATTTGTGTTATTTCACAATTTATTCATTTAAAATAATATAAAGTATATTTGCAGAACGTTCCAGAGTGGAAGATACTCTCAGTATCGCCCTGGTGTAAGACCACCATTCAAAATTGAAACGTTGCTTGAAATGGCTTTAGTCGTGTTTGGTGATCAGATCTGAATAGCCAGATACTTCCCCACCTTCCTCTTCCCTATCTCCTTCCCCTCCTCAGTACTCCTCACTACCTTCAGCCTCACAACATACCCCAATTGGGGATGCCATAGTACCACTGGCTCCAGACGAGAGGAGTTTGGACTCTTGTGTGGTATTTATGTAAAAAAATAAAAACCCATGCACCCTTCCCTCTGCGAACATCTGCGAGGCGCTGCATCGCCAGGGGAGGCCGAACAGCGCCCTATGTGCGTGGTTATACTGTACTCGGAGTGCATTCAAATCGCGGAGTGCACCTTATCCATAGTTTGCTAGTATGAAAGCTCATACAGTATGTCCGGAAGAGTTGCTTCTGCACCTGTTGAATCTCCTGGCGAGCATGTAAGCTCGCACCCTCAGTAGGTACTCTTCTTTGGCGTTCTATGTCATTTTTATCAATTAGGTCATTAGTGACGCCATGCCCAAAATATTTTAATACGCTGCAGATTTTGAGACGTAACGGTTACTGACTGAAAGTTTTATATTTTTTTCTCCATTTTACTACCTGGCTTCTCGTATTTCAAAGTTCCACTATTATAGCCCATCCAGACTCACGGCGAGAAGCCCCGAGAACACCCGAGAAGCGAGAATGTGAGGAGTTTCTCGCGTTCTCTTTCTCGGGCTCGCCTCTTCTCGGATAGCTGTCGGTAAATTTGGCCGCTTCAAAGGATTTCTCGGGCGAGAAACGAGAAGACTACTACACTCACGTTTTATCTCCGTGTTGTTTAGTAAGCGGTTGAGAGTAGACGCGCGTTATATTTTTGTTTTTGTTTCGAAAATTTTGTTTCCTTGTGTTAAAAATGTGGAACAATCAACAAGAGTTGCAATTTATCGCTCAGAGCCAAACCTGCAGCATTTTGAATATCGTCTGTAATGTCGTCCATACCGGATGGGAAACAGATCACGAGTGAGAAAAATGAGAGTGTGGATAAGTGCTTGTTCTCGCCGTGAGTCTGGAATCAGCTTTAGATAAGGGGGCGTTCAAGTATTATGTAATGCAACGAAAAGGGTTGCCAATTCGAAAGATTTTAATTCCCTAGTTTTTTTTTAACTAAATAAAGAAAAACATGTTCCGTAACGCGTTGTTCGAACCCCCCCCCCCCCCCTCCCCTCTGGTAACGCACAGTAACGTTTCACAACCCCCCCCCCCCCCCACAAGTGCGTTACGTAATACTTGAACGGCCCCTAACTACTGATTAGAATTACGATTGACGGTGCAATGTACAAACAGACGTATCTACAAATAATTCAAATTCCAAGCTGCCGACCTAAAACTTTACATATTTTCTGCTCTATAGATATGGGAGACATGCTGTGATATTACAGTTATCAGAGCTCCGCAAAATTCTGAAATCGCAAGAAACCGACTTCAATAAGTGCATGTGATGTGGAAATATCTAATACCATTTACGTTTTTTAAACATTCATAATTATTATTTTTTTATACATATCAACTTTCGATATGCAATTTGGGAAGCAAAAATGGGTACCGCCGCCCCGTGAACCTTTATTGGACAACCAAGACCTCTGTCATGGTCACCCCAAATGTTTCGCTACGTTTGGTGAGTTAGCAGGGGTGCCCGGGTTCATTGGGTGAGTTTTGTCTAGGTCTTGGAGGCGGATGACCAGGACACACTGAACCCCAGATTCCTACCCACCCCTTAAACCCTTTTCCTTCCCAGAACTCTCCTCTCCTTCCTTTCCTTAAAAGACCCTCCACACTGCATCCCCAAAGATGACATGGGAAATTATTTTCCTCAGGGCTTCCTGTGTGGGGCTCATGTAAAAAAAAACTGTGGTTTGGTAAACCTTTCAAGCTATAAAAGCATAACTTTATAGGATTTCGATAAATACGAATATTTATTAATTCGTATAACTAATTAAAAATCTTGAAATTTATATGTATGTAAGTGTCAATTTATTTTTCAAAATATTGCAATCCTATTTATTATTATTTAATTATTTACGAAAGATTTGAGGATTGAGTAATTTTATCTTTGGTTTTTCGAAATAACCTAAAATAATTTACACATAAATTTAGTTTTTAATATTAAAAAAGCTCAAATCAGCGAAAATAATTTTGGAATTTGTTGTACTTCGACGACTATTCTAATGAAACTACTGAATGGTACACACTCGACATGGGTTTTTTTAATGTTTTTTTTTTGGTGAAATTCCGTTTTGCAAACCCTACTGGCTTTCTTTGGGAGTGCTAAAGTGGGTACCTACCTGTACTAGTTCCCCCTCTTAGTAAGTCTCTGGTTTTTCTGCTTTGAAGTGAAGAGGCAGCTCGAGTATGGAATGTAACAAGCCAACCTCTTTTCTGGTGTGCTTTAGGTAGAAATCTTTAGAACCTACCTACACAGTATTAATAATTCTATAATATTACATTATTTTTTTGTGAGTTCCCCTCAAGAGTCCCAACTGTTCCCAATAGTCCGTTGCCAGTGAAACTATGGCATCAGTGCCGAATTAGCCCATAAGCAAATTATGGAATTGCTTAGGGCATCACGTCCCGGGGGGCACCAGAAACAGCACCAAAAAAAATCTCATTCTTGACTAAAATACCCGATGTCGATAAAATTATGTGTACCCATCAAACTTCAGAATACAGTCAGCATTGTAGAAATTTAGTAAACACATATTTACAAGACCTTAATACCGATTTAGGAACCAAAATTCAACATTTTAATTGATATGTCCTAAAAAAATATGTTCCTCGCACAAGTTCACATCAAAACTCACCCACAATTATTGTACGAAATAATACACGATGATAAAATTGAATCATCATTCCCTAATTTGAACACAACCCTGCGTATATTTTTATGCCTGATGATATCAAACTGCACAGCGGAACAATCTTTTTAGAAACTGAAAATAATAAAAATGAAAAAAGAACAAGATACTGCAAGAAAGGCTCGATGATTTATCAATACTATATTTAGAGTCACAAATGCTAAAAACGTTGTTCCTACTTAAAAACTGTTTTCCTCCATTTTAATGCCCGAAAAAGTGGCATTTCAATAAATAAATAAAAAAATGCTTTGGTTTTAATTGTATGTAACATCTACTCCACGTATTTCTTTCGTTCTTCATACATATTTTAAGGTACGTAATGATCTATCCCATTGAATTAAATACGTACTTGTTTAAAGACCGATTCTAGTTTAATTACGGATAGGGGTCCCACAGGCGTGGATTGCTTAGCACATCAAGTAGGTAGTATTAATCCGGCACTGTATGGCATGTCCAATTGAGGTATGCTGTGAGGCTGAAGGTAGTTGAGAGTGGAAGGAGGTGGGTAAGACGAAGGTGAGGAAGTATTTTTGATTATTCAGGTCTGGTCATCAAACGTGTCCAAAGCCATTTCAAGCAACATAATTTCAATTCTGGATGGTTTTCTTTCACCAGGGTGATTCTGAAAATATCCATCAATGGAATGGACCCCAATTATTGATTTAAATGAATAAATTGTGAAATGACACAAATTTATCAAATCAAATTTATCGGGATTCGTAGCCGAGGATCTA
Organism: Limnephilus marmoratus; assembly: GCA_917880885.1. NCBI lineage: Eukaryota > Metazoa > Arthropoda > Insecta > Trichoptera > Limnephilidae > Limnephilus > Limnephilus marmoratus. The sequence goes on from OU862928.1 coordinate 27,717,659, forward strand.
CCTACTCACCGAAGAGATTAACCGATTGAAATTGTCTTGAGCATGTTCATGAACCCAAAGTAAGCTCAACTAAAATTGATCGAACGAGTTCAAATACCGAAATTCTTTCTTGAGTAGATGATAATCAATTTCATTTGCTTTTCGGGGACTAGGAATCGTAAGGTCTTTTTAAATTGGCGATAGCCGTATGCAATCAAATCATTAAAAATCACTATTTATTCAGTAATTTGTACCGATACACATCGACTACCTACAAAAATTCAATGAAAATGGACCATCTTAAAATGAGCGCCTAACTTTAGGTTTCATGCTAAAACGTAGCACGTGATACAACCTGCTCTGTTCGCCATAAAAATGGGTTGGTATTTCCCGTATTTATGTACATATACTTCTTTTAATTACTATATTATAATGTTTACATTTATTGAAGATACATATAAAATATAAATATAAAATAGATTATTTTCGTAGTCCTCCTCAAGAGCCAATTCTGGGCTGAGGGGGATTATGTTTTGGATAAGTTTTCAGCAACTTCTATGGTACAAATTGGTTGGATAAGATTTTACATTTGGATAACTAGGTCTACCAATTGGCGACAGCCCAGATAACCAGTGGCGGTTCTTCACGGGGGGGGACAATGGGGACAGTCCCCACCAGTTACACTCGAAACCTACTGAAGGAAATAACAGTCGATGTTGTCTTCACCAAAATGAATGAATTCTTTAAACATAAAAGTAATTAACATTTGCAGAAATAAAGTACAAAAAAACATTCCGCATAATTTTAAAAGACCCGACGCGCGTACAGCGAACAATGTACGGCGCATGAGAACAGCGACTCTATTTATCAGTGCGCAGAATCTAAAGCGCAATGGGACGATCCGAGCTATCCCCATAGATTCCTTGCGTTGTTTCGCGATCGTGTGCAACTGCGCATGCGGACATGGGGACAATTCTTTGAATCCCCTATGAACCATTTGTTTGCGGAGTGCGGGCGGGAATCGCGCGCGTTTAAATTACGAACATTAATCTTGCAAGAGAAAGCTTTATTTTTATTGTACTATCTTGAAAATTGGTATGTATACATACCTATATATAAATAGACGTTTTATATTATTTTGTGTTTAGATATCCGATTAGCAAGATTAGACCATAATTTTTTTGGAGAAATTTTATACAGTTCGTAAAAAATGACGATCCCCGCCACCAAAGAAGTGCTCGAGCCTCCACTGCCGATAACGATCGCATCATTACTATGAAACTTAATTCTAAAACCAACTTACTTAATCTAGTTCAAGTGTACGCTCCTACATCGAGCTTCGAAGATGAATAAATTGACAAATTTTATATAACACGTTGAAATAGACCCTGCAAATATTCCACAACGCGCAGTGGCTATTATTCGAGGTTACCTAAATGCTTTGAAAACTTGGTATTCATACAAACAACTCAGATTATACACATGGAAATTTCCCGAAGATCTATCAAAATTTAATCGAGTTGGCGAAGCTCAATATGGCAAAACATTTCCTGACGCTGAATGCGGTTCCCACCGCCAACTAACTACTTGCAAAGAGCGGATCCAGGGGGGGGGGGGGTCATGGGGGTCATGACCCTGGGCTGGGTCCAGGACCTAGAATAGGCCACTTGCATTGAATTCATAACGACTTGGAAAAAATCGTGTGGATAGATCTTTTTATTAAGATTGCGAAAACGTTAGTAAATTTTTTTAGAAATGTACAGTTTTTTTTAATTTTAAATAAATAAATCCATTATTTGGGCTCGTGACGTCACTACATGAAAATGTCCCTTCTCCGAAAATGTTCCTATTAATTTTGTAAAATTCAACACTGATTTATTTTTTTTATATGGCATCACTTTGATTTCAGGCGAATTTTTTAATTCGTTCACTAGATTTATTGTTTGTTCTCTGCGAACTTATCATTTGGTTTGATTTTTTGACAGATGTTCTGAAGAGAACCCCGTACAATTTAGAAGTCGGTACGTGTTTTAGAGGTATAATGATTATGGTGCTGATTTTAACAACATAAAATTTTATAATATTCTTATTATTATTATAATTTACAAGTACAAGTATATTACATTGGATTTAGTAATATATACGTTGCACATTATAATGATTTATGATCAATAAGATTGGATGAAGGAAAAAAATATTTATGAGATGTAATATTTTTGGTATGCCTCGTTATTCTCCTGTGCCATTCGTGTGGAAAACGTTCTTTTTTTTTTTAATTTTCGGCTGTGTAATTATCGTTTTTTCGCACCTATTAAATTATGTCCCGTCTTTCCGGTTTATAAAAAATGGCCTGATTTTTCGGATTGAAATTTTCAAAAAATCCCCACGGTTTCAAAAATACGATAAAAAAAAAATACGGAATGTTTTAGAATATTTGTCTAAACCGGAAAAAAAATTAAAAAAATTTGATGCAAGTGGCCTATTAAACATAATGTTTTTATATATTTTTGTGTCTATTATTATATCAAAATTACCTACCTACTTTTTACTTGTATCTATTATTATCAAAATTAAATTATAACTTCTTGTGAATTGACCACGACTATGTGACCTCCCCACCTGGCGCTATATGACTCCCCCCCCCCCTGGCGCCAAAGCTGGATCCGCCCTTGCTACTTGCAGCGGACTTTAAGCTTAATCTCAAAACAATTTAGAGACCCACAAATAAGTACACGAGAGTGAAAGCTTTTCACAGAATGCATTTCTAGACCACTCTAAAGATAAAGTTAATAACCCCATACCCGAAAACGCAAGTGCTGACGAACTATGGGAGAATCTTAAAATTACTATTATGAAATCAGCGGAAAAATCCAAACTCAACAAAATACAAATAACATCCTCAAAGCATGGATTTCTGAAAAAAGCTGACAAACGATCCAATCTAGGTAGGAAATGAAAAGTAAATCTATAAGCACTTAACTAGAGAAGTCACAATATGCATCTATTTGCCACTTATACAAAAACAATGCAGACACGGAAAAAACCAATATATTACTAATTTCTGTGAAGAAATATAAAATCTCGCGCACACATGTAGTGGGGGCGACAAGGGCGATTCGCCCCGGTCGGCACTTTTAAGGGACCGCAAAATTTCACAATAAATAATAATAATATCTTAATAATAAGTGTTCTAATTCACATTAACTTTATCGTATTTATGTATAGGCTTTCCAAACTGCGATTTTAGTGCTCATAAGTCCGTGTCGTGTTTGTCAAATTATTGAACTTTGTTGAAAAATTGTATATTTGTGTACATATATATTCGACTATGTGAGTATTAAATATTCACGTACCTCCTTCCTCTCCCGACTACCTTTTCGGCCTCACAACTTATCCCAATTGGGGCGCCTTAGCTTAGCTATCACCACCACTGGTTCCAGGCGTTCGAGAGCAGTTGAGACCCTTGTGTGGTATTCACATTAAAAAAAACCTTCAGGAGTTATTAAATAAAATAAAAATAAGACTCTAATAAATAAAATAAAAATTATTAATTATGTTGATATTTGAAGTGAATTTGTTTCCAAGTGTATGAAAGGTAGAAATAGGTGCGTGCATGTGGTAGTTCTGGGTACCTACCTAATTGAAATTAAAAATGTTGTCTTATTACTTTTAGCCTTAGCCTATCGTATTTTACAGCCACTCGTATTTGAAATATCACTATTTTCTATGCTAAATAGTTCTGAAAATGAATACTGTCAAAATTATTTCTATGGTCGGGAAAAATGGCTGGCGCAAAGCTTCCGATCGCAGGATTGCGTACTCACGCACAACAAGTTTGTACTTTGTACAAAGAAGCGCTTCGTAATATAGAAAGCTGGGCATCCCATAGGTAAATACAGGTTCAATTAATATCCATTACAAAAAATCACTATTTTCTAACCTATCACAAAGTTTCTAGGAGAGTTACATAATTGAGCTGTCAAAATCCTGAAATGTTTATAAAAATATTATTAGCTCTCAATTTCTTGTCATGAATAAGGCAGTTTCTGTAATTAAATTAACAATTTACGTTTAGTGTCATGTCGTATGGTGTTTTCCTACATTTAATGTTTCGATAGGTCTATTTCTAATTATTCGTTTGTGAAAAATGGCCTCTGAAATGTCAGATTTTCACAGTAATAACTCTTGAAAACTTTGAATGATGGATAATGATTAACCCGTCTAATCACAGGAGACCCAAGTTGTCCCAAAACATCATATGCCGTTATAATAACAGGAGACCCAGATTGTCCCAGAGCAACAGTGCATTATTAAAAGTTAGATATCTCTCTTTCTGTCATGCGAATATTTGTGATTTCTTCTATGTTAGAAACGGAATGAAATAATGTCTAATCACAGGAGACCCAAGTTGTCCCAAAACATCATATGCCGTTATAATAACAGTAGACCCAGATTGTCCCAGAGCAACAGTGCATTATTAAAAGTTAGATATCTCTCTTTCTGTCATGCGAATATTTGTGATTTCTTCTATGTTAGAAACGGAATGAAATAATGCTTCTCACTGTCTTAGAATTATATGAGCTAGGTTGTTCAGATATTTTACAAACCCGATCAAAAGTGACAGTTTAATTTTGCGCCAATTTGTGACGCATCACACGTTTAATTTTAAAATAAAATTGTATTAAAGTGATAAAAAGTGAGGTGACAGTTTTATTACAAATTTTGCTTCTAGAAAAGGAATCTGTATTTAAATTTTTAAGTTTATTCTATTTTAATTACTTTAATTCAAATGTTCTTAGGTATACTTTTTTTAGCCAATTTACATTTCCATATTAAAATTTTAATATTTAGAAACAAAAATAATGATTTCTAATAAACACACCGGAAAGATTATTGTATCTAAATTTTAGAACAATTTTTGTTTTTCAAAAGCGTTAAAAAAACAATAGGCTAAAGTTCGGTTTATGGGGGAAATTCCTAAAAAATAAAACTAGTTATTTTTATACTAATTTTGGGTCGGGGAATCTGAATCTGAAAGAATTAGGCGGCGGCAAGCAATATTAACTGAATTACACGACTTTAAAATTTTTTATACACATACAGGAAAATAGCCATTTTGGAAGCATTTTGATTCCTAGAAAATCAAACTAGTTATTTTTATACTAACTATGGGCCGGGGAATCCGAATCTGAAAGAATTAGGCGGCGGCAAGCAATATTAACTGAATTACACGACTTTAAAATTTTCTATACACACACACATGAAAATATTCATTTCGAAAGCATTTTGACACACGTAGTACAAAGATCATAGAAAAACAAGATAACATAGATGTTTTTACCACACAAAATTAAGTGTTGCCATTAAGCAGTAATATCAATAACGTAAAATAACATGTTTATATTTTAAGTACTTATTTTTTATAAATTTTACTCACTTTTGTATCACAAACCATGTTACATAAACCCAGCGTAGCTGCTAAACTACTTGAAAACAGGGATTTTTTTTGCCGTGACGCGAGCAGGCGGTATAAAGGGGCACAAACCATGTTACACAAACCTAGCGTAGCCGTTAAACTACTTGAAAACATGGATGTTTTTTTGCCGTGACGCGAGCAGGCGGTATAAAGGGGCACAAACCATGTTACACAAACCTAGCGTAGCCGCTAAACTACTTGAAAACAGGGATGTTTTTTTGCCGTGACGCGAGCAGGCGGTATAAAGGGGCACAAACCATGTTACACAAACCTAGCGTAGCCGCTAAACTACTTGAAAACAGGGATGTTTTTTTGCCGTGACGCGAGCAGGCGGTATAAAGGGGCACAAACCTAGCGTTAGGTTAGGTTAGGTTACGCATTTTTAAGACTACGAATTTTCATACATTTGGTTTAAGAATACGGCCGTTGAGATAGTCGTAATTCATAATATAGGGATAAATATTTTTGAGAGCTGGTAACACTGCCGGCACATGTTTTAGTACATTTCTTGTTTTTCTATGATTTTCGTACTTCGTGTGTCAAAATGTTTTCGAAATGACTATTTTCATGTGTGTGTGTATAGAAAATTTTAAAGTTGTGTAATTCAGTAAATATTGCTTGCCGCCGCCTAATTCTTTCAGATTCGGATTCCCCGGCCCATAGTTAGTATAAAAATAACTAGTTTGATTGTCTAGGAATCAAAATGCTTCCAAAATGGCTATTTTCCTGTGTGTGTATAAAAATTGTTAAAGTCGTGTAACTCAGTTAATATTGCTTGCCGCCGCCTAATTCTTTCAGATTCGGATTTTCCGGCCCATAATTAGTATAAAAAAAAAAATTTTTTTTTTTGGACCATCCCCCATAAACCGAATTTTTTCCAAACAATAAATAGGAACATTTAAAATGCATGGGAAGAACCGGGAATTTTGCGCGCCAACCTTGACAGGCAAAAGTTGACAGAAAATTATTTTCTTATTATTCGAAGGGTTATCATGAATTGAATGCAATTTGTCCCTGAATTTGAATCGATAAGATATCCACCCATAATTACGCTCTTGTAATAATAGACTACAATAATACCTTTTATTTGGTAGTTTTTGAAACCATGAATAATTTTTTTTCAGTGGATATTCTCTTCAAAGAATACAATTTATGGTCGTTTCCCATGTCAGGGACATTGTTAAACATTTTTTTTTTAAATGCAACTTGTGATGACAATGCTTGGAGTTCTTTAGCTTTTTCAATAGTAACATCACACTTCTGACAATCCATTGCTGTTCAGAGTCGTTTTCCTGGGCAAATAAATTTTATTTGGTTAATTTGTATTATTTCACGATTAGTGACTAAATCTGAATAGCCAGGTACTTCCCTACCTTCCACTTCACCATCTCCTTCCTCTCCCCACTACCATCAGCCTCACACCATACCCCAATTGGGGATACGATAGACCCACTGGCTCCAGATGGGAGCAGCTGGGACTGTTGTGAGGTATTCATATAAAAATTACGTGTTTTCAAGTCGTTTAAATTAAAAATGAGTGACTTTTTAAATGTTTTACGTGAGTGGAATGTGAATTTCAAATTTCATCTGCTCATTGTGTTTATTTTTATAATTATTGATCTAATCACTTGACGTGTGCATTTGAACTATAGTTTTTCAATTAGAGGGATTCATAACAAAGATATACATGTAAATTTTTAGTAGTTAAACTTTTAACCCAGTAAATGACAATTTAACCAGCTGTCACATTGTGAATGGCGAAACCCAACAAGATTTAGCAAATAGAAAATTATTTGGGTGAAATGCAGATCCCGCCAAATGTGGAGGATTTTTATAAAAATGCACTTTCTAGATGGGAAAAGTGTGGAAAAGTTGAATAAAAAAGAAATTAAGGTGCGCTCGGCAAAATTGAGGGAGATACAGCCGTTTAAAGAATGTATGAAATGACACTTCATGAACCGATACTGTCAGCCATTTTGTTACCATAATGTTGGTATCTCAGACTTGCTATAAACGAAGGTTGATACAATTGTAGCCAACTTCGTGTGATATACATATAATACGGCGCGTAATTATGAAATACAGAATTAATAATGATCACAAACCATGTTACACAAACCTGGCGTAGCCGCTAAACTACTTGAAAACTGGGATGTTTTTCTTGCGTTGACGCGAGTAGGCGTTATAAAGGGGCACAGACCATGTTACATAAACCATGTTACACAAACCTAGCGTAGCCGCTAAACTATTTGAAAACTGGGATGTTTTTCTTGCGTTGACGCGAGTAGGCGTTATAAAGGGGCACAAACCATGTTTAGCGTAGTTTTAGGTTAGGTTACTTTAATTTGGAAGGTGATAAACAGTTTAAAAAATCGTTGAAAAAAAGTCCGCTAGACAAATTTCATAATTACGCGCCTCATCTATCACATGAAGTCGGCTACAATCGTATCTACGTCGCTTGAAGATGGTGCAACAGATGAGGATGATTACGAGTGCTACCAACTTTAAGGTAATAATTTAGTTTACAAAATGGCTGACAGTATCGGTTCATGAACTGTCATTTCATACATTCTTTAAACGGATGTGTCTCCCTCAATTTTGCCGAGCGCGCCTTAATTTCTTTTTCATTCAACTTTTCCACACTTTTCTCATCTAGAAAGTGCATTTTTATTAAAAATCCTCCACATTTGGCGGGATCTGCATTCCTCCCAATTATTTTCTGAAAGGTTAGTAAAATGAGGTTTTTAATACATTAATTGCTTCTGTGGTTATCAAGTAGGCCATAAAAATGTGTAGAAGTCGAAAATATACAATGTTGACGGAAAAAGTATCACTTATGTCAATTTCGAAGGAACTAACATGCAGGATTCATTCAGTTTTAAAGTTTACGATTTTATAATATTTTTTTATAAATCCTAAGAATGCGTGATAATGGACAAAAGATAGGTAAATTCATTGGCTACATAGAAGTATAATCAGTTTGTATGTCTCCATATTAAAATTCAGAGGTGTGATTTTTTTAATGTGGGCTGAAAATATTCAAAATGATCACCAAAAAATCTCGAGCAATCGGAGAAAAAAGTTTTAAAATGCACTGTCTCTCCAGTAGTTAAGTTAACCATATCTACAACGCGACTGTCGTATACGTGATCCATCGACAGCTATCCCCGTACGCGGATGTCGCATAATATATTATAATCCATGAAGTTTCACCAAAATGCAATTCATTCATTGTGTCATAACATTCTTGCGTGATGGAACAGATTGCATTTAAAGGACCACCATTGTAAAGGGCATTACTAGCAGAGGCGGCTCTAGGGGTCCAGAAGGGGAAGGTCATTTAAAAAAAATTATATTACCTATGATACAATATCAAAATAAATATAATAATATTAATTTGTACAAACAAATTCACCAACAAACGTCAAATTACGTTTAATATAGTAAATTATTTCATGCGACAAGCGTAAAATATGTGAAATCAACCTTCGTTTAAACCATCTCCTTCAGAAGCATGATATTCAGCATGCTCTCTCTCCCTCACGGCTCTGACCCAAATCGTCTTCAGAATCCGAAAACTTTTTACTAAGGGACATAGTGCCATCTCATTTATTGTGTAGTGCGTAAAGAGACAGAAGATCGGGGCATTTCATAATTTGACCCAGCCAATCGTAGTGCGTTGGAAAGAAAGCTTCCATTTAAGATGTTAGATGTCACTGCTTGCCGCTGCCTGTTATCTCGCGGTGCATTTCAACTACATTAGAATAATACCAGTTGTTTTGATTTGCTTAATATTTCATAATAATATTATGTTTTACTGTCATCTTATAATTTTGGGAGGTTTTGGACCAGTTGTCCTGAGGGAAGGACTGACACTGATAACTAGCAATATTCTCTATTTACAGGGATGTGATGCGCTACAAATGCGTGCTGCTGCGCGAACGGTTCGATAAGAACAAGGACATCAAAGACATGGTGGAAGCACGACGCCTTCTAGCTGAAGGGAACGAGGAACTCTTCCAAGAAATGCATTACCAACCAAAGAAATGTACGTTATTTTCTACATTTACTTAATAAATAAACAACTTTTTTAACGCATTGAATACCAATAGCCCCGAAGCCAGTGGAACTAAAGAATTCCCAATAGTATTAAGCTGTGAGGCTGATGGGAATTACCTAGATATTCAGATCTGGTCACCAAAAATGGCGGCTAATATACCCAATTTTTTATAAGAAAAACTCTCTTTTTATAACTTTTGAAGGTTATTCCCATCAATGTAATATATTATTGAAGAAGATATCATTTATTGTTAATGATATATTAAAGAATTATCATTTTTTAATATATCATTAACAATAATAAAATTTAAACGAAAATATGAAAGAGAACAAGACACCTAAAAACAGAAAAAGATAATGATCGCAACAACTGGGACTCGAACCCAGAACCTCTCATCTAACCTAAAAAGGGTAGTTGCCTTGTTAATTCTGAAATTTGAAATATGAGATTGACTAATATGACGGTTTGAAAGTAGGTGGCAATGACGGTATTGCTAAACGCGCACGTCCCGGTTAGACGAGAGGTTCTGGGTTTGAGTCCCAGTTGCGACCATTATCTTTTTCTGTGTCTTGTTCTCTTTCATATTTTCATTTAGATTATTATTGTTGTCTTCTTCTTCAATGAAATCATTTCCTGTTAATATGTGATCATTTGTTGTAAAGCATAATGACCATATTTATTTGATATACATTATATCATATGAGTCCTATAATTTCAATACCCGCTATATCCGATTTTTTGACAAAATGATCTGAGTATGACATCTTGTTCACATTTTTGCGAGGAACAAGACTAATATAAAATTGAATTTCAAAACCTCCCTTATCACGACCAAAAACCATGTTAAAACTACGAGTGAGAAACAAAACCCGCCATGTCATTCAAGAAGTTACTAACAAAACCCCCTATATCGGAATTCAACCAATCACGAGCAAATATTTTGCCAAGATAGTGGTTGTAGAAACCCGCCCCTCCGGTCGGTTGAGTTTCAAAAGCCTCTATATTCCAAGTAAATCACGAAGTGAGTATCAAAATCCGCTATATCCATTTTATTTATTCAAATTACTTAAATACTTCTACACATATGTTGAAAAATGAACACTTTTTGAATGTATATTACACCAATTCATTATATAAATATTAGAAATGCAATTTTTTATTTACGCTAGAGATGTGACAGTTTTTTGCGGTTTTCTCCGAATCAGTGAAAGTTGATATAGCGGATATAGAAATTGAACGACTCATATATTGATTTTTTTTACATTAGCTCCAAACAGGAAACCCGGAGGAAAATATTTATCCTCTGGGCTTCTGTCATCTTTGGGGATGCTGTGTGGAGGGTATTTTTAAGGATAGAAAGTAGAGCAGGTTCTGGGAAGGACGTTCTCCTAAGAATATGTGATAATATTCGATATGTGTCTGGAATCTGGAAATCAGTGTGTACGTATGAATCGATCCCTACCAATATGGCGGAAGGCAATGGGTCGAGAGAGCCAAGCTCTCGAGGGGTAAAAGGGTGTCCCTCAACCGGCCTCTCCCGATCTGGTCCACCACACATCTGGTGTACTCAGCAATCTGCCATCAAGACCTGGACAAACATCCCCCTTCGAACCCAGGCACCCCTGATAAATTACCAAACATAGTAAACCAGTTGGGGTGACCTATGACAAGGGTGTTGGTTTACCAGAGAATGGTTTGCGGGGCGGCGGTACCAATACCCTCCCAGATTGCTTCTTTTTTTTACATTAGCTCTACACAGAAGGCCCTGAGGAAGATAATTTCCCTCAGGGCCTATGTCTTAGGGGATGCTGTATGCAGGGGCGTGCACTCCATATAGGCACATAAGCACTGCCTACCGTACCGTAATTGTAAAACATAAGTAGGATGTAAATAATATTATAATTTATTAAATTATTGCTAAAAATAAATACACACTTTCGAAAATTAGCGCGAAAAAGCTGAGCAACCGAAATTACGCGAAACTGTAACTAGAAACTACACGCAGGCCTTAAGCAGGAATTATTTCTGCTTGGAGCTAACTTCGTACAAGATATAATATCAATGTTTACGAAATGCACATACCATAGAGTAGAATTGTGGTTTTGAATTTGCTTCTGTGAGGTTTTTTTGTTAGTATTATGCAGTGCTCTCTAGAAAAAAATGCCAAATGGCAATCAGTGACGACAGTGACATCTGTTATCTATTTCTATCAACTAATTGTCTTACCAGTAGCAAGCACACTTAGCGAAAACTTGTACGAAGGGAGTTATTTGTAGTAAGTTTTAATTTTATTTATTTGAATCAATTCGGCAGTTTTCCTACTGCCTACCCTGATCAAAAACTCTGTGCACGCCACTGCCTATGGCAAAGGTGTTGGTTATCCAGAGAATAGTTCGCAGGGTGGCCGAACCAATACCCTCCCAGATTACATTAGCTCTACATAGAAGGCGCTGAGGAAAATAATTTCCTTCAGGGCATATGTCTTCTTAGGGGATGCTGTACGAAGGGTATTTTTAAGGAAAGGAAGGATAGGAAGTTCTGTGAAGAAGAAAGGTATGAGAGGTGGGTAGGAATCTGGGGTTAATGTGTCCAGGTGTGACGGACGTATGTATCCACCGCCAAGACCTGGACACCACTTTTAAGTCATCAAACATAGCGAACCACTTGGGGAGACCTATGGCAGAGGTGTTATTTTTCCAATAACGATACCCAGGGCGTCAGTACCCATACCCTTGCTTAAGCTTATCTGCTGATCACAATTCGATAAACAGCTGAAACAGACCAAGAACCAGCGTTTATCGGAGACTGTTCCTTCCCAACCTTTGTTGTTCGACGACGGAGCAGAACAACTTTACTGATTTTTGGCTTACACTGTGATGCGCTTCCTCCTCCTTTAGCCAAGGTCCAAAAGCCTTGCAGTGTCCATCATCAGGACAGATGTATAGAAAGAAACTGGTAACCGGATAAAACAACTTGAGAGAAGAATACCTTTGCTTGTTTGTTTTTCTTCAATGTTCCGTTTTGTCATGGCTCCGTAGAAACTTTACCAATTGATCTGTTTCCTCTTGTCCTTAGTCCCCCATTCGCCAGGCGGCGCGGCCTACCAGCGCGATGTATTCGCCCCCGACTGGGTGCTGGACTACTGGCACCCCCTGGAGAAGGCTATGTATCCCGAGTACTTTGCACGCCGTGAACTGCGCAAGAAGGAGTACGTTGAGTGGTGGGAACGCCAGTACGGCAAGCCTAAGCCCGGAGAGTACGATGGACACCATTGAATCTTTGGACATTTGTTATAATATCTCTGCAATTTAATTAAATGTAAATATTTCATAGTTTGTGTGTGTTTTTATTTGTTTGTTATGCTCCCATACAGATATCCGGTGAATCCTTCGTACCAATTGTTTTTTTCGATTGTCTAGATTTCAACCTATTTTATTGTTATTTACTCCATTAACTTCTTAAAAACGTCAGAGTATCTAAATCGATACATTTAAAAAAATCATTTCTCTGAATGTACCTAGCCAGTGGCGGCTTGAGCACTTCTTTAGTGGTGGGGATCAACATGTTACGTACTGTACCGTAATCTCACCAACGTCCCTACGCATCGCGACGGGTTTGAGCGATATGCGCACTGTTTCGTATGTTACTGTGCTACTATAACGAGACGCAACGCTTATCAAGTGACACGCTAGGCTACAAAACGTGTTATTCTTCTGTCTACTCAGTAGTGACGTTTGATGGAAAAATATTTTTTGTGTTTAATTAAAAAATGTCATCGGACAGCAAAGAGACATTAACATTTTTTACTCCAAATATGCTCAGGAATAGCTGGTTAAAATCCTTCCAGTGCATGCTGCTAGCCACACCCTGTATAAGTACATTATTTGGAATGGTAACAAAAAAACAAGTTCGATTAAAATAGAAAATTTTGCATCGGCGATAAAGAAGTTAATGGAGAGCTGTAGTAAAAAAATTGTTCAAAGGAGCAAAGCTAGCAGTCCACAATGGACTGCTGGTACCTATTCTGATGTGTGGGAGTGGCAGAAGAAAGATGAAATAGATTATATGCTGTGGAAATGAGGTCCTTGGGGCATATGCATGGTAAAACCATGTATAAAAACAAGATTTAAAATAACAGGCTTTAATTCACATCCATATCTGTGCCTACATTCAACGTGGTTTCTAAAAAAAAGAACAAAATTTTTTACCAAACAAATGTTATCAATTTTATTACAATATGTATTTGTGAAGTACATTGTTTTGATACAATATTTTTCATAAATGGTTATTCATTCAAGTCTTAGGACTATAAGTAACAATTCAATAGAAAATGAGATAAAATTAAAACAACAAAATAAACTAACTAAACTAAAATTCTTAAAAATTTATTAAAAATATTTTATTTTTCCGGCACCAAATGTATTTTCTACAACAATAATTTTGGAACTGGTGCCTAGTTTCAGTTAAAAAGATCTAACAACCATAGTTAATCACCTCTTACAAAAAATTTATGGAAATCTTACGACTTGAATCCTTGTTCCCCGGACCCATATCATTATAATTAATATTAATAATCCTCGAGTGTTCATTTACAGAAAAAATACAACTTCACAATTTAAGGACTTAGTAATGAGGGTAAAAAACGTGCAAATTTTCTAATGCACTGAATTACATAAAACTGTACGGACATTCCAAATTTGCCCCATCATAAAAAAAAAAAATTTAAGAACTTTTCTAAAATTTATAAAACGGCAACACCACAAAGATGGTATTTTCAAACACTATCATTTAGCATAAAAGTTACCACTGTACAAGTGTTTGTTATTAAAACATCTTCCAGCTTAAATGTTTTAAAAATGTAAGAACCACAAACTGTTTTTAAATATGGTTAACAATCATTTGACAGAAACTTAACCTACTTGGCAGGTATTATGCTGTTTGTAAATAAATGTTACATAGATATTTGACATTATTATTTGTTAACATTAAACTCCTGGATTTCAATCTGAACACATACATATAAGAATAAGAAAGATTTATGCATTTTAACCGTGTCCAGTAATTTCTGAATTTTTACCGTAATTCTTTTCTATTGTCGCAAATGAGTTATGTTTGATTAATAGCATGATGGTGTTAGTTAAATTTTTTGCAATCGTTCAATTTTGGTAGTACGGCGAAGACAACTTAGTACGGAAGGTTGTTTCAAGACAGTGGTTGTCTAGTTGCCCAGCTGCTGGCCACGGCCCCACTGGTGTCCGCGGAATAGGCCGCCCATGCCCCCGCCGCCACCTGCAGCACCAGGCTGCGGGGCCGCTGCTCTCGACTGCGGTGGGACACCAAATCCACCCATCCCGCCGCGCGCTTCGGGGAACCATCTCTTGCTGCACATAAAACAACACATTTATATTAGTGGTAAAATAAAAACATTCAAACGAATTATCACTATGACGAAATTCAATAACAGTTAACCTGTCCGATATATCGCGAACATTCACTTTTAATGTCTTAAACGAAATGTCAGTTTTACGAAAACTTTGTGTTATTACCACTTCACAATTAAAGCTCTATAAATGAAACATTTCTGAACGTAGCCGAATACTAAAAACTGTTTTGGAAAGGTTATGAAATAAGCTTTCAAATTCTTATATTACAAATAAATATTAATATTTGTAAACATTAAAATTTAGAATGCAAACATTAAAAAAATGTTAAAATGACTCATGTGATGTTTTTATGTGAAAACGGTACTAAAATCACAGATTATTTAAAAAACAATACTTATTCTATTGTACAAACGTTCAATAAACAATTTTGTCACCTCACTTTTTTATCATTTCATACAAAATATTTGATAAAAATTAACAATATACAGAGGGCCTATAGGCGATTGGCGGGTAAAATACATGTCAATCGTATGTCTGATAGAATAGGTCTTTTTACGTATTTTCTATGGACAACTTGAATAGAGATGTACAGCATGATTCACTATCAACCTTTTACTTTTTGTTTTAGGGATCTCACTAAAACAATAACGGAGTTACAACGATTTCTGTGGAGACACAAACATTGACGTGAAAACACGCTTATTGTACTTGACTACTATTGTCATTTTAACGCATACATCTGCTTACGTTGCCGACAGGTTAAGCAAGTAGGAACTGAATTCTTCTATATTTTAAATAAAATTTCACAGTGGTAACACTGATATTAGTTAATCTATGGAATTTTAATTTCTATCAACATTTTTTGGCACTTATGCCCGGGCAACACATTTTTCACTCCCATTGAACACTCTTTTGCACAAACCCCTTCAATAAAATTAGAAAAAAAAATAGGCTCATTGTTTTCCTGAAGGTTTACAGCTTTCAAAAGGGACTTACAAACTCAGTATGGTATTGGCCCGTTCACAGCTTAAGATGTTCATAATCTCAACCAACACTGGGTGGGTACACGTCAGCTTGTATGTAAATATTTCTAGTTTATTCTGACTAATTCCTTGTTAAATAAAAAAATTTAAATGCCCCCCCTAGCTTGGAACCTGGCAACACCCCTGCATCACATAGAAAACCCAAAAAACTTTTTTTTCAATCAAAGTATCTCCATTTTTTTTATTTTTAAACTTTTTTCCATTTGTTTCGGCAAGATGGTAAAAAAAAAAAACTTTTGGAACCAGGTGTTTGTGTGCCATAAGAAAATAAATAAATACTCACAGAATAGAAGGAGTGCTGATAAGTGCAGGTCCTCCAATGTCCTGGGGGTACTTGAACATCAGGAAGAAGTACAGATGACCGATCAGGATACCAACCAGCTCCAAGATTCCACTAAAACAAAACAACCATTTAATTCAATGCAACCCAATGAAAATTAATTTGTATAGTAACTTCTCATTTTTCTTTCTATTTTATGAAATTCCTTATGAACAAAACTGGTATAGTAAAGACACTCACCCTCCCGAGATGACCAAGTTGAAAGCAAACAGCACCCACGGAAGGTACATTGCTTTGAATCTAGTGCCGAACCAGAAGGACACTATAGTGTCCTTGTTCAATTGGCACCAGATGTACAGCACTGACAGCACCATTGGATCCATCAGCACCTGAAACAGATATAAAGAACTAAATTATCATCAAACAGTATTAAGCCTTGCATCTGCGTGGTTGAAATTTAAGAACCCAGCTTCGAGTGTATGTCTGTCGCCACACCGTACGCGCCGCACCATATAAATATCTGTGTATGTGAAATTTCAAACAAAGCTACCATTGTAATTCAGTTTTGAATTAAAGAATTCGTCAAAGGATGGCGCCACTTCCATTAGGAGGTCGCATGAGAACATAAGGTATAAGTACTACGATTTTGTATATTTGAGTATCTCTCCCGATATGGAAAGATTGACGGTAATACTTAGGCCCTCCGTTCATGGAGATACTTACAAACTACATGATTGTGACGAAACCACAAGTACTCTGCTGATGTACCACTCTTTAATGTTGGTTTCCGTACATGGCGCTACCCGAAATATACTGAATTTATTTTTCACGTGCAGGCGTGGAATTAACACGTTGTCAAGCGATGTCGTATGACTTTGTTTCCAACATCAATCCATGCCTTCTCCCCTAAATCCTTTCTTACGTATTCTGCTTAAGTATAGTTATATAAACATGCATTTTTTCCACTTCCAGAACAAATCTAACATTACTTTCATGTTCCGACGCCATTTCTGTCAAACGAAAAAGTATCAGACACAAATGATGCAATCAGCACCACCGGTTATGTGAAACCGACAGACATCGCGTAGCGCCGTGTACGGGCACCAGCAAAATCGTACGGGGGGTACTTACGATCGGCGCGCATGATACGTGCACGAGGATCGAGTAGCTTGTAAGTAGCGTCATGTACGGAGGCACTTAGTGCCTTTTGATCTTTACGATTTTGCTGGTGCCCGTTCACGGCACTACGTGGTGGCTGTCGGCTTCCAATCAGTATCACGATACCGACAGTGCTGATCGCACGCGACGCATTGCATCATTTGTGTCTGATACTTATTCATTTGACGTTTGCAGAAATGGCGTCGGAAAATGAAAGTAATGTTAGATTTGTTCTGGAAGTGGAAAAAATGCATGTTTATATAACTATACTTTACCAGAATACGTAAGAAAGGATTTAGTGGAGAAGGCATGGATTGATGTTGGAAAAAAGTCATATGACATCGCTTGACAGCCGCGTGTTAACTCCGGCTGCACGTAAAAAATGATCAAGTTCAGTATATTTCAGATAGCGCCGTGTACGGAGACTTGTATTAAAAAGAAGTATGTCAGCAAGGTACTTGTGGTTTCGTTACAATTATGTAGATTGTAAGTATCTCCATGAACGGAGGGCCTTAGTTGTGAACAATATCACGCGGCTTTATATTACATATGACGTCATTGCCTGCCGCGGTTACTTTGTCCTGGTGACCAGCTAACAGTGGATCCGGGAATAGGGCTATTTTTAGAACCAGTTCCTATCGGATTTATAAAATGGTCATCAAAACTCTAACTAGGCGAAGCCGAACCAAAAGCCGCCCGCAGGGCCTAGCAGCAAAAATCTGCAGAGTGCATTTTTAACTGCTAGTTGTTAATTATTGCTCGGTTTGCTTTTCGGTGGCCATTATAAATATAGTGAATAAATATATGTACATGTACGATGAATCCACTAAAATGCAATACGCATAGATACACAGGACATCAGGCCTCGACGATATTTTGTCAGAGGTTCAAAATATTTCCATTTCGCAATTAAATCAAAATAAATGGAATATTTCTGAATGTATCTGAAAACCAAAAACTGTTTTGAAAAGTTATGAAATATGCTTTCAATTTTTATAATCTATATAATTAAAAATGAATCGCCGAAATGTATGTACGCGCATAACTTCCGAATGACTGCACCAAATTGTATAATTCTTTTTTTGTTGTATTCGTTATTATCAGGACAAGGTTTGTATAAAACTACCGGTGAGCTCTGGTATTATAAAATTTGTATAAAAAATTGCAATAGGTGTCACGCAAGCTGTTTGAAAACTGAATCCACCGGGAAAGGGGGGTGTAGAGTGGGGAAAGGAAAGGTGGAGGAGGCGGAGTGGGAACACGCGGGAGAGGAAGTGGAGGTGGAAGGAGAATGGGAAATACACGCAGGGAGAAACAATTTCTTTATTAAATGGCATAGCAACGCATGCCGGGAACCAGCTAGTTCCAAATAAACATATAATTTTTTAAATATAAAAATTTTCCATGCAAACATAAAAAAGTTTTAAAAATGGATCACCTTGAGTTTTTTCTAACCAAAACTACTGATAACGAAAAAAAATAATAACATGTACACATTTTAATAGGCAAATATATTATTATTAACTCACTTTTTTCTCATTACAAGTAAAAATAATTAATAAAAAATTCCCAAAGTTTCATAATTTTTTTTCAAATTGCGGACCGTAACTTTGGATTTGTAAAGGTGTAAATTTTAATTATTACGCGGTTAACGTTTAGATTTAAATATAAAGCGTGGTGTTTTCACTTTTTAACACCGTTTAGATCATATTTCTAACCGTGATAGTAAGAGAGACACGATTTCTGGACTGGTTTAAAGCTGTGTACAGACACAGCTATAAACTGCAAGCAGATATCTGTTGAACCGAGAGCGCTTATGTTTTGTACCATTCACACGACGCTATCAAATATTTCTTCCTATGGTAGGAGAGGGGGTCAGATGAATTATAGAGCGGCCACGGAATGCACATTTTTTGTACTGAATCTGTCAACTTGTCATCTGTCATCCACCGGTCTAGGCAGCTCCATAATTAAAATGACCCCCTCTCCTGTTTTCGTCGGAAGGGGGCGCTTAACTTTTCGCATATCGCATCGGGAGCAGTTACAGCGTAAGATCTGTATTGTCTATGGTTGATCTGCGCTTAAACCGCTTAGGTGTGAACGGTCTGAAGGGATTCTAAGTAGAGTGTTATTTGGTGTGCGATGATCTTTTATATTTTATAGCCGTGTGTGTACACAGCTTTATACTATTAGATATATTACATTAGAAGTTCTGTGAACAATTCTTGCGTCCAAAAAGGTATGTTGCTAATATTTTCTTATCAAAGTCAAAATTCAATCTATAAATCAAAACCAAAATTTGGGGTTTGGATAGTTCCTGGTTCCCTCTGCCTAGTTCTAACGTAATACCAACATGAATTTCTCCAATGAGCCCCACGATAATGCAGAGCAGCCAGTTGAAGATCAGCATGAAGAAGTAGTCTGCCGGCCGTCCAGCAAACAGCCCCGTCTCCAGACGTAACGAGTAATTGTACAGGAAGTAGCAGTTGATGAGGAAGTGGAAACCAGTCTGGGGCGTGATGGGATAGTAGAACACGGCCGTTAGAACTCTCCATAACTGAAAAATAAACAAAAACGCATTACAACTTACTAGTATTCCTATGAACAGCAGATCTCGAATCCAAAAAATTTTGTCTTATTTAATAATTCAAAATCATAATTTCATCTGAAATCGTAAGATTTTTAAGTAGGTTGAAATCATAGTATTTTTAGTAGGACGGCTCGATTCCGGAAAATAATAATAACATTGAATTTCTGATGACCCGACAGTTGATAAAATTATATTTTTTTGTGCATTATTTATTAATTTCAAACGTAAATTTCAAAAATACACTTGATAATAAGTTGGTATGAATATCAAACGAATTCACACACAGTGTCGATTTTTATGTACTAATACGCTGGTATACACAGTATATAGAGAAGTAGGTTTTTCCTTGATGCATTTGAATGAAATTATACTTTTGATATTCGGCGGAACATCCTCTCTGCACATCTCTTCGGGGTCACTTAGTTATATTTTGTGTAATTAGGTTTACCGTATTTTCTCTAAACCAACTGCATGTTGTATATAAGTACACCGGGGGGCCAATTGTCAGCGGATCTACTGTCATGGAACCGAATTTCTGTAGCGCAGGTTCGAGATATTTCAACTCAAGATGCATAGCATACTATCAGATTTATAACAGCTCCAGACCACGGATTACTATCAAACTCAACAATTGGGCGCATTTGCGACTTATGCAGGGTCAGCAGATGTGTATTCTTATTCTTACATCTTTCAATAATAATTTAAATCGCGATACCGTTTCTAAGGCTAATAACTGGCACATTGTAGGTACTATAGGACCGCATTATTTGGATCCTAAAAAAACACAGAAATATTAGTTTACTATGATGAAATAATTCAATACCACTATACCATACCTGACATTCTTTGAAAAGGGGCTCAAAAAAGAGCATCATATAGTACGGTTTTATCAAACCGAATCTCCCTAATAAACTGAAACCAATTGTCAAACTCAACCACCATTTCGTAAAGAACGGAAGGCCGTTAAACCAATCCTTAAAGTCAGCCATGATTAGCAGATTTTTGATAAATCAAACTAGTATTTTAATCACTGAGAATAATCATATGGAATGTTTATTTTGCCTAAACGTCAGGCAGTGGCACTATCGTTTAGGAGCGAAGTCCAGACGAAATTCACACAACTTCTGGAAGTTAAAACTCCGAGATATTGCAATGATGTCGGCACCGCACTTGCTAACTATCCCGGCTTTTTAATACGGGTTTAAAGGGACATCAGGGTGGGCGAATGGTACACGTGTACCCTTCGAATTTGTCAAAAAATCATGAAAATTGAGATTTGTGTTGTTATCAATGAAGCTAGAAACAGACCAAAACGATACGTCACTTCTTTTTAAAATTAAGCAGTGTATGCACAAACTGCGTTAAATTTATCAGCAGGCATCAGTAGCTACTCGGCCGATGTATATATTTTTTTAAATTATTTGAATAGGTACAGTCAGTAGCGTAGCGAGGAAGGCGGGGGGGGCGGACCGCCCCGGGTGCCACCCGCTGAGGGGGTGACACTCGAACGTGGAGAAAAAACTTACGAAAGTGCAAAATTGCCGTAAAAAATATTTTACACGTTAACACTGACTGTTATTTTGCTCTATGTATGGCTTGGTTGGTCGGGGATTCCCGAAAAATGTTTTTTTTTGTTCCTAGTTCAATTGGAGATTTCCCTGAAATATTCCTTGTGTCATTCTAATTTCGTTCGTATATTGTGATTAACGTAGACTCATGTAGTGAATTATTATCTATGGACTGACGTGAATTAGTGAAGAAGTTATTATTGTGTTAGCGTGTTTATTAGTGCTGAAAGACCAGTTTGAAAAACAAGGTAGGTAGGTGTGAATTTTTAGATACCGTTTTGTAGCGCATGAATAGTTACAGTCGGAACAAGAAAAAGGTTTTTCATCACTGTGAGTTAGCAAGTGCCGTTTTAGTTATTTTTTTCGATAATAAGAATAGTTGCAGTCACGTCATGAAATAGGTTTTTTCCACTGCGGGTAAACGTCTGATTTTAGATTTCTCTTCATAGTACATGAATATTTGCAGTTGAAACACGAAAAAGGTTTTTCTCCACACTGAGTCAGCAACTGACTTCATATGTATCCCTTTTGAGAACACGAATAGTTACAATCAGGACATGAAAAAGATTTTTCTCTTCTGCGAAACGTACTGCAGATTTTTAAATCTTTGAAAACTTGTATTACTGCAGTCGGGACATAAAAAAGGTTTTTGTCCAGTATGGGTAAGCATGTAAATTTTTAGATACCGTTTTGTAGCGCACGAATAGTTACAGTTTTTCCACTGTCGGTAAACGTGTGATTTTTAGATTTCTCTTCATAGTTCATGAATAGTTGCAGTTGGAACATGAAAAAGGTTTTTCTCCACACTGAGTCAGCAACTGACTTCTTATGTATCCATTTTGAGAACACGAATGCAATCAGGACATGAAAAATGTTTTTCTCTTCTGTGAATCATACTGTGGACTTTTAAATCTTCGTTTCGAGGACTTGTATAACTGCATTCAGATAATGAAAAAGGTTTTACTCCACTCTGAGTAAGCTTATGAATCATAGTGGAGTAAAGTGTTGCTCCATATGGAAACCTTTGTAAAATTACTTTCTTCAGGGCCTCCTCAGTGTAGCTAATGTAAAACGAAATATGTGTTGTAAAACCATGTAGGTGTATTAAAGGTAAGACAGTATTAAATTGTGGAGATCCGGAAGGAATGAAAGGCCGATAAAAATATTTTCCCAATTTGTTTATGAATTACAATTTAAAACAATAAATATATATATTGCGAGTTTGAAATATATTGTTTTATTTTTACCGCAAACGCGATTAAAACAAGAAAAGGGTATTTAAGCGACTTTCCAGTACTTTGCGCAATTTAATTGAGACTTTTAGGTAAAAATAGTCACTTGGGTATTACGTAACGTTTAGGGGGAGGGAGGTGCAGAAAAATGTTTCGGCGCGTTGCATGGGGGGAGAGATGGTCAAAATTTTCAAAAATTGCGTTACGTTATACTTGAACGCCCCTTTACTATTTCACGATTGAAATTTTATCGTTACACTCTGAACACAAAACTGGTTTTAACCTAAGTATTGGTTATTATGTTTTCATGACAGCAAATGATTTTCTTCAGATTTTTGCAGCATATTAGAATTGAAGACTCCACACGGAACTCTGTTATTTGTAGCTATATGTCTCGGTCGGTCAGCATTCCCCAAAAATTCTGTTATTTTATATTTTCGTTCCTAGCTCTTACTATTGACTTTTTGGGGATTCCCCTGAAATATTCGTAGCTTTTCCCCTGTGTCATTCTTATTTCTTTTGTACATTGTGATTGACGGAAACTCGCGAAGGAAATTATCACCTATCGATTGTTGAAAAAGCTGTTATTCTGTTAGTGTTTTAATTTTGAGGATAATATTTTTTTTTACGTATTTGACTAGCTAGAAATGTTTTTTTTATATTTTAGGAAGTCAAAATTTGTGTTTTGAATTTCTCAAAAAAAAATTAATGGGGGGGGGGATGACACCGCGTTTTCCGCTCCGGGTGCCACCCATGCTAGCTACGCCACTGGGTACAGTACAAGCATAAATATACCAAATGCGTACAAGGTACAAGCCAGTGGGACTATAGTCATCCGTGAAGCTGAGGAAAGTGGGTATGGATAAGAGGAAGATTGGGAAGTACCTGGCTATTCATATAAGTCACTCAACATGGTTATATTTGCAATTTCGTATAATAATATTTAATAAATTCTTGCCAACCTTCCTCTACTCCATCTCTTTATCCTCCCTACTTGGGTGCCATATTTTTACTTGCTCCATTTCAAGCAACTTATCGATTCCGAATGATTTGTTAGTGTGTCTATCACTCAGTTGATAATTCAATGAACAAAAATAAACAATTAAACTCATTTTAACAAATAAATTAAAACTAATTATACAAACGTGAGTAAGCCTTTGAAAGATATTTCAATAAATTTTGTATGCACACCTAAACCATAACAATTATTTGTTATTTTCATATGTTAAATAGTCGCGATCATGCACCGACGCGACACACTTGTTTTGTAATAAAAAAAATTCTGGCAATTCATAAAATTTAAAATACTTACATCATCATTATAGTTTTTTTTCATTTATATATATATATATATATATAAATGAAAAAAACTATATATATATATTTTAAT
Source organism: Limnephilus marmoratus (assembly GCA_917880885.1). Classification (NCBI taxonomy): domain Eukaryota; kingdom Metazoa; phylum Arthropoda; class Insecta; order Trichoptera; family Limnephilidae; genus Limnephilus; species Limnephilus marmoratus. The sequence continues at coordinate 27,741,819 of OU862928.1, forward strand.
ATAATGGCGATAGACTAATAGAATAGCGATGTCAGACAGTGTGAGATAGAGCCCATACAAAATGGGCTAGAATCAAAAGATGCTAAGACAATGGCGACATTGGTTTCATTTAAATCTACACGGAAGGCATTTATAGTGTGCATTCTCAGTGGTCGCGAAACAAATATTTTTCTGAATGTTAAGTGGTTACTTATACTAGGAAAATAGGAGATATATATACACTATTTTTAAACTTAAAATTAAACACTTGGATATTCATTTTTCAACTTAAATACCTATAAGATATTACATTATTATTAAACTTACTATGCAGTACCTATTGTTAAAGCTGGATGGACAGAGATACGATTGAAGATGTTATGGTTCGGATGAATAAAGAAAAAGATGTTATTAAAACTACAAAATTAGAAAACTTTAATATCTTGGACATGTGATGAGACATCGAGAGAAGTATGAGATTTTGCATCTCATATAGCAAGAAAAGATTGCCGGAAGACGGGGCCCTGGAAGAAGGAGAACCTTATGGCTGAAAAGCCTGATATAGTGGTTTGGCCAGTCTACTGTAGAGCTGTTCCGGGCCGCAGTAAACTAAATCCGCGAATTGAACGGACAGGGAGAAGAAGAAAATAACGTCATTCAATTATTAGAGGTTTATCTTTTTATGCTCCTAAAATTCAAGAACTTTGCAGTTGTGGAAAGTAAGTAATTTTATTCATAATGAATGTTTTTATGCCAAAATTCTTTTGATTTTTTGAACCAATGCGATATTGATTTTGAATTTCTGACTAATATTTTGTATACATTTATTATTTTATTACAAATACACCGTGTTGCGTACTTCAGCACATCTGTAAATAAATATTTACTTTGTTTTAAGCGCTATGTGAATTTAATTATTTTTGTTTGTAAAGGCAGAATTTAGGCTTACTACTTATTTTTGAAAATGGTTGTTTGTGTTTCTAATAAACGTAATACCCAAAAACCTTTGTTTTATTTTTTTACTAATGCAATAATGGAATATGTTTTGTTTTGTACTAGATAGTGAATTTGGTCGGATTCTGATTAGTGCCTTCGTGAATAGCTATCTTTACAATTTCAAAAATGCCCCGCTTTGATACGGAATAAACACAAATAATATTTTTTTGTTTATTTTCATTTTTCAACACTGACATCACCGATCGTCTCTCTTTTTCCGGTGTGTCAGGTAAACGTAACCTATGTTTTCGAAACTTCCATCTAAAATCCTTAAATTATACAATAATCGTATAGTTATTTGAAGTTAAATTGTTCAAACAATCTTTTAAAAATGTTTCTTAACCACCGTATATCTTTATTTCAGCTCAGACGCCATTCCCAAACATGTCCGACGTTGAAGTGTGAGTAGATTTCATGCCTCCTTGTAAAATGTCAAATGCTCGTGTAGTTCGCTAAACAGTTAAAATATTAGTGAAATTGATGTAATTCAAGTGAATTGATAAAATAAATTCAGTGTTCATTTATATTAATGTCGAGAAGTGCCTGTTTCGAGATGATAAACATTGATCTGACATGACAACAGGCTCACTCATCTGATTGAACCGAACATAACCCTATTTAAATCTGTCTGGTTGTAATTAAATGAAGTGCCGATGGTTCCCGTGTTTTGTGTGAATTACTAAGGGTTTTTATCATGTTTTTAGTGAAGCTCCCCCCGCGCCAGTTCTGGGTGGAGGACCCCTTGACGTGAACACAGCCCTCCAAGAAGTCTTGAAGACTGCTCTGATCCACGATGGACTGGTCCATGGACTTCACCAGGCCGCCAAGGTTCTTGACAAGTAAGTAACCCGTCAGATTGCATTATAAACATTACAATTGTGATAATTCAAAACTCAAAACATATTTAGGTTAGTTTTTGGTGTAAGTGTTTGGCGTAAAATAACTATTTCACAATAAATTACACGAGTCAACAGAAGAAATATCAGTTTCAATTATTCAGATTTAGTAACCCATAGTGTAAAATAACTATAAAATATGGGAATAATTTCGGTTTACGGAAGGTCTTCCAAAATAATTTTTTTTTTTTTTTTATACTAATTATGGGCCGGAAAATTCAAAACTGAAAGAATTTTTTTTCGGAAAGCAATATTAACAAAGTTACACGACTTTAAAATTTTCTATAGGCACACATGAAAATCGACATATTGGAAGTATTATGACAGTTTAAAGTCATAGATAAACTAGAAAAATGTTTTACCACACAAAATTAAATGTTACCATGCAATAATATCATCAAACATACCTTATAAATCGACGAAGTATGAAAATTCGTAGTCTTAAAAATGCGTAACCTAACCTAACGCTAGGTTTGTGTAACATGGTTTGTGCCCCTTTATACCGCCTGCTCGCGTCCCTAACCTAACCTAACCTAACGCTAGGTTTGTGTAACATGGTTTGTGCCCCTTTATACCGCCTGCTCGCGTCACGGCAAAAAAACATCCCTGTTTTCAAGTAGTTTAGCGGCTACGCTAGGTTTGTGTAACATGGTTTGTGCCCCTTTATACCGCCTGCTCGCGTCACGGCAAAAAACATCCCTGTTTTCAAGTAGTTTAGCGGCTACGCTAGGTTTGTGTAACATGGTTTGTGCCCCTTTATACCGCCTGCTCGCGTCAATTTTAAAAAACAGCCTACGTTTTCAAGTAGTTTAACGGCTACGCTAGGTTTGTGTCACATGGTTTGTGCCCCTTTATACCGCCTGCTCGCGTCAATTTAAAAAAATATCCCTGTTTTCAAGTAGTTTAGCGTTTACGCCAAAAGTGAGTAAAATTTATAAAAAATAATTACTTAAGTTAGTTATTGATATGGCAACACTTAATTTTATGTGGCTGTTTCTATGACTTTAAACTGTCATAATACTTCCAATATGTCGATTTTCATGTATGCGTATAGAAAATTTTAAAGTCGTGTAACTTTGTTAATATTGCTTTCCGAAAAAAAGTTCTTTCGGATTCGGATTCTCCAGCCAATAGTTAGTATAAAAAAAAAAAGTTTTATTATTTTGGAAGACCTTCCGTAAACCGAAATTAAGCCAAAATATGTAAATACCTATTTGTTGTTTCCTGTTTATTAGCTTTTATGATGAATTGAAACAATCATTTCAGCTTGTGACGAATACAGTGTTGCCAACTTAGCAACTTTATAGCTAGATCTAGCTATTATTTGATGTCAGACAGCTACATTTTAATGAAACTTGTAGCTAAACTTTTTAGCTACTTTTTATAGCTACTTTTCGTCAATGTTCGACATATCGATTTCGTCATGAGATGTGAGGCTATCGAGCAAAGAGAATATAAAACGCTACGTCTTACAGTAAAAAGTAAAAACCAAACGCGACTCTATCGTCATAGACGCTATGGTATAAGTGGCGTTGGCCGGAAAACCCCCGTTTCCTGCTGCACTAGCTCTCACTTTTTGGAGTACAGAGCCACAAACTTTGATATTTCTATGACATATTTGTTCACAACTAGCGACACCACCACCGGAACAGATAACTTTGTGGCACTGTAATATTGTTCTGTGCGCTAGCTAGCTACTACAGACAGAATACAACCAAAATAGTACGCACTACTCTTATTCTACCTTGTGTTGTTTTGTTTTATCCATATAAAACCTGGAAATAAAAACGATTGTCAGAATTTGTCATTTTATTGTAACTTAGGGAACGTACCCTTACTACGTGAAACGTTTAGGGGGGTCTTCAAAATACCACGCTTGGTACAAATGAGCGGCGGAGTGCTTAGGTTTTTGGTCATCGGGGGGGGGGGGGGGGGGGTTAAAAATTGCAAAAAGTTGATCACGTAGTATGGGTACGTTCCCTTATCTACCTACTGTAACGTTTAGCTACTTCTAGCAACTTTTTGGGGTAAAAAAAACTGGCAATCTAGCAACATTTGTAAGATGTCTAGCAATTTGGTATAGCTAACTGTTGGCAACACTGGACGAATAGCTAATCACAAGCATTTTGCTAAATACAACTAATGAGATGTGAAAAAATTGTAATTTATGAAAAACTTAATCATTTAATTTATCTTGAAGTGTAAAATTACTGTGAATCAAGAATTCGAGTCCAACCTTTTTAATACAATAACATCTTAAATCCCGATCACTGAAACCATCAACATCATTATAAAACTGTCTTACAAGTGCGGCAATGAATATAAAACAATATTTGCTTTGATCTGACCTGTTCTAGGTTGGATCATTGCAGAAATATCATCCGGTGTCTTGTAGCCGGGTGGTGTAGCTTTGTTGCCCAAATCAATGCACGTGTCATAGTACCAACTGATCACGAGTTGATCAACTGGTCTCCCATTAGTGCTACATTCATCCTTCCATTTCAGCCTGCGCTTATACAAATAGATCAACTACTGGTTGCAATTTCTAGATCAAGGAGCTAACATTTGCTCTCCCTTTTGTTGTCTTGGTTGTTCTGATTTAGTATCAATGCTTTTTGTTTGTCAAAATTTAATTACGAGTTGGCCTCTAGAAGTCTGCACAGCATTTTGTTCTGAATTTCGTGATCAGCACATATTTGCCTTGAAATATCCACCCTGTGAAAACCAAATTGATGGAATGATGACTTCTTCATTTCATATTTTTAAATTGTTCATCAAGGAAAATATTAAAACTCAGGGAAAAAATTCGGTTTATGGGCGAAATTCCTCAAAAATAAAACTAGTTATTTTTATACTAATTTTGGGTCGGGGAATCCGAATCTGAAAGTTATTGTATCTGTTATCTATTCACATTGATTCATATGGAAGTATCGTGTCTGAAAGTTTTACGTTGTGGATATTATTGCTTATGGCAACACTTAATTTTGTGTGGTTGAACATAAAATATCTTTGGTTTTTTTCTATGACATTCAAAAACGTCAAAATGGCCTGTGAACTGGGTATGAATTGAAAAATTTAAAGTCATGTAATTCAGTTAATATTGCTTGCCCCCACCTAATTCTTTCAGATTCGGATTCCCCGACCCAAAATTAGTATAAAAATAACTAGATTTATTTTTTAGGAATTTCGCCCATAAACCGAACTTTAGCCAAACTCAGGTCAACTTAAAGTAACTTCCAGTAAAGCGTAACTGAATATTAGATTCTCCCTTAGACATCCAAATTGATAAACTAACATGAAATCTGGGTAACATTTCGACGAGCTGAGGCAATCCATGTGGCCATATTTTTGGCACCAGAAGGGTTCGATAATGCTTTGAGTAATAAAGACCTCAGTCATACATTGACCACCGAAAAGAACAGATTGGAATAACCAGTCCCTGCGCAGAAAAGTAAAGCTTGCTAAAGTAAGACAAAAGTTTGCAGCCTAGTCCATTGTGGTACCTTTCTGTGCAGAATCTGAATCAATTTTTAAAGAGCCACTTGTGTAGCGATGCTAAAATTGAGTGAAGTGTAAATTATAACATGTAAATATTGTAAATAAATAGAAGCAAAGGAAGATAAAGCTTATAAGTGTGCCGACTGTTGCTGAGCTTTGACCAAACTGCACAGACTATCAAAGTGGCTACTCAATCAAAGTTATGTTTGGTGTGTAAATAGAAACAAAGGCGGGGCATAAAAGATCGTTTGGTTTGGCGTATTTTGGCATATCGCTCGCCATACATTCGCAATGGGAATATATGTCGAGCGATATGCTGAAATAGGTCAAGCCAAATGATCTTTTATAAGTGTGTCATTAGTGTCCGGCTGGCGGTGGCACAACAATTGGGAATGTATGGCGAGCGATATGCCGAAATACGTCAAGCCAAATGATCTTTTATAACTAAGTCTGTTGGCCCCATAAAACAAATTTGACCGGTTAAATAAGGATAATTTAATGAGTGGCTCTGGAATTTAGGTTTTGCCATCGCCAGCCGGATACTAGATGACTAATTTCTCATTTATCTGTGCTACATTTATATGACATATTATTAAATATTTGTTTTGTGTTGTTTCCAGGAGGCAAGCCGTGCTTGCTGTCCTTGCCGAGAACTGCGACGAGCCCATGTACAAGAAGCTGGTTCAGGCCCTGTGCAACGAACACCAGATTCCTCTTATCAAGGTGAAAAAACATTCTCCCTCATCTACTTTAGTATTAGAGTTGTCTTGACAATTGTTATAACTCCCTCACTGAAAATTCTTCTTACTGGCTTTAAAAATTAATAAAATAAATCTAACTAAGACAGACAGCTAACACACATACATACCCTGCTGTTATTCTGTCTCTTGACATGGCTTGACTCGATGTATTTTTTTTTTTTAAAGAAAGACAAACATACCCAGGTTACGAATAACCTGACAACAAATTGACCCTTTGGAATATTAAGGTTCCATCTATCGTGGTAACGTCATGCGATAATGGGATCTATACTTAGCTACTTTAGATTCCATTATCGTATGACGTTTTCGCAACAGAAGGAACCTTGTTATTCCAAGGGGTCGATTCGAAAATTTTTTACTACCACCACACTAAAGCCTCAATGACACGGCTAGTTTACAAGCTACTGTCTGGGAAATTCATTATCTGTTAGTAAACTCGCTCAGTGTCATCGCATTACTTGCTAACTAGCAGCGACTAGCAGATTGTTGACAATCTACGAAAAAAAAGTTGAGAGGTCTTCAACTTTACTCGCCTACACGCTTGCACGTGATTGGTTTATTTATGTTTCCAACATAGCTTCTGATAAACAGCTGATTTCGACTGTCAAACATATGAAGAATTAGTTCACGCAGGCTTCGTTATTCTTGTTACTTGCGCTAGCAGCCGCCTCAGTTTCCTACGCTTCTGAGCTAGTGGACAGTTTTGCGTGTCATCGTGACAATCTCACTCGCCGATTTACCCGCTTTTAAAACTTAGTAGATAGTAGCTTGTAACTCGCCGTGTGTCATCGAGGCTTAAGCGGAAAATATTGCTTGTGTTGTGATGGAAGGCTTAGCCAGCCGAGGAATTGAACGCACGATGCCTGGATGGGACCCAAACACGATGCTAAGTCAGACCTTGATCGGTCATTTGTAGAGATGCCACGAATATTCAGCTCCTTTTTTACTATTCGGTATTCGGCCGAATATTGCGAACCATTCGGCCGAATACCAAATCGTGAAAAAAAAAAACCTGTAAATGTTTAGTTTAAACTTCTGATTTTCAAAGAGAAATAGTACATAAAATGTATGGGTATCTATTTAAAATAGGTCTTATTTATTTGTCGACATCTACCTACTACGTCTGAATTAAAGTACCTACCGTGCAAAAAAAAAAAACAAGGAATAAAAATATTCCCAAATAGGTGATTTTTTTTATTAAATAAACAAAGTGATATTTAAGATATACACTATAAGTAACACAATTTGATACAAATGAATTTGGTCTCCTCTTTGTGCGATGCTTAGTAGCCTATCAGTCTCCTCTTTTGCGGTACTCCTTGGCCTCCCGGTCTCCTGTGCGATGTTAGCCTCCCCATTCATTTAATTTTTTTTTATTTATTTTTTTTTTATTTTTTTTTTTTGGATTTAATTGAATTAAATTAATCAATTCAAAAGGCCATGGGAATCAGACTGAATCGATTCACTCCTGAGAATCATTCTGCCCATGTCTAGTACCGAGTGTCGCCGAATATTCGGCGCTTCGGCCGAAAGCCTAGCCGTATTTTCGGTAAATTCACTATTCGTGGCATCTAGTCATTTGGTTCACATAATTGTGCCTTGTCTTCCTCAGGCTATTCTACAAGTGAACTTGTTTTCATCTAAAATACCTTGTATGATTTCTTTATTGTATTATTTCTTTATTGTATTATTTGAACTGCTGGCAATGAATATAAAACAATATTTGCTTTGATCTGACCTGTTCTAGGTTGGATCATTGCAGAAATATCATCCGGTGCCTTGTAGCCGGGTGGTGTAGCTTTGTTGCCCAAATCAATGCACGTGTCATAGTACCAACTGATCACGAGTTGATCAACTGGTCTCCCATTAGTGCTACATTCATAAAATTTAATTTCTCAGAGCTTCTGGTTAGTTTTGAGTGCTTTGACGGGAAGGATGGTTGATAATAAAGTGTAATGTTTGTTTTCAGGTTGACAACAACAAGAAGTTAGGAGAATGGGCAGGACTCTGCAAGATCGACAAAGACGGCAAAGCCAGGAAAATCGTAGGATGCTCATGCGTTGTCATCAAGGTAATTATAACCAAATTCTCCTTAAGTCGTTTCCTCATGGCTGAGTATCTGACCCCCACTCCAGTTTCCATGGTGAACGAGGACTCCACCATTCCTTTACGGTCCTGAGCTACATGGAGAGCTGCAAACACTGACGTTTCAGAGGCCTATGATGTTAGATCAGCCCGATGTATCAATGGTCTTCCTCTGCTTTGCCAAACACTTTGCCAGTGACCATGAACTTCTTTCTTTCGTCATGCCAAATCCAAAACTTTTAATTTGTTATTCAGAAATAGCTCCTTGAAATCCTCCTTTTAACCACTGGAGCGATTATAGTTGAAAAATGGACCACTTTTATTTTTCTGCCATCCAAAATTGGACCAAATTTTCCCACCATTCGTAAAACATTTATTGTAATTATTTAAAACATTTTCCTGGCCAGCCATTTATTTTAAAACGAAAGCTATTGAAATACTTTAACTATTATGACCATAGATGTCGCAAATCCGAACTTGTAGACTATTTTAGAACGTTTTTTTTTTTATATTTGTTTCACGTCAAATTTTTGATCAGCTGTTTACGGTTAAAATTAAGCCATTTTTCCATTATCAACCTTTCATTATCAAGTACCACAGACAACATACAGAAATCGAAAATATTCTATGTTGACTCAAAAAGTAAAATTCTACAAATCTGAGATAAATGGTAAAATATAGGTTAATTCATTGGCTATATAGCACTGTAATAAGTTTCTGTTTCCATGTTAAAATTCGAAGGTATAACTTTATGAGGGTTTTTTAAGGAAAGGAAGGAGAGGAGAGTTCTGGGAAGGAAAAGGGTTTAAGGGGTGGGTAGGAATCTGTGGTTCAGTGTGTCCCGGTCATCCGCCTCCAAGACCTAGCAAACCTCACACCATGAACCCGGGCACCGCTGTTAAATCACCAAACGCAGCGAACCACTTGGGGTGACCTATGGCAGAGGTGTTGGTTATCCAATAAAGGCTCCCGGGGCGGCGGTACATGTAGTTTATTTATGAACAAATTTTGCTGTGTACACAACATAACTTGTTTATAAATAAGATTAAGATAAAAATAATTAATTTGGCAGGCGGTTATGGGTACAGGCCTCCCTAGGAACCATTTATTGGATAACCAACACCTCTGCCATAGGTCACCCCAAGTGGTTCGCTACATTTGATGACTTGGTTGAGGTTTGTCCGGGTCTAGGTGGCGGATGCATCTTCCCACTAGCTGCATGGTAGGCCGGATCGGAAGAGAAAGGTTGAGGAAGTCACCTTTACTCTCTCGGAACAACGCTTTGCACTGCAGTAAGAGGGATTATGCGTCCGTCACTCCTGGACACACTGACCCTCTTATTCCCACCCACCCCTCATACCCTTTTTCTTCCCAGAACTTACTCTCCTTCCTTTTCTAAAAGACCTTCCACACAGCATCCCTAAAGATGACACGAATGAGGGAAATTACGTTCCTCGGGGCCTCCTGTATGGAGCTAATGTAAAAAAATAAATGTGACTTGTTTTTATTGCGAAGAATGCTTATTTAGCAGGAAAATATAATTGAACACTTCTTTGAATATAAGTTAGCGTTATCCTGGGGAAACTACTTGGGATAGATATGATTTTTATAAATATACAAACAAATTATCTGGTAAGGCGGTATAATTTACAAAAATATAATTTTGTAAAAAAATCATTTTGCAAAAACATGTAAGTTATTACGAAAATAGAGTCAGCTGGCGTATGGTGGGTTGCTCGGAATTTTAGCTGGCATTAGGGTTAATGTTTGACTATTGATTGGTACATTTTGTTCCCACTTGAATATCATCCAATAATTTTTTTTTTGCAGGACTTTGGTGAGGAGACTCCAGCCCTGGATGTCCTCAAGGACTACCTCAAGTCATCCAGCTAGGCTCTACGTTTAGATTTATTTCTATTTACCAACAAAATAAACCAAAAAAAATGATAAAACACCACGGAATTTTATTTATTTATACCCTTGTCGACTTTACCCTGTGACCCCACCCCTATAGTGAAATGCTGAAGAACTGTTTTTTGCATTCTGAAAATACCTCCAATTTCATAATCAAACACAATATATTTTAGTTTACCATAAGAATTGATTAAAAATTGATATCAAGACCCATAATGATATATCCTTGTTATTTTTTTTAAAGGGATAATTTTTTAACCTAAAATTATACAATGCATTTGGAACCAACAAGCAAAACGACTTTTTAATTGATGCTATTTTGTCAAGATAAAGTGCAAGTAGATTGTTCCTAGAGAACTTTTGTATCGAACTCAAATAAAAAGATTTTCTTGGAACTGAACAAATAGTAGCTAGAAGTGTAATTTATACCCACTTGACAGAAAGCAGATCTTGCACATCAGAATTAAGAAGTAATTGGATCGATTTTGCCAGAAGTGACAGAAAATTGAGCCTCACTTTGGGTACATAGACACGCCAATGACACATTTAAGAGTGAAATAGAACTTGTTTCAACTAAATGTATTACTTTAACTGTATTTATTATGTATCTTTTACTAAATGTATTACTTAAACTGTATTTATTATTTGACGACCGGTGTGGTGCAGTGGTAAGGCTCTTGACTCGCACATCGAAGGTCGCGGGATCGAATCCCGGCGTGGTAAATAAATTTTATTTGTATAATTCACAATTTATTCATTTAAAATAATTTACAGTATATTTGCCGCATGCTCCAGAGTGGAAGATACTCTCAGTATCGCCCTGGTGTAAGACCACCATTCAGAATTGAAACGTTGCTTGAAATGGCTTTAGCCGTGTTTGGTGACCAGATCTGAATAGCCAGGTACTTCCCCACCTTCCTCTTCCCTATCTCCTTCCCCTCCCCGCTACCTTCAGCCTCACAACATACCCCAATTGGGAATGCCATAGTCCCACTGGCTCCAGATGGGAGCAGTTAAGACTCTTGTGCGGTATTCATGTAAAAAAAAAAAACTTTTCTAACTGCTTTTGCAATGTATTGGTTTTATGCTGTTTTTGCAAATAAGCAGACACGGTTTAATCTTAAGCGTCTATGACACAGAGCGAGTTTACAAGCTACTATCTGGTAAATTCACTATCTTTTAGTAAACTCGCTCAGCGTCATCGTGTTACTTGCTAACAAGCAGATTGTTAACAATCTACGAAAAAAGTTGGAAGGTCGTCAACTTTAGTTGCTACATGCTTGCTCGTGATTGGTTTATTTATGTTTTTCAAGATGGCTGCCAATATACAGCTGATTTCGACTGTCAAACATCACAGAATTAGTTCACTCAGGCGTCGTTATTCTTGTTACTGGCGCTAGCAGCGACCTCCGTTTCCTACGCTACTGAGCGAGTGGACAGTTTTGTGTGCCATCATGACAATCTCACTCACTGATTTACCTGCTTAACTTAGTAGATAGTAGCTTGTAAACTCGCTCTGTGTCAACGAGCCTTTTAACAGATGTGGCGTGCCAGAAGAACAAGAATGAACCAATTCATTTATATTATAATAAATCACCCCTTTTCAAAAAGATTACAAATCTCTGCGTAGTCGATCAAAAGCAGAACGAGTGGACTATTTAATTTACGTTGGCGGCCTCAGTAGCAACGCTTCCAACTGCTGACATTGTGGTCAACATTTGGAACATCGAGCTCCCACAACCTAATACTTCCGTAGTGTGCGCAGTGTAACAATCCCACATACAAAAATAAATTGTACGCTACTAAAAAGTCAGTCATCGTCGTATTCAAACATGATAAGGATCCACAAAATATTCCACCAGTCTGTTGAGAAGGTAATTATTAACTGCTTATGGCCTCACATATTAACCTGGGACATATTCTTACATAATGACAAAGAAGAGCAATTAATATAAGGGTCAGAATGCTCTCAAGTCAGTCAGCCACTAGCAATGTCAGGAAATTTCTTTTTAAAACAGTGGCCGGGTTTATGGGGTGAGGTTTGTCCGGGTCTTGCCCCAACAACTGCATGGCAGGCCGGATCGGGAGAGAATGTTGAAGAAGTCCCTTTGACTTCTCCAGCCGTATACCCCAGATTCCTACACACCCCTAATATCCTTTTCCTTCCCAGAACTTCCTTTCCTAAAAAAGACCCTCCACATAGCATCCCCAAAGATGACATAGGCCCCGAGTGGAATCGTTTTCCTCAGGGCCTCCTGTGTGGAGCTAAAGTGAAAAAAAAGTACTACAATAATTCATACAAGCAACTTCCAAGGTTCTGCTGTGCCTTTTCGATGGAAAGTGTGAACTCATTCCCCGCCCTACTTCGATATCGACTAGCCAGTTTCTGGGGCAGGATATGGAAGTCAACCAATGTCATTGTCCTGGCTGCATCTGAGTGGCTCAGATCTCCACTAAATGAGTAATAGATGCCGATGATGATAAGGCGACCTCCCTGATGGACGACCTTTTAACATATATTAAATTTCACTTATTTTTATGATGATTTAATTTTAAATTATCATTAGGTACCTACCTATTATTTTTTAATTTTAGTTTTGTTTTGTATCATTATTTTTTCTCTAATAATGTAAAAGGTTGTTCCTGTATATCTCATGTACAGTGGCGTATCTAGCATGGGTGGCACCCGGGGCGGATGTCACCTCCCCACCCCCCCCTATTAAAGTTGATTTGAGAAAAAATTCAAAATGCTAATTTCGACTTCATAAAATTAAGACCCAGACACAAAATTCTGGCACTCCACGGGGAACAAATGAAAGAAAATAACAGACCGTGTTCATGTATACAATACTTTGGTGACAATATCCTTCGTAAATTATTTTCCACGGTCGAGTGTCACCCCCCTATCGGGTGGCACCCGGGGCGGACCGCCCCTCCCCCTCGCTACGCCACTGATTGTACTATCCTCACAGTCATACATTAAATAAACAAATTTTAAAAATATGAATATCAGAATTCCCTATGGATACTGGATATATTTAGCAGGTATAAATTTTTTGAAGCCATAAAGGAAAGCCGGCAAAAGAAGCGACTAAAAACAATCTAAGAAAGTTCAATATTTCGTTTACTGGCCGTCCTTCAGATTTGTTGGTAAATTTATTTTTAGGATTTTAAACTTAAAAAAAAAAAAATGTTAAGATTTTGTCTACCGTGATCGTGGTGTTTTATGTACCATAGACAAAATTCAGAATTTTTTTTTAAATAGTGGCAACATTCTATGTCTATGGTTTGTTAGCAAGCCAAATTTCCTTTTCCGCAATTTCCGCATGTCATAAAATTTTTTTGAGCTGGGGTGCGCGCCGGGGCGACGATTACTTTCTTTAATTTCGCAATCGGGATGGACACTTTGCTTCACCTTCGTCGCAAGACTTCGATGTCCTCAACAATGATGATCTTTGGATATAATGGGTAAGGTTTATCGATTAATATACTATCTGCAAACAAGTTTCCCGATACTTTTCGTTTTTACTTGAGCCACGTGGTAAAAAGCCGGTATGCAATGGTTCAACTTGTGAACCGTTGAAATCAACTGGCACTATTCCTTTCCTTACGTAACAAGCTATTTTTGTAGATTATTATTAAACAATTTTTTTTTAAACATTACCCCGTTTTAATGATGATTACATAGTTCAGCTGAATTTTGTATTGATGACAACTCGACAATGTCTTTCGTCCCTATCTGATCAATAATTTTCATGTGTCCATTTTAAAATGAGGTCTCATTGGTTTCTGTTACTAATATATGGCATCTTTGTCTTTATTTATAGGAGTCTCCACGATTCATGAGAATAGCAACGCATCACTCTGAAGAAAATAATCGTACAATGTAAGTAATAACAATGAAATGATATTAAAAAAGAAAAAAAAAATAAAACTTGGCAAACTAAAGAATGCACTTTGCCCATCGCATACTGCGCACCTCTGCCAAAGTTATTCGGGAAACCAGATAGTGGTTTTTCCTGTTGACCCTGACTTGTCCTCAAAATGTACCATTAGGTGCATTCTTTTGTTTGCCGGATTATGCATTCCCTTTTAATGATGATTACATAGTTCAGCTGAATTTTGTATTGATGACAACTAGACAATGTCTTTCGTCCCTATCTGATTAACAACTTAATTTTCCTGCCTTATATATTCTTGTTTGATTTCCAATAATAACCAAAATAATTTTTTTACAGGATTTGAGCCTGGAGAAGTCCAATGCGCACTGTAAGTATTTTCTCCTTATCTATCAATTTTATGACCTTAACATTATATTTGTTGCAAGCAGAAGTAGATAAGGTTTAATGCTGGTTATATTTGCGAGAGAGTAGATAACAAATGCATAATTTTCTGGCTAGCGAGTAATAATAATACTTTGCTTATTTTTATCACCTCGTTGAATATTATCGAAGCTAGAAAACAACTCAAAACACATTAGCTGTAATTATGATAAAGTCACACTATTCAGATTTAAATATAAAATGATTTGTGTTAACCTGTTGAGGTCCCGGCTTTTTCCAGAAAAACACGGAAATTTCACGATCTTCAATTGAATGTTTTGTGGATTAAATTTAACCTATCGTATATTTTATTGACTGAAACACATTCCTAGAACAATAAACTATTTACCAAAATAACATTACTTGCGTAATTACGTAAATTGATAGGTTTTATGATGTTTTATTCGAGGTACACGCATGTCACGCATCGGCAATGTGACGCGGCCGCCAAAATGACAGTTGGAGATGCCCACAGACAAACATTATTTTTAAATATTGTGTGGCTACTAAATGAATGAAATCTTTACCCATACCATAGGGAATGTTGGCGGCAGTGATTCTGACACTTCCTTTACCGATTTTGTACATAGAAGGGTCAAAATAGTAGAAAGGAGATATTTTTTTTTCGCGCATGCGCAGAATCTTTTTACATCCCGGACTACGGAAAATTTAATATAAATTATTCGAAGTGACTTGTCTCATTGCGGGTTTCTCTATGGTAAAGTACGATAATAGAGCAAGCGTTTCTGACATTGTTCTTCATACACTTTCTGTATACATAAGGGTCAAAATTGCATTTCAAAGTGCCGCGCCACCTCGCGGACACCGGTGTCCGAACGGCCCACAACGAGTTAAAAGTGTAACAATATAGGTAGGTTTAAGCCTAGCTATGTGAACTAGTTTGCAATTCTATCGTCCAATTATGACTTTTTAGGCTGTCCAATCTACACAAATGATCCAATCCAGGATGTCCAATCTACATATATTTGTGTAGATTGGACAGCCTAAAAAGTGATGATGATCATATATTGTGTAGCTTTTAGTTAGAAAACTTCTATTATTATCAAAGCTAACTTTGTAGTTTTACACTTTAACAAGAGATGTCTCACATCTCCTATGAATTATTTGTTATTGACATTCCGTGAACCGAAATGTGTTTACATATCAGAAAATGAAGGTTTGATTTTAAATTTATCTCTGATTATCAACTAGGCCATAGACAGCACACACACGTCATAAATATTGCTTCAAGTTGGTACCACAAATGGCATATCAAAAGTAAAGAGTATGCAGAATTCACACATTTATAAATTGTAACAGTTGTTTGATAATTTTTTTATGAATCCTAAAAATTGAAACAGACAGTCAAGTAGTAGAGGTGCATTCAATGGTTCTCTAACTTATATGTCTCCATATTAAAATTCGGAGGTATGATTTTTTGAACGAGGGTGGGAAATTTCAGAACTTAAAAAATTCAGAGCGTTTAAATCTAAATTGAATATGTAGCAGAACTCTCCAGTGGTTAAATACAATAATTTGTGACTTAAATGATGATTACATAGTTCAGCTGAATTTTGTATTGATGACAACACGACAATGTCTTTCGTCCCTATCTGATGAAGTCACAAATTAACGTTTAAAGATTATTTCATCTTGATATAAAATGCATTTTCTACACCATTGTTTTTATTTATTTTCAGATGGCCCAACGATTTCTATTTCAACACAGGAAGAATTTGACCAAGAGGACAAAATGCCTGAACTGGATATTATGTGAGTAAAATCCTAATCAGATTTATTTATGTACATACATAGTTATTTAGCGACATTCTACACTGCTGAACCAAATCTTGCATAGAATATTATTATTTAAAATATTAGGACTATGTTATAATTTGAAAAAAAAATGATCAACCATGCACCGCGACACTACCCTGACATACATAAATGTGTTTTCCTCTTGATTTCATGTTTTAAATTATATTTGTTAAATATGATCTAATTAATATAACATAAATCTACTGATGGAATTAAGTGGTTCATTTAGTGAACATGCCTCCGGCCTCAGCAAAATAATGTCATCAAAAATATTCCCACTTAAAATTTCAAATAGATCCGCTAATTTTAAATTATAACACTCTTTATAAGCAGATGAAATACTTTTAGATTCTAGTATTATCTACAAATCGATATAATAGGTACACGGCGCTATACAAATCATCATATTAGTATTATTATTACCAAGTAAAAGATTTTCAAGCAAAGTTTTTAAAGTAGCTTTTCAATGGTGTACTTCACTTTTTCATTGCATGTAAAAAAAAATTGCAAACCTTGACAAAAGTATTTTTTAATTGCTAAATATTGTTTTGTAGAATTACTTTTTACATTTTGGGAGCATCTATGTAAACTTTTTAATGCAAATGCAAAGCGTGGTGTTCTCTCTTTCTAGCACTTTAAATTATCTAAGTACCCATGTCCATTCATGTTCGACAGATTTGCTCGATCAAACGTGTTGTCCTGGAACTATGCTTGACATTGCTTCCACATGCTTGAGATGCTGCTCGGTCAGCTCGGATATCTATGGTCAATTGTGAGTGGTTTATTTATGGTCAAATCTCAAGTCTGCTGACATTGTATTCCATAAGCACCCTTCATGATATAAATTTAAAAAATTTTCAATAAAATCAGCACGGAGGAAAACTCCAAATAGCCACTTTTTTCTCCAATGATAAGGAACCAGTGCATCGGACTCCAGATGGGCGACTAATGTGTTAGATGAATTATGGACCTTGAATCTTTTTCGCATGGAACAAAAAAAGCATTGATTGAAACGGTGCACACGCTGAGACATGTTTGAATGAGCGTAAAACCATAGAATATGAACGGGCATGGGTACTTAGCAATATATCTCACCATAATACAAAATGTAAAAGCATGACTTTTATTCGGTCAAGCAGAGAGAAATATGTCCCAAAAAGACTCAAATTAGAAATTAAAACATTGGAGTCAATAGAAAAACACATTGGTGTTAGGATAATAGAATGCATTTTCGATTTATATGTTAGGCCGGTTACAGTGCTCGACCGACGGTCGGTGCGTACGGTCGGTCCTGACGATACGCATGCGCACGGTCGGTCCTGACGATACGCATACCACCGACCGACCGTCGGTGTGTACCGTCAGTTCACGCTTGACCAACAAGCTGACCGGACGTCGTACGCGAAATTAATTAATTAATAGCTGCTTATTATCTTCGTAGACGTATTAGGAACAGAAGACGTAGATATCACGTACACCCGATCGTCGCCCAGAGAGCATTTCTAGCTCGTCGGTCGACCGACGGTACGGATGCGCACGCGCTTGACCGACGATTCTCATACGCACTGCGTACGGTCGGTCCTGCACTGAACGATTTATGAATTTTCATACAAATGACAAGCGCGACCGACGTACGCACTGACCGTCAGTCGAGCACTGTAACCACCGGCCTTAGAATTATAAATTAATATTTTATTCAAGAATTTGGTGGTTACTGCAGAGGGTTGTTAATAAAAACGATAAAGTTTTAAACCAAAATGATGATTAGAAAAGTAGTGGACCGAACAAATGAATGTTGGACGAAAAATATCTGATTATAAATATTACAATTTGTTTAGTAACAAAAAAAATTAAGATACCATTATAACAGTGTTTTATGTGTTGTTTCCAGAGGACTGTAAACTGTTTGATGCTGATAAAATAACAGATGACCGCTTTATAAAAAGGTAAGAATATAATTTTTTTTTTTTTTGATTAATTGATTGGTTTTCTATGTTCATCTTGGCAAAACAGTTTGTAGATTTATAATCAAACAATATCAGAGATTGGATGTGAATTTAATGATGATATACAACAGGCTCCCTCATCCGATAGAACCCAAATAAAACATTTGTGACGATGATACCTGGTTACGTCTGATTTATTTTCTGCTTCCAATCAAATGTGCTATTTAAATTCTTTTAACTGTCTTCTAACTATTCGCAATTCTTCCACAGACATTGGAGATGTTCGGAATGTTTTAGAAGGTAACTTCACTGTAAGTAAAATCTTTATTTATTTTGCAGAAAAATTTCATGCAGCTCGTTAACTTTAATCAGATCATTTATTCTCTGCTGACTTTATGCTATTGAAAGTTTTGTTTTTACGCCACATT
Organism: Limnephilus marmoratus; assembly: GCA_917880885.1. NCBI lineage: Eukaryota > Metazoa > Arthropoda > Insecta > Trichoptera > Limnephilidae > Limnephilus > Limnephilus marmoratus. The sequence continues at coordinate 27,760,462 of OU862928.1, forward strand.
GAAAGCGACAAGTAGATCTATTCGTTGTCTCACTTTGTTTCTAACTGCGCCCTAAAACAGTGGTTCTTAACCTGGGTTCAATCGAACCTACAGGGTTTCGATGGAGGGCAAGACACACCCTGAAAAAAATTACAAAGAATATTGTCACTGTCCCATCCCGCCCCATCCTATCTCGTTGCGTCCTCCCTGTTGTGGTGATTACGACCCCCATCGTATCCCAGTTGTAATCCGCTGCCCCTGATGTCACGCCCGCTTTCCAATTAAGACAGGTTCGGTAAATGCGCATATGATACTGGTGGGGTTCAGTACCTCTAAAAAGGTTAAAAACCACTGTCCTAAAAGCATGACTTTCATTGCGTAGCCCTTGATTATCCATATAATTTGTAGCTCAACGACAGTCGGCACGCTTCCATAGCACATCTCCTTAACAAAGTTAACTTTACATTTGGTGGCATTGCTGGTGTAGATTTTGTGAATACAAAATAAGCAGTTTGTTCCTCCTTTGGCTGGCCTTTAAAGTTAACCGTGTCAAGCTGGTATCTACAATAAGTGTCCTTAGTAATTTGTCACAAAAATTGTTATGAAAAATTGACCAATTATCTAGTAGTTTGTATTTTGTGCAGGTCCCACATGGTGCAGTGGTTACAAGAAGAACTCATGAAAACAATATTTTTAATGTAAAAAAAGATCAAATAAAGATTATACATACCATACTTTGTTTTATTTTTGTACGTAACGAACAAGCATTATTTTACTTACAATGTTGGGATAAATCTTAAACCTGCTTCCACCACAGGTCTGTAAGGAATCAACATATACCGCCGAGAGTGCTGTAAGAAAGTATGGTTGATATGGGCAAGATAAGTCTGTAAAATAAGGTCTCCAAGGTGCTGCGGTCGCAAGGAACAATTTTACACAAGATCCGGCAACACTGACGTAGCCTGGTTAAATTACGCTAAATTCCCACCATGCTGCACCCTCTGCCACACTTAGTCTTGGCGTGGCAGCTGTTCGTGATAGAGCTTCCGCTTGCCGCGCCCGCCAGGTGTGAATTACGCTCTATAATTAGTTTTTCTGTGCAAAGAACAAAACCCCATGAGAAATTTATTCTCAGCTAGAGTATGGAAAACAGTGGGAGTGCGAATGGTTTATTTATGGGTCTATTTCTCTTAGGTCTTTGGCTAATTTACTTATTTTTCAATATTTTAAAATAATCTATTACCAGGAGCACAAAAGGCGGAGATGTAACTACTTATTATATTCATGAATTTATAATATTTTAAAAGAATAAAATCTACCAGGAGCATAGAAGGCATGAAGTTAAATTTATTTTGAGTATTCCACCAATTTTAAAAGAATACTTGCATTCATGAATAAATAATTTATAATATACCAGGAGCACAGAAAGCATGAAGTTAAATGCTTATTTTGAGTATTCACCAATTTTCTAATATTTTATAAGAATACTCTACCAGGAGCACAAAAAGCATGAAGTTATAAATGCTTATTTTATGAATTAAAAAAATATAATGAACCAGGAGCACAGAAACCACGAAGCATTGCGTAATACAGGGTGCCGGGGATAAAGTGCATTACCTTCGGGAGGTGATTCTACATGATGGTAGGAGTAAAAAAGATTAACAACTTTTTCCGAAATTCTAACTTTTTTTTCCTATACAAAAAGACGTACCTACTAAAAATTCTTAGTGTGAGGTACGATCTTACTTGTTGAGAGCCTGCCGGGCGCCTGACTCGATTGTAATTGGCCCGTATCGTAACAGCGAAAAATAATAAATCTGGCCGTGCACGCCGGACTAATTTTACCTTTTTACCTCAAAACTACCCCTAAAAGTTGGAATTTCGAAAAAAGTTATTTATCTTTTTTACTTGTACAATCATGTAGAACAACGATACTCAACCTTTTTTTTCTTCGGGCCACATACATGTATTTGTAAAGTTACGCGGGCCGCAACACTATACTGGTATGACTAAAAAAAATCATCAACCCCCCCCCCAACAAAAGAAATATTCTTCCCATTTGTCTTGAAGCACTCTCTTTTCGTCGAACATTTTTCGATTACATTTTGAAGACACTCCCGCCAATAATAATAATTGTATAATTTGTAGAGCGCCGTTTTTGTGAAAAATCACCTCATTATGCGTATTTAAATTATAACAAAACAGTACTTTATATGACAGCAAGAAATGCTGTTAAAATTAGTAGGTACCTGACTAACCAGTTTTTATGTAATTGATGCGGTTGTTACTTATAGAATATAAGTGACACTTTTATTTATAAATTATTTGCGCGCGTACTTGTGTGTCAAATATTTGTTTTTCGGGAATAAATCTAGTGTGTGTAAATAGCAACATTCTTACACATCTGCCATGATGATGGACACCGTAACGCTGTCCGAAACGTTGGCTAAAGTGGGAGGTAGCGCAACACAGCATAACACCCCAAAAACAAATAACAAAAAAACCTTTTGGCCGTGAAAATCTAAACAACGTATCATATCTTACTCTTGTACCAGATCATGTGGACCATAATGACAATCCTTTTCGGGTGTCACTATCTCTGTGTCAAAGTCGAAACGAATCTCAAGATATACGAAATTTAGAATGATAGTTTTTTTTTTAAATCAAGTTCCTGATGGTAGTGTTTAGGGCCGCACACAAAAGCTTGGCGGGCCGCACCGCACGTTGACTATGGTTGATGTAGAACAATGGTACTCAACCTTTTTTCTCTTCGGGCCACATACACGTATTTGTAAAGTTACGCGGGCCGCAACACTCTACTGGTATGATGAAAAAAAATCATCAACCCCCCCCCCCCAACAAAAGAAATATTCTTCTTTCCATTTGTCTTGAAGCACTCTCTTTTCGTCGAACATTTTTCGATTGCATTTCGAAGACACTCCCGCCATTATGCGTATTAAAATTACAAGTTCCTGATATGATAATAAAGTGTTTAGGGACGCACACAAAAGCTTGGCGGGCCGCAGGTTGATGTAGAATCACCTCCCGAAGTTAATGCACTTTACCCCCGGACACCCTGTATAAATGCAGTCCACGTCCTTAAAAAATCCCATTTAATTCCCACGTGGAGAGTAGGAAAGGGGGTGAGGCAACTGTTGACATCGCACAAATCCTTCAGACAGCTCAACGAACGTCGAAACTGAAAATATTAACTGACATTAGTTAATATTTTGACTCACATAAAAATAACATGCCGTGGAAAGTTGTTACTCTCCAAAAGTTTTTTTTACCTCCCCTGCACAATTAATTTTTGACAGTACTGTTTATTTGTTGACTATATTGTGTGTGATCTCACTGACATGAAGAGATATTTTATGCATTTTAAAATTGCATTAAATATTGTCCACCCATTGCAAAATCAGTTGGAATCAATCCAGGAGCTTATGTCCTTGTATTCATCCACATGCTTCTTATCGCCTGCCGTAATTAAATTTTTGACCAAAAATTGCATGTGAATTTTAAAATTGAATGTATATGAGATTGCAATATATAAATAAAAACAATTAAAATTTTACGCATTTTTATTTTATTTTTATCCTTATCACATAATGTACACCCCGAATACACATTAGATCATCTTTCTGACGAGACGGTTGATCTTGTCTTCCCTGTTGCCAAAGTCTCCGCCTTCCACGTAGTGGGTGGTCTTCTTTCTCCATCCGCCGGTGGGGGTGTTTAGCTTGAAGGGCCACAGGAAGTTTGTGGCGTACTTGAAGCGGCTGCCCACTGTGAACACCTCGTGGACGAGGTCCTCCACGCAGATGATGTTGGAGCGCTTCAGCTGCTTCTCCACGATGGTGTTGGAGGTGATGGGGATGCGCTGGTTGTTCACCTTGGCGAAACCGCGCTTGTAGATGATCTGAAACAAACGTACGCATTATTAATACAGCCTTCTAAAACAGTCTTATAATGGAATATCATTTTAGTGGTCACATCAGATAGGGACGAAAGACATTGTCGAGTTGTCATCAATACAAAATTCAGCTGAACTATGTAATCATCACTGTAACCATTATAAATTTAAATAAATATTGTAACAAAAAAAGTGCAATTCACACGCGGTAGAAGTGAAACCTTCAGAAAAGTAAAGTAGACAAGAGTGGGGAGAATACGAAGCACCGCACAAAGAGGAGACCGATTTTACTATCTCATTCTCTCACAGGCTAAACCCTATAAATGTATGTGTTTGTCTCTTTTTAGTGTTGCTATTTTTCATTTCATAGTTTGAAATCACAACGGTGCTAAAGAAGTTTTCACTTCAACAAGTGTTTACAATAAAAAAAGAAGTGTTTTGATACAAATACCAAAAAATCAGCAATACAAACAACTGCTTGTTTTATAATCTATTTATTTACCTGTGAGATTTTCAAGATTTTTAAAGATTTTCAGCACTTGGGATTTGGAGGTTAGGTTAGGTTGTTATTCCTTAGCAGTTGAGATGGTGGATAACCCATCGGAAAAGGTATTGAAAAGTCCAATACTCACAGCAGGCAATGATTTTTTCAACTCCCTTTTCGACAAACAGCCATGTTTATTGAAAAGGTTTCTATTGAGTATAAATAATCTCAGTGTTTACATTAGATTTTGTGTTTTAATATAATATTCATTTATTTACAATTTTAACCACTCTCAAACGACATCAAAAAACAGAAAAAAATTTGCACCGGGATTTGAACCAAGAATCTTTGCCTTGTCGGGGCATTGCTCTGACCATTGAACTAATTCGATCAAATCAACTAGTCACTTTTAAATGTATCATACTTCGACACACAAACTACCAACATTATCTTATAGCTTTATACACACAGCTATAAAATATAAAAGATCATCGCACGCCAAATAACGCTCTCCATACAATCCCTTCAGACCATTCACACAAGCAGTTTATTGGCAGATCAACCACAGACTAATTAAATACACATATTATGCAGTAACCGCTCCTGAGGCGATATATGAAAAGTTATGTGCCCACTTCTCCACCGAAAACAGTAGAGGGGGTCATTTTAATTACGGAGCTGCCTAAACCGGCGGATGACAAATGTCAAGTTGATAGATTCAGTACAAAGAAATGTGAATTCCGTGGCCGCTCACTAATTCATCTGACCCCCTCTCCCACCATAGGAAGAAATATTTGATAGCGTTGTGTGGCGGTACAAAACATAAGCACTCGCGGTTCAACAGATATCTGCTTTTATGGCTGTGTGTGTACACAGCTTTAAGTTCATTTTTTGGCTGCCATTTTGGTAGTAATTAGATAGTGTCTTGGATAAATATTGAACCATTTTTATTTTAATCCTTGGAGTGGAATCAAAGAAATTCAGACCCACATTACGAGTGACTGCTGCAGCCTATACAAATTTCACTTACGTTGCTGATTTTAACGTAAAATTGCTGGAAAAAAGTGAACAATTCGTATGGACTGCTAAAGCAGTCATTCGTAATGCGAAACTGAATTTTTTTGGCTGCTATTGCAGTCAGCCGCACTCGAAGGATTAATATGCGACATCTATTAACTTTTTACAACTCTACGATAAATATTCAATACAATTTTTTGTCTTCAATGATAAAACATGTTAAATATAAGTGTAAAAGAAAAGGTTGACTTGCCTCCCTGACAGTCTTGAGGTTGGGGTATCCCCAGGTGATGTAGGGCTCGCAGATGCGCAGCATGTTGAGGGTAGCCTTGTTGAGGCGCACAAACACACCATTGTTGATCTGACGCAGCCTGAAGAGCTGGAGCACCTTGCGGACCTGCACCAAGCACACAACAAACACAAGGATCAGTAAAAGGTTATAATAATATGTGGCGTTTGGTTAGAAATGGATTTTAAATCAGATAGGAGCGAAAGACAAATGCTGTAGGCAACACGGTGCTTCAGATGAACTATGTTATCATCATGATTGGTTTTTTGTTTAATAATAATATTTCACTTAATTTATAATAGATAATCTTGCAAAGTAATAGATAAGGCATTAATTGTATCAGTTTATTCAAGTAATTTTAATGCTTTAACTCATTCTGTCCGAGCCGAGGCTCCTGAAAGCATTTTTTAATTTTTACCTAAAAAGTAGTATGCATTGATATCTTAGGTATTTTTTTGATCAAGGTAAAATTAATCAATAAACCAGGACAAGTTAGCACCAAAATTAATTCAGTTGCTGTAATCAGTTTCAGTCAAAATAATTTCGAATGGGATGGGTTAATGACTACTGCACTCAGAAGGACACAAGAATAATAAATTAAAAGCAGTAATTAATTTAAAAAAAAACATGTCTAATATAATAGTTATAATAGTTCATTTTTGTGTAAAATCATCCTAATATCCAGCCCCAAATTGATACATCTTGGAATCACTTCCAAATACTCTAAAAATCACTTCCAGCAAACAAAATGTATCATTTGCAGCCATGTGTATCAACATTTTCATTAAAGTCTTCACCACTTATCCAAGAATCTAAAGAGTCACAAGGTGTACATGACTACAACAGAACTGATTCGTATTCGCGGTGTGTTTTTGACGTTGTGTTAATTATTTATCTTTAAAAATAAAACAACTGCAGTACTTTTTTTTTTACTAATATGTCATTCCAAAAACCGGCTAAGTGTCCAATTGGTGAAAGCGGCGAATTATAAAGTTAAGGTGCCATGTTTGTACTTGTGAGTAGATCGCATTTTGTAATTGAGCAACTGAGGGTGTTAGATTAAGGTCAACTCATCGGGTGGGTGTACAAAGCTTGGTGGAGTCTAAGCCTGCCTAATTTGACATAATCCCTGCAAGTTACAGAGCTTGATTTTGTGCTGAAACTAGTAAAAATAATGGCAAATTATAATAGTTCTCAGATAACCAAGCGGCAGAATACTGAAAGAGTACTGTAAGTAGAGATTGACAAGACATTGAAGAAGTGGAGAGTAACAAGATATTGGCTGGTAAGATGATACAAGAATGAATTTGTGGAAATTGATAAAACACGAAGCAATGCTTTTTTAACAGTAACAACTAGTTGGAATGAATTCATGGCAGTACAATGTATTTGTTGGAGGTTACCCCATTGGAAGCGCCCCAGAGGCAGGCTAGACATGGAAGAGGTCTGAGTGAATGAATGTGTGTTACCTTGGGGGCGAGCTGGTTGATACCCCTGATCCTGAGCACGAGGGCGAGACGCGCCTCCGAGGGGATGTAGAAGTTGCCCTTGCGCCTGGCCTGACGCTGCAGCCTGATCTCCTCACGCTCCTTCAGGTTGTACTCCTTCACGTACTTCTCGGCGCGCTTGAAGATGTCCTTGCGCTTCTTGGCGGCGCTGGTGCGGCGCTTGATTGTGAGCTGGAATTATCATTTACTTTCATTGAAAGGGTGTCCGGACACAAAACAAATATGTCACATACTATAGTGCGTACTAATTGAAATAGTAGGTAAAAGCATAACGCTGATAGGTCTATTGTAATCTCTCTCTCTTTCATAATGACGCCCCTCACGGAAAGATACTATCACGTTAAACAGAGCTCTCAGCAGCAAGACAAACCATGTCATTGTATCAGTTTAAAATTTACACTGCACATTAAAATAAATTGTACATTATAAATCGCTTAGTTGAGTTATTAGTCAGGATAAATATTTCCCTATCGAGTCCACGCTCAAAACACACTTTAAAAAATTAAAACAAATTGTACTAGGTAGATTACAGTCAGTAATAAGTAATTCAGTAACCGGAATCGAAAAATATTGCATTTGGTTGTTTTGTTATCTTTAAAAACGCGAAATGTCATTTCTCAAGGAACGCCATGTTGTTAATTACGACGGCAAACGTTTCACGTGATTTTTCGTGTTTATGATACCGAACAAAATAATGATTAATACTCATTATTTATCATTTCCGAAGATTGCTATTCATACTTATTATTGTCTAACTGGCAGAAAGTGATTTTTTCTTTTAAAAATGCGTATTTCATCGTCGTAATTAACATGGCGGTCCTTGAAAAATGACATTTCACGTTTTTTAAATTAAAAAAAAAACATTAAAACGCAATATCTTTCGACTCGATAGGGAAATATTTACCTTAGTCAGTTTTCAGGGACTAGACACCTACAATATTTCAACTCTTTTGTAATAAGTTGTGCTTATTTAAAAGGCGTAAAATTATATTACAAAACTGTGCATTTATTCTATAATTACGAAAACCATAGAGGCATAGTCTTTCACGCAATATACTAATCTAAATAAGTGTTTGAAAAAAAAAATATTAATTTTATACAAAACCGGGACCAGCTCATTTTACACTAAAAAAAATAAATTTTTACGCCAGTAGATAGGTAATAATTAGATGTAATTAATTCCGTGAGCGGAAATTGAAAAAAATGTACACTATCGTTAATTTCTTAAATTTAAAAATAGGAAAATGTCATTTTTCAAAGTGCAAAAGCGGCAATACGCACTTTTTCACGAAAAAACACTTTGCAGAAGTTGAATAATTGTTAGAATTACGTATTTCGGAAACTTTTTGCATTGGGGGAGGCGGAAAATGATGCATTTTAAATTTCAATTGCGTAAAATCAAAATTCACTTCGCGTCTTCGAAACTGACATGGCGCGGCCGATCTGTCACACAAGCCCGCTAGACAAACCCTGCGTAGCCAGACAAACTATTTAAAAACGTAGGCTGTTTTTTGAAGTTAAGATAATATTCACAAGCCCGCTATACAAACCCTGCGTAGCCAGACAAACCATTTAAAAACATAGGCTGTTTTTTAAAGTAAAGATAACAACATGGAGGTCATTGAAAAATTACATTTTCGTATTTTTAAATTTAAGAAATTGACGATAATATACATTATTTTCAATTTCCGCTCACGGAATTAATTACATCTAATTATTACCTATCTACTGGGGTATATATTTATTTATTTTTGTCCAAAATGAGCTGGTCCCGGCTTTGTATAAATTTACCAAAAATATATTTAGATGAAAAATGTCACAAAAAAAACACATGTGGTATTAAATGTTTCAATCTAAATACAACATAATGGTTTTATCATCTAGTTTTTATTAATACAACCTGCAATACAGGTTTCAAACAAATAAAAATAAAATTCTTGAACATAATGGTAATGTCGAAGACATATTTACAGATTAACGTAAACACAATGTGTCTAATTGTGCAATCTGTGCTGTCAAACTTTGACAGTGTCGTCACATGTTGCACATCTTAAACATTTATTAAAATTATTGGCTTTATTTAAGCCTGCGTTGCATGCCAATTGATTACTGTGTTTAAATCAGATAGGGACGAAAGACATTGTCAAGTTGTCATCAATACAAAATTCAGCTGAACTATGTAATCATCATTTCAAAATCACAGAATCAACACCAAATCCTCCCAACTTGTTCAAAATAAACATATTATATACATCTTGCTATATTTTATTTACCTGGACAAGCTTGGCGCGGTTTGTCTCTCTCCTTTTGCGGTGCTTTAGAACGGATTCTGGCACCGCCGGGAGCTTCTTGCCATCCTTAACTTCGTTCTTCTTGGCTTCAGCCTTGGCTGGAGCCTTGACTGTGGTGGCAACCATTATAACGTGCTGCAATAAATGAAGACAATGCGGTTAGACATGGCCGACTCCTTTGACAGTTGTAGGTTAGGAGGCATGTTTACCTCAGATGCAACAAAACACTATGTAAAACACGACACTAATTATAAACCCATATCCATTTGTGCAATTAACAGTCAAATAAATGCACAAGAAACAAACTTGTGGCCTTACTATGCAAAATTATGACAACTGAGTTCTACGGGAACACGAGTGCAAGGATGTTAAAAATATAAGTAATTACGCCTCAATTCGAATGAAATTTTACACAATAATATTCTATGGAGCATAAGGATGAATCAGGTCCACTTTATTTGGCGAAAAAGTCCGAAGATTGCACTAAAAATACAAATATTTTACTCACCAGCGGGTAAAATCCTCGCGACACGTGTGTTAACAACTAAAAAGAACGAAAGAGCAGATTGTCGGCATTTCCGGCGCTTTTGACTGTTCAGAAATGCAAATATCTATAATTATCTATAGTTCCTACCCCGACACTGAAAAATAAATATTAGAGTTTTTAGATTTCATAAATTATTTTATTAATGTTTTACTTAATCATTTGCAACTTTCTTACAATAATTTAATTAAAAAACAGAGTATTAAAACTTAAAATTGTAATGGCACATCCACAGTAAACAAATAAAACATTCATTTTTTGCGTATTTTTACATTTTTATACAAAAATATTGTTGAATTTAACTTTAAAAATTGATAAATAAGTTTAAAAATAACAGTATATTAGAGTTTTTTCACACAATACATTGTATTGACATTAGATGTGCACAGTGTGTGGATTAAGCATTACAATATAATAAAAACACTTGGAAATGGTATTTGTCGGAAGTGGAACATTTATGAACATTGTGCGGAAAATTCGAATTAATTCTACTATTTTGCGCAAATTAGGTATATTTTAAAAATTTGATATAACCATAAATATACCAAACCACCCACGATATAACTGTTTACTTTCTTCATTTGAACAGCGCCCTTGAGGTGATTTTTCACAAAAACGACGCTATAAAATCATCCAAATATTATTATTATTATGTCATGTCCTTTACTGATGCATGAAACTATACGCATTTTAATTTGGAGACAAGAATTTTTCTAAAATCCTTAAGCTGGATCCAGAAATGTCTCATACTAGTAAGCTTTACGCTGTGGTACATTCTAAAGCAACTATATTAGTTTAATAATTTACAGTAGTAGTTTTCAGCTGTATCCGAAGCCAGTAGAACTATGGCATCCCATCTGGAGAATGCTGTGATTAGGAAAGGAGATGGGAAGAGGAAAGTAGTTACCTATCTTTCCAAATCTACAACACAAAGTTTCGATACTAAGACAATGACGTTATATAAATAAATAGACTCGCCATAGTCTCATATACTCACAACATAATGTGGAAAGTAAAGCCTCGATGACACACGGCGAGTTTACAAGCTACTATCCAAAGAACGTTACATACTTTAGACTCGGGGTAGAAATCTCAAAATGGGAAGCCAACAACAAGACAATTGTAGAGTACTCGATTTCTAGTACTTTAGTACTAAACTGCCACGCGTCGGTAAGGTCGTTTCCTACTAGTAAGTAAATTGCATTAAAAAGCGCAAAAATTCCCTCCTGTGTGATGAGAAAATGTTTCCATTACACGGTAAACAGTCGTAAAAGCGAAGGAATAACATTTCATTTGTAAATTACTTATTATTATCGATTATAAAAATAATACAATTGCTTTCCGCCCAAAGATTTTATGCGTCATTAGAGAACTCAAGGCCTACTAAAGTACAGGTCTGGATGCACAACAGCCAAATTACTAAGTCGATGCAGTCACTAGGTAAAATTTACTTTTTATAATAATAATCTAATAATTCTTTAGTTACTTGCTTGCGGTAAAACAACATACAAATCAGCAGAAACAAGAAATACAATAACAATCAACGCCATTTGCAAACTATCGTTGTTCATTATAGCTTGAAAATTTGACATCTCAAAATTCGACTGGTGCCCAGGCCTCCTACTTTAGTCGGCCTTGAGACAAGAATTCGACGGAACTTTTGAATACGAAAATGCCACCCGCATTCTATCTTTTGTTTCGTCCATATGCACATATTCTTTTAAGCGTCTATCTTTATCATACATGAATAACTTTTGAATGAAATTATTGAAAATCGCTGAAAACAGAAGAGTGTTGATTAATTGCCACATTATATCTTGAGTTTGTGAGACTATGGCAAGTCTATTTATTTTATATAACGTCATTGCTACTATCTGGGAAATTCACTATCTGTTAGTAAACTCGCCCAGTGTCATCGTGTTACTTGCTAACTAGCAGATTGTTGACAATCTATGAAAAAAAGTTGAGAGGTCGTCAACTTTACTCACCTACACGCTTGCTCGTGATTGGTTTAATTATGTTTCCAACATGGCTTCCGATAAACAGCTGATTTCGACTGTCATGACTGTTTATGAAGAAATATCTAAAATTTAGCCCCAATAATCCAAGTCAGTTAGTTCCCAACTAATCATGTACTAAAAATACATTCTTGTAGAGATCTCTCTAGCTGTCTCAGCAACCTACTGGAACAAGTAGATTCTATTAGATACCTGGATGTATTAATTGACGATAAACTTTGGTGTGTATGTGAATTTATCTAACCTCAGGCGCGGGGGGAGCGCGCCCCCCCTTGCCCCCTGAATACAAGAAAATCTTTCTTTAATCATTCACAATACACGTCTAAACCTCTAAGCACTAAGCATTCCTTTCTTAATCTTACTTATTACGCTTGCATCAGCCTTGCATGTTTTTCTCACACTATCATACATGACTTTACCACAAATACGCCGCGGGGATCTCAATTCTATAGCATTTAGTCCTTCCTCTGCCAGTTTCATGCTCCACTGCCACACATCAGGATTGGTGCCAGCACTCCATTGTGGACTGATAGCTTCGCTTCTTTCGACAGTTTTTTGTGAGCGCCAACGGCATTCAGTCCTCCATAAATGCGGAGTTACCTGCATTTACCCTTCTTTCAATATCTCCATCAGCCTTCCCATCTCTCGTAAACATACTTCCCGAATACACAAACTCATCCACTGTCATTTTTGGGTAACTATTACAAATTGTCTTTGGAGATGCTATGTGAAGGGAAAGGAAATAGTGGAAGGAAAAAGGTATGATAGGTGGTTAGGACTCTCTGGGTTAGTGTGTCCAGGAGAGATGGACGGATGAACCTTTCCCTCCCACTGCAATGCGAGTCAATGGGTCGAGAGATTCCTGCTGCAGAGGTTAAATGGTCTCCCTCAACCAGTCCTTTCGCAACGCATCCGCTGCTACCTTGAAAAACCACATCCCATGAACACAGATATCCCTGCTAAGTCACAAAACTTAGCGATCCACTTGGGATGACTTATAGCAGGTGTTGTTTACCCACACTCGCCTCCTGAATTGAAACTTTTGCTTCATTCACATTCATACGTCGTTTCGTGTAAAGGTACCCTTAACATGGCCCATAATATATAGTATATTTGCGGCATGTTCCAGAGTGGAAGATACTATTAGTATCGCCCTGGTGTAAGACCACCATTCAGAATTGAAACGTTGCTTGAAAATGGCTTTAGCCGTGTTTAGTGACCAGATCTGAATAGCCAGGTACTTCCCAACCTTCCTCTTCCCACCTCCTTCCCCTCCCCACTACCTTCAGCCTCACAACATACCCCAATTGGGGATGCCATAGTCTCACTGGCTCCAGACGGGTGCAGTTGAGATTCTTGTGTGGTAATCACTGTAAAAAAAAAAAAAAAAAAAAATGGCCCGACTCAAGTATTTTTTTTTTTTTATTTAATGCCGGCAACCCGGGCGTTTATTGTAATAATAATCATATACACACAAGTTAGTAGCCCGCCTCACTAGACTAAGTCTGTTCTGAGGCGGGTACATATATATATATATACATAAACTTAGACACATATACATTTACATATATGTACATACATAAACACAATTATGTTCATACACACATGTTGATTGACACATGTTATGTTGATTCCATCGATCGTGAAATGCAGTCCTACTGCTCCTGTGGCCAGCCAAGTTTTAAATGTGCGGTCCGCCAATCTTTTATTTATTTATTCAAGTGAAAACTTCTTTAGCACCGTTGTGATTTGACAAACACATACATCTATATGTTTAGCCTGCGAGAGAATGAGATAGTATAGTCGGTCTCCTCTTTGTGCGGTGCTTCGTATTCTCTCCACTGTTGTCTACTTTTAGTTTTCTTATATCTTTAGCGCCCCCCCGTTGAGTTTTTTCTGTATCCGCCACTGTCTAACCTTGATAATAATAATAATTGGATAATTTGTAGAGCGCCTTTTTGTGAAAAATCACCTCAAGGGCGCTGTTATTATATTATGCATGTCTTTTCCTATTATAATTTTTCCAATTTTCAGCATGTTTTTATATTTAATCCATATGTTTACACTAGACTTCATTATAAAATAACTATATTTCTTTGGATACCTTGAAACAGGCAGCTGCATGGGCGTAGGCATGGTAGGGCGTCTGCCCCACCCTGGTTGGCTGATGCATGACCTCTGGGATTGTCGACCGAGTCGCGTTTTCAAATTTACAGCACTTCAAACGATGGTTTTTCCTTCTTCCGTTCATATTCTTTGTGTTCACACGGCCCAAAGCACTAATATGTTGTAGAAGCCTACTTTTTTCAGTATCTACACTGGATTTTATTTTTTGCCCCACCCTAAATCAAAGCCTGACTACGCCTATGGGCAGCTGCCTATATTATGGTGATTTAACGTATCCATTCTCTGTAAATGTCTAACAAAAGCATGTATTTTATAAATAAATTAAATTAAATAATAAAAACAAGTAACATAAAAAAATATATATTTTATAAATATAAATAATTATATTTTCTTCTTAAAATTAGGACTAATATTTACAAAATTAGTATATATCTGGTCTCGGCATTGCCCGGGCTTTACAGAGGTTTTCAAAATTAGATGTAGACAGTAACCTTTTCTCGTTTTGAAGGTCAAGGGTGCAAAATTTCATCAATCTAGGAATAAATATTAAATCCATGCCGCTCGCCTGATGTCAGCGCAAACAAAATTTTCCGCTTGCTATAATGGTAGTAGAAGATTTTCAAATATTGTTGCATTTTCATATCGCTTGATTTTTGCAGATAATTATTTGAGATAATTATTTGAGACATGTCTCCATGCCGTATGTCCCTTTATTTCTATTATCTGTTATTCAAAACATAGTATAAGTCCTGGCTATTCACAGAGTGGAACCAGTTCTCCGTTAGATGTTGAAGCGCCCATACGCCAGAGTCTTGCTTGCCTCAAGTAGAATTTGGAGTGGGGGCACAGCGGAGTACCACAGCACCAGGAATACGGCACCTGCAAATTGGTACAAGGGATAGATTAAAAAACTTCCTTTTTAAAAATACTGACCAATACTGTTGCATATCGCTGACAATTCCATTGTAAGCTCATTCTCTTTTCACAAACAAAGCTTATAAGAAAGTTAGGATTACAAGTGTTGAGTATTGTGTCGTCCTATTTGCAATATCTTCATTTTCTACCTGTCATTTTATATTTTAATTCATATTGGTTCAATTCCGTCCATGGACTCTTTTACTTTCTGCGCGGCGGCCTGAAGTGGCATGAGACTCGGTCGCTCTGAAGTGTGCGTGTGGGAGGTACCATTGTTATACACACATATTATTATTTTCTTTGACCCATTGGCCACAGAATTAATGAGCTAAAAAGTTGGCCTTCACCACTGAATTAATTTTGTACCAAAAATTGAAAACCTACATTGGTGTACTAAATCTATTGTTACTTTTGAACCGTATATTCAAATGAAATAATTTCTTTAAATTTGTTTACATATTGGATTAAGGTAAAGAAAAACATAAAAATATATTTTTTTTTAAATATTAAAATATGTGTAAATAAGGTTACAAATATAACCTTCCCTTTTTTCGTCAGTTTTTTTCCACATTTTTTTCAAAAAGTTACAAAAAAACATAGGATTCTTAAATCGAACAATAATAATTTTTGATTTTTATATACATGTATACTAATAACTATTAAAATAATTGTCTATGATAGTCCTCAAAGCAATCAGGGACGTTCAGGGTCACTACCAAAAGCCTAGAACCACTCGCAATTTCGAAGAAATTAAATGGCGGCTGGCTGCATACAAAGCTTGGAACACAAATATCAGGGAAAAAACATAAGAAACATATTATTGCCAATTGTATGAAATTAATGATTAATTATCTACAGAGTGTACGGCATTTAAAATTTTATTGAAAAATGTCAGTATTGTGCTCGTTTTCCGTTTTTTGACATACCTACTCTAGCCCGTCAGCGTGCCGGGGTTTGTGGTTAAGTACCTGAGTCGCACACCCGGCAGGCTGTCGGGGTTTGTGGCCAATGGGTTAAGACAAAAATTGATTTTCAATTCATTTCAATATTCACAAAAATTTATACAAAGAAAGAATAATCGATTTTTGAAAAATCAGTATAATAAATTAATTTCCAAAAATATTGCATCACGCTTTTCAGATAGCGGGCCACTCGCAACATCAGATTGATGGACTCGAGTATCAGTTATCATGGAGCCAGAATCGGATATCGTTAATCTGGGAAGTCTTAATTTTTTTTAGAATTCACTAACCACCCGTCCCATGAAAATTTAAAAAAACTGCGAAGGACATAAATTAATTTTTACTTACTCACAAGGTTCTGTTCTTTATGTTTATTTATGATCTTATTGTGAAATCCCTTTGGATGTCATCATATCATATTGGTAAAATGCCGACGACATCTCGGTAAAATCCCTCTGAAAGCTCTCTGAGAATATCTCTTGTAGGGTCCTCTTTTAAGTTTATAACATTTCCAATATTCTCACGAAGATTCTGAAAACAAACAATATTATAAAGTTCAATAATTGAATTTAAAACAACACTCGATACATCTGTTCTGATCAAAGAAACTTAGAGATATGGCATGTAGGCGAGTCGACTGTGCCGAGCTATGCCAAACTGCACGACAGATTATCAAAACATCAATGCATTTGGCGGGGCACCGCTGTGTGTAGATGCGATGAACTTGAAGGTGGTAATAATAATGGTTCATAAACCATCTCCTTTGGATCTACTATCAATAGTTCCGATAATGGGACTGAAAGACGAACTATCTGAACTGAGGAATCTTTGGATTGATTCTCCAATCTTTAGGGGTGCTGTGTGGAGTGTTTTTTTTTTTTTAAAAGGAAGTAGTAAATCTGAAGAGACTAGGTCTATAGGGAGGAAATACAGACGCTGGAAAATCATTCCACAGCCGTATTGTAAAGCATATGAACGAGGCGTAAAAACCACCCATTCTCATGTGGCAAATGTCAACTGTCTACAAATGTTGAGTAAGCATTTGGCGTTGTCAAAGAGATCAATGACATCAGCTCCTAGAAACATTTTCCATTGAAATCTGGAAGAAAAAGGAATGCATTCCCACCTGTGCTCTAAAGATTGCAATCCATTTGTTAAGGTAGGGGATTCTATCAGACGGATCGCCCGTTTCAGCAGAAAGTCGAGTTTTCACGAGTCAAATAAGTTTGTGAAACTTTGGCTATTATGAATACTATCTGTAAAATGGTGAAAAAATTATAAAGATTAATAAAAACAATGTAATTATAAAAAAAATACCTGTAAAATCATGTAATCGAAGTGCGGCACCGCCTTGATAATTTTGGTTGGAGCGCTGTCATTATTAATATTTCTGAAAATGTCCAGCAGGCATTTATATACATCCCAGCAAACATTAACATTGGTACAGGAAATTTTTAGCCTGTCAAAATTTCCCTCCATTTTCTCGTTGCAAATTTCCACAAAATCATTTACCACGGAAATTAGTAACGGTTTCTCTCGGTCGATAAAGTCACTACAGCAGATTTCTTCTTTTAATTTTACGGCGTCGGAACCAATTATTTTTTTCAGGAAATTATCCGCAAATGTTTCTGCGTATTTATTAAGAGTTTGAGGAAGTTTAATATAGTAAGAAATTGGATCTTTGTTCATTTTAATTCTTGCTTCAACATCAAACAGTAAACCGCAATTTTTTCTAGCTAAATCTGTTATTCTATCAAACAATTTTCCTTTGTTTGTTGTGATTGAAAGCATTCTTTTACGTGGATTTGAAGCAGGCACTTTTAAATAGTACAATGAATCAATAATAGTAGGTTTTGATGGCATTATGCACCAAAAAACGTGCTGTTTATTATACACGCCAGGTGTTAGCGCAACTAATTTAGTTTCAAGTGAAATGCACAAATATTTTTGCCTTTGTGAAACGGGCAGCGCTATTTTTAAATTTGGACTTTTGTTTATTTGTAAACTGGCATTATAAGAATCATAGACATGGTTTAATTTAATTTGAATATCCAAATGCCAGAGTTTATTATTAAATTTGTTCATGTTTTCAATTTTTTCTTTCAAACATTTTGAAATCTCAATTTCAACAACATATATTTGGGCATCTTCATCGCAATATCGTTGTGTATTTTCTATAAGGACAATATCATTTTCATATTCCAAATTTGGAATGTCATAGATTTTTACCGTTGGAATAAAGTGCTCCAAAATAGAATCCTTTTTCCTATTCAAAAATAAAGCGACAATATAATTTTCTTCTTCCATTATTGCACTTAAAATGTTTTCATTTTTATTTGTCTCTTCATGAATTGCGCTGATTATTTTCTTTGTATCTGTGAGATTCTTTGGAACTTCAAGTATGTCATTAAATTCATTTGACACCATGCACTCATCTAATGGAATGTCCACAATGTAAATGATATTGTACATAGAAATGCAATACGCTTTTTGAGTTTCTTTAATGTAGAAAAAATCATAAGGCATTTTTATGTTCAACATTTTGTGTTTAAGTTTAAAATCATTGTTGCGTGATTCGATGGTGGTATGCCATAGTTTTTGTCCATCGGTGTACAGCACTGACTCATTGATAAAAGTTATCCGTTCTATCGAAGAGTTTAAATGAATGATTTCAGATGCAAGACATCGGTTGATGACATCGCAGAATAGGATAATGATGGATCCAGTTGTTAGGCTCAGATATATTCTAGAATTAGATTCAATGTGCAAATCTCTGATAGGAAGAGGACAAGCCATCAGAACCGATAGATTAAGAATTGGTTTTGATTCACCGGTCAAAAGCGTCCAATACAGAACATTATTTTTCGTGATTAATAATAACCGAGATTCGAGAATTATTTGCGATATTTCAATATGGAAGACACTGGATATAAAATCAATGGAGAAGTATTTTAAAGGTTGAACCTCCATTTGTATTTCATTAACAAGATCATTGCAATTCAATTTGATTTTATAAGTGTCTCTAACTTTCATCTTTGATGTACCAATAATACTATAAATATAAAGAGTTATGTAGTTTTCTTTTTTAATTAGCACAAATATTTCTTCATCGTTGTGATGTACTCGTAAAACATTTTTGGCAATAGTTTTAAATTCGAGTGTTTCAAGTAATTTTGCTTGATTTTCCCTTTTCCTTAAAATTGTGAAGTGTAACAAGCAGTCTTGATCCAGGCAAAGGAATATATTTCTGGACAAATAGATATTTTTAATTACGAACTGGGGATAGTGAAGAGCTTGATTGATTGACAAGTTTTCAACTTTTTTAACCATGATGGTAAACTTATTCCACAGAATCAAGATGGAACTATTGTTGAATTCATAGTTTATCAGTCGCAATGGTAAATAGGTTTTCTCTAGAATCTTGTAACATTCTAGAAAATTGGTTGGAACGGTTATATCTTCTTCGTAATCCATTCTATCAAACAAAAGGCCCAGCACAACATCAACAACTATATCAATAACTGTCAAAGCATAAATATACTAACCCCTGTCAAAGTGTCAAATTCAATTACCGCCATATTTTTCTTCTATGACTATACCATAAAGCAAGTACGGTGCTTATATACTCTATGGTCATTTCTTACCTACATCTTTTGAAATAAAATATCATGACAATGTAACAAGTAATTAAAAATTTTGCGAGAATGTGAAATACACATGAAATTCTGAAGATTATAAATTATGTAACTAACCCTCACTTCGTTTCCACACGGGGCAATCCACAGTATGGAGGATAAAGTGCCAGACACCTCTGTCAAAGCATTTATTTGACATGCCTACAATATTTTCCCAGGAAGTCTCAATTTTTCTAATCATTCACTGGGATTGATTGGCTATATACCCCTTAGATGAGGCTATTCAAGCACGGTATTCTAAAATAAGTTTTTCACGGTTCCATGGCCGGTGGTAATATGGGAACTCACCATACGAGTTTTGGGAATTGAACTTTCTCGGAAAAGACACTTCCTCAAATCATAATTCATATCATCATAACTCACCTTAGTAACGATTCAGATCAACACAACCCCAGAATAGTGTAATCTCATAATATGGCTAATCACCATACTTTTTGCTGATTCACGGTTACCAACAGACACGCGCGAAAGTGAATTAGTTGCGTTCCATTTTATGGCTATTCAAGCTTGTCAAAATCATAACAAGAATTATTTAGAACGTTCATACTTTCTTATTATTCCAGAATATCGCGTGAAAATTGAGAAAATTACGAATTCCGCGTTATTTGCGTGAAAATAACAAAATTCACGAAACAGTTTTTCGCAAAATTGATGAATTTTGAATTTTATAATCATTCATTCTAAAAATAGTGTACATGATATTGAATATAATGCAGCTGAACAACTAACCACAAATCATATAATAAAAAGAAGAGTAACTGTGACGGGCGGTCGAAAATGCGTTAATATAACCATTCATTCTAAAAATTGTGCAAATGGTATTATTATGTAGTGCGGACTTTGCAACTAACCACAAATCAAGTAATAAAAAGAAGAGTGCTGTGACCAGCGGCCGCGTGGCGGATACCGGGTGTGTCCAAACAATAGAAAGGTCATCATCTACATCTGATTTTGAAAAACTCTGTTGAAAGTCCGGGCAACGCCGGTTACCTCAGCTATTTTTTTATGCAAGAGTTTTTACTCTCACAAGAGTTCCAAATGCACCCGTCTGGAGCCAATGAGATTATGGCATCTCCAATTGGGGTAGGTATGTTGTGAGGTTAAAGGAAGTGGAGAGAGGAAGGAGATGGGGAAGAGGAAGGAGGTAAAATACCTGGCTATTCAGATCTGGTCACCAAACACGGCTGAAGCCTTTTAAATTCTGAATGGTGGTCTTACACCAAGGCGACACTGAGCCATATATCCAACTTGCCGAAAATATTTTCTTTTCTTGCTGTTTATTTTTTATTTATGGTTTGGTATATTTATGCGTGGGTGGTATATTTAGGATTTATGCTGTCAGGCAGATTTTTTGTTTTGATGGTGTATCTACGTTTTGAATAAAGTAATATTTTTAGGAAACATAACTATTTACTCTTATTGATATTCGCGAGACGAATAGCACTCCCGAGGCGACATTACAGGTCCTTTTAATTGATGTAGCTGGTCTTATTATTATGGCTTTCGCTGATCTTTTTTAGACGTATTGACTCTTTTCCACAAAAAATTATAAATGGATTTCGAAAGATTGTTCTTTTGTCTAGCATTAGCATGTAATAAATTTTGAGTTTTTTTTTAAATTTTTAGTATAATAAGATTATTCCATAGGTCATTGGCAGATTTGTTAAATTTTCAAAAAATATTTTGTATTATACCGCACCCATTTCAAATAATACAATCATGCAGAAAAATAAATCAATACATTATCTAGCAAACGCATGTTTTAGAATTTTAATTTTAGTTTCAACAAAATCATTAAAAAATATTTACGTACATGTGTTTCTTGACGAAAATTGGTCCATTTGTATATTTATTTGCGCACTTACAAACTAATATATTTCAGATTATTTTAACATTCTTATTAAATTTAGACATTATTGAAAAATTATAAATTCTTCAAAAAATAACTACAAAAAGTACATTATTTTAATAGTTTTATCAACACGCCTTTCAGCATTTTTGGATGAAGGTATAAATTAAAGCTAATTTGAATTGAAATAAATTCGATATTGAGTTATAATTTTATAAAGCTGGTACGGAGAATAATTAATCTTTCTCGTTGTAACCGCCCTGCACGATCGTAAGAACAACTTTCGACGAAATGTGGATTTTCGTCCGCTGGCTGGTTAAACGCTCTTAATTAACTCTTCTTTTTTTGTTGATTTCAATTTAAAAATAGAAAACAGACCTCGAATACTATGGGCCGGTATATCAGTCTTTGCTAAGGACGACATTCCTCGCTCAACGGCTCAACTTAAACCGACTTAAATCGGCCGCTGCTACGGGCACACATGCTCATTTGAAGCCAAAGAGCATGCTACCTAGTAGCAATTGCTACCTAGTAGCATGTGTGTCAGTGACGTTGCTAGTAATGAGCATGCTCATTTCAAGCCGACTGGGCTTGCTCACAGATCAAAAGCCATTTGATTAATGAGCATGCTCATTGGATTATCGGGTGGAAGGGGAAGCCTCTAAGCATGTGTGTACAGGCTAGCTTATGAGCATGCTCATGTCAATCCGATCTCAGTCCGTGGAAGTTGTGTGTTGTATGTACACAGTACCTAAGCGGTTGGAAACGTCAGATTCATTCCATTCGTTACGAACCTCACTTATATGGATATTATTGCGGCGGTGCAGCGCATATGTTTTGATTTAGGCAAAAAAAACTATAAATTAGAAGCATTACATGCACAATATATACAAAACTTTGAGCGACGTTACATATTAATTCTCTACCCAAGTGTTTTACATATGAAAAATGGTTAGGTAATAAGTTCGTTGTACCTCGTTGTATAGGAAATTACGACAACGAACCAAGATGTCTTACGTTCAAGTTCCCAAATGATATTGATGTTATATTACGTAATAGACCGGGATTTCATTCCAACAAAATATTCAACGGTAAGTGAAATGTGGTTATTTTTTTATTGCAAACATAACCTCAATGTATATGAAAAACGTCAGAAAATCGATTGTAATGTGGTGTTTGCACATGTTTTTACTATTATTTTTATTTTAAAATGTGTTTATTGTCTAATAATGTTGTTGTCTCATAACTTTCTTGTCTAATTTAATATATTGTATCTGTTTTCCTGTAATGAAAGACAACACAATGAAAAAATGCAACGTGTCAATGAAGTGCCGAGATATTTAATATTTATTGTCGTGCATTGTGAAAAATGACCTACATTATGTTTACAAGTAAAATTGAATGCATATTGATTATTGGGTTTAGAAAGAGATTGACATTTATGATTATTTGAGATGGTGAGCATCTTTCAACATTCATATCGCAAACCAACATGTTACGCTGCCAGATCTGCTTTCAATTTGATATATCTTGTAAGATAGCAGTCTGCTGGTGGAAGAATGAGCTTCATTTATAAATAAACGTAAATTAACTTAATTAATAACTTAACTAAAGTACCTAATAACTTTTCAGGTTTGCGAGCTGCATTTTAGAAAGGAGGACATCGTTACAACCAGTGTCCACACCAAGATACAAACTGGAGAGCAATGCATAATGAAGTGCAAGAGGGTGAAACTTGCTATCCCGTCAATTCTGCCAATTTGTCCAGCCTACCTGTCGGCGACTCCTGAGAAAGTGTGGATGCACGGAAAAGCAGGAAAGAACTTCTTAATTTACAAATAGCAGTAGAAAAGAGCATAGTTTCTATTGCAGTCTTTGAATGTCAGAACCATTTTTCAACTTTTAATGATTTTTTAGGGTGCATTGACAAAAATAACTTCCCAACTGATTGCATTACCGTGAAAAAAGAATGTTCCGTAGTTTTTTTTATCTTGCATCAACTCCATTTCCAAAAGTCATTGCATCTGCCGTTGTTGATATAAATTTACAGTTGAGTTTATTTGTTGAA
Organism: Limnephilus marmoratus; assembly: GCA_917880885.1. Taxonomy (NCBI): domain Eukaryota; kingdom Metazoa; phylum Arthropoda; class Insecta; order Trichoptera; family Limnephilidae; genus Limnephilus; species Limnephilus marmoratus. Next base: position 27,784,121 of record OU862928.1, read on the forward strand.
AGCGTAGAATTAAAACAATTATTAGGTGAAAAAACATTTCCACAGCAAATAAACAATTACAATGAACTTAATACTATTTTATTATCAATTCAGTCCTTCAAAAATGTTTCTGACAATGCTATAGACACTATTAGAAACTGTGGTTCATTTACTAAGTGAAGTTGATAACTTATTAACAGACGATACTAAAAAGCAAAAAAAGATCAATTTTTAGCAACAATTACAATTATTAAATCGAAAATCAGGGGCTGCAAGATATTCACCATGTTTTGCAGTATTCTTATTTCAACCCATTCATATAAATTTCTACGAGGCTCAGATCATCTAACGTTTCCCCGTCCTAGAACTTTGAGAAGAGTTTGCTCCAAGTTTCATACAAACCCACTAAATGAACAGAGTGACACTCATTTTTTGTCGTTTATGCAACATAAATTTAATTTGTTAATGAAAAGCGATTTAAATGTAACATTGATGATAGATGAAATTCACATATTGCCATATTTAGATTACAGCGGAGGCAGCATTTTGGGAATAGCTTACATTAGTGAAAACGCAGCTACTACTGCCCATGTCTTTATGATTCAAAGTTTACTCTCTCGATATAAAGTAGTAGTCCATATACTCCCCGTTAGTGATAATAATTTCATTAATAGAAAAGCTATAATGTATTTCAGCACTCCCCCGTTTAAAGACACTCAACAATTATTATCATTTCCACACTTTGAAGATCATACGCCAGAATCAATAGCTGCGTTTTCTTCCATAAAACGACTTCATGAATCAGAATGTAAAAATTTAGTTAAGTATGCTTACGGATTAACAATGAAATATCTTTGCCCAAGTTCTTTTGAAAGACAAAACAAGACAGCTTGCTTGTTCAAATGTATTTAATGAATTTGTTCCAACAGGCATTGATGATTCTAGGTGAGCAACATAATATTCCCCATTTTGCAACAACTGCTGATTTCATATATTAATTCGCACGTGGTGGAATATTGTCAATGTAAAAACTCCATTCAAGGGAATACGGTTGTGAAATCTCCTTCAATAACCACTTTCTCTTAAACCTTGTGAAGAAAATGTAGCATATTTGGAAAAATTTATTAAATGGTTAGATTCATGGAAAGCTTCCAATAAAAATTTTAATTCACTGACGAGAGAAACTCACTTAGCTATTACACAGATTTCAACTGTCCTGCTAGACATTCATCAAATATTATTTTGCAACATTTAATCAGATCATCTACAAATCATTGGTAAATAATTATGTTAAAAGAATAAGTGATACCTACTAACAAAAAAGTTTTGAAAAGTCACAAAATCTACATAGTAAAAAAAATATTCTTAACTGATTGATATACCCACATATACCATTCCCTCGTCACCATTCAACATGTCGAAACAATATACCCGTAATACTTATACTACTTTTGTACTACTTTCATTGTTATTATTTTCAGGTGCACGTTCTGTAGCAGCCAACCTCCAGCAACTGCAGCAGACTGCTCTACAATCTCAACTGCCGGCGATCATATCCACCAACTACACAACATTCATATTATACATATTACAACACATATCATTATAATCAAATTTCATTATTAAATGTAATTCACTATTAATTTTTTTAATATATAGTTTATTCTTTAGGGCCAGTTGTTTCGCAGAATTTGAACAATTCATCAAATTTCAAAGTTAATTTTCAAGTTCTGTTGAGGTTCTACTCAAGTTCTGTTATTATTTCAGCTATATGGAATAACTTGCCCATATTGATTTAATAACAGAACTAAAATAGAACTTTCACAGAATTTTAGAATTCACATTGGAATTTGGTGAATTGTTTAAATTCTGTGAAGCAACTGGCCCTTATTCTAAAAAAAAATCTTTGTAATATTTAATTAAATGAAGACAATATTAGCGAAACTCAATCGAAATCTGGAGACAGAAAAATCAGAAAAGATATTGGCTCCGCTGGGACTCGAACCCAGAACCCTTTTCTTACATGGAAACAGCTCTACCGATTAAGCTACGGAACCCATATTAATTCGGTCACTTTTATTTTCTGATTTTTTTGTTCAGTTTTTTTTTTCTGTTAGTTCAGTTTTCTGTTCAGATTTTTCTGTTCTGTTCAGCTCTACCGATTAAGCTACGGAACCCATATTAATTCGGCCACTTTTATTTTCTGATTTTTCTGTCTCCAGATTTCGATTGAGTTTCGCTAATATTGTCTTCATTTAATTAAATATTATAATTTGAGATTTTACTCATAAAGTTTAAAAAATTAATAATTAAAAATCTTTGTTTTGATACCTTCTCTAATTATAAGTACCAATACACTGTACTTAGAAATGTTGCATTTTTAACAAAGGATATTAATGATTTTTTACTATAAAATTTTCTTGCCTTATTTTACCCATCAATACTTTTCCCCAATGTGCGATGAACCTGTTTTTTGCACTTCAGTGTGTATTTAGTATAATATTTTCTTTCTTCAGATCACTATTTTGCCTTATTAGATTTTTTTTATCCATACTCATCAGCCTTCAGCGCCGGCCATCTTGATCCAGTGTCCTGGTCTTGTGGTTAATATAAATATACTGATTTTGAAACACTATGTAAGTATTACCTATTGTAATATGTTTACGTTCAAGCATTGGAATTCTTCAGCCTAATAATTATGCAGAAATAATGTAAAAACCTTACCGTTTTACCAAAACTGATCAGGATTAATAAGAAATTAAAAAAAAAACCTGTTTATTATATCAAATATGTTACATTATGCAAAAGTGAAGGGTTAATAAAAATATCCTGAATTTGAAACCATGTGTACATTTATGTTCAATCCATCATAATACGTTTTTGTTCAAACAACGATATCTACAACTAAATAAAAAGTTGAAATATTCATAGTGTTTTATTTACCCGCATATAATCCTTCAAAGCCATAGATATTGCAGCACAAACTTCAGGTATAAATTTAGCTATAGTAGACTTTTCAACCCTGTGAAATGCTGATAATGTGTACAAAGAATCTCCTACAGCCCGGTCTGGGCAAAATACATGCTTTGCTGTAATTAAAATACAAAATACGTTCAAGTCGTGTATTTGAAATACAATATTCGAACCATTTTTTTTTATTTATTTCAAATAAAAAAAAAATTTGGTTTTGGTAGAACCTTTGGTTGAAATAAATTATCTTAAGATGACACTATAGCAAATATATTAAGAATCTTAACGACCTAAGTAAGGTAGCCGTGTATACAAATTGCGACCCGCGTATTGGACGGTCCTACTGTCGAATTTACCCTATCAAAGAAAAGAAGAAGAAAAATAATGTGGGAATCTTAACGACGTAAGTGAAGAAAGCGTGTAAACAAAGATGCACCCGCGACACGGCGTATTGGACGGACGTACGGTCGAATTCACCCGAGCAGGCTTGGAGGTTTCATCTTTCCGCCGGGTTCATATGAATTAATTCTGAAGAACGTGTTACTAACATTTAAGATGTTTCTAAATGAATACCTCCTGAAGTTATTAATTCATCGGCTTGAAAAATAAAATCTGGTGCTCACCGCTAACTTTAGTTGAACAATGTATTAGAATTTTTTAAAGGCGTACGTTAAAAAAAAAATGATGGCAACGTACTGTTTTTATTTATCTTAAATATAAATAACTCGCATTCCTTGTGAGGCATGGAAATAAAAATGATAATTCAATTACGAATTCGCCGTAATAAATTAAATTGTGAGCCTCGGGCAAACCCTCAATAAACGTGGTTATGTCTCGCCTTAATAAGCAGAGTGAAACAGAGACGTGCTAAAATTGATCAATCATATTGCTCAGAAGACACATCTCACACCACACCACAATTTGGGAGGCGGGAATGGTTACTGCCACCCCGGGAACCTTTATTGGATAACCAACACCTCAGCCATAGGTCACCCCAAGTGGTTCGCTACATTTGGTGATTTAGCAGGGGTCCATGGGGTAAGGTTTGTCTAGGTCTCGGATGACCAGGACACACTGAACCCCAGATTCCTACCCACCCCTTAAACCCTTTTCCTTCCCAGAACTCTCCTCTCCTTCCTTCCCTTAAAAAACCTCTCCATACAGCATCCCCAAAGATGATATAGGCCCTGAGGGAAATTATTTTCCTCTGGGCCTCCTGTGTGGAGCTTATGTAAAAAAAATCTCATCTCCGCTCCACTTGTAAAGTTTTGTGGTATAGGACTCAGGTCTGGTGTTAGATAATAATTATTATACGTTTTAAGATTTTCATGGCCGAAAGTATTTTCGTTATTTGTTTTTGGGGTATTTTGCCGTGTTGCGCTACCTCCTTCTTTAGCCAACGTTTCAGACAGCGCTAAAGTGTCCACCATCAGGGCAGATGGTAATTTTAGAGAGTAGGTAGCTCATCTAATTTCTGCGGAAGCTTTCGTAAATAATTTTTATATCCGTTGACATCTTCTTATCGCATTTCTACTAACAAATGCTCCAAGGTTTGCTCTTCTCGCGATCCAATTACGAACCCAAATCGATCTTTTAATTTTCGGAACTGACTCTATTATGTCCTTGTAACTGTGTACAACCGTTGACATCTTGGACCCAAATCAACCGTTTTGTTTTCTTTCGTCAAAAGATTCTTAAATAATTAATAATTGCGTTGCAAGCGTTGTTTCTTTAGTTCTTGGCGAATGGAACGGAACTGACAGTTGACACTTACGATGACGTTTATTATTTGACATGAGCATGCTCATTAAATAGCATGTGTGTTCAAATGTTGGCTTTGAGCACGCTCATTCACGAGAAAGCTCAAACCAAGCCTGCTCTTATTGAGCAAATGTGTACAGTTGACTATTTTTGACAGGAGCGTACTCATTAATGAGCATGCTCATAAGCCGGATTCTGTGAGCATGTGTGTCAGTACCTTTAAGCCGCAGGATAGTTCCTTTACTAGACGCTGTGGCGCTATTGGCAATAACACATCTGTCAAATTTGACAATGTTTCGATTTCGATATAATCTGCTACGTACGACGTACGTAAATTACATTATGAATAAATTAACTATCAGCATGGAGTTTGAGCTTTCTTCGAGCCTTGAGAATTTAGATATCGTTCATTTCGTAGAACATTCAAACAGATCACGCAAAGTGCGAATATATAGAAACAGGGCTGACGACTTGATGGCGTGGATGAAATTGAATTTTATAACAGGTTTTGTCTCTCCAAAAGGGTCATAAATTGCTTGTTAGATTTGATAAGGGATGACGTCAAATCTAAAATGAACTGGGAAGTGAAAATGCTTTTTAAAAGATATAAAAAAGTAGCTAACAGTATAGTACTTGTCTGCATAGTGTGCTCGTTTTCATTTCAGGAATAAAGCACTCACTCCAAAACACCAGATACTTTTGACAGTCAGATACCTAGCATCTGGCTCCATGCTCATGCTGATTACTGTGGAGGACTATATCAGAGTTTACAAAACTACCGCAAGCAAGCACATTTGGATAGTTTTACAATCAATTGCGAACTGCTTTCATTACTTTGAAAAATTATCCTGAAAGTTTGGAAGAAAAAAAGAGGGTCTTTTGCCATAGCATGCTTCCCCAAAGTGATTGGTGCTCATGATTGCAGGCACATGTGGGTACAGTCCCCTGGTAAGTTAAACGTCATTTTATCCAAGTGCTTGTCCCAACATCAACAAACATGTCCCCCCTTTGCTTGCTTACCTTATTCGACTTATGAATGTGCAGACTAATCATTAGCTTATTTTAGGTGGTCGCAACGCAGAGATTTATCGGAACCGAAAAGGTTTCTTTTCTGTCAACGTGAAAGCCATTTGTGATGCCAATCTCAGATTCACTGATATCGTTTCAAGGTGGCAGGGGTTACATGTTTTATATTAGTGTAATTATTTATTTTTTGAGCTAACGTGGTTGTAAATTTACCTCAGGCCTCTTCAACATTCAATCATACTGTAAAATGTAAATTAATAATGAATCAAAATAAAAATTGTCTGAGGAAGTATAAGTGTTTAATTTTTAAATGTATTTATTCAGGTGTAATATTCAAAGGAATACAAACAAATTATACAAAAGAAGAATTCTTAACAGACTTAATACTTCAAAATGAAGATATTAAGATAATGACGGATCAAAATCCGGATATATTTCAGGTGAAAGCTTTCACCGACAACATAGAAATAACCAACTTTATTTAATGGTTACTAAATAAAGCTGGTTTATATTGTCATGCGTGACAATCGGTGTAGCTATATTAATATTTTTTTATTTTATTTATTTAATTATTTTAATATTACATTTGATTACAGTAAAGACGTATTGCCCATTTCACTAGGTGTGAAACGCCTGTGTTAAGATGGCAATTTACAGAGTGGTTGTTATCTAGGTTTTTGTTTACATAATATGATAGTTATAAAAATAAAATAAAATCAGTATTTTTTTTGTTACATTATACAATTCAAGTATGAATTTAGAAGATTAAGACAAAATCATTTTGAAGCAATTAAATTTCAATTAGACAAAAAGGCATAACATTATGTATGTATGTTTAAATTTTAATTGAAAATTAACATCCTGTTGACAAACTGCTTTATTGCGGTTTAACGGGATTGTACCTTGAAAAAACATTAAAAAAGGAAATTATTTTTAATTGAATTATAATTTTTGTGTATTAAAGTACAAATATTACTTAATATGGAAGTAGTATTTGTACTTTAGTTTTTCTTCCTCATCAGTTCCATCCCGAGGAGGTGCTCCTCGTATTCTTCCTGGCAATCGGCCTTGAGGTTTTCGGCCCTGAGCAGATGTTTTTTCTCGTTTTCCTGGCGTTTAGTCTCTAGGCCCTCCACCTTGAGGAGGTGCTCCTACTGCAGATTTTGGAGATTTGAAGCTAAAATTTTAATTTTAAATTCTATCAAAGAGCTCACTCGGTGGTTGCGGTAGTAGATTTTCTTTTCTGCTGGAAAAAATGAATACAATATTATAAAAAGTTGTACCAACAGTTGCTTTATTCCACACCCATGTACGAGTGTTTCACAATATAATTGGAAATAACTTATATTATTACATACATGTTTGCAAAATAAACCTTTTCGTCATTAAGAAAATTCTAGTATTCTCTTTCTTGATGTCAACTGATCAATTTGAAAAGTTTTGATGTAGGAGTTAACTAACCGTCACACAACATTTCCGAAGGGGTAGGCAGAGAGGATGGACCACCAAACAACTTAGTCTTATTCATTTAAAATAATGTATTTTATATTTGCGGCACATTCCAGAGTGGAAGACGTGTAAGACTGGTATAAGACCACCATTCAGAATTGAAACGTTGCTTGAAATGGCGTTAGCCATGTTTGGTGACCAGATCTGAAAAGCCAGGTACTCCCCCATCTCTTAACCCACTCCACTACCTTCAGCCTCACAACATACCCTAATTGGGAATGCCAAAGTCTCACCGGCTCCAGACAGGAGCAGCTGGGACTCTTGTGGGGTACCTACTCATATTAAAAAAATACATTCCTTGCCTCATTCACGTTCATACATCGTCTCGTACATACTCTTATATTATTCTGACTCTTGACATGGTCCGACTCACCGTGTCTTGCCGACTTCTACCATTCACAATTGCAATATATATTCTCCTAACACTCCTGTCTTCGTTCATTCGCTCTACCCGCCCATGGGTCCCTTTCTGTATTTTTTTAATTATAATGGTTACATCATTTGTGGATTTTTCGAGCACCATGCTAGTCTCAAGCCCGTGTTATGGTGGTCGGGTGGATAATAATTATCCACCGGGTTGAAAACCATACCGGTACAAGTGACAAAAATTAGAAAAATGAGTTAAGTGCAAGAAGTTATAGTAAAGATGGTATTTTTCGTTGTGCCAAAAGGGTATGAACGAGAAAAAATCGCAACGCCATCTATTATTGGTTAGGTTAACTGACACTATGTAGTGTCATACAAAATAAAACACAAAATTGTCATTTTCTCCTTTCTTCTGATTTGTTGTTTATACCAGTATGGTTTTCAACCCATCAATTATATTATAAATAATGCAGGTTATTTTGTTACACAATACTTTCAGGTAGGATATTATCAGTATCACCTTGGTGTTGGTGATACACCCACTCAGAATCCAAATGCTATTTGAAATCAGTGGCTAGTAGTAAAATAATTTCCCTCAGGGCCTATATCATCTTTGGGGATGCTGTGTGGAGGGTTTTTTTAGGAAAGGAAGGAGGAGAGTATGAGGAAGGAAAAGGGTTTAAGGGGTGGGTAGAAATCTGGTAGGGTTCGGTGTGTCTTGGTCATCCACCTCCAAGACCTAGACAAACCTCACCCCCCCTGCTAAATCACCAAACGTAGCGAATTACTTGGGGTGACTTATGGCAGAGGTGTTGGTTATCCAATAAAGGTTCCCGGGGCGGTGGGCCCCATTCCCGCCTCCCAAATTGAGTATATATATATATATATATATATACAGTTTTATTTGTTCGATAGTGCGAATAATGAAAACCAGTTGAAGAAAAAAAAGATGATGCAGGGAGGTATGTATCGGATGGTTCCATGCCAACTGAGAATAAAATCAACTCAACGCCTCTTTGAAAGGTCATTAAAATCCATGAAAAAAATAAATTTAAAATAGCCCTTAACCCTAACGTAACGTATCCACTAGCTGCATGGCAGGCCGGATCATTTGAGAATGGTTGAGGGAGTCCCTTTGACTTCTCTAGCCGTTCTCTCTCGAAACATCGCCTTGCACCGCAGTGGGAGGAATGGATTCATAAGGCCATCGCTTCTGGACACACTGATCCCAGATTCCTACCCATCCCTCATACCCTTTTCCTTCCCAGAACTTCCTCTTCTTCCTTTCCCAAAAAAACCCTCCACACAGCATCCCCAAAGATGACATGGGCCCTGAAGGGAATTATTTTCCTCAGGGCCTCCTGTAGCTAATGTAAAAAAAAAGAAGGAAAAATGCCACCAGGAAGACCGCAACAGAGATGAAGCAACAATTCAAAAAGATGTGGAGGGCTAAGCTAAAATGGCAAACCCTGGCCTGAAACATTATAAGAAGGAGGCTTTTCATATTAACTACACATTCTTTTCATTGCTGAGGATCGTGATCCCTACTCCAATTGCCGATGGACAAGGCTCCTACACTCCTCGTAGGTCTGCTAGTACCGGATGCCAGTGATACTTGGTCACTCCAGCGCTGCGGTGACCTTCCTCTGACAACACTTTGCCAGTGACTATGAGTTTCTCCAAGTCGGAGTCCTCTGTTTGGCCAGCAACATGTCCAAAGTACATTAGAAAAAGTTGTGGATGCCTAACTCTTCCACTCTACATAGGAGGCCTTAAAGTTTCCCTCAGGGCCTATCTTATCTTTGGATATGCTGTGCAGGGGTCCCATTCCCAGTAAGGGAACGTACCCATACTACGTGACCAACTTTATGCAATTTTTAACCCCCCCCCCCCCCCCCCGGTGACCAAAAACCTAAGCAACCTGCTGCTCATTTGTATGGAGCGTGACATTTTGAAGACCCCCCGCCCCTCTAAACGTGTCACGTAGTATGGGTACGTTCCCTAAGTAGGAAATATAAGCATATTTCTGACTGCTTCATTGAAATATGAGATTCATATTTATGAGATATCATGTAAATATCTTATAATAATTGGATAATTTATAGAGCGCCATTTTTTGTGAACAATCACCTGAAGGGCATCAGAATAAAAAAGGTTGTTTATTCGACCTAGTAGACTTTGCAGTGGTAGTCCTGGACCTGGGCAGGTTGACGGGGTCCAATATGAGGGTATTCATGATGGGGTCCAGGAACTTCTCAGGAGCATCAGCCAGCTTCTCCTCGTCCTCCAGCTGCTTGCGTGCCAGGTGCCATTCCTTCTCCTCCACTATAAACAAATATGAAATGAAACTGTATTCCACAACCACTCTGAAGATGTTCAATGCAAACCAGGGACAAGACCTCATCAAGGATTATCTTTCCAATTATATAATTAAACATCGCTCGAAAATTAAAACCGAATCAAATTTAATACATTTATTATTAGTTAGGCGCTGAGGCAAGCAGGATGCCGAAGCATCAACAAGCAATTGTAGAACACTTGGAATATTTCTAAAGACAACATTATCCCAAGAAGGTGATGAGACGTGATGGTAATTGTATGTACAATTATTGCTTTCAGCATCCTGTATCGTCAATTCAATCCTAATCTCACATTATTCAGGAACTTTTCAGTGAAACCGTTGTTATTGTGAGAATTTTTCAACTTATGTTTTACACACAAACGTCAAGTGCACAGAGGTGTGGAATCACATATTATTTTTAAAGTAAAGTTTAAAAAACACAAAATTATAAGAAATGGATTAGTTACATGTACTTCGTATCATAATTTTTGACAGGCATGTGGATAATTCGACCTCACGCTACGCACTTATAGCTCATGATGGAAATTAACCTACGGAGCTGAAAGTAGTTTCGTTGATGAATACCCACATATCAGACAGCAAAAAAACTGTGCGATTTTCATGATGCCACACAGTTTGAGTGTTTTATTTTCCATTTTTTACAATTTTGTTACAATTTCAAAAAACTATGTTTGCAAGTAAACATAAATATAATTTCCATAAACGACTCGAATCATACAGTTAAACATTAACATATTTCTTTGTCAGGCTTCAACGAAAATATTACGACATTTTTAGAAATATCAATTTTTTTTCTCATTCTAATTCATAATTTCAACAATTTTTCGGTTAACGTCGATACGGTGTTAAATTTCTTCAAGTATAAGGTTCTAAAAATGACTTATAAGGAATGTGTTGTGTGGACTCATATAAAGTTTATAAGCGGCTCAATCATATACGAAAATCTCAAATAACTGCCGAAAATACGGTTTTCAACAAACCGAATTTTCACTTTCTTCCAATTATCTATTTGTGGGCACCACTGAGGTGTTTACTTTATAAAAAGCATTAGAATTAGTAAGAATACCTTGATTGAAAAATCTCTTCTGATTGGGCCCCACCAGTAGGTAGTAGATGTAGCAGGAATTGTTGGGCATGAAGGCTGTGCCGCCGACCGCGGTGGGGTGGCAAAACAGGAGACTTGCATTCACTTGCATTGGTCGGTGATGCGTTCCAGGGTCCCCTGCAAGGTTCCAGAATGTTGCGAAGTGTGCGAAGGTGCCCATGGGGTGCAGGCTCGCCATTCATTGTTTTCACTACGGAACAAGGACAATAGTTACAAAACTGCACCGGAATCCCAGCATCCAACAGCCTGGAGCCAGTTGGGAAGCACCAGGCAGATTTGGTTGAGAAACAACTATAATATACGTGCACAAAATAGGTTATTATGTTCTTAGTTGAGGTAAATTAATCGTTTCAGAGCTTCGATCAATAAAGGCAAGGCCGAAGTTTTAGAAAACTTGGCAAATGTCACAAAATGACGGCAAAGAGATTCTGTAGAGAAACAACTATATACGCGCACAAAATAGGTTATAACGCAAACAAAAAACATTAATAACTTATTATATCCTTAGTTTGGGTAAATTAAGCATTTCTTTAGTGTTTTCATGAAACAAACTTTAAAACAAAACTTCGCAAATGTCAAAAAACGGCGGCAGAGATACAATACGGAGATTTTATCAATGACTGTCATTGTGACGTTACATGATTTTATAGGGAAATTTCGAATTTTGATTGAATAAAATTAAATTATGCATCTTTTACCTTTTATCCAAACTTTATTAGTTGTTTTTTCAAGTAATTAAATTGGGCTTAATTTCGGTTTACGGAAGGTCTTCCAAAATAATAAAACTTTTTTTTTTTATACTAACTATTGGCTGGAGAATCCGAATCCGAAAGAATTTTTTTTCGGAAAGCAATATTAACAAAGTTACACGACTTTAAAATTTTCTATACGCATACATGAAAATAGACATATTGGAAGTATCGGAAGTATTATGACAGTTTAAAGTCATAGAAACAGCCACATAAAATTAAGTGTTGCCATATCAATAACTAACTTAAGTAATTATTTTTTATAAATTTTACTCACTTTTGGCGTAAACGCTAAACTACTTGAAAACAGGGATATTTTTTTAAATTGACGCGAGCAGGCGGTATAAAGGGGCACAAACCATGTGACACAAACCTAGCGTAGCCGTTAAACTACTTGAAAACGTAGGCTGTTTTTTAAAATTGACGCGAGCAGGCGGTATAAAGGGGCACAAACCATGTTACACAAACCTAGCGTAGCCGCTAAACTACTTGAAAACAGGGATGTTTTTTGCCGTGACGCGAGCAGGCGGTATAAAGGGGCACAAACCATGTTACACAAACCTAGCGTAGCCGCTAAACTACTTGAAAACAGGGATGTTTGTTTAATGGTTAAATTTTAATCTAATATAACTCCTAAGTATTTCATAACAGTAATAATTTCAATAACAATTTTAATATGGTCCATGCACTTTCTTTTTGTTTTTGGTGATTAGACTGAGATATTAGTAGGTATTTCGATAAAGGATTACTAAACAGTGTATCGTTATCAAGTATCTGTCGCCAGGTGAGAGGTGTTTTGAAAAAGCCCATGAGGTGGTTTATTGGTTCCTTAATAAAATTAAAATTATTACTTATTGATTAAAAGATTGTTACTTATATGATTGTTGTTCACTTTTAAAAGAAAGTAGGTATTAAATGAATTTGGCGTATCGTTAAGTGACGGGTGACAGTTCACAAAATTTCGTGCTGAGTTGCCAGACGTGAAATAAGTCCCCGTTGAACGTTAGGGAAAATTGCGTTATTCCACAGGCAACATCTACAGTAATCGGATTGACGGCGCTGCTTATGGGTTTTTCGTTTGTTGTTAAGGTTCTGCTTCGCAATAATAAAAGGGATTCGAATTATTGACAAGGGAGAAGTTTTACTAAAATAATTCTAGTCATCTCCCGATTTCTTAAAATTTTTTCCGTTTTCTCCCGATTTTTAGGCGAAAATTCTCCCGATTTTGAAGTTTTGGTTTCGGTAACACTGAACTATAAACATGTGACCATAAATATACTAACCCCTAGATCGATCACTTGGGGCTTTTTCCTCCTAGCGGTTTCGTCACCAACTTAACCCCCCTCGCCCTTCCCGCACTTGCCAGCACTAATAGACTAAAGATAGAGGAAACTTATTTGTCTACCATAGACAATATAATCGCTCTCGACCTACTTCACTAGCCCAATAAATTATTTAAGAACAAAATTATTGGAATCAGAAAATGTTACATTAGACAAATGAAACACTCTGAGAACATCTCTAAATATGTTTATTTTCAGTAAAGACAATTGATAATAAATAACACATAAGACAATTGATAATAAAACATAACACAAAAACTAAGTTATCCTAACCGACCTAACCTCAAATTAATTTACGGACGAATGCTGAATGTTGATGTCCTGGTACTGGTTCTCATCCTGGTCATCTTGTAGATACTCCACTGACCAGCTCTCTTCACCTTCACCGTCAGACTCCCATTTGACATCGGAAATGTCTCCTTCCAGTGCAATAGTTATTTCTTCATGTGACAAACCTCTAACAGCCATCTATAAAAATGATAACAATAAGTTACATATAGTCTACCGGAAAACATTAAAATAAATTAATACATCTTGAAAGAATCAAATTAAAATACGTAAAACAATACAAAAGGCCAAAACAAGAAGATCTCCATTAAACACATCCACCAATGCGCCATCACAGGATCATGAACGTTTTTAGCGAAAACAAAATGAAAAAGCAATGTTTTTGAATGGAAATCATATTTATCGATCAGATTAAACATCTGCATACAGTATAATAATTATTTTCAACAGAAAAATGCTATATTTTACCTTTTAATGTTATGCAGAAAACCAAGATGTCAAACCGTTTTGTCCAAGACGCCATTTCCAAATATTTTGTGTTGCCAGTACGCGATTTGTTATATACCTTATAAAACATATCTTTCTCAAGCGATACGCAAAATACGGGGCTGTTTGTTTCATAAAATCAAGAGATTTTAATTTTCATCCATCAAATGACCTGACGACCTCCGTAGTCCAGTGGGTAAGACTCTTGACTCACGATCCGGAGATTGGGGTTCGAACCCGGCATGCGTAAGTAAATTTTATTTGATTAATTTGTGTTATTTCACAATTAATTCATATAAAATAATATATATTATAGTATATTTACGGCATGTTCCAGAGTGGAAGATACTATCAGTATCGCCCTGGTGTAAGACCACCATTCAGAATTGAAATGTTGCTTGAAAATGGCTTTAGCCGTGTTTGGTGACCAGATCTGAATAGCCAGGTACTTCCCAACCCTCCTCTTCCCCACCTCCTTCCCCTCCTCACTACCTTCAGCCTCACAACATACCTAATTTGGGGAATGCCATAGTCTCACTGGCTTCAGACGGAGCAGTTGAGATTCTTGTACGGTATTTACAGTAAAAAAAAAAATCATTTTCTTCAAGATCTTGTGATATATTTAGAAAATCAAAACCAAAACACATTGAAGCTGTATGGATCAGGTGTTCTCGGAAATTAAAAAAAAAAATTCTACAACTTCAAGAGTCCACCAATTTTTCCATTTGTGAAGGCACAAGTCGTTTCAGCAAGTTTTTGTACAATAAAAATAAATCCTCAAATAAGAAGTGTGCGAGTGCTCCGTGTATACGATGTAATAAAAATTTTAAAAAATGTATGGAATCACAAAACCCCCAAAAATACCACAAAAAATACTCCAAAACACCTATTAAACCAGTAAAAAAATCCCATCCCACTTATTTTACCCCTAAGTTGGCAACCCTGAGCGAGAGATGGCGAAAATCAAAATTACAAACCTATCTTTACAGCTCCATCTATGAAACTTTATCTATGAGTGGCAGCACTTTTACGTCACGGACCACGGTTGAAAAATTTGAACGAAGTTATACGCCCCTGCATGTGACACAGTGACACTGACAGAATCTGACAGATAACAAAACATTTATTTGTGTTTTTGTTGAACTGTTCAAAATAATACTCCGTTATGTTTGTCATTGTTTGCTGACGAACAGATATTTTCATTAATTGGTTTAATGATTTAAAGTTTTACAATGTTCGATAGCTTCAGAGACAAGTTTTATTCGGTAGTTCAAGATGGCATTAACCTCAATAACAGTGTCCGACGTAAAATATCACAGGCCCAGCAATCGACATCGAAAAAGCCGCCTAATTTTCAATTTTTACCACCGGAGTCGATTGATTATTTGACCGGGGCGGAATTACTTGAGAAATATCAAAATGAATGGACCGAATTGCATGAAAATGCGGAGAAAAACGCGAAAGAGGCAGAGAATATCGACGTTGTGATGTCGGACATACACAAAAACGTGAAGAAACGACTGGAAGACATAACCAACATTAATATTTGTCTTTTGGGCCTGCCCAAAGTTATCAGCTCTGTTGGAGACTGTGTTAATAGACTTCAGGTTTTGAGTGATTTATTTGAAACTGTAGAGAAGGAATTAATCAGTTTGGAGGCAATTGTGGAAAGAAGTGATTTCGAACAGAGAAAAATGGAGCATAAATTTCAATTGAACATGTATAAGGAGAAGAAATTAGGTAATTTTTTTGTAAATATGTTACATGTTTTGCTGTAAATAGGTTACTAGTTTTGATTTTATACCTATGGTGGTAAAACAAGTCATTAATTTTTGGAGATCGCTGGCAACGGTTAATATGCACTTTTTTTTTAAAAAACCTTTTGATTCACCTTAATTACATTAAAAGGCAACTATTTGCATTGGGGGAAGTGGAAAATATTTCATTCTAAATTTCGATTACGTAAAATTAAAATTAGCTTTTGTCTTGTGAGATTGTACGCCATTAGCTATTAGCTCATTCGCTGTCACTTTGGTATGTTGGTATTCCTGATACACTTGAATGTATAACAAACGGCTAGAAGATTTTGAAGGTACGGGGCACTTTCTTTTGAATCACAAACCATGTTACACAAACCTAGCGTAGCCGCTAAACTACTTGAAAACTGGGATGTTTTTCTTGCCTTGACTCGAGTAGGCGTTATAAAGGGGCACTTTCTTTTGTATCACAAACCATGTTACACAAACCTATCGTAGCCGCTGAACTACTTGAAAACTGGGATGTTTTTCTTGCCTAGACGCGAGTAGGCGTTATAAAGGGGCACTTTCTTTTGAATCACAAACCATGTTACACAAACCTAGCGTAGCCGCTGAACTACTTGAAAACTGGGATGTTTTTCTTGCCTAGACGCGAGTAGGCGTTATAAAGGGGCACTTTCTTTTGAATCACAAACCATGTTACACAAACCTAGCGTAGCCGCTGAACTACTTGAAAACTGGGATGTTTTTCTTGCCTTGACTCGAGTAGGCGATATAAAGGGGCACTTTCTTTTGTATCACAAACCATGTTACACAAACCTAGCGTAGCCGCTGAACTACTTGAAAACTGGGATGCTTTTCTTGCCTTGACGCGAGTAGGCGTTATAAAGGGGCACTTTCTTTTGAATCACAAACCATGTTACACAAACCTAGCGTAGCCGCTGAACTACTTGAAAACTGGGATGTTTTTCTTGCCTTGACGCGAGTAGGCATTATAAAGGGGCACTTTCTTTAGGACAATTACGAGTGCTACCAACTTTAAGGTAGTATTTAGTTTACAGATTTATACGTCTTTTAAAATGGCGGGCGGACTGACAGTATCGGTTCGCGAAGTGAAATTTTATTTATACCTACTTTGAACGGCTGTATCTCCCTCAATTTTGCCGAGCGCGCCATAATTTTTGTTTTATTCAGCTTCTCTACATTTTTCTCATCTAGAAAGTGCCTTTTTATTTAATTTCCAGACATTGGCAGGATCTGCATTCCTCCCCTGTTTTGCTGTAAATAGGTTACTTGTTTTGATTTTATACCTATGGTGGTAAAACAAGTCTTGTGATTTCAGTAGCGACGTGTATAAAGTTAAGTTATTATCTTGCCTTTGTGTTAAGCTAAACGTGGCCGCCCGAAGCAAGTAGGTGATCGTCTTGATGGTGATGGCACCCTGTGTTTTTCTGACTAATTTGTAGAAGTTTTGGAACACTTACAATACCGACCTCGCAGTTTTGGTTTCAAAATTCTTGTTGCGTCAATGAGCGGTCATCAGAGGAAGGAAACAGTCTTTTCTCTTGCGCAAGTTGCTTTCGATGTTGGTTTATTTGCGTGGATTGATGTTTCAGTCTTGTGTTTGTTCTATGTAAGCTGTTCATTCTTCCCTACGGACAGACGAGTGGTTATTCTAGTCACTGTAATGATACTGGCTTAAAATTTTCTAGAATTGTGTAAATCGCTCTAGCTTGTGGCAAGCCAGATTCCTAAGCCGGAATCTCGCCAAGATAAGACGCTGTCATACTAGCTTGCTATCCTGGCTTGAAATACTGGCCTCGTTTGGCCCGGGCATTATCCTGGATCCTGGCTTATGCCCGGGCCACACGTGGCTAGTCCTTTCCTGGCAAAATCTTGGATTACTATTCTAGCTTGGCACAATCTAGAGCGGTTTACACGATGTTTGGAAATTTTTACCCAGTCTGTAGGGAAAAACACACTACAATACTAGCTGATCATTTACTAGCTTCGCCGGCCACACAAAGCTGAACACAAAGCCAGGGTAGTAACTTCGGTGGTGGGGGTCACTACAAGCACAAATAATACAACCCCATCCTATTAAACTATCCTGGCTTGAAATGCTAGCCTACTGGCTTCCTTACTAGCTTACTTGATTAAAAACAAAGCTAGTTCTGTTTATATACACATTTTTAATTTTATTCAAGTTTTTATTTCCAGCAGGACTGGGAGGGTAGTGCAAAATCAGTCTGCCATATTGCATAAACAAACTAAAAGAAAAATAGAAATAACATGTGATTTCGTATTAGGTCGGTACCTAATTAAAACAAAATATAAAATGAAAATAAAATTCGTCACATAAATAACAAAAAATTAAACATTAAATTAAACGAAATTAAAAATAAAGGATCGTCCATAAGGGAGGTCGCCTCATCAAATGCATCCATCGCTCATTTAGTGGGGAACTGAGCCACTCGGATGCAGCCACGACAATGATGTTGGTTGATTTCCGTGTTTTGCTCCAGAAGCTGGCTAGCCGGTGGTGAAGTAAGGCTGGAAATGAGTGCACCCTCCCTTTGGTGAACATCGTGGAGGCACTGCAGAACCTCGGTAGTTGCAGAAGTTGCCTGTATGCATTATTGTAGCACAACCTTGTCCCATTGCGCTGCTGGGTATTGCGTCCACAGTTTAGAAGTGTACAGGGCAGTGCAGTATGTCTTGAAGAGTAATTTTCTGACATCGTCGCTTCAGTGGTAGAACCGCCTTGAGAGCATTCCGGCTCATATGTTAATTGCTCTTCTTAATATGTGTATAGTATAACGATGGAGGTAATTTGGATGGGCCGGTTCTCTAATACATACCTGCGGCTAATCCTTCCATGTTATTTCTGACTCTTTTATAGGGGAAATAATGATAAGAGGTTATGTTGAACTGAACTTGATGTATTTACAACACATTTAATATACACGGCAATTATTTGCACTAAAGTTTACAAGAGTAAAAACTAAGAGTTCCAAGATTGCAAACCACCAAGACCCGAAGAACCTTCTGGAATGATTTTCAAAAAGGCGAAATTTGCTAGGTCACCGGAACTGTCATTTGGATGCTTGGGTTTGGGTGTTGCCAAGTTGTAAACTAATGTTTGTGGCTGTTATATTTCAAACCATATGTAGTACCTACAATAGTTAGAGTTACTAGCAATGGTTTGCAGTCCTGGCTCGAAATACTAGCCTTATGGTTTTTAATCAGTTGTCTAAAATTTAAAACACGCTTATTAATAAGGCTCACAGTGTAATATGTTGTAAAAAAAAATAACCTTAATATGTTGATATTATATCCCTCCGCAGCGGCTTTGGAGACATCACGCGTTCGTCTGTCGGAGCAGCAGGCCCAAGAGTCGAAGAAGTCGGAGATCAGACAGCGCCGATTACTCGAGGAGCGACAGGCGGTAGCTGCCACAGCCTTCCAGCAGGACCTCGACCTGTACAGGATCCAGGGGGAACTTCCCAGTAAGATATTACCTATTTTTAATGTGAATTCCACACAAGAGTCTCGACTACCTGGAGAGGGTCTACGGCATCTCTGCTTGGGGCATCCACAGGGAGTGTAGAAAGGAGGGAGATGGGGTATAGGAAGGTTTGGAGAGTCTGGCTATTTAGATCTGATCACTAAAATCGGCTAGAGCCTTTACACAACGTTTCGCTTCTTATGGCATTAAGAGCCGAGTTTGGGAACCAGATCTGACCAGGTACTTCCCCACCTTCCTCCACCCTATCTTATACCTCTCCCCACTTTTTTTTTTTTTTTTACATGAATACCGCACAAGAGTCCTAACTGCTCCCGTCTGGAGCCAGTGAGACTATGGCATCCCCAAATGGGTTATGTTGTGAGGCTGAAGGTAGTGGGGAGGGGAAGGAGACAGGGAAGAGGAAGGTGGGGAAGTACCTGGCTATTCAGATCTGGTCACCAAACACGGCTAAAGCCATTTCAGGCAACGTTTCAATTCTGAATGGTGGTCTTACACCAGGGCGATACCGAGAGTATCTTCCACTCTGGAACATGCCGCAAATATACTATACATATTATTTTAAATGAATAAATTGTGAAATACACAAATTAATCAAATAAAATTTATTTGCCACGCCGGGATTCGATCCCGCGGCTTTCGGAATGCGAGTCAAGCGCCTTACCGCTGCACTACATCGGCCGCCACTACCATCAACCTCAAAATCTAACTCAACTGGTGATGCCACTCTGGCTCCAGATGGTTGAGAGCGGTTGGGACTTGGGACTATTGTGTGGTCCTGGATAAAACAGTTATTTCGACCGGTATTTCCACCGGTGGACGGAACCTTAAAAGATTCATCCTAAAATTTTTTTAACTTCTTTCAGGTAAATTGGCGATAGCCAAACCGAGAGAGGAACCGACACTTGAAGAAATACAATTGGATAATGAAGACACGGCCGAACTGGATGATTTCCTCAGCAAATGATACATTGTAACAATCTATAGATAATGGAAGCAAAAAAGATATGGCATGAAAGCGCGTTGACTGTCGCCGCTTAGCTATGACCAAACCACACAGACTATTATGGCTTGTTCGCATTGGGAGAGTAGTTTAGTCGAGTGGTGAGTAACTTGCTACTTGACTCGTCGAAAAGCATTTGCATTACGTTCAAGTAGAGTACATTAGTGAACCGCACGTTGCAAGATGACGGGCTGCTACGCAATAAAGTAAATACGCTAATTAAGCTGATTGTAATACTTTTTTTAAAAGAGGTGGAAGAATAAATTATTAAGATGAAAATAAATAAACTATGGACACGAAAAGAGATTAATAGCAGCAAAAATAAAGAATTTTAGAGTAGCATCTTCGCTTCAACAGCACAACATATCTGCGTGTCTAATAATGAACTCGCACATGTCAGCACGACACGTGACGTGTGGTGGGGGACAAAAAAATAGAACGAAATGGATTGACTACTCTACTAAAATTGTGGTGTTCGGACGCGTTTAGTTACTAATATACTTGCTACTCAACTAGAATACTTGCCGCGTGCGAACGGCTCTTAAAAGCAATGAAAGTTATGCCTTTGATGTATACATATCGAGAATGGTGGGGCGCTGCTGTGTACGTAGAAGCAATGTTGCTGATACACGTTGTGCGTACCGTTTTGGTGATTAGAATGCTTCAAGACCTATCTTCTTGTTTATGTTATCTGTAGAATGTATCAATCAGTATCCTTTAGGGCCTGGCATAATCACATGCAGTTTGGAAAATAAATGTAGAAAGAAAGAAGTGCGCTGCAATAATTTAAATTGTTTTAAACGTCAGTAGCTAGATGGTTCAAAGGGTGGATATTTTTCACATTAAAGTCTAGATTACATTAAGCGAGTTTACAAGCTACTATCTGGAAAATTCACTATCTGTTAGTAAACTCGCTCAGTGTAATCGTATTACTAGCTAACTAGCAGATTGTGGACAATCTACGTCAAAAGTTAAAAGGTAGTCAACTTTATTCGCTCAAAATGGCCGCCCACGAAAAGCTGATTTCGTAACTGTCAGAATTAGCGAGAGTCGTAATTTTCGCTACTGTCTAGTGTGTGGCGCTAGCTGCGAGCTCAAGTTTTTTACAAAATGTCGACAGAATAGGTTCGCGCGGAAGCCGTTATTTTAGCTGCTACTGTCGGTACTGAGCGGGTAGACAGCTTTGTGTGTCATCATGACAATCTCACTCGCCGATTCACCCGCTTTTAAACTTACCGGCTGGTAGCTTGTAAACTCGCTCAATGTAATCGAGGCTTGCATACACAATGTTCAGAAAAAGTGTTACTTTTCAAAAGTTGGTTACCTTAAAATGATTCTGAACCGTGTTAAGTTAATTTAATAATAAACCTTTTTACTTTTTTAGTATTTTGTACTTGAGATAATTGAATTTATTAAATATCGATCGTCCAGTTGATTAGTCACACATCTCCAAATACAAAATTTTGAGATAATGAGTAAAGCTATATTTAAATGCTCACCATAAATGAAATATTATTTACAAGTGTCTGTGTTTTACATATTAAATATGCTATAAAAAAAACAGGAGGCAAAACGATCCGGTACATTAGTACGAAATTTTGAAATATCCTGCTAGTGACCCAGAAAACATCAACATTTTCTTTAATTCACTACAATTTTTTTTGTTATAATTGATCTGATTTATGTTTATAAGTAATCTGAGTATTGTACCAGATAGAGGGTACACTTTTACATGAGTCGTTTAATTTCTATATCCGCTATATCAACTTTCATTGATTTGGGGAAAACAACTGTCTCATCTTTAGCGTAAATAAGTAATATGCTTTTCAATTTTTTGAATAAGTTTTTAAAATGGATATAGCGGATTTTGATACTCACTTCGTGATTTACTCATGATATAGAAGCTTTTGAAACTCAACTGACTTGACGCGCGAGTTCTAAACCCACCATATTGGCTAAATAACGGCTCGTGATTGATTGAATTCTGATATAGCGGGTTTTAATAGTAACTTCTTGAATGATATAGCGGATTTTGATACTCACTTCGTGATTTACTCATGATATAGAAGCTTTTGAAACTCAAGTGACTTGACGCGCGAGTTCTAAACCCACCATATTGGCTAAATAACGGCTCGTGATTGATTGAATTCTGATATAGCGGGTTTTAATAGTAACTTCTTGAATGATATAGCGGATTTTGATACTCACTTCGTGATTTACTCATGATATAGAAGCTTTTGAAACTCAAGTGACTTGACGCGCGAGTTCTAAACCCACCATATTGGCTAAATAACGGCTCGTGATTGATTGAATTCTGATATAGCGGGTTTTAATAGTAACTTCTTGAATGATATAGCGGATTTTGATACTCACTTCGTGATTTACTCATGATATAGAAGCTTTTGAAACTCAAGTGACTTGACGCGCGAGTTCTAAACCCACCATATTGGCTAAATAACGGCTCGTGATTGATTGAATTCTGATATAGCGGGTTTTAATAGTAACTTCTTGAATGATATAGCGGATTTTGATACTCACTTCGTGATTTACTCATAATATAGAAGCTTTTGAAACTCAAGTGACTTGACGCGCGAGTTCTAAACCCACCATATTGGCTAAATAACGGCTCGTGATTGATTGAATTCTGATATAGCGGGTTTTAATAGTAACTTCTTGAATGATATAGCGGATTTTGATACTCACTTCGTGATTTACTCATGATATAGAAGCTTTTGAAACTCAACTGACCTGGAGCGCGAGTTTCTAAACCCACCATATTGGCTAAATAACGGCTCGTGATTGATTGAATTCTGATATAGAGGGTTTTAATAGTAACTTCTTGAATGATATAGCGGATTTTGTTTCTCACTCGCAGTTTTGGTCGTGATAAGGTAGGTTTAGAAACTTCATTTTAGGTTTCTCTTGTTCCTTGCAAAAATGTGAACAAGGTGTCATACTCAGATCATTTAATCAAAAAATCAGATATAGCGGGAATTGAAATTATAGGACTCATATAACTGCTCACTCAGCTCAAATTCAAAATGTCTGACTAATCAAATGGACAATCGATATTAAAGGAGCCATTTTTATAAGATTTTAAATCAAAATAGAAACTATTTAAAAATTCGAACATTTAGCAAATTCGGAAAAAAAAAAAAATAGCATTTTTCCTATCTCGTGCCAATCTTTCAAATTCACATCCAAATGTTCTATAAATTGGCATTGCTATGGGATCGAAAAAAAAAGTAATTCTACATTTAATTTCCAGTTTTATTGTGATATGGCAGCGTTTCTGAAGTTAAAAACTTACTCTCATATCAATATTGTTATTATTTATGTATGTGGTGCATTTTGACAATTTATTTGTGCAGGACCACAAAACTGATAGTGTGTAAGTTTATCATAATTGTCAATTATGATATTTAAAAATATTTTATCTTTGGCCTAAACTGACTCCAGCCACGGCCGTTTATCAAAATTCTACCGAGCTGCGGTTAAATCAACTAAAATATAAAATCCCACTGTTGAATTTGGCAGCTACCTCTAGTCTGCAGCCCCAAAATATGTTAAAAAAATGTCTGACTTTACTTTTTGTGTTACAGATTAATATATTCCTATTTACAATACACATAGTATGTACAAAACTTTAAATGAAAATTTTTACAATAGTATATATTTTAGAGTTCTTGCCTAAAATGACTCTTGAAACCTTCGAGGCCAATGTTGAAAATTCAAGAGACCTAGAGTTATCACTTAGCACCACCATACCTTTTGTCATGCTAACAAGTGGTCAATTTGATAGATTCGTTTATCTTAACAAACGGATTGCAGTCTTTGGAGCAGAGTCATCAAGTGGAAATATTGTCCTTGTTCTATCGGTATTTTAAAAGAATCTGCTCTAAGGAACTAGAGTCATTGATCCCTTCTGCACCGGTGTACGCCAAACACACCAAATGTGTGTCCAACATTTTTGTACATGGTTAACATTTCCCACATTTATTTATTTATTTATTTATTTATTTCTAAGACTTGTTCTTGTATTCAACAGCTCGGCTTTGGAATGATTATTGGCCTCCGTGTTTCCTCCCTCGTATAACATGGGCCTCTTCAAGACCTTTCCTCAAACAAACCTTCCACACAGCACCCCCAAGATGACAGACCGTGAGGGAAATTATTTCCCTGTGTGCAGTGTAAATATAAGAACAAAAAAACGGAGGCTAAGTTTGATTGGAAACTATGGCAGCTAGCGTTTCCTCAGTTTTAATTAACTGGTGACGGCGGCCTATCTAAATTTATAAAGCAATAGTCTAAGGCCTATCTAAATTTTAATAGCAATAGTGAGCCTTGGTTTTCAATGCCAAAACGGTTCCGTCCAAAAGTTATCTATAATAATTCTACACACAATGTACTACATATTTGCAAGAGTTAATTCTTAGGTTCCGTTGTTTCAAACTCTCGTCACATTTGATTGACGTCGAATCGACAACCAACGCCATTTTGATTTTCTCGACATTTGAATGTTTCCTGTTAACCTCTCATCTGTGATTCCCCCGTTGGCGGGCACAATTTTTGTTTTTTTTTTTAATGCGATTTTAACCCTTATGTATAAAGAAACTGTATGAAGGACAAGGTCAGAATGGCTTGCGCCAATATCAATCTGGGATAAATGTTCTATTTGATTATTGTAGCTACCCTGAATGATTTTAAAAGAATTTTAATATCAATGGCGAAAATATCGATATTTTACATTTTCAAATGAGTATAAAGGTAATTTTTTCTTTGAAAACTCCTCTTTGAATTGTGTTTTTTCATGTTGGGTATGTATTCAGGTTTGTGTAGAAATAATAAAATCAGTTTATATTTGTATGAATATATTTTTTGACAATTATTTCCAAAATGGGAGATTTTTTAAACTTTTTTTTAGTTATATTTTTGAATGTAGCTATTACTTTGTGGTTATCCATTATAGAATAATGAAATAATTTTACTTTGTATAAACCACTTATTTGATGTGCAAATCCGACCGGTTTCGGAACAAACGTTCCTTCGTCAGGGAAAGCTTATACTAATTTGACAGTTTCGAACAATGTTTTATTATGGTAGGGGTGGAGCTGTTGCTAGATAATAATGTAGATTGGGTAGGTAGGTATTAGTGTAGAGTGGGTGGGTAGGGGAACAAATCCATGATTGGGCTATATGACAATATTTTTTGTTTGTTGATAATAGATTCTTTATTTTTAAGGGATTTTTTAATTTCCAAGGCTTCTAAGTTATCTAAACGTTTTCCTTTATGATTAATATGAAGAATATTTATCCCTGTATTTTTTAGTTAGTTAGCTATTCTGGAAAAACTTCTTATGATATTATCATGATATATACATGAATAATGATGGAATTTTACCTACCGTTAAAACTCTTATTATGTTGCCTTCCTTATCCAGAATATATTTATATTTGTGAGAGACGACACGTCGATCCTTGTCCTAGTGGTCTGATTTGACTTTCTTTTCCTTATTTTGGCAACCCATCTATTCGTTCTGTGATTGTTTGTTTTGTCACCGCAGTTGGCGTCTATTGACATTGAAATTCTTTAGAATATTATCTGGTAAACAGAAAATAATCGCAAAAAAACAATCGCTTTGTTTTTATATCGATTTTTGACCGGAACTAATCAAGGTAATTGGATACGCGCCATAAATATGCTACGAGACCATGAGGGAGCCATCTATGGTTTTTGTATTGTATTGAATTTACCTATGTGACTTGAGATTCAGTATATTCATGCATTTCCTTACCTCTGTGAATCAGGCAATTACTTCCGACGGGAGTGTGAGTCAAAGCCAAGAGATGTCTCTCCTAGTCAGTCATTATCGAATAATTCACCCAATCATTGAATTATTGTTGTACAAGATTTTTGGCACGTATTATTAATATGCAAATTTATTCATTGTTGAAACTTCCTTGCTGTGCGAAACATCTGTTAAGATTATGCAATACCGCCTTGATATTTTTAATGAAAAGAAGTGACTTTTGTGTTGGACATCATGCATGAGCTGCATTCTCTGAGTGAGTATTGTTTGTTTTCACTTTGGAATTTGGAATTGCTGGGTCAACTGTCTTTGTGTCACATAGGGAAGAATTCAATTTTCGTTAATTTACATAGGGTAGTCATTCCCTCGTGTCAGGGGCTATTTACACACCCCTACAGTAATTTTCACGCAATTTTCGAAATACCATTCCACATTCAACAGATTAAACGCTTATTTTCAGTCTGTTTTGACTTACCTATTGAATGCCAGGATCTTTTGCCCATATATCGTATGAAATCTCGGAAAGAATACATTTGTAGTAATATTTTTTGCATTTATTTTGAACTATCGTTTATTTTATTTACCGAAACACATTCTTTGAAAAATAACCTATCGATAAAAACAACATAACTTGTGTTTATTTGATGAATTGATAGGTCTATCGAAGATTTTGTGACCGGCCATCGACTGACTTTGACAGTTCGTTTCGCGGTAAAATGCGACCGACAAACTCCACATATAAATTATTTTAAAATACTCTGGTGCTGCCAGGTGAATGAAACTTTTAGCGGTATCGGGAATACTTTTGGCGCAAGCGATTCTGACCTTGTTCTTGATACAGTTTCTTTATACATAAGGATCAAAATCGCGTATCAAAATATATATTTTTAAAATTTTTTGCCGATTTCAATTTTATTGAGCTAACAAGCATAAAAATGTCCGTTACCTGAGCATGATTTATTCGAAAGCTGATACAAATGGAAGATAACATTTAACGGGAATCATTCAAATGCCAAAAAAATCAAAATGGTGTTGATCGCTGATGACCATCAAATGTGGCGAGAGTTTAAAAAAAACAAACCCAACCTTAAACACAATAGTATAAAAGACTACCATATAATAGATTTAAGTATAATTTTAGTATTTGCCTTAACGATTGGAAGCCTTTAAGACTTCCAAATAGCTTTTACGTCTTAGTTAGGTTGTTTAAGTAAAAATTATTAATATTATTTTTGGTCTCCCTCTCTCTATCAGAAATTTAATAATTAGCATTTATTTTTCATTCCACTATAGAGAATTGTATAATATTTTGTTAAGGATAAAGAGAGAAAATAAATACATATCTCCATTAAATTTATGATTACAGTACTCTTTCAGGGCTGTCTGTTTTAACGGAAAGCAAAATCATAAACTAAGTTAAAATTTTACCCGTTAGTAAAAGTAACTAGGATGTTAACCCATTGGCCACAGAATTAATGAGCAAAAAAATTGGCCTTCACCACTGAATTAATTTTGTACCAAAAATTGAAAACCTGCATTGGTGTACTAAATCTATTGTAACTTTTAAACCATATATTCAAATAAATTAATTTCTTTAAATTTATTTACATATTCGATTAAGGTAAAGAAAAACATTAAAATAAAATTAAAAAAATATATTGAAATGTCTGTAAATAAGGATACAAATATAACCTTCTCTTTTTTCGTAAGTTTTTTTTCACATTTTTATTTAAAAAAGTTACAAAAAAACATATTATTCATAAATCAAACAATAATGATTGTTGTTTTTTACATGCATATATTACTAATGACTAATAAAATAATGGTATGATAGTCCTCAAAGCAATCAGGGACGTTCAGGGTCACTACCAAAAGCCTAGAACCACTCGCAATTTTGAAGAAATTAAATGGCGGCTGGCAGCATACTAAACTTGGAACACAAATATCAGTGAAAAAACATAAGAAACATTTTATTGCCAATTCTTCGAAATGAATGATTAATTATCTACAGAATGTTCGGCATTTAAAATTTTATTCAAAAATGTCATTGTTGAGCTCGTATTCCGTTTTTTGGCGGACCTACTCTAGCCCGTCAGCGTGCCGGGGTTTGTGGTTAAGTACCTGAGTTGCACACCCGGCAGGCTGTCGGGGTTTGTGGCCAATGGGTTAAATAGGACTGTGTGCTGTTTCAAGTGTACTTTTGCTAATGTAATAGATATTAGTGTGGCCAGTCTTAAAAGCAGAATATTCCTCAAAATTGTGTGAAAAGTAGCACTGCATTATTTTTTGGTGTGGCCACTCTGCCTTCCCTATCCCCACTCCCCATCCGTCCCGCGAACTCCCCTCCCCTCTCCAGCATTCCATATTCAGTCCCGGTAAATTCAGTTTTCAAACAGCTCGCGTGCCACCTATTGCAATTTTTTTATACAAATTTCATAATGCCAGAGCTCACCAGTATATATAAAAACCTTTGCGGGCGTGCTCACAACGTGAACGGCTTAGTAATTCATTTTCATGATGTTAGAGCTCGCTATTGTTCTATATAGAAACCATCGCGGGCCTGCACACATCAAATCCCCAAAGTTTCATCGCAATCCGATTAACGATTAGCAATGTATAATTTAACGATGCCATAACTCACTATATATATATAGAAAGCATCGCGGGCATCCATACATCAAATCCCCAAAGTTTTATCGCAATCGGATGAACGGTTAGCAATGCATAATTTCATGATGCCAGAACTCACTATTGTATATAGCAGAGTTTCCCAATTTTTTTTCGCTCCGGAACCCTTATCGATCATACTTTTCTAGGCGGAACCCTATTTTTATAAGAAAAAGATAAACTCGTAGTTTGAATACTTTCATGTTTACCTTGAAAAGAAAGATCTAAAGTTTTGTGTGAAACTTACATTAATGTGAAGAGTGATATCTTTTTAATTTTTTTGTTAAAATAGCATTGAAATCAGGCTTTGTGTCAGACAGCTGAATACGAAGATCTGGAGCTGCATCCAGTCTGTTTCTGTATTTGTTTTTCTGAAGCGTAAGCCGAAAAACCAGTTTCACACCGGTAAGTGGTCACAAACGGTAACAAAACGGTGATAGCCTTCTCGATGACTTCTGGATATTCGTTTTTAAGTCCAATCCAAAACTCATCCAGATTAGTTTTTTCTGAATTAAACTTTGACGACCTCCGTAGTCCAGTGGCTAAGACTCTTGACTCACATTCCGGAGGTCACGGGTTCGAACCCGGCATGCGCAAATAAATTTTATTTGATTAATTTGTGTTATTTCACAATTAATTCATTTAAAATAATATATAGTATATTTGCGGCATGTTCCAGAGTGAAAGATACTATTAGTATCGCCCTGGTGTAAGACCACCATTCAGAATTGAAACGTTGCTTGAAAATGGCTTTAGCCGTGTTTAGTGACCAGATCTGAATAGCCAGCTACTTCCCAACCTTCCTCTTCCCCACCTCCTCCCCCTCCCCACTACCTTCAGCCTCACAACATACCCCAATTGGGGATGCCATAGTCTCACTGGCTCCAGACGGGAGCAGTTGAGATTCTTGTGCGATATTCACTGTAAAAAAAAAAAAAACTTTTGTTGTAAGGAAGAAGATATTGATATCTATCAAAGTCTCGTACTCTGTTGCTGTACGTTTCCTGTGAACTAGGAATGGATTCTGTACACAGTCAATGTCCTGCAGGTTTTTTTCAGGAAA
Organism: Limnephilus marmoratus; assembly: GCA_917880885.1. Lineage (NCBI taxonomy): Eukaryota > Metazoa > Arthropoda > Insecta > Trichoptera > Limnephilidae > Limnephilus > Limnephilus marmoratus. Next base: position 27,813,891 of record OU862928.1, read on the forward strand.
ATACTCTTCAGAGATTTGTTGAGGGCCATCAAATGTTCGTAAATGCATTTTTCAATATCTGAGGTTACTTGCAACTCTTTTTTTTCCAGAAACTCGTTTAAAAGAAAAAAAATTTTTGTAAAGTACTGTTTCTGTTCAATACATTCTATCCAGAAGACAAGTTTCTTTCTAAGAGAAGAGATTTTGTCGTTTACTGTAAAAGTATTTGTGTTTCTTCCTTGCAATGATCCTTGCAACAATCCCGACGGAACGCGGAACCCTTGTGATGCTTCTACGGAATCCCAGGGTTCCGCGGAACACCTTTTGGGAAACGCTGGTATATAGAAACCATCGCGGGCATGCGCACATCAAATCCCCAAAGTTTCATCTCAATCGGATGAATGGTTTAGCAACACTTATCATCTCATATATGTCGACAGAAGCAAACATATTTTGATTTTTATATATATAGATTAGGTGGTGTTTATGAGTAATCTGAGTACTGTACCAGATAGCGGGTACACTTTTACGTATAACTGCATCTCAACTCAAGTTATATATTTCAGAGATGTCTGAGTAATCAACTGTCTGCGCAATAATTCGTCACTTATTGGGTGGCAATTAATGAGTACCGTATATAGTAATAAATATTGAATTAATCTGTCAGGGTTTTGTGTAAGTGATATTATTGTTATACAAATTATAAATTTTCTTAATATAAAAGTGTTTGACAAAAATAAATGGATTTTTTATTTGCATACTGCACAAAAGTTTCAATTGCTCCTAACTGTTTGGAGCCAGTGAGACTATGGCACCCCAAATTGGTGAATGTTGTGAAACTGGAGAGAGTGGGAAAGGGAAGAGATGGGGAAGTACTTATTCAGATCCGGTCACCAAACATGGCTAAAGTCATTTCAAGCAATGTTTTAATTTTGTATGGTGCTCTTTCACCAGGGCTATACTTGCATCTACCACTCTCATAAGAACCACAAATATACTATTATTTTATATAAATTAAATGTGTGATAACTCCATAAAATTTATTTGTTCTCTCCGGGACTCAAACCAGTTTCCTCTGGATTCAAAGTCGAGGTAGTCGATGTCTGTAAAAGATTTTTTTGTTTGTTTTACAATTAGCTACGCACAAGAGGCCTTGAGGAAAAAAATCCCTCAGGGCCACGGACATATGAATATATCTGGACCTGCCCTAAGTGATAAAAACGTATTATTTCCCCCTCCACATGGCGCCGGCTGTAGCTCCTCCTTGGAACCGGCTCGCTCCATGAGGAGGGGATATAGCCTCGCTTGAATCTAAAATGTGTGACGTCATCATTCTTGCCGTGAACAGCGAGAAGCTGACATCCATACATTTAACGAAATAACGGCAGCTTGTGCTATACAATATATCTACGTATCAATATGCACATAGCGAATGTGGGCGGTACTCCAATGTGCTCGTCGCTGGTTACAGGGGTAAGTAAATTATGAAACATTTGTAAAAGTATTTTAACTAAACACGGCAAGAAAATATTGATATGTGTATTGGCGCGAGTCTTTTTGGGGCGAGCATTTGGCCTTAGCAAATAAGTTTTGAACGTGGCAAGCAATTCGCGCTCCCATGTAAAAAGGTCTATTCATTCAAAGCAGATTTTGCTTTTAAGAACTAAATGGTGATATTGTAATGCGAGATGCCTATATACTGTCAGATTGATTGTTCAACGAATGACAGTCATCTTTCCCCTCTTCGCTCTCCATAGTTTGGTTTTACCCCTCATCTGTAACTGCTTGTCTATCCATTTGGATGTCTATGCTCAGGGCCAACTTCATCTTTAGGGATGCTGTGTGGAGGGTATTTTAGGGGAAAGAGGAAGTTCTGAGAAGGAAAATGGTATGAAGGGTGGGTAGGAATCCAGTAGTGACGAACATATGAATCCATCCCTACTATTGCGATGCAAGGCAATGGGTCGAGAGAGTCTGGCTGGAGAGGAAAAAAGGTCTCCCTCAACTGGTCTCTAGGTGGGCAAATGAATCCGCTGCCAAGACCTCATGAACCCGGGCACTAAGGCGGGTCACGATTGTATGGGGGAAAAAAAAAACTTGTTTTGGTTTGTCTGTTAGTGATAAAAGGGTGTTAAATGAAGATGTAAAATCACGTAATTTTTTTAATAATATTTGGATATCATCTTCTTCCTCCGGATTGAGTTTGAAATTTCACAAAATAGAGAAAAACCCACCCTTGTTAAATCTCTAAAAAATATTAGATAAACAATTAAAAATGAACTTTTTTTCAATAAAACACAAATTAGAGAGAATATTCTGACTCATTTATTAAAAAAATATATGATTATAATTAACATTATCTCAAGACAGTGTATTCAAATACCAGCAAAATCCTTCTTACTCTCAAATTTCGGCATTATTTTGCGAGACTCAATCTTTGCCTTAATAAGACCTTCTCTTGCAGACTTCGTACATAAAGTAGTCGAGGCTTCAGTAACAGTCTTTACAGCTCTTTCAACTGCTTGAGTATGACATGGCAGACGCAGAAGAGGCAATTTACCTTCTCCCCCCTGTGCTACAAATAATTGAAGATCTTCATCCGATATATTCTTCAGTATTGGAGGTTCGGTTACATTTTGCTGCCAATTAATAAGGTCGTAGTAATATGATGCATCGAGGTTTATGTTTGGAAGTTGGAACAGCCTTGTTTTACTTAGTTTCTTACTGCGTGCTTTTAGAACACGACGCGCAGCTAATTCCCGGATATGCTTGTGAGGGTCAGTTAACATTGCAAGTAGTAAATTTTCGGGGTGTGCGAAGTAACTGTTTCTTTCTATGACTGGATCAATTATAGTTTTTAGTTCAGGGGATAAGTATCTAGACGCTGAAATTAGCTGCCATAGGTGACGTGCTCCATCTTTACAGGTGGGATGAGTTTTAATACTGAACCAAGTCGGAGCATAAACTTTAACAACGTACGTTGCTAAAATAATAAGATTCTCTGTAGGAGCTTCCGTTGCAACATAAAGACGAAGAATTCGGTTAGCACGCGTAAGCCATCTGGCATGAGACATTTTTCCAGGAGATTTGTGGCCTAAATCTTCAGGTAATTCCCCCACCGTAACTGCAGATACGATTTTATACAAATATAACTGATCTGTGCTTAGGTCTTTAGTTAATAATTCAGGCAACTCTCCGTCAATTTTCTGAAAATGAACAATAGGCTTTTTTTCACAGTTTTCTAAAGCTAGTCCTATTGTCCCTGAATATTTTTGATGTCCAGATGTCTTACCGTCAAGATGTGTGAACAAATGACGAAATGGTAACTCGTTCATGTGAAGCAAGCAAATTATCCATTGCAATGGTTTATCCAAACGTTTTTCAAGCAAACGTATTATACCTCCATGTTTTCCAACGTTCACGTTCGTTCCGTCACATCCAATAGCCATTAATGGTTCAAATGGTATTTCTTCCTTTAAAAAATAATCGACAATTGTTCTTTCTATAACTTTCAACGTGCCAGAGTTTGGTGCAATATAACCCAAATATATTTAGTCTGGCTCTTTTATCATTGAAATATGCTCTTCAATGATTAGTTCTCTGTAATGCCTCCCCCCTTTTTCCCTGATAATTAATGTTTTATCTTTCCGGCCATCAAAATATAATGCGGGTATTTGTAAAACTATGTGTTGTGCCTTAATATTTTCCCTTGTTTTTTTTCGTTCTCTGCGAAGTTTACTTTTGTCAATAACTGGAATATTAGACTTGATGTCATACAGAACTGCTGAGGCAATGGCTGCCGCTGCTCTATCCGCTCTATATTTGATATTCTATCTGCTCTATATTTGATGACTGGTCCACTCAAAAAACTTCATAACATCACAATAAGTTGGTAAAACATTGTCTTTAACGTCGCAAATTTCACCAAATATGGGACTTTTTAACGCATTCCGAGTACGTTCCATTGCGAAAACTTGTGCAACGCGACCTACCGCTTAAAGAGCCGTAGCGATACTGACTCCAAACTCCGACGTCGGTTGCGCAGAGTCGCTGCGCTTAGTGCAATCGGTGCTTCCCCCGCCCTCTCCTCGAGCCACTAATAATCAAAACTCGGATTTTTTGTAAATGAATTCGTAAATACGTACCATATTTGCCATAGAATATTACAAAAAATATAGTATAAAGGATTCGTAGTAACTTTTATACACACTAGAAAATACCTCTAAAAATGAAAATTTTCAAAACTTTGAAGTGAATCCGGAGGAAGAAGATCGTATCAGAAATTAAAAAAATTTTAAACACGTCGGTTTGAACCCATTTGGCACCCTTTTATCGCTAACAGAATCTAAAATTATCATTTTTTTTTAAATGACCCACCTTACCGGGCACACCTGCTAAGTTGCCACATTTACGTTTTGTTTTCTTTACTGTTACTTCATTTCCTTACCTAAAAGAGGTTCAGGTAAGATTTTCTTTATACTTACAACAATTGTACATAGTAGCACTTGCATACTGTTACCTAACAACATATGCGGGGGCAATGGAGGTCTAGTATTGTTTATTACATGTAGAGTCGTTTTTATACAAAAAATTAAGAGTCCTTGCAAGAGCCTTGAAGGGGTAACCATCTGTTACCTATACCAGGGCGGGTAAGTGGTGGATCCTCCAATGCTAAGTCGCCAAACATAGTGAATCACTTGGGAGACCTATGGCAGGGATGTTGGTTATCCAATAAATGGTTCCCAGGGTGGCGGTCCCATATCCGCCTCCTAAAAAAATGAAGTATGTAAGAAATCATTTTTAACATTGAAAACATTTGTTTATTTCTTTTCTATACATACATTTGTTTAACATACAGGAATCAATTGGTGACTATAATTAATGAAACATATAATATTATATAATGACACATTTTATATATAAATAATTTACAATAAATTCTATTTTCTTAATCTAATACATACAAAGCTACTTTACATAATTTATAACACAATCATTTTTCATTTAAATTAGTCATAAGGATAGTTCAAACACTTATCTTACTGTGATCATTGGTCAAATTTAAAATCACCGTTTTAAAAGACATGACACGATAAAGTCAATCAAATACATGATTCGGGTCATGTCTAGAGCCAGCAGAAATAAAAGAAGTGTAAGTACAAGACAATATAATATGCTTTTATTTTATAGTTACGGTACAGTGACGGCAAAAAACATACGTTCCTTATTGTTACAATGCTGCAGCTCTTTGGGGCCGTTCAAGTATTACGTAACGCACTTTGGGGGGGGGAGGATCTTGTAAAACGTTATTTTGTGTTACCGGGGCGGGAGGGGGGTTAGGACAATGTGTTACGTAGCATGTTTTTTTAATTTAAATAAAAAAACTAGGGAATTAAAATTGTCCAAGTTGGCAATCCTTTTCGTTTATGCTGTAGGCGGAATCCCTCGACTGTATTTTGCGCAACCTAATTGTGTCTTTTAGGTAAAAATAGTCACTTAGGGGCTGTTCAAGTATTATGTAACGCCCTTGGGGGAGGGGGGTCTTGTGAAACGTTACTGTGCGTTACCAGGGGGGGTTCGAACAATGCGTTACGTAACATGTTTTTCTTTATTTAGATAAAATAACTAGGGAATAAAAATACCCTTATCATATCTCTTGTTTTATTTATTACCCCAAATGCGATTAAAACAAGAAAAAAGGGTTTAAGTGTACGTAATTTAATTGTGACTTTCCAACGTTTCGGAGGGTGGGGGGGGGGGGGGGGGGTGAGGTACAGAAAAAGAAAAACATTACGGCGCGTTACATGGGGGGTCAAAAATCTTTCAAAAATTGCGTTACGTAATACTTGTACGCCCCCTTGGGTGTTACGTAACATTTGGGGATGGGGGGGGGGGGGGGGGGGGGGAGGGCGGTACAGAAAAACGTTACGGCGCGTTACATGAGGGGGGGAGAAAGGGTCAAAAATTTTCTTCTTTCAAAAGGTTTCTTACATATTAAATAATGGTGAGACAAAAGATGAGACATACAAAATATGTGTGTCTGTTTCTTCCAAAGGAAACAGATATATCTTATTACTGTGACGGGAATTGTATTTCATTTTCGTTGTACTTGAGAGGGAGATGTATGATAATGACTGTACATTTCATTTGGGGGGATGTGGACATACGTTCACCGTTTGTTTCATTTTCGGCTGTTGTTATTTAGTTACTGTAAGAAAGAGTTGCAGCATTATACATAAGAACAAAAGCAAAACCATCACCGCATTGACATTTGAGGTTTTTGCATTTTATGAAATTCACCATAGTTGTAACTATATTCCACTTCAACGATAGTTGTAACTATATTCCATACTTTCAAAATTATCGTCACGGCTAGTAGTATTGTAGTAGTTTTCGAAGTCGTTACAGTGTGGTGTGTAAGAAAGATGTAAGAAAATGATGTCTTTTTTCCTTTGTAGGAAATAGACCTACACATTGTGTATCTCAGCTTTTGAAAGAGCTGCAGCATTTTTGTGATAAGTAATGAATGTATATTGCCTTTTTTATGCTGTCACAGTACCGTTACCGTGAATCGTCATGGTAAATATAAAAGCGTCTAAATAATATACCAAATGTATGAACTATGACTCGTTCTTGCATCCATCTGCTTGGTTGTGGAATGATTTGCTGGCCTCTGTATTTCCTTCCTTCTGTAACATGGGTCTCTCAAAAACCCACATTCACTCCTTTAAATCCCTCCACACCATCAGCAAATATGACAGGCTCTGAGGAATTTTTTTCCTGCAGGGCCCCTTGTGGAAAGCTATTCGTCAAACGACCAAGAATTGGATATTTTTTTATAACGCAGCCATTTTTTTGGTTTTGCAAAGAAATAAATTGTTTTTCCTGCATGTCCTTTCCCATGCATCCTCTTTCCCCCCTCGGCCCCTTCCCCTCCCTCTTTCCCTTCCCCTCCTGCATTCCCCTTCCACCTTCCTCATGACCCCTCCCTAGAACCTGACCTCCTTCGTTACCCTCCCTCTCATGCCTTCCCTCCCTGCCGCTAAAATATATGATTATTTCATAACGTCAGAGTTTAAATCACCAAAGTTTCATCACAATCTGATGAACGGTATCGCAGTGAATAAAATATGAACAAACAAACAAATATTGATTTTTATGCATAAGATTGTTTGCAATTTGTATAAAAAAAAGAAATTTATGAATTTATAAAAAAATGATTCCCTTACAATTGTGATCCCTAAGAAAGAGAGGTCACAATAGCTCTCAGCAGCAGAACCATAAGTGATAACTTATCACTTATGACTTCACGCTTTGTACTAGTCCCAATAAGAAATCGTATGTGATGTCATCATTCTTGTATCTACTGTCTTTTTCATTTTCAAATGAGACGCGTGACGAACGTCGATGACGTCAGTACGAGCTCTTGCTGGGACTAGTTTATCACTAAGGATTTACGCTTTAAATTTATTATAAAAGTGTTTTTTTCTCTCTCCTGGAATGTGGCCAAATTTAGCTTACGTAGAGATAGATTTGTTGTAACGATGATGTGAGAATTTATAACATCGATGCCATAACTAATGAGGTTAAAAATTAAAACAGCATTTTCAAAACTAAAACACTTGATCTCACCAATGAACCCAGTGAGACAGTTATCTAAACCTTCAATTACAGAAAACCATCTTTACACAAACAGGCACATTTATTTAAAAACAAAGTAAAGTTAACACACCTAATCATGTCCCTTTATTTAAAAAACGGTTTTGGGCCCCTAGCACAAATACATACATATTAAGATAAAAGTTTTTTCGAAAATATCAGTTGTTTAAACACTATCGAGCACAACTTCAGATCGGGAACGAACAAGCGACATATCACGTCGATTGTTAGTTGATATGAACTGTTTTTTTTTTACATTATCTCCGCACAGGAGTCATCTTTGGGGATGCTGTGTAGAGAGCGTTTCCTAAAAAAAGAAGGAGAGGAAGGTCTGGGAAGGAAAGGTAAAGGCGGAAGTACATTTGTCTGTCGTGTCGTGTCGTGATGCGTCAGTATCGGTTTCACACATTTAGTGATTTTCATTACGACATGACATGACAGACTAATATAAACATCACCATACTAAATGTATGAAACCGATACCGTTCTAACGCGATACGACGGACAAGTGTAATTTCGCTTAAGATGGGTGGGTCAATGTGTCCAGGAGTGACGGATGTATGAATCCGCCACTCCCACTGTAGTGCAAGGAGATGGGTCGAGAGAGTTCGGCTGGAGAGGTCTAGGTTAGGCCTCCCTCAACCAGCCTCTCCCGATCCGGCCCGCAACGCAGTAGGTGGGCAAACGTATTCGCTATCAAGACCTAGACAAACCTTACCCCCACAAACCCGGGCACCTCTGCTAAGTTGCCAAACGTAGCAAACTACTTTGGGTGACTATGGCAGGGGTGTTGGTTATACAATATATAGTTTCCAGGGCGGCAGTCGACCCACCTCCCAAATTGTAGACTAGCGCTGATAAAGCGATATAATATTTATTAGTGATCATTGTTCATCTTGTGATTGCCAATGCTACTTGCTAAGACTCCTAAGTGCATGCAACAGTCATAAAATCCATGGTTTTGACTCCATAAACTCACGTTTGCCGGGGTAGTTGGATTGGTTGTCCACCAATTAGCGTTCGCAAAAAGCGGCATCCATGACACCCAATGACATTTCGTGTCCAGCGATTCTGACAGTGTCCTTGAGAAATTTTGTACATAGAAAGGTCAAAATCGGAGACAAAGGAATTTTTCCCGCGCATGCGCAAGAACTGCGCACATTCCCGCGCTCCAGTAAATTATTAATATAAATTATTTGGAGTGACCAGGCGCATTGCGGTTTTCTCTATGGTAAAGGGCGATAATAGAGCAAGCGATTCTGACCGTGTTCTTCATACACTTTCTTTATACATAAGGGTCAAAATCGCGTGTAAAATCTCAAACACACCGGTGCACAAACGGCATTCCTGCGGTTAAAGCACATTATAATCTTTTCTTTTTATTTGTCATGAGAAACCATGCTCATGTGCTCTATTTTCACAATAAACTACATATATAGTTTGGTTTGACGATCTGCAGTCGTGTTCGGTAACATTTACAAATTACCGACACTATCGATAGAGCTTACATCGATATGCTTGTACCAGGGGCCCGGAACAAAAAGCTTTGAAATTTGCCGATTTTCAATAAAAGTTAAAATGTGATGTCAGGTATTTAGCATCTTGCGACAATACTTACCAAGCGGTCACAAAGGTTTATGGCGGAAACACATTATTAAAACCCGACGCGACCCGACGAAACGCAATGCGTGTTGAGTCGAATCAAATGTATTGTTTTCTATAGACCAGAATCACACTATGAACATCCGACGCGACGCCATGCGCGCACACGCCATCCGATCCAGACGTGCCAGGTCGGTGTGTTGCCCATGGTGGGGGTAAACACGCCATCCGACGCGGCGCGCGCGGTATGTTTCTAGACAACACCCGACGCCACGCGTCAGTCGTTCGAGAACTGTCACAGAGCATATTCGGAATTTATGCCAAATTAATATTATTTTTTGCATTTATTTAGCGAAATGTCTGACGAACAATTAATCGAGTTGGTAAAACGATATCCTGTTGTATATGACACGAGTTTAGCTATATACAGGGTTCATACTGTGAGAAATAATGCATGGGAAGAATAAATAATAAATAATGGGTTTTAGTAACCCAAAAATACATAATATGAAATCCTTCATTATCTTGAAGTAAGTCTGGATACAGAGTATGATATTCACCGCACATACTTCTCTTTTGATTTATTTCATGTACCCAGTAACGCCTAGTTATTCTCTTTTTCTTGAGTCGTTTAAGTATCATATACCCAAAGTTTGCATCAAATCTTCTTCAAAGTCTGACTCGTTACTTATTAAATCCATAGTACATAACCGTACACTTCCACTGCTGTTAGCTAACTGTATTCAGAAATTGCTAGTATGTCGTGGCGTCGCGTGTTGGTAATGTGCACGGTGCATATCGGGTGTTGACACGTTGCGTCGCGTCGGGTTTTAATAATGTGTTTCCGCCTTTAGAAACATTCTTAAATGTTAGGCCCTACGTACAAAAAGATACTTACAAGCTACGTGACTGTGATGCAACTGGTGGCCTACTGATATGCTACTCTTTAAGATTGGTTTTCGTACACGGCTAACTGAATTATATTGATCTTGATCATTTTTCCAAGTGCAGCAGTGGAGTTAATACAATGTCAAGTGACTCAAGCACTGAAGACAATATTGTTCCTCTTTACCTTTATTAAGTATAAGCATAAAAAACAATATAAATAAGATTTTAGGTTCACTCATACAACAACAACAAAAAATTTAATTGTAGAGCATTCATCGCCGTCAAGAAACTAAGAGAATGATGTAAAATTGACATTTTTTCTAACCTCAATTTATGTTTTCTCCGCTAAATCCTTTCTTACATATTCCAGCGTATATATATTATATAAACACTAGCTGGTGTCCAGCATATGTCGCAATGCCACTCAAAGAAATACATTTTTCTCCCTGCATGTCCATTCCCATGCGTCCCCGTTCCCCTCCCGCGTCCCCTTCTCCGCCTGCATTCCCATTCCACCGTCCCCGCCTTCCCCCTCCCTCATCACCCTTCCCGCAAATCCCACCACCTTGTTTACCCTCCCCCTACTGCCTTCCCTCCCTGCCGCTAAAATATATGAAATTCACACATTTTCAAACCACTTGCGCACCACCTGTAGTAAATTTTTTATAAAAATTTCATAATGCCAGAGTTTACCATTATTCAGGGTGTCCGGGAGTAAAGTGCATTAACTTCGGGAGGTGATTCTACATGATAGTATAAGTAAAAAAGATAAATAACTTTTTCGAAATTCCAACTTTTAGGGGTAGTTTTGAAAAAGATAAAATTAGTTCGGCGTGTGCGTCCAGATTTATTATTTTCCGCTAAGTAAGATCGTACCTCACACTAAGGATTTTTAGTAGGTACGTCTTTTTGTATGGGAAAAAAGATGTTGGAATTTCTGAAAAAGTTGTTAATCGTTTTTACTCCTACTATCATGTAGAATCACCTCCTGAAGTTAAAGTTTGCACTTTACCCTCGGACACCCTGTATATATAAAAATCATCTTCTGCTAAAATTCAATGTTCCGTTAAAATTTTGAGTTAATCTATCGATTACTTTCCGAGATTTGTGGACACAAACACACGGAACCTAAATTTTTACATATATAGATGGATATTTTCCCACCTCCAGAACAAATTTAACATTCAAATCATGCTCGGACACCATTTCTGTCAAACAAATAGCAATGCTTATGCAACTAGCACGTGCTACCAGCACTGTCAGTAGTCGATACGTCGCGTTATGTACGAACACTAGCAAAAGAGTATGGCGGATACTCACAAGTGTCGTGTATGTTACGAACACAAAACTCGAGTCGCTTGTAAGTATCTCCATGTATGATTGGCCTTAGTGGTTGGAGAGGTGATCTCCGTAATAAGTGATGAGTTCAACAACCACCAATATAAGCATATTGAACGAGATTAAACAAGGGACATTTCTAGATTCAGATATGAAACGCAGATGAATAGTGAAAGGAGTGTCAGGAGAGTATATGTGTGAATGAAAGAAGAAATTGTGACTTAGCACGATCAAGTACAACAATTATTTGAGTTGGGTCATGTCAAGAGATCGCATAACTGAAGTGTGTATGTAAGATTACGTTTGGGTGTGAATAGAGCAAGGAGCATGTGCCAAGGCAAGGCTGTGTGGTGTTCCATTCCCTCTGCTTACCCTTGCTGCGGAATAGCATTACGGTTAAATGGTTATAATATGTTTAACGGTAGCTGTTCACAACCTAGAATAAGGTTAGTCAGGGGAAGTGCGACATATAAATTAAAAAGTTTGATACAATCTTTACTAAGCATAAAATGAAGTCGCTCACGCTGTATGTGCGCCTAGATCTTTTAAAATATGCAACGGATTTTCAAGCGGTTTTCACTAATAGAACGAGTGATTCATGAGGAAGGTTTTTAGGTATGTAATTTGTCAAGGTTTTGTGTAAATTGGTTGAAATACATAATATATCTGGCCAAGCTGGTTTGTTATAAAGGTTTCGTTAGCCACAACAACGTGTGGCTGGGTCTGCTAGTCAACAATAAGTAGAGAATTCAATATGCTTTCGAGAAATAAATCAGTAAGAAATGTGTAAACCTAGGGTTTATACATTTCTTACGACTTACAATGGATTGGAAATGGATTTTGTATGCCAGCTCTTGCAATTTTGCGATATAATTTCATTAAAAGCAAATAAGTCAATAAAAAAATCAGGCAATTCAACCTAAAAAGAGTGCTTTGTGCCGTTAAAGTTTGAAGATAATCTGTAAGGGGACAGGACATATCAAATATTGAAGTCAGTCAAGTGTATGAATTTATGTAGAACTGAAAAAACGCGAGAATTGTTGAGAGACAGTAAATACAAAATACTAAGCGGAGAATGGTGGGTGACTTTAATAAGCAAACAACATATTATGCCTTTGAACAAGAATGATTTTTACAATTGAATAAAACATGGTCAAGAGTCTCCTTCTCCACACCACACTCGCAGAATAAACTATTTAGGCAAATGAAACTATTTAACGTTGTTTGAACCACTTTTATATTTGAATAAATCCGACCGGTTTCAGAATGACCGTTCCTTCTTCAGGGCAAATGTATACTAATTTGACAGTTTTGAAAAATGGATGGGAACAATGTATTATTATGGTAGGGGTGGAGCCGTTGTTAGGTATTAATGAAGAGTGGGTGGGTAGGGGAACATATCCATGATTGGGCTATATGACAATATTTTTTGTTTGTTGATAATAGATTCATTATTTTTAAGTGATTTTTTATTTATTTCTAAGGCTTCTAAGTTATCTAAACGTTTTCCTTTATGATTAATATGAAGAATATTTATCCCTGTATTTTTTTCAAAACTATGGTTATTTTCAATGATATGGTTAGCGAACTCAGAAAAATTAATATTATTAAGACACCTTAAATGTTCTTTGATTCTGATTTCAAAATTACGAGTTGTTTTTCCAAAATAAAACGAAAAAAAAAAATAAAACGAAACGGTCGGATTTACTCAAATATAAAAGTGGTTCAAACAAAGTTAAATTGTTTCATTTATCTATAATGGTTCACCACAAAGTTAACCCACCATTTGCCGCTCGTGCACCGGTGTGTCATGAGTTTTACACGCGATTTTGACCCTTATGCATAAAGAAAGTGTATGAAGTGTATGAACACGGTCAGAATCGCTTGCTCTATTATCGCCCTTTACCATAGCGAAACCTGCAATGCGCCTAGTCACTCCAAATAATTTACATTAATAATTTACCGGAGCGCGGGGATGTGCGCAGTTCTTGCGCATGCACGGGAAAAATTCCTTTATCTACGATTTTGACCCTTCTATGTACAAAATTTGTAAAGGACAGTGTCAGGAATCGCTTTACACGAAATGTCATTTCTGCCGCCGGGTGCCGCGTCATAATTGGTGGTGCTTTTCGCTGGCATACCCTGGCAAACAAGAGGTTTTAAAGCTACATTCAAAAGTAAACTATTTAGGACTCGGATGTCAAACAAATGAAAAGTACGAGCTTAACACCCCGTAAGTATGTATGTACCTGGATGTAACACAGTCACAAATTGTCAAGTTTAATCATAAATCCTTGATAGACTCACTTACCCCATAGATACACTTTCCCCGACTGACCTTACCTATTTGTTTCGTGGGAAATGAAAGATTTTCTTCGACACAATGAAAAATAAAGACAAAGCAGAGATAATACATTGCTAATTTACCTACACATTAGACAGTAAAGTGACAGTGAGTTGAAAGTAAATATCACACCGATTAACAATACATATATTTATCGTTATCTAAATTAAATTTTAATTTAAGATTCAGCTTTGGTGTTACTTCTTACCAAGTTTTTCTTAATCCTAGATTTAAGCTAAGTTGACATATATTATCTTAAAATTGATAGGAAATTTTCTAAGATTTAAAACTATATTAATGGAAAGAAAATGTAATAAATATTCGATACAAAATAAAAAAATTGTCTCTTATTTACATTTTAGAACTAAAAATTAAGCAAACCTTTTCGTAGTTTTATTAAAGTCTTTGTCCATAGTAACTATGGTTTTAGGGTCCAGATAATATTAAAACATAAGTTGCAATAAAAAAATTACATTTTGTTATAATAAATTCTATTTAAGAAAAATAACATAAATAGATGTTTAATATAAATTAACACAACCTAATAATTCTTTTATTATATTAATGGAATTTTTTCTATGTTTTGTTAACATCACAATAATTTATTAAATAGCTATTTAAAAATATATTATAATAATATCTTTTAGACGTCACATTAATATATTTATTTACAAATACACAACGAGTAATGATAAATGTTTTTAGATAAGTACATACAAATTGTTTGTAATATAATATTATAATAAACCTATTTATAATAATAATTTCTGTTTCCAAAAAGCTTTTGAATGCTTTTTATTAAATAATAATAGTATGTTCTTGCTTGTTCAGTAAGATACTTTAAATTTTTGCCACTAGAGAGCAGCACAGTTGGATAAGGGAGGTTTTAGTTACTTTTTCTACCACTAGACGACACCACTATCAGAAAATTAAGTTTTTACTTCGTTTTTCTACCACCAGGTGACAGAAATATGAAAAATGGACTTATTTTACATTATTTTCTTGCCATAACAAGCATCAAAATATAACTTACGCAAGAGTTTGTTTGTAAAACTTTTCTTTCATTCACATAGCCAAGTTAAAGTTTAAAAAGGAATAGCAGGTATAAGAAACACCTGTCTGTGTTTAGTAAACATTTGTTAGTTTGACATAAGTGTATAGATATTTCAGGTGCATTTCATATTTGGACATGAAAACAATGCGAGATACACAAGAAAAAAGCTAACCGTGCTTTTCATAACCTTAACTTACTGCTTGACATACTTATCTCTGCAGGCGGCCGAAAGAGGAACTAATGAACAAACAATTTTTAAATCCATAGAATTTTTGTATCCACCATGATCCCAACCCCATAGATAAGTATGTAAATCTGTAAAACTAATTTTCCAAGCCATTACCAGTAAGTAATATTAAATACTTTCAAGGTATCATTCAGCATTCGCTAAAGGAAGACCGTTGCATACATCTTTTTCAAATACATTGTAACAATTCTCATATTCAATAGCATTATATTATTTGACTTTGAGTTTCATATCCATCATCAAAAGTCAAACAACAAATACATTACCGTAATTTATTTTTGATGTATTATGCCATGTTGCGCTACCTCAATCTTTAGCCAACGTTTCGGACAACATTACAGTGTCCATCATCAGGGTAGATGTGTAATCATTACACATCTGCCCTGATGATCTATTGGCAGTGAAAATCCCAAATCAAATCAACAGTCCCAAAGAACAGTGACCGATGTGCAATTTTGTAGTTTTACAGACTGTTTAAAGTTTCGTTTCTGCATTTTTAAGGTTTTTCTCATGTAGTGTTGTTTTGACATTTTGCACATCATTTCATTTCATTTAAAATCCCAAAAATACAGACTTATAAATCATCGAAACGAAATTAAAATAAGCCAACAAAACAATTTTCAATTTTTAACACATGCAACATTGTTCTTTGGAACTGTCAATATCCAACATAATCATCGATCAATTTATTCACAAAACCACCATCATGTTATTTTCACAATCACTTCACTTAATTTCACAAAAAGCTATCCCAATCTAGCTGTTGTCATTTATAATACATTTTTTTACGTATTTTGATTGAACACATAAAATACCGCATTGTAATAATATTGTTAAAAATATAACTTTATTGGCGCCTTTGAAGTTATATTTCACAAAAATGGCGCTTTAAAATTGGCTAATTAAGTGTCTGATTAATAAAGCACTGAGTCCAATAACATTTGATTGTTCACTAGAGGAGGGTGGTTCTAGCGTTTTCTATAATATAATATGTAATACGCATGGTTTGCCTAGCGTTTATATTCTGATAACATAAAACGCAGTATTTGCAAAACATTAGAATGTAGGAACGCATATCTTTCCCGCTCTACTCTCTCGGTATTTATCTATTGCCTCTTCTTAGCTTCTTTCAATGTTGGTTTTTGTGCCTTCGTTTTGACTCGGATGTAAAACAAATTTATTTCAAACCATAGCGGAGTAGAACGTAAAGTTGTTAACTAATAGCAATCTAAGCAATAACGGCCGTTGTTCCCATCTTTTCGATTGACCAATCTGAGTCTGCAATCAGCTATCGATTTGTAAGTATTTTAAACAGAAACGCTCGATTCGCATTGTTCTCAAATATTTTATCATTGATTATCTTAAGTGATCCTGCCCACTTTCATAGACAACAAAATGGCATCAAATTAAGAATTTTCAATGTTAAATTAATATCAAAGAGTTAATTATTGTATTTATTATTAACACACATAATGCCTTTTAAATAATGTTATTCATAAACTGGCTTTTTATATTTTTTAAACAAACATATAAAATAAATTAAAAATAAAGTGTCAATTTGACCTTTGCTACCGTCGCGTCGGTACCTCATGGCGTTGGCGCCACTCTGTCGACACTTTTTATAACTTTGCTTTGCTCAGTCGAGCTTAATCCACGTGTCCGGCTTCCTTAGATTAAGCGATTATGTGTTGGAAAGAGCGTAGTTGTGCATTTGAGCAGTTTTGAGCCTTAGTTTCGGCTTAGCAGTTGATTAGTAGGATTGGGAACAGCGGCTGTAAATCTGCGATACGAGAGTAAAAATGCAGCATTCAGCATCCCTCATTTCTGGGAAAAGCCTTACTGAATCCGCGATACTTCTCATTGAGAAAGCAAATTAGGCATTACACGTATTTACCTTTACAAAGCCTTAATACTCATGAAAAGGGTCCTCAAAAAAGGAAATCAGTAACTAGAACGGTTTATTTCGCTGGCTGTGATTTAACCTCAATTAGGATGCCTTAAGAAAAATAATTTCCCTCAAGGCCTATGTCATCTAGGGTCTTTTTGTGAAACCTCGGTTGTAGGAGGGAGGAAACACAGAGGCCGGCAAAACAATCCAACTGTTGAACTCAAGAACAAGTCGTAGAAACTACCAGTTTTCGGATGAGAAATGTCAACTGTATACAAATTTTGGGCGTGTTTCCCGACTGTGCACGAAGGAATGCCGTGCCGAAGGAATCAATGACGATAGTTCCTCGGAGCATCTTCAATTGAAAAACCGATAGAGCAAGGACAGCAGAGCCTGTATTCTAAAAATTGCAATCGTTTGTTAAGACAGAAGAATCTATCAAATGGATCGCCCGTTTCTGCACAGAGTCAAGAGTTCTCCACACGTGAAAACTAACATTCAACGAGATGCCTATTGTCTAATTGGTGAAGATTGCTGACATTATGTAAAGTATTTTATTTTCACATCCGAAACGAGGTTCCCAAAAAGGAAGCCAATACTGTAGCTAGATATACCGAAGAGAGTGTAGAGCAGGCTTAGAGCAGCATACCATCATATTTGACGTGTAACTTTGTGTACACACATTATATTCAATCATCAGTGTTAGGACTGTTAAACCCTCCCAGGTTTCCCACGGTGACTGTCTCCACGTGGCAAGAAGTGCACTTGGCCTTCTTGGTTGAGCTGTTTCACTGTTTGAACGTGAATAAACTCGTGCCCAGGTCCCAGTCGTTGAGGTCCAGGGGACCGAATGAGTCATCGAAGAATGCCTCCATGTTTTTGTACAAGTGCAGCTGGGAACCGGAGAACTCGTGGTCCTCATCCGGGTAAACCTGGGGAAATATGTTATAAGTTATTGATTTTGTTATAAATTAAATTTTTTAAACGAAAGAGAAACATTCCCTGGTCACGAATAACCGGACATTATTTCAAAAATTTCCTATTACCACCACAGTTGCTTGTGTCGTGATGGAGGACACTTAGCCAGCCAAGGAATTGAACGCACGATACCTTGTGGGTGGGACCCAAACGCGATGCCAACTCGGCCTCCGTTCGGTCATAGTTATCTGTCTATGAATATAAAAAAAATGTCGTGCGACAGGTAGCGTGGATTTGATTTTTATACAAATCTACAGTCTTATTCTGAGATTGATAAAATTTTGCACACTTGACCTTCAAAACAAAAAGAAGGTCTACACGAAATTTTCAAAAACCACTCCCATCTTTTTAGCAATCCCTTAACTTTTGGTGTGCCGTTGCAAAATTTTCGCCGTGCGATTCTTTTTTCGTCATAACTTACTTGTTTTTTGGAAAATTATGTTTTTGTAAATTGTACCGTCTTACCAAATAATGCGTTCATATATTTATAAGAAAATGGCATCTACGTATGTACTCGAACTCAGAGCATTATCTTTTTCTATTTTTCTGTGTATTTTATTTTGTATATTATTTTCACTAAGATTTATTATTGTTATCTTCTTCTTCAATGATAGAAAAATTATTGTCTACATCTGATTTCGAAAACTCTGTGTAAAACCCGGGCAACGCTAGTAATATATAAATGTTGAATTAGTCATGTTGGCAGCTGCACAGAGTGGGCTGTACATCATCATTACCTGGTGACGGAACATGACTCCCTGCCTGACCAGCGACCGAGCCAGCGCTAGGGAGTGCTGCGCCGGTGCAGACACGTCGGCCAGCGCTGTGGCCAGCAGCACGGAGCGGCCCGCCAGATTGCCGGCCCTCCTGGTCAGGTCAGCTGCCTCGTAGCCGCGGTAGTTGCCAGAGGGTGTGCCAGGACCCAGGTAGCGCTCCGTAAAGAATGTATCTACAAAGATGATAAGTTATTTATAAATCATGTATTAGGATAGGCTGAAAAGTAATGCACACATGCTTGTACAGCGCGAACAAAATGACCTTCAGAAGCACGCCAGGTGGAATATGGAAGTGATATTCCTCTCTATACGTTATTAATTTTGACAAATAAAGCATTAACTGCTGCAAATGAGCAGAATACACACACGGATCTGCCAGTTTCGGTGCAGAAATCACACATTCAGACATTTGAGCAGTGAGCATCTCGCACAGCAATGATATGTCTAGGGAAATTTCCCTACATCTGGGGACAATTTTTTTTTAGGAAAAATGGGAAAAGCACAAAATCTACTGAAATTTTCAAATTTTAGTTTTTTTGTCAAAATTCTCCAAAAAGTCAATCAGCATAGCGATTCTATATCTTTTGTGGGATCGTTATCGAGATAATGGACGTGATCTCCTGTCAGATTTGTGTGATTTTTACATATTTACTGTCACATATTTTAGTTTAGATCGCTTTAAACAAGAATTCTTGCAAGTGTGCTTGATTATTTATTAATTTAATGTAAGTTGTACGTAGAAAAAGCAAATAAATCTGACAGGAGATCACGTCCGTTATCGGCTGGGCAAATTTCAAAATACTCTGGGAAAATTTCTGGAAACTCTGAAACTCTCCAGAATTTAAAATTAACCCCTACTCCACAATGTAAATAAATATCCAGGGGGAATCCTGAACTTAAGTAACTCACACAAACTCATTCTGAAATTGAAGGAAACATTTTTTAAAACATAACCACTCTGCAAGACAACTGACTGCGAATGATTTGCGTACATTTCCACAAGGATCGGCTCGTGACGGACAGTGAATTGACGGACCGAGCTGATTTGTCCGTCGCAGAAATACACGGGTAAATTTGTCGATCTGCAGATCAGCCGAACAGATCTGTGAGTGAATTCTGTGCAATAGTTAGAAACCAACAATTGAAAAAATAAAAATAAAAGAACATCAACTGTATCGGACGTCATTTGACCATTTATTTTATGTATTTAAAATTATAATTAATCAATAAATTGACTCCCGGGGTCAAGTAATTCCAAAGGGATAAAAAAAAGAAAACTTGACCCCTCCACTCCCTTTTTCCTCCCTCTGTGTACGTACCTACATACTTATTCTCTTACTTTGCATAAATTTGTGATTTGTGCAAAGCCTTCTTGGTCTGTTGTACATACCTACAACCCTTTGACCTTTGCGCAAATTCAAATTTATGCAAAGCCATTCCTATCTCTCCATGCACCCAATTTGTGCAAAACTATGTGTTTTTATCCTGCACAAATTGGCTCTATGAAACTGCACCCAATTTGTGCAAAACCAAATTTTACTGTGTACACCCATTTTATGCAAAACCTACCTTTATCAGTTTGCATAAAATCTTATCTTGTACAAACTCTGTAAATCATGTAATTGTGCAAACTCACAAAATAAATATCACGGAAGCGTAGAGAGTCGGACAGATGTTGCGAGATGGTAAGAACGCCCGCCGACCGCCAGCGCGTTCGAAACCTTTGCCCGGTCCATTCCGGGATCTCAATTCTCGGAATTTCAGGGAGACAAAAGGCTAAAGACCCGCTGTTTCCCTTTAAATAGTGCCCTAAAAGCTATGGACCGGGAGAGTTCCTGCATCCGTCATCTCGCACACATCTGTACCTGCCCTGCGCTCCCCGACCCAACTGCAACCTCGACTTTCTCTTCTTGCCTGGCCGACTTGTTCACCCTTGAAGCATAATACAATTATTGTTCGAACGCCTTTATCAAGGCGAAGGTACCCCTCTACCCTGCTCCACCTCCCTTCTTCCCCTCGCCTTCACCCGTTTCTCCCTTTACCTACTGCAAGTTGCACTTCTTCTCTCCTCTGGCCGCACCGCCCACCAAGAAGACCCTGCATACAATTGTCGAAACGCCTTTATCAAGGCGAAGGTACCCCTGCGCTGCGCTCTACCTACCTCCCTTCCCCTTGACCTAGATCCGTTTCTCCCTTTCTACCTACAATTTCTCCCCATTTCTCCCTTTCTCCCTACATTTACCCCACTTTTCCCTCTACCTATCCTTTCTCTCCCCTTCTCCCGAAGGCGTCGGAACGGCCAGCCGGTCCCCCTCCCACTACATCGTCTGTGCGGGTGGCGATTACAGTGCCACGTCCCGTACATCAACAATTGAAAAAATATGAATAAGAAAACCCAAATAAACACGACGATTTCGCATCTGAAAACTAATCTTTACTGAACCATTAAAATAGCCATCATCTTGAAACAGAAATGGATCATACAAACAAATGTACAGAGAGACAAAACAGGGCTTCGCCTTGCTTAGCCAATGAAAATAGCAACTCACTGTAGTATGCCCAGGTAACTATGGGGGCCACTGCCACGGAGCAGCGGGTCAGGTTGACGGAGTCCTGGGCCGTCATCATGCCCGCCACGTGGCCCCCATACCCGGAGCCCCACACGCAGATGCGGCCCGCGTCCACTATCTTCAGGTTGTCCCTTAAGTAGCTGAAATCAAATGTAAACTTCAATTTCCACACAAGATGATTCAGAGATTGTCAAAAAGTAATATTGAATTAAACAAATTTTTGGACAGAAGGGTTTTTATCAACTTGAATTCTATATAAAATTCTAAATGATGCATTTGATAATGCATCTAAATGATGACTTTCGTATTCCATAGGTAATACTAGAAGTCGGGATTTGTTTCAGTGCAGAAATTCTAGGACTAACTACCATATATGTAATGTACTCCTCATTGCCCAGAATACAAATTGAGGGAAATAATAATGCTTAGTCAATGTTTTTTTTATTTATTTATCTATAATAAAATATATTTACAATGGTTTTATTTAAAATTAATTGTAATATTTATAATAATCGATAATATTAAGTAATTTGCATGTACTTAAAAATGAAATATTATTCATTCGCCTTTACTATTATTTGCCGTGTAATTGAAACATTTTCTCATCACACAGGAGGGCATTTTGGCACTTTTTAAAATGCAATTTACTTACTGGTAAGTGCTGGTAAGACGCAATCTTACTCGACATGTAGCAGTTTCGTACTAAAGTACTAGATATCGAGATCGGTGCAATTGTCTTGTTCTTGTCTTCCCAAATTGAGATTTCTACCCCTCGTCTAATAGTATGTAACGTCATAGGTAAATATTGTCATCAAATGTCAGTCAGCGCCATTTTGTTTTTATGACATTTGAAAGATTTCCATTAAATGTCGATTCTAGGCATATTTCAGCTTTAAATTAAAAATTGTGAACAGCTGACAAGCATAAAAACATGTCAATCATACTTTTTTGCTGATCACAATTTGTCAAAAGCTGAAGTGGGTCTAGAAACGGCGTTTAACGAGAACCATTAACATGTAAAAAAAACAAAATGGTGCTTTGATGGTAATAAAAATGTACGGATGACATGACACTGGAAAAATCTATAACTGATCGAGAATCGGCGATTAATGTGGGCCGATCAAATGGAAAAAACTTCAACCGAGTGTAAATTATTGAACTACTTATGTACTAGGGTCAGTCAAAAACTAATGCCTCCTATTTTTTTCTAATTAAATAAAATTAGTTAAATGAAAAAAAAAATTTGGCACCATTCTTCGAACCTTCATCTACAATCTACTGCAACAGTAACTTTCTGCATCAACAGGTGGCAGCACTGCAGTCACTTGCAAAATGGCCGATATCAATGTTCGTATTATCAGTGTTCTGTGATTGAATTCTTGAATGCAGAAGGTGAAACGCCCATTCGCATTCACGAAAGACTGAAAAATGTGTATGGTGATGTAACTGCACAAAAATTGTGACCGGAGGCGTAACATGGGTTTCATGGAACCTGAATCAAAGAAGCAGTCATGGCAAGTTATGGCGACTGGGATGCAGAGGGTTTGATTGTGGTTGATTTTTTGGAGCAATACGTCACAACGCTTAAAAAGCTTAAAGCACGTCTTTTGCCCAAAAAAAGCTATGGCGGATGGCTTTAGGAAGCAGGTTCGTGCTTTTTACCACTCTAGGATACATGCCCTTGTTAAAAGATGGGATAAAACTTTGGAAATGGACGGAGATTATATTGAAGTGGCAATAATTAATCGTCAATAGTGTAGTTTTCGACTTATCTAATTGCATTTTTTTATTTCTTGACATATAAAGGAGAAAAATGTAGGAGGCATTACTTTTTGACTGATCCTAATGTATTTTGAATAAATGGAAACAATGTGGGTAAAATAAAATAATATAATATAATATAATATAATATAATATAATAATATTTACGTGAGAACTGCAATTTGGTCTTCAACTTCCACTGTTCCGAGTCTGTGGTAGATTTCTTTTCTTAGATTGTCTCCCTAAAAAAACAAAAAAAGCATTTTTATAACATTGGTAGTCTTGGATAACATCCGAATTGACGGAAATAATGTTCAGATATTTGGGGAGGTGAACACTGTCTTGTGGTACAGTACACGCCAAATTTTAATACTGACCTGACGTTGATACAGAAATCATAGCAATAGGCTAGTTTATTGTCTGAAAAGTGGTATGCCTCCACGCCCACACCTTTCTTTGTCGCACATATGTTTTATGCATCTTCCTCTTTCGCTTACGGTCATTGTGAAGTGAGTAAAGTGACTGTACCTGCGCGAAAACGAAATTGCCAAACACTCAATGACAACTATGGTGAATATCATTTCATTGGAGATTAGAGTAAAAAGAGGGATTGAGCTTTCAAAGGGTTAAGAGTGCTTTCAGAACATAAAATTAATGATTTGATAAGTATAAATAAAGCGCTTCAGAAGTTTTGCAGTTTCGTTGTTTCAACATTCAAGTAGAAATCTATAAAACAGAACATGGTACAGTACTGTGCGAATTAATGTGAACCCGTGATAATTAGCACAATTACACTTGTTCTTGCAGTTGTATGTAGCATATTGTAATAGCGGCCATTTTGTGTTTGTGTTCTATCATTCAGTGTTTGTGTTCTATCATTTAGTGAGTTACGAGACCCACCAAGCTTCAGATGCGTTAAATTTTGTAATATTTTAGAATTACAGTTTTTTTTCAGAGGTAAACTTAACAAAAGCTTTTGTTTCTTATTTTTAAAGATGGATATTTCTTTTTAAAAACGCACAAAGATTGTTAATATTTCAAAGATAAAAAAATTACATACGTTGAATAGCCAGGTAACTTTCCGGATCCTAATCCAATTGAAAATCGGTGGGCTATAGTTAAAGCAAGACAAGCACAACAAAAACGAAGCTGATTGAGGCAGTAATTTAGAGACAAGCAAATATCAGAAAATTGTAAAAAAAATTTTTGATTCTATGCCAAACCGTGTACAAGAAGTTATAAAAGTTAAGGTAGGACACACTTCGTATTAAAAATTGTTTCTGTATTTTTTTCTTAAATAAAGAATACCTATATATTATTTTTTCTAATTCTACACTTGTGTTCACATTAATTCGCACAGTACTGTATATGAAAAGGAAAAGTTAGGTTAGGTTTCTTTAGTTTTCTGTGTTCTTCAATGTTCTGTTGTGTCAAGGTTTTGTTTTGTCAAGGAACCCTTCAATAATGCACTGTAATCTAAAAAAGGTTCCAAGCAAAACAGTGACACAGCAGAACATTTAAGAAAATAGAAAACTGATGAAAAAGGTAGGTACATTAAACCACCTGACCCTTTTAGAGTCTTATGTGACCTGAGGTCCATTCATTATATAAGTATTCTTAATCTTTCTTTCCATCAGGCGGAAATATGTGATTTTTCATGTTTGATCCTAGAATTTTATAATTTAGCAATAGCAATGTTTATTTTAAATACATACCCCCTCAGCAACGTAAGCAAGTATACTCGTTAAAATAACGATAGCAGTCAAGTACAATAAGCGAGTTTACTCGTCAACGCGTGTGTCTCCATAGAAACCGTTATAACTCCGTTATTGTTTTAGTTACATCCGTAAAATAAAAAGTGAAAGGTCGATAGTGAAACATGCTTCACATCTCTATTCAAGTTTTATTACTATTCAGCTACGTTCAGAAATGTTTCATTTATAGAGCATTAAATGTGAAGCGGTAATAATACAAAGTTTTCGTAAAATGTCATTTCGTTTAAGACATTTAAAGTGCAAATTGGCAATTTTCTGAGGGGTTAAGTACATCTAAATTTTAGATAGAAACTACATAAATAAACCTTTTAGATTCTAAAAGGTTAATTTATGTAGTTTCTATAACAGTATTTGGTTTAATGAAAAATTAGAAAAAATAGGTATATATAGCACATTTGAAATACATGGGAATCATTGCAAAACGGCAAAAAATATTGGAGAAGTATTTGTGTACATACCTGGAAGCCCGATCCCCTGCCGTCGATCTGCGCCACGATAAAATTCTTGGTGCTCGAAAGGTACCAGGCCCAGTCTACCTGGAACTTCTCCGACACCAGCTGGGAACCGGGAG
Organism: Limnephilus marmoratus; assembly: GCA_917880885.1. NCBI lineage: Eukaryota > Metazoa > Arthropoda > Insecta > Trichoptera > Limnephilidae > Limnephilus > Limnephilus marmoratus. Next base: position 27,839,321 of record OU862928.1, read on the forward strand.
ATGCATCACTGATAAACAAAAATAATCCAGAGTCAGAACAACAGAAAATATAAAATATATAATACTTTTTATTATAAAATATATAATAAGGGAAAATAACACTTTTTCTGGATAAAATCAGTATTCTTGTAGACTTCTTGTATTCTTATATTTATTAATTTTTTAAAATTTTTATTTGAATTTTTTTTTTGTTTTAAAGAAAGACAAACATTCCCGGGTTACGAATAACCCAACAATGTTTGAAAATCTCCTACTACCACCACAGAAAGCCAAAAATGTTGCTTGTGTTGTGATGGAGGACTTAGCTAGCCGAGGAATCGAACATGCGACGATCGGCTGGGACCCAAGCGCTATGCCCACTCAACCACTGACCGGTCAAATATATATTGTATTATATATTATATTGTTATTATATTATATTCTTATATTATCTTATATTGTGCCGCAAATATAATCACATTATATTATGTTCCAGAGTGGAAGATACTCTCAGTATCGCCCTGGTGTAAGACCAGAATTGAAACGTTGCTTGAAATGGCATTAGCCATGTTTAGTGACCAGATTTGATTAGCCAGGTACTTCCCACCTTCCTTTTCCCTATCTCCTTCCCCTCCCCACTACCTTCAGTCTTACAACATACCCCGATTGGGGATGCCATAGTCTCACAGGCTTCAGACGGGAGCAGTTGAGACTCTTGTGCGGAATTCATATTAAAAAAAAAATATTCATTCAAACTTTAATTATTTTCATTATTTTTATAAGCTACTAGCTGAACCCGACGACGCTTCGCTGTGGCTTTGTCTGATTTTAATTATTATAGGAGTTAAAAAAAAATTCTAGCAACTGTGCATTTTCCAAGAAGACACATTGCTTTATTGAATATCTGCTGTGACTATGCTGTAGTGTAGAATATAAGGGAAGAAAAAAAAAACATTCGTAAATTTTTTAAATTATTTATTTATTCAGACCTTAAAGGCTTTTACAATATCACGTTATTATAGATCTAGCAGGAGTATAATTATAAGCATGTCGTATATAACACAATAAACTGAAAAAGTTGTACAAAGGAGAACTACCACTATATGTTGCCGGCAAAATGGTCAACTTCCCTATGTTGCTTACATCACCATCATTTCTTATCGCATCTCTCAAATGTATGTATTCTTCTGATCTTAGTTTCATTTGATTGAGCCTAATGAGTAGTAGTCGTACTGATTCTATTTTCGCGTACATGTCGACAATGTACTGATGGAAGAGCTGACGGCATTTCAGAAGATGGTTATCTTTATCTTCACTTACCATAATTCGATACGAATAATAATTCATTAAACTAACTTTTTTTCTGTGTACATTTTTTGTTTGTCCATTTTCAGCATAAACATAGGGATCAGAGGGTTTACCAACCCTGGAGAACGCCACTATTAGCCCATGAGAAAAGCAGTCGTTTTCTAAATTCAAACCACACACTTGCAAAGATTGTCCTTGCGCTTTATTGATAGTCATAGCGAAGGCAAGGCGTATTGGAAATTGAAGTCTTTTGAACTAAAGGAAGCAAAGAGCCAGCTTTATGTTAAATTTGTCCCTGAATTTTAAACGTCGGAATAAAATTTTCTGTTATAACATTAGCGCCAAATGAAGTCATCTGAAAACATGAATTGTATTTTCTAATATTTTTGAGGAAATGTTTTGAATCATCAGTAATTCCTTGCAACAAATTTATCAGTGGTGCTATTGGCTGATCAATTTCAGGTAGCTTCTTTTTGCCGCTCGCACAACACATTCCTTGAGTTTCTCCTTTAAATTTCATCGCTTTGCAGTGTGGACAAACTTTATCCATTTTACCGATTTGAACAAATTTACATGAGGTATTGTATTGAATATCTGGTTCGTATGAAAAAGCAATTCGATAGTACGAAGCGTGGTTATTGAAAAGTTGCACTAGCAATCGTCTTCGGCGTTGATCTATTTCTTCTTGACGTTGTTGAGATGAATGTGCTGCTCGTCTTCTTCGCGCTTCTACTCGTAAGCTTTTAAGTCTTTCTTCCCGACGATTCGCCAGTTCTTCTGCTCGCCTCTGAATAATTCTAACTCAAACATGTTCATTATCGTCTAAACGTTCTTGATCAGTGCGGTTCGATCTTCTCTGACGATCTACGTTTGCGTGTTGAGTACGACAGCCTATGTTTGAACGTGAGCGAGGCATCCCACGAATGGTGATTAACTTTGAAAAAACTTACACATCAATCAACTGGTCACAGTTACACTTTTTTGACCCTTTGAAAATTTGTCATATTTAATTCGATTTGTTAATCTGATTTTTTGTAGGTTTTGCAAAGTTACGAACTGACATTCAGTACAATTATGAGTAAATTTAAAACGCACAGAGAAAACAAATGAGTGAAAATAGTAATATAATTTGTTAGATATAATTCTACTTTTAAATCCGATTAAATTCTTTTAATTATTTTAGGTATCATAAATTTTTGAAACTTTTAATAAAATTAATAAAATGGCAACACTGTCTAGAACTGTCATTCCGTTGTTTACTATGACAAATTATGAGTCAATTTAAAACGCATAAAATTATCCTTTTCGTTTTGAACTTCCAATTAAAAATTATGTATATACAGTCTTCTGCTAAAATGCAATGATCCGTAAAAATTTTGAGTCAATCCATCGATTACTTTCCGAGATTAGCGAACGCAAACGTACGGAACCTAAATTTTTATATATATAGATATGCAGTTTTTGATAACAAACAAATGTTAAAAGGTTAAATTAATATAAAAAATATTAATTACCATAATTTAAAAATACATGTTTTACACAGACATATGAATATATCTGGACCTGCCCTAAATGATAAAAACGTATTATTTCCCCCTCCCCATGGAGCCGGCTATAGCTCCGCCTTGGCGCCAGCTCGCTCCATGGGGAGGGGAGAGAGCCACGCTTGAATCTAAAATATGTGACGTCATCATTCTTGTAGTGACCAGCGCGGAACTAACGTCCATACGTTTTACGAAATAACACGCCAAAAACGGTAGCTTGTGCTATACATTATAGGCACATATTATATGGACATAGCGAATGTGGGCGGTTCTCCAATGTCCTCGTCGCTGGTTACAGGGGTAAGTAAATTATGAAACATTTGTAAAAGTGTCTTAACTAAACACGGCAACAAAATATTGCTATGTGAATTGGGGCGAATCTTTTCGGAGCAAGCATTTGCCTTAGCAAATATGTTATAAACGTGGCAAGCAATCCGCGCTCCCATGTAAAAAGGTCTATTCATTCAAAGCAGATTTTGCTTTTAAGAACTAAATGGTGATATTATAATGCGAGATGCCTACATACTGTCAGATTGATTTTTTAATGAATCACAGTATCTTTCCTCTCTTCGCACCCCATAGTTTGGTTTTACCCCTCATCTGTATCTTCTGGTCTATTGATTCTGATGTCTATGATGTTTTAGGTTTTTTCTGATTTAAAAAAAATAAATTTAAATGCAGTTCTCATTTTCTTTGTTAGACGCAACTTTTGAGATATCTGGCGTTTCTGAATTCAAAAGTTGAAATAATTGATACACCCTACCGGCGAGTGAAGGCTCTCGATAGCCACTGCAACCCCTACTGGCATCTATTGGCAACCGACAGAAGCTCTTTCCCTGCTGACATCTGTCGGTATCTGATAGAAGCTCTTTCAATACACTACAGCTATCCATTAAATGGTACCCATCAGTGGCGTAGCTAGCATGGGTAGCACCCGGGGCGGATAACGTGGTGTCACCCCATCTCCCCTTCGACTTCATAAAAAATAAAAACATTACAACAATTAGGCTATTTTCACGCCTATAAAAAGACGGCCAGACACAAAATTCTCCCGTTTCGTGGCACTCCACGGGGAGCCATAGAGCTACGAAAATATAAATAAAAGATCGTGTTCAATATTTTTGTGGTAACATCCTTCGCAATTTTTTTTTTCCATGGTCGGATGTCACCCCCCATCGGGTGGCACCCGGGGCGGCCCGCCCCCCGCCCCCTCCCTCGCTACAAGCTACACCACTGGAACCCATACCCAACTCTCAAATTGAAAATTTGTGGAATTCGTGTCGAGGTATGTCCCGTCCAAACAATTTGTGTTGCGTTACATGTTGCATTGCATGTTGCATTGCACGCGTTTGGACGCGGCTTTGTACTTACTATAAATCCCTAAAGTGCGAACGTTAGTTTGTCAATGTCACCTTTTCGAAAAGCAATGCAAATTAATTTGATTGTTGAATATACTCACATATGCAGTATGAGTGGAAACGGCATCTCCTCGTACTCCCTCAGCCCGGGAGGCAGGTAGAGCCGCACTTGAGCATGGTACCCGTGCAGCACCTCCACCTGGAAGGAGCGCAGCTGCGGTGCGGCCAGACCCGCCACTCGCTCCCGTAGAGCCCCGCCCGGGTGCAGGATGCCCACACGAGAGTTTGTCAGGGTCTCTGCCAGGTACACTGAGGGGGCCTCGGGGCCAAGGCACTCCTGGACACAATAAATACAAAATATGTATTAGGCACAAGGAGGTTAAATAAAGAATAAGATTCCATTTTCAAAATTGTAAATTTGGAGTGGACTATTGTCAATTCTCGAGTCTAGTCAATATAAGAGTACCTACTCGACACTGGGCATAAGGACCTATATAAACTGAGCTAATTGGATATAGACACCTTAGTTCAGTTGGTAGAGCAATTGCCACATAAGCAGAAGGTCCTGGGTTCGAGTCCCAGATGTGCCAATACCTTTTTCTGTCTCCAGATTTTCGATTGAGTTTTGCTAATATTGTCTTCATTTAATTAAATAAAAAAAAACACTGATTTCTTTTATGCCTCTGTCTGTCTGTGTAACTCTGGTTCAATGAGCTCAGATTAGTTTTGAATTAAAAGATAATTTAAGAATAATTGGAATTGGTTGTATCAAGAACACCTCAAAACTACATACTTATATAACTAACGACATCCATTGAAGGTTAAATAGAAACCTGTGTTGGATGTTGTGTGTTGTGATTGTCCTATTTTATATTTAAATTCATATAGCACTGACCATTTACTTATCATTTATTTTAATCTCGATGTGTAGAGCCCTTTATCTTAAACTTTCGCGTCTATGCCACCTCTTACTAAAATATCGCCATAAAATGTCTTGTCTAAAATCTCCTTTGTCTGTGGCGCATAAAACTTTCTCTTTGTGTATATAAAATGGAGTGTTTTGATTTCGCTTGTCATTCTTATTAACATTCTCTCTTCTCGATTGTCTAAACTCTGCTTGTTTAGCATTAAATCAAACCGTCTTTCACTTCTGTTACTTAATTAGTCTGAATTATTGTTGCCAGTCAAGTGCTCAGACCAGAATCTCTGTACAAAATTATTCACAAGAATAAACAGAATCAACATCCAGTATCACAACACAAGTGTTTTTTACTACAAGGATAACCTCAAACTACCTCTCTCAATGACTCATTGTACGGTTCCTCGGTGTGGAACAGAAGGAAGTCAACAAGGGCAGCTCAGACTTACAACCTGACTAACATAATATTTCAACAGAAAATTATTTTAAGTATCATTTTCAAAATTGGAACTGATGTGTCCAGAATTTAGACTATCCTGTGATTTTTCACGGGTCGCGCTAATAAATAACAACTATTCTAGAAGGTTTTCAATCCTAAATCTTGAACTCAACAAACGGAAAAAGTAGTAATTGATTATGATTTAATATTTTCACGGCCAAAAGAACTAGGTATGGTGATTTATTTTTGGGGGTATTACGCCATGTTGCGCTATCTCCTTGTAGCATGTAATCATATAGCTGCCCTGCTGATGGACACTGAACACTGTCTGAAACGTCGACTAAATGTGGCGAAACTCGGCATAATACCCCAAAAATAAAAGTAAATAATTTTATTTTTTTAATAAAATATCATCTCACCTGCACATAATACCGACTGTTGGCACTGAAAATCACATTGTTATACAAGCAATTGTTCGGCACGCTCTCGTTTAGATAAAACACTCCGTTTCTCTTCCCCGCAACATTCAGATGTGCGTAAGATTTAGCCGGCCCGTTCATAGCAGTCGTGACTTTCATCGTTGGTTCCGTGGCCCTAGAAGTGGGCGCTGTATCTGTCACATTCACATCTTCGTATATCTCCCCAGAGGTTGTGGAGAAGTTGTTATCATCGTTTTCGATCTGTGTTGTCGCTGGCTGGTCTTCAGTCGTTGGTGTGAAGTTGGGTGACAAGCCAGATTCGCTGGGGCAGGTCAGACATTGCATTGTGGACATGTCTGACCAGAGATTTGTCCCCTGGTTTTCTCCTTGCGTATAGTAGTTTCTGGCATTATCATCGTCGGGCGGTTTCGTTGATTGGAGTTTTATTCGATACAAGTGTCTTTGGCCAGGTTTCTTCTCGGGGATTGCTATGAAGTATCTGCAAATGAAAAATAAGTATTTAGTAGTTAACCACATATAACAAAAACAAAGGGGGAGATGCGGTATATAAGCTTTCTGAAAATTACGCTTGGACTATCAAAGCGGCGAATTCGATGAGAGTTAAAAATTTTATTAATTTGTGTGCAGTCCACCAAAGACTCCCAATTGCTGAGAACAAATTACATAAAAATTGTTTCTGGAAAAAAATACATTACCTACAAGATTTTCGTGTGTTTGAGCAAACTCTTGGAGAGCTGCTTCATCACAAAAAGGTTAGTGTCAATAACTTCATTTCATGATCGGGGTAGTGGACTTTTTTATATTGTAAAACACTTTTTAATATGGAGTCGTTTTTATTTACAATCACTTTGAATTTACAACAATGAAAATCAACACTTTATAATAATTTGGCCCGGACCCCGCCTGGGGAATTGAGGGAACTATACCCTAGGTATCGTTTAATGCGAGAGAGGTAGTATTTTGAACAACACCCCTTTTATACTATTAAAAAATAGAAAATATCTGGAGATAAAGCTTACAAGTAACAGACAATAATAAGCAATATGGCTGTCGGAATCTACTTGGTCACGTTGCGTATTCTAGTCAGCCAGTAACACTTCTTTTTCTTCTTCTTTCGTATGGTGGGGTATCAGAGTGGGACATCTAGGTCTGCGAGCCAGTCTAGGGCCTAAGGCGTTGCCCTGTCGACCTCATCAATCCTGCCGGGGAATGAATGGAGCGGGCATTCGTTGACCACATGTTCGGTGGTCTGCACCGCACCGCATTCACACGTCGCCGACTCTTTAAGGCCCCATCTATGCATCTTGTGAGCACAACGGCTATGGGAGCACCTTATCCTATTGATGGCAGTCCAGAGTTTGCGAGGCAATGAGAACCCAGGCTGTCTCTCAGTGGGGTCTTGCACGAGATGGGCGTTTTTGACGTTGGCTGATTGCCACTCAAGCTTCCACCTATCTTCTGGGGTGAGAGGTGTTCGAAGGAGTCTTTCTCCTTCCGTCCAGAAGGGTTTTCGAGACTTTAAGCGGCATGCCGGGTGAGAAACGACATCATCGTGCAAGGGTATTTCGATTTTTTGCAGCGCCTTCTTGTATTCCCTCAGTGTTGCAATCTCTCGCCTGATATTTGGCGGGGTTATATTTGCAAGTACGGGGAGCCAAGGAAGAGGAGTCGATTTTAAGGTTCCGCTGATGGTTCGCATTGTGGCATTAAGCTGAACGTCGACCATGGAAGTGTGGGCGCTTCTGGCCCATACTGGAGCACAGTATTCAGCTGCTGAGAAAACCAGGGCAGTGGATGCCGTTCTGAGCGTGTTGGCATCGCATCCCCAGCTGGTACCAGCCAGCTTATTGACTAAGTTTAGTCTTGTCCTGGTTTTTTTGCCTACTGTTTCCATGTGTTTCCGGTAATTCAGGCTCCTGTCCAAAGTTACTCCAAGATAGCGGGGATGGGGGTCATGGTAAATATTTTTTCTATCAAACTGAACACAGAGTTTTGCGTTTGCCTGTGAATTACTGAGATGGAAAGCTGTCACAACTGTTTTCGACCCATTTGGCTTTAGTCGCCAGTTGAGGAAAAATTCTTCCATAGCCTTGAGGTCAGAATTAAGGATCTCTTCTGCTGCATTGAGGGTTTTGGCTTGGACTGTAACACTAACTAGCTTCAATAAAAATTACCTAGATGTCTCTAGTGTTCATTATTTTTAATAACCTGATCAAGATTAAATCAATTATTATCCACAGCAATCATCTAATAGATGTATCTATTCTTAACAGTTAGGTTAGGTTTGATTAGAAGAGGCTAGTTTAAAATAGGCAAAACTACACTATCCATCTACATACTTATTTATTATATAGGGTTTTAAGGGACTTGACTTACTTTAACCAGTGATTCCTGACATTATTTGGAGTAAAACATGTAAATGTAATTTAGGTCGCTGGTGATATTGTTGGTGTTATTTTCTTTGTTAAATAAAAACAAAAAAATCAGTAGGTATTGGATAGTTAAGGGCAGGACGACACGTGGAAGATTTTTTTTCTTTCATTTTGAAGAAAAGAATTTAAAAAAAGATAAAAAAAAATCACCAGAGACCAAAATTTTATTTAAATTTTTTACTCGAAATAATAAAAAGAGTCCGTGTAGCTTTGATTTCTATATAAATTTACAGATTTATTCTGAAATGATGAAATTTTACACACTTGACTTTCAAAACAGGATAAAGATCACTGTCTAGGTAAATGAACTTTCAATAAACCACTACTACCCCCTTTTCCCACTCCAATGCAGAATTTTGATACTTCATGATGAAATTTTGCACACTTGACTTTATCTAATTTCGAAAAACTCTGTCCAAAGCCTGGGCATCGCTGGGGAATTCAGTTACTATACAATAATTCTTATCAGTAGCATCTGTATACTTACACGAAACCATTGTCCTCATCCCACGCCTTTAATCCCGTGACCTCAAAGCTGCCCATGGTGACGGGTGCGCTACGGCCGAGCTCTCCCACGTGCACCACATGACAGTAGCCGCCTGCTTCGCCGTCTCGCACCGAGGCTAGCGTCAGCAGCCCCTGGCCGAGGCGAGAGAACAGGAAGGGTGGGTCAGGCCGGCCAGAGACATCGCCACCCAGGGTCGACCACATCCCGGACTGGGCCCGCTCGCTGTATACCTAGGATTAAAAGTAATACATTATATTGATTAAAAACACACAAATCTTATATTGGTACATTTTATGTAGGCATTAGTGGAGGCTAGTCCTACAACTCCACATAGAAGGCCTTGTGGAAGATAATTTTCCTCCTGGCTTATATCATCTTTAGGGTGCTGTGTGGAGCGTATTTTTGAGGAGAGGAGGGAGTGAACATGGGTCTTGAAGATAACACAGAGGCCGGAAAATCATTCCATAGCCGAGCCATTGAACTCAAGAACAAGTCATAGAAATGATCCAATGTGACAAATTAATGTCAACCTTATTCAAATGTTAAGCGCCCGTTTGGCGTTTTACCCAACTACGCACCAGTACTGAAGGGATCAATGAAGCTAGTTCCTCAGAGTATCTTCTATTAAAATACCGGTCAGTACGCTGTAGTGCTGTAGTGCTGACGGCAGAACAAGGACAGCATTCCCACCTGTTGCCTGTGCTCTAAAGATTGCAACCCATTTGTTAAGGTAAGGGAATCTATCAAACATACCATTTCTGCACAGTCAAGGGTTTTTTCAAGTGCTTTGGGGCTCCAGATCAGATGGTGGCTGTTAAATTCAACACTTGCGGGGCGCACTTGCGATTTGTACAGACTCGCAATTGTGTACTATTAAAGTATTTGCGGGTCCTGTCCTGTACAGACTGCCGGGCAAACGACGATCATGACGGTTATCCTCTATTTTTTTACCTTTTTCAAATGTTATATATTTTATTTACTACACTTTTTATTCTTTTTTTTCTCTTCACACGCAGATGCCTGCAGTCTCAGAGTGTGTGGTCTCCCGCTGTTTATTTTTCATATATATTCTGTTTTTTTTTCTCTATATTATATTTTCATGTTTACTAACACCAGTAGTATTAGTTTTTCTTTTTGACTATTACAGCTTAGACTGTAGGCGATCCTACATTTCCGCCACCTAACAAAGTATGTAGGGACATTGAAGGTCTAGATTCGTTTTAATAAATGTAGAGTCGTTCAAAAAAAAAAATTAGATTCTTGCGAGAGCTCCGAAGGGGCGACCATAAGTCGCCTATACCGGGGCGGGACAGTGGTGGGTACTTCAATGTACAGAACAGGATAGATAGATCGAATATGGGAAGATGGACCTTCTCCTTCTTTCCATCAGTTAAAATCAGAATGGAAGGGGCATATCTTTTAATGGACCACCATATCACCCAATTGCTTTCTGGGCATGGGGAGTTTAGAGGTAGACTTCACAGACTGGCTCTATCATCCCATCCCAATTGCGCTTGTGGTGATACCGACCAAACAGCCGAGCACATTTTGTGGCACTGTGAGATTTTGACGGATGCTCGAGACGAAATGATTGATGGTTTACAAGTTATTACGAGACCTGCTTGGAATACAGATCTCGTCTCGAATAAGGTGAACTTTGTGTGCCTGAGGAAATTCACGAAACTTTGGGTTGAGAGATGGCCTGTTCTTAGAGTCGCTGTAAAACAACTTAGGTACCAGGTGTATTTTGCTTCTGAATTCACGGACACTCTTCATCATTCCTTTATATTTACCGCTTGGATTTAATTGTTATGATTTATGTGTTTTGTGTTTCTGTAATATGTTATTTCTTTTATTTTATTAACATTTATTTTATTATATATTATGATTTATGTGTTATATTTTACATTTGCGTTATTATATTATCTTGTTCACTATGTTTTAAAAAATGTATATAATTGCCTTGCGATTTGTTTTGTTAATAATGACTATACTACCTGTTAATTTATGCCATGTTCCTTGTTTTGTTTGTCTTTAACTGTTTCAATGTTTTACTGGATGAACTGAACTCAATTTTTTTTCCCTATCCCCATACGGGGGTGTGCTGGACCTCGTCCCTGCTTCATCTTTAGTTACATTACTAATTTTGCAGATCCTTCTCAAATCATCTGCGCCTCCCCCAATGATATGTGCAGGCTTGAGGCTTGATCAGACGACCTTGACTGTCCTTTGTCCTGTCTCTGACTACCCAACGCTGAATTTTCTTTTAGTCTTCAGGTATTTTACCCCAAATATTCCCCAACATTCTTTGAGGCTTCACTGAGTGGTTGGCTAAGGGACACGGAAGCTAAGTGTAGTTTATGATCAGACCGAAAGCCATTCACATTTTTTGTTGGTACTTGCCAATTGATTTGAGATTTATTGTAATACTTATGTTCTCTATTTTATGCAAGTGCTTGCGGGTTTTTACAGATGCAATGCCGCCTCATGGAGCCTCATGAATGAGTTTTTCTTTTGCCCTGTTTAATTTATCTTTGTCTTACTAACCTATTTTTTGCATTTTGTTTTTCCTGTTAAGCACTTGCATACTGCTTACTAACAACGTATGCATGGCACTGGAGGTCTAGATTCGTTAAAAATAAATAAATGTAGCTTCGTTTAACAAAAAAAATTAGAATCTTGCGAGAGCCTTGAAGGAGTAACCATCAGTTACTTATACCAGGGCGGGTAAGAGGTGGATTACCTCCACTGTACAGAACGCCCAGCTTTCTGAGAGGCTAACTTGACTAACTTGATGAAAGCCTCATGCCTGAACGTTTTATGGTTCCATGACAAAAACAGAACAGTGATAAAACATAACCTAACCTAATCTTTTATTTTTATCATGTTCTGTTTAGTCACTGGTCTATTTTATCCAGTTATCTAACACAATTCTTTTTACTATTTGATCCATAAAAAGTAAAAGTAGGATAGGTCCATTGAATTGATCCTTGTGGGATCCTTTTACTTGTGTGGCACATTGGAAAAAAAGATTTATCAGATGGTAAAATGTGTAAAAAATAACTTACATCTTGACAGTTAAAGGACGGAGTCTTACATATGCTGATGATAGAATAGTTTTGCATTCGGTTTAGAAACAGTACTGCCACCTGTCTGTCAGAAACCCAAGCTGTGTACATAATGTAGCTATCTGTAACGTAAACAAAAATACTAAGAATCAAATTTTCTAACTTTTGATTAAACGGAACATATGTTTATGATCTATACATGCACAGATGGTGCCAATATAATTATTTTACCATCTGTGAATGTGTAGGTTATAATATATGTACATTCCGTTTAACCTTAATATTATATTAATGGAAGTACAATACATATAATTATTATATAACATAATATATTATTTAACATATCAGGGAAAAGAGATTAGAATTTGACCTGGTTCAACACTAGCGCTGGGTTGGATGGCGTGAGGGAAGAGATACTTAGGGGTCTTGAGGTTAACTGTGTAAATGGTGACCTCCGGGTTATCCGTGTTTGCCTGGAAAAAGGAAAAAAGAAATTAGATTGTATAAGGTGACAATTCTACTATAAAGGTAATAGTAGACATTTAATTAAGTCAAGTATATCTCATATATCAAACATTTATCTGGTAATGTTATATTATCGTGAAAACAAGCTTATGGGTCCGAGTGGTTAATAAAAAATTGCGTAGTCTGTGAAACCATGTGAAGTGGTTGTTGAGTTGTTGTAATGGTTGTGGTTGTTGTCGTGATTGTTATTGTAGTGATAGTTGCCGTTGTTGTTATTTTAGTTGTAGTTATTGTGGTGGCTGTGGTTGTTGTAATTGTTAACGTTGTTATTGTACTGATTTTTATAGTTGTTGTAGTTATTGTGGTAGTGGTCACATGAAGTGACGTTGAGTTGTTGTGGTTGTTGTCGTTTTTATTGTACTAATTGTCATAGTGGTTGCAGTTATGGTGGTGGTAGTCACGTGAATTGATTGATAAGTGAATTGATTGTTGTTAGAGTGGTTGTGGTTGTCGTCATTGTTGTTATTGTGGTGATTGTTGTAGTGGTTGTTATTGTGGTTGTAGTTACTGTGGTGGTTGTGGTTGTTGTCGTGATTGTTATTGTGGTGATAGTTGAAGTTGTTTTTATTGTGGTTGTAGTTATTGTGGTGGCTGTGGTTGTTGTTATTGTTGACGTTGTTATTGTACTGATTTTTATAGTGGTTATAGTATTGTGGCAATCACGTGAAGTGATTGTTGCATTGTCGTGGAAGTTTCGGTGGTTGTTGTGAAGGTTTTTGTGGTAGTTGTCGGGGTAATTGTTGCGGTTGTTGCTGTCGGGGTTATTGTGGCGGTTGCTTTGGTGGTTGATGTGGCAGTAGCTGTGGTTATGGTTATTGTGGTTTCAAGTTTCAATCACCCCAGTTGGGAGCAACTGGCCAAACTCTTTGGAATCACATATGGGGAGAGATTATTTTACAGACTTTTTTAAGAAAAGTACTTGAGCAGGTCCTGCTGAAGCAACATATCGCCAAGGGACTTTTCGCCAAACAGACGTGCTGTCAAAATACCTTGGGATATCTGACGCTCCTGATCTCGGGGTACTTGAGCTGATCCTGCTGCGCACCGCCATACCACGCCCAGCGGTGTTCGCCAACCCCACTGTCGTTGTAGGTAGCGAACATGAGGTACTGCCCGTCCGCACTGAACCACAGCGCGTGGTCGGAGCGCGAGATCTCCGTCTCGTACAGATGGTCTGGAACGCCGTTGAAAACGACGCCTGGTTTACCTGGAAACACAACACAAGTTTTTGTTATAATCTACTGAGCGAGCAAACCGACGTATATTAATTTGTTTGCTACGTTCCGGTTCAAGGTGGTGGCCGATTTAAATGATTAAAAAAACAAGTTCTCTCAATTTATGTAACTATTGTGGGGAAAATACTTTGGTTGTTTATGTAGGTACTATTTAGTATAAAAATGTATAGGTAAATTTATGGTAAATATTTACCAAATTTATCATTTGGTAAGAAGGTATAATTTACAATAGCACACCTAATTTTGCAAAAAATCAATTAAGTTTATTACAAAAATGGGAGGCGTCTACTAATATCTACAGGAATTCCAAAAACTGAAAAAATCGAACTAATATCTATGAGAAGAAAAGTGTTGACGAATATCTACAGCTCAAACTGTTGACGAATATCTATGAAAACCAAAGTGTTGACGAATATCTACAGCACTGGCAGAGGTTGGATTTGCAATTATGTATAGCATATTGGAATATAAATAACGTAATATTGCGTATGCAGTTTAAAAAACTTAATTTATGTAAGTAGGTATGTATGTAAAAATCCATAATATCGGACTATTGGACACATTTAGCTGATTAATCCAACCTACGCTCTGTAGATATTAGTTCAACCTACGCTCTGTAGATATTAGTCAACACTCTGAAGTTCATAGATATTAGTTCAACATATGAGCTGTAGATATTCGTCCGACATACAGGCTATAGATATTAGTATCTGGAGTCCAAAAATGGAAGGCACTTAACAGTTAACGGTTTATCAAAGATTCTTTTTCAGATCTGAAATTATTAATCATCATGCTTATTAATTAAGTTCCTACTTATAAAACTTATGATTTCCGAGGAAATTTTGGTTTTGATTTAAAATAACAGAAAAATAGAACCCAACCTGGCATGTTACTTAAAAAATCTCATTAAGAAGAAACACGGTCGCCCGGAAATTTGAATAATAGGTGTTTTTCCAAATTATTCTCATTCACTGTCGCTGTTGTTCCCCCCCCCCGAATATTGAGCGAAAGGGACAACTGTTGACTTCAACAGGTTGATAAAACCTAAATAAAATCGTAAAATCGAGGTTATGTATTCCACTGTTTTCTCATCCAAAACTGGACCCATTTTAAAGATTTTTTGAAGTAAAAGTTCTTTACGCACGCTTGACTTGGGAAGTAAGCTGGTGAATGCTTGACGAGAGCGTTATGAAAAGTGTGATCGGGCGAGGCGAACGGTCGGGCGAGACGAATGGAAGTTGAGAGGGAGATATAAAGCACACTCGTTTTTTTACCAATTGTAATTAGAAGGATATATTCCTTTTTCTCACCCGGGGGATAAGAGTGGCACAACTCAAAAAACATCTTTTTTCAGGAGAGCAGTTTGAATATTTCGTTTGAGTCTATTAAATCAGTTTATTAACCAATAAAAAGACATTATTTTACACAAGTTGAAAAGCAGTATATTAATATTTATATTAAAAAGTAGTATTATAGTTTATAAAAAAAAAAAAAAAAATATACATATATATAATAAACATTTTTCAAAAAATAACATTTTTCAGAAATGTGACATTTTTTTCGAAGATAGAATAGATAAACAATAGGTTCTCAACGTGGGCGATAACGCCCCCTTGGGGGGCGTTTCAGACCTTCAGGGGGGCGGTAGAAGTTAAGAGAATATGGGTGGGCGTTTCAGACTTTCAGGGGGCGGTAGGTAACCCAGAGAAACCCATCCCACCCCATCCTATCCCATTAGGGGCCGCCATCTACAAAAATATTTTCCGTATCCCATTACGCCCCTCCGTTGTGGCAAATGTAACCCCATTGTGGTATCCCATTATGCCCCTTCCATTGTGTCAAATGTAACCCTGTCGTGATATCCCATTTTTTTTTATTTATTTTTACACTCCACACAGGACACACCATTACGCTCATTTCGTCGTGGTAACCCGTTACGCCCCCCCCCCCCGTTGTGGTGAATTGCTGTTGAATATTTCTGCATTTTTTTGAACTGTGCCACTGTTATTCCTCAGGTGCAATTTGTACGTTTTGCTTTAAAAAAAATACATTGTCTAGTTTGTAAATCGAACGTCAGTTGATGGCTGTAAAAAAGGCTATTTCAACAATTTTGGAGGGTCCAACTGCTATAAGAAGAACTTATCAAATGCCAATATCTCGAAAACTAACGAACGAAGTATTATGATGTTCCAAAGGAAAAAGTAGACTTTTGCGACCCCTGTAGGTATATATTAATAAATTAATATTAACTCATAAATTTACTTATAATCAAAAATAAATGCAGGAATAAAGGGACATAATTTAGCAGTAATGTAACACAGTGTAAATAATACCTTTCTCTCAACCCCGCGGTCTAAAATGGTAAAGGCAAATTCCCTTACAAAGTTTCGCACGCGACCAGCAACCCACCAAACAAACTACGGACGTTGATGTGCACGATAAAATTTTCAATCAACGCGAACAATGCAATGCTGTTACGAAGCTAATGCATGCAAGGATGGTTCAACCCGTAGGGCAAAAGATATCCAAAGAAAAGCAAATACTTGTGAATTAACTACCATACTTGTAGACAAATTCAAGTACAGGCAAATCATTTTAGAGACATTTTCGCAATATACATACACCAAGTTTTTGATTTCATGCAATTATTTGGAACATGCATGCAACTAATTTAAAGATAATTCCTTTTTCAAAATTCAGTCAGTCAAAGAAGCCAAATTCGGGGTTAAGGTGCCGCATCCCGGCTCAAACAGAAGAAGATGGAGAGATACGTAATTACGAATATTGGACAGGGCGCGCTAATATTTTAAATGGTAAAATTGAAGCGAAAATTGTGAAAATGTTCAATAAAACACGACTCGTTTAAAATAGAGCAAAAATCTCGTGAAAGGTGTCTTAAGTATCATTTAAAGAATTTTTTCACAACTATAACTTGTAAAATAACCGAAACAAACGTGTTAATAATAACTTTTGGAGCATACTTTGCGATTTTTTTCTATCGAGGGAATTTTATATAATTTGCCTTTCGGCGCGGGCAAAGTCTAGATATTATCTTCAAGAATAACATATATTTTTTTAAGAGCTTTAAAACTTACCGTGTTTAAGGGAAATATATAATAAATCGGTTCAAATCCGGGTTGCGGGCCCTTAAGTCAGTCAAAGAAGCCAAATTCGGGGTTTTTCCGACACTTCTAACAATTATCGTTATGTTTCAACCAATTTACACAAATCCTTGACAAATTACATACCTAAACCTTCTTCACGAAACACTATCTATTGGTGAAAACCGCATGAAAATCCGTTCAGTAGTTTTTGAGTTTATCGCGAACAGACAGACAGACGACGCGTGGGACTTTAATTTATAATACGTAATATTAATGTAATAAAGAATAAAGAAAGATACCAACCTGTGCTTGTGATCCTGCAGACAAGCGGCTTGAGCACCCTGGGCTTGTAATAAATGTCGTTGTCATGCACGAACACCACTGCATTCCCATCCGGAGACCACTCGGCGTGCTGCAGCAGAGGGGCGTCCCTGTCATCTTCGATTGGTGACAGCGCAAACCTGGTTCTGCGAAAAAAAGTGTCAGGAACTGTAATGTCTGAATTCATCGAACCCAAGAAGCCAATGTCCACCAATGTGCTGATAGCTTGCTTCATCCACATTTCATCAAATTGCTTAGTACTTTTACAAATTATTTGGTTGCAACGGGCAAAAGCTAGTATACAGTAATCCAATTCAATTCTATTTAATTTATAAATTTTAAAAATCATTACAAAATTACAATTTTAAATCGTTTAAAGAGAAAATATTTACAGACAAAGATAAAAAGATTTAGGCCAACAGCAACAAAGCTTGTCGTTTGAATTGTGCTTCATTGATGATAAACATATCGATATGAGGGAGCGGGAGACAGAAATGAAAGGCGGCAAGTCGAAGTGGTGAGTCAGTCGTTTATTGGGCTACGTAGCGTGGGTCGGTAAAGCGGTAACATGATGTAAGGCGGGGTGCTGTGATGAGATTCTGCAGGCGCACGGAGTGATGGAGATGGTGAGGTGAAGGTCAGCGAGTTGCTCGACACCATGGCGGTGGAGATGACCTATCTTCCAGGCCGTTGCTCGACGCTTTGAATCGCGGAGATGAACGGTGTGTGGCTCGGTGAGCTGAGCCACCAGCAGGTAGTCCTGGCGAGGCGGAGCGTGTTTCCATGGCAGCGAAGCACGGTGGGCTTCGGGGTGCCATGAAGTGGTGAGCTGATCCCTGGACTGAAGGTGGCGTCAAACCTTATAAGTCGCGGGATGTTCTCAGGAGCTGAAGGCACGATGGGCCTTGTAGCTGAGACGTGGTGATGAACCTCGGGAAGCTGCCCTGGATGTGTAGAGCACTGCAGGAGCACTGGTACGGAGATCTGTTACATGCTGAGATGTTGGCCGACTGTTAATGTGAGACTGAACTGCAGCGGGCGAGCGATCGGCTGCTTATATAGCCGCGGTAGAGTAACTACCTCGCGGTAGGTAATACGAGCCACTTCGGCAGTTGACGAGAATATTCGGCGCCGTACAGATATTGTACGGTGCTGTCTCGAGACCTTTCTAGGCGGGGGCGTATTAACGTCGGGCTGGCACGGCAGGCGAGAATGTACATCGCGATCGGCATATGTAGGTACCTAGGCAAGTAGGTTTGCCGATGCGCGCGAATATTAGATGTTTCTCGTATGTTCTTTTGATGGCGAAGATAATAATGATGTGTCACCACAGATATTTAGTGATTCTATTTAACAACAAGACAGCTCTCTCGAATGGCATAAACATTGGAAAGTTAGTTCTGCAAGCCGGGAGATGAAACAGTTGCTGTCGGTGACGGAGATAACCATCGGGAACATAGAAACTAATGCTCTCCATGATAGCCGAGTTTTTAAACCTTCCACGAATCAGTCTGAAGAAAATGTGTTACAATGAGCACATCCCTTCTGACCCGTAGATGGTTCATACCAAGCATGTCCAAAAGAAAGTGGGTAGGGTAGAGCAATGGGTAGTAGCCATACTTCCTCAGGTAAAGAAATCTCAGAAATTCCTTCTGAACCTTCTCCAATATAAGGGAATACTTCACTTGATGTGGGCTCCAAACCACCGACCCCCTCTCAAGTCTACTCCTAACCAAAGCATTATATATATATAGTACTGTGAGAACCCGGGTGTCTCTGAAGTTACTCGCAGTACATAGGACAAAACCCAACATTCTCAGTGAACTACACGTCATTATGATATGAGCATGAAAAGTTAACCTATTATCAAACAAAATACCAAGATCTTTCATAGTGCAGACTTTTAAATTTAGATCCCTCATGGTGTACCGGTAAAACCAGGTATGACAAGCGCTCTAGTGAAATAATAGCCATCACGCACTTTTTAAAGATCGGCGGCTTTTCCTAATGAGCGATGACGCGGCTTGGTAGCTGCTTCAGTGCGATTAATGCGTTAGTTTGAGATGGACGCCCCCTTGTCGATTCCCACCGCCTGCGAGGTGCGCTCAATTATTCACTTTCTCAACTAAGAGGGCGTCCGCCCTGTTGAAGTTTGTAAGCTCGCCAACAAACTTCAACAGGGCGGAACTTAAACTAAATAAAATATTCTTAAGAAAAAGGAAAGAGATAACATTTTTACGTACCTCGTAGCGATTTCGTAGACATGGTATCTTGCCAAGGAAGTGAATTGGAAACCTTTTCTCACGTCAGATATGAGAAGCACGTATTTCAGATTGATGGACACTTTGAAGTCCACAGCATTAAGTTGTCTCTGAAAAAGAAACAATATTCGATTTATTGGAATACATTTTGAAGGATGGACATCAATTAATAATTAGATAACCTAAACGAGACATAAAACAGAAAAATCAGGTCCCAATAGCTTAGTGGGCAGAGTATTGTCCCGGTAGAGCTGCGTACGGACAGTGCGTTCCTGTGTTACGCGTAGTCTGGGTACGCAGTCCACGAGTACATTGGATACGCGTACAGCTCCTGTACGGACCGCCGCGAACCTGAACGCGAGGTTCATCGATCCAGAGCTGCGACTGCTGCGAGCCAGTCATCGCCATGAACAGAAACGGAGCGGTTGCGTGCACCACCGCTGCTGGGGCATTATTGATTATTCACATTTTAAATGTAAAAAAAAGAAACAAGTGGAAACCTAGATGGTGGATGAAAAAAATGTATCGTGAGAGATTATAGTGTGGAAATAGGCTTATGCAAGATATGCATTTTGAAGAAACTCGCAAACTTGTCCATTTTTCCGTCCAAATACAGCGTCCCTGCGAGTGCGCGTCCACTTTGACGCGCGGCCAAATACCGACTGATAGCGGCTCGCTGAGGACGCTGAGTGCCGAGCTCGCGCGGCACGCGTTCCCCCTGAGTGTACGCGTAGCTTCTAGTACGGACATGGCGTTCCAGGACACGCGTAACCGACTACGCGTACCAATGTACGGGCAGTCCTTACGCAGCTTTGACAATTTGGGAGGCGGGCACGGAACCATTTATTGAATAAACAACAAACCTGTTATATATGCAAACCATGGTTCGCTACGTTTGTAAAATACCTATATAAATGATAATATGAGGTTTGACTAGGTCTTCGCGGCGGATGAGTTTGTCCACACTGTTTGCGGGTTGGATCGGGAGAGACTGATTGACTTTTTGAACTTTCCAGCAGGATTCTTTCGATCCATCGACTTGCACCACAGTGGGAGGATAGATTTATACGTCCGTCACTCCTGGACACACTAATCCCCAGTTCCTACTCACCCCTCATACCTCTTCCTTCTCAGAACTTCCTCACCTTCCTTTCCTCAAAAATACCTTCCACACAGAATCTCCAAAGATGACATAGGCCCTGAGGATTTTTTACTCAGGGCCATGTGGAGCTTTTTTTTTTACATGAGCTCCACACAGGAGGCCCTGAGGAACATAATTTCCCACAGGGCCTATGACATCTTTATGCTCACCTATGATGCTGTGTGGAGGGTTTTTTTAAGGAAAGGAAGGAGGGGAGAGTTCTGGGAAGGAAAAGGGTTTAAGGGGTGGGTAGGAATCTTGGGTTCAGTATGTCCTGGTCGTCCACCTCCAAGACCTAGACAAAACTCACCCCATGAACCCGGGTACCCCTGCTAAATCACCAAACCCAGCGAACCACTTGGGGTGACCTATGGCAGAGGTGTTGGTTATCCAATAAAGGTTCCCGGGGCGGCGGTACCCATTCCCGCCTCCCAAATTAAAACTAATGTAATAAAAAGGCAGAAATCCTTGGTTCGATTCCCAGTTGCGACTGTTACCTTTTTTATTTTTTGTATCTTGTTCTGGTTCATATTTCGTTTAGATTTATTAAAATCACAATGTATTATTTTCAACGATTAAAAATATATTTTTTTCTTTTTATTAGGGACATCTAACATGTTATCTTTTTGATAAACTTATTCTTATATTTGAGGGAGCGGTCCGTATCGGTAGAGACGGAAGATAAATAAAAGTCGTCAGTCGATGTAATGTGAGTCGTCTTTATTGTGCTACGTAGCGATAGTCAATGAGCCAGGGGTGTAGACGGAAGAGCAGACAGTGATGGTGCGCTGTAAGATGTGATGATGGTCAGGAAGCTGCAGTGGTGAAGATAACGTCTCTTCAGATCACTGGAGTGGTAGATGCTGACCAGTTCCAGGCGGTCGCTCGACGTCATGAGGACGGAGATGACGGCTGTGACTTCGGTGAGCTGGAGTCACACGCAGGGCAGGAAGAAGACCTTATGAGGCGATGAGGAGAATCTCTGCGGCAGCGAAACATGACAGGCTTCGGATTGCCGGAGATTGAGTTACTTCCCGAACAGAAAGCACGGCGGGCTTTGCGGGAGAAGACATCTCAAGTCGTGGTGCGGCGGACCGGACTGCGAGACAGCGGTGGTGGATGAGAGCCTCGAAGGTGTTACGGAGAGTCCGAGCGTCCACATAGCGTCTGTATAACGTCTAGACGGTTCCTCGCTGGCGGACAAGCGTTGACTGACGGATCGGAACAGACTGAGCTAGCGCCGAGTTTAGTCGCTTTATATACCAGCGCGACCGGTGGAGTAATGTTCCATTCGCCGGCAATGTGCACACTGGAAGGTACGGGAACATACGCGGTGCCGAATATTCAGGCGGCTTATAAAATCTAGACCTTTCTAGGCGGTGGCGATATTATTATCGTCCAGCCGGCACGGCAGGCGAGAAAGTACATCGCGACCGGCATAATATGTAGGTACCTAGGCAAGTACCCGCGCCGCGCGAATATTAGAAGATGTTTCTCGATGTGTCGCCACATATTTGAAAATGTTTAATGATTTTCATTGACGGCTTTCGTGGTCGAGGGGCAATGCTCTTGACTAGCGATCCGGAGGTGGCGGGTTAAAATCCCGGCCTGCACAAGTAAATTTATATATAAGATATATTTGCTGCACATTCTAGAGTGGAAGATACTCGGAGTAACGCTCTTGTAAGACCATCATTAAAAATTAAAACGTTGCTTGAAACGACTTTAGCCGTGTTTGGTGACTAGATCTGAATATCCAGCTACTTCCCCATTTACTTCTTTCCCAATACCATCCCCTACCCACTTTCTCTCAACCTCTTAACATACCCCAATTGGGGATGCCATTGTCTCACTGGCTCCAGACGGTTGACAGCAGTTGGGACTCTTGTGCGGTATTCACAACAACAAAAACGAACCTACTTCGGGTACACGGATACGCCCACTACACATTTATATCAATTATTCATATTTTCCGTACTGAAAATGTTTTTACAAATGCTTTGAAGAGATATCCCGTTTATACCTTTAAAAGGGCGACCATCGTGTTTGTGAACACATTAAAAACATATATAATTCATTTTAGATATTAATAGTCAATTCGTTCGATTAAAACTATTGAATGCCCATTGTCACGAAGGCCATAATAGGGATTTTTTTATTTGTTTTATCGCGCAACACACAGATGTCGCTGGTCTCTACGGATATCCGCCATTTTCTGAAACTATCCGCTGATCCCCGCCTCACTTCCGTTTAATTGGGCGAATCGGCGCCATCAAGCTTTTAAAATTGTCCCTGCACCAGGGCCGGATTATCCTGCCGGCTTGCGGCACAGCTTTTTTAAATACCTCTTTTGACCGGTAAATAGCTTAGCAGATAAACACTTCGGGTTTTCCCACGGTTTAATCCTTTGTTGGCTAAGTACTACATCACTGCACGAGCAACATTGTCCACTTAAAATGATTATAGTAGGAGTTAAAATCGTAAGGTTTCGAACACCAAAATCTTTGTATTTTGTTAAATAATTAATAAAATATCACATTTTAAGGCGCCGTATCCTCGCCAAAAAGAAGAAGATGGAGAGATATGTAATTACAAATGTTGGAGAGAACGCGCCAATATTTAAAACGATAAAATTGAAGTAAAAATTATGAAAATGTTTAATAAAACACGACCCGTAAACTATTTGTTAAACTTTTTGCAAAAATCTCATGGGAAACATCTAAAACAGCATTAAAATAATAATAATAATAATAATATTATTGAACAGAAATTTAAAGATTTATAACTACAAAAAAAAGTATACAATAGTTTAAAAGTTGCATAACTACAAAAGTTAATAATGGAAAACAATATACATATAACAGTAGGTACTTAAAGAATAGAGATTTATAATTATAAACGTAGGTTTCTCGTAACCTGCCTCACTAGGCTAGCCTGTGTTGAGGCAGTAATTTTACGTCAATTTATAATTCTGTGAAAATACCTACACCTATATTAGAAAATAATCACACAATAGATTGGTTGTATTAATAATAACAATAACATCGGTACAATAGTGACAGTATTGGTTCATTACTAATTTCGAAATTGGGTGAGTGCACCGGTAAATGCCCTATCATTATTTTTTATCCAAACTTTTATGTTTTTTTTGAAATTTTTTTGTGATTCACATTTTTTATACTAATTGGAAGAATGTTGTAAAGACTTGTTGCAAGGTATCTGAAGCTACGTTGACCAAAAGTAGTATGAGTTATGGGAATTTGTAGTAATTCTTTGTTACTATTTCGAATACAGCGAGTATTTAATCTTTTTTCATAGTATTTATGTATATTTGTGAATAGATGAGAGTGGATTGTTTTTGCGTATATCTGCCGAACATCAAACACATTCATAATATTAAAGATTAAGTTCGAATCTGTAATTAGAGATAGTCTAAGAATTAATTTTATAATAGTTTTCTGTGCCTTTATGATTGGGTCTAGTGCTGATGCAGTACCACCTCCCCATGCTATGATACCATACTCAATAATAGATTGACAGACTGCAAAATAAATCATTTTCAAGTGTTGTAAGTTGAGAAAGTTTCGAATCGTTCTAAAAAAGTGCATGGTTTTTCTTATTTTGTTTGCAATTATTTGAGTGTGAATATTCCATTTGAGATATGGATCAATTGTGAGGCCGAGATACTTCATCTGTGTAGTGCGCTCAATGTAGGGACACTGACAAGATTCATCAGAATTTAAACATGTGTGTATTCTAATAGAGAAAGAAACACTATGATTTTCTTCATACATATAACTTCTAAAATAATTGAAATAAACGTGTTTATAATAATTTTCGGAGCATACTTTGCGATTTTTTTCCATCTTGGTAATTTCATATAATTTGCATTTCGCCGTGGGGAATTTATAGATATTATCTTAAAAAATAACATATATTTTTTTAAAACTTCAAATGTTTAAGGGAGATATGTAAGAAATCGGTAGAAATTCGGGTAGGGGCGTCTTCAAGCGCACATTTGAATGTCATTTTTATACATTCATGATGTTTCGTACTTCAAGACCCGTGATAATTGATTCTTTTCCAAAAAAAACCTTTACTCAGCACTCCAAAAGATGACCCGATTAACGTGAAATAAGAAAATGATTTCCTTAAGGGAACGTACCCATACTACGTGACACACTTTTTGGAATTTTTTACCCCCCCCCGGTGACCACGTGTAGTATATTCCAAGACCCCCCCCCTACAGTTTTCACGTAGTATTTCATAAATATGGTTTCGAATTATTTTTTGCTAACAAAAAATAAAAAATGCATTATTTGGCTTATATTTGTCTTTATTAATACGGCGCTTGCTGCGTGACAGCAAGAGTGCATGCATTACAAGTGGAAAAAATATTATCAAGATAAAACTTATGTCAAAATATATTGAAACCGGAACGTAATTTATGGAAACGAAAGTCTTGTTATTTTTATAAACATTTTTCATCTCAATCATCTTCAACAAACACGTTCCCTGAACTTTTTCACTTATTTGAATGTACGAGGGTGGGTTTTTAAGTTTGCGGATTGGGTAAGGAGTGGAAATAAAAATCAAAATTATTTTTCCTTTTCAACATATTCACCTACTACCCTAATACATTTTTCCGATCTTTAAATTAAATTAAAGGAACTTTATAACAGCGCGGAACTCAATTTTCTCAACATTTCACAATTTCTTCCCGATTGAAGTGTTTGGTCGACGATAGCTCAACGACTAATGACCTAATTACGATAAAACCCGGTGTTTATCCTAAAAATGAGTTGTTCAATTAGTACCTAATTCAGCGATACCCGCATTAATCACTTACATTCCCATTCCGCGAACTTAAAAACCTCCCCTCGTAGCTCGAAAAAAAACGCGAGATTTCTAGATTGACTACGTGATAAAAACCTAAGCCCCCCCCCCCCGTTGTGACCAAGCGTGGTATTTTGATGACCCCCCCCTGAACAGGTCACATAGTATGGGTACGTTCCCTAAGGGTCAATAAATGAGCATCGGTGCAGAAGTATTTCCACTTTGTGAGGCGGTATAAGTACCGCCGTCCCGGGAATCATACTATTTTATGGATAAACAACATCCCTGCCATAGGTCACTCCAAGTGGTTCGCTACGTTTGCTGACTAAACAGGGGTACCCAAGTTTATGAGGTTTATCTAGGTCGTGGCGAATGCGTTTTCCCACATCCGCGTGGTGGGCGACCTAACTTAGACCTCTCCAGTCGAACCCTCTCGACTCAATTGGCTTGCAACGCAGTGGGAGGGATGGATATACACGTCCGTCAGTCCTGGACAGATTGACCCCCAGATTCATACCCACCCCTCATATATTTTTCCTTCCCAGATCTTCCTTTCCCTAAAAAGACCCTCCACACAACACCCCCAAAGATGATACAGGCCCTGAGGATTTTGTTTTTCGTCAGGTCCTCCTGTGTGTAAAAAAACGAACTACAGCTGCAGCTAAGGTATATTTGCGGCACGTTCCAGAATGAAAAATGCTTTCAGTATCGCCCTGGTTTAAGACCACTATTCAGAATTGAAATAGCTTTAGCCGTGTTTGGTGACCAGATCTGAATAGCCAGGAAGTTCCCCATCTTCCTCTTCCTAATTTCCTTCCCCTCCCCATTACCTTATTTAAAAAGTGGAAAAAATGGTCTAATCCTTTGGATTATCAAGAATTCTGTGTTCTACGAACGAGACAAAAAAAAATGTCTAATGAATGTCATAGACAATTTATAACAAATGCTGAACTCAAAATATCTCATGACCCAAAGAATTTCTGGTCTTATGTTAAAAGTAAAAGAAATAGTTCAGGGTTACCCAATACTATGAAACTAGAGAATACAACTGCTAACAATCCTTTAGATATATGTAACATGTTTTCGAAACACTTCGCCTCTACTTATAATTATAATGTAACTCCCAAAACATCAACTAATATTCCCCAAGCAAACAATGGTATAAACATTTGTTCTATTTCAGTTTCCAAGGAAAAAATAGAAAAAATAATTAATAACATCTCTTGGTCATTGGGCGAAGGTTTCGATAAAATACCATCTCATTTTATAAAAATGTGCGTCAAAGAAATATCGATGCCTCTAGTACTGCTTTTTCAATTATCTTTGAAAGAAGGCGTCTTTCCAGACCAATGGAAATGTGCGCTCATTACGCCAGTATTCAAATCTGGGTCTAAAAACGACGCTAAGAACTATCGTCCAATTTCAAAATTACCTATTTTTAGTAAGATCCTTGAAAAAATTGTTCATGAGCAACTTTATGACTGTGTTCAATCTGTAATAACTGAGAATCAACATGGCTTTATGAAAAAAAGATCAACTGTATCCAATCTTGCTGTATTTACTGAATTTATTTCTAAATCAATGGATAAACGAATCCAAGTTGACGCAGTGTATACAGATTTCTCCAAGGCATTTGACAGAATCGACCATAGTCTACTCTTGTCAAAACTATTAGCTTTAGGAATACATGGTGATTTGTACCGATGGCTAGTCTCCTATCTTGACAAACGTTCCCAGATAATAGCAGTGAATGGTTTTAATTCTGAAATTATCAATGTACCTTCAGGTGTCCCACAAGGGTCTCATCTGGGACCATTGCTTTTCACTATATTTATCAATGACATTGTAAAATGCTTTAAGCACTCTAAAGTTTTGCTCTTTGCTGATGACATGAAAATATTTATTTCTATCAACTCTATTTTTGACTGCTATAAACTTCAAGAAGATCTTAATAGACTTAATATTTATTGCACTGCCAACTATCTCCACTTGAATAGCGACAAATGTTACGTTATTACCTTTACAAAAAAACAAAAAACAATCGAACATGATTATCATATTACAAACAGTCAAGCACTTAAAAAAATCAATCAAATTCGAGACCTCGGTGTTCTTATTGACAATAAACTTTCTTTTAAGGCACATGTGGATACTATTGTTAAGAAATCCATGAGCATGTTAGGATTTTTATTCCGTATTGGAAAAGAGTTCACCAATATCCATACCCTCAAAATATTATATTACTCCTACGTTCGTAGTCATCTTGAATATGCTTCTCCTGTATGAAATCCGCTGTATAATATACACACAAAGCGCATAGAAGCTGTACAAAGAAAATTTGTACATCACTTGAACTTTAAGAGACATGTGCGTCATTATGACATAGACAGCTCTATAAAACACTATGGACTTAAAACTCTAAGAAGTAGGAGAGACATCGCGGATATGACTTACTTATACAAAGTCTTGAGTGGTCATATTGACTGTCCAGCTCTTTTGTCATCAATTAATATTAGAATCCCGAGTAAGAAAACTAGAGACAAGTCATTGTTTCATATCGAAAGTGCTTCAACCAGTCTCAGGCAAAATTCTTTCCTATTAAGAACATGCAATCTTTATAACAAAAAATGTATCGATACCGATATTTTTTCTTGCACTTTAAGCACTTTTAGACAAATACTTAATGGAACCTTATAATTACCCATCAATTAACAAATAACTTAATTCATTGTAACGAAATTGATACCGTAATTTCTTATGTATTCTTTGTATTGAATTTTTTTTATGTATTTTTATACTGAAAGTTTAAAAGAATGTATATATGTGTATGTATGTGTACATTTATATATTACTTTTCCACCTTACACTTTTAAACACGTCCGGTGTTTTTAATTTTTTTTAAAATTTATTTTGTAATTATCTTATTTAAAAATACTTATTCAATCTAACATAAAACTGGAACACTTTATTTTAATATTTTACTTTCATTTCCCTTTAATTTTTCTTTTCCTTATATTTTTATATATATATTTACATATAACGCTTTCGACATTACGTCTGGTGTTTTTCAATTTTCATTATTATTATAATATATGTTTATACATTTAGTTATTTTTCTACTCTGTTTTTTATCTTATCTTATCTTGTCTGTATCTTTATCTTTATATACTAGACAGTATAGCTAGGTTATCCCTAGACATATCTAGTTCCTAACTATATATTATTAAGCTAAACAAAAAAAAAACTTTATAATTATAGACTTTTTAATTATTATTGGTGCATGATGTGAACATTCGTTATTGGGTTTATAACCTAATTATTGTAATTTGTGATTTTTTTAATGCATGTAAAGTTATAAACCTGTAAATATTCCTAATAAAGAAAAAAAAAAAAAAAATAAAAAAATAAAACTTCACAATACACTCAGTTGGGGATGCCATAGTCTCACTGGCTCCAAAAGGGATCAACTGGGACTCTTGTGAGGTATTCACAAAAAAAATGGCTGTACCGAATTCATCGACCCCAAGAATGCAAATGTATCACATTTAATCAGATCCTGCTGAGAACAGAACACTTACAATTTTTGGAAAATACCGAATAGTATTGAAAATATAATCCGTTAAAATGTTGATTTTGCAGCCGGCCGAAAAGCTTGCGACCAAAGCACCGCCATTGAAATTATGAATTGTACTGCGAGTGACTTTACGGGCCAATATTAAATACATTTTACAAAGGTTCGCTTTGAAAGCTAATAACTTTTGTCATTTTTGAAGATATTGTGGAGGACGAACAAAGGACACAGATCTGCATCGTCCGGCCACCCGATTGGTCCCTCAGGCACCAATTGGATGCAGACCTTTCCTCCAGCAACTGGCCTCGCTTGCATCAAAAACTCACGATTCATTCTGCTTTAACTCTCGGTCAGGAGTCGCTGGTCTTTAATATTTGTTCGCCCTTCACATTACTTTATTATTGCATATATTTAAATTGGAGATTTATGTGTCTGTAAATAGTGTTAATAAACTTGTAAGTATTGAATCGTCTTACTTATTCGCTTTGCCATCTACACACTTACACAATAAACACATAACCCCCAATAATAATTAATAATTAACCCCTATAACTAATTTTAATGTCGTTTATTTAAATTTCGTCAAACGATGATCTTGCAATCGTACCCTTGCAACTTTACAGGGCGGTTCCGATGAGAAAGATTTATTATCCTCAATACCAGCATTTTAACATTGTAACTCAATATCGATTTTATTTCATTCAAAAATGCTCAAACTTGTGATGATAAAACTATTAAAATTATGGACTTTTTGTAATTATTTTTTGATCATAACTACCTATTTATAAATTTTCAATAAAGTCTAAGCAAAATAAGAACATATTTTTTAAAAAATGTATTAGTTTGTAAGGCTGTAAATAAATAGACAAACTGAAGTATTTTCGTCACAAAACAACGGTGCGGATCTTTTTTAAACGACTTCAAAAAGGAGGAGGTTCTCAATTCGACTGTATTTTTTTTATTTATTTATATTTTTATTTTATTTTATGTTTGTTACCTCAGAACTTTCGACTGGGTGAACCGATATTGATGATTCTTTTTTTATTTGAAAGCTGGTGCTTTGCGTGTGGTTACATTTTAATTTGGTCCAGCTCCGACAATGGCATCCACGAGAAAACCATATAAGCAAAGGTAACCGGCCCGACGAGTTCACTTGACAGCTCCCCTCACGCCGCGGCCCGCTCTCGCCTCGTCAAGTCGCTTGTGCGACACAAGCACATCTCATCTATAACTATGTATGTAGTTACAAACCTACCTTGACTGACACCGACTCCAAAAATATCAATCGTACCTACATATTGATGAGTAGAAAAAATAAGTTGATTATGAAGTTCTAGAAGAATACGAAATTATTTTTTTACTTTTTAGTGCATTTTTTGAAGTCGTTTTTTGTTTTGTTAAAATTTTTGTTTAATTTATGATTTTATTTGAACTAAAATTAAAATTCTGAAAAGTAGCTTTCCCAGAAATGATTTGAAATATATGTTGTATTAAACAATATTTTGTTAAAAAAATAAGCACCAACTACTAAAATATGTCTTTTTTCATAAAAATTGTTTGAACGTAAGAAGCAACTTTTAAGAATACAGATTTATGGCTAAAATTATCTGTGACAGTTTCCATTCATTAACATTTTTTTCTTTCTTTTAAAATTAAAAAGAACGTTCTAGTAGGTCTACAGTTTTGCTATAGTTTATTTTAGAAATTATCGAAAATCGGTTGAAAAGAAATTAGGAAAGGAAGAGAAAAAATGGAAAAAGGAATTAAAAAACTGCTAGTCTGGCCCTGTATTCCACATTTTCCGGTTGACTCTTTTGTTTTCGAAATTTCTAAAAATTTCCGGAATTTCCCGAGTGTCCGCCTCGACGAGTGTTTTGTGAACGGAATATCGGATAATGGGCGATTACTAGAAAAAAATACCATTTTACAAAATCGTTCTCCTGATTACAATGGGAACACCGAGTAGTGCGGGGAGGTCTAGCTGGGCCATTACGATCATACAAAAAACTAGGACACCTTTTGAATTATTTTCAGTGGGATTTTAAAGTGGGGAAACCACCAAGAATTCCAATGGCGAGTTGTCAAAAACACTTTTCATTATAAATCTTGTTTTTCTGTACTATTATTTATTTGCATAATATATAGGGCAGGGATGGCGGACCTTTACGTATCAACGTGCCATTTTTCTAAAGAAATGTTTAATGAGGTCATAGACGTGCCATCAAATAATTTTGACTTTGTGATTATTGGGAAAATAACAATAATAAATTCTTACAACTCAATTAAAAACTCTTTATTTACTACATCTAAATACGAACATTTAGCACATCTGCGTAATTTAAATGTATAAATCAGTATGTATCTTACCTTAAATATTCTTATGTTGTAATTAAATATTCTTATGTATGATACTCATTTATGTACCTCTACGCCTGTCTCAACACAGGTATACCCTAGTGAGACAGGCATCGAATAATGTAATACAAACATACTTTTTATAGATAAATAAATAAATAAATTTTGAAAAAAAAAAAAAAAATTAAAGTAAAGTTAGTGTGACTTCTGTTGT
The DNA here is from genome assembly GCA_917880885.1 of Limnephilus marmoratus. NCBI lineage: Eukaryota > Metazoa > Arthropoda > Insecta > Trichoptera > Limnephilidae > Limnephilus > Limnephilus marmoratus. The sequence continues at coordinate 27,870,879 of OU862928.1, forward strand.
TGCAGATTAGATGACAAATAACGTATGTTAAGGTTGTAAGATGTTACTTTTAGCAGAATGCATGCTGAACTGGACTCATCTATCAAACGGTAAATAACCGACTTTTTAATGTTATTTATCTCTGAAAATAAAGACTCGTAGGCACAAGTTGATGAAAATATTGTTAAAATAGCATGAGCCAGCTTCTTCAAACAATTAAATGTGTCTGGTAACGCTTTCCATGTTTTCAAAATTTTGTTATTAGCATTTTCACTTACAATCTTTCTGTTTCAATTAATTCTAATTCTCTCCTTTTTTCAACAAATTTTTGAATCCGTATTTAACTAAACGGGAAATCAATCAGCTGCATTTTAAATTCATCAATTTACAACCAATCGAATGGGGACAAATTCAGTTTATCAAATGACGTCACATCAGGGTAAATAATAAACTTGAGTATTTCCGATAATTCTTTGAAATGAGAAAATCTGATAACTCGGGTTCGCTCGTTCACCTACTATACACTTCACACTTTTTTTCGTAGTGCATAATAAATTTTGTGATCACTGATCAGTGGTGTGCCCAAAATATTGTGTCGCGTGCTATTAATGGCACGCGTGCCATTGGTTCGTCATCCCTGATAAAGGGTGTAACAGCACACACCGGAGGATTTTAACCAGCGATTTCTGAGCATTCACTGTTTTTGTGTTTAATTCGTAGAACTCCATTTAATTTTTTTAGATGTAATTTAAACAAGCACATACGCTCACATGGTGTTAGGGGGAAATTATTGTAAAAAGAATTTTCCCACGGGAATGAAATGTTTTTTCCGGGAGAAAAAGTAGCCTATGTCATTTACCAGTCCTCACAATTATCTCTGTTTATAAAAATCACGATCGGTCGCTCCATTTATATTATTTAGCGAGTTCCCGGTATGCGTTGCTATGCCACTTAATAAAGAAATTGTTTCTCCCTGCGTGTCCTTTCCCATTCGCTATCCTTCCGCCTCCCCTTCCTCTCCCGCGTTCCCTTCCCCTTTCGCGTTCCCACTCCGACTTCCCTCTCCCCACTCCCCTCGCCCGCTTCCCCCGTTCCGCAACCCCCCTCCCGAGTTCCACTCCCCCTCTCGGGTTCCCCACCACCCCTCCCGTGAACCCCGCTCTCCAGAGTTCCCCTCCCCCCTCCCGCATTTCATTCATTCAGTCCCGTTACATTCAGTTTTCAAACAGCTCGCGTGCTACCTATTGCAATTTTTTTATAGAAATTTTATAATGCCAGAGCTCACCAGTATACATAGAATTCTTCGCGAGCATGCACACATCAAATCCCCAAAGTTTGAATGAAATAGGTAAAGTCGTTCGGAAGTTAAGCCCGTACATAAATTTTGCGATTAATTTTATTTATATATATATACTAGCAGACCCGGCCACACGTTGCTGTGGCTAACGAAACACAACGCCATTACCCAACCTTTATAAATCCACACCACCCGCTGCCAGCTGCCCGCTGCCCGCTGCCTGAATTGAATATTTGAATTTCTCGGCTTTTCTTTACTATAATGAGCATGTTTTATACATATAAACCTTCCTCTTGAATCACTCTATTAATCAATCTATTGATGAAAACTGCATGAAAATCCGTTGCGTAGTTTAAAAGATCTATGCGCACATACATTTTGAGTGACTTCATCAAATAAAATAATTCAAATCAAACATCTACTTACTCTAGGACATCTATTTTCCAATTTCTTCCGTAGAACGAATTTCAAAAGTGACACTACCATAAGACAGTACGGCCCGCCAGCCGTTTTAAATCGCACAAAAATATGTTTTCTTTGAATTTCTCGGCTTTTCTCTAATACAATTTACATGTATTATACATATAAACATTCCTCTTCAATCACTCTATCTATTGGTGAAAACCGTATGAAAATCCGTTACGTAGTTTAAAAGATTAACGCGCACATCCATTTTGACCGACTTCATTTTATACTATGTAATGATAATGATGATAATGAAATGATAATGATGATAATGATAATGATGATACAATTTACATGTATTATACATATAAACATTCCTCTTCAATCACTCTATCTATTGGTGAAAACCGTATGAAAATCCGTTACGTAGTTTAAAAGATTAACGCGCACATCCATTTTGACCGACTTCATTTTATACTATGTAATGATAATGATAATGATGATAATGAAATGATAATGATGATAATGATAATGATGATACAATTTACATGTATTATACATATAAACATTCCTCTTCAATCACTCTATCTATTGGTGAAAACCGTATGAAAATCCGTTACGTAGTTTAAAAGATTAACGCGCACATCCATTTTGACCGACTTCATTTTATACTATGTAATGATGATAATGATAATGATGATGATGATGATGATAATGATGATAATGATGATGATACAATTTACATGTATTATACATATAAACATTCCTCTTCAATCACTCTATCTATTGGTGAAAACCGTATGAAAATCCGTTACGTAGTTTAAAAGATTAACGCGCACATCCATTTTGACCGACTTCATTTTATACTATGTAATGATGATAATGATAATGATGATGTAATGATGATACAATTTACATGTATTATACATATAAACATTCCTCTTCAATCACTCTATGTATTGGTGAAAACCGTATGAAAATCCGTTACGTAGTTTAAAAGATTAACGCGCACATCCATTTTGACCGACTTCATTTTATACTATGTAATAAAATAATAATGATGATAATGAATGATAGATACTGGCTGGTACCCGGCATGCGTTGCTATGCAATTTAATAAAGAAATTGTTTCTCCCTGCGCGTCCTTTCCCAGTCGTCCCGTTCACCTTCCTCCCCCCAACCATACCCCTCCCCGTCCACCTTCCCCGCACCCTCCTACACCCCTCCCCCCCTTCCTTCCCTCCCCCCAATCGATTCAAGTGGACCCGAGTCTACCGTACCGAAGGGACGAACGTCAAATGATTGACAGGAAAGTAGGAAGAACAGTTTGTATGGGAAAATGAAATTGTTGTTTTTACTATCTTCCCAGCAATTTTTCCATATTTTCTTACCGTTTAAACCTTCTCTGGTCTACGACAAACATTTCAAAACTAAAATCAGCTAAGTCGGCCCAGCCGTTCTCGAGTTTAGCTAGACAAACGAACAGAAATAGATTTTTTTTATATATATATATAGATAGATATAGAAGATTACAATAAATTTATTATCAAGTTCGGCAAGTATTTTACTATTTATTTTTGCTACAGCTGTTTCGGCTAACAAGGCTATTTTCAAACTGTAGTTAAACCGCTTTGAGACTACTTATTTGGGGTAGGGTTTTCTTAATTGTTTTATAATGACGTTTGTTTAGGTTTTGTAAATATACTAAGTAGTGGGAAATAAATAATTTTCCTTAGTTTAAGTAAGTCGTCTCAAAGTGGTTTAACCAAAGTTTAAAAATGGCCTTGTAAGCATAAACAGCAATAACAAAAAGAAATACTAAAATAATTGCAGAACTTGATAATAACATTATTAAATTTAATAAAAAAAAAACGAGTGTGCACCACACGACTGAAGTAAAACTTCATTAACTTATAAAATAACATATGAAATTGGGGTGACGTATGACATTGGGGTGACATATGACCCTGGAGTAATCTACGACGGTGGGGTGACCTACGACCTTGGGGTGACCTACGACCTTGGGGTGACCTACGACCCTGGGGTGACCTACAACCTTGGGGTGACCTACGACCCTGGGGTGACCTACGACCTTGGGGTGACCTACGACCTTGGGGTGACCTACGACCTTGGGGTGACCTACGACCTTGGGGTGACCTACGACCTTGGGATGACCTACGACCTTGGGGTGACCATCCTTATCCTTATCTCTCCCCCAGTCAAGCGTGCGTCAAGGCCCGACCGTTCGCCTCGCCATCGATCACCGTTCGCATCGATTACCCTTCGCATCACACTTTTCGTAACATCACACTTTTCGTAACATCACACTTATCGTAACATCACACTTTTCTTAACACCAGCTTACCCCCCAAGTCGAGCGTGCGTAAAGAAGTTTTACTTCAAAAATCTGACCATATTTGGAGTTAAAAACGTAGACGCCATTTTGGCGTCCGATAATATTATTTTTCAATTGAGAAAAAAAGAAAACAAATATTTTTCATGTGTTGTCACTTATCAAATTGCTGCACATCGCGACGGGATCACGTGACCCGCGCTTTGTCTCATCTGTTAAAGTGCTGTTGGAACGAGATAGATATAAATAGAGGTTGAAGCAGCCGAAATGAAAGACTTTTCGAATCCAATGAAAAAAGATCAAAATCCAATGAAAAAACGTTCTAGAAAAAGTTTCGATGTATACAAACTTTTTGGTTAATTTCTCAAGAAGTAAGTATACATTGAGCTTACTTTAGGAACACGGACATGCCCAAAATACAATTCTATAGTTTAATCTTTTCAGTAACTTAAAAATAAAATATTAATGGACTTGTTCTCAACTTTAGAACTCCACAATTTTCATGTAATATTTCCTATTCTGAAGGAACTTTCTTTGTTCGTGAAATTTTAAATTATCTGTGGAATTCCCTAGTGAACCATTCTCCCGTTCGTGAAACAGTGATTGCATTTTGTTCCTCTCTACGGAATCTGTAGTTCTTGTCCATAGGCCATCATTGTTAAATTGCATACGAGGCGTTATTCTGTGGAAGCTTTGCTTTCATAACCGTTTTTTTTTGTGAATATCTACAATAGTCCCAATTGCTCCCACTATCTGGAGCCAGTGAGACTATGGCAGCCCCAATTGGGGAATGTTGTGAGGCTAAAGGTAGTGGGGAGGGGAAGGAGATGGGGAATAGGTAGATGGGGAAATACCCGGCTATTCAGATCTAGTCTCTAGTCTAATCTTGACGGCCGGCGCGGTCTAACGGTAAGGCTTTTGGATCGAATCCCGGCGTGGCAAATAAATTTTATTTCTATAAATTTGTGTTTTTTCAGGATAAATACATTTAAAATAATATATAGTATATTTGCGGCACGTTCCAGAGAGGAAGATACTCTCAGTATCGCCACTATTGTGTAAGGCCACAAATCAGAATTGAAACTTGCTTGAAATGGCTTCAGCCGTGTTTGGTGACCAGATCTGAATAGTCAGGTACTTCCCTACCTTCCTCTTCCCCATCTCCTTCCCTTCCCCACTACCTTCAGCCTCACAACATACCCTAATTTGTGATGCCATAGTCTCACTGGCTCCAGACGGGAGCAGCTGAGACTCTTGTGAAGTATTCATATAAAAAAAACGTTTAAATTCTGAATGATGGTCTTAGACCAGGGCGATACTGAGAGTATCTCCTACTCTGTAACGTGCCGCAAATAAACCGTATATTATTTTGAATGATTAAATTGTTAAAACGTAAATCATCAAATTAAATTTATTTGGGCAGGCTAGAGAAGGGTAAGTTGTTGAAGGGTAAGTGGAGGGTCTTTTTAGTAAAGGAAGAAGAAGAAGTTCTGGGAAGGCAAAGGTTATTAAAGGTGGCTAGCAATCTGGGATTCAATGTGTTCAGGAGTGACGGGCATAAGAAATCCATCCCTCCCGTTGCAAGGCGATGTTACGAGATAGTACGGCTGGAGAAGTCAAAGGGACCCCCTCAATCATTCTCTCCCGATCCGGCCTGCCATGCAGCAGGTGGGCAGACGCACCCGCCGCCAAGACCTATACAAATCTCACCTCACCGGGTACCCCTGCTAACCAAACGTAGCGAACACTTGGGGATTATTTAAATTCTTTTTTGGTAGCACCCAAAATATCAAATGAATATTTAAAACAATATTTTTATGGCAATTTGAGATTTTTTTTATGAGGACACAAAAAATAAAATAAAAAAAACATAAAAAATTTTCAGGACTAAATTTTTTATTTTTATTTTTTTTTATACATGTATTATTTTATTTTATTTTTTTATTTTTTTATTTTATTTTATTTTTTTATTTTTATTTTTTTATTTTTTTTTACAGTGAATACCGCACAAGAATATCAACTGCTCCCGTCTGGAGCCAGTGAGACTATGGCATCCCCAAATGGGGGTATGTTGTGAGGCTGAAGGTAGTGGGGAGGGAAGGAGGTGGGAAGAGGAAGGTTGGGAAGAACCTGGCTATTCAGATCTGGTCACCAAACACGGCTAAAGCCATTTTCAAGCAACGTTTCAATTCTGAATGGTGGTCTTACACCAGGGCGATACTGATAGTATCTTCCACTCTGGAACATGCCGCAAATATACTATATATTATTTTAAATGAATTAATTGTGAAATAACACAAATTAATCAAATAAAATTTATTTGCGCATGCCGGGTTCGAACCCGCGACCTCCGGATTGTGAGTCAAGAGTCTTACCCACTGGACTACGGAGGTCGTAAATGTGTTAAAAAAGAAATTTAGTTTCAATTGCTGAAACCGGTTGCCATTTTTATATTTAAAAAAATTGATGTACCATTTTTATATATATGTTGGATGTATAAATTGACGTACCATCCAACAAGTCCACCATCTTGAACCGGAACGGGAACATAACAAAAAAATTAAAGACACCATTATAAACGAAAAGTGAGTGCTGTATTCAGGGCAGTCTTAAGGGTCTATGATATTTTCTCACATTATGGACAGACTCAGGACACAATAAATATTATCCTTAGTAGATCTTCCTTCGTGATATTTTTACAAGAATATAGTGGTCCCGAAATCGACATCCGATCTGCCTGAACCAGAATTCGAGATGCGTGTAACATAACAACTGTAAGAAAACTGGGATTTGAGATATATTTATATCTATGAAGAAATAAACTGATAGAAAAGCATTGTAGGCGTGATTGTGTGCCAAAAAGTTCAAATTTTCCTTACTTCAGGTAAAGTTGATCAAATACTTACAAATATCGAACTTATTTCTTGAATCAGTTTCATTACCTGTCTGGGGGCTAGGCGTGGTTATATCTCACACTGGTAGTTTTGTAAGCAGTGTTGTAGATCTCTCCCCCAAATCATAAGATTTGTTAGTAGGTACTTGTATACCTACCTACTACCTACTTAGGTTTAAACCAAAGCTATTTAAATATGAGAGATGTGATATCGGCAGTTTTAACTGGAAAAATTAATAATCCATAAAAATCAACTAAATTCTGTATTCAAACTAGGAACATTAGACTGTAGTCCGCCGACAATAGGCGACTATTATAGAATTTCTCTAATATTTCAATATCTTTGGTATAAACCAAAGATATTGAAATATAAGTACATGTGCTATCTGCAGTTTTTACTAGGTGGGACTGCGCTTCCGAGTGTCGCCGATATTGTTTACCAATTAGCAAATAAACTAAATGAACGAGTAATTAACGAATAAACCAAACGAACGTTAAACTAAATGAACGAACTCTTTACGTATTCAAACAATATTGTTAACCAATACTAATGCACATCTTCAAAAAATCAACGAAATGAAGAAATTATTTTTGTATGCAAACTACTCTAATTAGGGCGTAGTCCGCCGACAGTTGCGCGGATACCATAGCATATCTCTTTTGTATTTGAATATCTTTGGTATAAACCATATATTTTAGGTATTTTTTAAATGATTTATTTCAAATAAGGAATCACACAATTTGTTCAATGGTATGTTACTATCTCAATAGTATTTTTTTTCAAACTTTCTTTATGCAAGTATGTGGGTGGAACTGGCAAAAGAAAGATGTAAGTCAGGGGCGGGGAACCTTTTCGGCGTCGGGGGCCATTTGGATTTTTGTAGTATCACCCGCGGGCCGCATAGATTTTCGAGGGGGGGGGGGTAGAAACCCCATGGTTTTTTTTTATATCACATGTGAGGAGAAATCTTCCAATAAAAAACATATACATACTCATAACTGCTCTCGGAAATTAAGAACGGCATCCTTTGACTTTTGTCAGCAGAGAATTTCGCAAACCGTATGTTTTCACTGTGATTAGAATACGAGGCATGTCTAATTTTTTTAAGTAAGATTTTGCGTAAGAGTCCACAAGATTAAATAATAGTTACACACGGAAAATACCATTTCTCAGAATGTTAAGGCGTATGGTGTACAACTCAAATGTAAAGCTTCACTCGGTTCGTGAGAATGGCTTCATTTGATGAATCTGCAATTTGTTATTTAATTTATCGTTATGTTTTGAAAAAAAAATTGGATTAAATTAAATCTGTATGCGGGGTATTAAAACTACACTCTGAAAATGATTTTTTTTTTTTTTGTATTCTGACAGCACATTTCCTGCAACTAGAATTACAGGAGTTGCAAATTTTTTCAACTTTTACAAAGTTCTTACGAATTACAAATTTTGCAACATATGGTTTGAGACAAAAATTTTATTTCAACTCGAAACATTGGAACGGTTTTCCTTCAGATTAATCCACTACCGGAATTTAACAGATCATTCGAAAATGATACTGGATTTCACTTATTGTGAATATGCGTGCGAGTCACGAGCTTTAATTGATACTACACCCAGAACACGAAAATGATTTTCCTCCGATTCCATCCGTGTGTTCCTCCTCTTCCTTCGAAATGCATCAGCAGATGAATCCACAACAGAAATATGCATTAAGAACACAAGAGTGGTTTTAAATAAGGAATGGGTCTGCGTATGCGTCCACCAGTCCACCAGCTTCAATTATTTTGTACTAAGATTACGTAAATAGTTTTCCTGCATTTTACAGCAAATTTATTGACTACAATAATTTTCTTATCATTTTATATTCATGTAACTATTTACAATAATTTGTATGGAATAATATGTTTTTTGTTTTGCAGATTCTATTTTTTATGGCAGAAGTGTGGAAATTTATAAAGAAAGCACATCATATTTTTTCCTTCCTGAAATAATTGCCATCAATTCTGAGATATTTTTTTAGATATTAATTTCCCTATCGTATAATAATAAGAAATTAATATAAAACTAAAAAAGGATGTTGGATCACGTATGTATTTTTGTGTAACCTAATTTATAGAAACGTAGGTGCACCTGTAAACACATACTTGTCAGCTATGTTATAACTTTCTCTGGGTTTAGTAATAATAACTTTAAAATGTAGCTCAAATACTGAAAGAAACCCGTTCTCGCTTTCTGAGTATACTCTTTTTGTAGTGCTTTGTTAGTGTTTTTTTTTTTTCAGTAGGCCGCACCAAAAGTGCTCCCGAGCCGCTCCAGAAAGCTTCGCGGGCCGCAGGTTCCCCACCCCTCCGCCAAAACTGTAAGGCTGATATGAAAGCATAATGAGTAAGATTAAGAAAAGGACACTAAAATGGTTTGGGCATGAAGAGCGAATGAACAAAGAAAGGAGTGTATATGTCGCAAATATGAATGATAGAAGACGTTGGCGACGCACGAGGAAGACATGGTATGAAAGCATAATGAGTAAGATTAAGAAAGGGACCCGAAGATAGTTTGGGCATGAATACCAAATGAACGAAGAAAGGAGTGTAAGGAACGTATATGTCGCAAATGTGAATGGCCGAAGAAGTCGCAGAAGCCAGAGGAAGACATGGCACGATCAAGTGAATCAGATACTTAAGTCTGTTCACATCAAGAGTCAGAATTATAAAGAGTAGATATGTATGAGACGATGTTTGAATGTGAATGAGGCAAAGAGTGAGTGCCCAGACCGAATTGTTTGGCGGTCCGTCCTCTCTACCTACCCCTGCGAGGAAACGGCGTGATGGTAAGTCAGTTAGTTTAGGTATATAGGTAGTAGGTACCATTGATTATTCAGATTTGAGAACTCTAGAAAATGCAGTATCCAACACGGCCACCATCTTGAACCGGAAACGTAATGTACAAAAAAATTACAGTAAAACGAAAAGCCAAACGGTCGGTGGTTAAAAAACTTCCCTAAGCTCAGTCAACGAAGTAATGGCATTAGATCCCACTTCTAGAGATAGTCTATTCGGTGAAGTATGCCTATACGTATTGAGAAAGGCGACGTGTTGACGTTTGCTACGTGGATAGGAAATTGGAGAAAGCAGTGATTTATGACTGGAATAGGAAAGATGTGATATAAATCTGATTGGAAAAATGCTATAAATATATTACGCTTATTTTTATGTCGATGATTTTTAACGACAGTTACAAAGCCATTCTAGTCTAACTTGTCAACCTTGATTCATTTCTTATGTGAATATCACTTACCTGCGCGCTCCACACGCCCTTTTGTTCTATTCAAATTGTATCAATATAAAACAAACTAAACAAAATATTTAATAATTACAATGACATGATATCGAAATTTGAGTTCTTCAACTATTAGGTCCTTACATATGAAATTGGAGTTTTCTATGGGAGGAACATAAAGTCGATTTTTTTTAATGTAATATATTTATTTAATCAAAGTATGTACCATTGCTATTTATGCACTTTTGCCATCTCATAGGTAGTTCATCGATCCCTTTACTAAAAAAACCATTCGGGCGGGAATCAATAAAATCTTTGAAGGCGGTTTGGACTGCCCCATCGGAGTTGAATTTTTTCCCTTGCAAGAAGTTATCCAAATTTCGAAAAAAATGGTAATCTGTTAGGGAAAGGTTCGGAGAATACGGTGGATTTCTTAGACATTCCAATTGAAGCTCCTCTAATTTGGTAGCCGTCTGTTGTGCAGTATGTGGTCTAGCGTTCTAACGCGCGTTTGTTGATTTGCTTTACTCAATTCGTGAGGTACCCACCTTTCAAGCTTTTTCACCTTCCCAATTTGCTTCAAGTGGATTAAAACAGTTTTATCACGAACACCGCAGCCTGCAGCTAACTCGGACGTGGTTTGCGATGGATGTACTTCCACAATAGCCTTCAATTCTTCATCATCAACTTTGGTCTCCGACGGTCCACGGGGCTTGTTCTGCAGGTTGAAATTTCCAGAATGAAAACGTTGGAACCAAAAACGCACTGTGTTTTCTTTTGCAGCACCGTCGCCATACACATCATTAATCCTTCGAGCCGTTTCTGCAGCACTGGTGCCACGGTGGAACTCGTACTAGTGAATAACGCGATATTTCAAGTTTTCCATATTGTAAACTAAGTGACGCAAAGAAAAAAGACAATTAAGGAAAAAACAAATGAATTATAATTTTCGAAACTCAAATACATGAGTAAATAGCTGTATTAATTTGAATTTGGAATTCCTAACCAAATAGAAGATATTTGAGATCAAAGTTGCCAGTACGTCAAAACGCCAATTTCATGTGTAACGACCTAATATTATTATTAATTTATTGATACTCGTATATTATACACCTATTTTTTCCGCCTACAGAAGCAAATATGGGGTGTTTCAGATTGTTTTTCGTTTTTGATACTTAAAAATAAAACACCAGAATTCTTTCAAACTTGTTATAATTAATTTTAAATTAAAGAACAGGTTTTAAATTTTATTTATGAAAAATAACCGCTTGTAAGTGCGCACCATCCACTTCTTCACGCCAATTTAGCCTGGCACTAAAATGTTCAATCACTCGCTGAACCATCGCTCTTGGAATAGCGTTAATTTCGTCAGTGATTTTTTGCTTTAAAACATCCAGATTTAAAGTAGCCCCATAGGAAAAAATCAGCAGGCCTTAATTCTGAGCTTGTCGGTGGCCAGTACATGTCTCCTCGGCGACTTACTCTTTCAGGGAATAATTCACGAAGAGCAGCTAGGGAGTCATTTGTAACATGAGAAGTGGCTCCATCTTGTTGGAAAAATGTGTTGCAGTTGTAGCCGATCTGATTTTGCATTTCTGTAGCCAGAAAAGTCCTGATCGTATGACAATATGGGTCAGAATTAATTGTCTGAGCGCGACCACGGTCGCATTAAAAAAAGTAAGGGCCTATATTGACCTCGTCCCTCCTTCATGTTTAGTTACATATGTTTTTCTTGCAGATCTATCTCAAATTTATTTGCGCCACCCCCAATAATAAATGAATGCTTGAAGCTTGCTTAAACGGCCTGGCCCGGCGCAAATTACGGCCAGTCCACGCACAGTTCTCGCACAGCACACGCGTGGTTATTTTGTAGAACATGGTTTCTGTCGGAGCGGTGCATATTAAACACATTCCACGGCCAGAAGTGATGGTATGTCTAGGGAAATTTCCCTAGATCTAGGGGAAAAAAATATGCTTTTTAAGGAAAAGGGAAATTAGAACAAAATCTAGGGAAATTTCGAACTCTGGCAAAAATTTTATTACATTATGACATTATCACTGGTATCATATACCTACATATTTTTTGGGATTCCCATGAATCTGATGAATTGTTGATGTACTTACACGCAATGTTATCAAGAAACGTTATTTTTATCACTGACAACTCAAAATGATTTTATATATCTAAATGGGGACCCATGAAAAAAATATTTAATTAAAGTTTTAAGTTTAATTTTTTCGGTGATTGCGGTTGATTTTTATTTTGCCAAGTGTTTTTTTTTTTTTCATTTGGAATTCCGTTTCTAATTCAGTCAATGGTGGGTGTATACATACTTTAAAATTATTATTTCAGTTAGCAAAAGTGTTTTATTTGGAAAAGCACAGTATTATAAGTACATCTACTAAGTTCCGATAACTTTCATATTAATTAACATATAACAGGATTAGTGTTACACAATGATTATTATGTATTTTGTTTTGAAAAGTTTTATACCCTTTTTTTTCAAATTAAAAAAAATGAAGTAACCAATGTACATAGAAAAAAAAACTATCTGACACCCCCCCCCCCCCGACACGATTTTTGACTTGCCAAGGTGGTACCCCCGAAATCTAGGGAAATAATTTATAATTTTTTTGGGCAGAACATCCCTGACGGCCAGTCCAGTCCCAAGCTTCGTCGCGCGTGGGCGTGTTGTGCTTTCGACACAGTTTCGTGGATCGTGGGTCCCTAGTTTTGTCTGTGTGAACTAGTTTTGTTACTAGAACATGGAAAAATGAATTGAAATGGTTAGAGGCTTTCCTATGTTAGGTATATGATACGACTCATGATTACATTAGAGCCAAACTGAAGGATGATTTGTTCGAGAAGATAGCCAAAGAATTAAATTACATTATATATAGTATAATGTATAAATTGATAGCAGTATATAATATAATGTAGTAAATTATACTGTTATCACACTTTCTATATATTTTTATTTGGGAGGCGGGAATGGGTACCGCCGCCCCGGGAACCTTTATTGAATAACCAACACCTCTGCCATAGGTCACCCCAAGTGGTTCGCTACGTTTGGTGACTTTAAAGGGGTGCCCGGGTTCATAGAGTGGGGTTTGTCTAGGTCTTGGAGGTGGATGACAGGGACACAGTGAACTCCAGATTCCTACCCACCCCTCAAACCCTTTTTCTTCCCAGAACTCTCCTCTTCTTCCTTTCCCTAAAAACCCCTCTGCACAGCATCCCCAAAGATGACATAGGCCCTGAGGGAAATTATTTTCCCCAAGGCCTCCTAGGTGCAACATGATAAATATTTCTTCATACTCAGATTCAGATTCTAAATCGACAAGAAGTTGCTGCCTTGCCATCATCTTGCATACTGCGAGAAGTGAGGGTGGGTATGGCGTGGGTATGGCGTGGGTGTGGGCTGTGTTCAATATGCGCTACTATTAAAAAAACGTGTAGTAGGCTAGGTTTCGGCCACGCGGTGCTGTGCGTGGACATGCGTGGACTGGGCTCAATTTGCGCCAGGGCTTAACTTTCCTTTGTCCCGCCTCCGACCACTCAACGCTGAATTTTTTTCTTGAAGTCTTCAGGTATTTTACCACCATTATTCAACTAACTTTCTTTGAGGCTTCACTGGGTTGTTGGCTAAGGGACACGGATGCTAGTGTGGTTTATATCAGGCCGAACGCAATTGACATTTTTTATTGGTACTTGCCAAATGATTTGAAACTTAATTGTTTAACGTATGTTCTCTTTCTATTTATACAGGTGCTATACCAGGGCTTTTCACATGATGCAATGCTGCCTCATGAGCTTCTTGAACAAGTTTTTTTTATATACGTTTTAAGATTTTCACGGCCAAAAGCATTTTCGTTACTTGTTTTTGGGGTGTTATGCCGTGTTGCGCTACCTCCTTCTTTAGCCAACGATTCGGACATCGTTGCAATGTCCATCATCAGGGCAGATCCGGCAGATCCGGTAGAGGTAACTGTTATTTTTGCTTGTATTACTAACCTGATTTGTTGTATTATGTTTTTTTTCCCTGTTAAACACTTGCATTCTGCTTTCTAACAACGTATGCAGGGAGACTGGAGGTCTAGATTCGTTCAAAATAAATAAATGTAGCTTCGTTTAACAAAAAAATTAGAATCTTGCGAGAGCCATGAAGGAGTAATCATCTGTTACTTATACTAGGGCGGGTAAGTGGTGGAGGTCCAATGACCGGATCCAGCAGGACTACGGCATCCCTTATCGGGGTATGCTGTGAGGTTAAAAAAGTTATTAAGGAGATTATGAAGAAAAAGATTGGGAAGTACCTGGCTAATTAGATCTGGTCAACAAATATGGTGAATGCCATTTCAAGCAAAATTTCGATTCAGAATGGTGGTCTTTCACCAGGGCGATGATGAGAGTATCTACAATTCTAAAATATTATTACTAGTACTTACAAAAGTAGAGTTTGTCATAAGCAGTCTACTGGTGAGGTTGTCGGCATTCATAACAGCTAGACCGCCGAATCGGTCCCTGAATACCAGCTCCGTATCTGAAAATAAAGAAATACAACTATAAGTTTTTTTAAAAGTAAAACAAAAGTTTATATTTAAGGAAAATCGTGAAATACAGAAAATTTTCTCATCTCTTTAATCGCACTTAATTTTGTTTGAGATTTAGTGCGCCTTCAATTTAGACTTTTCATGTCGGATGGCTGCAGTGCCGAAGCAGGGCGTTTGTCGTACGGCGCACGGACGATCATTTGTTTTCATACAAAATACACCATGCGGCAACAGTGCGGCCTCGGTACCGAGAACGCTCGACAACAGGACGGCAAAGTCTCAAGCTCCACGTGTTCATTTCGCTGTTGAATAGTGCGGTGACAAGACGTGAGAGCTGAGAGCTGAGAGCTAACTTCATCGAATTTTCAAGTTTACTGTTTGCTTAAAATGGATGATATAAACGTGGAAGAATTTATAAATTTATAAATTTTAAAGCACTTCTGATCTAACCTCAATAAATATTTCCGATGACGCGAATAAAGTTACCACGGCCCTGAAAAACATTGATACTTCCTTTAATGCTCATGATATTAAAATATACAGGTTGGGAACAAAGAAAGCCACGAATAAATGTAGACCAATCAAGTTAGAATTCAAAGAGGAACATTTTGTTAGTACAATTTTGATCAATAACAAAAAATTCAAAGATGGTATCAAAGCCAGAAATGATCAGACCATTCAACAAAGAAAACACCTGATAATGCTTCGGGACAAGCTGGAGACTAGAAAAAAAAATGGTGAATCAAATTTAACAATAAAATATATAAATAACCTACCCAAAATCGTCAATATTTTGCCAAAAAACTCCAACTAAATAAATGTAACATCTACTATCAGAACGTCAGAGGCATCAGAACGAAACTAAAGGAATTCAGAATAAGTGCGCCGACTCTCTCACACGATGTCATCATGTTAACGGAAACCTGGTTAACACCATCAATTTTCTCAGCGGAACTTGGATTGCACGATCACCACATCTACCGAGTAGACCGCAGTTCAAACACCAGCTCCAATACAAGAGGGGGTGGAGTCCTGATTGCTGTCCACAAACGTATTCGGTCAAAAGTGCTTAAAAACAAAAATAGTGAGGTTGAACAAATATTCGTGTTGCTTGAAAACAAAAATGCTGGCAAGTTAATAATTGGATGTTTATATTTACCGCCATCCTCCGATACACAGCTGTATACAAAACATATTGAGGACGTGGAATTTTTAAGGTTTAAATATCCCAGTGCCAAACTTGTCGTAGTAGGAGACTATAACTTGCCAAATATATCCTGGAACCATGATGACCCTGAATTATCTGGTATTAATATGTCAACTTCTAATCTTAGTGAAAGAGAGATTCTGGGTATGTCGAATTATTTATCAATCCCACAACTAAAACTGTCGCTAATATAAATAGTCGCATTCTTGATCTAGTTTTTTGCAGTGAGCCCACTGCTAACGTATGTAAATCTTTGGAAGAACTATTACCTGTAGACGTTTACCATCCTCCTCTGGACATAGTTATTCCCTTTGTTAACAACACTCATCTTAAAAATATCAAGTCATCTTATAACTTCCGTAAAGCAAATTTTCAAAAAATTTCTGATTGCTTAAATACAACAGACTGGTCCTTTCTGGAAAACGCAGATATTAACGATAATGTAAATAAATTCTATGACATTCTAAATGATGCTATAGCAAATTTTGTGCCCCTTCGACGTAATAGAATTTCTCATTTTCCAAACTGGTTTAGTTCCAATTTGATCACTTTAACATATAGTAAGAAAATAGCTCATAAAAATTACAAGCGATCCAGACTGACGAGTGATTACAATAAATTTCAATCGTTAAGAAGGGAGTGTTGTAAAATCTCAAAATTGTGCTATAAAAATTACATTGACAAAATTGAAAGTGAAATTCGAGTAAATATAAAACAGTTTTGGAATTACACTAATTCTCAAAAAAATACTAACTTAGGTATTCCAACTTCTATGAATTTTAATGGAAAAATTTGGTGTAATGATAAAAACATTGTAAATCTTTTCGCCGATTATTTTAAATCTGTGTATGAAGAGGATATACCTAGCAACGAAATTCCAAAATTCTCATCGAATCTTAGTCTGGATATATCTGAAGTACGCATAGAAATTAAAGATATCAAAAACCATGTAAATTTGTTAGATGCTAGAAAAAATGCAGGACCTGATAATATTCCACCTGTGCTAATTAAAGAATGTTTAAACGGCTTAGTTGTTCCTCTTTTTCAAATTTTTAACCAGTCACTAGAGACAGGCAGTTTCCCTGATACATGGAAACACAGTTTTCTTACACCCATTTTTAAAAAAGGAGACAAAACGGACGTAACAAATTATAGACCAATATGTATCCAATCATCGATACCCAAGCTTTTTGAAAAAATTTTCCTCCATAAAATATCCACAAACGTTAAAAAAATTATAACTCCCTACCAACATGGCTTTTGTTCAAATAAATCTACACTGACCAATTTACTAATATACGAAAACTTCATATCTAAATCTTTAGCCAACAGGTGCCAGGTTGACTCAATATACACTGATTTTAGCAAGGCCTTTGACAAGGTGTGTCACAAAATACTAATCAATAAATTGGCGAAACTTGGAGTTTATGGTAGTTTATTAAATTGGTTTGTTAGTTATTTGTCCAAAAGAATTCTTAGTGTGAAAATAAATGGTACACAGTCATACAAATTTATAGCAATAAGTGGAGTGCCGCAAGGCTCCCATTTAGGGCCCATTTTGTTTATTATATTTATAAATGATATTGTTGATATATTTTCTGACATAAATGTGCTACTGTTTGCCGATGACATGAAACTATATAAAGAGATTAACCACATTAATGATTGTATTATACTTCAAACTAACTTGATATATCTTTTTAAATGGTGCTCTATCAACAAACTAGCATTAAATATAAATAAATGTCAGTTCATTCATTTTTCAAAAATAAATAATCCTATTATTTTTCAGTATTCCTTAAATGATGAAAATTTAAATTGTGTTAGTGAAATTATGGATCTAGGCATTATGTTCGACAGTAAACTCATGTTGTATGTCATATTAATAATATTATCAACAAAGCCCTAAAGACTCTGTGATGAACCTGCTTTGTCAGATGGTTGGCGAATAAATTTTATTTTTAAATAACAAATATTACTGAAAGCGGAATTAAAGGGGTCTGAAGCAATTGGGGCTGGCTTTTCGAAGAAGGATTTATCTACTGGGGTAACGAAAGCATTCAACAAATCAGAATAAGTATCGAACCATATTAGGGGCGTCCCATCAATCACAGGAAAGAGCGAGATCTGATGCCTCTTGGTGGATTTAGAACAAAATATTGTCCCACGTTTTAGGGAATAGTTATTTTAAGTGGAAGGAAGAGTCATAAATCATGAGTCATAAATCGCATTTGTAGGAAAGAGAACGGAGTCGGCAACGATTGGTTTCAAATCTAGGGTCGGGAGTTTTGCAAGGAATAGGTTAGAAAAGCTAAGGTTTCGGATTGAATTTTAGGTTATTTAGATGACGCAGATGAAAAATGTGTTCGATCCCTTGTATTTGAGTGGGTTGTCAAGATCGATACATTAAAGCTGAATTTATCTCTTGATTTTACGTGTACGAGATTCAAGAAAGTAATTAGTGAAACTAATAAAAATTAATGTCCTGTCAGAACTTTAAATTATGTGCAAATTCAAGTATTTTTCCTGAAGTGCAGTTCGCCTAACTCTGAGAATCATGAGTGATAAATTAATGTAAAAACGTTGGAAAGGAGGTTTGAGGTGGGACCTACAAGATGGAAAGAGGGAAGAAGGGATAGACATCCTTGAGTCGGAGAAGAGGCTGGTCGTGGATTTTCGAAAAGAGTGTTGTGGCTCGCTGTGGACTTAGCGAAAACGAGAAGTGTTTGTTAAAACTAACTTCAGTGAAGATTTTGCATTTATGGTGTAAGATAAAGAAGTTCGGTGTTGTGTTACTTAATAAAGATAATCGTTGTTAAAATTATCGATTGCCGCGCGATAAACATTTAAATTTGGGAATAGAGACTTATTAAAGTATTGGACTCCTGTCATAATTAATAATAATAACAATAATATCCTTATTGAACGAGATCTGCGAGATAATAATAAAAAAATACAGACTCAGTGTTAATGCTTACAGTGGTTTTAAAATTACATAAGTACAAAAAGGGATATCAACTGAAAACCCTAAATACGAACACTAGATAAGTGAAGAATATAAAACGGTTATAATATAGGTTTTCCCAATAATCCGCCACTGGACTAGCCGTGTTGAGGCCGTAAATCTTAAGTCGACTTATAATTCTCGTAAACAGGCCTACATTGAAATGTAATCACATAATAGATTGGTTACATAAATAATAATTGCAACTTATCATTCATTATGTAGAGACAAAAATATAACAATAAATATTTATCTTGAGTAACGACAATGGTCCCGGATCATAATAATAATCCCGTAGAAAACATTCCATCCTTCATTTAAGGACAGTGCAACGAATAAAATAATGATAATAATAAAAATAATGGAAAAATGGTGTTAATTCGGTTGAGAAGTTTTAGCCAGAATAATTAGAGTTTAGATAATAAATGTACAGTCAGTCGAAAGCTAGAAATGCAGTTTTGAAAGGAGGCTTTTTAAATATAAAGTAGGTCTGACGTTACCGTGTATAGTTAGGGGGGGAGGTTGGTAGTTATGATTGCGCAATAGTCTGGTAAGGGGCCACAGGACGTGAGAGAAGATCTTCCCACAATGCAGCTTAGAGAAAAAGGGGTTTTAAAATCACAGTACCTACATTAAGACCTTGTACGATGATAAGGAAAGCAAGTAGGGAGTTTGATCATTTATAGGGAGGACGTGTGATTAAGACGCGGAGTTGCGTTTACCCTACCGGGAGCCGCGGCTTTAGCAACCATGTTCTTGGTAAGTCAAATAACTTTAACCTATATTACAGGACCTCACTGATTGCAGGATGGAGTGAAGAGAACGCTGACCCTGTATTATTTAACTGTACCAGCCTTGAATGAACTGATGTTTTGATTACTCCAGAATAGGTACCAGGCATAATTCACAGATGTTATCAACAAGAACAGCTACCTTCTCTCGGCAGACAACTGATGCCGAGCTAGACCAAAAGGGGTTGACACGTGCGGAACCAGCGTAGAGGATACCTGGCTCTCGCCCAGTGGGCTCGGGTTCGATTCCCGGTACCGGAACCTATAAATCTATAATTGAATTAGGTACATGTACTTGTTTGCAGAGTGACGTGAATAGAACGCGAATCTTGGACAGTTAATTGCATGAGTGTCTGTATCGAATAGACTGATGTACTTTTATCCCAGAATAGGTACTAGGCGTATTTCACAGATGTTACCAGTCACCACCCTGGACAGTGACCTTTTCTCGGCACTCGGCTGATGCCGAGCTGACACAAAAAATGAACCTGACACAGAGAATACAGTCAACCAAATGGGGAGCGTCTCGAGAGTACGACATATCAAATTGGAGGCGATTACCTGCAACCCGAACAGACATCTTTAGACAAGGGAGCAGAAGAGCAGAATCACGATATAAAATATGAAACAAATAAAACTAACAGGTACTCTGCTGAATTCCTACTTCTTGAATTACGCTTTTTTAAATCTTTAGGACTGGGCAATTTGATGACGAACACCGAGGCCACACATTATGTGGAAAATTGGTGGTCCCCCGGTAAGGGTCTTTCTGCATTGTCATGTTGGAGGATGCTCACCATAGACTGATCGGGTCTCGCGAGGTGCTGGAAGCAATTCCCTTTCGCGGAACTATGTCGAGCGGATGGGCGCGATAGGTCGAATGAAATGAGACGCCAACGGTATGGAAGGACATGGTTCGCTGACGGAGGCGTCTTGACCAAAAGCATCTCGAGTTACCGGCAAGGTAGTGTGGATGGAGGCATAGGCATGGCTCTTGTGGAGAGATTCCTGCAGCATCATCACATTTTTTAATCCTATCGACCTGGAAGCAAACGTATCTCTTACAAGGGTGGGGGTAAGTCGGTTTCCAGAGGTGGTCTGTAACGCTAGGTCGGTCACGTGGGAGAAGGATCTGCCTGTCACAAGCTTACGCCACTTTGTACCGTGAGTAGAGTCTTGATAAGGGACGAAATAGATTACCCCTTCTAGAGCCAGTAAAGTAGTTCCGGAGGTGTTCGATACTGGAGTTGTCTGGGAAAGGTTTGAAGGCATGCCGTCCTTCTTCTGTTATGGCGGGGTCCGGGTATCTGGTTTATCGTCAAGAGATTTTCCGGGTGCCATGGGTATAGCCTCATCATGCATTGGTCGGAGGGTCGTGTTCTGAGAGCTGACCACCTAGTCAACTTGGTCAAGTGGAGGAGCCAGTATTTGCTTGCAAAAAATTCCTTCCACATCACATCCATTTTATCCTCTATCCCGTCCTTATACTTCCATCCTAGGTATAAGTTTGTGTTTACTAACAACAGAACATATTATCACGATTATGTATAGGATATAGCCATGGAGAGCGGTGCAGAGAATCGCCAATTATCCACATGAAATGAAACATTCCAGGTACGTACATTAAAAATCATTAGAACGGAGAGGGAGGGAGAATGGCTCGCTGTGGACTTAGCGAAAACGAGAAGTGTTTGTTAAAACTAACTTCAGTGAAGATTTTGCATTTATGGTGTAAGATAAAGAAGTTCGGTGTTGTGTTACTTAATAAAGATAATCGTTGTTAAAATTATCGATTGCCGCGCGATAAACATTTAAATTTGGGAATAGAGACTTATTAAAGTATTGGACTCCTGTCATAATTAATAATAATAACAATAATATCCTTATTGAACGAGATCTGCGAGATAATAATAAAAAAATACAGACTCAGTGTTAATGCTTACAGTGGTTTTAAAATTACATAAGTACAAAAAGGGATATCAACTGAAAACCCTAAATACGAACACTAGATAAGTGAAGAATATAAAACGGTTATAATATAGGTTTTCCCAATAATCCGCCACTGGACTAGCCGTGTTGAGGCCGTAAATCTTAAGTCGACTTATAATTCTCGTAAACAGGCCTACATTGAAATGTAATCACATAATAGATTGGTTACATAAATAATAATTGCAACTTATCATTCATTATGTAGAGACAAAAATATAACAATAAATATTTATCTTGAGTAACGACAATGGTCCCGGATCATAATAATAATCCCGTAGAAAACATTCCATCCTTCATTTAAGGACAGTGCAACGAATAAAATAATGATAATAATAAAAATAATGGAAAAATGGTGTTAATTCGGTTGAGAAGTTTTAGCCAGAATAATTAGAGTTTAGATAATAAATGTACAGTCAGTCGAAAGCTAGAAATGCAGTTTTGAAAGGAGGCTTTTTAAATATAAAGTAGGTCTGACGTTACCGTGTATAGTTAGGGGGGGAGGTTGGTAGTTATGATTGCGCAATAGTCTGGTAAGGGGCCACAGGACGTGAGAGAAGATCTTCCCACAATGCAGCTTAGAGAAAAAGGGGTTTTAAAATCACAGTACCTACATTAAGACCTTGTACGATGATAAGGAAAGCAAGTAGGGAGTTTGATCATTTATAGGGAGGACGTGTGATTAAGACGCGGAGTTGCGTTTACCCTACCGGGAGCCGCGGCTTTAGCAACCATGTTCTTGGTAAGTCAAATAACTTTAACCTATATTACAGGACCTCACTGATTGCAGGATGGAGTGAAGAGAACGCTGACCCTGTATTATTTAACTGTACCAGCCTTGAATGAACTGATGTTTTGATTACTCCAGAATAGGTACCAGGCATAATTCACAGATGTTATCAACAAGAACAGCTACCTTCTCTCGGCAGACAACTGATGCCGAGCTAGACCAAAAGGGGTTGACACGTGCGGAACCAGCGTAGAGGATACCTGGCTCTCGCCCAGTGGGCTCGGGTTCGATTCCCGGTACCGGAACCTATAAATCTATAATTGAATTAGGTACATGTACTTGTTTGCAGAGTGACGTGAATAGAACGCGAATCTTGGACAGTTAATTGCATGAGTGTCTGTATCGAATAGACTGATGTACTTTTATCCCAGAATAGGTACTAGGCGTATTTCACAGATGTTACCAGTCACCACCCTGGACAGTGACCTTTTCTCGGCACTCGGCTGATGCCGAGCTGACACAAAAAATGAACCTGACACAGAGAATACAGTCAACCAAATGGGGAGCGTCTCGAGAGTACGACATATCAAATTGGAGGCGATTACCTGCAACCCGAACAGACATCTTTAGACAAGGGAGCAGAAGAGCAGAATCACGATATAAAATATGAAACAAATAAAACTAACAGGTACTCTGCTGAATTCCTACTTCTTGAATTACGCTTTTTTAAATCTTTAGGACTGGGCAATTTGATGACGAACACCGAGGCCACACATTATGTGGAAAATTGGTGGTCCCCCGGTAAGGGTCTTTCTGCATTGTCATGTTGGAGGATGCTCACCATAGACTGATCGGGTCTCGCGAGGTGCTGGAAGCAATTCCCTTTCGCGGAACTATGTCGAGCGGATGGGCGCGATAGGTCGAATGAAATGAGACGCCAACGGTATGGAAGGACATGGTTCGCTGACGGAGGCGTCTTGACCAAAAGCATCTCGAGTTACCGGCAAGGTAGTGTGGATGGAGGCATAGGCATGGCTCTTGTGGAGAGATTCCTGCAGCATCATCACATTTTTTAATCCTATCGACCTGGAAGCAAACGTATCTCTTACAAGGGTGGGGGTAAGTCGGTTTCCAGAGGTGGTCTGTAACGCTAGGTCGGTCACGTGGGAGAAGGATCTGCCTGTCACAAGCTTACGCCACTTTGTACCGTGAGTAGAGTCTTGATAAGGGACGAAATAGATTACCCCTTCTAGAGCCAGTAAAGTAGTTCCGGAGGTGTTCGATACTGGAGTTGTCTGGGAAAGGTTTGAAGGCATGCCGTCCTTCTTCTGTTATGGCGGGGTCCGGGTATCTGGTTTATCGTCAAGAGATTTTCCGGGTGCCATGGGTATAGCCTCATCATGCATTGGTCGGAGGGTCGTGTTCTGAGAGCTGACCACCTAGTCAACTTGGTCAAGTGGAGGAGCCAGTATTTGCTTGCAAAAAATTCCTTCCACATCACATCCATTTTATCCTCTATCCCGTCCTTATACTTCCATCCTAGGTATAAGTTTGTGTTTACTAACAACAGAACATATTATCACGATTATGTATAGGATATAGCCATGGAGAGCGGTGCAGAGAATCGCCAATTATCCACATGAAATGAAACATTCCAGGTACGTACATTAAAAATCATTAGAACGTAGAGGGAGGGAGATCAATTTTATAGCCTATTAGGATCATAGCGGGGACAAATTTAGGATAATTTAGACAGGGCGTGTCCTTCAATCGTTTAAGAGATGCAGAGAAATTCCTTCACACCTTACCTAAAAGAACCAAAAGTTACCACGTAAGACATTAAATACCTATCCTAGATGTTCTAGGAGCTCCGAAAAAAAAAATCACACAACGTGGAGAAAAGGGTTTATTGTAAGAATTTCCCGGAAAACTACCTTTTACTGTGTTCAGTCACAGGGGTGGGAAAAATGAGTCATGATTCAAAATATTAATGGCGAATCATTCAGTAGGTACGAGAGGAAGATCTACCAACCAGAGATCTGAACGCACGAGAAGAAGAAATATTTAAAGTTTTCAATTAGGGGGGGTTGACCCCATCACAACTCTTGGTTCTGTTTTGAGAGCTGCAAAAGATTTCAATGATTTAGACACATTTATTATGTTATATAAAACTCTTGTCAGATGCCAACTTGAATATAACTCGACCTTATGGTCTCCCTTTTACAACATTCACTCAGACAACGTTGAAAAGATTCAACGGAAGTTTCTAAGGTTTATAAACTATAAATTGCATATTCCTATACTAAACATTGATTACAATTATCTCCTGGATAAAACGTCTCTATTGAAACTTTCAGAAAGAAGAATAAGCACAGATTTAATATTATTACATAAAATACTGCATTACAAAATTGGCTGTTCTGAATTACTTCAATTTATCAATATCCATGTTCCCCAAAAATCATGTCGACATTTATTACCCTTCTACTTCAATAACACCAGAACACTAGCTTATCAAAATTCTCCGTTTCCGAGACTTCATAGTCTCGGAAATAAATATTCTAATCTAGGTGATATATTTCATCTTAAAACTAATCAGTATAAATGTTGTATATTCTATCACTTTTATTCTTCTAGGCACAAATAGATTTACATAATTACTTCAATTTTTGTTTATATTGAATATGAGACTTCTTATAATTTTTACATAATAATATATATTTTTATTTTATTATTTGTTTTGTTGTTACACTGTTTTGTGTATTTTCTTTTCTCATTGTATTATATTTTCATCATTGTTTGTTACTTAAATTATAAATTATAATGTAAAAGCCCATCAGGGCGTGTAATAAATAAATAAATAAATAAATAAATCAATAAATGAAATTGAAATACGCCTTGCTATATGGAACTCCAAAAGCGACAAATACAGTAATCGCACGGAAACAAAAAATGCTTGGGAAGGTATGTGTGAAAAATTTATAGAGGATTTTACGTTACGTTTTCACGTTACAGAGTAGGAGATACTCTCAGTATCGCACTGGTCTAAGACCATCATTCAGAATTTAAAAGTTTTTTTTATATGAATACTTCACAAGAGTCTCAGCTGCTCCCGTCTGGAGCCAGTAAGACTATGGCATTCCCAATTGGGGTATGTTGTGAGGCTGAAGGTAGCGGGGAGGGGAAGGAGGTGGGGAAGAGGAAGGTTGGGAAGTACCTGGCTATTCAGATCTGGTCACTAAACACGGCTAAAGCCATTTTCAAGCAACGTTTCAATTCTGAATGGTGGTCTTACACTAGGGCGATACTGATAGTATCTTCCACTCTGGAACATGCCGCAAATATACTATATATTATTTTAAATGAATTAATTGTAAAATAACACAAATTAATCAAATAAAATTTATTTGCGCATGCCGGGTTCGAACCCGTGACCTCCAGAATGTGAGTCAAGAGTCTTAGCCAATGGACTACGGAGGTCGTCATATATGGTTGGCAAATTCAGAATAATAATTATTATTTAAACATCTTATATGTTCAAAATGAATTTAAAACATCAAACGACCCACGTCTAAACATCACTAGCATACAAACGCACGGCAGTCAGAAACGCTTTCAATTTAGGCGTTTGGTATCGGACTGCTACCGTACTGCAGCGGCACGGCAGCAGCACGGCAGCGGGTTATAACCAGCGGCACAGTAAATGTGCGGCAGCAGTCCGACCAAGTCCGACATGAAACGTCTAAATTGAAAGAGCCCTTATAAAGTGAATTAATAAGTAAAAATGTATCAAATGATACATAAATACATATATAAGTATATATGTAATAATAACGTTACATATGGTAACGCATAACGCATAAAATGAATTATTGACCGTCAAATCTATCTGAGGAGTCTCTTTGACGAGTTTTAATCTCGATTTCGGGAAATGGGTTATTTTCCACTTCCAAGATTTCACATCATTCATACCTTTATTAAATCAACCAGCTGGTACCCAGCATGCGTTGCTCTCCCATTGAAAGAAATAAATTGATTCTCCCTGCATGTCCTTTCCCGCGCATCCCCGTTTTTTTCCACCTACTCCACCTTCCCCCTCCCTCGTGTCTTCCCTCTCCACAAACCCCACCTTCCCCCTGCTTTTTCTCCCTGCCGCTAAAGTATATGAAATACACACATTTTCATTTATACACATTTCATAACGCCAGAGCTTACCATTTATACAGCCTATGTTACTCACTGATATTGTAGCTTTCTATTGGTGAAAGAATTTTTCAAATTGGTTCAGTAGTTTTGGAGCCAATTCAATGCAAACAAACAATCAAATCTACCCTCTTTGTAGTATTAGCAAGATCAATCAGGATAACAAAAATGAAATTCAAAGAGGTAAATTTAATTTTAAAAATACTACACTCTGAAATCTGCAAAGTTCTTGTATTGTGAGGAAGTACAGTTAAGTGGTAGAGATGACATAATTTTTTTACTTTGATCGATTTTTTTTTTCAATTTAATTTTTAATAGACTACACCGATGCAGCGATCTTGAATTGGAAGCATTCCTATTGGTTCCTCACACGCCAATAGCGATCCCTTAACATTCTCACATAGTCACCATCTGGCGTGACAAATTAAATGGAACCATTCTGTTCAAGACTGCCGAAGAAATAACAGATTTGCAAATCGCTTCTTGTTGGTTTCCACTTTCATATACGAATTCTTTATAAATATTAAATTATGGTTGGAAGTAAATTGTTTCAATAAACTGGTAAGTAAAGTGTTAAACGTTTATTTGTTTTATACACAATCTATCCACACACACATTACCCCCGTAAAATGGTAAATACAAACTGTAGCAATCAAAGTCCTCCTCACTATTCACTAGGGATCACTGTTCTAAGGCGGATTGTAGCTAGTTCTGTGTGTTACGCGCAGATCATAGATTTGTGTGCTGATCTGTGGTGTTACATCATAATTTCCGCATCTTCATGTTTGTTGATTTCATCACCTTCACGTTTGATGATTTCATCTACTTTATTGATGTTGATTTTATCATCTTCAAGTTTGTTGATTTTCTTATATTCATGTTTATTTATTGATGCCATATTTTGATGTTGTTTTAAACCTCTTTATCCCCATGGTATTATTTATTTCATGTTGAAGGGCTATCATTTTGTAGAACGGAATTGATGGTTTTTTGGCAAAAGATATATTTAATTTTAGAATGTTCAGTAGATTTGAGGTTTTTGTCCTTTTATCGCAGGTGTATTGGTAAGTTAGATCGATATAAATATAAATCCACTACACTTGTCAATTAACACGTCTTTCAATATTTCCCAACAAAATTAATTAAATAAAACAATTCAAATATTCAAAATTTTAAAAAGCTGAACTCTACTGAACTACAATACATTTCTGAATTAAATTTATCCCCAGGACAATAGCCGAGTAATAAATATATATATGCTTTATCGCTGGAAACCATTCACTTCCCAAGGGACTCGTTATCTTCGTAAATCATTTAATTGCTTTAATTTACAAGGACAATATCAAAATTCTGTGAAATTCACGTATTTGTATTATTCTACATAAATATTCCCGTGGGACGTGTTTGCAATGTAGTTTTGGTTTAATACGAGAGTGAACATTTTAAAATATTTTTCGCTCGATTTTTAAAATTTCTACTTTTAATTTGTACAGAACAGAAAATCTCTAGTGTGTAGACGCAGATAAATCGCGAATTCATTGGGCTGCAATCAATTATTTAGAAAACAATAAAAAATATGGTGTTTCAATATGACACAACTATGGGGTTATGTGAACTATGGAATCTGACTCACCTGACCCTCTAAGCACTTGCATACTGCTTACTAACAACGTATG
This sequence comes from Limnephilus marmoratus, assembly GCA_917880885.1. Classification (NCBI taxonomy): domain Eukaryota; kingdom Metazoa; phylum Arthropoda; class Insecta; order Trichoptera; family Limnephilidae; genus Limnephilus; species Limnephilus marmoratus. The sequence goes on from OU862928.1 coordinate 27,899,234, forward strand.
CAGGGACATTGGAGGTCTAAATTCGTTATAAATTAAATGTAGCTTCGTTCGTTCAAAAAAATTAGAGTCCTTGCGAGAGCCTTGAAGGAGTGTTACTTATACCAGGGCGGGTAAGTGGTAGATAACCTCCAATCACCTGGCACGTTTTGGTTGTGTTATTATGGCACCGATAAATCACTTGGCTGATCACACGCACAAGCCTCCGTTTGAATCAATCTTAAAGAACCGAGGATTCAAGGCAGGTGATAACTTCACTAGTTCTTTTAACAGACTGATTGCGTCTTGGGAGTAGTTAATATGACGTTTTGGAACAATAACTCCCAAGTAACAACCAGTCAATAAGGAACTCCAGTCCAATTTAAATTTTTTTTTAATGAATAATGAATGACCTTCTAACCTAAATAACTGAACATTTATTTTTATTTTTATAGTTAGTTTTAATAGTTAAAATAATTGTCAAAGTTTTAATTTTTAAAGATCCTCCGATAACCATCGTATGTATGATGAATCGTTTGACGTCATCACTCTCCAGGACAGGATCTAGAGCTGATGAAGTGCCCCCTCCCCATGGAATGATACTTTACTCAATGATAGATTGGATGATTGTAAAATAAATCGTTTTTAGGAGTTGTAAGTTAAGAAAGTTCCTTATAGATCTGAAGAAGTGTATTGTTTCTCTAATTTTATTTGCAATGATCTGGGTGTGTAGGTTCCATTTGAGGTATGGGTCAATGGTGAGGCCAAGGTACTTCATCTGTGAAGTGTGCTCTATACTGGGGCACTCACTACATTCATTGGAATTCATACAGCTATGAATTTTTATGGAGTAATATGGCAATTAGGTTGGCCTGTAGTATTGATGCTTGAAGTAACATATTTTGTTTTCTTTGTGTTAAGGGTAAGCGTGTTGATGTCCAACCATTTTTAAATGAAGTTAATATTTTTTTCAGCTTTTTAATACAGCTCACCAATTATTGTCTTCGAATAATAAGACAGTATCGTTTGCAAAGCTAACAATGTGTCCTTGAATTTCAAGGTTGCAAAAGTTGTTAATATACAGTAAGAACAGAGTCGGTCCCAAAACGCTTCCTTGTGGAATTCCATAGTCAGTTGAGCGCTGATTACTGAGGGTATTCTGTATTTTAACCTGTTGCTGGCCTCCATTTAGGTAGCTTTGGAAGAAGTTTAGCCCTTTGTCCGTAATGCCAATTTTCTCTAGTTTTTTTAATTTAGTATAATGTGTGATATTGTATCAAAAGCCTTAGAAAGGTTTAAAAAGATTGAGATACATTTATTTCCTTTATCAAGGCTTTTTACAATGAAGTCTGTCACACTAGCAACGGCATCTGACGTACTTTTATTTTTTTGAAATCCATATTGATTATTTGAAAGTATTTTATGGCTCTCGACGAATTTTAAAAGTTGTGCATTAATGAGGTAACTTATTGAAGTAACTCGTGCAGATATCACCTCTATGACATCTCGGTCATTTTAATATCGATTCTTATGGAAAATTGTACAGTGCTGAACCCCGTGATCCCTCGAGGCGCCGAAGTATTGAACCACAGAATAACGAGCTGTGTGAAATTAAGGTAAGTCAGATTGCTTCTCAGTGTCCACTGTTCGCCAAGCTATTCCGATAGTTGTATCGTTTTGAAAACCCATAATTCATTCAATATATCTGCGACTACGTGTATTATATTAAAATATACGCTCAACTTCGAGAAAAGCATGACCGCGTTTTCCCTAAAATTTGACAAATATTTCACGATATTTATGAACGCTACCTATGTCAAAATTCGCTTCTGAGAAATTCAATATCCATATTTCTTTACCTTTTTATTGCCTTGGATGTGACTTTATTGAAGGAACTGGTGTAATAACATAGCAGATGGATTGCGCAAAATTAAATAATTTATCAAAAATGTTTACGTCCTTCTAAATTTTGAATGATCGATGTCTTCGATCCAGTTTTTAAATTTACGTATAACCTAACCTCAATAAAATAATGTAATCCTGTCAAATCTAACTTATATAATAATTATATCCATGTCTATTTTATTTCATCTCTCTCCCTCTTTGTTAAAGTATACTCTTATAGAATTTACCCACACTTCCTTTTACCATTTTTTTTAAATTTTATTAGAAGATACTTTTTTCAACGCAAAGAAAGAATGTTAAAATGTATTACAAATTTGAATTTACGTATGTATGTTCGTACGCATTTATGTATCTCCCACGTCTGGCATCGAAAGAGCACCTAAAAAGGCATCGAAAAAGCACCTGTGACCGAACTTAAACATATACAGATAAATAAATAAAAAAATAAATACATATATATATAATTAACGTAATGTATAATAATTTGGGGATTCCACGTGTTACTGGTAGGTTGAGGAAGCACCTGGCTATTCACATCTAGTCACCAAATACACCTAAAGCCACTTAAAGCAACGTTTCAATAATGAATGGTGATCTTATTTTTTTATTATATTAACTTAACTCAGAATGTAATCAACTCAACACCTCCCTTGAAATGTCATTTAAAGTGATGAAAAAAAAGTTAAATGGGTTACAGGCTGTTTTTCAATATTTTTTTCATAGCTTTTAATGACTTTTCGGAGAAGTATTGAGTTGACCTGATTCTGAGTTGGCATGGAACCGAATTGCATAATGTGGGGACCTAATGTGAGAGCCGTACTCTAAGATACTTCTTACATACGAGTACTACAGGATTCTGAAGCTACTGACGTGCTTGAACGATAATTCTAGTGATAAAATCGAAATTTCTATTGGCCTGATGATTGACAATGTGTTGGTAATGGTTTCTGAATGTTAGTTTTGAATCAAGCAAGATTCCCAGATATCTACTCGTTTCAGGATTTCATCGCGGATCGTGTAATCGTATTGACCAATTTTAGGAACATTTTCGTGAACGAGATGATATTACGTCTGCTAATATTTAATTCCATGTTATTATCTAAACACCATTGAGACAACGTAACTACATATGTAGGTCTTTTTGTAAAGTTTCGCAGTCTTGTTGCGAATAAATTTTTTTAACATCATCCGCATATAATAAACATTTACAAAAAAGTTGTGCGGTGAGATCGTTTATGAGTTTAATAAACAGTAGTGGTCCCAAAAGTACCAAGTTATTCGTGACCCGGAAATGTTTGCTTTGTTAAAAAAAAATAGTATCACATTGAAAGCTTTTCATCGCGAAAAATCCGTACAACATTTTTGGCGAATGTTTTTCAAAACTACCCGAAACACGTATTTGCAGAAATTTCATTCAAATGTGTCGATTTCACGAAGGTTTTTTTTGGATAAAAGCCTATTTTCAGTATGAGTGGGTGCCATAAGAGAGGTGAAATATTTTATTTTATTTTTATTTTTTTATTTATTTAGCACAATATTATACGGTGACCCGACAATTCGTCCTGCGACAATTCATCCGGCGACAGTTCATCCTGCGACAGTTCATCCGGCCGACAGTTCATCCTGCCGACAGTTCATCCTGCCGACAGTTCATCCCGCCGACAATTCATCCGGCAACAATTCATCCTGCCTGATCATTTAGAAGATTTTTTATTAAGTAAGTATGCAAAGAGGATATACGGCCGTACAACCAAAATCGATATACTTATATCTGAAGGCATCTTGAGTGGAAATCCGCTGTAAAAATATTTTTACTAACAATAATTTCGACTCTCCGAAGAAGCATGCGTGAATAATAAATACGACATACTTATACTTATAGGTTAGGTTAGGTAAGGTTGAATTGTCAGGATGAATTGTCGCCGGATGAATTGTCGGCGGGATGAACTGTCGGCAGGATGTACTGTCGGCAGGATGAACTGTCGGCCGGATGAACTGTCGCAGGATGAACTGTCGCCGGATGAATTGTCGCAGGATGAACTGTCATGGAACCTATTATACATTTAAATACATTATTTATTAAATTTTGACTGCCCAACTAGGAGTATTATCCCGTTTTAGGACAGTCAAATAATTATGGGTATGAACATGTGGAGAATGTTTTGTACAAAAAAAAAAGAAAATTGATGAAATAAAATAAGGAAATATAAAGAAGAGTAAGAATATAAAATAAAATAATGAAAAAGTTGAAAATATAGTAGCTAACTGTTATTTGTTTAGCATAGCAAAAGAAAAAAAAGAGAAGAGAAAGAATAAAATAAAAATGAAATAACCAATTAAAACATAAAATAGCCAAATAAACATAATATTAGGTCCTTACATATGAAATTGGCGCTTTGTATGGGAGGAACATAAAGTCGATATTTTTTAAATATAATATATTTATTTAATCAAAGTATGTACCATTGATATCTATGCACTTTTACCATCTCATAGGTAGTTCATCGATCCCTTTACTAAAAAAATTATTCGGACGGGAATCAATAAAATCTTTGAAGGCGGTTTGGACTGCCCCATCGGAGTTGAATTTTTTCCCCTACAAGAAGTTATCCAAATTTTGAAAAAAAATGATAATCTGTTGGGGCAAGGTCCGGAGAGTATGTTGGATATCTTAGACCTTCCAATTGAAGCTCCTCTAATTTGGTAGCCGTCTGTTGTGCAGTGTGTGGTCTAGCGTTCTAACGCGCGTTTGTTGATTTGCTTCACTCAATTCGTGAGGTACCCACCTTTCAAACTTTTTCACCTTTCCAATTTGTTTCAAGTGGATTAAAACAGTTTTATCACTAACACCGCAGCCTGCAGCTAACTCGGACGTGGTTTTCGATGGATTTACTTCCACAATAGCCTTCAATTCTTCATTATCAACTTTGGTCTCCGGCCGTCCACGGGGCTTGTTCTGCAGATCGAAATTTCCAGAACGAAAACGTTGGAACCAAAAACGCACTGTGTTTTATTTTGCGGCACCGTCGCCATACACATCATTAATCCTTCGAGCCGTTTCTGCAGCACTGGTGCCACGGTGGAACTCGTACTCGTAAATAACGCGATATTTCAAGTTTTCCATTTTGTAAACTAAGTGACGCAAAGAAAAAAGACAATTAATAAACAAATTAATTATAATTTTCGAAACACAAATACATGAGTAAATAGCTGTATAAATTTGAATTTGGAATTCCTAACCAAAGAGAAGATATTTGAGATAAAAGTTGCCAGTACGGCAAAACGCCAATTTCATATGTAAGGACCAAATATATTTTTTTCTTTTATGCTGATGCTCTTCTGCTTTTTTTGCATTGAAGATGAACATGGAAGTTTGTTGTGGTCGTGTCGGTGTCCGATGTAATTTCAATTTTCATTACTTCTAAAAAAATATATGAAAATCTTTCTTGAACGGATAAACTACTAATTCTATGAATGCTTAAAAAAAGTGTGTTCCTAATTTTCCCTTTATTAAATCAAAACCTCTACCAAACTTAAATACTTACTGACTTAAATCTCTGCAACCGGGTACGAAAAGAAGAAGATGGAGAGATACGAAATTACGAATGTTAAAGGAGAGCGCTAACGTTTACAGCGACAAAATCGATGCCAAATTTGCGAAAATGTTTAATAAAACCCGACTCGTTTAAAATAGAGCAAAAATCTCACGGGCATTATCTTAAACAGCATTTAAAGAAACCATTTGAATTTTTTCATACATATAACTTGTAAAATAACTGAAACAAACGTGTTTATAATAATTTTTGGAGCATACTTTGCGATTTTTTTCTATCGAGGGAATTTTATATAATTTGCGTTTCGGCGCGGGCAAAGTCTAGATAGTATCTTCAAGAATAACATATATTTTTTTAAGAGCTTTAAAACTTACCGTGTTTAAGGGAAATATGTAATAAATCGGTAGAAATCCGGGTTGCGGGCCCTTAATTAATAAACACGACAACTCAATATTTGAAATAATAATATTTACTAAAACGTTAAAACGGCCACCATTTTGAAACCGGAACCGGAACATAAAAAACAAATTTACAGACAGACGAAAAGCAAAATGGTCGAGCAAAAACCGGACTTCGTTATGCTCAATCAACAATAAGTTCAAAGAAACGTCACTATCTCAATTACAATTATATTTTTGAAACTTTCTTTAGGTTAAAGGCACCATAATAACTTTGTGTCAAATTTAGTCACCTAACCAAAGTTCAAAGTTAAATCCATCCAGTCAAAGTAAGGCTTGTTTGAATAAAAAAATGGAAGTAGCAGATTTTCGAAAACGGAACGCATAGGTACATATTTTTACAGACAGACGAAATGCAAAACGGTCCTTCTCGTGAAATAAATATCACATATTGAATTTCTTCTTGAACAAAAAATCTATTTCATTGGTCCGTCTTCCCGGTCTTAATTTTCTTTCAAATATACAAAGATGACATTTCTAGGAATTATCTTCCGTTCAGTGTAGTGTGTCTGTAGCCTATTCCTAGTTCCCATCCCCAGAAGTTAGGTTAGGTTAGGTTTGTAAAAGTTTGAGTGTTTTTCCTGGCAACGTATCCCATCTGGCAACACCCGCCGCAGTCTAAATTACCAAATGGAGGAAAGGTCACGCGGGTCTCAGTGTTGCCAGAGACGACAGTAAACAATCGAACAGGGGCGCTGAAAAATGGTGTTCGAAAAAGTATCGCATACACAAAATATCTGCTGTTATAATAAAACAAATATGAAATGTATCTCTACTTTGATTTATTTGACCGTAACCGGTTTCGGCTACAAATTAATCTTAACCTACGGTTTATATACATAACATATTGATAACACGCTTCTATATACATTGTAATTTTTCATTATGTGTTCTAAAGTAAAATATGTATTTTGTTTATATAACTAATGACCATTATATAATTATTTTTACTCCAATGTAAACACGTATCCCTTCAAAAATCAATAAAAATTTTCATATCATCATAAATATAATAACGATTTGAAAACGATAAAATTAGGTAATTAATAATTCATATTAAGGTATCCCCCGAAAAATACGAAGTGAGCTACAAACCTGAGGTAATTAAGCCTACTGGGAATAATCAAAGTAATTAGAAATTCAACAGTCAAAGACGACTTAGTAAAAAATGTAATTAACATAAATGATTAAATTCCTTGTAGACCACCCCTCTCTCAGAATAATTTGTACCAGTCTGAAGATGACTTTAACAAGCTGAAACCTGTTAAATAAATTAAAGTGGAAATAAGCTTCATATCATAGAAATTCCAACATGAATTGTCAGATTCAAAAATAGAAATATTAAAATTTCTACTTACAATCACTAAAATTAGAATGATGCTTAAAATGACTTTGGCGGTGTTCGGTGACTAGATCTGAAAAAAATGTACCTTTAAACCTTCATCCTTCGCTTCCCCTCTAATGCGGGTAGTCGATCTATATATATAAAAATTAAAATATGTTTGTATATACAGGGTGTTAAGGGACGTACTTGACTTACTTTAACCAGTGATTCCTGACATCATTTGGAGTAAAAAATATAAATGAAATTTTGGTCTCCGGTGACTTTTTTTGACGACTTTTTTTTTTTGTTTTCAAAAATTTTTTCTTCAAAATCAAACAAAAAAAAAATTCTTCCGCATGTCGTCACTGGTCACCCAGCCGGGTGTCCGACGAACCCCTTACCCCGCCTCCAACTGTACAACAACTACCATTTTTTAATGTATTTGTAGAAAAAAAAACAAAAACATCAAAAATGTCACCGGAGACCAAAATTTCATTTACATTTTTTACTCCAAATAATGTCAGGAATCACTGGTTAAAGTAAGTCAAGTACGTCCCTTAACACCATGTATATAGTAGATGCCTATGCGTTGCTAAACCATTCATCCGATTGCGATGAAACTTTGGGAATTTGATGTGTGCATGCCCGCGATGGTTTCTATATATATAATGGTGAGTTCTGGCATCATGAAATCATGCATTGCTAACCGTTCATCCGATTGCGATGAAACTTTGGAGATATGATGTGTGCATGCCCGCGATGGTTTCTATATAATGGTGAGTTCTGGCATCATGCCATTATGCATTACTAACCGTTCATCCGATTGCGATGACACTTTGGGGATTTGATGTGCGCACGCCCGCGATGGTTTCTATATAAAATAGTGAGTTCTGGCATCATGAAATTATGCATTGCTAACCCTTCATCGGATTGCGATGAAACTTTGGGGATTTGATGTGTGCATACCCGCGATGGTTTCAATATATAATGGTGAGTTCTGGCATCATGAAAATATGCATTGCTAACCGTTCATCCGATTGCATGAAGGGGATTTGATGTGTGCATGCCCGCGATAGTTTCTATACATATAATAGTGATTTCTGGCATTATTAATTTGTGCATTGCTAACCGTTCATCCGATTGCGATGAAACTTTGGGAATTTAGTGTGCGCATGCCCGCGATGGTTTGAATAAACAATAGTAAATTCTGGCATCATGAAATTATGCATCGCGAACTGTTCATCCGATTGCGATGAAACTTTGGGGATTTCATGCGCCCGCGATGGTTTCTATACACAAAAGTGAGCTCTGGCGTCGTGAAAATCAGGACACGCAGGGAGAAACAATTTCTTTATTAAGTGGCATAGCAACGCATGACGGGAACTCGCTTGTATATTATATTTATTATAATGGTAACGAGTGCAGATCGGTAAATGTTATAAGAGCTGGATTACGAGAGAGCGAGCCTTCCAACTAGAATGGTTTAACCTTGTCTCTCTCGTGCACTTGGGAAGTTTAGTGAGCAAATATTTATTTCCACACATTCCTCATGGCCTTCCGTGTGAGGCTAATATAAAAAAATATTATTATTTTTAAATGTTACCCGTCCCTGTTCTAGGTGATCGATCTGCGACAAAGGTGGAGAGGGATAAAATCTTTCCGAAAGGCTGATTGGTCAATCACTTAAAACCTTTGGTAAATGAGAATATTAAGTTATTCGGTTTTTGGCCATTTTACCATTTCAAAACAAGCATGCTTTGCCAAAAAGGATTATTCGCTTTCAAGTATCTAGATTTCTACCAATGAAAAGATAAAGCGATAGAAATGAGCTGTGGACTTGCCGTGCACTCCGAAGTAAGCTAAATTAAACCTTACTTCTAACAAAATTGATCCAACATTTTAAAATACGAACATAACTAGCTTTTGTCCCCGGCTTCGCTCGCATAGTATTAGGGGGGTACCCACAGCGCCTCCGCCAGATTCCCTATCCCAACTCCAATCCCCTTCTTCCTCCTCCTCTCTCCCACCTCCTCTCATCCCCTCTCCCCCCACCACCTCCATATCCCCCCTCATCCCGCACCCTCCACCACCACCCTCCGCTCACCCCACCCCCCCTCTCCCCCTCCGCACTGCTCCCGCATCGTATCCCCCCCTCACCACCCCTCCATACCCATTACATTCATTTTTCAAACAGCTCGCGTGCCACCTATTGCAGTTTTTGTATATAAATTTCATAATGTCAGAGCTCTAAGCTATAGCCTATAGCCTATTCTGATGTATGAGCTATATCCCCTCTCCGCACTCCCCCTCCGCACTGCTCCCGCATCGTATCCCCCCCTCACCACCCCTCCATAACCATTACATTCATTTTTCAAACAGCTTGCGTGCCACCTATTGCAATTTTTGTATATAAATTTCATAATGCCAGAGCTCTAAGCTGTAGCCTATTCTACTATTCTAACTATTCTGATGTATGAGCTATATTATTGTAAAGTTTCATTAAAATCCATTCCGTAGTTTTTGCGTGAAAGAGTAACAAACATACATCCATACAAACTTTCGCCTTTATAATATTAGTAGGATTTCTTAACCCCTCAGGCCTAGTGCATATTTGTTTGAAAGGTGTAAAAATACGCTTTCAAATTTTATAATTCGAAATAATCATATCATTTTTGAAATACTAAATTTTGTATACAAAAACAAAAAAAAAAGGTCACTTTACATTTTTTGTAACTAAAATTACTGATATCGAAAAAAAAACATGCCAATTTTATTAGATAAACTAGCTGGTTCCCGGCATGCGTTGCTATGCCATTTAATTGATTGTTTTTACCGGCGTGTCCTTTCCCATTCTTCCCGTCCCCTTTCCGCCTCCCCTTCCTTGCCCGCGTCCCCTTCTCCTCATGCGTTCCCACTCCGCCTCCTCCACCTTCCCTCTCCCCATTCCACTCCCCCCCCTTCCCCGTCCAGCGAATCCCCCTCCCGAATTCCCCTCCCCCTACCCCCCTCCCGTTTCCCATACATTCATTCCCGGTACATTCAGCTTTCAAACAGCTCGCGTGCCACCTATTACAAATTTTTTATACAAATTTCATAATGCCAGAGCTCACCAGTCGTTTTATACAAACCTTGTCCTGATAATAACGAACACATAAAAAAAAGAATTATCTAATTTGGTTCAGTCATTTGGAAGTTATGCGCGTACATACATTTCGGCGATTCATTTTTATTTATATAATAATATATAATATGTAATATTTATATATATATATATAGATATAGAAGATAGAAGATAGAAGATAGAAGATAGAAGATAGAAGATAGACAGATAGATGTATTATTAACGTCAATGTTACCTCACTTTTTTGTCATTTCTAAAAATAATTCATAAAAAAATTCCCAACTTACAAAAATTTTTTTTTCAAATTGCGGCTGGAAACTTTGCTTTTATAAAGGTGTACATTTCAATAATTTTGTGGAAAACTTTTAAAATTTAATATAAAGCGTGCTGTTTTCCGGTCTAACACTGTTTAAATTGTATTTTTTCATCATGATAGTAAGGGAGGCACAAAGATTTTCATGAGACCTACATTTATTGTTTACAAAAGCGAACAAATTAGCCTGAAGGGTTAAATATTATACAATTACTTGTTTTTTTTTTAATTAGGCAATTCACCCTAATAATTATTGTTTCGTGATCCAAAAGTCTGACCATTCTTTTTTCAAATTCATTCTTTGCTCATTTATAAAACTATCGTTGCTCCACATTTGGACTACTGCTCTACAATGTTATATTTGGCCAATGAAGGAAGTTTGAACAAACTAGAAGTTATACAAAACAAAGCTATGAGATGTATACTGGGAAAAGGCAAATACGCAAGGATAATCAAATGAGAGAGGAGCTAAATTGGATTCCAATAAAAAAGAGACTACTATTTAACGTTTTAATTTTTGTGCATAAAATTATGAAAAACCAAATGCCAAAATACTTTAAGGATGAAATTGTTTTTAATAGAGACATTCATAATTACGAAACAAGAAATATAAACAGAGTTCGATTGCCACAAATGAAGAAATCAAAATCACAGAACAGCCTAATGTACAGAGGACTAAAGATGTATGATGAAATGCCTGAAAGTATGAAGAATGAAGAAAGAATGAACGTATTTAAAAAGAAATGTTATGCTTACTGTAAAAATATTTAAATTTATCAAATGAAATGTTACATTGTGCTTAGGGAACGTACCCATACTACGTGACCAACTTTTTGCAATTTTTAACCCCCCCCCCCCCCTGGTGACCAAAATCCTAAGCAACCCGCCGCTCATTTGTATGGAGCGTGACATTTTGACGACCCCCCCCCCCCCCTAAAAGTGTCACGTAGTATGGGTACGTTCCCTTATTAGTTTATATTCATGTAGTATAAACTAAATCAATAATTAATAAAAAAAAGTCAAAAACTCACGAACAAAAATTCTTGTCATCGACGTTTGAAATATTCATTTCGTTCAAATGGGATGGCGAGATACGATGTCAGGCAGTGTGTAAGGGAGACAGATAATATCTGTCTCCCTATTATATCCCTTTGCTTGTTATCCCTTTCTCGCTAAAAACAATAGGCAGGCGTAAACAAGATTGTTTAAGTTTGCTTCGAGTGAATCAAATGTAATTAGGTCTTTTAACTCCAACAAGAATTCCAAGGTAGATCAAAGATAAATTTATTGGCAAAAAATATACAACAATCCAATCTAAATAAATCCTGAAATTCCCCCAACGGACCAATAATATAACGTTTCCTTTTAAAGGCAAACTAATGCGGAAGAGAGAGAAAATAATTAATTCGTCCTATTTGTTAACTTAGTACAGGGTCCATTGGAGAGGGAAGACTATAACCACTCCCGATATCTATGTGAAAAACCCCGAAGTACAACTATACCTGACATCTCTGTCAGGAGCGGAGAAGCATTTCACCCCTTAACCAACTAAATACTAGCTTTATTTCTTAACAGAGATAAATGGCTATTTCTTATCGACGTTTCGCAAGGACATCACTGTCGGAAGTGCATAAGAGCATATTTCACACATCCCTTAGAAAAGGGTCGTAGGTAAAATTTTTCTGTTTAAAAAGATTTTATTTTTATCTCTGAATAGTAGAGCGATTTTGATTATCTGTGCCCCAAGAAAACCGTATTTAGATACCATTAGATCACTATATCTCCGCGAGATGTCGATAGTGTCTCTTTTCGACGGGACCGCTTGTTTCATCAATTATCATTTGTTTTCACTCTTTTGCAAAACTGACTTTTTGACTTACGACACTTTTTAACGGAAAATTTATATATACACCTGTGGCGACACATCATTATAAATTTCGCCACCAAAAGAGGAATCGAGAAACATCTCCTAATATCCGCGCGCATCGGCAAACCTACTTGCCTAGGTACCTTCGTACCTATACTGGCCGCGATGTACTTTCTCGCCTCCCGTGCCAGCCCGACGATAATAATATCGCCCCGCCTAGAAAGGTCTCGAGACAGCACCGTACAATATCTGTACGGCGCCGAATATTCTCGAAGTGGCTCGTATTACCTACCGCGAGGTAGTTACTCTACCGCGGCTATATAAGCAGCCGATCGCTCGCCCGCTGCAGTTCAGTCCAGTTCAGTCTCACACTTACAGTCGGTCAACATCTCAACATGTAACAAGTGCTCTACACATCCAGGGCAGCTTCCCGAGGTCCATCACCACGTCTCAGCTACAAGGCCCATCGTGTCTTTAGCTCCTGAGATCAGCTCCATCCCGCGACTTACAAGGCTTGCGTCACCTTCAGTCCAGGGGATCAGCTCACCACTTCATGGCACCCCGAAGCCCACCGTGCTTCGCTGCCATGGAACGCGCTCCGCCTCGCCAGGACTACCTGCTGGTGGCTCAGCTCACCGAGCCACACACCGTTTACCTCCGCGACTTAAAGCGTCGAGCAACGGCCTGGAATATAGGTCATCTCCACCGCCATGGTGTCGAGCAACTCGCTGACCTTCACCACACCATCACCTCCGTACGCCTGCAGCATTTCATCACGGCACCCTGCACACATCTTGTTACCGACCACCGACCATCTGCTACGTAGCCCAATAAATGACTGACTCACCACTTCGACTGACGACTTTCATTTCTGTCTCCCGCTCCCTCACACCAATCCATATAATCTTATGTTTGCAATGTTTGTGATACCTAATTATAAGAATGACCATGATTAATAATATCAACAATAATGAATAGGTAACCCATTTTGAGAAATTTGTCTTTTTATTTCATTCATATAAAATATAAATGGACCAAAGATGTATTTTGGTTTCACCCACATACAGCGTTTAAAAAATTTATTTCCACATAAATTATTCAATTATTTAGTGCCTAAATTTCCCGCCAGAGGCGCCGTGTTCCAAAAGCCCGGCAAAATGAGCTGTCACGTTAATTTCGGGTTCGACCACAAGATGGCGGACAAGCCCCACTTCACGGGAATTAAAACAATTATTTGCGCTCCGTGAACTTGTCCCTATTTGGTCTCAAAATAGCCTACAATGTCCGCCGTGATTGGTGTTAAATGACACTGTAACTGACAATATATATTAGGGTCGAGTAAGTTCTCTACATTTTACATACAACCATCAATAAGACCTTAATCATTTCGTGTCAAGTCAATCAATATCACCAAAACCAAAAGCGAGAAAAGGACAGCTGTTGTTTATTTATTTATTTATTCACGCCTTGAAGGCTTTTACAATATCACGTTATTATAGATACAAACGTAATAAGGAACTCCAGTGAAAAATATTATGGCTTTAAAAAAATATGTTCATATAGACCAATAAACGCTGATTCTGAATATATAACTTTTATTTCATAATATTAAACGCAGAGTTTTTAAAAAATTATTAAAAAGTGCATTTTTCAACCTCTCCTGAAAACACAGCGTTAAGTTGGCATTACTGAAATGGTGAATGGTGACGTCACGCGTCACACTCACCCACTGTCACCTGGTGATCGCGTTTATTGTATTGTATTGACATTTGAAATGACAAGTGCACATACGCAATTCAACATTTCGTGTTTTTGGTTTATTTTCATACTGTTTATAGAGATTTAGATAAATAATAGTTATTGTGTTTATTGAAACATAATTTAGGCCCTCAACAATTTACGAAAGGGGCTATATTTGCGGAAAATCTGCAACAAATTTTGCCTATTGTCATATTTGACATTTGGTTGACGATACATCGATCGTATTTTCAAATTCTTTTTAGTATCAAGGGCTTTTTATACACACAATCGTCATGATCAGTATTAGGTATAAATACCAGTTTCTGTATGTGTTATACATAAAAAAATGTATAACACATACAATGTAACGCCTAACACAAAACACGATGTCACATACATTAACAATGAAAGAGAGAGATTTATTGTTTTTATATTGCACTTTGATTAAATACAATAACAGTAGCGGTGAAATGTGGACATTTTACCAATGTTTTCCAATATTAAAAGCAGTTAATCTTGAATAAAAAATGATTTCTCACACCTAATTGTCATAGTAGCCTCATGATTCATGATTCCGCCATATTGTTTATCATTTAAAACAGGGATGTTCTGCCCAAAAAAATTATTTCCCTAGATTTCGAAGTGAAATTTCCCTAGAATTTCACATTTACGCAATTACCTACGTAGCCACCTGATTGTGTAACACTAATCCTGTTATATGTTAATTAATATGATTAATTAATTGGAAAGATATCGGAACTTGGTAAATATACTAATAATACTGTGCTTTTCCAAATAAAACACTTTTTGCTACGTGAAGTAATAATTTAAAAGTACGAATGCACTCACCACTGAATTAGAAACTGAATTCCAAATAAAAAATAAAAAAAACACTTTGCAAAATAAAAATTAACCACAATCACCGAAAAAACAGAACTTAAAACATAAATTAAATTTTTTTTCAGAGGTCCCATTTATCTTTTTAGATACATATAATATCATTTTGAGTTGTCAGTGTTAAAAATAACATTGCATGTAAGTACATGAACAATAATTAAGATTCATAGGAATTCCAAAAAATATATATGTATACGTATATAATATATATATAAAAATACCAGTAATATTGTTATATGTAATAAACATTTTGCCAGAGTTCGAAATTTCCCTAGATTTTGTCCTGATTTCCCTTATCCCTAAAAAATATTTTTCTCCCCTAGATATAGGGAAATTTCCCTCGACATAACATCACTGATTCAATATGACAACTTGAAGGTTAATAAACTATCGGTGGGTGAAGACCATATCATCATATTAACAATCCACCATAGATATGGTGCTTTTCTGATGGTCTAGAAAAATTAGAACTTTGACAATTATTTTAACTATTAAAACTAACTATAAAAATAAAAATAAAAATGCAGTTATTAAAGTTTGAAGGTCTTTATTCATTAAAAAAAATAAAAAAATGGACTGGAGTTCTCTATTCAGGAGTACCTATAATAATAAGCATAATATTATCTTATATAGAAACATCTCGTGTCACGGTGTTTGTGGTCGCACTCCTCCGAAACGGCTTGACCGATTTTTATGAATTTTTGTTATTTATATTTGGTAGGTATGAGAATAGGTTTTAAAGTATATTTCATACCACTAGGTATTTAGGGTGTCCCTATGCAGAAAAAATATCTATTTTTTTGACAATTTTTATTTGGATTTTTTTAAAATTTGGAATCAAAAAATACTATAACCTCAAATTTTAACCCTCCCACTTTTACCCTCCCATTTCTTAATCGCAATTTTAGTATTATTGTATGAACAAATTTAACCGTCTTTCGTATTTCAAACATAACGAAATTACTTATGTTGTTGAATGATAGATGGCGCTACGTTCGCTTAATCGAACTTTCATCCACACATGCGCAAGACATTTACGAGGAGCGTCGCGTCATTTTGATATTTCATTCGGCATCATGTTCTCGCGTGGGCGAACCATCGAGCTTATTTGTGTTGGCTAAAGACGGCCTAACAAAAATTATCCTACACTCAATTACTCTTCGAAATTCATAATGATTTTCTTTATTTAATTTTCCTACTTTAGTTGGTGTTTTATTTTTTTATCGGCGGTCATCGTCTACAGCGCCCCATTCCTCTTTCTGTCATAGATCTCATCCCCACACACTTACTTACAAAAATGTATGAAAAAATTGCACTACTACAATTACATGAAGATATCTTTAATAAAAATACTATACCACAAGTAAATATTAGCAAAAGAATCATATCTGTTGGAGGACTAACCGTACCATTAGTACGAACCACAACAGCACAGCATCACTATACAGGGTGTCCGGGGGTAAAGTGCATTAACTTCGGGAGGTGATACTACATGACAGTACAAGCAAAAAAATTAATAACTTTTTTCGAAATTCCAACTTTTAGGGGTAGTTTTGAGGTAAAAAGATAAAATTAGTCCGGTGTGTACGGCCAGATTTATTATTTTCCGGTGTAACGATACGGGCCAATCACAATCGAGTCAGGCGTCCGGCAGGCTCTCAGCAAGTAAGATCGTACCTCACACTAAGGATTTTTTGTAGGTACTTCTTTTTGTATGGGAAAAAAAAGTTGGAATAACGAAAAAAGTTGTTAATCTTTTTTACTCTTACCCTCATGTAGAATCACCTCCCGAAGTTAATGCACTTTACCCCCGGACACCCTGTATATATTTAAGGGTTTAAAATTATTCAATAAATTACCCCTAGATATACGATCGGAAGAAAACTACGACAAATTAAAAGAAAATTAAATTGAAATACTCTAGTACCACCTCATAACTTAACTTATTGTTTAGAAATATGTATTGCTTTATCAATCCTTTGCATCATTTATTAAGAGGGCATTACCAGAGAAAGCCGGAAATACGTCATTTTCAAAAAAGTTTTTAGACGTATTGACTCTTTTCCACAAAAAATTATAAATGGATTTCGAAAGATTGTTCTTTTATCTAGCATAGTTATGTAATAAATTTTTAGATTTTTTTTAAATTTTTAGTATAATAAGGTTATTCCATAGGTCGTTGGCAGATTTATTAAATTTTCAAAAAAGTTTTTGTATTATACCACACCCAATTCCAATAATGTAATCATGCAGTAAAATAAATCAATACATTATCTAGCAAAGTTATGTATTAGAATTTTAATTTTAGTTTCAATAAAATCATTAAAAAATATGTACGTACATGTGTTTCTTGACGAAAATTGGTCCATTTGTGTATTTATATGCGCACTTACAAACTAATATATTTCAGATTTTTTTAACATTCTTATTAAATTTAGACATTATTGAAAAATGATAAATACTTATAATCAAAAAATAACTACAAAAAGTACACAATTTTAATAGTTTTATCATCACGCCTTTCAGCATTTTTGGATGAGGGTATAAATTAAAGCTAATTTGGATTGAAATAAATTCGATATTGAGTTATAATTTAAAAAAGCTGGTACGGAGAATAATCAATCTTTCTCATTGTAACCGCCCTGCACGATCGGAAGAACAACTTTCGACGAAATGTGGATTTTCGTCCGCTGGCTGGTTAAACGCTCTTAAGAGGAATATAAACGCTAGAAATATTTCGAATCTCATGCCTGCAAAATTTTAAAATCGAGTGTCTTTTTGCACGAGGCTAGTAAGCGAAAAAGTGGTTTTTATTTATTTTGTGCATAATTTTATAAGAACGAAAAAAAGTTAGAACATAAAAAACCTTAAAAATAGTCTTAGCCGTAAAGGGGTATTTTAAAAAAATGGTTTCTTGTATTACTTCATGGTTAAGTCATGAAAAAACATTTTTTTGGTGGTTTACGCTTAAATTTTTTGTTACGTAAGTAATAGTTTTATTGTAATTCCAATACATAGAAAGGCTAGTAAAAGCTTCGATTTATCTGTAGCATATTTTTTGATGTTCATGCTGTAAGCCGATTCGTGGTAAAGATTAATCAAAATAGTATCTAAATAGGATTTCACGTATATATTCATCTTAACTAACCAATAATTTTATTACATGTATCGTATTTTCTCATAAAATTACTATCAGTTTTTGTAATAATATTTTTAATTTATATACTTAGATGTAAAAGTATTTAGTTGTCCTCTCCTAAACACAAGCAGCTGCTTTATTAGAAGAGTGATTGAAATATTGTTGTTATATTTTGTTGTAAAGTTGTAATTATAATAAACTAGCTGGTTCCCGGCATGCGTTGCTATGCCATTTATAAAGAAATTGTTTTTCCCTGCGTGTCCTTTCCCATTCATCCCGTTCCCTTTCCTCTCCCGCGTCCCCTTCCCCTTTTGCGTTCACACTCCGTCTCTTCCACCTTTCCTCTCCCCACTCCACTCTCCCCCTTCCCCCGTCCCGTGAACCCCCCCCCTAACTCCCGCATTCCATATATTCAGTCCTGGTACATTCAGTTTTCAAACAGCTCGCGTGTAACCTATTGCAATTTTTTTTATACAAATTTCATAATGCCAGAGCTTACCAGTAGTTTCATACAAACCTTGTCCTGACAATAACGAACACACAATAAAAAGAATTATCCAATTTGGTGCAGTCTTTCGGAAGTTATGCGCGTACATACATTTCAGCGATTCATTTTTATTTATATAGAGATAGATAGAAGATATAGATGTTTCAATAAATAACTTACAATACAATCTTTATATTTTATTTATCAACCAAAATATTCACCAGAAATAATTTATATAGCAGAACAACGTTTGCTGGGTCGGCTAGTAGTACATAACATAATTAACTGAACATAACAGTACCTAGAGATGGGTATGTAGTTTCATTTTCATGAAAAGTTGTACAAATAAGTTAATAAGAAGTACGAGTAGGTACATATAATAATGGTAAAACAGAAGTGCTTAAGGTACTATGAAAGAAGTTATATATATTTTTTATTTTTTTTTATTTAAGTTTTTATTCCAGCAGGACTGGGAGGGTAGTGCAATCCCAGTCTGCCATATAACATAAACAACACTATAAACTATAAAAGAAAAAAATGTTTACATATTAGGTAGTAGTACCTAATTAAAACATAAAATGAAAACAAAATTCATCACATAAATTAAAAAAATAAGCATAAAATTAAAATAAATAATAATTAAACAGAATTAAAAAATAAAAAGATATTTTTGGATTGTCCATCAGGGTGGTCGCCTCATCATTTGCATCCATCGCTCATTTATTGGGGAACTGAGCCACTCGGATGCAGCCACGACAATGATATTGGTTGAAGTCCGTGTCCTGCTCCAGAAGCTGGCTAGTCGGTGGCGAAGTAAGGCTGGGAATGAGTGCACTCTCCCCTCGGTGAACATCGTGGAGGCACTGCAGAACCTCGGTAGTTGCACAAGTTGCCTGTATGCATTGTTGTAGCACACCCTCAGTTTGTCCCATTGCGCTGCTGGGTATTGTGTCCACAGTTCAGATGTATACAGGGCAGTGCAGTATGTCTTGAAGAGCAGTTTTCTGACATCATCGCTACAGTGGTAGAATCGCCTTGAGAGCATTCCGGCCCGTATGTTAATTGCTCGTCTTTGTCGTTCCATATCTTCTATATCCTTCATGTCTTCGGTTAGGATATGTCCCAGATACTTAACCTGTGAGGCCACAAGCAATTCATTTCCTTCCAGATATATTATATTATATGTTATAGAGGAATGTGTATTTACTATGTTGATACATATTAAACTTAAACACGAATAGTTTGTTCTAAAGCAAGTTTTAAAGAACGTAGCTAAAATAATTTGTTAATAGCAAAGTGACGTTCTTATCACATACATATTGTATGGGTACCGCATCTGCTTAGGTCACCCCAAGTGGTTCGCTACGTTTGGTGATTTAGCACGGGTGCCCAGGTTTATGGGGCGAGGCTTGTCTAGGTCTTTGGGAGGTCACAGTGTCTAGGAATGACGGACGTATGAATCCATCCCTACCACTACGGTGCAAGGCGACAGGGTCTACATTAGACTGGAGAGGCCTATATTAGGTCTTCCGAACCGGCCCTCCTCGCAGTAGATGGCAAACGCATTGGCCATCAAGACCAAGGCAAACCTCAACCCATGATCCCCTGCTAAGTCACCAAACGTAGCCTACCACGTGGGGTTTTTACACAAATATAAATATATTTTTTAAATGAATACCTCACAAGAGTCCCAGCAGCTCCCGTCTGGAGCCAGTGGGACTATTGCATCCCTATTTGGGTATGTTGTGAGGCTTGTTGTGTCACTTGTCACCAGATACGGCTAAAGCCATTTCAAGCAACGTTTTATTTCTGAATTATGGTCTTACACCAGGGCGATACTGAGCGTATCTTCGCCTCTGGAACGTGCCGCAAATACACCATA
This sequence comes from Limnephilus marmoratus, assembly GCA_917880885.1. Lineage (NCBI taxonomy): Eukaryota > Metazoa > Arthropoda > Insecta > Trichoptera > Limnephilidae > Limnephilus > Limnephilus marmoratus. Next base: position 27,919,897 of record OU862928.1, read on the forward strand.
TATTATTTTTAATAAATTAATCGTGAAATAACACGAATTAATCAGATTAAATTTATTTGCCCACGCCGGAATTCGATCCCGCGACCTTCGGTTTGCGAGTCAAGAGCTTTACGGCTTGACCACACCGGCCGTCAAAACTTTGACACAAACGTAAAAAAATAGTAACGTAAATTACCCAGGTGGCTTTCACGTAATGCTTATTACGTACGTGGTGAAATATGAAGCAATTTATCAGGTTAGGTATCTAATACGCCTTTGTAAACCCTAATAAAAAGGGTTTACCGTATCACACCCATATTACAAGACTTTAGTAAGTCTGAAAATTTCAAAAATAAGTTTTTAAAACAGTGAAAATGTTAAAACGTCGATCTTCAAGTTTACATTGAAGAAGGAACTGCTGAAAACCAGCTGCATCTAGGAGAAATCATGAATTGTAGCTGAGCAGTGACCTTTTCGTCAATAGAATCAATGAAAAAAAAACGAAATGTGTATATATGTAATATTGTAAAAAAATCTATTGATTAATAAACATTTTATTATTATACTAGCGGACCAGGAAAAACTTCTTACCGCCTCAGAATCAATAACTGTTGTGAGTCTAGTTTTTGAACTGTTAATTCGTGGTGGAATTCCATTGTATTAGAATTTGAAATTAAAACACTTTTGTACTTTCTTCCACTTATTTATTTTCACTAGGACCAGTTTCATCCTACTACGGACATTTTCAGACTGGTAGTTGAAATTATTATGCTACGGTATTTAAACAAACTTAGGCAGGGGTACACAACATTGTCTCTGTATAATGAATGTTCCTATTTTGCTTAATCAAGTTTCAAATCATAACGGTGCTAAAGAAGTTTTAACTTCAAAAATAATTCTTCAATTTGGTTGGGTATTTTGGCCTCAAAGCATGAAAAAAGCCGCGCATCTGTTCCTCCAAGACAAAGGTTCTCAGCGTGGGTGATAACGCACTTTTGAAGGCGTTTCAGACCTTCAGGGGGGCGGTAGAAGACCAAGAGAAAATTGGGGGGCGTTTCATACTTTCATGGGGGCGGCAGGAGACCCAGAGAAACCCATCTCACCCTATCCCATCGACACTATCGACAACGACTGCCACAAACATATTTTTCCTAGCCCATCACGCCCCCTCCGTTGTGGCAAATGTTACCCTCCCGGTAACTATTCCGTTACGGCCGCTGCGTCGTGGTATCCCGTTACGCCCCACCCCCGTTGTGGTAAATAAAGGGTGGCGCAAAACTACCGATATGGTTTGAATCTTATTACACATTACAATAAGATTCGAAATAAAACGGTAGTTTGCGCCACCCTATGTAATCGTGAGGACAATCGCTGTTTCGGATTCAATTCGCGAGGTAGGGGGCCCTAGAAATTAAAATATTCTCAAAGTGGGCGTGGGCGATGGGCCAAAAAAAGGTTGAGAATCTATGCTCCGAGATGTTCTGGATCGTTATACGTATTGAAGTATTCACTTTCCTACTGGGAAATTCATCCAAACACTTCGCAATATTATTGAAACAAATTGGATGTCGACGTCTAGAAATTCTATGTTGGGTTACTAGGTCAAAAATAATATTTATTTATTTATTTATTTCAACGCCATAAAATGGCTATTACAATCCGGTGATACATGTTACACAGTGGTACATAGGAGGATAATTTCAATGATAATATATACATTAAACAAAGTACATATGTATGATAACAACTAGTATTTAGTTATAGGATACAAATATGTTTTACAACAAGAAAAAAATAGTATGAGCTCGTACAAAATACACATTTTTATGCAGAATAAACATAAGTAAATTAAGATGAAGTCATAGTAAATAATGCAAAATCATATGTTTTTGTTTTGAAAATTTGATCGCTTAGAAGTATTGTAGATGCTTCAATTAAATACTGCGTGTAGAACATACCTTGGCCCTTAAAAATATCGGTCATTTTTTTTATAAGTTTTTTAATAAGCCTATAAAAAAATAAAGTATAAGGTCTAAAAAACACACTTTCAAGTCCAAACTCTCCTATTTAGAAACCCCTTTTCGGATATGGTTTTATTGTGTAATGTGGCAAATTCAGTTTATTTTATAATAATCGCAAAAAAAGTTGATATTTACACCCAATCTTCCCAAAATAAAATAAAATATGCATTTTCGCGTTGTTATTTTACAATACGGCCGCTAGTCGACGAATTCGGTTATTCAAAGTGACCCCTATGGCGTCCACCGAAGAACTACTGTCCACGGCACAGTAGTGAACTAGTGGATCGCCTTAAGGTGAATTCTTAGAAAAATTCTCAACATCAAGTATAATATACCTACTTTACTTTTATTTGTACATATTGTTTGATTCTAGGAATTGGCTAAAATGGAGTACATAACTTAGTAATGATATTATTGTTACCTTCAGTTGAAATTACTGAAGTTTGAAATGATTACAGGTACTGCTAATTAGTTCTGCTTATCAGGGCTGCCAGTTAGAGAATCAATAATAAATCTTTGGTTTAAAAATAATAATTTTGAAAAAAAGTTATACATTATTAGCTATCAGTGAGCTATCACTTAACTGTCTGATAGTAAATATAAATAAAACAAGCACTTTGGAATCTATATTAGAGTATGATATAGACGCCGTGCAGACGAACACTATTTAACATTAATTATTGTCATTGAGGTATGATATTATAGCCTTCTTATAACTATATTCGGTGCAGTTGAACACATCTACTACTTCTGAGAAAGCATTTCCAATTGCATGCAATCTAGGTATAAGCGAGTATCTAAATGACTCAGTCCTGATATTTTTGTTGCAATTAAAAAGAATTGTCACGAATTATTTATATTATTTTATACACGCTACGTCGTTTTAAAGACGACTTCCATGGTTGACTGGTGAAGAGGGAATAAATAACCAGACAAAACCGGAAATATGTCATTTTTAAATCACATTTTAAACGTATCGACTCTTTTCCCCAAAAAAATATAAATTAATTTCGAAAGATTGTTCTTTTATCTAGTGAAGATATATTTTAATTTTTGAAAAAATATGTACATTTTTAGTACAATAAGGTTTTACCGTAAGTCGTTGGCAGATTTGTTAAATTTTCCAACTAAATTTTGTATTATGCACTACACATTTCGAATCATATAATCATGCAATAAAATAAATCAATAAATTATCTGGGAAAGCTACGTTTCAGAATTTTAATTTTAGTTTAAATAAAATCATTTAAAAAAAGAACCGAACATGTGTTTTGTGACGAAAATACTCGAGTTTGTCTATTTATTTACGGTCTTACAAACTAACATATTTGAGATTTAAAAAAAATTCTTATTTTGCTTAGACATTATTGAAAAATTATAAATACTTATGATCAATAAATAATTACAAAAAGTGCATAATTTTAATAGTTTTAGTATTTTTGAATGTAGATATAAATTAGAGCAAATGTTGAATGAAATAAAATCGAGTTATTATTTAAAAAAAGCTGATACGGAGAATAATTCATTTTTCTCACTGGAATCGCCCTATACGATAGTAAGAATATCTTTCGACGAAATATGAATTCTCGAATCCAAAGATCACGGGTTTGATTCCCGACGAGCGAATAAATTAAATAAAATTTTATATAATATTAAGCGTACATATTATGATATTGAATAATATATAGTATACTTGCGACACTTTCCAGACTCTCAGTATCGCCCTGGTGAATAACCACAATTTAGAACCGATATGTTACAATACCTTCTTCTTCCCCATCCCCCTTCCTTCTCCAATCATCTCAGCCATCTTCAGCAATCATAAAACAGAACAAGACATAGAAAAATTAAAATCAGAGCGTGTAAATCACACGCGGTAGAAGTGAAACTAGAAAGTCGCTAGATGTCGCTTTCTTTTTTTTTTTGCTTGTTTTTTGAGTAGTTTGAAGATTGGAAATTGATTTCACGTATAAATTAATTTTTGTTTGGATTTCGTAGGATTCGAACCCCCGTTCGCTTGATGTCTGTCTCTCTGGCCGTGGACAGTGGACTTAATATATAGGTACATTTATATTATTGTACTAGCGAGTTCCCGGCATGCGTTGTTATGCATTTAATAAAGAAATTGTTTCTCCCTGCGTGTCCTTTCCCATTCATCCCGTTCCCCTTCCATCTCCCCTTCCTCTCCCGCATCACCTTCCCCTCACGCGTTCCCACTCCGCCTTCTCCGCCTTCCCTCTTCCCACTTCCCTCTCCCTCTTCCCCCTGTTCCTCAAACCCACCTCCCGAGTTTCCCCTCCTCCCTCTCGAGTTCCCCTCCCCACTCCCACATTCAAAACATTCAGTTTTCAAACAGTTCGCGTGCCACCTATTGCAACGTTTTTTATACAAATTTCATAATGCCAGAGCTCACCATTATACGTAGAAACCTTCGCGGGCGTGCTCACAGCAACTCACCAAAGTTTCCTCGCAATCGGATGAACGATTTAGCAACGCATAGACATCTCATAAACATATTTTGATTTTTATATATAGATTATAAGTATAAGTTGTTTTTTTGTAGCGAGGCAGCAAACAGCCATAAATATAATTCTTGTCCGATTTTGCACTGTGGTATCTATCACCGGTCACCACTCTCCAGCTAGGTGCGTGACAACGCAATTTCATTTGCAAATTCATTCTGATTCCAGTGTTCGCCCTCTCTACCTGCTTTACCTCTAAGCAAGAATAATACTAAACTTGTACAAATTATTATAACATAAAAGTTTCCGTTATAAACATATTTTGACTCGCGTTAAATCCAAAGTTGTTATTTAAATACCTCCGCACACACGCATCCAGTTTACAGACGAGGGCAAGGTCTGTAGGCTGTCAGACCTGGATAAAACATTTAAACAATACCCTATATTGCCCAAAGTTACTGACAAATAAATAAATGGTGACCCGACAATTCGTCCTGCGACAATTCATCCGGCGACAGTTCATCCTGCGACAGTTCATCCGGCCGACAGTTCATCCTGCCGACACTTCATCCTGCCGACAGTTCATCCCGCCGACAATTCATCCGGCGACAATTCATCCTGCCTGATCATTTAGAAGATTTTATTAAGTAAGTATGCAAAGAGGATATACGGCCGTACAACCAAAATCGATATACTTATATCTGAAGGCATCTTGAGTGGAAATCCGCTGTAAAAATATTTTGACTAAATAGGTTAGGTTAGGTTAGGTTGTACGGCCGTACATCCTCTTTGCATACTTACTTGAAGAAAAAATCTTCTAAATGATCAGGCAGGATGAATTGTCGCCGGATGAATTGTCGCCGGATGAATTGTCGGCGGGATGAACTGTCGGCAGGATGAACTGTCGGCAGGATGAACTGTCGGCCGGATAAACTGTCGCAGGATGAACTGTCGCCGGATGAATTGTCGCAGGATGAACTGTCATGGAACCAAATAAATAGATAAAGCGAAAGCTTACCGTTTCTTCCAATCAAGTCTTTCCATAAATATCACAAAACAGATTCTATTGCTATCAGTGGCGGCCGGTGGTCAAAATATGTGGGGGTTCACCAGAGTCATTAGTTAGACCATTGATTCCCAAAGTGGTTCAGGTGGACCCCCAGGGGACCATGGGAGACTCGACGGGGGTCTACGTTGGCGTGATAAAAAATGGGGGTCCACAAGTTGTTTGTGGGGGTCCACGAACATTTATCTGGTTTTGATAGCAAAGAAAAAAAAGTTGGCTTGGTTTTACCCATCAATGTAGGCAGATGCACTACTCAAAAAATTAAGGGAGCAAAAAAATTCCATTTTTTTCGTTGATTTTTGACAGGCGTATTTCGGTTAAAATTTTTGAGACTTTAAAAAAAGCATTTTAAAGCTTTAAGATCATAATTTTCACATTTTAAGCATTTTTTTTAAGAGCTTCGGTTCTCATGCAATCCTAATTTTTTGCTATTTTTTTGGTACACGGGCTTGAAATTTTTGAAATGTAGGCTGGCTTATGAATCATATAGCCTTAATATTTAGCAATAATTTCCTTTTTTTAAAACCTCCCTTAATTTTTTTGAGTAGTGTATTTTAAGAAGGTCAGCGACTGTTACTTGTAAAACTTCCATATTCGATATTTAATTCTATTATGGTCAGAAATACGGGACCAGGTTTTTGTTATGATTTTCATGATTTTTTTGGCATAGAAGAAATGGGTATAATTTATTGAAACTTTGAGGTCATTTTATTTAAGAAAATATTGTGAATTTTTCCAAGCATTTCCTCGGAAAATATGAAAATTATCAGTTTCTATACATCGAACGTCATCATCAGATGTAGCTTTTGTGTGCATTTTGGAGGCCACAGTTTTTATCTCAAATCAATAGGGTTTTGAATTTAAATTAAGAACATGTGTCCTTTCTATGTAATATAAACTTAACCTTTCCCAAAAAAGTGGAATTTTTTTTTACAGGTGTGTAAACAGGAAACATTGATTTTTTGCCAATTTTTTAACATTTTTTTGCAATTAAAAAATACTTTTGACGATGATATTACTACGAATTTCGGTTCACATAGAACGTAATAATGTAAATAAGGTATCTGAACTTAAAATGTTTGGTTAAAAACTTTCTGAGCTAGAATGCACACAAATTTCAAAAAAGTCGTTTCGAGAAAAGTGCGTTTCAAGTTAACCACGCGGTTCTGCACATACACCCTATCCCTAATACCGGAACCCTAATACCGAAACGAATTGTAATTTTTATTTAAAACCTTGGGAACATATTCATAAATAGTTATACAGTCGTACTAACAATTTACGAAATAAAAAATAAAAAAAACATTTTTTGAGTCATCTACATGCATTTACCCCTAAGTCTGTAATCATATTATTTTAATAAATAGAACACAAGAAAACACACTATTTTTTGTTTTTATTTATACCACTCCGAATTTAGTGTTGAAACTCAGCAGCGAAGCAAATTTCCATCGTTAGATCTAATCTTCACATTTTTGATGACTTTTGGGAATATGGTAGCAGGGGTCCACCGAAATCAGTAAAATTTTGAAAGGGGTCTACGAGGAAAATAAGTTTGGGAACCTCTGAGTTAGACAATAAATTTAGGAAAGGTACATACCTAGGTACTTATAAAGAAGTTCTATTCTCCGTTCTGTTAAAACGGAAACATATACAACACAGTTTAAAATACAATTTAAACAATGTATTTCAAAAAATACTTTAGGAACACTGAAATAACAACCAATGGAAGTTTCTCACCTGTACTTTTGTTCCAATTACGGGTCCTGTTTTCCCAATTGTTATTTGAACGCAAATTCCCAAAATTCATATTCGTACTTATTGCTTCGGAAATGTAAACTTTAAACGAAAATAAACCAGAGAAATGCGACAAAAAATGAAATGGTGGATGTAGTAGCCAGGGACCATAAACATACCAAACTGAACTTATGAATTATGATATCATATCGATATCACACAAAGATTCGGTTGACATTTTGGATCGGAGTTATGCCCGCCTGCTGACAACTAATCAGCTAATCACTCATTGTCATTATAAACATGCTTTGACTTGAAGAGAAGAACGCGCGGAACATTCGTTAAAAATAGTAGCCTGCTGTTAAATTGAAGACAAAATGTGGACAAAAACATTACATGTAAGCGTTCTTGTTTAACACGCCACTGTACGAACCGCTCCTTTCGATGTGGGGGTAAAATTCGGACCTGCGTTCTCGCTTTGGTAAAATTTACAAAGAACCATATGTGCCCACGGTTTTTACCGTTCACGGGATTTGCTCACAAAGTAGTAAGATTCTTGAACGCTGTCGAAAACGAACTGCTATGAAGATATGCGCAAGGGCCGGCTCTCGTCGCCCTGAAGGATATAGCGTATAATAGGTACCTACCTACCTACTGTGCGAGATCTTGAGTAAATATTATAATAATTTATAACCGAACCGCGTTTCGTATTATGATCTTCAATTTTTGTGGGTTGTGCGGTGCTCGGGAGCTCTCATGAACTAGCCGCCACTGATTGCTATTACCAGAAACACAAGGAAACAGTGGGCAAAAAAACCAGGACAATACTAAACTTAGTCAATAAGCAAGCTGGTACTAGCTGGGGATGCGACGCCAACACGCTCAGAACGGCATCCATTGCCCTGGTTTTCTCAGCATTGGAGGACCCACCACTTACCCGCCCTGGTATAGGTAACAGATGGTTACCCCTTCAAGGCTCTTGCAAGAACTCTAATTTTTTTGTATAAAAACGACTCCATTTAATAAACGATACTAGACCTCCATTGTCCCCGCACACTTGTTAGGTAATAGTATGCAAGTGCTACTATATACAATTGTTAGTAAGTATAAAGAAAATCTTACTTGGACCTCTTTTAGGTAAGGAAATGAGAAAACAGTAAAGAAACAAAACGTAGGCAGTAAGCCTACCCTAACATATGTATGTACATAAAGCACTAAACAGTTTTCGAACAATAACGATACCAATCATGGTAGACAGTAGATCCACTGACGGAAGTGTTACAGCGCAGATCGCCCGGCAGTCCTGCTGAAAGTTAGTCGGTGATCAGGCAGGTCGGATACGAGGTTCAGATACAGGTTTTCTCAGCAGCTGAATATTGTGCTCCAGTATGGACTAGAAGCGCCCACTCTTCCATGGTCGACGTTCAGCTCTGACCCCCCACCATACGAAAGAAGAAGAATAAACAGATTCCATCTAAGACCAAAGTTAACATCATTAAAACATAAACAACAATAAACAACCATTAAAATAAATCTTTACTAAGTCTAATTACGTAAAAATAAGTTAACTCCTTGCTTTGTGGTGTTAACGAAGCCTTTGTTTCGGTAAATCTGGTGTAAGCCACACATTTATCACTGTGGTGGAATCAAAATCTGAGGCCTAATTAATATCGCACTTCATTCCACCACAAAAAGAACCCACTGATTTAAGGGAGGATTTCACCCCCAGAGAAAGGATCATTAAAAGAGCCCGTGGTTTCAAATTAGGCCGTGTAAACAAGAGGCCAAGAAATAAAGGTTTAAAAAATGTTCTTGATTGTAATTTACTTGAATAGCTTTCAAAGGGCTAATCGGAAGTGATAAAAAAAGAAAAAAAAGGTCTGGAAAAATGTATTCGTTTTACATGGGTACAAAGTATATTACTGATTTTTTTGTTGATATTTTTTTGGAGTGTTATGTCGTGTTGCGCTGCCTCTTTCTTTAGTCAAAGTTTCGGATAGTGTTACAGTGTACATCGTCAGAGTAGATGTGTGACTTGATGATGGACACTGTAACGCTGTGCGAAGCATTGGCTAAAGAATGAGGTAGCGCAACGCGGCATAACACCCCAAAAATAAATATAAAAAACGAAAAAAACTTTAACCGTGATAATCTAAAATCATATTATTTAATACGTTGTTTGATTTTTTTCATCATTATAATCATTGGAGGGTTTTGTAAAAATAAAATACAAGTTTTAAGAGGTATTGTAGTCTTGATTTTTTTTCTTCATATTTCCATAGTTTGGATATTAAAAAATATTTCTTTAAAAGGATTTTACGAAATTTGAATTATTTAAAAAGTTATAACCAATTTAGTGTCGCGGTTTAGATGGAATCTAACTGGAATCTAAAAAGAACAAAACTATAAACGCATTTTTCTCGAAACCACTTTTTTCGAGACGGTTGACACGATATCTCAAGTTATACTGAACTAATTTACTTGAAATTTTGTGCGAGCCTTCTCTATACATTATTCTATCGCCCCTACCAAAATTATAACAAAATTAACATTTTCACTATTTTTAAAAAATTCGGAAAATTAAAAAAAAAATTGTTATAAAATTGACAGTCGACATTTTGTAATTTTTTTTTTGATTTTCCGTGGTATGGACCATAGCAGCATTTGTTTGGATTAAGAATTAATTTGTTTTTTTTTCTGATTGCTAAGAGAGTTGCAATGGTATCAACCTGGGCATGCGGGAGGCGGGAATGGGTACTGCCGCCCCGGGAACCTTTATTGGATAACCAACACCTCTGCCTTAGGTCACCCCAAGTGGTTCGCTATGTTTGGTGATTTAGCAGGGGTGCCCGGGTTCATGGGGTGAGGTTTGTCTAGGTCTTGCAGGCGGATGACCAGGACACACTGAACCCTAGATTCATACCCACCCCTTAAACCCTTTTCCTTCCCAGAACCTTCCTCTCCTTTCTTTCCTTAAGAAAAAACCTCCACACAGCATCCCCAAAGATGTCATAGGCCCTGTGGGAAATTACTTTCCTCAGGGCCTCCTGTGTGGAGCTCGTCTAAAAAAAAAAAAATGCAATTTTTTTGAGACCCGACTTCAACACCCTGTCTGTGACTTTTAAAATTTTTAATTATTTCGTTTGATTTTTTCATGTGCTCTTTAATGTTTTATAAATATTTGGTAAAATAATGGCTACCAAAAATTTTATTAGTTTTTTATTTATTACTCTTAGGGGGTTTTTCACCATCCTCCCAATAGCTTATCCATTCCATAATGAATATTTTGGATTAATTCTACAGGATTTATTTATTTAAAAAGTCTGAGTTTACTATTCGGTACTTGAACCTATGAACAATGGCTACATATAGGATAAATTAGCCCAAGTTTTTACTTGTTGCTAGTATTTATTTGTTTTTTTTTATTAATATTCGTTATGTGTATGGATAAACTATTGGGAGGATGGTGAGAAACCCCCTTAGACCCACTGACCCCTAGATTCCTACCCACCCCTCACACCTGATCCTTCCCAGAACTTTCTTTCCTAAAAGACCCTCACACATCATCCCCAAAGATGAAATAGAACCTGAGGGAAATTATTTTCCTCTAGACATTCTGTGTGAAGCTATTGTAAAAAAAACAGCGTTAAAAGAAATTTTTCGAATTTTTTAATTTCCCAAAATTGTAAATTACAGAACCAATCGCAATTTTTATAAATTTTGTTCATATTTATATTATTTGCTGTTAACTTTTTGTACTATAAACCATTTTATAAATGTTATCTATAAACCATTTTCGTTAACTCGGACATCAAAGTCAAAAAGTTCTCATGTAAAGTGACGACATTTGTTTCCTTTCAAATCGGTACATACTACACTTATGAGATATCTGCTCAGTGTTGAGTGTCATTACAAAATATAACATGTTTTATTTCACCTTAGTTTGTAATTTAATAAAAAAGTTTTCCAACTTGGACTATTTCCGCGGTGTCTTTGCGGGAAAATTTTCGAAAAAAACATCAAAAACCACTCACGTAATGATGCCATGTTAGTGTTTTTTAACATATTTCGGTTAGGTAAAGTAATTTGACAATAATGTACAGCAAAAATAATGGGAAAACTTTCAGATTATCTAACATTTGAAGAAATACAAACATTTTATTTATTAAACAACATAATACGAGGGCTGTACGTAAAATAATGGGCCGTATTCATAAAAGTGAAGGATATCCTTGTAAGTATAAGGTAGAAGAGTATAAGCATTTCATTTTTTCGTATTCATAATGATTACTTTATACTTGCAGGAATATCCTCCAAGCATAAGTAAAAGGTTGTTGGCATTTTGGCTTGTGACTGTGACGCGGCAGGTTCGTTTATTTACGGTATTTCTTTCTTATCGGTGTTATTTGAGATGTATTCGTCAAGCAACGATAGTGAAAGTACACAAAAAGATAATGCTGCAACCGAGCTGCAGTTCTTAGCAGATGAAATTGCTAATGCCCCCGTGATTTTGGAAAATGGAACCGGTACAATTCTTTGTAATCACGAAACGGTGTTGATAAACGCCTCTTGTAGTGTTTAATCTCTCTCAGTTCCACAACATCTGCCATCGCTACAACTGATCACCACACGCTGAGTCTGCTACTGACCACACTCGAAATTATTGAAGGATATCCTTTTTATTTAGAGCAAAAGGTAACGTTTATGAATAACCAAATACTTATTGTGAAGGATATGCTCATACCCTATAAGTTTATGGTTTTACTCGGAATATTATGAATGCGAGCGGAAAGATTTCCTTTATATTCTGCAAGTCTTATTCTAAGCATAATCTATTTTTATGAATGCGGCCCAATGTCTACAAGGTGCTGCGGTCGCGAGGAACAATTTTACGCGAGATCCGGCAACACCGGCGTATAGCCTGTTTTCCCTACTCCAAATCCTCACCACGCTGCACTCTCTGCGTCACTTAGTCTCGGGGTGGCAGCTGTTCGCGATGGAGCTTTCGCTCGCCGCACCCGCCAGGTATGAATTACTTTCTATAATTAGTTTATTTATGCAAATAACAAAACCCGGGTAGAAATTATTCTCAGCTACCTGAAGTTTCCGGAAAACAGTATATGAGTGCGAAAACGTGCGCAAATGGCACAGAGAATTCAAAACGATGGCCATCATCAGATGACAAAATTGCCAAAGTGGAAAAAACAATCAATGCAGATCGACGGATGACGGTTTTGGACTCTATGATACGATCCCTGATATCAGTAAGACCCACTATTGACAACATTTTGACAGAGCATTTGACATTCAAAATAAAAGGAAAATTGTTGTTGTTTTTTTTTTACATTAACTACCCACAGGAGGCCCTGAGGAAAATAATTTCCCTCAGGGCCTATGTCATCTGGGATGCTGTGTAGAGGGTCTTTTTGAGGAGAGGAAGGAATGAACATTGGTCTTGAAGAGACCCATGTTGTAGGAAGGAGGAAACACAGAGGCCGGCAAATCATTCCACAGCCTGAGCGAGTCGAAGAAACGACCCGTTCTCATGTGACAAATGTCAACCGCGTACAAATGTTGGGCACGCGTTTGGCGTGTTTCCCGACTATGCACCGGTGCCGAAGGGATCAATGATGCTAGTTCGTCGGAGCATCTTCCATTGTAATACCGGCAGAACAAGGATAACATTCCTACCCGACGCCTGTGCTCTAAAGATTGCAATCCGTCTGTTAAGATGGGAGAATCTATCAAATGGACCGCCCGTTTCTGCACAGAGTCGAGGGTATTTTTGGTATTTTGGAGCTCTAGACCAGAGATGGCTGCCAAATTCAATCGTGGGGCGTACTTGTGATTTGTACAAGGTTAGCAGTTGTGTACTATTAAAGTATCTGCGGGCCCTGTAGTACGCCCAGGCTTCGATGGAGCCCCCATACCTGAGCTGGTCACTTAGGATTACACCAAGCATATCAATGGAGGGCCTGTTCGGAAGATTGCTTCCGTTGAAAGAGACTAGATTTTCATTTCGATCCCTTTTAGACGTAATCAGACAAGAACAATTGATAAAAATAAAACCCTGTGTAAAGTCCGGACCACCCCGGAGACTATAGCTAATCAAATGATATATTATTGTAACTCGTCAAATTATAAAATGAAAGTTAGCCATAAATTATTAAACAAATAAAATTACAGTGAGCAGTCGTAACTTTTTGTAATATTTATTACTTCAAGTAGTTACAATATAATGTGTTCTCATTCTAATCAAATTATAAAAGGCAAGTCGGCCGTAAATCTTTAAACAAATAAAATTACCGTAAGCAGTCGTAACTTACAATCTCGAACGTGAAAAACAACATACCTTCATAAAATAACGCCGATAAAATTTGAACGTGTTTATTTATCAAAACGTTACGTAAGATAAAAGGACCACCATAATTCACATGCTACCCTCTGCAATATGTAACGTGTGTACCTGGTATTTCAACCCGAATCCCTTGTTAGAACCATGTCAATATTAACCCTCCCTTCCATTCAGCAAAGGACCAAAGTTAAAGCCTTTGAAAGCCCTTTATTGTAATCATCTCGAGATAAAATTCAAACGATTCAATAGGGACTAGGGACCGAACATTTGTGTAGGCTTAAAAGATGTTGTTTTTATTAATGTTTAATTTTTATTGAAGTGAAAGCTCTTTAGCACCGTTGTGATTTGAAACAAAAATGACGCATTACATGTACGTAAATATTTTCATACATCTAGTAGAAAAATATAAAAAAATACAATTTACGAAGTAGGTACAGCAACATTTACAAATACATTTAAAAAATAATACTAAATAAAAAAGATAACTAGACAAAAATACATTATATAAGAATAAGATATAAGAATAACATTGGTAAGTAATCAAAAAATATTTTTTACATGTAGTGCACATATGTTACTAAAAGTGCTGAGACTTAAGGCTTCCTTTACGGCATTTGGCAGACTGTTATTTAGTTTTTGCACTTTATAAAATGTGCTATTTTGGGTGCACGAAAGTTTAGTTTTGGGAAGCCTAAAATCTCCGCGTCTTCTAGGATACTTGTGAACATTTTCTTGAAACATAATCGTACTCTGCAGATAGTTTGGGAGCATATAATTTTAAAGTTTGTACATCATTGTTAATGTACGAGGGTCCCGGAAAGCAAGAGGTCCTGGGTTCGAGTCCCAGAGGTGTCAATATATTATTCTGATTTTTCTGTTTCCAGATTTTCGATTGACTCGTATTATATATTATATATTGTTTTGTTGTCATCATATTTAAATTTTGTAACATAATTTTAACTCTAGTAAAAATGTTGCATTTTAAAATCATCCTCATCCCCCTATTTTGTATAACCTGTAGTTAATTATTTTGGGCTTCGTTACATAGGAATAAAACACTATAGTCGAACAGAAACTAAGTGAACGGTCAAAGTCCAAACTCAGTAATAAAATTTACAGGTAAAGCAACACGAGAAGGTTCACGACTTAAAATTAATTTTACTAAACAAAATGTTTTTATTATGTTCGGGACTGAATTTAAGTCTGAATAAGGATTGAATGAAAATGTGTAGGTGTTTAAAAATACCTACAAGGTGTCCGGTAACTCATATTACATATATATTTCAGAAACAAGGAAATTCTTAGACAGGTTTTATCAGATGATAATTAATAAAGCGGTAACCAATTTATGAGATATTTAAATTTTAATAATACTTGTTTTTTACCCCCGGCTGGGATTTTACAAATTTATTTTTTAAATACAAAAATACCTAAATGTGCACATCAACATAAAACAGCACACTTTTTACAATACAATGAACTTGTTACATAGGTAAATTTTTATTGGTGATTAAAAAATATTTATTTTACATTCCTATTACAGAGGGTTCTTCGAGGAATGTCACAAACTGATTTTCAAACCAATTTTTGAAGACTTTGGAATTCATTTCAGAATGGTAATCTGTATTCGACATAACCTTTTTCGTACGGAATATAAATTTACTCCCCGTGATAAAACCCGTTTTTGCTGAACCACAATGCAAAATGATCAGCCGGCTTCCTTCTCCAACTGGCACTTTTAAACCCCCATTGCCCTCACTATTTTGCCACATGTGTGTAATCGAGTGATTTTTATTCACCTCAGTCTCGTCCAAATAGTCGTCCGATTGCCGGTTCATTTTCATTTTGATTCATTTTCCTCAAAAAATCTACACGCGCTGTAGCAAATGTCTAATCTTCCCATTAAATACTTTCATCCATCTTTGCAATTCTGCCTGCAATTCGTATCGTAGATATTAGATCACACAATATGTAATTACAATTACACCGATTAAATAAACAGAGTCAAAATGACATTAATAAAGTACAGGTATTAAATCAAAAATAAAGTAATGGACTGGTTTTTGATCTTATGAAGTCAATACAGTACCTATTACTCAATATGGAATCTTTTTTTTTATGTAATGTATATTATCGAGGCTTCTGACTAACACAATGTTGTCATTTTTGCCTCATCTGTTTTTAAATTATAATATTATCATTATAATCTCTAATGATCTTTAAAAGGTACTTAGAGTCCTTTTATATTCATTTCTTCATTTCGTATAAAAAATCACTTTCAAATATTTTCCAGTTTACATGATCTAATAAATTTCATAATTTTTTATTTATTTCATAATTTTTTTTTTATTCCATATTATTTCATAATATGGAATCATTAATTGTTTCCTTTTACAGTAGCATGATATAAATAACAATGGAATTTCCAAAGGATTTAGTCGCCTAATTCACGGGAATAACCGCCAATGGAATTTCTAAATTTTGTTTCGCAGCGTGTAATTATTAGTTATCGTCTGAAATATTGTTTTTAGAGTCCAGTTTAATGTATTGTCGAAAATAGGAATTTACGAGGGACTTATAAATAATAAAAGATGAAAAATATAAAAATATTAATAAGATAATGGTGGAGTGCCTTTCGAGTTTGGGTTTTTCGGAGTTTTGACTGTACGTTAATCCCCGTGTGAAATTTTGGGAGTGCATTTGGTATCTGTTCGACTATAGAACAATAATTTAAATGCGGAGTTACAATAGAATTGTAGACAAGGCGCGTTGTCTTGAGATCCAAGTTATTTCTGATCCTTTTTAGGAATCCAACTTTTTTAGCAATTTTCTTTGTTATGTATTCTAAGTGTTCGTCGAATTTTAATTTATCATACAATATTACACCCAGATATTTAATACTGCTAACCCTGTCCATGTTTTCGTTATCAATTTTCAGTATTGCCTGCTCAAAACATTGTTTTCGTTATATTCAATTTTAGTTTGTTTTGATGAAGCCAAAGCGCTACATAATTTAAATCAATTTGTATTTTTTCAATGGCGTCCTGTAATTTTTTACTGGCTATGTATATCAACGTATTATCAGCAAATAGTTTAATTGAACAATGCTTTAACACTTTGATAATATCATTCATGTATATAATGAACAACAATGGACCTAAGACAGAACCCCGCGGAACGCCTTTATTAGTACTATGTGGTTCAGATATTATACCACCATATTTTGTTATTTGTGCTCTTTCTGATAGGTAATCAACAAACTACTTATTTTCTAATAATTTTACTTTTTTCTAACTCAAAAATTTTTCCACTCATCTATTACATAGTTAATAGCGGTTTGACAAGAACATTTCTTTCTAAAACCAGATTGTTGTGGAACTAATATCTGCTTGGCCCCAATATATTCAATTGCTCCTTTACAATGTGTTC
Source organism: Limnephilus marmoratus (assembly GCA_917880885.1). NCBI lineage: Eukaryota > Metazoa > Arthropoda > Insecta > Trichoptera > Limnephilidae > Limnephilus > Limnephilus marmoratus. The sequence continues at coordinate 27,936,946 of OU862928.1, forward strand.
CAGTATTTGTTCATATTTGGGTAAAAAATTGATCGGCATATAGTCGTCAAATTTTTTTGGGTTATCAATTTTCGGGATAGGGGTTATTACAGATGTCTTCTAAGTTTTGGGGAATACTTCACTGTTCAAAGATTCATTGATAATTGGACCATCGATTCGCCAATAATATTTATAGAGTCTTTGATTATATTTATTGTGATACCATCTGGGGATTCCTTCGACTTCATATTACTCAACATCCTCTTCAAGTACGGTAAATCTACATTTTTAAATTTAAATTCTTCATGGGTGCATATAGGCTCGTCTAGTTGGTTCTCAGGATGTTGTAGAAAACTTTCGATTATAAGATCTATGCTCGAAATAAAATGCTTTTTAAATTAATTTCCATATATTACAGTACCTACGAAGCGTCAAACTGCGCTTATTGACCGCTTTGATTGCGATCCACTTCCACTTCGATTATGATTCATTCCTATTGGTTGAGATTGTTTTGGCGAAGTTTCGCTTCTACCGCATGTGAACAGCACTCGATTTTTTATGTTTTTATTTATCACAGGAAAACACAGATACTGACAGCAATTTACAAGACAATATAAAATTATAATTAGAGAATTCGCCTACATCCTAACATTTTCGCAAAGATTTATTAGAACAGCAGATAAAAAAGCATTTATAAATATTTTTACAGGTAAATAGGGAAAAAATATCCAAACGTAACGAACCACTTGGGGTGACCTAAGAAAGGGGTGTTTGTTATCCAATAAATGGTTCCCGGGGCGGCGGTAACCACACCCGCCTTCCAAACTGTGAACTTACATACATACAATATACAGTTGGTTTAGGAAAAATACGTTATGCACTTACACAAAATATAACTAAGTGTCCCAGAAAGGGTGTGCAGAGAGGATGTAACGCCGAATAACAAAAATATAAAAACTTCTCGTATAGCAAACACTTTGTGGGAATACATAATTATAATAAACACAATTAAATAACTTTGTTTCAATACCACTATTTCTTAATCCAACCGGTTTCGGATGATCCTGAACCTTCTTCAGGGTGAATAAAAATATTTTTATTCATCCCTGAGGAAGGTTCAGGAATTTTTATTCATCCCTGAGGAAGGTTCACGATGAACCTAAACCGGTTGGATTAAGAAATAATAAAGTGGAATTGAAACAAAGTTATTTAATTGTGTTTATTATAAAAATATAAAACATATTTTCATTCAAATGGACCAATAATATTGAACCTACTTGCCAACATACTGTATATACCAGCGTACAGTACAAAAAATCTGCGCTGTAAATAAATTCGTTTGATATCCATACCAAACTGACTCTACCGTTCTACTATAATAACACACGTACATTATCACATTATTACTCACCAATCAGTCGATTACACATTTTGGGAAATGAATATGCTAACATCGGCGACATTTATTTCTTAAAATTAGCGCAATATAAACATGCACTCAAAAATTATTTTTCCATAATGTAACTTATACGCAATATGGACATGTTGAAATGAAATGATGATATTTCTCATTGTTCTTTTTTGTTGTGATACACAAAATAATTGTATGTTATTTTTAAGTTTCAGTTTTTAAGTTATTTATTTTTTCCATAATGTAACTTTATATACGCAATATGGACATGTTGAAATGATATGATGATATTTCTCATTGTTCTTTTTTGTTATTTTTTGTTGTGATACATAAAATAATTGTATGTTATTTTTTAGTTTAAAACTACTATTATGTAATGATACTATTTTTCTTATTTTTGTACTCTATTATATGTTTATTTATAAAAGGCAGTATAGCCGTTTCTGTATTTAAAATAAAATAAATAAAAATAAAAATAAACTTATTAATAAAGTCGATTTTAGGTTTAAAATTGGTAAATAATGCTAAAAAAATCGGATGGGAACTGACAAATTCCAAAAATAGCCTCGGATCCACTGTGATCCAGTGACAGCTAGTCACCGGGACAAAGTAACCGATGCAGGCAATGACGTCATATGTAATATATATTATTTACAACTCTAAGTATTACCTTCAATCTTTCCGTATCCGATAGAGATACTGGAATATATTATATATTGGTTTTTGGCAAGTTTCAGGAATTAACCTAATTGTCTTATATAGTAATGTCACCTGATGGATTTTTTTTTACCCGATGTTCGGGCTACCTTGGGCAAGATGAAGGCCATTAATAATTTTTTTTTATGGTTTGTTTATCTGTAAGTGGTATACATTTTGTATAGATATACACACGCATACATACATTTTTACATACACTCACGCATGTATGTATTCATATACCGCAAATATGTATACCATAATAGATATATATATAAATATTTATGTATTTTTTATATAAGAGAACAAAGGTAAATTTTATTATAGCCCGCGCATCAAGGTAGATGAAGGATGGATATGGGCAGGCGGTGGAGGGAATTGTCTTCGGGACTTGATTGCCCGAAACATAAGATGCTTGGGTTCGGATTTGAAGCAAGTTTGGAGAATATACTGGAATTTAAAAATCCGTAGTATTTTACCTGCCAGAGGCACGTCCTCATGCGATCTGCTAACCTAAGTTGCGCCATCCTTTGATTCGAAACCGAATTACAATGGTAGCTTTGTTTGAAACTTCACGTACACAGGATGTTCGCGGCGCGAACGGCGCGGCGTCAGAAATGCACTCGAAGCCAGGTACTTCAAATTTTCAACCGTACAGACAGGGTTACCAGGTCTTTTCCAAATACATTACCGAACAGTGAGCAAATAAAAATTTCGAGGTGAAATACCTAGAATTTCCCTAGATTTCGGTGGTACCTTGGCAAATCAAAACCCGCGTCGGACTTTGAAACAATGTAGGCAGTCAAATTATTCACATCGATTGCCGATTGCGTACAGACGTTACCTTATTAATAACGTTCGATCCTTTAATGGGAATACCGAGTTTAAAATTAATGAGTCTTCGGGGATGAAAGAACGAATGACAATGGGAACAGAATACTTGAAGTATGTTTAGAGTGGAACCTGTTTGTATCGAATACTTTTTTCGATCATAAATGTGTCCACCAATATACGTGGGAAAGAGGAAATGAAAGATCGATAATTGACTTTGTGGTAATTGAATCTAGGTTGAGAGCCGTTACCGAGGACACCAGAGTTTTCAGAGGGGCGGAGGTTGAAACTGACCACTTTCTGGTGGTGTCGAGAGTAAACCTCTTTCGCGCCTGGCGCTCTAAAGTGAAAACGATATCAACTCCAACAAGAGTCAAAGTAGAAAAACTGCAAAATGCTAATGTCAGAAGTGAATATAAGAATTTGGCAGAGATGAGATTGAATGAGAAGGAAATGGACGGTCTAAGCATTGATGAAACATGGAACCACATAAAGGTGAGTCTTTGTGAATCTGCTAGAGATGTATGTGGAATAAGTACGCAAGGTAGGAAGAAAGGTGACGCATGGTGGGACGACGAGATCAAAGCACTGGTCTCAGAGAAGAAGAAAGCATGGTTACGTCTGATAGCGGCTGGCACTGATTCTAGCGAAGAGAGAGATAGAGCGAAAGAAGTTTATAAGGGATGTAAGAAAAGAGTAAGTGTTGGGGTGAAAGAACGAAAGAAACGCCTGGAAGAGGAAAAGGGAATAAAAATGACAAAACACTTCCAAGAAAACATTAAACTGTTTTGGAAGGAGGTCAAAAGGTCCCGGAGTGGTTCAGAAAACGGAAGCCTGAAAGTCATAAAATCGAAAGATGGAAAAATGTTGACGAATGAGGAAGAAATAAAAGAGAGATGGATGAAATATTTTGAGGAGGTTTTCGAAAGCAATCCGGGTGATAGTGAGGCCAGCAGTGAATCGGGTATGAACGATGACGGAGTGAATTCAATCAAAATCAGCGTGGATGAAATAAAAAATCGATAAAATGCATGAAGAATGGTAAGGCTGTTGGTTTCGACAATATTGCTGCCGAATACTTTAAAGGAGAAAGCCATATTATTCTCACATGGTTGTGCAAACTTTTTAACCAGTGTTTAGAGGAGGGTTACACGCCATTAGATTGGAGAAGGGCTGTAATCATGCCGTTATACAAAGGTAAAGGGTCACGTATGGAATGTGGGAATCATAGGGCTATTAGCCTGCTAAGTTCAGTTGGCAAGCTGTACGGAAGAATATTGATTGAAAGGGTAAGAATGGAAACAAAGGATAAAATATGGGATGTGCAAGGCGCCTTTATGAGTGGAAAGGGATGCATGGACCAGATTTTCTCCTTGCGTATGCTTACTGAGAAGTTTCTGGCGAAAAACCAAAAACTTTTCTGCGCCTTTGTAGATCTACAAAAAGCATACGACCGAGTCGACAGGAAAAAGCTATGGAAGGTTTTGTCCAAGTATGGAGTGAATACAAATCTTATACAGGCAATTGCGTCTCTGTACGAGGGAAGCGTTGCGTGTGTTAGGGTGAACGGTGGTTTTACGGGGTGGTTTGACATCACAAAAGGTGTCAAGCAAGGCTGCGTAATGTCACCATGGTTATTCAATCTATACATGGATAATTGTATGCAAGAATTGAAAGAGGTGGGATTGGGCGCGAAATTGAGTAATCTGAAAGTATGTTGCCTGTTGTATGCTGATGATGCGGTGCTTATTTCTAACACTATGGAAGATCTACAGTCTCTCGTATCTAGGATGAACGAAGTATGTATGAAAAATGAGTTAATGATGAATGTAAGTAAGTCTAAAGTCATGGTGTTTGAAAGAGAGAGTACGAAAACAGTATGCAACATAGTTGTGAATGATGAATACTTGGAGCAGGTGGATGAGTTTGTGTATCTGGGTAGTATGTTTACGAGGGATGGGAAGGCTGAAAGAGATATTGAAAGAAGGGTGAATGCCGGTAACTCCATTAATGGTGGACTGAATGCCGTTGGCGCTAATAAAAAACTGTCAAAAAAAGCGAAGCTAGCAGTCCACAATGGAGTCCTGGTACCTACCCTAATGTATGGCAGTGAGGCATGGAACTGGCAGAGGAAGGATGAAAGTAAACTGAATGCTTTTGAAATGAGATCCCTGAGACGTATGTGTGGTAAAACAATGTATGATCGTGTGAGAAATGTGGATATCCGCAAAGAATGTAAGGCTGATGTAAGCATAATGAGTAAGATTAAGAAAGGGACCCTCAGATGGTTTGGGCATGTAGAGCGAATGAACGAAGGAAGTAGTGTAAGAAGAATATACGACGCGAATGTGAATGGTAGAAGAAGTCGGGGACGCCCGAGAAAGACATGGCACGATCAAGTGAATCAGATACTTGAGTCGGGTCATGTCAAAAGTCAGAATAATAGAAGAGAATGTATGAGACGATGTATGAATGTGAGTGAGGCAAAGAGTGTGTGCCAAGACCGAGTTGTTTGGCGGTCCGTCCTCTCTGCCTACCCCTGCGGGGAAACGGCGTGATGGTTAGTTAGTTAGTTAGTTAGGAATTTTAATTGAATTTTTTGAATTGAATCTGAACGTATTTTAAAATGGGGGGACCAGATCGAGGAGTTACATAATGCCGGGAGACACTGATTAAAACAAATTAAGTAAGTATTCTTAAGAACACACTATATTTATATTGATATCTCCATATTTTGATGAATAGGCAAACATTTCAATTCAATACGAGTTCGCATTATGCCTGAAGGCGCGCTTTGAAGCATAGGTTCTGTATTGGGTATTGAATGAATACAAAATTTCAACAGTTTTGTATTCGCCTCAGGTTATAATATCACTCTCAGGTTATTTAAAATATTAAATTATTCAATAGCCATGATAAAAACCAATATGAATAATAATTTTATGATTTGTTTTGTTGGAATACCGAACAAAAGTCCCAAGCGCCCGGAGTTAGTGGAACTATGTGTCTCTGATTAGGGACGGTGAGGCTAGATGGAGTAGGGAGGATGTCAGTGGAAAGTGATAGGAAGATGAAGGTTGATTAGTACCTTACTATTCAGATCTGGTCACTAAACACGACTTAAGCCATTTAAATCAACGCAACGTCACTGAGAGCATCTATTATGCTGGAACGAGGCCCAAATATGTTTTGTTATTTTGGTTTTAATTAAACGCGAAATAACACAACAAATTAATAAAACTTATTTACATACTAAGTGTAGTGTCTGTGGTACCCTTTACCCGGGGTCGAACGTAGCCGAAGGCTTCCGATCCCGCCCGAATACAAGGTAGTGGAGGGGAGCTAGCCAGGAGCTCACAGAGCTGCCGGGCCGCCAACATTCCACATTTCACCTCACTAGAGGAAGCATTGTACTACTCCATAATTGACTTATAATAAATAATCAACTTTCGTATAACGAGACCTTTTTTAATAAATACAGATTGTAATTGTCGCGGACATTACACTAAGATTCAAACCTGCAATATTTACAAGGATCTGCAAGGATTTCCAACGATTTTAACCATTCGGACATGGGGTATTTAAAGATCGTCGACATTGAATCCAGAGATCACATTTTTATTCAATATGATAATTATGGCCTCCTCTATTATGTATATTTTGTGGAAAAACCTGTTTCATATTCCGTAAAAAAAAAATTACAGTCCGTGTTTGGTGACCGGATCTGATTTTCCGGGTACTTCCAAACCATCCCCATTTCTTCTCCCTTACCTCTTCAACCTCATAACGTACCCCGAATGAGGATTATTTTTTACATTAGCCCTGCATGGGGGGCCCCGAAGAAAAATAATTCCCCCCAGGATCTGTATTATCCTTGGTGATGCTGTGTGGGGTGTTTTCTGAAGATGAAGTTCTGGGAAGGAAAAAGATGTGAGTGGTGGGTAGGAATCTGTAAATCTGTAGGTCAATGTGTTCAAGAGTGACGAACGTACGAATCCATTACTTCCACTGGTGCAAGAGATGGGTCGAGAGAATCAGGCTGGTCATAGAGTCAGAGAAATCAAAAGGTCTCCCTTAAACAGTCTCACCCGATCCGGCCTGCCACGCAGTAGGTGGGAAAATGCATCCGTCGCAAAGACCTAGAAAACCTCACCCCATGAACCCGGGCACCTCTGCTAAGTTACCAAACGTACTGAACCACTTAGAGTGACCTATGGCGGAGGTGTTGGTTATCCAAAATGGTTCCCGGGGTCGCGGTACCCATAATTGACTCCCAAATTGGGATGCCATATGCCATAGTGCCACTGGCTTCGTTGGGACGCTGCCATAAAATATATAAAACTAGCTGGTACCCGGCATGCGTTGCTATGCCATTTAACAAAGAAATTGTTTCTCCCTGCGTGTCCTTTCCCATTCGTCCCGTTCCCCTTCCGCCATCCCTTCGCCACTCCGCCTCCTCCACTTTCCCTCTCCCCACTCCACTCCCCCCTTCCCCCGTACCCCCCTCCCGAGTTCCCCTCCCCTCTCCCAGGTTCCCCTCCCCCTCTCCTGCGAACCCCGAACCCGAGTTCCTCTCCCGCATTCCATACATTCAGTCCCGGTACATTCAGTTTTCAAACAGCTCGCGTGCTACCTATTGCAAATTTTTAATATAAATTTTATAATGCCGCAGCCCATCAGTAGTTTTATAGAAACCTTGTCCTGACAATAACGAACACAAAAAAAAAGAATTATCCAATTTGGTGCAGTCATTTGGAAGTTATGCGCACACATACATTTCGGCGATTCATTTTTATTTATATAATAATAATAATAATAATAAAAAAAATAATAATCTATATAATCTGAACAACAAAAAGGTTGTCGCAGAAAACATATGGGATGTAAAGAACAGTTAGTTATTGATTCTGTAATTTTAAAACAAATTCAAAATCAAAAGCGTAATTTACATACTTGTTATATAGATTATCAAAAAGCTTTTGATAGTGTCCCGCACTCGTGGCTAATCAAAATATCAAAAATATATAAAGTTAACCCAATTATAATAAGCTTTTTGAAAAATATTATGTCCTTTTGGAATACAGATTTGCTAGTTAATTTAAAAGGTAAGAAAATAGTAGTACCGGGCATTTCAACAAAAAGAGGGATTTTTCAAGGAGACTCATTGGGCCATCTTTGGTTTTGCTTAGCATTGAATCCCCTTTCTAAAATGTTAATTAAAAGCAAGTTTGGAATAAAAATTAAGGGTAATACAAGAGAGAGTAGTATAGTTTCACATCTATTATATATGGATGATATAAAATTATTTTCAAATTCTGAATCAAATTTAGAGAAAATGATTAAGGTAGTTAAAATTTTTTCAGATGATATTAAAATGACTTTTGGTTTAGATAAATGTAAAACTATCCATATAGAGAAAGGCAAAATTGTAGATGGAGACGAGGGTATATTTAGAAATTTCAAAATTCAAAGTATGAAAGGGGATGAGGTTTATAAATATTTAGGATACCCGCAATCGAATAGATTAGATCACACCAGTATTAAAAATGATATTAGGATTAAATTTCAAACTAGGATCAGAAAAATTTTAAAATGCAATCTATCTGCTAAAAATTTAGTAAAAGCAATAAATACTTGGGCAATACCTCTACTAACGTACTCATTTGGCATAATTAAATGGTCCAATACAGATTTAGATAGTTTAGAACGATTGATTAGAACTACGTTAACAAAATTTAATTGCCATCATCCAAATTCAGCTATAGAACGAATTAATTTACCTAGAAATTTAGGAGGTAGAGGTGTAGTCAAAATAACATCTTTGAAACACAATCAGGTAGAAATGCTTAGAAATTTTTTCCATAGGAAAGCTAATAGCTCAGAAATGCACAAAATAATTTGCAAGGCAGATAGAAATATTACACCTTTAAATTTATATGACGAGAATGCCAACATTCTTATAAACACTAACCAGGAATTATTAGATTCCTGATCAAATAAAATTATTCACGCAAAACACTTCAATTATCTCAACCAAACGTATGTTGACAAACTTTCGTCAAACAAATGGTTGAGTATTGGAGAGTTGAGCGCAGAAATAGAAGGATTTATGCTTGCCATTCAAGATAGCGTCATTAATACTAAAAATTATAGAAAGCATATAATCAAAGATATAAATCAAATTGATGATTTATGTAGAAAATGTTTGGCTTTTCACGAAACTATAGAACATATTAGGGAACGTACCCATACTACGTGACCAACTTTTTGCAATTTTTAACCCCCCCCCCCCCCCCCCGGTGACCAAAATCCTAAGCAACCCGCCGCTCATTTGTATGGAGCGTGACATTTTGAAGACCCCCCCCCCCCCCCTAGACGTGTCACGTAGTATGGGTACGTTCCCTTATATCGGGATGTTCTATATTAGCGCCTTCCGAGTATACATTTAGGCACAATCAGGTTTTAAAAATAATTCACCAAAGTTTGGTAATTAAACATAACTTGATTGACTGCCGTAATATAGTACCATATTATGAATATGAACCAAATTCATTTTTAGAAAATGAATTTTATAAAATATATTATGATAAAACTATACTAACAGACAGAACAATTAGTCATAATAGACCTGATATAGTTTTACATGACAAAATTAAAAAAATAACTTATATCATTGATGTAGCTATTCCAAATTCCTGTAATATTCAAAAAACTATTTCTGAAAAAATAAGAAAATACACAGATTTAGGAAATGAGATTAAAAGAATTTGGCATTCTCGGACTATAAAAATATTACCATTTGTTATTTCGGCCACTGGCATAATACCTAGGAATCTGATTCAAAATTTAAGCATATTAGATTTGTCAAAGAATTTGTATATAAAAATGCAAAAATCAGTCATTTTAAATACATGTAGGATTACAAAGGATTTTTTAAATATTTATATTGAGGGATCGGAAGGATTCATAGGTTCAATTAGAAATGCCACAGAGCCGAACCCTCTGATATGAAAATATCTGGAGTCGGTGAATTATATTCCCATTTGGTCTCTAGTAGGTTGACATGTTGTTCTTGTATTTATAATACTTATATAGTGCAATTGCATAGCGTGGGTTGACTAGATGATCATTTGGGGAAGTGTGTGAAAGGGTTTAGTTTTTCCTTCTTTCTTTCTTTTTTTTTTTTTTTTGGGGAAAATTTAACCCGGACATTTAAATCTGGTGCATACAAAAAATTAATCGCCGAAATGTATGCACGCGCATAACTTCCGAACGACTGCACCAAATTAAATAATTCTTTTTATATCTATCTATCTATCTATCTTCTATCTTCTATCTTCTGTCTTCTGTCTTCTGTCTTCTGTCTTCTGTCTTCTGTCTTCCGTCTTCTGTCTTCTGTCTTCTGTCTTCTGTCTTCTGTCTTCTGTCTTCTGTCTTCTGTCTTCTGTCTTCTGTCTTCTGTCTTCTGTCTTCTGTCTTCTATCTTCTATATAAATAAAAATTAATCGCCGAAATGTATGTACGCGCATAACTTCCGAACGACTGCACCAAATTGGATAATTCTTTTTATTTTCTGTTCGTTATTGTCAGGACAAGGTTTGTATAAAACTACTGGTGAGCTCTGGCATTATGAAATTTGTATAAAAAAAATTGGAATGGAATGCGGGAGGTAGGAGGGGGGAGGGGGATTCGCGGGACGTGGGAAGGGGGAGAGTGGAGTGGGGAGAGGAAAGGTGGAGGAGACGGAGTGTAAACGCAAAAGGGGAAGGGGACGCGGGAGAGGAATGGGTGGAGGAAGGGGAACGGGAACGAGATGAATGGAAAGGACACGCAAGGGAGAAACAATTTCCTCATTAAATGGCATAGCAACGCATGCCGGGAAGCAGCTAGTATATGATATAAACACATAGGTATAGATAGATAGTAAAAGTAACGAAGTCACAATAGGAACATTCGACAATTACTTTTATTTCGTTGTTATGTTTTTTCGATGCGTAAATAAAAAAGCCTGTACTTCTTTTTATGAGCATGATTTATATTCTTGGACGTGTTCCAAGTGTGTCTAAATGAAACAAATATTAGTTACTTTTTTATTTCACAGACTGGTACTTAACAAGGCATTTCATAAAATGTTAAAAAAGTATGTAAACAGTCAGACAGTTTCCTTGACATTGGTTTTCTTAAAAAAAATCTGTTCCAACCAATAAATCTTGTAGTCACTGAATATATAAATCGACAGTAGTGTGTTGTGAGCGTGTTGGTGTGCCCAAAGTAAACTGATTTGTCATTACTTATAGTGAAATTGAAAAACATTGTTAAATACCGAATTTTTTTCTTGAGTAGTTAGCCAATTTCAAGGCCAGTAAATTCGCTAATATTTAATTGAAAACTGACCTTTTGTCTCTTAGGCACCCAACATAACAATAAAAATGGATGATTTCTTCAACAAAGAAATTCGATTTTTACAAAAATAGAGAACTCCAGTACATTTTTTTTATTCTTTTTAATAAATAATGACCTTCTAACTTAAATAACTGCATATTTATATTTATTTTTAAAGTTAGTTATAATAGTTAAAATAATTGTTGAAGTTTTAATTTTTCAAGACCCCTCCGAAAACCACCGATGTATGGTAAATCGTGTGTCTTCATCACTCCTGAAAAATTAGTATAGGATTGGGCAATCAGCTGATCTACTGCCGCCATTTTGAATTCCGTTCTTCGAAGTATTCTCCCTAGAAATAGCATTACTATTTTTTTTGTACAGTAGTTTTTTTAACATTTTCAATAATAGAGATAATCTAATAAGAGATTCCTTATAAACACAACAACTAAATATCTATAAACAGTATAAAATAACGAATAACATGAAATGTTGTTAGTACTGATGGCTTATGTCATACCTACATAATCAAAGTTTCAATACAATGACTGGTGACGCGTGACGTCAGCACTAACCATTTCAGTAATACCAACTTTACAGTGTGTTTTGACGAGAGGTTTAAAAATGCACTTTTTAATAATTTTTTAAGAACTCTACGTTTAATATTATGAAATAAAACTTATATATTCAGAATCAGCGTTCATTGGTCTATATGAACATATTTTTTTAAAGCCATAATATTTTTCACTGGAGTTCCTTATTGTTTGTTCAATATCGTTAGTAACTGCTGACTGTAAAAACCGCAAGCTCGCTCGTTGTTCATTTCGGCAGCCATCTCCGGTATGGTGTCCCAAAATACTTGAAAAATCTCTCCTCCTCCTTGCAGAAACGGTTAATCCGTTTAACAGAGATTGACTTATCTTAACTGATGGATCCCTTGACAAATCTTTAAAACATAGGCATCAAGTGGAAATGCTGTCTTTGTTTAACCGGTATTTTAATGGAAGATACTCAGAGGAATTCTTTTTTTACATAAATATTAATACAGGAGATACATGAAAAAATATTTTTTCTTAGCATGTCATATTTGGGGATGCTGTGAACAGGGGCTTTTTAAGGAAAGGAAGGATAGGAAGTTCTGGGAAGGATAAGGGTCAGTGTTTCCAGGACTGACGGACATATGCATCCGTCCCTCCGGCTGAGGTGCAAGACGATGGGTCGAGAGAGACCAACTGAAGAAGTCAAAAGGTCTCCTTATACCGTTCTCTCCCGATCCGGCTTGCCATGCAGTTGGCGGGCAGCCCGCCATGACCTGAACACACCTCACCCAATGAACCTGGCCATCCCTGGAAAGTCACCAAACGTAGCGAACCACTTGACAGAGGGGTTTGTTATCCAATAAATGGTCCCTGGACGGCGGTACCCATACTGAAACTAACGTACACGATCACTTTGGCGCAGGTACGTAGTCGGAAAACCAGCCAAACGTGCACAAACATTTATGCATGTTTGGCATTTGTCATTTGAGAATGGTTTGTTTTTACGACCCGTTTGGGACACTCTTTGATCTCTTAAACAATACCCTCCAAACAACATTATCAAAGATGGTACACGTCTGTACAGACTTAACGTAAAAAAAATAGAAGTAAGGAAAAAATGGACGTATTGCGGGCATACATCTAACTGGAATAATTTCGTTATAATTTTTGTGTAAACTGCTAATATTTTATGCGTACAGTTGCGCTAATGAAAGCATACCACAATTTGCATAGCTCCACAAGCTGGTGCAGTTTGCCTCTCAGTTCTACGTATACGTTCTACGTTCCTCGTCCTGAACCGTAGTTCATGTAGCACATGCCGTAGCACGTATGCCGAATTTATATTTCTGACACCAGATGTATTTGAGTGATTTGGGCGGCCGATGTAGACTATAGCCCCCGGTGAATGCAATAAAGGGTTAAATAATGACAAAATTAAACAATTTACAATTTACGTGTTAACAAATTACACTGCCATAAATTACACGGCTAACAAATTACACAGTTAACAAATAACACTGTTAACAAATTACACTGCTAACAAATTATTCTGCTTATATAGCACTACTATTAGTTTACACAGCTAACAAATTATATCACCAACAAATAACACTGCTAACAAATTATACTTTATTAATTTGGAAGGCAAGTATGGGTATCGCCGCCCCAGGGAACCATTTATTGGATAACCAACACCTCCGCCACAGTGCTTTTTTTTACATGAATACCGCACAAGAGTCCCAACTGCTCCCGTCTGGAGCCAGTGGGACTACGGCATCCCCAATTGGGGTATGTTGTGAGGCTGAAGGTAGTGGGGAGGGGAAGGAGATAGAGAAGATGAAGGTGGGGAAGTACCTGGCTATTCAGATCTGGTCACCAAACACGGCAGATGGCATTTCAAGCAAAGTTTCAATTCTGAATGGTGGTCTTACACAAGGGCGATACTGAGAGTATCTCCCACTCTTGAACGTGCCGCAAATATACTATATATTATTTTAAATGAACAAATTGTGAAATAACACAACTTAATCAAATAAAATTTATTTGCCACGCCGGGATTCGATCCCGCGACCTTTGGAGTGTGAGTCAAGAGCCTTGGCACTGGACTACGCCGCCATTTTGTATTATGTTCCTTTGTATTATGTTTTGTCTCTTTCTTTATCTATAAAAGCTCACACTATGTGTATTTTTGATCAGTTTAATTTTATACCCTGAATATGCTCGACACAGCAAAACCGGTGGGTATTATAAAAATTAAATAAATCGTGGTTAAAAAACAAACTTACTGTTTTATTTCATTCAATATGTCAACCCACAAAGTGACTGTTTTCCATCAAATTATTAAATATATAAATGTCACTCATATTTTCTTTATTTGTTTTTGGGGTGTTATGCCGTGTTGCGCTACCTCCTTCGTTAGCCATCGTTTTGGAAAGCGTTGCAGTGTCCATCATCAGGGCAGATCTATCCATCAACGTTGGCTAAAGAAGGAGGTAGCGCATCACGGCATAACACCCCAAAAACAAATGACGAAAATAATTTTGGCCGTGAAAATCTTAAAACGTATGTATCTCATATTATTTTTATGACAATAATTAAAAAAAATTAAGCAACTCTAGAAATTCCCTGTGTCATGATGGTTTACAGCATTTTTGTCTGAAATTGCTCTGCAGCTATTTCAACACCCACCGTAATTCCCACCGTTAGTTATGACGTTTTGAAACATGCAATGCATTGTCACAACATTACACAAGTTGCATTTTTTTCATTACTTTTTTTTCATTCTGATAAAGTTTTAAATCTCGGGCTACGTCGGGTAGGAAAAGCCAGTTATTAAATATTCGCTGACACCAGATGCGTTCGAGTGATTGCAGTTGGCAGTGTAGACCAAAGCTCAGTGGATGAAGTCAAATGACAACTGTGAATGCACTAGTGACCGCATACAAAATAAGTTTACAGTGCAATTTGTGCATGTGTCACATATTGTACCAGATACTAAATAGAGCGAACCAATCTCGGCTGAACGAATTTCAATCATTCAAAAACATGTTTTTCTTTTTTATAATGATACTTTTCATTATTGTAGAAAGCAATCACTTTGTGGTTTGACATATTTAATAAAATAAAATACTTTTTTTATTTTATTAAATACTAGCTGGTTCCCGGCATGCGTTGCTATGCAATTTAATAAACAAATTGTTTCTCCCTGCGTGTCCTTTCCCATTCGTCCCGTTCTCTTTCCTCTCCCGCAGCCCCTTCCTCTCTCATCTTCCTTCTCCCCCCTCTACTCCCCCTTCCCCTCCCGTGTTCCCCCCCCCGAACCTCCTGCCCGAGTTTTCCTCCTCCTTCCCCCTGACGCATTCCATACATTTAGTCCCGATACATTCAGTTTTCAAACAGCTCCCTTGCCACCTATTGCAATTTTTTTATACAATTTCATAATGCCAGAGCTCACCGGTAGTTTGATACAAACTTTGTCGTGACAATAACGAACACAAGAAAAAAAAAATCCAATTTGGTGCAGTCGTTTGGAAGTTATGCGCGTACATACATTTCGACGATTCATTTTTATTTATATAGAAGATAGAAGATAGAAGATAGAAGAAGAAGATAGAAGATGTTTGTTTAAAACCGCGAGATTTATTAATTTATGAACCGACCGGTTTCGCTTTACTCAAGCATCTTTAGGGTACAAAGTATTAATTTGCACCCTGAAATGCTTGGGTAAAGCGAAACCGGTCGGTTCATAAATTAATAAATCTCGTGGTTTTAAACAAAAAAATTTTTCATTTTATTATACTTTTCGTTTATTTTATTTATTTTTTACATTTTAGCGACTATCTTTTTTTTATTTTATTTTATTTTTTATTTATTTAATTGAATATAATTACATCTAATACAATATAAGAAATGGGTAGTCCCACAAAGCTGTGACAGATCAGCTTGTCTGTAGGTTCTACCATTTAATATTATTACATAACGTAACTATTAATACCTAATATAAGATTTAGAATAGATACATGTGTTGTCATTTATTAAGGCGATCCAATAGTTCACGCCCTTTATGGGAGGAGTTTAAAAATACTTGAGAAAAAGCTTTTGGAGAGGTTGGAAAAGGTATTTGAGATTTTTTTTACAGGTTGATTTCGTAAAGGCTTGTAAAAAATATTAATTCCTGTTTTGCGCATTGTTTATTGTAAGAAAACTGAAATATAAAATTGATTTCACGAAACTAAGCGACGCGAAGTCACACGACCGTCTCCCGCGCCTGTTGGGGCGTGACTGATACGAAATAAGTGTGCCCAGTGCGTGGTTCTTGTGCCCATGCCATAAGGGTCACTTCAAGAATCCAAATTCGTAGAGTGCGGGCCGTATTGAATGATGTCAAAAATAACAACGAGAAAATGCACTTTTTATTTTATTTTGTGAAGATCGGGCGTAAATATCAATTTTTTTTGCGATTATTATAAAAGAAACTAAATTTGCCACATTATACAATAAAACCAAATCCGAGAAGGGGTTTATAAAAAAGAGGGTTTGGACATGAAAGTTTTTTTTATAGACCTTATACTTTATGTTTTTATAGTCTTATTAAAAGACTTATAAAAAAATGACCGATATTTTTAAGGGCCAAGGTATGTTCTACATGCAGTATTTAATTGAAGCATCTATGTATAATACTACTAAGCCATCAAATTTTCAAAACAAAAACATATGATTTTGCATGATTTTGCATTATTTAGTATGGCTTCATCTTAACCGCTTTTTTGTCAGTTTAGGGCAGGGTTCCTCATTATTTTTTTTAAATTAATGTTTTAATTCAATTTGTTGTAAATCAAAGGTATAATATATTTCAGCGTTCTGCTACCATACTTATTTGATATTCGTGGTATTTTTAGGCCTTTGTTTTCGGTAAATCTTGTTGTGATAAATCTTATCTTACTAATGTTATAAACACGAAAGTTTGTATGGATGACTTCTGTGTTTGTTACTCTTTCACGCAAAAACTACTAAATGGATTTTAATGAAACTTTGCAATAATATAGCTCATACATCGGAATAACATATAGGATATAATTTATAAAGCTAGCTAGGAAGGTGATTCAGGGAGAAACAATGTATTTTTTTTAATATGGCATTGCAACGCATGCCGGGAACCTGCTAGTATATTTTATTTGGATTTTGTAGGATTCGATTCTTAGTCCGCAAAATTTTTGCAGAGGTTCGGCAGGCGCTTTATACCACTACACCAAAGGAGGATTGCGTGTGGATTTATCGTATGATATTGGAACCGAGAACCCGTGAATTAAAAACACATTTTATTAAGTCGAAGGTCCCACTCAACAAGTCTCTTCCGATCTGGCAGTTGGTGTGACAATACATCATTACACATCCTTCGCCAAGACCGGGTCAAACCTCACCCCGTGAACCCTGGCATCCCTACATAGTCACCAAATGCAGCGAGCCACTTGGGGTGACCTACGGCAGAGGTGTTGGTTATCTAACAAGTTCCCGGGCGGCGGAACCCATACCCGCCTCCTACATTGATTTTTAATGTCTTATATTTCCGCTTTTTAATTAATTTTAATTAAATAATAAATGATTTAAAGGATCCCCTCGGCCACAGAGGTCACCTTTATCAGAAACAGTGAGAGCTTACAAGGGATCTATCAGCGGGGTGCCTTCACAGTGACCCCTATCGTCAAATTTGGCCTAAAACTCATTACACAGGTCAGAAAACGCGTCAATCAAAAGGGATTATGGTTTTGTAAGGACGGTGAGACAAGTTTGCTTGATATGCAAAGGGAAGGGAAATATTTACAGGTATTTTTTTTTTTACTACCCTTCCATTTAAAGCATTTGCTTGTGTATGGAAGGGGAGTGTACATAAATGCTATTAGTTATTAGTTATAAGTTAGTACTTAAATAATTAATTGTACATAAATATATGTGAGCTGCAGTATTTATTTGATAATGGTGTGATTTTTTTAAAAAAAAGAAAGAATGTAATGGAAAACTAAGGATATTTGTAAGATTAATTGACAGTAGTTTTTTTCTTAAGAATATTTTTAAAATGTCTCTTGACAGAGAGCAGTATTCGGGTTTTATCATTAATGCTTCTGATTTCTTCTGGTAGACGATTGAAAAAAGTTCTTCCCTGGTAAGTGTAATGATGCTGTGCAAAAGACGTATTTAGTTTTGGGCATAGAAAAACATGTTTAAGTCGAGTTCTGTTTTCATTTAAAAATGGATATTTATCTTTTCCCTTGATAATTTGAATCAATGAATTTTTAATATATAAATCTTTAAATGTGGGTACTTGAAATTCTTCAAACAGGCGTTCTGTTGGGTAGTCTAAGGATTTTTTTAATTTTTTTTTTTTTTTGTTTTTTTTTTTTTTTTTTTTTTTTTTTTATATCAAACGTTTATTGATTATAGCATATAAAATATAATGTACATTTAGATGATGTGTTAATTTGCTTACATGTTCATATTCAAATATGTTAATACCACTCTTCCATGGAAGCGTTAACTTGTGTCTGGAAGAGTAGTGTACATTTTTTAATGCTATATTTAAGTTCTTAAATTACAATGTGAATGTAAAAAACAATAAGTTGTAAGTTCGGTGATATGTAATTATAAGTATTTATCTACTATCAAAACAATTTTACTATTTGGATAATGTGTCCAGAATTATTGTAATTAGTTGCTAAAAACAATACACAATTTAACTTATTTGAAGAATGGAGTATCACTTGGAAACTGAGTTATAAGTAGATTAGATTAGTCGGAAACTGTTTTTTTTTTTTGAGATTATCTTTAAAATATTTTTTTACAGTGTTTATTAATTGGATTTTATCATTAATTTTTCTAATTTCATCCGGTAATCGGTTGAAAATAAGTCTTCCTTGATAAGTATAATAATTTTGTGCAAAGGAAGTGTTTAATTTTGGGCATGAAAAAATATATTTATGTCTAGTACGGTTTTCAGTTATAAATTGATATTTTTCTTTTTCTTTTATAATTTGAATCAATGCATTTCTATTGTATAGATCTTTGAAAGATGGTACTTGAAATTCCTTAAATAATTGATCCGTTGGGTAGTCAGAAGGTTTTTTTAATATGATTTTAATTATTAGCCTCTGCACAACTTCAATTGGGGAAAGATTAGTTTTGTATGCTGATCCCCAGCTAATGATAGCATATTGTAAAGTTGATTGAACCAAAGCGTAATATATTAGATATAAGTTTTTTACAGATAAAAAATTTCTGATTCTTAAAAATATATAAATCAATTTTCTAATTTTTTTTACAACTTGACAAATTTGTTCCTTCCATTTCAAATTTTTATCGATAATGACTCCTAAATATTTGATTGTGTTTGTTGTTTTTAATATTGTGCAGTTTTGGATACAATAATTTTTACTATGTGTTTTGGAATTATCATGGATGATGATGTCAATGTTTTTAGGGGTATCATTTTTGTGTATTGCAAATGGAATTACAAATGTTTTATCACCATTTAGTGATAGTAAATTTACGTCGAAGAAATTCTTTAAAATATTTATGTCTTCGGTGGCTTTAAATGTTACTTTTTCCCAAGTTTTATCGCTAATTATTAGTACCGTATCATCGGCGTATGAAGTAATTTGGCCATGTAGTGGTTGAAAAAAAATGTCATTAACATATATGGTGAAAAGGATTGGTCCGATTACTGTACCTTGAGGGATTCCAAAGTCTGATATTTCTTTATCGCTATTAATCTGATTTATTTTTACGACTTGCGGTCGATTTTTTAGGTAGTTCGAAATCCATTTAATTGCATTGTCTTTTATACCTATATTGTTTAGTTTTTTTAGTAGAATCTCATGGGATATACTATCAAAAGCTTTTCTGAGATCAATAAATATACCGGCACATTTTTCACCTTTATCCAATGATTCATTGATGTATGAGGTTACATTAGCAATAGCATCTTGTGTGCTGAGTGACTTTATAAAACCAAATTGGTTTTGGTGAAGAATTTTATTACTTTCTAGGAAACCGACCAATTGGTTTTTCACAATTTATAATTCACAATAATATAATTTTAATAATTGTCCTTTGTACAATTTCTATTGGAAGAAGGTTACATTTATACGCGGATCCCCAACTAATAATAGCGTATTGTAGAGTGGATTGAACTAAGGCATAGTAGATTAAATATAGATTTTTTATCGACAGAAAATTTCTAATTCTTAAAAATATATATATTAATTTTCTGATTTTGTTTACTACTTGACATATTTGTTCCTTCCATTTCAGATTTTTGTCGATAATTACTCCGAGATATTTAATTTTATTTGTTGTTTTTAATATTGTACAGTTTGATTTGCAATAATTTTGGCTATGAATTTTAGTATTATCGTGTATGACAATGTTAAAATTTTTGGGAGCATCGTTTGGATGGATTGCAAATGGAATTACAAATGTCTTTTCACTATTTAGTGATAGTAAATTAGTGTCGAAAAAATTCTTAAGCGTGTTGATGTCGTCTTCTGTGGCCTTTAATTCTACATTTTCCCAAGTCTTTTCACTTATTATTAATACTGTATCGTCGGCGTATGATGTAATTTGACCATTTAAATGTTGAAAAAAAAAATCATTTACATATATGGTAAAAAAAATTGGTCCAAGCACTGTACTTTGCGGGATTCCAAAGCTTGAAATCTCTTGATCACTATTAACATGATTGATTTTTACCACTTGAGGGCGGTTTTTTTTAAGTAGTTTGTGATCCATTTAATCGCGTTGCCTTTTATGCCAATATCATTTAATTTTATTAATAGCATCTCATGGGATATGCTATCGAATGCCTTTCTGAGGTCAATAAATATGCCCGCACATTTTTTACCTTTATCTAATGATTCGTAAATGTATGAAGTTACGTTAGCAATTGCATCTTGTGTGTTGAGTGATTTAATAAAACCAAACTGGTTGTTGTGTAGTATTTTATTACTATCTAGGAAATTTACCAATTGTTTTTTTACTATTTTTTCAAAGATCTTTCCTATGTTAGAAATTAGACAAATTGGGCGATAATTCGTTACTTGGTGTGGATCACCAGATTTGTAAATAGGTGAGATTATTGTGTTTTTGTAGTTCATTGGAAATATTCCTTTCGTTAAACTCAAGTTTATTAAATGAGTGATGGGTTTTATTAAGTAAGATTTCATAGATTTTAACATGTGTGCCGTAATAGAATCAAAACCGGGAGACGAACCTCCTTTCATATTTTCTATTATTTTTAAAATTTCACATTCTGTTGTTATTTCAAATTTTGAAAGTATATTACGTTTCTGTAGATTTTTATTTTTGTTTTTCTGGGTTAGAAGGTTTATGAATATTTTTTGCAAGATTTTTTCCAACATTTGCAAAGAAGGAATTAAATATGTTTGCACATTGTTTAGGCTGTAAATTGGCATCTATAATTTTTTTATCATGTTCGATGTACTTAATATTTTGTGTCTTTTTTGTATTGTCTATGGCCAAATTCACAGTTTTCCACATTTGTTTATGGTTATTTTCTGAAGATAATATTTTATTTTTAAAAAACTCTTCCTTACTTTTTTTAATAAAAGATGTTAATTTATTTTTATATTTTTTATAATAAATATATATGTATTAGTAGTTCTGTGCAAATTATTGCGTCTAAAAAAGTATGATTCTAATTTTTCTTATTAAATAAATCAACACTTGTAGAGTATCGATTATTCATGTAGTTAAGTGTAATGATTAGAAGAGCTTCTAAATGATGCCGATAGGTGTCAGTAGGTAAAGTTCTTCTATGGACGGACGACAAGGGCAGGCAGTAGACGGTGGCTGCCGAGACTGATTCTGGCCAGCCTACCTACCTACTAGATTCAATTGGCCACTAGTATAAACAGGTCGTGTGATTAGTAGCATAATTTTGTAAATACGTAAACTCACAATAAGCCAGTTTGTTATCAAAAACCTAAAGTTATTGAGAAGTACCCCACAGAACTAATAGTGTTTAACTGTAAATAATACCACGCATTTCACTTCAATAGATGCCGATAGTACAGTTAGTAATACGAAGTTTTGCTATTTCTCAACAGATGGCAGTTGAGTATGATATTAGAAGAGTACCATCTATCGTTACGATGATTGCCGAAGGCATCGGAAAGTTGGGCGGGCATCTCCAATCCACCCGCGGGAGCAGCAGAACTGCTTAGAGCCTAGACTAGTAAGGCTATAGCCGCCATAGCTCAGTGGTGAGAGCACCTGGCCGGCAATCAGAAGGACACGGGTTCAAATCCCGTTGGCGGCAAGTATCCTTTCTCTGAAGATTTTTTCATTGTAGATGAGTATTTCAGGCTGATAATTATTGCTTATAATAATTGTTAACTTTGTTTTTACTCCACTTTATTATTTCTTAATCCAACCGGTTTCGGTTCATCCTGAACCTTCCTCAGGGGTGAATAAATAATATATTGAACATAATACAGAAATACATGGTATTTAAAAGAAAATTAGAAGAGGGAGACAGAACATCTAATCCCCCCCGTGGGGCATGTTGTTACATTTTTTTAGTGTTTAATATTATTATTTTATATTTTTGTGACCTACATTTTCGTTGAAAAAAAATGTCATGTTGTTCATAAAAGTGTGCACAATTTAAAATAAATCTTTTTTGTTCCTAGGAATAAACAGTCGTCAAATAAAAAATATTTTTAATTTTTGTAACAACTAGCCCCGTCTCCCCCAACCACAATATTGATTTTTTCAATTAGCATGATTATTTGAACTATGGAAGGATACAAACACGGCCACCATCCTGAATCGGATCCGGAACGTAACAAAAAAATTACATTATGGGAAATAACAATATACCATCCAGGCACAAAAAGAATATAAAAATCGATGCTAATAGAATACAAGTGATCTTGAGAATATACTCGAATGTCTAAGATGCCATTACTAGCATATTCTATTGACCATAACCAATACGAGTATCTTTTCCCAAAGTACCTATCCATTTTATTTATCGTCAGGGTGATGTTAAATATAATACGTGCTTTTACTTTTGATTACGTAGTAGAAAACCGTTTTCACACAGCAGGCTTACTAATGCTATCAATTCAATAAACAGGTTTAGCCGGTTATTGTAATCAAAATAGAGAGAGTCAAGCAATATACTCGTAGATTAATGAACTGCGAATTTATTTTACATATTTAATTAAATGAAGACAGTACTAGCGAAACACAATCGAAAATCTGGTTCCCGGCATGCGTT
The DNA here is from genome assembly GCA_917880885.1 of Limnephilus marmoratus. Taxonomy (NCBI): domain Eukaryota; kingdom Metazoa; phylum Arthropoda; class Insecta; order Trichoptera; family Limnephilidae; genus Limnephilus; species Limnephilus marmoratus. The sequence continues at coordinate 27,960,080 of OU862928.1, forward strand.
GCTATGCCATTTTATAAAGAAATTGTTTCTCCCTGCGTGTCCTTTCCCATTCGTCCCGTTCCTTTTCCGCCTCCCCTTCCTCTCTCGCTTCCCCTTCCCCTCTCGCGTTCCCACCCGCATCCCCCTCCCGAGTTCCCCTCCCCCCTCCGAGTTCCCTTCCTCCTGCACGGGTTCCCCCCGCTACACGAGTTTCCCTCCCTCATTCGATACATTCAGTCCCGGTACATTGAGTTTTCAAACAGCTCGCGTGCCACCTATTGCAATTTTTTAATACAAATTTCATAATGTCAGAGCTCACCAGTAATTTTTTACAAACCATGTCCTGATAAAAACGAACACAACAAAAAAAGAATTATCTCATTTGGTGCAGTCGATCGGAAGTTATGCGCGTACATACATTTCGGCGATTCATTTTTATTTACAGAGATTAAATGAAGACAATACTAGCTAAACACAATCGAAAATCTGGAGACAGAAAAATCAGAAAAAGATATTGGCACCTCTGGGACTCGACTTTCTGGACCTTCTGCTTTCATGGTGACGGCTCTACCTAACCGAGCTAATAAGGTGTCTATATCTAATTCCATCACTTTTATCCGTATCATACTTCGACTAAGAACTACCAACATTATTTTCATTTTCTAAACGCACATATTATTGGTTGCTATCTTTATATATGATTGCAAGATTGAAACCCGAACTAAATGCTATCTAGATTAGTGTCTGGATTTTTTTAATCCATTTTTTTTAATACGCGACATCTATTGACTTTTCTGCAAGTCTAGGTTGAATAATTATTTTTACTTTCAACTTTATGAGTAAAACCTCAATGAAGAAAATACTAGGTACAGACAATAAGACACCTTATTCCAGTTGGTAGAGCTGTTGCCATGAAAGCAGAAAGTCCTGGGTTCAAGTCCCAGAGGTGCCAATATCGATTTCTGATATTTCTGTCTCCAGATTTTCGATTGAGTTTGGCTAATTTTGTCTTCATTTAAGTAAATGTTACATTTTGAGGTTTTACTCATAAAGTTAAAAATAAAATTGATTTTATGTTTCTAACCACAAACACCAATTATTTTTACCGTAGTGAGAAATAGTCGTAGTGGTTTATTGTAACCAAAATTGTAAATTTAATAGAACTAATACGATTTCATTGCCCTGGTTGCGCTAACAATAGACTGACTCTACCGTTCTACTATAATAACACACATACATACATTATCACATTATTACTCACCAATCAGTCGATTACACATTTTGTGAAATGAATATGCTAACATCGGCGACATTTATTTCTTAAAATTAGCGCAATACAAACATGCACTCAAAAATTATTTTTCCATAATGTAACTTTATAATCGCAATATGGACATGTTGAAATGAAATGATGATATTTCTCATTGTTCTTTTTTGTTATTTTTTGTTGTAATACATAAAATAATTGTATGTTATTTTTAAGTTTAAAACTACTATAATGTAATGATATTATTTTTCTTACTTTTGTACTCTATTATATGTTTATTTATAAAAGGCAGTATATCCGTTTATGTATTTAAAATAAAAATAAAATATAAAAAAAATAGAGAGTCAAGCACGTGAGTATAATAAGCGGTCAATTTATTTTATGTATCTAGCCTCAAACACAATTTTTTTTTTTTTTTTACATTAACTCCACACAGGAGGCCCTGAGGAAAATAATTTCCCTCAGGGTCTATGTCATCTGGGATGCTGTGTGGAGGGTCTTTTTGAGGAGAGGAAGGAATGAACATTGGTCTTGAAGAGACCCATGTTGTAGGAAGGAGGAAACACAGAGGCCGGCAAATCATTCCATAGCCGAGCTGTTGAACACAAGAACAAGTCGAAGAAATGACCCGTTCTCATGTGACATATGTCAACTGTGTACAAATGTTGGGCACGCGTTTGGCGTGTTTCCCGACTATGCACCGGTGCCGAAGGGATCAATGATGCTAGTTCCTCGGAGCATCTTCCATTGTAATACCGGTAGAACAAGGATAGCATTCCCACCCGACGTCTGTGCTCTAAAGATTGCAATCCGTCTGTTAAGATGGGAGAATCTATCAAACGGACCGCCCGTTTCTGCACAGAGTCGAGGGTATTTTTCAGGTATTTTGGAGCTCCAGAACAGAGGTGGCTGCCAAATTCAACCGTGGGGCGCACTTGCGATTTATACAGGGTTAGCAGAGTAAGCACTAATTATTTTTGCCGTAGTAAGAGACCAACTTTCAGAATCAAAACCTTACTTGAAATGACTGAAGCTAAATTATAAAATGGTGTATCTGAATATCCGAATATTTTCTTACCATCATCTTCCTCTCTCCATTCCCTTACAACTACACTTTACTATTCTCTATCCACATTTAGAACAACCCGCGATGGTACAAAATTTGGTTTGTACTGCGCATACCACTCCCCCCGCTACGGTCCCTTCACCGGCCCTTGGCTGCCGCCAATCACTTCGCCCAAAATTCAGTATGCCGTTGACCGTCGTCCTGTGAATCCGCGTTACAAAAAATTAACCCATTCAGACCCAGTGGTAAAATGGGTAATCAGCCGACATGTTCAAATACATTATCACTAATTACAAAGAACAAAAGAGGACAGCTGTCACAGAGAGTTATATGATAAATAATAAGTATATGGTAAATGTCACTGCTAGCGAAGCCAACAAAACTTTGTTCCGATTTCTTCCTTAAAATTGCGAATTAAACCCGAGCGAATTGGTATGGTCGATGATAAAATAACATGTTAAAGTAAACAATATCTCCTTCAAAATAATTGCCTGAGAACACCCACGTAAGAATGCATCGGAAAAGTTACAACAGAGTATTTGAGTAATTTTATTCGAAATATTATTGGTACTAAGCGATAATTTTGGAATGTCCATCATATTATTGTTCAAGACCTCGGAGACAACAACGATGATTCACTGGCTTTCAATGTTTCAAGTGAATCATCTTAGGTTTTTTTTAAAAATGACAATGATGATATTTTTAGGTTCGGATTAATTCCTCAGCCAATTTGGTAAATCTTTTGCCACATAAAGTACAATATGTATTTGGTAATACTACCGCTACCATTATTTAAAAGGTATAAATTGTTGTCATTTTTTGACAGACAAATAAAATAAAATTTGATAAAATAATTCAATTTATTTAAATAGTGGGATTGAATGTGTTAGCGTTCGTCTAGTAAGCAGTGGGGAGAAGGGGCGGAGACATGCGCGTCAACGGGTTGTTCTTATTTTGGATCGAGAATAGACACACTTCCTTATTTCAATAGGCATTCCACAAAATCAAGTTTCGATATTCAAAGATAAATAGCTGTTAAAAACCCGCTACGCAGGTTTTGCGGCCCTGCGTTTCTAGGCCCTGCGGGTGGTATTTGGTTGGGCTTCGCCCAGTTAGTGTTGGTGACTATTTTATAGTTGCAATACGAACTGATTCCAAAAACAGGCCGATCTTCGGATCCACTGTTGCTAGTCACCGGGGCAAAGTAACCGAGACAGAGCAATGACGTCATACGTAATATATATAGCCACTTGATAAAACATGTATTACCGCCAATCTTTTCATGTAGCGACTTCTCGTGTCAAATTCTTGAAATCGAAAGCGAATTAAAATAGTAGCTTTGTGTGAAATTCCTCGTACACAGGATGTTATTTGTGGCGCGGCGCGTATGGCGTGACGTCCAACATGCATTCGTAGCTGGCTTCTGAAATTCAACCACGCAGACGCTACGGTATTAATACTGTTCGATAAAAAAAATGGCTATTTGTTTTTTATTATTAGTACCTGTAAGCAAATAACCAATATATATCGTCTATAAGTAGCTTCATCACAGTTTGATAATCCCTTCAGAAGGAGAAACAGCTGTTACCCGTGAGAATAATTACATGGCAGAATTTTTTTATAAATAAAGTATTTATATTTGAATAACTAATTTGATGATTTATAATTTTTTTTGTGTTTTTTCCATTTCCTACTTTATTATTACATTTTATAAAAAATAATTTATGCTGAACTCAAGACCGATAGGGAGAAGGAGCCTGGGAAGACCAAGACTAAGATGGAGTGACAACGTCCTCAAAGACATATCTATCTTGGAGCTTCAAAACTGGAGAGAGCTGGCTCAAAACCGAGATGAGTGGAGGAAGACTCTTGAGGAGGCCAAGACCCACCAGGGGTTGTAGAGCCAATAATGATGATGATGATGATAATAAATCAATTCAGCCGGTCTTGAGTTAGAGTATCTCAATTTAATTTTAATTTATTTTAACGTATTATTTTATTTTATCTACTTATTGAATTTTACTAAATTGTCAATCAATCGTTTTATTAATTTATTTTATGTATTTACTAGCTGATTCGGCCACGCGTTGCTGTGGCTAATAAAACACAACGTCATCTACTGGATGGTTATCCAAGCTTTACAACCACCGCCGTCTTTGAGTTTATCGCGAAGAGACAGACAGATGCTGCGGAGGACTTTAATTTATAATACGTAGAGATGGTGTGAAAGATTATAATAATGTGCATGAAATGCTTGGGGTAACTAACGTATTTAAGTTAATAAGGATTAATACTTTATCAGTCAAAATAACTTTTCAATTACCGCAACGTACGTGACCATTTTTTTAGAAGACAGAATGGGTATAGTAAGCTATCCGTAAAAGATAGATATATGCCTTCGCAAACTTTTTTGTAGATCTATAAAAGAGGAATATCCCACCATGCATTGTTTTGTTATATCCCAAAAGGATAAAGGATTAGGCAGCGTTTTCGATGAAAGCTACCGGGCGGCTTGACTTTTTCCGACACTTCTAACAATTATCGTTATGTTTCAACCAATTTACACAAATCCTTGACAAATTACATACCATAAACCTAAACACATAAAAAATATTATTTAATTCACCAAAGAAAAATTAAAATGGAGCTTAACAAACTTGAAAACAATAAATACGGTAATTATTATTTCATTAAAATAAGAGGAATATTTGAATATATTAAGTAGAATTTTAATGATTACATTAACCGTGAAAACTTTTTTAACTCTTCATCATTCAATTATTTCAAACGTCTGGTTCGTAAAGGCTTTTAAATAGAATTTTAATACCATCTTGGCGCAGCGCTGTTGGGGTTAATGTATCCTTTACGTCGGCAAGGGTTAACGGCGCATACCTAACGGCCTGTGACCTTGTGACCTGAAAGGGTTGAAAACTATACTAAATTACTGCTTTATTAGTCGGGCCTTTCATCAAAGGGTTAAGGGACGCTATTAGGATCTTGGTATAGTCCTGTAAGGGACATCTCTGGTGTGATACAAATAATTACTTAATTTAAAAAATGTTTTAATATAATTTAAAAAAATATATTTTTTCAATGAATGTGTATTTTTTTTACGTGAGCTCCACACAGGAGGCCCTGAGGAAAATAATTTCCCTCAGGGCCCATGTTATCTTTGAGATGCGGTGTGGAGGGTTTTAAGGAAAGGAAGGAGAGGAGAGTTCTGGGAAGGAAAATGGTTTAAGGGGGGGGTGGAAATCTGAGGTTCAGTGTGTCCAGGTCATCCGCCTCCAAGACCTAGACAAATCTCACCCCATGAACCCGGACACCCTGCTAAATCACCAAACGTAGCGAACCACTTGGGGTGACCTATGGCAGAGGTGTTGGTTATCCAATAAAGGTTCCCGGGGCAGTGGTACCCATTCTCGCCTCCCAAATTGAATATATCTAGACTTTTGGCTTCCTTTATCTGACGTTATTAAGAACCTAGCGACTGTACGGTTGACATTTAAGAACCCGGCCTCGAATACATCTCTGACGCCGCGCCTTATGCAAAACCATCTTCGTACTTGAAGTTTAAAAAGCTACTTTTGTAATGGAACCGAATTCAAGCAAGTAGTCAATAATGCCAAAAGATGGCGCCACTTACGTTAACAGCTAGCGTGATGAGAATCGGCTGGCAGGCGTAAGTACTAATGGATTTGTAATATCGTGAATCTCTCTGCGTATAGGGCCAAGCAACAAAAACCTGCAGAGCGGATTTTTAACTGCTAGTAATAATGAATATACAAGATTTAGTAAGCAACTGCATTTTTACTTTACTTTAGGGAACGTACCCATACTACGTGACACGTTTAGGGGGGGGGGGTCTTCAAAATGTCACGCTCCATACAAATGAGCGGCGGGTTGCTTAGGATTTTGATCACCGGGGAGGGGGGGGAGGGGGTTAAAAATCGCAAAAAGTTGGTCACGTAGTATGGGTCTTCTTCTTGTTGTGCCTTGTCCGTTCAACGGACGTTGGCTATCATGTTGGCTATGCGGACTTTGTTTACTGCGGCCCGGAACAGCTCCACGGTAGACTGGCCAAACCACTGTCTCAGGTTTTTCAGCCATGAGGTTCTCCTTCTTCCAGGGCCCCGTCTTCCGGCAATCTTTCCCTGCATTATGAGATGCAGGATCTCATACTTCTCTGGATGTCTCATCACGTGTCCAAGATATTGAAGTTTTCGGATTATTATGGTTTTAATTACTTCCTTTTCTTTATTCATCCGAACCATAACATCTTCATTTGTGACCCTGTCCATCCAGCTTATTTTAAGTATTCTTCTGTAGATCCACATCTCGAATGCCTCAAGTCGCCTAATTAATTCTTCAGTAAGCGTCCATGCTTCCATTCCATAAAATAATATTGAAAATACGTAGCATCTGACCATTCGCATTCGTAATCCAAGGTTGAGATCATGACTGCAGAACATTTTTTTCATGCGGATGAAGGTTGCACGAGCTTGCTCAATGCGGCATTTGATTTCAACTGAAGGATCCCATCTATCATTTACATTGCAGCCCAAGTATACAATACTTTGTACCTTCTCCAGTTTTGTTCCAGCAATATAAAGATGTTCATCCAATGCGTTATTTTTGCTTATGAGCATGTATTTTGTTTTATTTATATTCAGTTCTAGCCCAAAATTCTCACAAGTCTTCACTACTTGATTCAGCAAAAGTTGTAACTCCTCAATGTTACTTGTTAGAAGTACCGTATCATCTGCATAACGCAAGTTGTTTAGAATCTTCCCATTTATAACAAGTCCTTGTGTAGCTTCTTGCAGAGCTTCATTGAATATTTCTTCTGAATATAAGTTGAACAGCATAGGTGAAAGAATACAACCCTGTCGCACGCCTCTCTTTATTTCTACTTCGTCTGTTAGACATTGCTCTACTCTTACTGCTCCTTTCTGGTTCCAATAAAGATTACCTATTATCCTTATATCTTTATCGTCTATCCCGGAGGTTTTCAGAATTTGAATCATTTTGTCGTGTCTAACTCTATCAAATGCTTTAAGGAAGTCAATGAAGCATGCATGTACATTTGTATTCACATCTCTACATCTTTGGATCAGTACTTGAATACTAAATAACGCTTCTCGAGTACCCAACCCATTTCGAAAGCCAAATTGTGTGACACCTATCTTTTCTTCCACTTTGCGATATATGCGTCCATGTATAATGCGCAAAAATATCTTTAATAAGTGGCTCATTAAACTAATTGTCCGGTGGTCACTACATTTTCTTGCTTTTGCTTTCTTTGGGAGAGTAACAAAAGTGGATCGAAGCCAATCTAGTGGGATAATTCCTGTATTATATATGGAGTTAAAGAGACTGGTCAATACTAGGATGCCTTTATTTCCTATGAGTTTAAGGATTTCAGCCTGTATTCCGTCTGGGCCCGCTGCTTTCCCAGTTTTAGAGAGACGAATTGCATGTTCTACCTCATTTGTTGTGATTGGTGGGCCTGTTGTAATATTTCCCATATCATATTCTGCGCTTCTATTATCATTGAAGAGTTCTGAGATGTAGTCTTTCCATCTTTTTAGTTTTTCGTTAATATCGGTTAGAAGTTTTCCATCTCGATCCTCCAGTTGCCCAATGTCGGTTTTACGATTTATTCCAGTCAATTCTTTGATTTTCTTGTGTACTTGGAAAATATCATGTTTATCATTGTGGGTTTCAATTACAGCACACTGTTGAATATGCCAATCAGCTTTTGCTTGCCTAATTTTACTCCGAATTTCTGTGTGGATTCTTTTGTATTCTTCCACGTTTCGATTTTTGTATTTTTTTCTTACTTCCATGAGGTTTAGGTTTAGTATGGGTACGTTCCCTAATATCACAGAAAGAGGTTTACTACTAATTAGATTTAACTGAGTGATATTATTATATTTATTATGATTATTATTTATTAAATACCATGAACAGTTTAGAGGCTTTTGAATTGTGGCGTCACCGGAGAATGCTCAAGGTCCCATGGACCGACATGATCAACAACACAGAAATTCTCAGGCGGGCTAGAGCAGATAGAGAACTGCTTACATTAATAAAAATCAGGAAAATTTCATACCTGGGTCGTATACTTCGAGGAGAGAAGTATCACTTGTTCCAATTAATATTGAAAGGCAAGATAGAGGGTTGCCGAGGGCCTGGTAGGAGACAAATGTCTTAGCTGCGAAATTTACGAGAGTGGACCGGTATTAGAAGTGTGGAGGAGCTATTCCGGGCAGCGCAAAACAGAGAGACATTTTCAAGAGTGATCACCAACGTCGGGGGGACCTGATACGGCACACAAAGAAGAAGAAGAGTGTTATTAGGTCTAAAAAGTCAGGTACTTCCAAACCTTCATATTCACATCTCCTTCTCCTCCCCACTCCCTTCAGCCACATAACATCCCAAAAATGGAGATACCAAGAGTCAATAAACTCATCATAGGAACAGTTTACATAACACGTCCCAGCTTCACAATAAGAAACTCCAGTGAAAAATATTATGGCTTTAAAAAAATATGTTCATATAGACCAATAAACGTTGATTGTGAATATAAAAGTTTTATTTCATAATATTAAACGTAGAGTTCTTAAAAAAATATTTAAAAGTGCATTTTTAAACCTCTCGGTAAAGTTGGTATTACTGAATGGTTAGTGCTGACGTCACGCGTCACCAGTCATTGTATTGAAATCTTTGATTATGTAGGTATGACATAAGCCATCAGTTTTAACAACATTTCATGTTATTCGTTATTTCATACTGTTTATAGATGTTTAATGTTCAGTTTGATGGAAAAAATATTTACCATGACCCCCATCCCCGCTATCTTGGAGTAACTTTGGACAGGAGCCTGAATTACCGGAAACACATGGAAACAGTGGGCAAAAAAAACAGGACAAGACTAACTTAGTCAATAAGCTGGCTGGTACTAGCTGGGGATGCGACGCCAACACGCTCAGAACGGCATCCATTGCCCTGGTTTTCTCAGCAGCTGAATACTGTGCTCCAGTATGGGCCAGAAGCGCCCACACTTCCATGGTCGACGTTCAGCTTAATGCCACAATGCGAACCATCAGCGGAACCTTAAAATCGACTCCTCTTCCTTGGCTCCCCGTACTTGCAAATATAACCCCGCCAAATATCAGGCGAGAGATTGCAACACTGAGGGAATACAAGAAGGCGCTGCAAAAAAGCGAAATACCCTTGCACGATGATGTCGTTTCTCACCCGGCATGACGCTTAAAGTCTCGAAAACCCTTCTGGACGGAAGGAGAAAGACTCCTTCGAACACCTCTCACCCCAGAAGATAGGTGGAAGCTTGAGTGGCAATCAGCCAACGTCAAAAACGCCCATCTCGTGCAAGACCCACTGAGAGACAGCCTGGGTTCTTATTGCCCCGCAAACTCTGGACTGCCATCAATAGGATAAGGTGCTCCCATAGCCGTTGTGCTCACATGATGCATAGATGGGGCCTTAAAGAGTTGGCGACGTGTGAATGCGGTGCGGTGCAGACCACCGAACATGTCCCCAACAGGCTCGCAGACCTAGATGTCCCCCTCTGACCCCCCACCATACGAAAGAAAGAAGAAGACTGTTTATAGAGATTTAGTTGTTGTGTTTATTGAAACAATATTTAAGCCTAAATAATTCAGTATCAAAAATAGAGGTATCTCTATTATTTAAAATATTGAAAAATTACTGCACAAAAAAATATTAATGCCACTTCTAGGGAGAATGCTTCGAATAACGGTATTCAAAATGGCGGCACTTGATCAGCTGATTGCCCAATCCTATAGTAATTTTTCAGGAGTGATGACGTCACACAATTCACCGCACGTACGGTGGTCTTAGGGGGATCTTGAAAAATTAAAACTTTGACAATTATTTTAACTATTAAAATTAACTCTATAAATAAAAATAAAAATGCAGTTATTTAAGTTAGAAGATCATTATTCATAAAAAAAAAATTGTACTGGAGTTCTCTATTATGTGGGAACACTTGGTCGAAGAGGTATACACAGAGTTCACTGGTATGAACAGAATTCTACATATTACAGACACTTAGGCAAATGGGATTCTTTTACAGTGCAGTGACCGTCGCAGCGATATGAGTAAACTCTCGGACTATCAAGGCTGATAAAGTTGGAGTGCCATTTATTATTGACTAACTGATGTACCCGGCTTCGCTCAGAGTTTATATGAGATACAAAAAAGGCTTCGAATGGTCCACAACGTTCCAGAACATTCCACCACATTTGAGAGTGTTCTTGATTGTTCCACAATGATCTGGGATGTTCCTGGATGTTCCCGAACGTTCCAGACTATTCCCGAACATTCCAGAATGTTTCGGGATGCTCTCGAATGTTCTGGGCTATTCTAGGGTGAAACTTCCAGCCATTAAAGCACGCCCTTCAGATAAAAACGGAAACTTCTTCATGGATGGGTGATAAAGGGCTACCACACCACATAATTCCCTTGATCGTACCGGTACTCGTTTCTGAGTTTTAGCGCACCACACATTATACACTTTCTTTTATAATATACAAGGTGTCCGGGAGTATTACATATACTAGGTCCTTACATATGAAATTGGTGTCTTCTAGGGAGGAACATAAAGTCGATTTTTTAAAATGTAATATATTTATTTAATCAAAGTATGTACCATTGCTATCTATCTACTTTTGCCATCTCATAGGTAGTTCATCGATCCCTTTACTAAAAAACCATTCGGTCGGGAATCAATAAAATCTTTGAAGCTCCTCTAATTTGGTAGCCATCTGTTGTGCAGTATGTGGTCTAGCGTTCTAACGCGCGTTTGTTGATTTGCTTCACTCAATTCGTGAGGTACCCACCTTTCAAGCTTTTTCACCTTCCCAATTTGCTTCAAGTGCATTAAAACAGTTTTATCACTAACCCCGCAGCGTGCAGCTAACTCGGACGTGGTTTGCGATGGATCCGCTTCCACAATAGCCTTCAATTCTTCATTATCAACTTTGGTCTCCGGACGTCCACAAGGCTTGTTCTGCAGGTCGAAATTTCCAGAACGAAAACGTTGGAACCTAAAACGCACTGTGTTTTCTTTTGCGGCACCGTCGCCATACACATCATTAATCCGACGAGCCGTTTCTGCAGCACTGGTGCCACGGTGGAACTCGTACTCGTAAATAACGCGATATTTCAAGTTTTCCATTTTGTAAACTAAGTGACGCAAAGAAAAAAAAACAATTAAGGAAACAACAAATACATTATAATTTTCGAAACACAAATACATGAGTAAATAGCTGTATTAATATGAATTTGGAATTCCTAACCAAAGAGAAGATATTTGAGATCAAAGTTGCCAGTACGGCAAAACGCCAATTTCATATGTGAGGACCTAATATAAGTGCATTAACTTTGGGAGGTGATTCTACATGATATTATAAGTAAAAAAGATAAACGACTTTTTTAGAAATTCCAACTTTCATGGGTAGTTTTGTGATAAAAATATAAAATTAGCCCGGCGTGTGCGGCCAGCTTCATTATTTTCCGCTGTTACGATACGGGCCGATCACGACCATGCAATGTTGCCACAACCGTGCCCGGCAGGCTCTCAGCAAATAAGATCGTACCGCACATTAAGGATTTTTAGTACGTAATTTTGTATGCGAAAAAAATGTTAGAATTTCGGAAAAAATTGTTAATTTTTTTACTCCTACCATCATGTAGAATCACCTCCCGAAGTTAATGCACTTTACCCCCGGACACCTTGTATATTTAATTTGCAAAATATTCTACGAAACCAGAACTTTAAAGAAAATTACAAGAAAAATATTTGTCATAATAAATACATTTACATGTGGGACACAAACGCTTTCGAGTGGGAACACATAGTTAAAGTTTAAATAATTCTTCACGCTTAAATTCGTTGAAGGACATTTCCTGTGAGGCAGTTAATTAACATAGTGAGTCTTCCCAGGGGTATCACCATTGGTAAATTAGTACTGCAACCGGGAAGAATCAAAAGTCGGCATTATTCTTCGACAAATACATATGGCACATCCCGTAGAAAAGTGTCGTAAGTCCAAAAAGTTAATTTTACAGAAGAGCGAAAACGAATGAATGAACGATGAACAAGCGATTCCGTCAAAAATAGATACTAGCGACATCTTGCGGAGATGGAGTGTGTTACGTTACGGAATTGTTTCCCGTGCGAGCTAATAGCGAATTGACCCCTTGCACAGGCCCTCCGCCCCCTCTCCCCGCACCGCGCGGCGCCCGTGCCAAGCGCCGAGCGGCTCCCCGCCCCCATTCCTTCGCCGGCCTTCGGCAGAATAACTGTGTTCCCCGTGATTCGCGCTAGGCGCTCTCCGTAAACGCTCACGATGTTTTACTTTAATTGTGTATTGTGCTTAAAGAGGTTTACGCCTACCCAGAATCCTGTCTGCCGACCGCCTATCTCCTGCTTGTGAGTACCAATGAACCTTGCTACCCCTCTGTGTGCTAAGAACTGACATTTAAATTCACTAAACACGTGTAGAGAGAGTTGAGAGAAGCTCCCCCCGTTATGATAGAATTAATTAGAGATAGCCAAATACTCATGTGTGTAGTGCCGATGCTGGCCTTTTGTAGAACCCTGTTCACCTTTAATTGAATAAAACCCTTTTTCGTGCATAACAACTGTGTTCTGATTGAGGAAGGAGACCTGGAGATTTTGAGGAAAGGAAGGGGAGTAGGAATTAACAAGCGAACCACAGACACTCGCCCTGGGTTTAAGAGGGACCTTGCTCGCGCCGGCTGTGCAGAGCTAGCCGCCGGCTTGTTTATTGCATGTCCTTTCCAGGTTTTGGGTTTAGCGTTGGCCGCAAGTAGCGCCAATGCTAGCAAGTGATCTAACTTAAATGTGGTTTTCGAACTGCATAGATAATCACAATCACTTTACTTTTCAGAGATAAAGCGTCAAATAGAAAATGTTGACCTACGACACTTTTTTATGGGACGTGCGATATGTATGTGCAATTTAGTAGACGGGTATGGGTACCGCCGCCCCGGAAACTATTTTTTGTATAACCAACACCTCTGCCATAGATTACCCCAAGTGGTTTGCTATGTTTGGCGACCTAGCGGGGGTGCCCGGGTACATTGTGTGAGGTGTGCAGTAGATGCAGTAGATGCACCTTCTCACCAGCTGCGCGGCACGCCGGATCGGGAGAGGTCGGTTGAGGAAGACCCTTTGATCAATCTATCTGCTCTTTCTCGACCCATCGCCTTGTACCGCAGTTGGAGCGATGGATTCATTCTTCCGCCACTGTTTAACACACTGACCCCTGATTCCTAACCATCTCTCATACCCTTTTCCTTCCGAAAACTCCCTCTCCTTCCTTTCCTAAAAAGAGCCTCCACACAGCATCCCCAAAAATGACAAAGGCCCTGAGGTAAATTATTTTCCTCAGGCCTTCCGGGTGGAGCTAATGTAAAAAATAATCATCATCATCATCATCTGTGGCTCTACAACCCAGGTCGGGTCTTGGCCTCCAGCAGAGCCTGCCTCCATGACTGTCGGTGTTGTGCTGCGTTGCGCCAGTTTCGGATGCCGATGGTGCTTGCATCCTTCACCACTCCATCCAGCCATCGAAGCTTTGGTCTTCCAACTCTTCTCCGACCCCCAGGTGCACCATCCATAATTCGCTTTGGAATATCTCCTTCGCTCATTCTCTGGATATATCCAGCCCACCTGAGTCTTCCAGTTTTGATTTCCTTGGAGATATTAGGGTCCTCGTAAAGATCGTATAGCTCCTGGTTGTATCTGATACGCCATTCTCCATTATCACAGACTAGGCCGTAAATCCTTCGCAGCACCTTCCTTTCAAAACTTTCTAGGGCTCCTTCATCACCCTTACTGATTGTCCAGCATTCCGAACCATACATAAGAACAGGTCGTATAAGGGTCTTGTAAAGCAGGACTTTAGTTCTTCTGGTAAGGTGGCGAGATTTCATATGCTTCTGTAGCCCAAAGTAGTATCGATTTGCAGCTACTGTTCTTCTTTTGATTTCGCTGGATACATTGTTGTCATTTGTCATCGTAGTACCGAGATATACAAACTCGTTGACAGTTTCAAATGTATAATTATCTATCTGTATACTTGGTGGTTTCTGGCGTCCATAATAATAGATAACACAATAATTTTACTTTTCACAGAAAAATCGTAAAATAGAAAATTTTCACTTTGCAAATATGCACATTTTTCGTCTTAACCAAAATGTCACTTTAAACAAAAACTTTGTGTTATTACCGCTTCACAATTAAAGCTCTATAAATGTAAGATTTCTGAATGTAGCTGAATACTAAAAACTGTTTTTGAAAGGTTATGAAATAAGCTTTCATATTGTTATATCACAAATAAACATTTGAAAAAATTAAAATTTAGAATGCAAACATAAAAAAATATAAAAATGAATCACGTGTAGTTTTTATGTTCAAACGGTACTAAAATCACGGATTATATAAAAAACAATACTTATTTTACTGTATAAATGTATAATAAACAATTTCGTCATCTCACTTTTTTATCACTTCATACAAAAATATTTAATAAAAATTAACAATGTCTAGCGGCCCGTAGGAGATTTGGCGGGTAAAATAAATGTCAACCGTATGTCTGACAGCAGACAGAATATTCTTTTTATGTATTTCTATAGACAACTTGATATTCAGCAGCGTTATGCCCCTATAGTTAGAGCAGTTGCTCTAACTATAGGGGCATAACGCTGCTGAATATCTCATATAAGATCCTATCAAATGTACTGTGTGGTAGGCTTATGAAATATTCGGATGGCATAATTGGCCAATATCAAACTGGGTTCCGTAAGGGGAAATCTACAACTGATCAAATCTTTTCACTGAGACAGATACTGGAAAAAACAATAGAATTTAATGTTGATACATACCATCTCTTCATAGATTTTAAGGCTGCCTATGACACGGTAAATAGAGAAAGACTGTACAGAGCCTTGGATGAATTTAATATCCCAAGAAAACTGGTAAACTTAGTAAGGCTCACAATGTCTAATGTTGAGTGCCGAGTCAGAATACAACAGCATCTGTCAGACACCCTAAAGACCTTCAATGGACTAAGACAAGGAGATGAACTTGCCTGCATTTTATTCAATTTAGCGCTGGAAAAGGCCATCCGAAATGCAGGTATACAAACTACAGGCCATATTTTTAACAAGTCTGTTCAGCTCCTTGCTTATGCTGACGATATAGATATCATCGCACGCTCAGAATATGAACTAAAATCGGCGTTTAAAAGCTTAGCTACGTCGGCAAGGAACATGGGATTGGTCATCAACGAGGGGAAGACAAAATATATGCCCGTACATGGACGCCAGAAACCACCAAGTATACAGATAGATAATTATACATTTGAAACTGTCAACGAGTTTGTATATCTCGGTACTACGATGACAAATGACAACAATGTATCCAGCGAAATCAAAAGAAGAACAGTAGCTGCAAATCGATACTACTTTGGGCTACAGATGCATATGAAATCTCGCCACCTTACCAGAAGAACTAAAGTCCTGCTTTACAAGACCCTTATACGACCTGTTCTTATGTATGGTTCGGAATGCTGGACAATCAGTAAGGGTGATGAAGGAGCCCTAGAAAGTTTTGAAAGGAAGGTGCTGCGAAGGATTTACGGCCCAGTCTGTGATAATGGAGAATGGCGTATCAGATACAACCAGGAGCTATACGATCTTTACGAGGACCCTAATATCTCCAAGGAAATCAAAACTGGAAGACTCAGGTGGGCTGGACATATCCAGAGAATGAGCGAAGGAGATATTCCAAAGCGAATTATGGATGGTGCACCTGGGGGTCGGAGAAGAGTTGGAAGACCAAAGCTTCGATGGCTGGATGGAGTGGTGAAGGATGCAAGCACCATCGGCATCCGAAACTGGCGCAACGCAGCACAACACCGACAGTCATGGAGGCAGGCTCTGCTGGAGGTCAAGACCCGACCTGGGTTGTAGAGCCACAGATGATGGTGATGACAGACAACTTGAAAAGGGATGTACAGCTTGATTCTCTATCGACCTTTTCCTTTTTGTTTTAGGGATGTCATTAAAACAATAACGGAGTTTTCTGTGGAGAGACACGCGTTGACGTGAAAACACGCTTATTGTACTTGACTGCCATTGTCATTTTAACGCGTATATCTGCTTACGTTGCTGACGGGTTGACGCTTTTCTAGGGGATATGCGAATATGTACGCCTATTTTCTTCAATTTATTATCTTTGAAAAAAATAATTTATTACTAAACCTTCAGATTATCTCGACGACATTCGATGTTATCCCAAAATTTAGATTCTTTAACCTACTTTCTTAATGCAGATCTTTCCTCCCATTACACAGACAGTTCCTTGCCGCATTTCTACTGCAGCCAATTTGTTCCCAAATCTTTCCTAATCTGTTTCTATCTGTTTTTTGTTGTTTCCTAAGTCAACAGCGATTTATTTAGGGCAACTAGATGCCATTTACGTGTTGTATAGCTATACATTCGACGACCTCCGTAGTCCAGTGGGTAAGACTCTTGACTCACAATCCGGAGGTCGTGGGTTCGAACCCGGTATGTGCAAATAAATTTTATTTGATTAATTTGTGTTATTTCACAATTAATTCATTTAAAATAATATATAGTATATTTGCGGCATGTTCCAGAATGGAAGATACTATTAGTATCGCCCTGGTGTAAGACCACCATTCAGAATTGAAACGTTGCTTGAAAATGGCTTTAGCCGTGTTTGGTGACCAGATCTGAATAGCCAGGTACTTCCCAACCTTCTTCCTCCTCACCTCCTTCCCCTCCCCACTACCTTCAGCCTCACAACATACCCCAATTGGGGATGCCATAATCTCACTGGCTCCAGACGGGAGCAGTTGAGATTCTTGTGCGGTATTCACTGTAAAAAAAAAAAAACATAAACAGATTGTAACATAGACGAAGAAAGGGGGTAATATGTAATTCAAATATTATTGTGTTTTATTTTTATTTTTATTAATAATTTTTTTGGTACATACATTGGTAATTTTACAATACATACAGGCATTTTTATATAAACATTTAAAAAAGTAGAGAAAAAATACAAATTAGCAGATTAACCAAAAAAATCCCACATAGGCATCGCCAGTTCGTGGGTATACTTTGTGTGTTTTTAAAACAGTTAAAATTTACTCATATTATACATAAGTACATTATATCTTTAAAGAGATTAAAAAAATAAAATAAAACTAATAAATAATAAAATTAGTGCTTACTGAATCACAATTCAAACGACATTTTAAGTTACATAAGGTCGATGCGACACTACAGCAAGTAGGTGTTTGCATCAACGGTATATCCAAGACTTTATAACATTTTTGTATTTGCTGTGTTAAAAAATTAGAGTGTAAAATTCACATACGGTAGAAGTGCAACCCTCAGAAAACTAAAGTAGACAAAAGTGGGGATACTGCAAAAAAAAAGTATTATACATACCTTCCTTAGCTCTTTCAATAAATGAGGTACACAATGTACGTAGGTCTGTTCCTCCAAAGGAAAAAAAGTCATCATTTTCTTGCATCTCTCTTAAGGGCCCGCAATCCGAATTTCTACCGATTTCTTACACGTCTCCCTTAAAGACGGTAAGTTTTAAAGCTCTTAAAAATATATGTTATTCTTGAAGATAATATCTAGACATTGCCGGTACCGAAACGCAAATTATATAAAATTCCCTCGATAGAAAAAAATCTCAAAGTATGCTCCAAAAATTATTATAAACACGTTTATTTCAGTTATTTTACAAGTTATATGTAAGAAAAAATTCACAGTGTTTCTTTAAATGCTGTTTAAGACAATGCCCGCGAGATTTTTGCGCTATTTTAAACGAGTCGTGTTTTATTAAACATTTTCGCAATTTTTGCATCGATTTTGTCGCTGTAAACGTTAGCGCTCTCCTGTAACATTCGTAATTTCGTATCTCTCCATCTTCTTCTTTTCGAGTCCGGTTGCAGAGCCTTAACCACCGCACCGTGACGGCTCCGTAAACCCCCACAATCATCCCACAATATACTACTAGCCGTGACGATAATGTTGATAGTATGTGTGGTGAACGTATGTCTTGCGGTATGAAGAGACATGCGTGTATGAGTGAGACAGCATGAGGCACGTATAAAAGGGTGTGATTGTTGTCTACCGTCCTCTTTGGATTATCGCTTCGTAAGAAGCACTACCTGTACCATATCTCGGAATAAACTCGCTAAGTCTACCTACGAGTATTTATTGTTCAATCTCCCTGAACTGAGAGCACAATATAGAGGAATCTGGATCCATACAAAGGAGTCCAGAAAGTAATGTTGATACCGGCCACGGTCATCACATTTGGCGCAGCCGATAAAGGAACGAGAAGCAGCCAAAATCACATTTGGCGCAGCTGAAAAGGAACGAGAAGCAGTCAAATCATATCACATTTGGCGCGGTTTGAAAAGAACCACGGGCAGCCAAATTGTCACATTTGGCAGTCGAAAGAGGAATCCGAGATTGAGGCTACAGGGGCAACAGGCAAGAGCAGCAGATATTGGCATCCGAGGAACAGCAAGGCGCTGGTTTGGTTATTCAGTGCCGAGAATCAGGAGCATACACGTAAGGCGTGGATGGAGAAGTCCGGGTCTTCAGGAGAAGACCAGAGACCAGGTGCAGACCTCACGGAAGGCGTGCCGGGCATTTGAAGGACGACCAGGGTTCAGGAGCCAGGAGACGGTCCGCGGAAGGGCGAGATCGGAGCAGCAGCATCAAGTCAACAGAGTCGTGAGTTGAGTGCTGTTTGTAAAATTTTCTGCTTTTATTGATTGTATCTGTGTGAAGATGGAAGGGGGAGAACTGCCCAGGTTTTGTCATTTGAGGGACAAACTGGAGACGTTCGTATTGCAATACGAACAGTTCATCCTCGTCAATGATGACAAGTTAAATTCGGTAGAAAAAAAGAGAGCGGTTTTAATATCTCATTTACACACAGAGACAATAGATTTATTGATTGATTTGTGTTTTCCTAAAAAAATTACAGATATTACGGTCGAAAATTTATTGTTATTACTAGAGAATCATGTAGGTATCAAACGAAATGTGTTCAAAGAGCGCGAAATTTTTTTTGCTACGAAACAAAAAAGTTCAGAATCGGTTAATGATTATATAGCACGGTTAAGAAATCTCGTTAGATTTTGCAAATTCGAGGACAGACTTGAATATAATTTAAAAGATGTTTTTGTCACCGGTCTTCGAGTGGGGCGTATTAAGGAGAAATTATTTGTAGAGGCTGAAAACTTTTCATTAAAAAAGGTTATAGAATGTGCTATTGCTATGGATTCATTCGAGGTAATGAATAAGCAAATTAAAACGGAAAGTGTTGATTTAGTAAATAAATTTAAAAATACATCGAACAATTTGTCACAAAAACAAAATTCGGTAGGTAAACATTTTTTTAGAACTTCGGACAAGAATGTTACATCGTACAGAGCGAGGTCAGCGGACCGAACAAAGTGTAAACATTGCGGGAATTATCACGATTCAGTAAACTGTAAATTTAAAGACGTGTTTTGTTATAAATGCAGAGTAAAAGGGCATATTGGGAAGATATGTCGCGGTTTAAAATATAATAACATTTCTTCAGTGTTCGTAAATACGCAGGAACATAAAAACATGTTGCGGATAAACGCAGTATATTGTGAACCAATATTGTGCAAAGTTTTAGTGAATAATGTGGAACTAAACGGTTTATTGGACACAGGGGCGGCAATTTCGATTTTAACGGACGAAGATTATGTTAAACATTTCAAACATTTGATGTTAAAACCAAAGGATTTAACCTTAATGGGTTACGCTAACTGTAAGTTAAATTTATTGGGTTGTATCTTATTAACAGTTGAATTTAACGGTTATAGGGAAATGTTAGAATTTTGCGTAGTAAAACAGGGAACAATTACGGTTCTAGGGCGTGATTTCATTAAAAAGTTTAATATTGGATTTACGGGCTTACAATCTACTTTATCCCAGGAGGGAAGTGAAAATGTTTCTCACAATATGGTTGAGAATAATACTAGTGTAATTGATAATTTAATTCGGAAATTCCCGGAGGTTTTTTCGGAGAAACTGGGTAAATTCAATAAATATAAAGTGCATTTGAAATTAAAAGAGAATGCGGAACCGAAATTCTGCAATCCGAGAAATATACCGTTTGCCTTAAAAGCAAAGGTTGAAGCGGAATTGGGCCGGTTACAATCGGAAGGTATTTTAGTTCCGGTAAACTATAGTAAGTTTGCGTCTCCAATCGTTCCCATAGTAAAAACTAACGGCGAAATAAGGATTTGCGGTGATTATAAGGCAACAATAAATCCACAGCTAGTGGTAGATAAATATCCGATGCCACGGATAGAATGGTTATTTTCTCAAATGGCGGGTGGAATAATTTTTTCCAAGATTGACTTGAGGCAAGCGTACCTACAATTAGAACTAGATGAGGAAAGTCAGGATTTCACAACTATATCTACTCATTTAGGATTGTTTAAATTCACGAGATTAGTGTTTGGGATTAATAGCGCACCAGCTATTTTTTGTAAAACGATAGCTTCATGCTTGCAAGGTTTGAAAAAAACAGCGGTATTTTTAGATGATATTGTGGTAACAGGAGATTCGGAAGAAGAACATAATGAGAATTTAACAGCAGTGTTAAATAGATTAAAAGATTGTGGATTTAGTGTAAATATTCACAAGTGTATTTTTAAGGCGTCATCAGTAACTTTTCTAGGGTTTGAAGTTTCAAAGGAAGGAATTAAACCATTGAAAGACAAAACTATCGCGATTAGTAAGGTATCGCAACCTACAGACATTACGGAATTACGAAGTTTTTTGGGGTTAGTGAACTTTTACAGGTCATTTGTACCTAACATGTCTGTACTTCTAGATCCGTTACATAATTTATTGAGGAAAAATACACATTTTGAGTTTAATCAAGATTGCTTGGAAGTTTTTAATAAAATTAAGTCAATTTTATGTGATGATAGAGTGCTAGCTCATTATGATCCGGATGTAACATTGAAGATTGTTACAGATGCCTCAACAAAAGGGTTAGGAGCGACGCTTTTACATTGTTATGATAATAATTTACAGAGACCGATTTTGAGACCGGTTATGAGGAAAAATTAGGAAATTTTTTAATTGATTACAGAAATGATTAATTTTTGGGGATCGTTGGAAATGGTTAATACGCACTTTTTTTTAAAAATATCTTTTGATTCACCTTAATTACATTAAAAGACAACTATTTGCACTGGGGGAAGTAGAAAATATTTCATTTTAAATTTCGATTACGTAAAATTAAAATTAGCTTTCGTCTTGTGAGATTGTACGCCATTATGGTTATTATGGGTTATTAATTCGCTGTCATCACTCTGTATGTTGGTATTCCTGATACACTTGAATGTATAACGAACGGCTAGAAGATTTTGAAGGTACCACGAAATCTGGAAAGGTAAGTACTAAATTATCGGAGTTTTGGGAATAAAATGACGGAAAAAAATATGTTTTTAATTTCGGTAATTATTTTTTATAAATAATACATTCACTTTTGTATCAAAAACCGTGTTATATAAACCTAGCGTAGCCATTAAACTACTTGAAAACTGGGATGTTTTTCTTGCCTTGACGCGAGTAGGCGTTATAAAGGGGCACTTTCTTTTGTATCACAAACCATGTTACACAAACCTAGCGTAGCCGCCAAACTACTTGAAAACTGGGATGTTTTTTTGCCGTGACGCGAGTAGGCGCTACGAAGGGGGCACTTTCTTTTCTATCACAAACCATGTTACACAAACCTAGCGTAGCCGCCAAACTACTTGAAAACTGGGATGTTTTTTTGCCGTGACGCGAGTAGGCGCTACGAAGGGGGCACTTTCTTTTCTATCACAAACCATGTTACACAAACCTAGCGTAGCCGCTAAACTACTTGAAAACTGGGATGTTTTTCTTGCCGTGACGCGAGTAGGCGCTACGAAGGGGGCACTTCCTTTTCTATCACAAACCATGTTACACAAACCTAGCGTAGCCGCTAAACTACTTGAAAACTGGGATGTTTTTTTGCCGTGACGCGAGTAGGCGCTACGATGGGGGCACTTTCTTTTCTATCACAAACCATGTTACACAAACCTAGCGTAGCCGCCAAACTACTTGAAAACTGGGATGTTTTTTTGCCGTGACGCGGGTAGGCGTTATAAAGGGGCACTTTCTTTTGTATCACAAACCATATCACATAAAATTAGCGTACGTAGCCGCTCAACATCGCAGAAATAGTTGATTTATAAAAATAAAATTTTAAAGTAAAAAAAAATTTAAGCTAATAAATTTTAATCAACGCACGCAATACATGTGTATTAGGTAAGTACCTACTAATTAGGCGGAATTTCAGTTTTATAACATTAAAAAACTCCCGCGCGATTTTGTCTCTAGCCGTTGGTTTTACGAGCCGAATTCCCATGAAGTCTGCTACGATTTGCTCTAGCATCTTTTCGTACAGTAACAAGAATACCAACATTACAAAAAAATGACCTTTGAAAATAATGTTTGAAAATGGACGGTCTCGTTTCACAGAATGAAAGCTAATTTTAATTTTACGTAATCTAAATTTAGAATGAAATATTTCCCACTTCCCCCAATGCAAATAGTTGTCTTTTAATGTAATTAAGGTGAATCAAAAGATATTTTCAAAAAAAAGTGCGTATTAACCGTTTCCAACGATCCCCAAAATTTACCCAGAAATGCACCACACTGTACAACTGGCTTAGAACCTGCAGTTGTAATGTTTGGAAGGAAACTAAGGTCAAACTTAAACAGTTTTGTACCGAGAGGGGGGAGAGATAAGGATAATAGAATTAAGAAAGAAACAAAAATTAAAATGTCTAAATGTCAGGAAAATCAAAAATATTATTATAAAAGAAATAATAAAGAATCGGTGGGTTTTTCGATTAATCAAAAGGTAATGGTTAGAGATTTCAGAGACCAAAACAATGATAAATGGGTACCAGGGAAAGTGTATAAACAATTAGGAAAAAAACTTTATATAATTGAGGTAAATTTAAATGGTAAAATTATGTTTTGGAAAAGGCATTTTGATCAGTTGTCTAAATTATGTGTGTCATGGGAAAAGAAACACAGCAATCCTTATGTCGCGTCTGAGACGAAGAGACTGTCGTATGATGAATACGATGTCTCCAGCTTTGGCCTGGATGACAGTCTAATGGGTTTTTCTCCTTCTCATTCCAGCCCCAGTGATCCAGTGGCGTCAACGTCGGGAAATTGGAAGGACCGACTACGACCACGAACACACAGATGAGTCAATGAAGGCAGCACTCAGCTCTCGACTCAACATGAATTACTTACATTGTAAATATTGGAATATTTTATGTATTGTAAATAATTATCAGTTCATGTTGTGTAACTGTCTTCGGATTTAAGTGTGGAGGGATGTGGTGAACGTATGTCTTGCGGTATGAAGAGACATGCGTGTATGAGTGAGACAGCATGAGGCACGTATAAAAGGGTGTGATTGTTGTCTACCGTCCTCTTTGGATTATCGCTTCGTAAGAAGCACTACCTGTACCATATCTCGGAATAAACTCGCTAAGTCTACCTACGAGTATTTATTGTTCAATCTCCCTGAACTGAGAGCACAATATAGAGGAATCTGGATCCATACAAAGGAGTCCAGAAAGTAATGTTGATACCGGCCACGGTCATCACAGTATGGAATATATAGAAATAGAAATTGTTACATAGTTAATGCCCAAAAAATACAAAAAATTGGAATATATATATAGCTACAAGGATAATATTGAAGTATCAGTGAATTCCAAAAATTCAAAAACGTCATTCAATGCGCCAATGGTTTTGCTTTTGGTCTTAAACATAATTTTTTTTTTTTACATTTTTTTAAATTTTTTTTATTATTTCATAAATGATTAAATGTTACATTTTTGGTCATTTTTGACTACCATACTAGGCTATTGCCCGTGTTGTGGTAGTCATACATGTAATATAATTTTATATAAACAGATAATAAAATATAAGAAGAGAAAAGAAAAAAATAACATATTTAGGGATAAATAAAACTAAAAACAGATAAAAATATAAGAATTGCAAGTTATCTAAGAAATAAAGAAAATTTAAAGAAGATGAAATAAACATTGGTGAGCATTATTCTTCTTGAAATAAAAATAGAAATAAAATTTGGTAAGTAATCTTCTGCACGAGAGTACATGTTTGTAGTCATTTTTGATATTCGTTCTATGAAAGAAATTGGAAAGAGTGTTAGAGAAAGTAATTTTTTGTTTGATTTTTTTAAAATGCAATATTAAGTTAAAGTAATTGATTAATTAAATTTGTAATATTTTTTTTAATTAATATTAATATTATTTGTTTTTTATTGTAATATTAAGCTCTCATGTGTTGTTTGAAGAAATCTCTTCCCTTTTCAAATATCCAATGATTGATACGGGATTTAAAGAGAGATTTAGAATTATGTGACTTTATATCGACACTCAAAGCATTATACATTTTAGGAGCGATATACCAGAATTGCCGTTGAGCGAAAGAAGTTTGAGTTTTAGGGACCCCGCAACCCAGGTTTGCTAAGAAGCGTGTGCGTGCTTGATGTTGTGGGGCCACCAGTAGATTATTTTTTAGTAGATTATTATTACATTAACTCCACACAGGAGGCCCTGAGGAAAATAATTTCCCTCAGTGCCTATGTCATCTGGGATGCTGTGTGGAGGGTCTTTTTGAGGAAAAGAAGGAATGAACATTGGTCTTGAAGAGACCCATGTTGTAGGAAGGAGGAAACACAGAGGCCGGCAAATCATTCCACAGCCGAGCTGTTGAACACAAGAACGAGTCGAAGAAACGACCCGTTCTCATGCTGCAGCTCTTTCTTACACACTAAATAACAACAGTCGAAAATGCGACAAACGGTGAACGTATGTCTGCACCCCCCAAAGGAAACATACAATCATTATCATACATTTCGCCCACACGTATGAAACGCAATTCCCGTCGCAAAAAAGTAGTAGTTTGTAGGAAACAATCACACGCATTTTGTTTGTCTCACCATTATTTAATGTGTAAGAAAGAGCTGCAGCATTATAGCGATAAGGAACGTATGTTTATTTCCTTTTTTGCCGTCACGGTACCGTAATCGTGAATCGTCGCGGTAATTATAAAAGCGTACATTGGGTTACTTGTGCGGAATTTTTTTATTTTATTTTTTTTTTTATTTGAAAATACACATTTTAAAAAGCAATCATATTTATTTATTTTAATATAAGTGTAAACAAAATTTTTGTGGAATAGTATAATCATGAAGTATAAAGTGCTAATTACACATATAACCGTGAATTATGCTACATAACAATGATTATAAGTATTCAGTTATGTTATTATAGTCTGCTTGCAACGATATTCCGGGCAGTTGAACACATCTACTAATTCTGAGAAAGTATTGCCAACTGGATGCAATCTAGATACAAGCCAGTATCTGAATGACTCGGTCCTGATATTGTTGTTGAAATTAAATATATTTTTAGATCGAGTAGTTCTTGTATATATATGGAAGGTACTTAAGCTTAATAAATCAGGGCTATCTATAATACCATTAACAATTTTACGCATTCATTAAAATTTCCATGTAAAAATGATAACTCAAATATTGTGAACTAATAGTCCATTAAGAGGAATAAAGCGCTAGAAATATTTCAATTCTCACGCTTTCAAAATTAAAAATCGAGCGTCTGGCAACGTTCAGGTTGTTTATTTGCACGAGGCTAAGCGCTAAAGTGGCTTTTATATATTTTATGCATAATTTTATAAGAATGAAAAAAAGTTAATCCATGTAGAGGAGATGTCAAAAATAGTCTCAGTAATAAAGGGGTATTTTTTTAAAATTGTCATAGTTAAGTCATGAACAAAACATTTTTTTAGTAGTGTACGCTTATATTTTTTGGTAATAATAATTAAATTGATTAATTAATAAAATAAATAATAATTTTATTGTAATTCCAATCAATACGAAAGGCGGTAAAAGCTTCAATTTATCCGAATCATATTTTATGATGTTCATAATGTAAAGCGATTCACGTATAGTTTATCTTTTTTGGGAAGAATTCGGCCTAAAATTTCCAGAAAAATCGCCATCACCATTTACAATTCAATTATTGCTCCTTACTTCAACTACTGTTCAAGTATCCTTTTCCTTTGTAATGAAAGAGAACAGAATAAATTTCAAATTCTCCAAAACAGAGCAATGCGAATAATACTCCGAAGAAATAGATTTTCAAAAATAATTAAAATGTTAAAGGAACTTAATTGGTTAACAGTGAAACAAATACTGACCTTGAACACGTTGATATTTATTCACAAAATATTAAACAACATGTTACCAAAATACTTCACAAATAAAATCGTATACAATAAGGACATTCACAGACATTACACAAGGACTTGCAAGGAAATAAGATTAAACAAAAAGGACAAAACGAATACGCAAAACAGTCTGCTGTACAAAGGAATTAAGTTATATAACACACTACCAGAAACTCTTAAGTCCTCACCAATTGAAAAGTTCAAGATGGATTGTAGGAGCTACATAAAACAAAAACAAAAAATTTTGTGATTTCAAAAATTTTGTGAATTTAAAATATTATAATTAAAAAAAAAAAAAAAAAACTGCAATATGAAATATTATAATCAATTAGAAATTTGTAAACTTAAATGTACAAATTACTAAAATAAAATTCATATAATAAAAATCTTAAGAGCGTTTAACCAGCCAGCGGACGAAAATCCACATTTCGTCGAAAGTTGTTCTTACGATCGTGCAGGGCGGTTACAATGAGAAAGATTAATTATTCTAACTCAATATCGATTTTATTTCATTCCGAATTTTAAATCAGATTTTAGACGTATTAACTCTTTTCCACAAAAAATTATAAATTGATTTCGAAAGATTGTTCTTATATATAGCATTCGCATGTTTTAAAATTTGAGACAAAACGTTTATTTTTAGTATAATAAGGTTATACCATAGGTCGTTGGCATATTTGTTAAATTTTCAAAAAAGATTTTGTTTTATACCACACCTATTTCAAATCATATAATCATACAGTAAAATAAATCAATACATTATCTGGGTATCGCATGTTTTAGAATTTTAATTTAAGTTTAAATAAAATCATTAAAAATATATATACGTACATGTCATTCTTGACGAAAATTGGTCCGTTTGTGTATTTATTTGCGCACTTACAAACTAATATATTTCAGATTTTTTTAACATTCTTATTTAACTTAGACACAAGAGGTGGGAATGGGTACCGCCGCCCCGGGAACCTTTATTGGATAACCAACACCTCTGCCATAGGTCACCCCAAGTGGTTCGCTACGTTTGGTGATTTAGCAGGGATGCCCGGGTTCATGGGGTGAAGTTTGTCTAGGTCTTGGAGGCGGATGACCAGGACACACTGAACCCCAGATTCCTACCACCCCTTAAACCCTCTTCCTTCCCAGAACTCTCTCCTCCTTCCTTTCCTTTAAAAAAAACCCTCCACACAACATCCCCAAAGATGACATAGGCCCTGAGGGAAATTATTTTCCTCAGGGTCTCCTGTGTGGTGCTCATGTAAAAAAAAGACATTTAAAAAATGATAAATACTTATAACCAAAAAATAATTACAAAAAGTACATTATTTTAATAGTTTTATCATCACGCCTTTCAGCATTTTTGGATGTAGGTATAAATTAAAGCAAATTTGGAATAAAATAAAATCGATACTGAGTTAGAATAATTAATCTTTCTCATTGTAACCGCCCTGCACGATCGTAAGAATAACTTTCGACGAAATGTGGATTTTCGGCCGCTGGCTGGTTAAACGCTCTTAAGAAGAAACAGGCCATGAGAGAAATTATTTTCCTTAGTGTCTCCAAACGCAAAAAAATGAAAAAACTATTAAGTCAACTATTCATACAATTCTTCCAAAAAGTGTTGTATTAATTGCATTACTTGACTAGATTCAATAAAATTTTAACGTTACGAAATATCAAAACAACAAAACCTTTGAAAAATCATCAAATCTACCCGTTGGCCTGAGTTCAATTTCCTTTAAAATTCTTATTTATCTTTTTGCAAACGTTCTCTTTAACTTTTGCCTAAAACAAGACGGGGTCTGCGGTTCCGCCAGAATTTTCAAATATGAAATTTTCAATTAAAATTCCCGGCCACCGCTCTTGAGCGAAACCAAACTTTCCAAAGTTGTTCCGGACATGAAGTGAAACTCTCACGAAATTATATTTTTAACGAATGTTGATATTTGGCACCGCACTGTAAACTTTCAACGAGTGCTCCAAATTTTGTTTCGTGGACATTAAAAAAATATCTATGGTCTGACGAGTAAATGTAGATAGAAAGATAATGTTATTGTCATCCACATTTCTTTAAATGGCCACAACAAGATGTAATTTTCATAAAGCAAAATGTATCGTTTTAATTTACAAATGGTTTAGCTTATATATATTATTATTTATGCGTTAAACCGCTTACTCGTTAATACGGATTTTTTTTTATTCAAACAGTTAGATTTAGCTTTATTATTACGCAAAGTGAGTATTTATGTCGGGGGAGACCAAAAAACATGCAAAAAATATGCATTTAACATTTTAATTTTGTTAAAATTAATTCACTCACGCAGTAACGCCATTGTTTATTCATCGTTTTTATTTTATCATTTCATAGAATTTCATCAATGCTGCCAATCATAGAAAAAATATTTTTGCGTAAAACAAAGTGAATGCATTATTGACAAGTTTGTACCTGTATTTATAACAGTAGAACATGGAAAGAAATGTATTAGAATAATTACACAAACCCGCTAGACAAACCCTGCTTTGCCAAACAAACCATTCAAAACTTAGGATGTTTTTTTTTAAATTACGATGAAATGCGAGTTTATTTTAAAGAATTTATTTTATAAGATTGGTACTTAAGTCTGACTACGTCTAAAAGGGATCGAAATGAAAATCTAGTTTCTTTCAACGCAAGCAATCTTCCGAACAGGCCCTCCATTGATATGCTTGGTGTAACCCTAAGTGACCAGCTGAGGTATGGGGGCTCCATCGAAGCCAGAGTAAAGTTAGCCTCCCAGAAACTGGGCGTACTGTATAGGGCCCGCAGATACTTTAATAGTGCACAACTGCTAACCCTGTACAAATCGCAAGTGCGCCCCAGGGTTGAATTTGGCAGCCACCTCTGGTCTGGAGCTCCAAAATACTTGAAAAATACCCTCGACTCTGTGCAGAAACGGGCGGTCCGTTTGATAGATTCTCCCATCTTAACAGACGGATTGCAATCTTTAGAGCACAGGCGTCGGGAGGGAATGCTATCCTTGTTCTACCGGTATTACAATGGAAGATGCTCCGAGGAACTAGCATCATTGATCCCTTCGGCACCGGTGCATAGTCGGGAAACACGCCAAACGCGTGCCCAACATTTGTACACGGTTGACATTTGTCACATGGGAACGGGTCGTTTCTTCGACTCGTTCTTATCTTCAACAGCTCGACTGTGGAATGATTTGCCGGCCTCCGTGTTTCCTCCTTCCTACAACATGGGTCTCTTCAAGACCACTGGAGGTTTCCACCGCATACCCGCCCCGGTATAAGTAACTTATGGTTACTCCTTCAGGGCTCTCACAAGGAAGTTAATTTTTTTTATTTGAACGACTCTACATTTAATTAAACGAAGCTAGACCCCCAATGTCCCTTCATACGGTGTTAACGAGCAGTATGCAAGTGCTTTATATGTACAGGTAAGTATTAAATAATTAAATAAATATATACATTACCTCTTTCTTTGGAGAAAAGCAGAGGGGATAAATAAAATTTTCAAGTGTAGGCGGGATGCCTACTCTGCCAGTTTATTGTACATAAAAGACATCACTCAATTTTCATGTGGTTGCTGGTAGGGAGGGAATGTGTCACAGATACTCCCGGCAGTCCTGTTGAGAGGTGCATGTTTTCAGGAAAGTCATGCTTGAGGGTCGGTTTCCGCGCCCCTAAGCCGATTTCCCGGTGCTGCATTGACGACACTGCTATTTGGAAGTGGGTGGCAGAACCCCAAAGACTCTAGGAAGGACAGCGTCGGGTTGTCGGAGGCAGGGCGGAGGGTCCCCTTACTCGCGCGAGACACCCTTACGACCCACACCTCTCCCCAGGGGAGGCGCGGGCGATCCATGAGACAGCGCTCCGGGTCGGCTTCTCTCCAGTGTCCGCATGCAGGGACGGGGTCACAAACCACCCCCAATAGTGGGGATATGGACGAGACATAAGACCAATGTTCAAGACCAATGTTCATTCCTTCCTCTCCTCAAAAAGACCCTCCACACAGCATCCCAGAGGACATAGGCCTTGAGGGAAATTATTTTCCTCAAGGCCTCCTGTGTGGAGTTAATGTAAAAAAAAAAAAAAACTTCCGACAAATAATGTCATATTTGATTGTCTATTAGTTAAAAAAAGAACATTCCGTATAATCCGTATTATAATATAATATAATAATTATATTATAATAATTTTCACAAATGCGATAATTACAGCGCAGACTGTTATTATGTTGTAGTTTTTAATTGCATTTATTCAGTTACTCTTTTTAAATCACTTATTTATATACTACTTAAAATCTTCACTTTAACCATATAAATAAAAAAAAAATCAATATTATGCACAGGCATCTTTTGTGGAATTTTTTCGTTCATACATCTATTGTATTAAGTTTTTTTATATACTTTTCATTATTTTATGTATCTATTATATGTATTTAATCAAAAATTTTCAAAAAAAAAAAAAATTCGTGGACTTTAAAAACATATTCATTTAGCTGGTTCCCGGCATGCGTTGCTATGCCATTTAATAAATAAATTGTTTCTCCCTGCGTGTCCTTTCCCATTCGTCTCGTTTCCCTTCCGCCTCCCCTTCCTTTTCCGCGTCCCCTTCCCCTTACGCATTCCCATTCTGCCTCCTCCACCTTCCTTCTCCCTACTCCACTCCCCCCTTCCCATCCCACGAACCCCAATCCCGAATTCCCCTTCCCCCTCACAGGTTCCCCTCCCGTCTCCCAGATTCCCCTCCCCCCTCCCATACATTCAGTCCCCTTACATTCAGTTTTCTAACAGCTCGCATGCCACCTATTGAAATTTTTTATACAAATTTCATAATGCCAGTCTCACCAGTAGTTTTATAAAAACCTTATCCTGACAATAACGAACACAATAATAAAAGAACTAATTAATTTGGTGCAGTAGTTCGGAAGTTATGCGCGTACATACATTTCGGCGATTCATTTTTATATATATAGATGGTCCACAAGTTTAATTTTGCAGCTGTTTTTGGATAACCAAAATCCCTGCCATTGGTCACCCCAAGTGGTGACTAAGTCTGGTGATTTAGCAGGGGTGTCCTGGTCAATGGGGTGAAATAGGTCTTGTGCGGATGTGTCTGCTCACCTACTGTGTGGCGGGTCGAATCGGGAGAGACTGGTTGAGCGAGACCATGTAACTCTCCAGTTGGTATCTCCCGACCCATCGCCTTGCGCTTCATTGGGAGGGTTGGATTCATTTGCAATTCGATATATATGCCTTTTAACTATATTTGTTGTGATAAAATACACATTAAAAAAAACAAATCTTGGCATGTGCATTCCTCTACACATGCCATAATCTATCTCTAAAACATTTGGTAAAATATTATAATATGAACAAATATTCAAACAGTCTTTTGGTTGAATTGAAATGTAATTTTTTTTTTCTTATTTGAATGGGTACCGCCGCCCGGGAACTTTTATTGGATAACCAACACCTCTGCCATTAGGTCACCTCAAGTGTTTCACTACGTTTGGTGATTTAGCAGGGGTGCCCGGGTTCATGGGGTGAGGTTTGTCTAGGTGTTGGAGGCGGATGACCTGGTCACACTGACCCCCAGATTCCTACTCATGTGTAGAGGAATGCACACGCCAAAATTTGTTTTTTTTTAAATGTGTATTATATCACCACAAATATAGTTAAAAGGCATATATATCGAATTGCAAATGAAGGCCCATTAATGCGGAAACGAACGATTTAAGCGAAAAAGTGTTTTAAAAAATATGTACATATTGTAAATAATTTTACACGATACATAAACGAAACTGTTACAAATAATCTTAGCCATAAAATTACACATTTTTAGAATTTTTTCTTCTTTCTACATTAAGTAGTTGACGGTTATATATTGTTTCTTCTTTCTACATTAAGTAGTTGACGGTTATATATCGTTTCTTCTTTCTACATTAAGTAGTTGACGGTTATATATCGTTTCTTCTTTCTACATTAAGTAGTTGACGGTTATATATTGTTTCTTCTTTCTACATTAAGTAGTTGACGGTTATATATCGTTTCTTCTTTCTACATTACGTAGTTGACGGTTATATATTGTTTCTTCTTTCTAAATTAAGTAGTTGACGGTTATATATATTTTTTAAAGTAATTAACAATTTTATTTTAATAATACTCAAGCGAAACGATAGAAAAAGCCTCACTTTAAACAAAACATATTATTCTGTATTGATATTGTAAACATATTCGTAGTAAACATTAATCTAAAATTAGTGATTTCACTGACAGCTTTGCCTTGAACAATTTCAAGCAGATTTTCAATTCTGAATTGGGGACTTCCACCAGGGCGATGCTGAGAGTACCTAATGTTATTTCATAATATATTTATTAAAATGCGTGAAGAGTAACAGTTCACCATGAAGGAATAAAACTATAAGATGTAGCATTATTTTTAACCGCAGACAAACTGCCTCCCGAAGTTTTCCCGCCAGATAGATTGCATAGGGAAATTGATAGCATAATGCCATCAATCTCCTTAAGTAGGAGAAATCCTACCATTTATTATTCAAGCGTAATCGATTTGAATTCTCATAGCCTTTATTTTCAAGGGAGAAAGCGATGTTTTAGGCCCACCCCATAATAAAATAATAATTTTTATTTTATTTTATTTGTTAGCGTTATAAACAGTCATTACAAGTTCATATATAACAGTGTTAGAGATAGTCATATCATTGACCAACAAAATAACGACATAAAAAATTGAGACCATAATAAAAAGAAAAACAAACAAAACAATATATGTATGTAATATAAACAGTTCTGAAAAAGTGCATCTACTCACTTAAATCTACAAAACATGTATTTTCAAGGGTAATATATACTGTAACATTTTTGAAGAGCTTATTTAATGCAAACTGCTGAAATCAAAAAAGAAAATGTAATGAAAATGAAAAAAAAAAGAAAATGAAAAATGAAAAAGAAAGATAAGGAATTAATGAAACATTAAGTTTTCAGTTGAATATTACTTTTTACGAATTTTATGAAGTTAGCAAGGTTCGTGTTAAACATGTCAATGTCTGTGCATAATCTATTGAAAGTGCTACAGCTTCTTCTTATAAACACATTTAGAAGATAATTAGCATTGCTCTTAGGAATATAAAATATGTCTGGAAATCGAGTGACTCTTATTGGACATCTGAAATTAATATTTTGTAATAGGTAAGGGCTATCAATAAAATTGTGGATTATCTTATAAAGCATTACTAGGTCTCTGATATCTCTGCGTTGATCAAGGGTTTTGAGGTTCATAGAGACATAATTTACATCATTTCGCATGCGAAACGAAACATATTTCAAAAACTTTTTCTGGACTCTTTCTATATTTGATTTACACGTAGAACAATGAGGGTTCCATACTGTTGAAGCATACTCTAGGTGACTTCTGACGTATGATAAGTAGAGAATCTAAAAAGTTTGTGGATTTAAAAAAAAAAACTTACTCTAAGTATAAATCCTAGCATTTTCAAAGCCTTAGACGTGATGTGCTCGACGTGAGATTGAAAAAGAATCTTACTGTCTAATAGAACTCCAAGATCTCTAATTACATTTACCGTATTTAAAAAAATGTTTTTAATTATGTACGGATATAGTTAAGTGTTTTTCTTTCGAGAATAAGATATGACGGAACATTTATCTGCATTCAAAAGAAGGCGGTTTTCTAAACAATACACATTGACCAGGGAGTTCAGGTCATCCTGGAGCTCTATACAATCTGTCTTAGATTTAATGACTTTGACAATCTTTTTGTCATCCGCATATAGAAACAGCTGAGAATTACGAATAGTTTTGTTAACATCATTCATAAAAATGTTGAATAAAAGGGGGCCAAGGTAAGATCCTTGGGGAACTCCCGAGGTTACGGGGACAAAGCTAGAGCAGAACCCCAGTACAGTACAGTACCCAATGTATGTAGTAGTCCCAGAGAGAGGTCGTTTACGTAAATCATTGACGATTGTGCTCATTCTTCTCACACGTCTTGTATGAAAATTTTGTGAGTCTCATCTTTTTTCCATCATTATTTAATGAGTTAGAAAAAGCTGCAGCATTATAACGATAAGGAAGTATGTTTATTGCCTTTTTTCGCCGTCACGGTACCGTAACCGTGAATCGTCACAGTAATTATAAAAGCGCTCATTCGTTATATGGATTTCGTTCCTACAACAGGCCACTTGCATCAGAATTTAAAAAAAATTCCGGTTTAGGCAAATATTCAAAGACATCCCCTATTTTTTTTAGTGGTGATTTTTGAAAATTTCAATTTGAAAAATCAGACCATTTTTTATATACATTTTTTATAAATTTTTTATAAAGACGGGACATAATTTTATAGGTGCGAAAAAACGATAATTACATAGCCGAAAATCATTAAAAAAAAAGGTTTTCCACACGAATGGCACAGGAGAATAACGAGGCAAACCAAAAATATTACATCTCACAGATATTTTTTTCCTTGATCCATCTTATTGATCATAAATCATTATAATGTACAACGTCTATATTACTAAATCCAATGTAATATATTGTACTTGTAAATTACAAAAATAATAATAAGAATATTATAAAATTTGATTTTGTTTAAATCAGCACCATAACGTACGGGGTTACACCATAATGACGAGAACCCCGTACGTAAATGTACGGGGTTCTCGTCATAACATCTGTCAAAAAGTCAAACCAAATGATAAGTTCGCAGAGAACAAACAATAAATCTAGTGAACGCTAAATGTCAAAATCAAAAATTCGCCTGAAATCAAAGTGATGTCATTTAAAAAAAATAAATCAGTGTGGAATTTTACAAAATTAAAAGGATCATTTTCGGAGACGGGACATTTTCATGTAGTGACGTCACGAGCCCAATTAATGGATTTATTTATTTAAAAATAAAAAAACTGTACATTTCAAAAAATTTGTCGTATTCTTAGTAAAAAGATCCATGCAAGTGGCCTATTATTCTTTCAATCGAAATAGGTCACTTGCATGGATTTTATAATGACTTGGAAAAAATCGTGGGGATAGATTTTTCTACTAGTATTACGAAAATGTTACTAATTTTTTCTAGAAATTTATCGTTTTATTATTTTTAACTAAATAAATCCGTTATTTGGGCTCGTGAAGTCACTCCATGAAATTTATTTTTATTTTTTTATTTATTTATCTATAAAAAGTATATGTACACTGGGTTTTTTTATGCTTGTCTCACTAGAATATACCTGTGTCAAGACAGGCGTAAATGTTCCTTCTCCGATAATATTCATTTAATTTTGTTAAATTCCAAACTGATTTATTTTTTTATATGGCAACACTTTGATATTCGGCAAATTATTGACATATTTTACGAAGAGAACCCCGTACATATTATGCCGTTTGACGTTTTGACAGATGTAATGAAGAGAACCCCGTACATTTTATGCCTTTTGTACCTGTTTTAGAAGTGTTGCTGATATTAACAAAATCAAATTTTATAATACACCAGATTTTATGTCCGGGTTAAATCGTTCCAGCAGGAAAAACTTAACCCTGTTACGCACTTTTCCACAAATGATCACCAATCAATCCACGTTATGCACTTGCACTGTATAATAAATACAAAATAATACAAGAACCACTAACTTGTCAAAGAGACTAAATGTGAAAATAATTCAAAATAATTCATATTTTCATATCAGAGGGTTTGGCTCGGTGGAACTTCTAATTGGACCTATAAATCCTACTGATCCCTCAAATTAAATATTAAAAAAATCTTTTGTAATCCTACAAGTATTTAAAATGACTGATTTTTGCATTTTTATATGTATTCAAATTGGGAGGCGGTACGGGTAGGGTATGGGTAGGGTATGGGTAGGGTATGGGTAGGGTATGGGTACCGCCGCCCTGGGAACCATTTATTGGATGACCAACACCTCTGCCACAGGTCACCCCAAGTGGTTCGCTACGTTTGGTGACTTAGCAGGGGTGCCCGGGTTCTTGGGGTAATGTTTGTTCAAGTCTTGATGGCGGGTGCGTCGGCCCACCTTCTGCGTGGCGGGCCAGATTGGGAGATGCTGGTTGAGGGAGACCCTTTACAACCGGTTACCGCTGTCCGGGCCGCTCGGTAGTACAGGGGCCCAACCCTCAGGCTCACGACTGAGAGTGGGCTGCCCCATCAACGAGTGTAAAAACCCCGCCGCTGCTGTTGTGCCGGTTCGTGACCGGAGGGGACCCAGCAGTAGCGTTTGGGGCGCATCGGGTGACCTCTCCAGCCGGACTCTCCCTACCCATCGCCTTGCACCGCAGTGGGTGGATTGGATTCATTCGTTCGTCACTCTTGGACACTCTGATCCCCAGCTTCCTACCCACCCCTCATACCTTTTTCTTCCCAGACCTCCCTCCCCCCACACCCCATCATAAAAATATTTAATAAATATCATGACAACACAAACAACAAAAATTAACAGCATTACAGCAGCGAGTAGTAGGCGACCCCGGCGCAGGCCAAAAATGTTGGTGAATTACACCAACATTCGCGGCCTGCATACCAATTTAAACTCCGTCCACCACCACCTTTTTTCTCAACGCTCCAACCTACTATTCCTGTCTGAAACGCGACGACCTCCGTAGTCCAGTGGCTAAGACTCTTGACTCACATTCCGGAGGTCGCGGGTTCGAACCCGGCATGCGCAAATAAATTTTATTTGATTGATTTGTGTTATTTCACAATTAATTCATTTAAAATAATATATAGTATATTTGCGGCATGTTCCAGAGTGGAAGATACTATCAGTATCGCCCTGGTGTAAGACCACCATTCAGAATTGAAACGTTGCTTGAAAATGGCTTTAGCCTCACCTCAGCCTCACAACATTCCCCAATTGGGGATGCCATAGTCTCACTGGCTCCAGACGGGAGCAGTTGAGATTCTTGTGCGGTATTCACTGTAAAAAAAAAAAAAAGAAAAAAGATAGCCGAGCCTGTAGACGCCTCCTATCTGGACTGCCCGGGCTTGACCTTCACCCTCGCAAGCAAGTTCAGACCTAAAGGAGGTGTCTGTCTCTATAGTCGAGCTGACGTCAACTGTGTGCGACTGTTGAATCTGGAAAACTCCAGATTCGACGTAATGTGGGTACGCGTCAATCTTGCCAGTACGGTAAGATTCTACGCGTGTTTATACCGCTCACCGAACCTTAGCGAATCAGACACGTCCGAGCTCTTCCAACATTTAAGCGACACTATTGATGACCTCTTGCCCCGCTACCCTATGGCAGAGTTTGTGGTCCTGGGGGACTTCAATGTTCATAACGAACCTTGGTTGAAGTTCTCAGGATCAACAGACTCGGCTGGACGCCAAGCGGAATCCTTTGCCCTTTGCTACGGATTGGAGCAAATGGTTCAGGAGCCTACAAGGGTTCCTGACGTCCAGACTCACCGTTCCAATCTGTTAGACCTATTTTTAACTACTGTTAAAACTATTAAACTATTAAAACTATTTTTAACTACTGTGCCACACGGTTACAGTATTGAAGTCACAGCGCCTTTAGGATCGTCCGACCACTGCCTGGTGACGACATCAATCCCTGTAAACTTCAGACCACCAAACGAGAGGCTGAAGAGAAAAGTGTGGCACTATAGGTCAGCAGATTGGTTCGGTCTGCGGGCACATTTTAATGCTTTTCCGTGGTCAGCTGTCTGTTTTCGGACTTCGGATCCCTCAAGATGTGCCCAGGAAATTGGTGAGGTCATCACATCCGCGATGGATGGCTTCATCCAATCTACTGTTAAGGAAACTGGTGTAGGCTCAAAGCCGTGGTTCAGTCGACAATGCGCTGAAGCAGTGCGACGAAAAAACGCGGCTTACCGAGCCTACAACACATCTAGAACATCCGAAGACAGAACAGCTTACAACAAAATGGCAAAGGAAACCAAGAGAATCATAAATAGGTCAAAATTCGAGCACGACCAGCAGATCAGCAGAAAGCTGACTGCATGCCCGCATGGCAGCAGGCAATTCTGGTCGCTTACGGGCTCAATAGGTCGCAATTTCTGCAAAATCCAGTCTGCCACCTCTTACCAGACCTGACGGCTCACTAGCAAACACTGCCACCGAAAAGGCTAACTTACTAGGTAAAATGTTTGCGGATAACTCAACCCTCGATGACCAAGGTGCAGTCCCGACGTCGGTTCCTCACTGCGGTTTTCGTATGAAAAAGCTGAGGATCCGGCATCGGGAAGTACTCCATGTTTTACGAGGGCTTGATGTTAATAAAGCTAGTGGGCCTGACGGAATACCTGCCCTGGTACTGCAGAGGTGCGCTGCAGAAATAGCTCCAATTTTGACGAAGCTTTTTAAACTGTCCCTGAAGACTGGCTCTGTGCCCTCTGGTTGGAAAAAAAGCGGTTATCCATCCTATTCCAAAGAAGGGTGACCGCTCCAACCCGGCCAACTACCGCCCCATAGCGATCACATCAGTTCTGTCTAAGGTGATGGAACGTGTGATCAACGACAAACTGCTCACATACCTCGAGAAGAACAAAATTATCAACGACCGTCAATACAGATTCCGGCGGAACCGCTCGTGCGGTGATCTTCTCGCGTATGTGACGCATGTTTGGGAGCAATGCCTGGAACGTTTCGGTGAGACCCAAACGGTTGCACTGGACATATCCAAGGCCTTTGACCGGGTTTGGCACCGAGGACTTGTCAACAAACTGCATTCTTACGGACTTCCCGCATCCTTGTGTACGTGGATTGCCGACTTTTTGAGGGAGAGGTCGATTCAGACGGTAGTCGATGTTTCACCTCTTCCTCAAACTCGATAAATGCTGGCGTCCCGCAGGGATCGGTTCTGTCTCCGACTCTGTTTTTGTTGCACATCAACGACGTTTTGTCATGTGCACCAATTCATTGTTACGCGGATGACAGTACAGTTCATGATAGCTTTTTGTTTGACAAGCCCCCAAAGGGCTCACAAACTCCAACAGCTCGTAAGGCTTTGAAGCAAAGAATGGACGGTTACCTCGAGAGTGTTTTCTCTTGGGGTAAAAATAATCTCGATGAATTTAATGTTTCAAAGACCCAATCTTGTCTGATTACGTCTAAAAGGGATCGCAATGAAAATCTAGTCTCTTTCAACGGAAGCAATCTTCCGAACAGGCCCTCCATTGATATGTTTGGTGTAACCCTAAGTGTCCAGCTCAGGTATGGGGGCTCCATCGAAGCCAGAGTAAAGTTAGCCTCCCAAAAACTGGGCGTACTGTACAGGGCCCGCAGATACTTTAATAGTACACAACTGCTAACCCTGTACAAATCGCAAGTGCGCCCCACGGTTGAATTTGGCAGCCACCTCTGGTCTGGAGCTCCAAAATACCTGAAAAATACCCTCGACTCTGTGCAGAAACGGGCGGTCCGTTTGATAGATTCTCCCATCTTAACAGACGGATTGCAATCTTTAGAGCACAGGCGTCGGGTGGGAATGCTATCCTTGTTCTACCAGTATTACAATGGAAGATGTTCCGAGGAACTAGCATCATTGATCCCTTCGGCACCGGTGCATAGTCGGGAAACACGCCAAACGCGTGCCCAACATTTGTACACAGTTGAAATTTGTCACATGAGAACGGGTCGTTTCTTCGACTCGTTCTTGTGTTCAACAGCTCGGCTGTGGAATGATTTGCCGGCCTCTGTGTTTCCTCCTTCCTACAACATGGGTCTCTTCAAGACCAATGTTCATTCCTTCCTCTCCTCAAAAAGACCCTCCACACAGCATCCCAGATGACATAGACCCTGAGGGAAATTATTTTCCTCAGGGCCTCCTGTGTGGAGTTAATGTAAAAAAAAAAAAAAATTTTGACAATTCTAATATGCCTAAATTTTGAATGAGAGAGCTAGGTATAATACCAGTAGCCGAAATAACAAATGGTAATATTTTTATAGTCTGAGAATGTCAAATTCTTTTAATCTCATCCCCTAAATCTGTATATTTTATTATTTTTTCAGAAACAGATTTTTGAATATTACAGGAATTTGGAATAGCGACATCAAAGATATAAGTTATTTTTTAAATTTTGCCATGTAAAACTATATCAGGTCTATTACGACTAATTAATTGTACTGTCTGTTAGTATAGTGTTATCATAATATATTTTATATTACAATTTACAAGTACAAGTATATTACATTGGATTTAGTCATAAATAGACGTTGAACATTATATTGATTAATAATCAATAAGATGGATCAAGGAAAACAATATTTATGAGTTGTAATATTTTTGGCATGCCTCGTTATTCTCCTGTGCCATTCGTGTGGAAAACGTTCTTTTTTTATAAATTGTTTTCGGCTATGTAATTATCTTTTTTTCGCACCCATAAAATTATGTCCCGTCTTTCCGGTTTATAAAAAATGGTCTGATTTTCGGAATGAAATTTTCAAAAAATCGCCAGGATTTCAAAAATACCATTAAAAAAAACGGAATGTCTTAGAATATTATTGCCTAAACCGGAAAAAAAATAGTGATGCAAGTGGCCTTTTATTCTTTCATTCGAAATTTGATCCACTTTCATTGTTGAATGGCTAAATAAATTGGTTTCAGGGAAAACCGTCGACTTTTCATTGTTCGATGAAAAACTTTAGTCATTGGTTTTAGATTGCTCTGTGGCTTAAGAGTTTTTCAGTATAAAATTATTTAATGTATATGATTGGAAAATTAGATTTATGGAGTGTTTGATGAAGTTGACAAAGTTAGGCTTGGGGCATTATTTGAACGTGTCTCCGTATAGCAACTAGAATTTATTTTAAAATGTAGCAAAATCTTTGATTTTGGATATTTGTGTTACAAATTTTCGAAAAATCTGTCACCCAAACATAAATAATCATTACATA
This sequence comes from Limnephilus marmoratus, assembly GCA_917880885.1. NCBI lineage: Eukaryota > Metazoa > Arthropoda > Insecta > Trichoptera > Limnephilidae > Limnephilus > Limnephilus marmoratus. The sequence continues at coordinate 28,001,818 of OU862928.1, forward strand.
GAACATATAAAGTCATCTAATTCCTTGTACACTTTAAAAATAATCTTAAATTATTTGTGTTAGTCGAGGATTGCCAATTAAATTTCTCTACTTTGTCCTTTCTAAATTATTAGCTAAATGAATATGTTTATAAAATAAGCTAAAATAATTTTTATTTTTGTTTAAACTGTTTTTTTTTCATCTTCCTCCTGCCAAATCTATAGCATGTTAAATTATATACATATATTTATTATTTATAACTTAATCCTTAAAAAAAAAACAATTTTTAATTTATTTATTTTATTTTAAATACTCAAAACTATGGTCACCCTAAAAATCTACATTAATGTACTACCTAGCGCCATCAGTTTAGTAGGTACCCATAATCTCAATCTGTAAGAAATACAACAATATTGTTCTTTCAAAATCTGTATAATTTTGTGTTATTTTGTTAACTTGTATAATTATTGTTAACCTCAACACAGGCTTGTCCTAGTGAGGTAACAAATTGTATTGTAAACATTTTTACCTACAGTGTAAAGAAACAATAAATAAATAGTATAAAATGAAGTCGCTCAAAATATATGTGCGCGTTAATCTTTTAAACTACGCAACGGATTTTTGTACGGTTTTCACCAATAGATAGAGTGATTGAAGAGGAATGTTTATATGTATAATACATGTAAATTATATTAGAGAAAAGCCGATAAATTTAAAGAAAACATATTTTTGTGTGATTTAAAACGGCTGGCGGGCCGTACTATAGTCACTTTCGAAATTCGTTCTACGGAAGATATTGGAAAATAGATGTCCTAGAGTAAGTAGGTATTTGATTTTCCCTTTTCAAATATCCAGTGTTGCATTGCAAGCATTGTATAATTAGTGACGAGTTAATTAGTTTATATGTATAATACATGCTTATTATAGTAGAGAAAAGCCGAGAAATTAAAATATTCAATTCGGGCAGCGGGCAGCGGGCAGCTGGCAAGCGGGTGGTGTGGATTTTATAAAGATTGGGTAATGGCGTTGTGTTTCGTTAGCCACAGCAACGTGTGGCCGGGTCTGCTAGTATATTATAATTTTTCATCAATTTCTGAATTTAAAACTCAAATTTATATTCAACTAGCTAGTTCCCGGCATGCGTTGCAACGCCACATTCAAAGAAATAAGTTTTTCCCTGCATGTCCTTTCCCATTCCCCTCCAGCATCCCCTACACTCCCGCGTTCCCCTTCCACCTTTCCCGCCCACCCTCTCCCCTCTCCAGCTCCCCCGTCCTGCAAACCCCCCTCCCGCGTTCCATATATTCAGTCCCAGTACATTCGTTTTCAAACTGCTCGCGTGCCAACTATAACAATTTTTTTTTATTAAAATTTTCATTTTTCTTATATTACAAATATTAATTTTTGTTTATTATAAGAACAATCAATCAAATTTGGTACCTAACATAGGTACCTATTTAAAATATCTATAATTTAAAAAATCCATAGACAGTTTATTTGCTAAATTCAATTTCATCAAACGCGCGAACTGTCAAACGTTCGAAGTTAAAATGGTCGTTAAGTTTTCTGAAATTATTCAATTTTCTTTATTTTTCTTTGCGTAAGGACCTTCTACAAAGTATTAGAAAACTTAAAAAAAAGATGAATGAAATTGGTAAATTTGTTCTGAAGTTATGGCGTGATCAAGTGAAATAGGGTTTCTTTTTTATCTATATACATAGATACGCGAATAGCAGACCTCCAATAAAGTATGCCTATAATTAATCAGTATTTAGTAAACGAAAATCAAAATTTCCTCTGAAATCATGAGATATGTAAGTAAGTATTTAAATACCTACCTAAATAATAAACAATGTATTTTATGAAACGTATAAAAAAATCAAATAAGTTATTGTTCAATTTGTCCAAAAAAACGTCACTATTTCAATAAAAATTCTTTTTCCAAAAAATTCGGACAGGTAGGTACCATAATGATGAAAGTACAAATAAACACGACGATTTAATATTTGAAAACATCATCTTTACTGAATAATTAAACAGCCACCATCTTGAAAAGGAAACTGAACGATAAACCAATTTACAGATAGACGAAATGCAAAACGGACGAGTTAAAACAGAACTTCGCTACGCTTGGTCAATGAACATTTTAGCCGACTGAATTACAGGGAACTTCCGAATATTATTTTTTTTAAGCCAATGGATCCATTGGGGTATTCCTCAATTGGGGTACGTTGTGAGGCTGATGGTAGTGGGGAAGGGAAGGAGATGGGGAAGAGGATGGTAGAGAAGTACCTGGCTATTCAGATCTGGTCACCAAACACGGCCAAAGCCATTTCAAGAAACGTTTCAATTCTGAATGGTGATATTACACCAGGGCGGTACTAGAGTATCTTCCTCTCTGGAATGTGCCGCAAATACTATGAATAATTTTAAATGAATTTATCGTGAAATAACAAAAATTAATCGAACCAAATTTATTTGCCCACGCCGGGATTCGATCCCTTGACCCCCGGATTGAGAGTCAAGAGCCTTACTGCTAGACTACGCCGGCAGTCAAACATATTTAAGAAATCGATAGAAAATATTTTTATGTTACAGGATTGTAATTTTTGTTTTATAGTATGCTTCAATTTAATAATAATATAGAATGATAGGTAGATAGATATTTGTTGATTTTTTGTTGTTTTGCTTCAATTTAATAATAATAGAGAATGATAGGTAGATAGATATTTGTTGATTTTTTGTTGTTTTCTTTGTCCCATCTTACATATTCTTGAAATCGATCAAAATATGTTTTCAATCCTAGACAGCTGTCAAAACTCTACAATAATTGGTTTTCAATTCGATAAAAGCGATGGTTCAAGGGAATAACGGTGTTACTAAAAATGTTTATTTTTATCAATGACCACAACATGATATACAATCCGGAGGACGGAACTAATCGCATTCCACCAATGAAAAAATCCCGAGAAGATACTCCACGTACAGCTTCATGAGGAAAATATAAATACATACAATACAATTTACAGAAATGAGGTATCTTTTATTTTATTCGGTATATCATGCCGTTTTATGCATCAAGTCCTGAAGATGAAATCAGAAAGATGATGGCCACTATCAGCGATACATTGATGAAGACGATTTCTGAAGTTTTCGGATGCATTTTGGCACATCTCGATGGGCGTAACGGCGATTTTATACCGAATTCGATCCTTGACGTCTTTCAATGTGTGAGGCCGATGTTTAAAAACTTTTTCCTGCAGATAGAGGAAGAAGTCGCAAATGCTTAAATCAGGTGAGCGCACGGGCTACCCTTCAGAGAGACGAGGCGCGCAGGGAACATCTGTAGCAGTTTTGTTATTGAAAAACGAGCAGTATGGACCGTAGCACCGTCCTGTTGAAACCGTCCTATTGAAGTTCAAAAAAAATTCCAACATGGTAACATAATGTTGAGCATTGTCGGCCACGATTCGTCTATTCTCCTCAAAAAAATTACGGCCCAATCACCCCAAATTTGGAAATTGCACACCACATGGTCACTTTTGACGAGTGAAGATGTCTCTCGTGAAGTTGCTTTGGGTTATTTCCAGCAAGTTACTAAAATTTTGTTTATTCGCTATGCCCATCGAGATGTGCCAAAATGCAGCCAAAAACAGAAATCGCCTTCATCAATGTATCGCTGCTGGGGGCCATAAACTTTCTGATTTCATCTTCAAGACTTGATGCATAAAACGACATGATGTGCCGAATAAAATAAAATAAACCCCATTTTTGTAAGTTACGCTGTTTTTTTTGCCCTTCAAAACTGCACTGTTTGTTTTGCCGCACCTTGTACATCTAAGAATGTAAAATACTTGGGGCACATCATTACTGAAGACCTTTCGGATGATGGTGATATTGAACGACAATCAGTATGATAACATGATTGCCCGAAGATTCTTCTATTGCAGCAATCATGTTAAAAAAACATTGTTATACACTAGCCTATATACATGTGAAACATGGTGCCACAACCGAATCAACTCGATGGAACGACTCCGGGTACAATACAAGAATGCCTGTAGAATTATATCTTTTTGCTGATGACCTCAAAATTTTTAGAATTATTCAAAATATTCACCATTGCAACATTCTTCAAGATAATATCAATAAATTATTAATTTGGTGTAATGAAAATAGACTTTACCTAAATATCTCAAAATGTCAAATAGTTAGATTTTTTCGAATAAAAAATCCAGTGATTTACAATTACAACATTGATAACAATGCCCTTCAGACATTAACACAAATTAAAGACTTAGGCATCACTTTTCAATCAAATCTTTCATTTGTTAACCACATAACAGAAATCTCTAATAAGGGCTTAAAAATTTTGGGATTTATAACTAGGCTTACTAGAAATTTTAACAATATAAAGTGTATTAAACTGTTATATTTTGCCTATGTTAGAAGTCAACTTGAGTACAATTCTCCCGTCTGGAATCCACATTATAGTATACATGTTCAAGCTATTGAAAGAATTCAAAACAAATTCTTACGTTTTCTAAATTTTAAAATGGGTATTCCAGCTAATATGTTGAACTACAACACTATTTTAAATGATTTGAATATGCTCAAATTGTCCGACAGAAGAATTTTCTCTGACTTGGTATTTCTATATAAAATTCTAAATGATTTAGTTGATAGTCCGGTATTGCTAGAATTGATAAGCTTCCGGATTCCACAACGTAATACTAGAAGTCAAGATTTATTTCAGTGTAGAAATTCTGGAACTAACTACCATATGTATTCTTCTTTGCCCAGAATACTAATGGAGGGAAACAATTATACCAAGTCAGTGGACATCTTCAATGTATGTTTAAACAAATATAAAATATTGTTACTGAGACATTTCAGTTATGTACATTGAATGCTTTGTATTTTCTTATTATTCATATGTAATGTAAAAGCCCCGAAAAAGGGCGTTAATCAATAAAAAAATAAATAAATATTTTGATACAGAAGGTGCGCATCGAAAATATCCAGTAAACGCTTTCCGGGCGGCGGTACCCAAATCCGCCTCCCAAATTGTGTCTACTTTTCTCCTTCCTCCCCCATTTCCATACCATACTGCCATACAACAGGGTTCGTATCAGCACTAAATTGTGGGCTGATAGTCTCTCTTCTTTCAATAACTTTGTATTAGCGACTATCGCTGATAAACAATCATTTAATACGTTGTTAATGGTTGTTTATCAGTGGTGTTAATTTTAAAAAACGTTTATTAGTAAGGAGGTAAAACTCAATTGATTTCCTAACTGGTTTCTTGATCGTTTTTCCTCCCGACATATTTCAGACAAATATTTACACATTTTGACAGAAGCGGGTTTACGACCGAATCGTAAAAATGTTTACAGAGTCTCGATATTGGATTCGTATATTGTATTGAACATAATGTTATGTACACGTCATCTGTATTCATAATAAATACTCGTATATGATGAAAATGAATCGTATTAATAAATTGTGCGACGAAAATGAATATTAATAAATACACAGTGGCCACCGAACAGAAAATCAACAGAAGTGTGATCAAAACCAAACCGAAACCGTTAACAAATCTGTTGTCAACATTTTACATATATATGACCTTTTCTTTCCTAGGTTCCAGACTGACCAATGAAATTGATTAAAAGTCAACAAAAAATCGTTTTTTCAGCGTCGGAAAAGTAACATCTGATTTTGGATAGATATTATTTGTATTGAATTAAATGAAGACAATACTAGCGAAACTCAATCGAAAATCTGGAAACAGAAAAATCAGAAAAAGATATTGGCACCTCTGGGACTCGAACCCAAATCCTACGGCTTTCCGGGCCGTGAATCTACGAACTGAGCTAAGGTGTCCCAGTCTGATTCGGTCATTTTTAACTCTATTCTCGATCCAAAATAAGAACAACCCGTGGATGCGCATGTCTCCGCCCCTTCTCCCCACTGCTTACTATACGAACGCTAACACATTCAATCCCACTATTTATATAAATTGAATTATTTTATTAAATTTTATTTTATTTGTCTGACAAAAAATGACAACAATTTATACCTTTTAAATAATGGTAGCGGTAGTATTACCAAATACATATTGTACTCCAAAAATAACAATCGTACCTACATATTGATGAGTAGAAAAAGTAAGTCGATTATGAAGTTGTAGAAGAATACGAAATTATTTTTTTACTTTTTAGTGCATTTTTTGAAGTCGTTTTTTGTTTTGTTAAAATTTTTGTTTATTTTTTGATTTTTAGTGAATCCGAAGTACACTAATTTGTCTGAATATGGGTAGATCTACTAAACGTGCTGCTCATATGAGACAGACATAATTTGACCATAACGACATTAGGGTCAAATTAAGAGATTCGGCCGAGTTTCGTTAATTTGCTCCTAAGAATTGAAGAGTTCCGTTACTTTGTCATGAATTCGATAATCAAAACCTAACCAAACTCTCATCAATCTATCCTTGAAGTACATCCTTTTCAATAAAAAAAAAATCATTGAAATCGGTTGGCGTGATATTGAGTTATTCGTCCATTTGTCGCGCACATACTTTATGCAAATTTAAGACTTATATGGTTTTCTCACGGATGCCATTGTCAGAACTAGACCAAATTAAAATGGGACCACATGGAAAGCACCAGCTTTCAAATAAACAAAGAATCATCAAAATCGGTTCACCCAGTCGAAAGTTCTGAGGTAACAAACATAAAAAAAAAAAAAAAAAATAGAGTCGAATTGAGGTTCTCAAGGACTTTTTGAAGTCGTTTAAAAAATGACAACAATTTATACCTTTTAAATAATGGTAGCGGTAGTATTATCAAATACATATTGTACTTTATGTGGCATGAGATTTACCAAACTGGCTGAGGAATTAATCCGAACCTATAAATATCATCATTGTCATTTTAAAAAAAACCTCAGATGATTCACTTGAAACATTGAAAGCCAGTGAATCATCGTTGTTGTCTCCGAGGTCATGAACAATAATATGATGGACGTTCCAAAATTATCGCTTAGTACCAATAATATGTCAAATAAAATTACGCAAATACTCTGTTGTAACTTTTCCGATACATTCTTACGTGGGTGTTCTTAGGCATTTATTTTGAAGGAGATATTGTTTACTTTAACATGTTATTTTATCATCGACCATACCAATTCGCTCGTGTTTAATTCGAAATGTTAAGGAAGAAATCGGAACCCAGTTTTGTTGGCTTCGCTAGCAGTGACATTTACCATATACTTATTATTTATCATATAACCCCTGTGACAGCTGTCCTCTTTTGTTCTTTGTAATTAGTGATAATGTATTTGAACATATCGGCTGATTACCCATTTTACCACTGGGTCTGAATGGGTTAATTTTTTGTAACGCGGATACACAGGACGACGGTCAACGGCATACTGAATTTTGGGCGAAGTGATTGGCGGCAGCCAAGGGCCGGTGAAGGGACCGTAGCGGGGGGAGTGGTATGCGCAGTACAAACCAAATTTTGTACCATCGCGGGTTGTTCTAAATGTGGATAGAGAACAGGTATCCATTAAATATGTATTACAATTTGAGATTTTTCTCATAAAGTTTAAAATAAAAAATATTTGTGTAAAACTTGCTCTTTTTTTAGCGGCTGTACTTCTTGAGGACATCTTTATTTTAGAGTAATATTTTTATCATTGAAGAAGAAGATAACAATAGTAATCTAAACGAAAATATGAAAGAGGACAACACACAGAAAAAATAAAAAGACAATGGTTGCAACTGGGACTCGAACCCAGACCTCTCGTCTAACCGGGACGTGCGCGTTAACCAATGTCGCTATTGCCACCTTCTTTTAAACCGTCAATCTCATATTTAAAATTTTAGAATTAACAATATTATCTTCAACTAATTATTTTTTACATATTATGGGCAACTACCCTTTTTATTGGAAATAATCATTCTAAGAATTGGTTTGTAACTTACTTTGTGCAATTTTTAACCCCCCCCCCCCGGTGACCAAAATCCTAAGCAACCCGCCGCTCATTTGTATGGAGCGTGACATTTTGAAGACCACCCCCCCCTAAACGTGTCACGTAGTATGGGTACGTTCCCTTAGATAGCGTCTCGGATAAATATATCCGAGACGCTATCAAATAGAATGATTGTTTCCAATAAAAAGGGTAGTTGCCCGTAATATGGAAAAAAAAAATTAGTTGAATTAATTGTAGAAAATATTGTTAATTCTAAATTTTGAAATTGACAAATATGACGGTTTGACAGAAGGTGGCCATAGCGAAATTGGTTAACGCATACGTCCCAGTTAGACGAGAGGTCTGGATTTGAGTCCCAGTTGCTACCGTTGTTTTTTTAAAGCTGTAAAGGATAAAATGTCAATTGTTCAGGAGAGCGAAAAGAAAGTCTTTTTTTAAAAAGTCGTGTCTCCTGTTTTTATAGATCTATAATTATGTTTTTTTAATTGTAAAATAACAATGAATAGATTTAAAAAAAAACTTCATTCTTTGCACCTTTCTTTATTAACATTATTTAATTTATTCAGAAAAAAAACCTCTTAAAATTCACGTCGTATCATCGTAAAAGACGCACTTATGTTCCTTGAAATATTTCGACGGCGCAGGTCGAAAGTGAAAAACGGAGAAAAATGACACGTTTAACTCATTTTGGATTGATTTTCCTTTAAAGGATGTAAAATATCCGCTATCGTATGATTAATATAGTAATTAAAAAAAGGACGCTTGACCCTTACCTACATAACTGATAAATCTGACTACATTTTTTGATCCAGCACAACAAAAGACAAAAATAATTTTTAAAACATCCCAAGCAGAAAAAGGTGTACTGGCTAGTGCCGTTCACGAAAGGATTCCGATATTTTAAAATGCTCGAGTTCATCAGAAGTTATATTAGAAAATTCCACTAAACCTAAGATTTAAGAAAGTAAATAGTTTGTACTTACCTTCGTGACCCTTGGAAATTTTGCTCTGTTCCATCAAAAGTCTATTTGTGTATTTGCTTAAGGTTCAACTTACCTGTAACAAAGAAAATAAAAAGTTTTAGAAAAAAGGATTATAGAAATACACAGAACAATTAAAACAAGATCAGGAAAAACTTGAAAAAACTGTAACATCTCCAATGTTCTCTCCAGAAACATTAGATATTTGTAAGTTCTGGGACCAGTATTCTCCAGTACTATAGGATGCTTATTGAAAGACTTGGGTTCTTTAAATCACAGTGACTGTTTATTGACGTATCGTAATTTTTGAAATTTATTTATGTATTAACCACGACTACAACATACATAAGATACATTTTTTTATACATGCTACCTCACTAGGCTGAGCTTGTTCCAAAGTGGCAGGAATTTAATATATATTTTTGATATCTTAATCTTGAAAGATAGAAAAAGATAAAAATTTTATCGAAGGAAGGAAATACTTTGTGGTGTGACATTATACATTAAATGAAAACACACACTTTGAAAAACACCAATTTTTATTTGTTAAAATTTAACAGCCAACCAGGTTTCGCTTAGATCAAGCTTCATCAGGGCTTATTAAATCTATAATATATTAAATGAAAAAACACACTTTGAAAAACATCACCTTTTATTTGAATTAATATTTAACAGTCAACTAGGTTTCGCTTAGATCAAGCTTCATCAGGGCTTATTATATCTATAATATATTAAATGAAAAAACACACTTTGAAAAACACCACTTTTTATTTGAATTAATATTTAACAGTCAACTAGGTTTCGCTTAGATCAAGCTTCATCAGGGCTTATTAAATCTATAATATATTAAATGAAAAAACACACTTTGAAAAACATCACCTTTTATTTGAATTAATATTTAACAGTCAACTAGGTTTCGCTTAGATCAAGCTTCATCAGGGCTTATTATATCTATAATATATTAAATGAAAAAACACACTTTGAAAAACACCACTTTTTATTTGAATTAATATTTAACAGTCAACTAGGTTTCGCTTAGATCAAGCTTCATCAGGGCTTATTAAATCTATAATATATTAAATGAAAAAACACACTTTGAAAAACATCACCTTTTATTTGAATTAATATTTAACAGTCAACTAGGTTTCGCTTAGATCAAGCTTCATCAGGGCTTATTATATCTATAATATATTAAATGAAAAAACACACTTTGAAAAACACCACTTTTTATTTGAATTAATATTTAACAGTCAACTAGGTTTCGCTTAGATTTATTTATTTATTTATTTATTTAAACGCCATAGCATGGCTTTTACATTGAAGTGAGTACATGGTATTATAAGTATACAGTGGTACACAGGAGATTATCAATAATAACAAAGTAGAAATGAACATTTAACAAAGTAGCAAGTATTTAGGTAAAGGATACTATTATGTGTTACTAAACTACTGTTACTATACCAAAAAAAATATCAATGTTATAATAACCGAGAACATAAAATTTAGATGGATATTTAGAATAAAAAAGATGTACCTAAACAAAGGGGATTTGTCAAAAAGTTGTCAACAGTATTTATAAGCACTAAATAGAGTAAATTTGCATTGAGTTTATTGTTACCTTCAAATTTATCTTTGTTTGAAATTATTAAGCAGGTATTGCTAATTAGCTAACTGTTTCAGGGCTGTCAGTTAAATATTTAATAATAGTTTTGGTTTAAAAAAAAAAAAAAAAAGTATTATTTTATTCAAAATAATTTTTAATAAAATAATACATTTAAAAGCTATCTCTCTTCAGTCTGATAGTAAAGATATCTGAAGTACTTGAGTGCCTAGTTGAGAATCTATAGTAAAATATTTATTTATTTATTATGAATTTCCCGCCCGGCTGGGCTTTTACACATTATTTTTTTTATTTATTACAAAGACCATCTAAGTTAAGCATTACAGAATCAGAGCAAAATCAAAAACAAAATCGAAAACAAAATAGAAGACAAAATCAAAAACAACATCTAAAGCAAAAACAAAGTAAAAGACGAAATAACATCGAAACTAAATACTCCGCCATGCAAGATGGAAAAATGTAATAGTAGGAAAATTACAATACATTGGTAAGGTCTCATAAGTCAATGCTGAGCTACGTAGTTTGTTCGGTTATTCTTATTATATTATCAAGCTTCATCAGGGTTTATTATATCTATAATATATTAAATGAAAAAACACACTTTGAAAAACACCACTTTTTATTTGAATTAATATTTAACAGTCAACTAGGTTTCGCTTAGATCAAGCTTCATCAGGGCTTATTATATCTATAATATATTAAATGAAAAAACACACTTTGAAAAACACCACTTTTTATTTGAATTAATATTTTACAGTCAACTAGGTTTCGCTTAGATCAAGCTTCATCAGGGCTTATTATATCTATAAGCCCTGATGAAGCTTGAGCTTATTATATCTATAATATATTAAATGAAAAAACACACTTTGAAAAACACCACTTTTTATTTGAATTTAAATTTAACAGCCAACCAGGTTTCGCTTAGATCAAGCTTCATCGGGGCTTATTAAATCTATAATATATTAAATGAAAAAACACACTTTGAAAAACACTACTTTTTATTTGAATTATAATTTAACAGCCAACCAGGTTTCGCTTAGATCAAGCTTTATTAGGGCTTATTATATCTATAATATATTAAATGAAAAAACACACTTTGAAAAACACCACTTTTTATTTGAATTAATATTTAACAGTCAATTAGGTTTCGCTTAGATCAAGCTTCATCAGGGCTTATTATATCTATAATATATTAAATGAAAAAACACACTTTGAAAAACACCACTTTTTATTTGAATTAAAATTTAACAGCCAACCAGATTTCGCTTAGATCAGCTTCATCAGGACTTTTTATATCTATAATATATTAAATGAAAAAACACACTTTGAAAAACACCACTTTTTATTTGAATTAAAATTTAACAGCCAACCAGGTTTCGCTTAGATCAAGCTTCATCAGGGCTTAGTATATCTATAATATATTAAATGAAAGAACACACTTTGAAAAACACCACTTTTTATTTGAATTAAAATTTAACAGCCAACTAGGTTTCCCTTAGCTCAAGCTTCATCAGGGCTTATAGATATGATGAAGCTTGAGCTAAGCGAAACCTGTGGGCCTAGTCACTAATTTTTGTAAACCTCCGTTTCATGAAGTTACGGGTTTAGCTACGTCACATACCCGTTATTGTTGTTATTTAAGTTGGCGAATCTGTCAAAATACGGGTATGTGACGTAGCTAAACCCGTAACTTCATGAAACGGAGGTTTACAAAAATTAGTGACTAGGCCAGCTGGTTGGCTGTTAAATATTAATTCAAATAAATAGTGGTGTTTTTCAAAGTGTGTTTTTTCATTTAATATAAAATTTTTTAATTTAAATTTGAATAGAAAAATAGAATGAAATAAAAATAAAAAGAAACGAAAAAGAAAAGACACGAAAAAATTGAAAAATATGAATGAAAGAATAAAAAATAATAGAGAGGAAAGAGAAAAGATACAGGCGTTGAGTTGGTAGTTATATTGTAGAAGTTATCTGCCTGCAGCATACAATGCTTTTTTTTACTATCCACGTACGAATTTTGTCTTCCGGAATTGCATTTTTTGTCACGTGAATATCTTTTTTAATTAAATTAAAAAAAATTGGAGCCCGATTATGGAAATGTCGTTGTCCATAGGTAGTCTTCACAGTCAATGTGTGGACGTCTAAGTCTTGTGCCGTAAATGTGTTGTGCAGTATGATGGTTTAGTTTGTCTTTTTGGTAATGATTAATGATCATTGGCATTTTTGATGCACATTTGAGGTATCTTCAATACAACAAAGACCTTAAATAACTGCGTTGTCGAGAATCTATAAAGTTTTTTGGTAATAACTTTAAAAAAGCTAGATTTGTCTGCGGAGCTCTAGAATCATAATGACTCTGCAACTCTGCACATCTACCTTCGGCACAACTCTGAAATGAGACCTTGCTACCCATAGACAACTAAAGTAATGTGAGAACTAATCATACATAATGACACATTACAAAATCCGAATGAAATTGACCTTACTTCAAGCTCAGAGACACCGTAATAATATTTTCATCTGTTTATCTCTTCATAGCGAGAAACGAACCACCAGCATAATAATATATTTTAATTTTCAATTCAAAATGCATTCAAATCGCATTTCCACAGACTAAGATCTTGATGGAATAAATTAGCACCAGTTGTTACAAAGTTGCATTTGACGTCGTTACAATTTGAGGATCAGTGCTATATAAAATATTTTGATGTTGAAAGAGTCCCGATAACTTAACTTCTTTCAAAAGGGAGATCTTAGAACACACTTTTGCGTGTTTTTTTTAATTATTATCTTGCCTTTCAATATTATTGGAGTATTTTTATTTTCTTTGAAACATCTACTTTTACATTCAGCTTAATTTTAGTTTTAATTCTCATTATGGTTCATATATGTTTATATATTTTTCTTGCGTATTTAGATTGAAACGAAACTTCGCAAATGTAAAATCCATGCTACACAACAGCCTTACTACAAAACCCCGTGAAAATTTTATTCAATTGACAAACGGCCGCGGATGTGGAAACATTACTAATTTTAAAAATAATAAAAAGATATATACACTGCTTACACTGCCTGAGGGAGTTGTTTATATGTTATGTACAACTGTTGTATTTATAACGAACGAAGAACGAAGTGTGGAATTTTTCCAACGTATTTTAAATGTCTTGTATATTTCTTATTTTTGAAGATGTCGTAAAAGCATACACCTTTATAGAAACTAGATAGAATTGCCTTTTAGATTTTTTTATCTGAAATATACAATCGTGTTTGAAAATTGCAGTATTTTAAGTTTCAACATGAAAAAATTTGAAAAAAACAGCTGACTGAAAACATATTCTATTAAATGGTCGAAAAATATAGGAAAATTCAAAATTTAAAAAATACATTCCTCTAACTTTATGAATTTGGAAGAAAACAGTCCCTTCCCTTTTTATCTCGTTCATACAATTAAAAAGGATAAAAAAATATAATAATATTTCCGAAAAAATAACTGAAAAAATCTGACATCCTGGATTCATTTTTACGCAATTCATACGTTGATTTCTCGAATTTGTATTTATTTACACATGCATAAGGCTTTTATATTATTGAATAATATTACTTTTATGAAAGATTTATTAAATTCACGCGGAAAAGTCATTAAAAAAATAATATTTCAGAAATAACCTAAAACCTATCGTTCGAAACTAAATCATCAACAAAACATTATTTAAAGGACTAAAACTGAAAAAAAGTAACGCCAGCATTGGTAATTATGTTGACTTACACTAATATCACAGTGAATTGATCATTTAAACGAAAATTATCTTCAAAAACATAAAATTAACTGCAAGTACAACTTTACTGAACATTGTCAAACATTGTTTTATCGCGAAGTCTATAAATAAAACAAGATGGCCGCGGCGCCTGCGCAGATATATGTGAGATTCAAGGGGACCAACACAAAAATCATAAAATACATACGTGATATTGTTATTAATAAAGATGTAAAAACGCAGATCACCGCGCATAAATATACCAAACCACCCACTCACCGCGCAAGCAACAAATATGCATTTGAACGATCGTTAAGGCGTTTTGTTATTAATAAGGCTGTAAATGTACATTAAATGAATAAATAAATAATCATATACACATACAGAATTTCGTAATTTACACTAGTTAAAAAGCAATTACAAGCCATAGGCAATCACACAAATTTGACAGGCGATTACGTATGGAATCGATTCTGTATTCACAAAAAATATAGAATCGCTCTTTAGGGCGATACCGAAAGTATCTTCCACTCTGGAACGTGCCGCGAAATTACTATATACTACTAGCTGACCCGACAAACGTTGTTCTGCCATATAAATTATTTCTAGTGAATATTTGATTCATAAAGAAAAAATAACGAATGTATTGTAAGTGTGTGGGGATAGGATCTATGACAGAAAGAGGAATAGAGCGCTGTAGACGATGACCACCGATAAAAATAAAAAAACACCAATTAAAGTAGGAAAATGAAATAAAGAAAATCAATATTAATTTTGAAGAGCAATTGAGTGTACGATATTTTTTGTCAGTCCGACTTTAGCCAACACAAATAAACTCGATGGCTTGCCCACGCGAGTACATGATGCCAATATAAATAAACTCGATGGTTTGCCCACGCGAGAACATGATGCCGAATGAAATATCAAAATGACGCGACGCTTCTCGTGAATGTCTTGCGCATGTGTTGATGAAAGTTCGATGAGGCAGACGTAGCGCCGTCTATCATTCAACAACATAAATAATTTCGTTCTGTTTGAAATACGAAAACGGTAAAACAAAAATACTACTTATGCGATTAAAAAATGGGAGGGTGGGGGTAGGAGGGTTAAATTTTTTTTTTTGAGTTCAAAAATTAAAGGTAATTTTTGAAACCAAAAAAAAAACAAAAAAATGTCAAAAAAATAGTTTTTTTTCTAGATAGGGACACCCTAAACACCTAGCGGTATGAAATATACTTTCAAATCTATTCTCATACCTACCAAATATGCATAAAAAATTTAATAAAAATCGGTCAAGCCGTTTCGGAGGAGTGCGACCACAAACACCGTGACACGAGATTTTTATATATATAAGATTTTAAAATTGGCTTGCGCACGCCGAGATTTGAACCCGTGACCTTCGGATTGCTAATCGAGTGCCGACACGAAGTGTCAGACGTTAATTGAGTTGGACAATAATTTACGTCATACAAAATGTGAGTTGATTTCCGGAAAACAAAATCAAAGTAAAACATATTTGATTACTTGAAAAGTTTTCAACGAATGCGAAGATTTTCCATTACTCATATTTAAAATTCAAATTCTGGCCAATCAGCAAAGTTTTGGCATATCAAACACCGTCATTGGAGCTTACTTATTCGCTCTTTTGTTTTACAAGAAGTTTCAAGTTTTCAAATTTTCGAATTAAGAGTTTTTATTGGAAACTTGCATCATCACAGAAAATTAAAAAAAAAGTTTCCGGCATATTTTGATCTCCAGTAATTTCAAATTGGTAGATACTCTCATAGTATCGCTCTGGTGAAATGCATTATGACAAATTATGACATCCCTATTAAAAAAACCTTCTGACTACCCAACGGATCAATTATTTAAAGAACTCCAAGTACCTTCATTCAAAAATCTGTACAATAGAAATGCATTGATTCAAATTATAAAAGAAAAAGAAAAGTATCAATTCATTACTAAAAACAGTACAAGACACAAATATATTTTTTCATGCCCAAAATTAAACACTTCCTTCGTACAAAATTGCTATACTTACTAAGGAAGACTATTTTTCAATCGACTACCGAATAAAATCTTATATATAAAAATGAATCGCTAAATGTGTTGCTAAGCGCAAATCTCGAGAGCAGCTGAACCGATTTCGCTAATTCTTTTTTTAGAATATTCCTTGAAGTACGAGGATGGTTCTTACGGAGAGAAAAATTTAGAAAATTGCGCAGAAAATTGGATAATTTCAGAAAACCTAACGACTATCGCACGTTTGACAGATCGCGTGTTTGAGAATGACATTTTGCAAAACAATGATTGTTAAATCAGGATTCTATTTTTGAAAATCTTTAAATTGATAAATTTATTTAAAGTAGGTATTCCCCTAATAGTTTGAATCGAATCAAGAATTTTAGATATTTTAAATAGGTACCTACATATGTTAGGTACCAAATTTAATATACATAAAAAATGGAAATTTGAATAAAAATTGTAAAAGGTGGCAGACGCGGGCTGTTCAAAAACTGAATGTACTGGGATTGAATATATGGAACGCGGGAGGAGGGTTGGCGAGAAGAGGGAGCGGGAAAGGGAAGAGGAAAGGCGGGGAAGGTGGAAGGGGAACGTGGGAGGGGAAGGGGACGTGTGAGGGGGAAGGGGAACTCGGGAGGAGGGTTCGAGGGACGGGGGAAGGGGGGGGGAGTGGAGTGGGGCCAGGGAAGGTGGAGGTGACGGAGTGAGAACGCGAGAGGGGAAGAGGACGTAGGAGAAGAAGGGGAGGCGGAAGGGGAACGGGACGAATGGGAAAGGACACTCAGGGAGAAACAATTTCTTTATTCAATGGCATAGCAACGCACGCCGGGACGCGTATTTACAATCCCTACCGCGTTTCAGTCGCTTTAAATTTTCAATATCAAAGTTTAAATATTTAGAAATAAAATTATTAATTTATAATATACACATTTTAAAGATTATTTTATCTAGATTTTAGAACAATTTTTGTTTTTGCAAAGTGATAAAAAATTATCAATATAGAGGTGTATTTATAATATATGGGAATAATATTAAAATTTAAATATTTAGAAATAAAATTATTAATTTCTAGTATATACACCAGAAAGATTATTTTATCTAGATTTTAGAACAATTTTTGTTTTTGCAATGTGATAAAAAATAACCAATATAGAGGTATATTTAAAATGTAAATTGTCGTTACCGCGACTGAATCGGTATAGGTTTCGTAAATACGCCGCCGGGACCAGCTAGTTCTTTAATAAAACTTATATATTCGGAATCATATGGTCTATCTATATGAAAATATATTTTAAACCAAAAATATTTTTCAATGGAGTTTCTTATAAGAAATAAACAGTGCAAGTTGCCCATTGAAAGTTTGAATACCTTAGGCGCTGCGCTGGTCGACTCTGATGCTAAAACTGAAAACTTTCACATCGTTTAATAACGAGGAAGTTGGAGACAGTTTCTCTTACATTTTCAAGGAAATCCATTAATTACTGATCGGGCGAATTTTCCTGTCTTTTGTAAAACTTTCATCTAAAATCTACGTAGTTAGTTTTTTAGAAATTCAACGTTATCAGGAAACATGGTCGCCGAGAAATTTGAATAATAGGTATTTTACCAAAACTGTTATTGTCAATGTCGCTGTTACCCTATACTGAGCGAAAGAGACAACTGCACCTCAGGCTGATAATCTACATATATACATCATAATCTACATATATACGACCTCCGTAGTCCAGTGGGTAAGACTCTTGACTCACAATCCGGAGGTCGCGGGTTCGAACCCGGCATGCGCAAATAAATTTTATTTGATTAATTTGTGTTATTTCACAATTAATTCATTACAAATAATATATAGTATATTTGCGGCATGTTCCAGAGTGGAAGATACTATCAGTATCGCCCTGGTGGAAGACCACCATTCAGAATTGAAACGTTGCTTGAAAATGGCTTTAGCCGTGTTTAGTGACCAGATCTGAATAGCCAGGTACTTCCCAACCTTCCTCTTCCCCACTTCCTTCCCCTCCCCATTACCTTCAGCCTCACAACTCACAACACCAATTGGGGATGCCATAGTCTCACTGGCTCCAGACGGGAGGCAGTTGAGATTCTTGTGCGGTATTCACTGTAAAAAAAAAAAATCTCGTGTCACGGTGTTTGTAGTCGCACTCCTCCGAAACGGCTCGACCGATTTTTATGAAATTTTGTATGTATATTTGGTAGGTATGAGAATAGGTGTCAAGTAGATCGGACCAAATGTCGCCGGATCAACTGTCATGGAACCAAAGTAGATATATTTCATACCGCTAGGTTATTAGGGTGTCCATATCCAGAATTATTTTGACAATTTTTTTTGTTGTATTTTTTTATTTGGCATCAAAAAATACGTATAACCCCAAATTTTCACTCTCCTCCCCCCCCCCGCACTCTTCCATTTTTTGTCGCGTCGTTCGTTTTTCAAACAGAACGAAAATATTTATGTTGTTGAATGACAATGTTGTTATTATTGTACCAATGTTATTGTTATTATTAACGCAACCATTCTATTGTGTGATTTTATTCTAATATAAGTGTAGGTATGTTCACAGTATAATAAATTGACGTAAAATTACTGCCTCAACACAGGCTAGCCTAGTGAGGCAGGTTACGAGAAACCTAAATTTATAAGTATAAATCTCTATTCTTTAAGTACTTGTACTTTTTGTTTTTGTAGTTATAAATCTTAAAATTTTTTGTTCCATAAAGATATATTATTATTATTACAGATGGCGCTACGTCCGCCTCATCGAACTTTCATCCACACATTATGTATACAAATATGGTGTTACGATGCACGGAATACGCCCCTACAAATCATCACGCTACACCACTGTAAATGCAAAACGTTCTCCACCCGCCCCCGCGCCCCGCACGCTAGCGGCGCGGCGGCCGGTCGACAACGGTCAGTGTGACCAGATTTAGTAGTTTTCTACTTTTTTGGTAGATTTCGAGGAACCGGTAACAGTATCTAGTAGGTAAAAATTATTTGGTATATTTTGGTAGAATTCACGCTTTTCAACTATTCTGGCACTTTTTTGCCTTCATATGGCAAGCCTGTCGAAAAAACGCTGGGTATTCCCCTTTTCATCGAATGGATTGTAACTATCTCTTTCTAATATTAATTATTCGAGAGGGAAAGCTAATCCCACATGTATTGAAAAAGAATGATTAGGTAGGTTTTTATTTAATTTTCATTCTTTTCGTAACCATTCGTGCCGTGAGCATAGAGTGTGATGGATTAGTTGGAATTCCTGTTTTGAATTTTTTTTATAATGAAACGTAAATATACACAAGGATATCGTGGTGAATGGGGGCAAGACCCTCATTCAAAGGTTGGTTATGTAAATCTAAAGTAAAGCATGCAACTGTGAAGTACTAAGTAGAGTGGCGTCTTTGAAGGAACACATATGGCTACATCAAAACATATAAGAAATATGAAAGGATTTGACGGTATGCAAATTACTTATGTTAATATGTGTTATGTAATTTCTAGTTAATTTAATGATTACTCTTGTTAAGACTTTTTAAATAATTTCGAGTTACGCAGTAGTTCCCAACATAAAGAAGAAGAACCATAACTCGATCACAATTTAAAAAAAAAACTATATTTCTGTAGATTTTAATTTTAAGTAATAAACATTTTCTAATTTATGGTGTTTTCTTTGTTCATTTTATTGTTTTATCGTTATAATCAAGAGTACAATAATTATGCTTCTTCGTTGTAACACAACAGCGAAAAATGTACCAAATAGATTTTTAGTGTTTTCTAGTTCTCTTTTGGTAGAATTTAGTAGTTTTTAACCTCCACAAGCAGTAGATTCGTAAAATGAAATCTGGTCACATTGCAACGGAAAGCAACGGCATTCTACGGTAGCTACTCTGTGTGAGCGCACGCTCTGCCGCGAATCGTTCCGACTTTGTTCTGGAATATTCCAACGGAAACGCAATGGCGAAGTTCGCCTATAGAGGCCTGTGGGAGCGTGCCCCGCCTGAATACCTCTCACCTTGCTGTTCTCCAGGCACCAGCCAGCGGATGTGAGTACCCGAACCACTAATTTCCCCTTTTTGCGTGTGTCCCTTCCAATTTACGCGTAATTATGACCGGACTCGGGGAGACTCGAGGCAGAGAGATTTGTTAGGCCCTATGACCCCTGAAATAGATAGGTTATTAATTCTACCTGTGCTCTATAATTGACTGTGTAATGTACCACTGTTGTATTCTAAACGGATTCTTTCCAATACACATCATGTTTACTGCAGCTGATTGTTTCATTGCCTTCACCGGGCCGTAGGTTGAGTTTATTTCAGGAATACCACACTTGCGCCTAAGAGATCCTACAACTCTGGTGATGATAGCCTCTATCGCTCTGCTGACCGAATAATTCTGAGCTAGACCGTCGGCAGAATGTAGGCACCTCAGCCAGGTGTGCTAACACTGGCGCCCAACGTGGGGCAATTTTTTTCCTTTTTCCTCAGCACCACTGGTCCACGCTAACACACCACCGGTGTGCTAACAATGAAATACATTGAATTGAGAAAATTATGGTCGTTGTTTTTTTGTTTTTATCGGTGGTCATCTTCTACAGCGCTCCATTCCCTTTTCTGTCATAGATCCCATCCCCACACACTTACAATACATTCGTTATTTTTTATTTAACAACCAAAATATTCACTAAAATTAATTTATATGGCAGAACAACGTTTGCTGGGTCAGCCAGTAACTAAATAAAATCGTTGGTTTTGTACTTCCCATTTTTCTCCATTAAAACTGGACGAATTAACATTTTTTTAATCAACTGTATTAGAAGAAAATATTCAACGTTTTGCTTTTTTTTAAATTCGTTGTCTAGTTTGTATACTGAACGTCTGTTGATGGCATTCAAACCGGGCAATTTTAATGATTTTTTAAGGGTTTTAACTCCTATAAGAAGTAACATATCAAAAAAGCAAAACGTACAGACAAGTTAGTGGTCGATATCTATATTATACTAGCTGGTTCCCGGCATGCGTTGCTATGCAATTTAATACATAAATTGTTTCTCCCTGCGTGTCCTTTCCCATTCGTCCCGTTCTCTTTCCTCTCCCGCAACCCCTTCCTCTCTCATCTTCCTTCTCCCCACTCTACTCCCCCCTTCCCCCGTCCCGCGAACCCCCTCCCGTGTTCCCCCCCCCCCGCGAATCTCCTGCCCGAGTTTTCCTCCTCCTTCCCCCTGACGCATTCCATACATTCAGTCCCGATACATTCAGTTTTCAAACAGCTCCCTTGCCACCTATTGCAATTTTTTATACAATTTCATAATGCCAGAGCTCACCGGTAGTTTTATACAAACCTTGTCGTGACAATAACGAACACAAGAAAAAAGAATTATCCAATTTGGTGCAGTCGTTTGGAAGTTATGCGCGTACATACATTTCGACGATTCATTTTTATTTATATATATAGAAGATAGAAGAAGAAGAAGAAGATAGAAGATAGAAGAAGATGTTTGCAATATGTAGCGTTAAAATCCGGAGAGGAAATTGGGGAACACGTTTGTACGGACAGAACGCCGTTCGGTTTCCTCTTAACAGAAAATCAAAAGAGATTTTCTGTGTTTCTGAATGGTACGGCAGTTTTTGAAATATCTTCATTATACACTTCTAAAGTTGAGTGAAACAGGAATACAGTTGTTAATTTTTTGACCTTAAATTCGTTAATCGTAAGTTCAGAGAGACATAAAAATGATTGCTACGGTTCCATGACAGTTGATCCGACCGACACTTGATCCGGCGGACAGTTGATCCGACGACAATTGGTGCGGCCTGATCCTTTAGAAGATTTTTTCTTTAAGTAAGTATGTAAAGAGGATATACGGCCGTACAACTAAAGTCGATTTACTTATATCTGAAAGCATCTTGAGTGAAAATCCGCTGTAAAAATATTTTTACTAACAATAATTTCGACTCTCCGAAGAAGCATGCGGCAATACAAAATACGACATACTGACCTATGGCAGGAATGTTGGTTATCCAATAATTGGTTCCCGGGACGACAGTAAACATATCCGCCTCCTAAATCTTAAGTAGACGTTGCACATATAAGAATGTCGTATTTTGCTATTCGTCTGTATTCATTCAGAATTGAAACGTTACTTGAAATGGCTTTAGGCGTGTTTGGTGACTAGATCTGAACAGCCAGGTAATTTTTTCTTCTCCTCCCCACTATCTTCAGCCTCACAACATATCAAAATTGGGAATGCCATAGTCTCATTGGCTCCAGACGATTGGGAGCGGTTGGAGCTCTTGTGTTATAGTTAAAAGTTCTAAAAAATAAAAATAAAAATATGAAAAAATTTATATCATAATATGATTTTTTTAAATTTGTTCGCTGGTGTACAGTGTATGTAGGTTTAGTCGGATTACTTGAAATGACATGACTAGATCTGTATAGCCAGGTACGTTTTCCACATCTCCTTCCCCTCCCCACTACCCTCAGTATCACACCATACCAAAATTGGGGATGCCATTGGCACTCTGGCTCGAGACGGTTGCTTCTTCGGAGAGTCGAAATTATAGTTTGTAAAAATATTTTTACAGCGGATTTTCACAAGTTACCTTCAGATATAAGTACATCGACTTTGGTTGTACGGCCGTATATCCTATTGACATTCTTACTTGAAGAAAAAATCTTCTAAAGGATCAGGCCGGACCAATTGTCGCCGGACCAACTGTCCGCCGGATCAACTGTCCGCCGGATCAAGTGTCGGCCGGACCAAATGTCGGCCGGATCAAATGTCGCTGACCAAAAAATGTCGGGTCACCGATTGCTACAATATTATTTCAATTAATAGTTTTTGCGCAATATACAGAGATTGTGTGTGGGTTTTATAAGCGCCACCCCATCCTATTATACCATATTGGATTATTGATTGACAGTAAGCGAAGTAGGTCGAATATTTTCAAAAACTTTCAGGACACGATTCTATAAATAGCAAACCAGTTAAAAGTTGGGTCGAGTGGATAAAAAAAATAGTACGTCAACATGATGGAGCGGTAATAATTCATAGTGGAACTCCATCTGATAATACATCAATCAGTCTAGCGTAAGAACGTCACATATTTTTAAAATTACTGTCACTTTATCCACCTGATGCCAAAATTAATTAACTTAATAATAAAAATAACTACCAGTTAAAAAACCCGTTCGTCAGGTTTTTGGGCGGCTTTTGGTTCTGCTTCTCCCATTTTATTTATTTAAGGCCATAAAGAGGCTTTTATTACAATGATAAGATTATAAGTTACAGTGGCATAAAGGAGAGTATCGGTAATATCAAGGACAAAATAAGAATGATTGAGACTAAAATAATACATAAGAGATAGGTACAGTTGTTTATTTTTTATTTTTTTGAACTCAACAGTTGGTTTTTAACAAAAAAATAGAATTGGGCTAACTAACTAACCATCACGCCGTTTCCCCGCAGGGGTAGGCAGAGAGGACGGACCGCCAAACAACTCGGTATTGGCACACACCCTTGCCTCGTTCACATTCATACTTTATTTTTATTTTAATTTAATTTTATTTTATTTGTGTACAAAAATTTACAACATTACAGATATTTTATCTAATTAATTGTAATAGTACCATTTTCACAGTTAGAATGTAGCGCCAAAAATCTTACAAACTCATTGAATTTTTCGAAGAATATGTCGAAATTTTTATCTAATATATTTAAATAGCGTATCGCTCTTCCGACGGACGAATTTGGGTACAGATTTGTATGACTCAATCGGCAATATAATATGTTATGGCGACGTGCCCGAGAGTGAGACTCTGGTACAAATAAATTGATTTGCGCCAGAATCTCACCGTTAGAGACGAGGCCATTGATTAATTGAAAGAAATATTTTAGCAACACAAAACATCTACGAGTTTCTAGAGAATGGTAGTTAGTCATACCTAGAATAAATCTCGATGGATACAAATATGGATATGTTCCATAGAGGCGTAAAAATAAAAAAAAACGTAGGAACTTTTTATGAACTCTTTCAATGTCTCATATATACGTCTCATATATGCTCTTCTATTATTCTGACTCTTCACATGACCCATCAGTATCTGATTCACTTGGTCGTGCCATGTCTTCCTCGGGCATCCCCGACTTCTACCATTCACATTTGCGCCATATATTCTCCTTCCGCTGCTTTCCTCGTTCATTTGCTCTACATGCCCAAACCATCTGAGCGTCCCTTTCTTAATCTTACTCATTACGCTTACATCAGCCTTGCATTCTTCGCGGATCTTGTTACAGATTACTTTACTATGTGTCGTATTTAATGCTGAAAGTAAAAGTTTATGCAATGCTACTGAAATGAAAAGTCGAAATACGTTTAACATAGATTCGGGTTTATTATGTTACTCACAATACAAACATGATCTGAACTATTATATAAGCTAATTCTATTATTTCATGGGCATGGATTCGTCATTCTCGAAGAGTCCTCTTTGATTTCCTTAATACTCTAATTTAGAGAGAACCAAAATTAAATACTACCTACTACCTACTTGGCACATGTCAAGACTTCATTTATGGAAATATAAGGAACCACTTACTGGTAGATGGGCGCCATACCCTGCGTTACAGGGTAAAATATAAATAAAACTCCTTCATAACTAATTATGGTGTTGCTGGTTGGCTTCGTGTCTCCAGAAGTCACCTTCCTGCTGTTCAGAGGGAACCCGATCCGTCGCCCGCTAATCAAATCTCGGAACTGACATTTACAATAGTTGTCTCTGGTAGCGTTTCGAAGACCATTGAGTGACATATCAGTAGAATTCCTGTAACCGGCATTTACTGCGTTACAATCTCCACATTTCTTACACGACCGTACATGGTTTTACTACATGTACGCCTCAGGGATCTCATTTATACAGCATTCAGTCTACTTTTTACCTTCTTCTGCCAGTTTAATGCCTCACTGCCGTACATCAGGGTAGGTACCAGCACTCCATTATGGATGGCTAACTTCGCCTCTTTGGACAGTTTTTCAGTCAGGCGTTCAGTCCTCCATTAAGAGAGTTGCCTGCATTTACCCTTCTTTCGATATCTCTGTCAGCCTTCACATCTCTCGTAAACACACTTCCCAAGTACACAAACTCGACCACCTCCTACAAATACTCATCATTCACAATTACTTACATTCATCATTAACTCATTCTTCATACGTAGGTACTTCGTTCATCCTAAACACGAGAGACTGTAGATTTTCCATACTGTTAGAAATCAGCACCGCATCATCAGCATTCAACAGGCAACATACTTACAGATTACTCAATTTCGCGCCCAATCCCATATCTTTCAATTCTGTATAGATTGAATAACCACGGTGATATTACGCAGCCTTGTTTAACGCCCTTTGTGATGTCAAACCATCCCATAAATTCGCCGTTCACCCTAATATATGCAACGCTTCCCTCATACAGAGAAGATAGAACTGGGAAGAAATATAAAAAGAAATTTGTACTCGAGTAATAGTTATACTAATAGAGAGCGTTCTATATAAACAGAACGATAATGTAAACAGAATGATGAAACGTTGAAATTCTATATAAACAGAATGATGAAACGTTGGCTAAATAAGGAGGTAGCGCAACACGGCATAATATCCCAAAAACTAATAACAAAAAATAATGATAATACGTTAAGAAAAGTAACTCGCTAGCAAGTATAATCATGCAAAATTGGCAACATCAAGTACCTATGTATATCTTATTCATAAATTAGCATTGTTGTATGCAAATCGTTGAGTTCTAGGTATTGGCTTGGAAATAAAGTAATGTGGAGGACGAACAAAGGACACAGATTTGCATCGTCCGGCCACCCGATTGGTCCCTCAGGCACCAATTGGATGCAGACCTTTCCTCCAGCAACTGGCCTCGCTTGCATCAAAAACTCACGATTCATTCTGCTTTAACTCTCGGTCAGGAGTCGCTGGTCTTTAATATTTGTTCGCCCTTCACATTACTTTATTATTGCATATATTTAAATTGGAGGTTTATGTGTCTGTAAATAGTGTTAATAAACTTGCAAGTATTGAATCGTCTTACTTATTCGCTTTGCCATCTACACACTTACACAACACACATAACCCCCAAAGTAATTTAGTTTTGAAATTATTGTTATTAAGTCTTAGAGACCATTTTATAAATCCGATAGGAACTGGTTCCAAAAATAGCCGGTTCCTCGGATCTAGTGATACCTAGTCACCGGGACAAAGTAACCACGACGGCAATGTCGACTGAATATTCCCCGATTCAAACACGAGAAATGCTTTTCTCCTTTAAATTGGGTAGATTCACTAACAACAAATTACTTTATTTGTAATTATTTTTTAAGAACCATATATTTTACTTCTGTTAATTTGTCATGTGTAGGTATGTATTGTAAATAAAAAAAAGAAAAAACGATTAGTGAAATAATATATAGAAGCGTGGTATTATAAGCGTGGCCAAGCTGCTCTACAACGGTCATTAAATATATGTTTTCCGATTGTCCTAATTGATTGATTGTGAGTAATCGATCAATTCACCTACCTGGGCTCCAGTCTGACAGAGAACAATGAGGATCCAGCAGAAATCAGAAGGAGAATCACAGCTGCCAACAAAACATACTTGTCTTTGCTGCCAGTGTTTAAGTCACGTAGTGTCCACAGAAAAACCAAAATAACCATATATAAGACCATTGTTAGAACTGTATTGGCATATGGATGTGAGGCGCTGACACTGACGGTAAAGATGGCTGAAATGCTGGATACTTTTGAAAGTAAAGTGCTGAGAAGAATATGTGGACCCGTGAAAGAGGGTGAACAGTAGCGCATCCGGCACAATACAGAATTGTATGATATATATAAGGCCCCTAGCATCTCAGCACATATGAGACTCCTCAGGCTGAGATGGGCTGGGCATGTACAGAGAATGCCGGATACACGCGTCCCAAAAAGAATTTTGACTGGACACCCAGGTGGAAAGAGAAAAGTGGGAAGACCCAGACTGAGGTGGGAAGACGAAGTAAGAGGGGATGCAGCACAGCTTCTCCAGGTACCAAATTGGAAGTCAGCCGCTGAGGACAGGAGGAGTTGGAGGCGACTGTTGCAGGAGGCCAAAGCTCGATATGGGCTGTATCGCCATCGAAGAAGAAGAAGATTGTCCTACAGTTTCTTTTTAAAGAAATGTATTTTTAAGTGACTGCTCTCAATTCTTGAATGCATTTTCAATCTGCAAATTTTGTGAAAACCGAGTTATTGAAAATGCACCATTACACATCTTCCATATCGTTAAAATTCATTGTCACAATGCACCGTACTTCACATTTATGTAGGTGCTGTTCATAGCAGTGGTTACGATGGGCTGTTAGGTAAGTGTAGTAGGACTTGAAACGAGTAGAGTAGGCACTAGACGAGTACATCTGAAGTTGAATAAACCAGTCGGCGCCTGGTGGCGTCGGCGTCGATCGGTTGCCATAGTTACGTAGACAGGCGTCGCGACGGTGCAACCGGAGCACACGGCTGACGGGCACAGTGACGCGACTGGTGGTTGGATAGTTTGATGGGTTTGTTCGTTATCTAGGTGCAATGGAAGGAATGTGAAGGCGATCCAATAATCCAGGAAAAAATTGTAATCGGAATTCACGCCCTTTATGGGAGGAGTTTAAAAATACTTGAGAAAAGCTTTTGGAAAGGTTGGAAAAGGTATTTGAGAATTTTTTTTACAGGTTGATTTCGTGAAGGCCTGTGAAAAACATTAACTCCTTTTTTATGCATTGTTTATTGTAATAAAACGGAAATTTAAAATTAATTTCACGGAACCAAGCGACGCGGAACCTAACGTCACATCCCCGCTCCTTCCGGGAACTGATAAAAAAAATGGGTGTGACAAGTATGGAGTCCTTCGGTGGACGGCATAGGGTTTACTTTGAAAATCCAAATTCGTCGACTGCCGGCCGTATTGTTAAATAACAACGCAAAAATGCATA
Organism: Limnephilus marmoratus; assembly: GCA_917880885.1. Lineage (NCBI taxonomy): Eukaryota > Metazoa > Arthropoda > Insecta > Trichoptera > Limnephilidae > Limnephilus > Limnephilus marmoratus. The sequence goes on from OU862928.1 coordinate 28,030,217, forward strand.
TTTTATTTTATTTTGTGAAGTTCGAAAGTAAATGTCATTTTTTTTTGCGATTATTGTAAAAGAAACTGAATTTGTCACATTAAACAATAAAACCATATCCGAAAAGGGGTTTATAAATAGGAGAGTTTGGACTTGAAAGTGTTTTTTATAGACCTTATACTTTGTATTTATACTAGGCTTATTAAAAGACATATAAAAAAATGACCGATATTTTTAAGGGGCAAGTTATGTTCTATACTTGAAGAATCTCTAATACTTCTAAGCGATCAAAATTTCAAAACAAAAACATATGATTTTGTATGATTTTGCATTATTTACTATGGCTTCATCTTAAGAAAAAGAGATACATAAAATAAAACCAAAGAAAGGGTAAACTATGAAGAACATCCATCTATCTCTTTGCATAAAGACAAACACAGCCTGGTGGGCGTGTTTCATGATCGTATTAACGGCCCAATTTGGGCCTATATTTCTGTGTGTGACAATGCTTTCGAAATTCAAATGGAATGGAGATCTACGATTTCAGGCGAGTGTAAGTGAGATGGAACGCTGGGGGATGCATGGCTAAATGGAACATTTATTTCCATTCAAATTTGTATTGAAGGGACTTCTAGTGTTATATTCTTTGTTCCATGATATATTCATGTACAAATAGAAGTGTTTTGGTGTGACATGTCAGTTTGTCCTTATACAAATCTACGATTTTATTCAGAGATTGACAAAATTTGGCGCGATTGACTTTCAGAACAAGAGAAAGATTATTATCTACGTGATATTCTGTCCACCTTCATAGATCACTAACCTTCGTCAAAACGACGACGCGGACTCGAAAAAAGTGGTATAAATTTTCAGTCACCGCACCATATTTTTGCACCATTTTGCGGCACCGTCGCCATACACATCATTAATCATTCGAGCCGTTTCTGCAGCACTGGTGCCACGGTGGAACTCGTACTCGTAAATAACGCGATATTTCAAGTTTTCCATTTTGTGAACTAAGTGACGCAAAGAAAAAAAAAATTAAGAAACAAAAAATTATAATTTTCGAAACACAAATACGTGAGTAAATAGTATAAATTTGAATTTGGAATTCCCAACCAAAGAGAAGATATTTGAGATCGAAGTTGCCACTACGACAAAACGCCAATTTCATATGTAAGGACCAATATAAGCCAGATAATTTTTTTTAAACTTTTGTTAGCAAGAAATGATTCAAAACCATATTTATGAATTACTACGTGAAAACTGTAGGGGGAGAGGGGAGGGGGGGTCTTGGAATATACTACACATGGTCACCGAGGGGGGAGGGGGGTTAAAAGTTGCAAAAAGTGGGTCACGTAGTATGGATGCGTTTCCTAAGAGTTTTTTTTTAATTATTTATTTTTTTATTGTACGACAGACAGGTGAGTCCAATTACGGTACAATTTTCTAACAACTAACAATACATGTATATAGTTTTTTTAAAACATGGTACGGTGATATCAAATACATCTATTTCCGCTGGTAGGGCATTAAGAAATGCCATACCTCTTGTCATGCTGTGTTGAGCCATGACATCTGTCCGACCCTGCGGTATGTAGAATAGGGCGTGGCTACGGGTTCGACAGTATTTGTCAGGAGCGAATAAGTCACAGCATGACAGGAGATATGGACAATCAATAAGGTTTTTTATTAACTTTAATTTGAATACCATGAGTCCGGCATTACGCCTGGTCTACAGGCTTTGATAATTTGTCTCCTTTAGCAGTTCCACGTGATGCATGAATTTCGGATATATTCCGTAAGATCGCATGTAAACATACCTTAGGAATTTTTTTTGAATTTGTTCAATCATATTTATGTATTTAAGTTGATATGGTATCCAGACAGTACTAGCGTACTCCAGCTTACTTCTGACCACTCCGTTGAACATGGCGGTCATTGCTTCTATGTTACTGAATTGTTTGCAAGTTCTAATTACAAAACCAAGCATTTTGGAGCAAGCCGAAGTAAGCTGCACTATATGATTTGAAAATGTTAGCCTGGGATCAAAGGTTACCCCAAGATCCTTGATGATATTTACGCGTGTTAGTACTTCTCCACTTCCTTTAATAATTTACTTCTTCTTTTAATAATTTAAATTCTTTCAATTTTTTGCATTATTGCAGAGGCCGACACGTACCAAATATAAAGCATAATATGTAAATAAGTAGTATAAATCATTCGCATAGGAATGATTGTATTTTACACAGACGTTGTTTTACTTGAGTTACTCGCAACAGCTGGTTCAAGTGTTTGCGTCACTATAAATCACAGAGAGAGTGCAAATATTCCTATTTGATATAATTTATTCGTTTGCCATTTCACACTGAGAATTGAGAATTGCTTCGTCGCCTGGGAGCAAGAAATTAAGCAATGCTTAAACTTGCCGCAAACACAGTAAGCATTTAGCTATTTTTCTGTGGGAACACAGATGCTAGCACTTTAATATTTCATTTGTTCTTCTTCTTCTTCTCGTGCCCAATCCGTTCAACGGATGTTGCATCGTATTGTATGGGATCGGGAGGACGCATTTTTTTATTTATTTTTATTTTTTTTTATTAGCAAGGTTTTTTTGGTACATTTACATATAGGTAAATACATAATAACAAAAAATGTAAGTAACAAAAAAAAAATCCCACAAAGGCGAAGCCTGTGTGTGGGTATTATATTATGTGGATAACAGTGGTAGTTAAAATAAAATTATAAAAAAAAAAAAAAAAAATATATAAGCATAGTGTCTACAGTGATCAACATGAATGACTGCGTAGGAGTTTAAAAATTTAAAAATATATGTAAGATAAACAAACAAATTAAAATATATATATATATATATATATATATATATATATATATATATATATATATATATATATATATATATATGCATAGTGTCTACAGTGATCAACATGATTGACTTCATAGGAGTATAAAAATTTAAAAATATATCTAAGGTAAACACACATTTACACCCATACTTAAATACACATGTTCATACGAGTATATATATATATACATATTTCCTGTTTTTATTCTAAATATTCAGAAAGACTCCACATTTTAGAAGCTGATTGAATTACAGAAAAAACTTATTCAGTTCTAAATTATTTTTTAGCCAGATTTTAACATTTTTTTTAAGTACGTTCAGATTTTGATCCTTGCTGATGGAGTGGGGTATGGAATTGAATAGTTTTGGGGCAATGTAGGGGGCATTCAATGGTACTTTGGACAAATATCTTCAGTATGTTGTAGACACTTCGGTTACAACGTTACCATAATATTTGATGGTTATACTGATTACATGAAAAATATCAAAGCTGCAGAACAACTCCGTCGAACTACAAAAACATCTTTAACGTCTGATATCGTTTTTGATCGATCTATGACTGTTCCAACAAACCATTCTTCTTCTTGTTGTGCCTTGTCCGTTCAACGGACGTTGGCTATCATGTTGGCTATGCGGACTTTGTTTACTACGGCCCGGAACAGCTCCACGGTAGACTGGCCAAACCACTGTCTCAGGTTTTTCAGCCATGAGGTTCTCCTTCTTCCAGGGCCCCGTCTTCCGGCAATCTTTCCCTGCATTATGAGATGCAGGATCTCATACTTCTCTGGATGTCTCATCAATTGAAGTTTTCGGATTTTTATGGTTTTAATAACTTCCTTTTCTTTATTCATCCGAACCATAACATCTTCATTTGTGACCCTGTCCATCCAGCTTATTTTAAGTATTCTTCTGTAGATCCACATCTCGAATGCCTCAAGTCGCCTAATTAATTCTTCAGTAAGCGTCCATGCATCCATTCCATAAAATAATATTGAAAATACGTAGCATCTGACCATTCGCATTCGTAATCCAAGGTTGAGATCATGACTGCAGAACATTTTTTTCATGCGGATAAAGGTTGCACGAGCTTGCTCAATGCGGCATTTGATTTCAACTGAAGGATCCCATCTATCATTTACATTGCAGCCCAAGTATATAATACTTTGTACCTTCTCCAGTTTTGTTCCAGCAATATAACAAACCATACGAGTGCATATTAGTTTGAAATCGCGATAACTCGAGAACGGTGCTTCGTAGGGAAAAAAGTATAAATATTTTTTTGTAGAGAATTTTACGATCTACAAACTCTTCTCAAAAATTTTATCCGTAGCTCTCATTGTTTCCGAGAAATATGCGGAAAACAAAAATTTGTGACCTTTGACCTCGGATAAAAAACAACGCTAATGCTAGATCGATGGGGACGTTTGACATAGCATTTGTAATGACGTATTCAAGACCTGTACAAAAAATTCAGCTTTTCCGGAATTAATGCAAACTCAGCACTTCTTTTCGTCTATTTTGACTGGACTATTTGGCTATGCGGACTTTGTACACTGCGACCCGGAACAGCTCTACAGTAGACTGGCAAAACCACTGTCTCAGCTTTTTCAGCCATGATGTTCGTGAACTGCCCCCGATATCTTTCTTTTTATATATTTTCTTTAGTTTTAATCGTACTTACACCTGCAAATATTTTTCCTTTTCTTTATTATTTCACTCTAACTAGATGCTGAACCAACAGGCGAACAAATTTATGATGTCTTCATATTGTTAATTAATGCATTTATGTACGCATACTTACATTTTTCTTTCTTACTAACAATCATGCTTGCAGGGACATTGGAGGGTCTAGATTCTAAGTCTAGATTACAAAAAAAATAGAGTTCTGACGGTTCGCGGCTAAGGAGGTTAAACAGTCAGTTTTCTCAGCCACAGGGAAAGTGGTGGGTCCTTTTATTATGTGCCATTCGGGTCGATACTCGTAATTTGATAGCCATGGTGTTCTTTCTTGTTCTTCCAAGGCCCCGTCTTCCGGCAATCTTTCCTTGCATTATGAGATGCAAGATCTCTTACGTCTCCGAATGTCTCATCACATGTTCTAGATTTTGAAGTTTTCGGATTTTTATTATTTTACTAACTTCTTTTTCATCATTCATCCAAACCACAACATTATCATTCGAAACTCTGTCCATTCAGCTTATTTTGAGTATTCTACTGTAGATCCACATCTGTCGCCTTATCGTTTCTTCTGTAAGCGTCCATGCTTCCATTCATTTTAATTTGTTACCAGCTCAATTTCAGTTGGTTCACTTTTTTTTTTTTTTACATTAACGCCACACAGGAGGCCCTGAGGAAAATAATTTCCCTCAGGGCCTATGTCATCTGGGATGCTGTGTGGAGGGTCTTTTTGAGGAGAGGAAGGAATGAACATTGGTCTTGAAGAGACCCATGTTGTAGGAAGGAGGAAACACAGAGGCCGGCAAATCATTCCACAGCCGAGCTGTTGAACACAAGAACGAGTCGAAGAAACGACCCGTTCTCATGTGACAAATGTCAACCGTGTACAAATGTTGGGCACGCGTTTGACGTGTTTCCCGACTATGCACCGGTGCCGAAGGGATCAAGATGCTAGTTCCTCGGAGCATCTTCCATTGTAATACCGGTAGAACAAGGATAGCGTTCCCACCCGACGCCTGTGCTCTAAAGATTGCAATCCGTCTGTTAAGATGGGAGAATCTATCAAACGGACCGCCCGTTTCTGCACAGAGTCGAGGGTATTTTTCAGGTATTTTGGAGCTCCAGACCAGAGGTGGCTGCCAAATTCAACCGTGGGGCGCACTTGCGATTTGTACAGGGTTAGCAGTTGTGTACTATTAAAGTATCTGCGGGCCCTGTACAGTACGCCCAGTTTTTGGGAGGCTAACTTTACTCTGGCTTCGATGGAGCCCCCATACCTGAGCTGGTCACTTAGGGTTACACCAAGCATATCAATGGAGGGCCTGTTCGGAAGATTGCTTCCGTTGAAAGAGACTAGATTTTCATTTCGATCCCTTTTAGACGTAATCAGACAAGATTGGGTCTTTGAAACATTAAATTCAACGAGATTATTTTTAACAATTATTATAAGCAATAATTATCAGCCTGAAACACTCATCCACATTGAATTATTTAAGATTTTTAATTATTTAATTTTAATTATTTAATTATTTAAGATTATTTTTACCCCAAGAGAAAACACTCTCGAGGTAACCGTCCATTCTTTGCTTCAAAGCCTTACGAGCTGTTGGAGTTTGTGAGCCCTTTGGGGGCTTGTCAAACAGAAAGCTATCATGAACTGTACTGTCATCCGCGTAATATAACAATTATTTTTTCATATTTTTTTCAGGCAGTCAAGTACCATAGTATTAAAAAATCCAAAGCAAGGCTTACTTTAATAATAAAGTGGATGAAGCAGACAAATTTATAGATAGTTACAGATTAAATGTCAAACGGCCGAGTTAAAACAGGACTTCCCTACGATCAGTCAATAATAGAAAGATATTTTTCATACCATATTGTTTGGTTTTGAAATTAGAATATGCGTAATTCCTAGTTCCCACTCCTACCTAACCATTACATTGCTGGAAAAGTATTTTAAATTTGGACCAATTTCAAGAAAAATAGTGAAAATTCGAGTGCATTTGTTATTTATTTATTTATTTATTTAAACGCCATAGCATGGCTTTTACATTGAAGTGAGTACATGATATTATAAGTATACAGTGGTACACAGGAGATTATCAATAATAACAAAGTAGAAATGAACATTTAACAAAGTAGCAAGTATTTAGGTGAAGGATACTATTATGTGTTACTAAACTACTGTTACTATACAAAAAAAAAATAATATCAATGTTATAATAACCGAGAACATAAAATTTAGATAGGATTATTTAGAATAAAAAGATGTACCTAAACAAAGGGGACTTGTCAACAGTATTTATAAGCACTAAATAGAGTAAATTTGCATTGAGTTTATTGTTACCTTCAAAGTTATCTTTGTTTGAAATTATTAAGCAGGTATTGCTAATTAGCTAACTGTTTCAGGGCTGTCAGTTAAATATTTAATAATAGCTTTGGTTTAAAAAAAATAAATCATTTTTAATAAAATAATACATTTAAAAGCTATCTCTCTTCAGTCTGTTAGTAAAGATATCTGAAGTAAGTACCTAGTTGAGAATCTATAGTAAAATATTTATTTATTATGAATTTCCCGCCCGGCTGGGCTTTTACACGTTATTTTTTTTTTTATTATTACAAAGAACATCTAAGTTAAGCATTACAGAATCAGAGCAAAATCAAAATCAAAAGCAAAATATTAGACAAAATCAAAAACAACATCTAAAGCAAAAACAAAGTAAAAAACGAAATAACATCGAAACTAAATACTCCGCCATGCAAGATGGAAAAATGTAATACTAGGAAAATTACAATACATTGGTAAGGTCTCGTAGGTCGATGCTGAGCTACGTAGTTTGTTCGGTTAATTAAATTAAATTTGATGTTCTTCTTTTCAATATAAATTGGGTAATGACTTGTTTATATTTGGTGAATGGTGTGTTGAATATGTCAACAACATCTTTATAGTCATTACCCAAATTTTGTATGCGGCGAGCGGGGGTATACAACTGTGATTCTGTGTTGGAGTTATCACAATAGAACGGTAGATATTGCCTCGATGTTGGTTTACGAGGTATATGAAAAGAAATCAAGTATAATAGTTCATGGCTATCAATTATTGAATTTATGATTTTATATATTTTTTTTTTTTTTTTTTTTACATTAACTCCACACAGGAGGCCCTGAGGAAAATAATTTCCCTCAGGGCCTATGTCATCTGGGATGCTGTGTGGAGAGTCTTTTTGAGGAGAGGAAGGAATGAACATTGGTCTTGAAGAGACCCATGTTGTAGGAAGGAGGAAACACAGAGGCCGGCAAATCATTCCACAGCCGAGCTGTTGAACACAAGAACGAGTCGAAGAAACGACCCGTTCTCATGTGACAAATGTCAACCGTGTACAAATGTTGGGCACGCGTTTGGCGTGTTTCCCGACTATGCACCGGTGCCGAAGGGATCAATGATGCTAGTTCTTCAGAGCATCTTCCATTGTAATACCGGTAGAACAAGGATAGCATTCCCACCCGACGCCTGTGCTCTAAAGATTGCAATCCGTCTGTTAAGATGGGAGAATCTATCAAACGGACCGCCCGTTTCTGCACAGAGTCGAGGGTATTTTTCAGGTATTTTGGAGCTCCAGACCAGAGATGGCTGCCAAATTCAACCGTGGGGCGTACTTGTGATTTGTACAAGGTTAGCAGTTGTGTACTATTAAAGTATCTGCGGGCCCTGTACAGTACGCCCAGTTTTTGGGAGGCTAACTTTACTCTGGCTTCGATGGAGCCCCCATACCTGAGCTGGTCACTTAGGGTTACACCAAGCATATCAATGGAGGGCCTGTTCGGAAGATTGCTTCCGTTGAAAGAGACTAGATTTTCATTTCGATCCCTTTTAGACGTAATCAGACAAGATTGGGTCTTTGAAACATTAAATTCAACGAGATTATTTTTACCCCAAGAGAAAACACTCTCGAGGTAACCGTCCATTCTTTGCTTCAAAGCCCTACGAGCTGTTGGAGTTTGTGAGCCCTTTGGGGGCTTGTCAAACAAAAAGCTATCATGAACTGTACTGTCATCCGCGTAACAGTGAATTGGTGCACATGACAAAAGGTCGTTGATGTGCAACAAAAACAAAGTCGGAGACAGAACCGATCCCTGCGGGACGCCAGCATTTATCGAGTGTGAGGAAGAAGTGAAACCATCGACTACCGTCTGAATCGACCTCTCCCTCAAGAAGTCGGCAATCCACATACACAAGGATGCGGGAAGTCCGTAAGAATGCAGTTTGTTGACAAGTCCTCGGTGCCAAACCCGGTCAAAGGCCTTGGAGATGTCCAGTGCAACCGTTTGGGTCTCACCGAAACGTTCCAGGCATCGCCCCCAAACATGCGTCACATACGCGAGAAGATCACCGCACGAGCGGTTCCGCCGGAATCCGTATTGACGGTCGTTAATAATTTTGTTCTTCTCGAGGTATGTGAGCAGTTTGTCGTTGATCACACGTTCCATCACCTTAGACAGAACTGATGTGATCGCTATGGGGCGGTAGTTGGCCGGGTTGGAGCGGTCACCCTTCTTTGGAATAGGATGGATAACCGCTTTTTTCCAACCAGAGGGCACAGAGCCAGTCTTCAGGGACAATTTAAAAAGCTTCGTCAAAATTGGAGCTATTTCTGCAGCGCACCTCTGCAGTACCAGGGCAGGTATTCCGTCAGGCCCACTAGCTTTATTAACATCAAGCCCTCGTAAAACATGGAGTACTTCCCGATGCCGAATCCTCAGCTTTTTCATACGAAAACCGCAGTGAGGAACCGACGTCGGGACAGCACCTTGGTCATCGAGGGTTGAGTTATCTGCAAACATTTTACCTAATAAGTTTGCCTTTTCGGTGGCGGTGTTTGCTAGTGAGCCGTCAGGTCTGGTGAGAGGTGGCAAACTGGATTTGCAGAAATTGCGACCTATTGAGCTCGCAAGCGACCAGAATTGCCTGCTGCCATGCGGGCATGCAGCCAGCTTTCTGCTGATCTGCAGGTCGTGCTCCAATTTCGACCTATTTATGATTCTCTTGGTTTCCTTTGCCATTTTGTTGTAAGCTGTTCTGTCTTCGGATGTTCTAGATGTGTTGTAGGCTCGGTAAGCCGCGTTTTTTCGTCGCACTGCTTCAGCGCATTGTCGACTGAACCACGGCTTTGAGCCCACACCAGTTTCCTTAACAGTAGAATGGATGAAGCCATCCATCGCGGATGTGATGACTTCACCAATTTCCTGGGCACATCTTGAGGGATCCGAAGTCCGAAAACAGACAGCTGACCACGGAAAAGCATTAAAATGTGCCCGCAGACCGAACCAATCTGCTGACCTATAGTGCCACACTTTTCTCTTCAGCCTCTCGTTTGGTGGTCTGAAGTTTACAGGGATTGATGTCGTCACCAGGCAGTGGTCGGACGATCCTAAAGACGCTGTGACTTCAATCCTGTAACCGTGTGGCACAGTAGTTAAAAATAGATCTAACAGATTGGAACGGTGAGTCTGGACATCAGGAACCCTTGTAGGCTCCTGAACCATTTGTTCCAATCCGTAGCAAAGGGCAAAGGATTCCGCTTGGCGTCCAGCCGAGTCTGTTGATCCTGAGAACTTCAACCAAGGTTCGTTATGAACATTGAAGTCCCCCAGGACCACAAACTCTGCCGTAGGGTAGCGGGGCAAGAGGTCATCAATAGTATCGCTTAAGTGTTTGAAGAGCTCGGACGTGTCTGATTCGCTAAGGTTCGGTGAGCGGTATAAACACGCGTAGAATCTTACCGTACTGGCAAGATTGACGCGTACCCACATTACGTCGAATCTGGAGTTTTCCAGATTCAACAGTCGCACACAGTTGACGTCAGCTCGACTATAGAGACAGACACCTCCTTTAGGTCTGAACTTGCCTGCGAGGGTGAAGCCCGGGCAGTTCAGATAGGAGGTGTCTACAGGCTCAGCTATCTGGGTTTCAGACAGGAAAAGTAGGTTTGGGCGTTGGGAAAAAAGGTGGTGGTGGACAGAATTTAAATTGGTGTGCAGGCCGCGAATGTTGGTGTAATTCACCAACAGTTTTGGCCCGCACCGGGGACGCCTACTCCTCGCCGCTGTAATGACGTTATTTGTTGATGGTTGTATATTCATGATTTTATTTGTAGGGTTATTTAAGTGTGATATGAGGGGAAGGAAGGTCAGGGAGGGAAAAGGTAAAGGGGTGGGTAGGATGCTGGGATTCAGAGTTTCCAGGAGTGACGGACGTATGTATCCAACCCACCCACTGCGGTGCAAGGCGATGGGCAGGGAGAGTCCGGCTGGAGAGGTCGCCCAATGCGCCCCAAACGCTACTGCTGGGTCCCCTCCGGTCACGAACCGGCACAACAGCAGCGGCGGGGTTTTTACACTCGTTGATGGGGCAGCCCACCCTCAGTCGTGAGCCTGAGGGTCGGGCCCCTGTACTACCGAGCGACCCGGACAGCGGTAACCGGTTGTAAAGGGTCTCCCTCAACCAGCATCTCCCGATCCGGCCCGCCACGCAGAAGGTGGGCCGACGCACCCGCCATCAAGGCCTAGACAAACATCACCCCAAGAACCCGGGCACCACTGCTAAGTCACCAAACGTAGCGAACCACTTGGGGTGACCTGTGGCAGAGGTGTTGGTCATCCAATAAATGGTTCCCAGGGCGGCGGTACCCATACCCGCCTACCAAATTGTAAATTATAATTATAAACATGTTAGGTCATTAACTATTCTACGTTCAGATAATTTTAATAAATTGAGTTGGCATAGTAGATAATCATAGTTGACACAATCCCTTGTAATACCCATTCTAAAATTAATAAATCTTAAGAATTTATTTTGGATTCTTTCTATCGTGAGCGAATGACTAGCGTAACTAGGTGCCCATACTGTAGAGTTGTACTCAATTTGACTCCTAACCAAAGACATGTACAATTTTTTAAAGGTTTGAATATTTATAAATTGACTGCAAATTCTTATTACAAATCCCAACATTTTCAAAGCTTTATTTGATGTGATTTCAATATGGTTAATAAAATTCAGTTTTTGATCAAAGTTTACACCCAAATCATTCACCTCGGTTACAGCTGTTAGCATTATATCATTGATGGAGTATTCGTAAATTATTGGATTTTTTATTCTATGAAATCTCATAATTAGACATTTACTTATATTTAGTTGTAGATAGTTCTCTTGGCACCAAACAAAAAGTTTAAACAAGTTATTTGACAATGTTTGGCAGTCATTGATATTTCTTATGGCTTTGAATATTTTCATATCGTCCGCAAACATTAAAACTTGGACATATGAACATGAGAACATGAAAACATAGCTTGGAATTGCATTAGGGAAATGTAATTAGAACCTTGTGCAATGAATTATCATGCCCTAACTGGTTGCACAAAATTCTATTTGCATGTTTAGGTATGTTCCAAAATGGTAAATATACATTCCATTTAAATGCTTTCCTTTAAAATATGTTCTATTAAAATACTTTACACAAGATTCAACCTCAAACCCGGAAATTGGTAAATATGTAATGAGAAATCGTCTTTGCAAACTTTGACACCTCATGTCTCAGAAGAAGGTGAAGTGAAGTTAGAATATAACTAAATATATTGTGATTTTGTCGTGTCGTGTCGCAGAGATACAGTGACAAGTGAATGGTCATTCCCTTTTCCTTGAATACCTTGGTTTTACCTACACATACACACACTTCCAGCAAACAATAAATGATATCGTTTCGTTTCTAGTATTTACAGTCCATTACAAGTACATCTAAAGCTGTAATGTAACACGTGAAAATTACCCGAGATAAACTTTACCTGCAGAAAAGACCACTCGCGAATATACTCGGGTGAAAACAAATACGATTTATGGTATGCGGAAGCGACACAAAAGACAGCTGCGATGAACGGGTGACATGACACGGTCTTAGTACTGCGCAGTGTTTTGAGTAGTGAAGTAGTGCGTTTTTTTCTTTAAATTACGTGTAATTATTCAATTTCGATTGATTTTATCGAAAATATTTTGGAAATTTTAGCTTTTAATAGACTTTATTTTTTTGCATTTGCAAGGCATTATTAATTAATTGTACGAGTAATGGAAATTTTATTATGAATTTCTTTTATTTCTTGATCCATAATATCAACTTTCAATCTCGTTTTGGGCCCGGAATGGATTTTTGTAAAATAAAATTCATTCGCCAATAATGAGAATATGTTTTTTTCCATTTTTAATTTTTTTAGTGACCAGTGGACGGGTTAAGAGTACCGAATTAACATATTAGTTATTTAAAATATCATTGAAGAAGACGATAACAATAATAATCTAAACGAAAATATGAAAGAGAACAAGAAAAACAGAAAAAGACAATGGTCGCAACTAGGACACGAACCCAGACCTCTCGTCTAACCGGGACGCGTATTTCCAATCCCTAACGCGGCTCAGTCGCTAGAGTGACTCAATGTGACTCGCTAAAGTGACTCACGCGTTAGGGATTGGAAGGCGTAAATCGCCTTACAAACACTACCGCATTTCAGTCGCGCTAGTGACTGAACCGCGTTAGGGATTGTTATGCATAAATCACCTTACAAAAGCTATACCGCTTCAGTCACCTACGCGCTTCGTTGCTCTATCAGTTTCTGTGAGGGCGACGACCGTAATTATAGAGAGGTTAGCAGAGAGGATGGACAGCGTTTTTTTAGTTAGCATTTTTTTTACATTGAAAATTTATTTTAAGTTAAAAAAAATGCGGGTTTTTATTTTAACTGAGGGTGACGACCGTAATTATAGAAGGGTAAGCAGAGAGGATGGACCGCGTTAATTTTTTATTTAATTAACTTAAAATATTAATTTTTTATGTAAAAAAAAAAATTAAGTAAAAAATTAACGCGGTCCATCCTCTCTGCTTACCCTATATATTAAAAAAAATAAATATATATATATATATATATATATATATATATATATATATATATATATATATATAAATTTTCTATGTAAACAAAAAAAAAATTAAGTAAAAAAAACGCAGTTCATCCTCTCTGCTTACCCTTCTATAATTACAGTCGTCACCCTCAGTTAAAAAAAACCCGCGTTGTTTTGAACTTAAAATAAATTTTCAATGTAAAAAAAATGCTAACTAAAAAAACGCTGTCCATCCTCTCTGCTAACCTCTCTATAATAATTACGGTCGTCGCCCTCACAGAAACTGATAGAGCAACGAAGCGCGTAGGTGACTTAATCGGTATAGCTTTTGTAAGGTGATTTATGCATAACAATCCCTAACGCGGTTCAGTCACTAGCGCGACTGAAATGCGGTAGTGTTTGTAAGGCGATTTACGCCTTCCAATCCCTAACGCGGCTCAGTCACTAAAGTGACTCAACCGCGTTAGGGATTGGAAATACGCAACCGGGACGTGCGTTAACCAATTTCTCTATTGCCACCTTTTGACAAACTGTCGTATTTGTAAATCTCATATTAAAATTTTTTTTTGGAATTAACAATATTATCTTCAACTTATTATTTTCCCAGTTGCGAACTTTGTCTTTTTCTGTTTTTCTATGTCTTGTTCTCTTTCATATTTTCGTTTAGATTGTAATTCTTATCTTCTTCTACAATGATATATTAAGTTGATGGGAATAACCATAAAAAAATTCAAAAGAGAGTTTTGTTTTGGTTTCTAGTTAAGTTTCAAACCAATTATGGATTACAAATATTGAAAATTATTATCAACAAGTTTACCACATTTAGGCCAAAGATGGCGCCAGTAATTGCAGATGTCGCTGTTATGTGATCATTTTTTGTCTTCTTCCCTTCTCAATATACAAAGGAATTTATCTATAAAAAGCCCATGCTGGCTAAAAATTAACACTTCTATAACAAAACTTGCATTAAAAACATAAAGTATTGTTAAACCTTTGTCCGTTGAGTGGGGAATAAGTTATGTGTCGGTAACTTGTAAATTTAAAAACAACAATAAAAATAATGGATTTAATTTCTCAAAGGGTACTTTATTTTAAAAAACAACCCAACCACTTCTACCCCTGTGAAGTCCTAACTTTTTTACAAGTTTTTCTTACAAAAAATTACAAATAAAATAATCGTTAAAGCAACATTCAATAAGAAAAAACAATTGAAAGAAAATAAATATTGCGAGGCCTCACAAATGTTGCGTTTCCATTCTTAGTTTCCACTAATAATAAATACGCCAGGTTCTGGTTATCTTTTAATAAATGAGAGGCTGCCATTTCACCTCTACAGGTGGATAAATACTCCGATAAATAGGGCAAAAGGTAGCACGGGCAGGCTATATATAGCCACCCCCTGACGGGGTAGATCTCGGGTAGGGAGGTCCCAGGACTCGACCTGCGCTAAGGCTGTCAGAGGGGAGGATGAAGTCAAGGGTAGATAGAGCCTCCTAACAGGTGAGAGAGAGATCTCCTAACAGGTTGTATATTGATTGAAGAGCGGTGCGTTGATTGCATATTATTTTCACACCCTTAAGACTTAATATAATACTTTGTTTCGTCGTTTTATCATATTACGAGGCGTTTACTATCAATCTAACTTAAGAGCTCGAAAATTAAGAGAGGTGTTTATTTGACTGTGTTTTGGTAAAACCAGTCAAACCACATTTTCAGGAATGTTACTTTTCAGTGTTTTCATGTAGAATCGGTTATGTTTTGGTAAAACCCATCAAACAACATTTGTGGGAATGTTACTTTTCAATGATTTCATGTAGAATCAGTTATGTTTTGGTAAAACCCATCAAACCACATTTGTGGGAATGTTACTTTTCAATGATTTCATGTAGAATCAGTTATGTTTTGGTAAAACCCATCAAATCACATTTATGGGAATGTTACTTTTTAGTGATTTCATGTAGTATCAGTTGTGTTTTGGTAAAACCCGTCAAACCACATTTGGGGGAATGTTACTTTTCAGTGGTTTCATGTATAATAGTCTTCAAAGTACATCATGGTAAAGTATTTTTGATGATTAAAACAATTTTTATAATATTATAACCCCCGACACAAAAACTGCTTATGACCTTGAAACACCTAAACAGATTTTCTTGAATTGTAACTCAGAACCATCTCGATCACGTCAGCTTTCAAACAAACAAAAAACAGCGTCATAATCGGTGCATTCGTTTAGGAGCTACGATGCCATAGACAGATACACAGACAGACAGATAGACACACAGAAAGTCAAACTAATAAAACGCTCATTGCGTCGGAGGTTAAAAATAAAAGTAACATGTACTTTTTTAGGTTATTTCGAGAAAACCGTGGATGAAATTATTCAACCTTCAAATCTCTCATAATTATAAATACAACTACAATATTTTACATAAAATTTTTGAAAAAACTAACCATTTTCATGTAAACTTCAGGATTTTTTAATTAGTTGCAAAAATTCGTAAAAACTAGTTTTAATCGTCTCCTGTAAAGTTTTCATTTTGCAACTCCAAGGATTTTACCAAACCACAGTCCTCGTGAAAAAAAGCTTATGGGTCCTAGTGGTTAACACGGTAAATGAATACCGGGTACGAATGCCAGAGCCAGCGGAACTATATCATTCCTAATGATATAGTTTATAATAATCCCCGCTTCTAAGGGATCGTCTTCATTGGCTTCGATGTCCTGAAAGAATAGAGTTCAAGATCTGCTTAATGACCTTCAAAGCATTGCAAGGAATGGCGCCAGCCTATATATTGGAACTATGTGTCTGACAAAACTTAAGCGAGAGACAGCTTACTTTAAGGTCAGCAGATCTAGATGTTAGATACTAATCGTTTGATCGAACTTTCTAGGTCAAATCGAGCTGTATACTATGATCGCTCTTTTCGTGTAACTGGCCCTCTCATTTGAAATAAACTTCCCTCAGCCCTTACTAATAGCCAGAATTTGGCTGAATTTAAAGGGGTTTATTAAACAAAATTATTTAAAAATTTTTAACAAAACAAAAAAACGACTTCAAAAAATGCACTAAAAAGTAAAAAAATAATTTCGTATTCTTCTACAACTTTATAATCAACTTATCTTTTCTACTCATCAATATGTAGGTACGATTGTTATTTTTGGAGTCGGTGTCGGCGGGAGAGGAGCTGTCAAGTGAACACGCCGGGCCGCGGGTACCTTGGTTGACACCGACTCCAAAAATAACAATCGTACCTACATATTGATGAGTAGAAAAGGTAAGTTGATTATAAAGTTGTAGAAGAATACGAAATTATTTTTTTACTTTTTAGTGCATTTTTTGAAGTCGTTTTTTTGTTTTGTTAAAATTTTTGTTTATTTTTTGATTTTTAGTGAATCTGAAGTACACTAACTAATTCGATTAAGATTCGGCCGAGTATCGTAAATTTGTTCTTCAGAATTGGAGAGTTCCGTTACTTTGTCATGGATCCCATAATCAGAACCTAACCAAAATCTCATCACACTACCCTTGAAGTACATCCTTTCCAATAAAAAAAAATCATCGAAATCGGTTGGCGTGATATTGAGTTATTCGTCCATTTGTCGCGCACATACTTGATGCAAATTTAAGACTTACATGATTTTCTCATGGATGCCATTGTCAGAACTGGACCAAATTAAAATGGGACCACACGGGAAGCACCAGCTTTCAAATAAAAAAAGAATCATCAATATCGGTTCACCCAGTCGAAAGTTCTGAGGTAACAAACATAAAAAAAAAAAAAATACAGTCGAATTGAGAACCTCCTCCTTTTCGAAGTCGTTTAAAAATCATACCATTCATGAATCATCTTTTCGATATACGTAATAAGCCATGTTCTTAAGTTTCCGGTAATTGTTTGGTTTCGGTTTCCTCCTAATTGTATTTTTATGTTTAATGTCCCAATTTAATGTCGAATTTATTGTCAGAAGTTAGAATATTATATTTAAGATTAAATTGTTTTGTCCTGTGCTATAAAACATCGTTATTGTCTATTATTATTGTCCTGTGTGTGCTGTAACAGCACTGTTTTTGTTAATCTTTTGTTCTCTTGTCATTATTTTGTAAATACTGTATAGGTATTCTTTATTTCTTATGGTAAATATTGCCCTAACGAGTCCATGCTCAAAACACAATTTTAAAAATTAAAACAAATTGTAATAGGTAGATTACAGTTAGTAATAAGTAATTCAGTAACCGGAATTGAAAAATATTGCATTTTAATGGTTGTTTTGTTTTCTTTAAAAACGTGAAATGTCATTTCTCAAGGAACGCCATGTTGTTATTACGACGGCAAACGTCTCACGTGATTTTTCGTGTTTATGAAACCGAATGAAATAATGATTAATACGCATTATTTAATATTTCCGAAGATTGCAATTCGTACTTATTATTGTCTAACTGACAGAAAGAGACTTTTTCTTTTAAAAATGCGTATTTAATCGTCGTAATTAACATGGCGGTCTTTGAAAAATGACATTTCGCGTTTTTGAAATAATAAAAAAAAACTTTAAAACGCAATATTTTTCAATTCCGGTTACTGAATTACTTATTACTAACCATTATCTACCTAGTACAATTTGTTTTAATTTATTAAAGTGTGTTTTGAGCGTGAACTCGATACTTAGGGAAATATTTACCTTTCATATTACTTGATCAATATTTTGTAATGGACTAGTAAAATCACTGTAGGATTATTTTTTAAATTCATTATAGTTAAGCGCTCTTGAAGTGCAACGACACAAAACTGCGATATACAAATATAACGTTATTATTATTATGAATCAAGGATTTAATTCTTTTACGTGAATTTGATTTTTTGTGTTGAAGGTTATTGTAAGAAATAATTTTCGACAAAATAAACATAATAAACATGTTTATTATTCCAGGGTTCCTCTTGCGTAGGCTTTAGTGAGCATTTAGTAGGAAGTGAGCATCTTCGTGGATTTCTTCGTTTCCACACCAACGAAAACGAACAGTAAAAGGTTATGATTTGCGGTTAATCCTTTTGTAAGTAAAACACATGAGAATTACTTGAATAGTATTGTAACTTTAAATTTATTTAGATGAATATTAAGTTTTCAGGGAGATTGGTTCTAATCTGAGCACTGGGTCTTTAATTTGTCGAATGAGTTAGCAATACCTACATGAATCTGAGATTTTATACACAAAAAAATGACAGCGCGGCCACAGACAAATGAGATCAAAGATAAAAATGCATTGAAATAATTAGTAAAAGATGACATAGACGCGAAAGTTATAAGTAAAGGACGCTACACATCGAAATTAAGCAAAAATGTTGAAGTCTAAGTAAAAAATGAATTTAAACATGAGATATAATACAACAAAATACACAACACATCTGGCTCAATGCAATTAGTTATCAACATTTTGTAAACGAACTGAAAAAAATGAGGAATTTTATTGATCTCATTAAAAGGTACAGGAAAACGTATTTTCAAGATGTATTTAACGGTCTATTTGTAATAACGTTTAAACGAATCTATTTCCAGCGTGTGCAAACATTACGTACCGTTTGTAAACATTCACACAACAAAAGTTCAAAGCTAACAAAATACGTCTGAAGCCAAATAATACTAATTTAGACTGGTGTAAAGACAATGCGTTTCATAACAACAGAAGAATGATGTAGAAATAACAACGTATGTTTCTAGAATAGCAAAAAATCAGTTGAGCGCAGGACAGTGTTCTCACCTGACAGCAGTGCTCAAGAGATGACAATTCGTTTGTTATGTTATGGAAATCTATCAAACGGACCGGCTTGCAGTTATAGCTGATTTGTTGCTTTTTTGACGTGTTTTTTTTTTATTTTCTTGCTTTTTTCAAAGGTGTTCGTTTGCATTTTTTGTTTTGTTGCTGTTTTGTAGCTGTTTGTCTTATATTTGCTGTGTTTTTGCTTCATTTGTTACTTTTTTTATGTTTTTACTGTTTGCAGTTTGCGTGTGCTGTTTGTGATGCCATCATCATCGTAAAATATCTTCTGTTATCATCAAACATGCTCTTTTCAGCTGTCTGTGCGTCCTGCATGAAATTTGGTTAGATGAACTCAATATGATTTTTATTTAAGTATCTTTTTCAATGTTGGAACTTACCTGACCCCCAGATTCTTACCCACTCCTAATACTCTTTTCCTTCCCACAACTTCCTCTCCTTCCTTTTCTAAAAAGACCCTCCACACAGCATCCCCAGGTGACATAGACCCCAAGGGGAAATATTTTCCTCAGGGCTTCATGTGTGAAGCTAATGTAAAAAAACCTTAATAAGACCGTTGTGGTTTCATTTTTATATGAATCCACAGTTCAATTCTGAGATTGATGACATTTTTCATATTTGACCTTCAAATCAAGAAGAAAGACAATGTCTACGTGACATTTCGAAAAACCACCACCATCCCTTTAAAACAGAATACAACCTTGCGAGCTTACAGTTTTAATTACCTTAAAAGAGATCTACTCAAAATTTAGGACGCCATAATGCAAACTTCGAGAGTTTTAATTAGGTACAGCCCACCTAATATAAAAAAATACAAATTAATTCGCAAAAAGTAACTATTTGATCTAGAAGTCAAAATTTCTTACGCAAACTGGCGACATAATTTTTATTTTAAGTATAAGTTAAGTAAGATAATAATTCTAGAGATTATTTGTTCATCGTAATTAAATTTTGTGAAAGATGCTCAGAAATCTCAAGAGAGACTCTAAAAACCAAATTATAAGGAGATCCCAAAAATGGGCAGTCAAAACGCTATGTCATTTCCCTCCCTGACCGGAGGGATGGAAACTTGACGGATAAGTGGTATAAGAAAAGAAAGAGGGTGAATTCGGTGGAGGCCGGAGGGTAGGTTGTACCAATGTCGTGTTTGAGCGAGGAATTGGGGATGGAAAAATTACAAATTATCCCTTACTTATTCAATTTACGACGTGTACTCGTATATCTACCGTATATTAGGTATAAGTTAGCTTGTTCAAAATTATAATTCAACATGTAATTAACCAGCAAAATAAATATAAATTGGAACATGTATATTTATATCTAAGATGTACCACATTATACAATAATAAAATACATTTGTAAATAAGACATTTTGAAGTGTAAAGCAATTGTTACAGATAGTCCAGTCAAGTTAAACATGAAAAGGGGGTTGTGCTTGCAAAAAGTCCAGTCATTCTGAATTTTTTAAATGTTGTTAGGACCTTAACCAGTATTAAAAAAAATTGATTTGCAATTTCCAAAATGCTGTGCTAGCGGCGGTGGACCCAAAAACCCTTGAAATTTTCGGACTTTTTTCAGTTTTCGATCAATATCTCAGTGAAAGAAAGGTCTAACCGGTATAGTCTATAAACATACTTTTAAAGTAGACTAAATTTGCTGCAATTTGAGACCAAAGCGAGCTCTATATAGTCATTGGTTTCCAAGATGTAGTTCTTCTAAAATAAGCAATTTTTTCCAAAAAGTGAAATTTTTTCGAAATGATCACCTATTTTGTGAAATATTTTCTAAAATACTCATGTATCACGTCAAATATTATATGAGATAAAGTTGTTGTAAATTTAATTAGCTTTCATCAGAATGACTGGACCTTTTGCAAGCACGGATGTACATCTTGACTGGACTATTACTTTTTTCTGGGATTATAAAAAGAATATCAATTATTTGCTTAAGAGATTTATGAGATTCCATAGGATAAAAACCCATTGTTGTTCACTTATTTTCTCAATGATCACACCTTGTTGAAATAAGAGACCTTGGATTACTTTTGACACTAAATTAACATTTATTAAACATACTAGCTGGATCCCGGCATGCGTTGCGATGTCATACTCAAAAAAATAAATTGTTTCTCCGTGCATGTCCTTTCCCGTGCATCCCCTTTCCCCTCCAGAATTCCCCTTTCAACCTACCCCGCTTTCCCCCTCCCGCGTCACATATATTCCGTCCCAGTACATTCAGTTTTCAAACAGCTCGCAAGCCATCTATTACAATTTTTTTATTAAAATTTTCTGTTTTCATATAATATTACAAATATTCATTTTTGTATATTACTCGATAATATTATCGACAGACAATTAAATAGTCTATATAAGACCACTTTCAGAACCATCTATTCATACGCGGTACCTAATTAGGAAAACGTTGCGAATTCAAATATAAAACCCTTACAAACTCTGCAAAACAAAGTCATCCGACTAATACATAATTCTCCTTCGTGTATCTGGGTTAACACTGTACAAAGATACAAACATTCCACTGATAAACGAACTGATTAAATCACTTGCAAAACTACTTTACGAAGGATTACCCGGCCATGAAATTCCAACGATAAATTCGCTATCTAGGATGTAAACTCTACATCCTGCTAATATTATAAAGGCGAAAGTTTGTATGGATGTATGTTTGTTACTCTTTCACGCAAAAACTAATGAATGGATTTTAATGAAACTTTACAACAATATAGCTCATACGTCAGAATAAGATATAGGCTGTAGCTCAGAGTTTTGGCATTATTAATTTTGTATAAAAAAATTGTAATAGGTGGCACGATTAGTAAAATATCTGTAATTCTCTATTCGATTCAAATTATTAGGGGAGTACTTCGATGGGTGGAGGGGGGTGGGGTTGGAGGGTGGTGGGGGGGGAGGGAGATCGGGAGGGAGAGGGGGTAGGTTTGGGGAGATGGGGGTATGGGGAGGGGAAGGGGAGGAGTGGGGGGAGGTTGGGTGTGGGAGGGGTTGAAGGAGGGGAGGGGGGGGAGGTGGAGGAGGTAGAGTGGGAACCCCCCTAATACCATGCGAGCGAAGCCGCGGGAAAAGCTAGTTCATATATAAAAGACCGATAACAGTTCCCCCGGGAGGAGTAACTCCTGCGGCATCTCTGCATTTAGTTTTAAGACATTTTCCCCATTCCTACAATTTTAATAAAATATTCAAAATGCAAAGCTAAATTAAAAAAAAAATCTAAACAAAATTACATTAGAAAAATATTATCTCTAGATATTATAAATTAAAGTCCTCCGCCGTGTCTGGTCTGTTCGCGATAAACTCAAAACTGCGGAACGGATTTTCATGCGGTTTTCACCTATAGATAGAGTGATTCATAAGGAAGCTTTAGGTATATATATAATTTGTCAAGATTTTGTGTAAATTGGTTGAAATATATAATACATATGTGTCGGGCGAATGTCTGTATGTGGTAGAGGAGCGGGCTGGCAAGCGGGCGGTGTGGATTTGATTTGTACGCAAATCTAAAGTTTAATATTGATGAAATGTTGCACATGTGACCTTCAAATCAAAAGGAAGGTCACTGTCTACATTTGATTTCGAAAACTCTGTGTAAAGCCCGGGCATCGCCGGGGACCTAAGCTATTTTTTTTTATAATAATAATGGTATTCTGAATTTAAATAAGACCAAAGACAAAATTTCTAGGTATTGGCTTGGAGCGGTGTTTCTCGCACAACCGACTTGTATCAAGTACCTACTAAGAGAATCTACCATTTTGGAATGTGCCGCAAATATGCTTGTAAGTAAATTTGTGTTTTTAATATGAAGTACTACAAATTAATTTCCACTTAACAAATTAATTAATTTCCTCCACCAACCGCCCCCAAATGTGTCAAAGGTCCTGGAGGATTTTTTTTCTTCAGGGCCTTCTGTGTGGAGCTAACGTAGAAAAAGTAAGATTTTGTGCGCACGCCGGGATTCGATCTTGTGATCTCTAGATTCATATCCGAAGTACTTAACCGCTCAAAGTTTTTTTTTTTATATGAATACCTCACAAGAGTCCCAGCTGCTCCCTGGAGCCAATAAGATTATGGAATCCACAAATGGGGTATGTTGTGAGACTGAAGGTGGTGGGGTGGGGAATGAGATGGTAAAGAGGAAGGAGGGAAAGTACCTGGCTATTCAGATCTAATCACAAAGCCATTTCAAGCAACGTTTCAATTCTGAATGGTGGTCTTACACCAGGGCGATACTGAGAGTATCTTCCATTCTGGAACGTGCCGCAAATATGCTTCATATTATTTTAAATGAATTAATTGTGAAATTACACAAACTAACACATAAGAATTATTTGCGCACGCCGGGGTTCGATCCCGCGACCTTCAGATTGCGAGTCAAGAGCCTTACCCCTTAACCACGGAGGCCGTCATCTGAGAGCTTCGTTGATTCACAAAATGTTAAAGTTAAAAGTTTTGATTGAGAAAGCGTTTAAAAAGTTGTGTTTTGTGTATAAGAAAAAAGTCATTTCCAAAAAAAATTCGCTCCCGAAATTTTGACGAAAATAAGTTTAAATCGTTTAAGCTTCAAATAGCCCATTTGAAGAAAAACGACATTTTACCGATAATGTCATATTCGAAGGTGATACATCATTCACGAATAATATTATTATGTAATATGAAACCGACGTGGAGTTTCCCGCTTTTTGTGGAATCGTTATGCCCAAAAGTTTACCAACACCTACACGTGCGGGAAATAACTTTTTATGTGTGGAATTACTAGATTATGGAACTGTGGAAATATCAGAATAGTAGAAGGTCAGCTAACCCAGCAGTTATTCATTTAAATATTCAATGGTAAAATTATTAATTAGCGGTTAATTACTATTATTTTTTTTTTTTATATGAATACCGCACAAGAGTCCCAACTGCTCCCGTCTGGAGCCAGTGAGACTATGCCAAATGAATAAATTGTGAAATAAAACAAATTAATCAAATAAAATTTATTTGCCAAGCCAGGATTCGATCCCGCGATTTTCGGATTGCGAGTTAAAAGCCTTACCGCTGGACTACGTCGGCCGTAACTAACTTCGTGCATTAACAAAAAAAAATAAAAGCTGTCGATAATTTTAAAAAGTGCAGTTGTCCAGTAGTATATTTTTAACACTATTCAGGGTGTTAACCCCCAGGGCCTCGGCCATATTTTGTCAGAGAAAAAAAATGTAAAAGATGGCTCGCGAGATGTTTGAAAACTGAATGTACTGGGACTGAATATATGGAACGCAGGAGGGGGGTTTGTTGGACATGGGAGCTTGAGAGGGAAGAGGGTAAGCGGGGAAGGTGGAAGGGGAACGCGGAAGGGAATGCAGGAGGGGAACGGGGACGCACGGGAAAGGACATGCAGGGAGAAACAATTTATTTCTTTGAATATGGCATTGCAACGCACCCCGGGAACCAGCTAGTTTTATATTAATGTCGTACAAAGAACCGGTTCCTAGGAAAAAATATCTATGGTGACAATGACAGCAAAGGAACCGGTTACATGTAACCGGGACGCGTATTTCCAATCCCTAACGCGGTTGAGTCACTCTAGCGACTGAGCCGCGTTAGGGATTGGAAGGCGTAAATCGCCTTACAAACACTACCGCATTTCAGTCGCGCTAGTGACTGAACCGCGTTAGGGCTTATTATTAGGGAAAAACGCGCGTTTTTTTTTACTTAAAATATAAATATTCAATGTAAAAAAAAAAAATAAGTAAAAAATTAACGCGGTCCATCCTCTCTGCTTACCCTTCTATAATTACGGTCGTCACCCTCAGTTAAAAAAAACCTACTTTTTTATAACTTAAAATAAATTTTCAATGTAAAAAAATGCTAACTTAAAAAACGCTGTCCATCCTCTCTGCTAACCTCCCTATAATTACGGTCGTCGCCGTCACAGAAACTGATAGAGCAACGAAGCGCGTAGGTGACTGAATCGGTATAGCTTTTGTAAGGTGATTTATGCATAACAATCCCTAACGCGGTTCAGTCACTAGCGCGACTGAAATGCGGTAGTGTTTGTAAGGCGATTTACGCCTTCCAATCCCTAACGCGGCTCAGTCGCTAGAGTGACTCAACCGCGTTAGGGATTGGAAATACGCAACCGGGACAGGAATATCAACCATCTCTACATTAAACAAAAGGCCACTTGACAATAGTTGTCCATATATATGTGTACCGCGCCAGATTTTTTAAATTTTTTATTTTTTAATTTTCTTCCTGAACGTGCCGTTTATTATTATCTGATTATTCTCAGCCGCTTGATGCCATTAAGTCCATCCGCTGATGGAGCAACTTAAAAAAAACAGTTGGCAACTCAATCGCTGTCCACAGGAATGCAAATTGTGAATTTCATTGGCGGTCCGCACCAGGCAACTTGTTAAAGACCAGTTGTCAACTAGCAGCGCTAGTCGTGTTTCAGTTACGACGTTAACAGGTTGACATGGTGCGAAACCCAGACACGTGTGCAAACTTCTTTGAAGAAACTTTAAATTCTCATATCGCAGACTGTACAATCTTTATAAATAATCAACCTAGTTCTAACTTAAGGAAAACCAAACCATGGATTACGCAAGGATTACTTATATCTATCCGGAAAAGAAAAACTCTTCATACAAACGAAAAAAACCCTACTGGTTACGCCCATACATATACCTACACATACACATACCTACATAGCACGCATACATACTGTCACTGCTTGAGATTGGTATTAATATTGTTGCAAGTTCCTTTTTCCTACCTATCCTAATTACCTACCCGTCAAGCTTACCCACAGTCAGTCTGTAATAAACTCCCACCGCAATATATAGCCATTGTGCTTCCGCTCTTGGTTAATCGCCATTATAAATAACTGCGCCGTGTACTATAAAATATACGAAATTCACGACTATTGCTGTTTTGTGCCTGTTGGATGGGAGAGGAAGCAGACAAGTGCATTGCCACCCCTACAAGTTCTTTTACCCTTTTCGGTGAGTCCTTTCCTTTCTATGCGACATGTATTTTATCATTTCAGGCAGTGATAGTAACACAAAATCAAGGTCCTTCGCCAGTCATTTTTTACACAAACATATTAATCCACTCTACACAATCATAATATCATTCACCTACTAATAGTCATATCAAAAATGAATACAACATATTCAGGAACAAACTCATTAAAATTATCAAAGACACAAAAGAAAAATATTACAGGGAGAAAATAATCCTCACAAAAGAAAACCCTAAAAAAACATGTAACACTATAAACGAAATCATGAATAAAAATAAGTCAATAAGAAATTGCATAAACAATAATGGAACTAAATTAAATGCTATCCGTGAACCAAAAATGTGCGCAAATATTTTCAACAATTTTTTCGCAAGGTAGGTCAAAAACTTGCATATAAAATTGAACAAAATTATAAACCAGATGACATACGTGAAGATAAAATAACAAATAACAATCTTTCAATTTTTAAACCGACTACAGAAAAAAAAGAAAACATAATACAATCGCTGCACCTCGCGACTCACGACCTGTCAAGTTTTCGAGTAATTTGCGATATGTCAGAGCAGGGAAATATCTATTTTGTTCAGGAGGTTGATAAATTATTATTACATAATTGATAAATTATTAATGAATTATACTTGAATGTATTATTTTATTAAAAATTATTTTTTTTAAACCAAAACTATTATTAAACCTTTACCTGATAGCCCTGAAACAGTTTTTTTGTTTTGTTATTAGTTTTTGGGGTATTATGCCGTGTTACGCTACCTCCTTCTTTAGCTAACGTTTCGGACAGCGTTGCAGTGTCCATCATCAGGGCAGATGTGTAATAGTTAGGGGTGATGTTTGTGCTTATCTACTTAGGAGCGATACCGTATCGCCAGCTCCACTCCTCTACGAGCTGGCGCTACAATATACTTCAACATGTTTTTTTTTGCGTTTAGCCTTAATGTAACCGTCAATTACCGGATACGAAGAACTGTTGAGCTTAGCTCCGTCGTCTCTATTAATATTTGTAGGATTTTTGTGAATTTCAATTGCCTCCGTAATCAGGCGCGCTCTATGAGTTTTGGGTCTTCCCAGTACCTCAGGGACAAATCCAAAGTAATGGCCGGTTTCAATCAAGTGCTCGGCGATTGCCGATTTGTCAGGGTGGTCAAGTTTACAGGCACGGAAGTGTTTTGATATCCTTTTGAAGATCGTCCGCTCTGTTTGGCCTACATAAATCTTGTCACATCCAGAACAGCTGAGTTTGTACACTCCATCTGTTTCCAGAGGAAACTTGGTCTTTGCAGGCCTCAAACAGTTATCTAATTAGCAATACCTGCATAGTAATTCCAAGCAAAGGTAACTTTGAAGGTAACAATAAACTCTATACAAATGTACTCTATTTAGTGTCTTTTAAATACTGTTGACAACTTTTCTGACAAGTCCCCTTTGTTCACATTTTTTTTATTCTAAATAATCCTATTTCAATAATACGTTCTCTGTTATTATAACATTGATAGTATTTTATATTAATACTAATAATCTCCTGTGTCCCACTATATACTTATAATATCATGTACCTATCACTTGAATGTAAAAGCCATTCTGTGGCGTTTAAATAAATAAAAACTGAAATCGTAAAGTTGAGTCGTGCCGTGAATTGAGTTGCAAACCAGTTTTCGGTTTCTTCACGAGCGAAGAACTTGTACTGCAGAAAAATCAAATCTCCCAGTGGAGAATGGACTTCAAGCTACGTCACAACTTTCTAACCAATCACCGCTCTACCCCTCGAAGAACTCACCTTGATAAATAAATTTTCTAAGAACCTCGAGCGGGACTGACATAAAACTAACCCTTAATGGGAAAGGAATTTTGTGAATCCCAGACGGAAATTCTCCTTACTTCATTTACTATATCTAATAGCCGTCAACCTTTTCATCTAACATATTATACTTCAGTGTGTCGGTGCCTAGTGAGGTGTGATTCTCAATGTCAGATGTATATATAGGAGATAACTATAAACCATTTTGTAAAAGTGCACAATCTTGTTCCAACAGATCAATCTAATGGATCATGCATAAATAAATACATTCGTAGCGCATTCGTTTTACGAAGCTCAGTGCTTGGAAATCTGTTTCTGCCAAAGACATCCAAATGGATAGACAAGCAGTTACAGATGAGGGGTAAAACCAAACTATGGAGAGCGAAGAGGGGAAAGATGACTGTCATTCGTTGAACAATCAATCTGACAGTATATAGGCATCTCGCATTACAATATCACCATTTAGTTCTTAAAAGCAAAATCTGCTTTGAATGAATAGACCTTTTTACATGGGAGTGCGAATTGCTTGCCACGTTCAAAACATATTTGCTAAGGCCAAATGCTCGCCCCAAAAAGACTCGCGCCAATACACATATCAATATTTTGTTTCCGTGTTTAGTTAAAACACTTTTACAAATGTTTCATAATTTACTTACCCCTGTAACCAGCGACGAGCACATTGGAGTACCGCCCACATTCGCTATGTGTACATTGATACGTAGATATATTGTATAGCACAAGCTGCCGTTATTTCGTTAAATGTATGGATGTCAGCTTCTCGCTGTTCACGGCAAGAATGATGACGTCACACATTTTAGATTCAAGCGAGGCTATATCCCCTCCCCATGGAGCGAGCCGGTTCCAAGGAGGAGCTACAGCCGGCGCCATGTGGAGGGGGAAATAATACGTTTTTATCACTTAGGGCAGGTCCAGATATATTCATATGTCCGTGGTTTCTGCCATCTTTAGCGACTTAAGCGACAAAGCCATCGTAATGTTTTATTGTGCAATCTTAGAATTAATCTTCAATTTATTTTAATAACGTTTGAAGGTTATATAATGGTTTCATGACAGTTCTTTTGACAATTGACCTCTCGGCATACTTATATACAACTAGTTGGTTCCCGGCATGCATTGCAATGCCACATTCAAATAAATAAATTGTTTCTCCCACCCTCTCTCCTCTCCCGCTTCACCTTCCCACAAACCCCCCTCCTGCGTTCCATATATTCAGTCCCAGTACATTTAGTTTTCAAACAGCTCGCGTGCCACCTATTACAATTTTTTTTATTCATATTTTTATTTTTCATAAATAAAAAATATTCTTTTTTGTATATTATAAGAACAACATCAATCAAATTAGGTACCAAACATAGGTACCTATTTAAAACATCTATAATTTAAAAAATTCATTGACAATTCTTTTCTAAAAAAAAAAACATTTGCCTGCTAAATTAAATTTCATCAAACGAGCGAACTGTAAAACTTGCGAAGTTAAAATAGTCGTTAAGTTTTCTGAAATTATCTAATATTCTGAGCAATTTTCTTAATTTTTCTTTCCGTAAGTACCTTCTACAAAGTATTAGAAAACTTAAAAAAAAGATGAATGAATTAGGTAAAGTTGTTCTGAAGTTATGGCTAAGGGAAACAGGTATTCATTTATATATATACTAGCTGACCCGGCAAACGTTGTTCTGCCATATAAATTATTTCTAGTGAATATTTTGGTTGTTAAATAAAAAATAACGAATGTAAGTAAGTGTGTGGGGATGGGATCTATGACAGAAAGAGACGATGTAGACGATGACCGCCGATAAAAACAAAACAACATCCACTAGCAGGAAAATGAAAAAAATATAAAATCAATTTGAATTTCGAAGAGCAATTGAGTGTTGATATTTTTTGTTAGTCCGTCTTTAGCCAACACAAATAAGCTCGATGGTTTGCCCACACGAGAACATGATGCCGAAAGAAATATCAAAATGACGCAACGCTTCTCGTGAATGTCTTATGCATAGGTAGATGAAAGTTCGACGAGGCGAACGTAGCGCAATCCTTTCATTCAAAAACATAAATAATAAGCTCGATGGTTTGCCCACGCAAGAACATGATGCCGAATGAAATATCAAAATGACGCAACGCTTCTCGTGAATGTCTTGCGCATGTGTGGATGAAAGTTCGATGACGCGGATCTGTCATTCAACGACATAAATAATTTCGTTCTGTTTGAAATACGAACGACAGTTAAATTTGTTCATACAAAAATACTAAAATCGCGATTAAAAATGGGAGGGTGGAGGTGGGAGGGTTGAAATTTGGGCTTATTAGGTATTTTATATTGCCAAATAAAAAAAAAACAAAAAAAATGATTTTTTTTATGGATAGGGACACCCTAATCACCTAGCGGTATGAAACATACTTCAAAACCTTTTCTATAACCTATCAAATATACATACGAAATTTCATAAAAATCGGTCGAGCCGTTTCGGAGGAGTGTGACCACAAACACCGTGATACGAGATTTTTATATATATAGAAGACAGATTAAAAATCATTCGGAAAAATGTATCTTTTTATTTGAAATAAAGCAAGGAGTACAGAATTGATAAAATATCTGTTTATTTTCACGGAGAGAAAGTGTACCGTCTGCCAACATTATTTATTAAAGAGCTTGGTTGGTATATTATTTCACATCCTTTCCATGTTCATATTTTCCCCTTTCTAGTACGCAAGATAGTATAAATAATAAACAAATCTAATAAAAAAACAAAACCTAGATCAGTGTTGAACTCTACGTGACAATAATTTAGAAAGAATTACCTACTATAAAATCCCAAATTCGACATTTTGAAATCTCATGTTGACATTCGAAAAGGTCAGGAGATTTTTGATTTGACAGTGGAACATTTTTATCATGACTGTTAGAATATTATAGGTCTGAAGCAATGAACAGGTAATCGCTAGAAAGGTTATCCGTACAGATCAGAAATAATAAAGTGTCTGATGTCGTAGATTTGAATACGGTCTTTCGACTCATTGAGCCCATACAGGCTAATGAAACTGTTCATTTTGGAGGGCCCCACCACTTACCCGCCCTGGTATAAGTAACTTAAGGTCACTCCTTCAAGGCTCTCGCAATGACTCTAATTGGAAGAACGATTCTATAAAAATGAACGAAGCTAGACCTTAAAATATCCCTGCATACAGTGTTAGGAAGCAGTATGCAAGTGCTTACAAAAGTACAGGACAGTAAAGTGTTAGTAGTCATTAGAGATAAAAAAATGGCCGCTCCTTCGGGCATTGGTCTTAATTCCTCAAGAACCACTTGATGACCTAAAGAAGAAAAAAAGGACAAAAGAAAGGAAAAAGACTAATTGCTGTCTGTAGGACTGCGAGCATCTGCAAATAAGTGATAAAAAAGAATAACAAAATGAGAAATGTAAAAAGTAGTAATTAATATGTACTAATCCGGAGTATGTATTCCCCCATTCAGCTGGCAGTCCCCGGGAGAAAGTGCATGGGCTTTAGAATGACCTTTCACGAAACCCGTCATCCTCGCCCCTAAGCCAGTTTCTTGGTAGTGCCTAGAAGAAAAATTACTGGGAAAATGGGGTGGTAACCCGAAGACCCTAAGGATAGAGTCACTAGAGGCAGGGCGTAAGTTGACGGGCTTTTTCGGTCATTCCTCGGACTTGCATCTTCCCCGGGGAAGGCGCAGGTGGCTGGCTGAAAACATTACCGTCTAGTAACCGAACACTTTTAGGATGCAGGGACGAGATCTATTGCACTCCCTAAATGGAAACTGTTCAAGAAAAAAATTCCATATTTTAAGAAAATGTTTCTTTGTTTCTTCATTTTTTACTTTAGGGCCTGAGGAAACCAATTTCCCTTGGGGCCGATGTCATCTTTGGGGATGCTGTGAGGAGGTTCTTTTAGGAAAATGAAGTAGAGGAAGTTCTGGGAAGGAAAAAGGTATGAAGGGTGGGTAGGACTCTGTGGGTCGGTGTATCCAGGAGTGACGGAATTATGAATACATGCCTCCCACTGCGGTGCAAGACCATTGATCGAAAGAATCCGGCTGGAGAAATCAAAAGGTTTCCCTCAATCCGACCCGCCACGCAGTAGGTGGGCAAACGCATATGCCGTCAAGACAAACCTCACCCAATGGGGTGTATAAACCCATCTAACCTTTATGAATAAACGCCTCCCACTGCGGTGCAAGGCCATTGATCGAAAGAATCCGGCTGGAGAAATCAAAAGGTCTCCCTCAAACAATTTCACCCGATTCGACTCGCCACACAGTAGGTTGGAGATGCATCCACCGCCAAGACCTAGACAAACCTCATCCCATGAACCTGGGTACCCCTGCTAAGTCACTAAACGTAGCGAATCACCTTGGGGTGACCTATATGGCAAGGGTGTTGGTCTTCTAATGAATAGTTCCAGGGCAGAGGTACTTATACCCGCCTCACAAATTGATATGAATTTCAAGAAAAATAACGCAAAATTAGCTTGTTTTTGGCACACTGACACGCTCTCAATACACTTCTGTCTGTTTAACACTTCATTGGTGTGAAGAAATGTTTCAATAAATTAGAATCTTTCCTTTACGCTTCTGACAAAATGACAATCGTTTATAAATCGAATGCCAACTTTCCGTTTTTTTAATAGATGGAACTTTTTGAATAAATCTTTTTTTGATTTATATTTCCATCTGAAAATAGTTCCCGGAAAAATCATCTCACATTACAGAGACATTCTTAACTTTGCAGTCAGTGGGGTTACTAGCGTAGATTTTTCGGATAAGGATAATAGTCAGGAGGCGGGTATGGGCACTGCCGCATCCATTTATTAGATAACCAACACCCTTTCACCCAAGTGTTTGGTGACTTTTTAGCAGGGGTGCCCGGGTTCATGGCGTGAAGTTTGCCTAGGTCTTGACGGCCAATGCGTTTGCTCACCTACTGCGTGGCGGGCCGGATCGGTAGGGATTGGTTAAAGGAGACCCTACTTAGATCTCTTCAGCTGCACTCCCTCGACTCATCGCCTGGCACCGTAGTGGAAGGGATGGATTTATACGTCTGTCATTACTAGACACATTGACCCCAAGGTTCCTACCCACCTCTCATTCCTTTTTCCTTCCCAGAACTTCCTATCCTTTCTTTTCTAAAGAGACCCTCCACCCGGCATCCCCATAGATGATATTCTGTGTGGAGCTAATGTAAAAAAATACGAATTTAAACAAACAAAAAAACAGTGTTGACCTGTTGTACACCATTAAAGAACACAACTCAGCATCGAAACTGAGCAGATTTGAATAGCCAGGTTCTCTCCATACTTCTTTACTGCATCTCCGTAGTAAAGAAGTGTGACGTATGTATATGAGGGTGACGGCATGAGAGCGAGATAGCGAGTATGGGAAGTATAAAAGGGATGTACCCGCTATTGAGCGCTCTCTCCATATTAACCTGTCAATCAATAAACATTGTAACATCAACGGATATTATTTACTACCAGATAGAAGACACCACAGTTGGCGCAGCTCGGTAGTTCGTAAATTTTTACGTAAATTGGAAGAATCTACGCGGTAGATTTCGGAATCTGAAGGATTGTCAGGAAATTGGCCGATCGCAGGAGCGATCGCGTTAAGAAGAATTTGGAGCAGCCACACGCAATTATTCGCGTGTGTGGGTACGGCAATTTGCAAAATTATTGTCGTTGGGTACACCGTGTAACGGGGTACAGGATCGTGTCAAGGTTATACAAGGGTACACCGTGTAACGGGGTACAAGGATCAAGGATCGGGTCAAGGTCAGGATCAGAGTGGATTAGCCGGAAACCATGACGTGGTTTCCGTCGCTGCAGTCTGGGAAGGAAGACCTCGGAGAGGGATTGGATCCGCAGCTGTCGGGAGACGGAGCCAGACGGGGACGGTGATCTACGGCTCTGGGTGGCGTGCACGTGGAACGTGGAACGTGGACCTCGGAGTGTAGCCTCCTAGGAAGTGCTGAGATAAGTAGTCCTGATTATTTTGTTTCAGCTCTTCCCCCAATGGAGGGTGTTTGTAAGAATTTGGGGACGTTCTGTTGCAGAACGGGAAACTGGTCAGTGTTCAAGGAACGACTGGATCAGGTCCTCATTTTACATGATGACAAAGTGTTATCACAAGAACGCAAAAGAGCATTTTTGCTGAGTTGCCTCACCGAAGAAACTTTCTCTTTATTATGTGATTTGTGTTTCCCTAAAAAGGTTTCTGTTTGTTCTTTTGATGATTTATGTAAATTATTTGATTCACATTGCAAACCTATTCAAAATATTTTCGAGTCGCGTGAGTTATTTTATAAGTGTAAACAGCTAGCTAACGAATCTATTAAAGATTACGCTGCTAGGTTGCGAGGACTGAGTTTGACGTGCAATTTTGAATTGAGGCTGGAACCTTGTTTAAAAGACATATTCATTATTGGAATTTTCAATGAAAAATTGAAACATAAGTTGTTCGTTGAGGGGGTAAATACTTCTTTTTCGGAATGCATTCAGTTAGCAGCTTCATGGGAACATGTTGTTAATTTTAAGAAAGTTGATACGAATTTAAATGTTGTGCATAAGGATAGTAATGTTGTCCGTAAATCCAGGTCGGATAGTCCGATCAGATTTAAAAGTGCAGTGCGTAGTAAGACGCCAGTAAATATTGCATAAAAAAATGATTTTGTGCGGAAAAACGAATCATTTGCAGAAAGATTGTTGGAAGAATATTTTTTGTAATCGATGCAATAAATCGGGTCATCCTAGTAATGTGTGTAAAAACAGTAAAATTAATGTAGGTAATAAGAATAAACGATAAAATTTGGTTTTTATGTTGCATGACGGCACGGGGCCGGAACCGATATTCGTAGATCTCATTATTGGTAACACTGTTCTGCGAGCGATTGTTGACACCGGCGCTGAGATTAATGCAATTCCATATGAAGTGTATTTAAAAGATTTTGTTTCTTATGAATTGGAAAGATGCGATATTCAATTGTCAGGATATGACGGGAAACGGTTAAATATTGTAGGTAAAGTTAATTTAAGTGTGTTATTTTTAAATAAAATTGTAGATACGCAGTTTATAATAATTAAAAACGGTAATTCTACGATTGTTGGTAGAAATTTTTTACAAGTTTTCGGTATCGGATTAAGTTAAATAAATTCGGTAAATACCAGTGAGACTAGTTGTGATAATCAATTAAATTTTCGTGATAGTTTAAAGAAAAAATATGCTCATGTGTTTTCAGAAAAATCGGGTAGGCTTATAGGTTATGAAGCTAACATCGAAGTTATTTCGGAGTTCAGGCCAAAGTTTGTAAATCCAAGACCGTTACCTTTTAGTTTACGTGGAAAGGTAGAGGAGGAATTAAATAAGATGTTACGTGAAGATATAATTGAAAAGGTAGAAATAAGTGATATGGCTAGTCCGATTGTTGTTGTAAAAAAGAAAGACGGTTCAATTAGAATTTGTACCGATTTTAAAACCACATTAAACCCTATGTTAGCGAAGTTGAAATATCCATTGCCTCGTATAGAAGATTTAATTTCATCTTTAAATGGTGCGAAATTTTTTGCGAAAATAGATTTGCGTAATGCTTTTGGTCAGATTTCGTTAAACGAGAAGTCGAGAAAATTATGTGTGATAAGTACGCATGTAGGTTTATTCAGGTATAAAGTATTGCCTTTCGGTTTGACCACAAGCCCGGCTATATTTATGCAAGTTATTCAGGCGGTAGTAGGTAGACTTCGTAACGTTCGTATATTTCTAGATGATATTTTGTTATTTGGAAATTCTGAAGAGGAATTATTTTCTATTTGTGAATCTGTACTTAGCAAGTTAAGTGATTGTGGTTTAACTATTAATGAAAATAAGTGTTCTTTTCTAGAAACTGAGATAGAATATTTAGGTTTTAGAATTTCGCGGAAAGGAGTTATGCCTTTAGAAAAAAAAATCTGTGCGATTACTCAAATGGCAATACCGAGGAATGTTTCGGAACTTAGGAGTTTACTCGGGGTTATTTCTTATTATAGAACTTTTGTTCACAATATTTCAGGTATTTTGTCTCCATTGTATAACTTGTTAAAAAGGGGAGTAAAGTATGTATGGTCTGAGGAATGTAATATTGCGTTTGAGCGAGTTAAGAAACTGCTGACGTCAGATAATATTTTAGTGCATTTTGATCCTAATTTACCAATTAAACTTATTTCAGACGCATCTGAAAAAGCGTTAGCAGCGGTGATTTGCCATGTATATGATAATGGTTTAGAGAGACCTATCGCATTTGCTAGCCGATTATTGTCAGAAACAGAATTAAAGTACTCTATTTTAGATAAGGAAGCGTGTGCTATAATTTTTGGGTTGAAGAAATTCTTTCAGTATTTATACGGCAATAAATTTGTTTTGGCTTGCGACAATAAATCGTTAGTACACATTTTGAACACGGATGAGCAAGTACCTGTGCTGGCCGCTAACCGTCTGCAGAGGTACGCCCTAATACTCCAGACTTTTGACTATAGTATAGAGCATATTAAGTCAGGTGATAACAAAGCGGATTTCTTATCACCAATGCCGATTAATAATAAGGATAATTTAGATGTGTGTAGCGACGATATTGATGCTAGCGATTATTTTTTAAATTATATTGATACTTTAAACGTGAATACGGTTGAGTCAGAGTTTGTGAACATAATCGAGTCAGAAACAACATTAAATGCGGAAACGATGAAACAGTTTTCGATTAATGATGTAAATATAGCGAGCATTATCGAGTTCACAGCAAATGGTTGGCCGGATAAAAAGTTCTTAAAGGATGATTTATTGAAATTCTGGTATTTTAGGGATAAATTATCGACTTATAATTCATGTTTATTTTATAATAATAAATTTATAGTTCCAAGGGAATTAAGGGAAATTATATTGAATTTTTTACATCAATCACATTTAGGCATTGTAAAATCGAAAAGTCTTGCTCGAAATTTTTTTTTTTGGCTCGGAATGAACAATGATATAGAGGCATCAATTTTTAATACGATTATTCCAATGGTGGATAATGTCGGTAGTCAAGGTTTTAAAGAAATTGACAATACGGTTAAAAACAAAATGTTATTGAGCCAGCATAAATAGACAAAGTATTATAGAGGAAGAAAATTTAAAAAGTACTTTGAGGTTGGTTCTAAAGTTTTAACCAGGGATTTAAGAAGTAATGATAATAAATGGATTTTAGGAAATTTTTTTAAAAGATTGGGGAATAGGATTTATTTAGTTAAAATTATGTCTACGGGTCAAATTTGGAGACGCCACCATGATCAGATTTCAGAGAGGAAGGTTAGGTGGGGGGAGTGTGACAGGTCTGATGATTTGCTGGACCTGGGTCCACTCTCGGATGTGGACATGACCAGATTTCCTAATTCCTCTAATTTTTGTAGGTCACCTACACCATGGGAGGGGAGGTTACGCCCTCGAGGTCAACGCCCACGCTACACGGATTGATGATCAAGAATAATTACATATACTTACTGGATTGAGATATTTAGATATTTGTTTTGTATAAATTTGTGACTAAAGAAATATATGTAATTAGGTTTTAAGTGTGGGGGTGTGACGTATGTGTATGAGGGTGACGGCATGAGAGCGAGATAGCGAGTATGGGAAGTATAAAAGGGATGTACCCGCTATTGAGCGCTCTCTCCATATTACTTCCCCTCCCCCCTACCTTCAGCCTCACAACATACCTCAGTTGGGGATGCCATAGTCTCACTGGCTCCAGACGGGAGCAGTTGAGATTCTTGTGAGGTATTCACTGTAAAAAAAAATAAAAATTCTCTTTCCCATCTCCAGTCCTTTTAGCACCACAGAATATTCTCCTATTGAGGATACCATAAATCCATTGGCTCCACTGTTTTAGGAGCAGTTTGAAAGACAAATTGGTGTTTCTCAGTTACGTTTGAAAATGACATTTTTCATTGGACGTGTACATCTTGATCGTTCAGTTGATTAGGCAGACATATCCAAATACTTCGTTTTTAGATTATTAAGGAAAGCAATATTCGAATGCTCGCCATAAATCAAAAATTATTTACACCTGTCTGCGTTTTACATATTAAATCTCTACATCTTTATATAATATAAACTAGCCGGTTCCCGGCATGCGTT
Source organism: Limnephilus marmoratus (assembly GCA_917880885.1). NCBI lineage: Eukaryota > Metazoa > Arthropoda > Insecta > Trichoptera > Limnephilidae > Limnephilus > Limnephilus marmoratus. Next base: position 28,068,478 of record OU862928.1, read on the forward strand.
ACTATGCCATTTAATAAAGAAATTCTTTCTCCCTGCGTGTCCTTTCCCATTCGTCCCGTTCCCCTTCCGCCTCCCCTTCCTCTCCAGCGTCCGCTTCCCCTTCTCGCGTTCTCACTCCGCCTCCTCCAACTTCCCTCTCCGCACTCCACGTCCCCCCTCCACCCGTCCCGTGAACCCCACTCCCCTCCCCCTTACAGGTTCCCTACTCCCCTCCCGCATTCCATACATTCAGTTTTCAAACAGCTCGCGTGCCACCTATTGCAATTTTTTAATACAAAATTCATAATGCCAGAGCTCACCAGTAGTTTCATACAAACCTTGTCCTGACAATAACGAACACAAAAAAAAAGAATTATCCAATTTGGTGCAGTCGATCGGAAGTTATGCGCGTACATACATTTCGGCGATTCATTTTTATTTATATAGATAGATAGATAGATATATAGATAGATAGAAGATAGAATATAGATAGATAGATAGATAGAAGATATATTAAAGTCCTCCGTCGCGTCTTTCTTTCTGTTCGCGATAAACTCAAAACTACTGAACGATTTTCATGCGGTTTTCACCAATAGATAGAGTGATTCATGAGGAAGGTTTAGGTATATAATTTGCCACGGTTTTGTGTAAATTGGTTGAAATATATAATTAAAGGAGAATATCTGTGTGTGGTTGACGAGCGGGCTGGCAAGCGGGAAGTGTGGATATAGAATTAGTATGCAAATTAATAGATGGTGGTGTGAGTTAAAAGATTGGGTAACCATCCAGTAGATGGCGTTGTGTTTCGTTAGCCACAGCAACGCGTGGCCGGGTCAGCTAGTATGCTATGAAATAGAACCTGTCATTGGATATTATGTATATTATTAATGTTATTATTATAATTGTAAAATATCTGTTGATTTTCCATAATAAAAAAAATAAAAAAAATTAATAGAACCGGGAAGCATAACATTCCGGTACATTAGTACGACATTTTGAAATATCCTAATAATGACCCAGAAAACATCAACATTTTTTAAAATTTACTTCAGGTTTTCCTGCATTATACGATAAATGCGTTGGCGATATTTAGTAATCTGAGTATTGTACCCGATAGAGGATACACTTTTACAAGTATCTGCAATTTGGGGGGCGGGTATGGGTACCTCCGCCCCGGGAATCATTCATTGGATTATTCACCCCGAATGGTTCGTTGGTTTAGTGACTTAGCAGGGGTGCCCAGGTTCACGGGATGAGGTTTGTCTAGGTCTTGGCGGCGGATGCGTCTGCCGACCAGCTGCATGGCAGGCCGGATCGGGAGAGAATGGTAGAGGGAGTCCCTTTGATATCTCCATCCGTACTCTCTCGGAACATTGCCTTGCACCGTCTGTTGGAGAGATCGAATCATACGTCCGTCACTTCTGAACACACTGACCTCCAGATTCCTACCCAACCCTCATACCTAATTCCTTCCCAGAACTTCCTCTCCTTTCTTTCCTAATAAAACCCTCCACACAGCATCCCCATAGATGTCACCGGCCCTGAGGGAAATTATTTTCCTCAGGGTCTCCTGTCTGACTAATCAGACGATGCATCATTTTTTTTTTACATGAATATCGCACAAGAGTCCCAACTGCTCCCATTTGGAGTCAGTGGGACTATGGAATTGGGGTATGTTGTGAGGCTGAAGGTAGTGGGGAGGGGAAGGAGATAGGGAAGAGGAAGGTGGGGATAGTAACTGGCTATTCAGATCTGGTCACCAAACACGGCTAAAGCCATTTCAAGCAAAATTTCCATTCTGAATGGTGGTCTTACACCAGGGCGATACTGAGAGTATCTTCCACTCTGGAACGTGCTGCAAATATACTATATATAATTTTAAATTAATAAATTGTGAATAACACAAATTAATGAAATAAAATTTATTTGCCACGCCGGGATTCGATCCCGCGACCTTCGGAGTGCCAGTCAAAAGCCTCACCGCTGGACTATGCCGGCCGTCTAATCATAAACCAATATACGCAAAACTCACTTGATATTGTCTGGTCAAAGTTTTAACTGTAATCGAACGACTTATAAATGTAAATTGCAATTAGGTTTCACAATTGACTCGACAGGTTAAACGGGGCACATATTGGAGTCCCAACCTTAAAAAAACCATTTAACAACACCCCTGGGACAAAATATACTCAAGATTTTACAACCCTTCAGTGGTGGATAGCTTGCCGACCTTTCGCGACCCCTGGAGTGTATTTGCTAGACGGGATAACGATGTAACCGAGCACCGAGTCAGTATTATTTCTTGTCCAGGGGGGTGGCAAACCTTTTTCTTTCCCCCACAAAAAGGAAATGAGACGACACGCGCCGCGCCGCCTCTAGCACGAATGACCATTAAAGTGACGAGAATGGAGTGTTTCGTGTACTTTTTACGATTGAAATTATTTACACTTGTATTTTATATGACGACCTCCATAGTCCAGTGGGTAAGACTCTTGACTCACAATCCGGAGGTCGCGGGTTCGAACCCGACATGCGCAAATAAATTTTATTTGATTAATTTGTGTTATTTCACAATTAATTCATTTAAAATAATATATAGTATATTTGCGGCATGTTCCAGAGTGGAAGATACTATCAGTATCGCCCTGGTGTAAGACCACCATTCAGAATTAAAACATTGCTTGAAAATGACTTAAGCCGTGTTTGGTGACCAGATCTGAATAGCCAGGTACTTCCCAACCTTCCTCTTCCCCATCTCCTTCCCCTCCCCACTACCTTCAGCCTCACAACATACCCCAATTGGGGATGCCATAGTCTCACTGGCTCCAGACGGGAGCAGTTGAGATTCTTGTGCGGTATTCACTGTAAAAAAAAAAAAAGTATTTTTATAACTTTTGAAGGTTATTCCCAACAATGTAATACATATATCACTGAACAAGAAGGTAACACTAATAATTTAAACGAAAATTTGAAAAGAACAAAAAAAACAAATAAAAACAGAAAAAGATAACAGTCGCAATTGGGACTCGAATCCAGAACCTCTCTCATCTAACCGGGAAGTGCGCGTTTACCAATTTCGCAATTGCCACCGTCTGCCAAATCGTCATATTTGTCAACCTCAGGTTTAAAATTTTAGAATTAACTAATATTATCTTCGACTATTTTTTCCATGTTAGAATTTTTTAATAATTCCCCAAATAAACGAGAGTTTCTGGGTTCGAGTTTCAGTTGCGACCGTTTCATTTTTCTATTTTTCTGTGACTTGTTCTCTTTCATATTTTCGGTTAAATTATTTGTGTTATCTTCTACTTCAAAGATTTATAGCTACTTGTGTTTGTTAAAAATTTAGTGGTTTTAGAAAATCTATATAAATCAAAATGAATTTAAAAAAAGAAGTGATGAGCTCTGGCATAACGAAATGTGCATAAAAAATTGACATAGGTGGCACGCGAGCTATTTGAAAACTGAATGTGCCGGGACTGAATGTATGGAATGCGGGAGGGGGGAGGAGAACTCGAGAGGGGGTTTCGCATGGCGGGGGAAGCGGGGGAGGGAAGTGGGGAGAGGGAAGGCGGGATGCGAGAGAGGAAGGGGAGGTGAAAGGGGAACGGGACGAATGGGAAAGGACATGCAGGGAGAAACGATTTCTTTATTACGTGGCACAGCAACCATGCAGGGAACTCGTGGAACTAATGTTGAATATTGAACGCCCTGAACATATACATACACCAATGGAAGGGTGATCTTTTCTGTTTTTAAAGAAAAAAGTAATCGCTAATTTACTTGACCAATGAAATAATTGATTTTCTGATCTACGAAGACAAATTAATATTTGTAAATGTTTGATGAATTTCACAAGTAAGGAAAAATTGAGCTTAATTGGCGTACACGGACACGCCCTATCACTTTTATCAGTATCTTGTATCTCTAGTCGGTTATATCTTACAACTTTTACTTCCAGAGTTTTAAAAAATTCTTTTTTCCTATTAAAAATATATGTAACGAACAATATGATATTTCAAGCTCCACAGCTCACGATGGAAATGGTGGAATTGTACGTAGAAAGACGTTGTACGTAGAAAAATCATTGTGTTGACATTCTACAATAAGCAACTAAATTTATTAGAAATATTCGATCATTATTTTTTTATTGCTGCAACAATATCAGGACTGAGACATTCAGATACTTACTTGTACCTTTAATAGATTACATGCTGTTGGCAATACTTTCTCAGTAATAGAAGATGTGCTCAACTGCACGGAATTTAGTTACAAGAAGGCTAAAATAACATATTACATTATTGTGAATTTTTATTATTCTCTTGCATGTCTCATCGCAAGAAAGCAATACTGCTGTAACCGCCACTATTTACGAAAATACGTTTTATATATCATTTTGCAGGTCTTTTTTTCTGCGTCGATCTATTTGGGTTCCGTGACTCTACGACGATAAATAAGAACTGTACGACGTTGGAAAACTAGCCGTTTTGTAAACAATACATTTTTTAACTGATGTACAAAATCCTGTGTTTTTTACGTTTGGCGTTACGACAATATTCGATATTTAAAAGAAACAACAAAATCACTTATACGGAAACATTACACGTTCGGTTGGTGCTTACAGCATTTTCAAAGATTGCATTTAAGTATTAGCGGAGGTTACTAAATTTTATTTGTTTGCTTTCTATTAACACTTGTCGTTTACTACAACTTGTCAATACCCATACCACCCATGCGTGTTAGAAGAATTAGCACGAGGTTCTGTTTTCTTCCTTTACTTACTTACTGTATTTGTTTTCTTAATAAAAGATTAGAAAAATTCGTATGTTTTTTTTAATCTCATTATAATAAGTAGATATTTGTCTTCTATTGTATATGTAATAATTCGTACTGTTAACATTTAAAAAATTTCAAATAAAGATTTTCAATAAAATTTACATCGTTTTCATTTCAAACACATGTTTTTTGTATGTTGTAAACCAAACGAATTTAGCCCAAAAAATAACGACACACATTTAGAGCTATTCAAAATTTTAAAATTTATATACTTTGGCGCTTACAGCAGTTTATGCAGCTGAAAATTAGCAGCGGTGTTTACAACATTATTGGCGTACACAAAAAAAAATGTCAACTGCTGTAAGCGCCAAGAACATTGTCCTTCTTCACTTATAATAGATTTAAATATTACCATTTGATAGATCATATTTTTGTAGCTAAGCATTTTAAAATGGCGTCTCTGTATCAACTGGTTCAACAATTTGGTTTTTGACTGTTACAGCAGTATTGCTTCCTTGCGACGATGTGTTAATTTTATATTTTACATCTTTAATACTGTTCCACTAAATCATTACATACGAGTATTTTTTTTAATTTTTTTATATTATAATATTTAATCGAGGCTCCTGACTCGCATACTGCTGTCATTTTTTGCCTCATCTGTTTTTATTTATTTTAAGGTTTAATTTTTTTTATTATTTTTTTTTTTTTAAATATATCCTATATATTAATGTTGCAATATTAATATATGTATGTATCTTTATAAAACAATGTATCATATATTTTCCATGTTGCACGATCTAATGAATTTCATGAGTCTTGAAATGGCATAGTAGTCGGTTGAAGCTATCAAATTATGAATTTCCGATGGGTTTGAGGTCATCAATATTGTTACTCTCTGTTGTTCAAATTTAATGCACTTTGTGAGAGTGTGTTCAATGTATTCAAATTCTTCATATATAGAGCACATTACACTACATACGAGTATAAATCACTTGTTTGAAAAGGGCGAATAATATAAATGAATTAAATTTGGTGAAATAGTAAATTTTGGTAACCCTGCCAGCAACGAGCCACTTGAAAAATACTCACTTAAATCTGACCTGACGGAACAAAACGAGTAACGAGTTAGGACATAAATTGCAGGAAATTTAATCTCTTGAAATCTTTTTACCTTGAATGTGCTTTTCTCAGTCATATTAATAACAACTATTATCTAAGGGATGTGGGCAGTTGCACAAAAAATGTACCTAGTACCTAACTGAGTATTGTGGGGCGATGTACAAATGTACTAAATACATAACGCTTTAGCTTATGCAAAGACGTTATATACTTCAAAAGAGTTACTTCTTCTAACACAGCAAACTTATTTTGTGGCACCATTTTTATGCAAATTAATAAAATACTTAGTTTTTACCACTTTTATAAAAGTTGTAAAAACTAAGTATTTTATTAATTTAAATTAAAAGAGTTAAATAAGATAATAATTATTTTTACTTGAGTTTGTGAGACAATGGCGGGTCCATTTATATATCACTAGCTGGTACCCGGCATGCGTTGCTATGCCATTTTATAAAGAAATTGTTTCTCCCTGCGTGTCCTTTCCCATTCATCCCGTTCTCCTTCCACCTCCCCTTCCTCTCCCGCGTCCCCTTCCCCTCTCGCGTTTCCACTCCAACTCCTCCACCTTCCCTCTCCCTACTCCACTCCTTCCTTTCCCCTCCCCACTCCTAGGTTCCCCTTCCTATCCCGGGTTCCCCTCCCCTCCCCTCCCGCGAATCACCCACCCGAGTTCCCCTCCCCCCTTCCATAAGTTCAGTCCCGGTCCATTCTGTTTTCAAACAGCTCGCGTGCCACCCCTTGCAACTTTTTATACAAATTTCATAATGCCAGAGCTCACCACTAGTTTTATATAAACCTTGTCCTGACAATAACTAACACAATTAAAGAAGAATTATCCAATTTGGTGCAGCCGTTCGGAAGTTATGCGCGTACATACATTTCGGCGATTCATTTTTATTTATATAGAAGATAGAAGAAGAAGAAGAAGATAGAAGATAGATAGATTGCCTAAAACTAACTAGGTGATTTGCGGAGATGCACAAATGTACTGAATATTCAATCAAGTGATACGGGGAAATGTATAAATGCACTATGTATCTAGCTTAGTGATTTGGGGAGACGTAAAAATGTTCTAAATACCTGCTAAGTGATGTGGAAAGGTATACAAATTTAATGTATTATTTCTAAGTAGCTAAATAAGTGATGTGGGGGGTCAACAAATGTACTGAATACCTAGCAAAGTGATGAGGGGAAATATACAAATTTAATTAACTAAGTAGCCAAATAAGTAATGTGGGGAGATGCACAAATGTACTAAGTAACTAAATACGTGATGTGGCGAGATATAAAAAAAATGATGTATTAAGAAGCTAATTAAGTGATGTGGATTTGTATGATTGTCCTAGATACCTAACCAAGTTATGAGGGGAAATATACAAATTAAATGTACTAAGTAGCTAAATAAGTGATGTGGGGGGTGTACAAATGTACTAAATACCTAATTGAGCAAGGAGGGGAGATTTAATTTACAAATTTAATGTACTGAGTAGCTAAATAAAGGTGGGGGGATGTACAAATGTACTAAATACCTACCTAACTAAGTAATAAGGGGAAGGAAAATATTTATTTATTTACTTGATACAGTATTTTATATTTCATAGTACAATCCGTAATGTTGGCTTCACTAGGATGGCTTACCCATGCTGAGGCCGCCATTTTATAATATAAGAATCTGTGCATAATACATTTTGAAAAAAAAAAAATGTTAGTGACGAAAAAACTATTAAAATTAAGAGCGTTTAACCAGCCAGCGGACGAAAATCCACATTTCGTCGAAAGTTGTTCTTACGATCGTGCAGGGCGGTTACAATGAGAAAGATTAATTATTCTCCGTACCAGCTTTTTTAAATTATAACTCAATATCGAGTTTATTTCAATCCAAATTAGCTTTAATTTATACCTTCATCCAAAAATGCTGAAACGCGTGATGATAAAACTATTAAAATAATGTACTTTTTGTAATTATTTTTTGATTTATAAGTATTTATCATTTTTCAATAATGTCTAAATTTAATAAGAATGTTAAAAAAATCTGATATATATTTGTTTGTAAGTGCGCAAATAAATACACAAATAGACCAATTTTCGTCAAGAAACACATGTATGTACATATTTTTTAATGATTTTATTGAAACTAAAATTAAAATTCTAAAACATGCGTTTGCTAGATAATGTATTGATTTATTTTACTGCATGATTATATTATTTGAAATGGGTGTGGTATAATAAAAAATCTTTTTTGAAAATTTAACAAATCTGCCAACGACCTATGGAATAACCTTATTATACAAAAAATTAAAATTTTTTCTCAAAATATTACATGCGAATGCTAGATAAAATAACAATCTTTCGAAATCCATTTATAATTTTTTGTGGAAAAGAGTCAATACGTCTAAAATCTGATTTGAAAATGACATATTTCTGGTTTTCTCTGGTAATGCCCTCTTAAGATAAATTTAAACTAAAAATAAATGAAAAACAGCATACATTATGATTTGTGTGTTTGCGAGCGTTGCGTGTTTTATATTGGTTTTTGGAGTTGCGTGTATGTGTTTTATTCTATTATGTTATATAAAATTTTGGCAATATTGTCTTTTTGTTCTTTAATCCATTTATTTATTTATTTTGGGTCTGAATTTATTTTTGTTTTCCTCAATTTTTGATTCAAGTGAAAAACTGTTGAATTCTTTTATAGCATGGTATTTATGGTGACCCGACAATTCGTCCTGCGACAATTCATCCGGCGACAGTTCATCCTGCGACAGTTCATCCGGCCGACAGTTCATCCTGCCGACAGTTCATCCTACCGACAGTTCATCCCGCCGACAATTCATCCGGCGACAATTCATCCTGCCTGATCATTTAGAAGATTTTTCTTAAGTAAGTATGCGAAGAGGATATACGGCCGTACAACCAAAATCGATATACTTACATCTGAAGGCATCTTGAGTGGAAATCCGCTGTAAAAATATTTTACTAACAATAATTTCGACTCTCCGAAGAAGCATGCGTGAATAACAAAATACGACATACTTATACGTGCAGTCGGCTTAGCAAAGAACGGTAAAGATTCCTACTTGCATCTAATATAACTTTTTTATCTGAAATTAACACCATCTTTTTAGGGTGAATTGACTGATTTAAAAAAAAAACACATGAGTCCCAACCGTCTCGAGCCAGTGAGTGCCAATGGCATCCCCAATTTTGGTATGGTGTGATGCTGAAAGTAGTGGCGAGGGGAAGGAGATGTGGAAAACGTATCTTCCTGGCTATTCAGATCTAGTCACCAAACACGGCTAGGTTAGGTTAGGTTAGGTTAGGTTAGGTTAGGTTTGGTTAGGTTAGGTTAGGTTAGGTTAGGTTAGGTTAGGTTAGGTTAGGTCAGGTTAGGTTAGGTTAGGTTAGATTAGGTTAGGTTAGGTTGTACGGCCGTACATCCTCTTTGCATACTTACTTGAAGAAAAAATCTTCTAAATGATCAGGCAGGATGAATTGTCGCCGGATGAATTGTCGGCGGGATGAACTGTCGGCAGGATGAACTGTCGGCAGGATGAACTGTCGGCAAGATGAACTGTCGCAGGATGAACTGTCGCCGGATGAATTGTCGCAGGATGAATTGTCGCAGGATGAACTGTCACCGGATGAATTGTCGCAGGATGAACTGTCGCAGGATGAACTGTCGCCGGATGAATTGTCGCAGGATGAACTGTCGCAGGATGAACTGTCGCCGGATGAATTGTCGCAGGATGAACTGTCGCAGGATGAACTGTCGCCGGATGAATTGTCGCAGGATGAACTGTCGCAGGATGAACTGTCGCCGGATGAATTGTCGCAGGATGAACTGTCGCAGGATGAACTGTCGCCGGATGAATTGTCGCAGGATGAACTGTCATGGAACCGGTATTTATAGTGTCTCTGTTTTGTTTGAGTTTTCATGTTTCCTTTGTACGCTTGTCTAACCGGTCTGTTAGTGATATTTTGTGTTTGTTGGAGTTTGTATTAGCACATTAATTATACAACTTTAATGTACTTATTAGCTAAATAAGTAATGTGGGGGATGTACATTGTACAAAGCACAAAATATCTAACTGATGAGGGGAAATATACAAATTTAATTTTCTTATATGGAGGGTGTACAAATGTATCAAATACCCAACTAAGTGATGAGAGGAAATGTTTTTTTTATTTTTTTATTTATTTATCTATAATAAAATATATTTACAATGGTTTTATTTGTATGCCTGTCTCACTAGGGTATACCTGTGTCGAGACAGGCGTACAGGTATATAAATGAATATAGTAGTTACAAGGATATTTCACGTAAAATACATATTATGAATAGAATTAAAACAGAAGGGTGATTGGAAGGGTGGTAAATCTTTTAAAGAGAGTTATTTTATAAATGTTGGAGATGGAGTAATGAAATAAATTCTGCCTAATCTATTTATAGGTTAAATTTGACAGGATTCCATTATTTTCATTTATTTTATATGGGTTAGGTTGTATGTGAATAGTTATTTCTGTCTATCTTCTTCCTTTGCGCTGTCCCAACTCATTCCCTAGGTAGGCTGTTGGGGTCGGCTCTTCTCGTTCTCAGGTTGTAATATCTTCTGTTCTGGGTATCGCCTTCATCCAGGCCGTTTCTCCGAAGAATTTTCGAACATTGAGTCGTCCAGGAGTTCTTCGGTCTTCCTTTGGATGACTGTCGATGAAGCTCCATAGACATTGCCTGCCTCACTGTGTGGTCTGATGGTCTCTTATTTCTGTCTATGTGTGATTTATTTTACAGATATTTGTGATAGTGTGGCGTCCAATACTTATAATCCATTTTTTAATATCTTGTTTGAATTTTGTAAAGGAGTCACTTTGTCTGGTCGTAGTTGGTAGTGTATTGTATAGTTTGCAAGCTATGTATTTAGAGTGTCTTTGCCCGAAGGTGGTTTTGAAAAAAGGAGTTTGGAGAAGTTCGTTGTTTTTGGCTCGGGTATTGTGTATTGTTTGTGTAGCTTTGTATGGTGTTTTGTTGTTTTTGTGTAAATTAAGTAATATGGATCTTGAGTAGAGCTGTTTTATGTCCATAACGTTGAAGGAATTGAAGATAGTATCAGTGCTGGTAGTAAGCGGCATTTTAAGAATTATTTTTATGATTAGTTTTTGTGCTTTCATGATGGGATCAAGGGCAACTTTAATGTACTAAGTAGTCAAATAAGTAATATGGGGGTGTACAAATGCACTAAGTACCTGACACTAAGTACCCCAGTGATAGATACTTTCAGTATCGTTATAAAAAATACGCTAGAAATGACTTTATCCATGTTTGGTGACCAGATATGAGAGCAAATTCAATCATCCTCTTACCATCTCTTCATCCTCCCAACTCCCCCTAGTCCCAAAAAAGAGTGGAAGAAAACTACCATCAGAATCGACCTGCTGAAGACCAAAGTTCAGAATTGAAAAGTTTTTTGAAATGGATTTTGCTGTATTTAGTGGCCAGTTTTGTATAGCCAGGCCCTTCCCCACCTTTCATTTGCCCGTCTCGAGATCCATATACTCATTGACACCGGACAGATGTGCGCAATTATGACCCTTGTGCGGTATTCTCATAATAGATGGCACTGAGGAAAATAATTCCCCTCAAAGTCAATGTCATCTTTGGGGATTCCACGTGGAGATTCTTTTTAGGAAAGGAAGTAGAGGAAGTTCTGGGAAGGAAAAAGGTAGAGGTGGGTAGGAATCTGGGGGTCAGTGTGTCCAGGAGTGACGGACGTATGAATCTATCCCTTCCACTGAGGTGCAAGACGAGAGTCTGGCTAGAGAGGACTATGTTATATCTCCCTCAACAAAACTCTCCTGATCCAGCCCGCCACGCAGTAGGCAGGCAAACGCATTGGCCGCCAAGACCTAGACAAACCTCATCCCATGAACCCGGGTACCCCTGCTAAGTCACCTGGAATTAGCGAATCTCTTGGGGTCACCTATGTGCAGGAGTGTTGGTTACCCAATGAATGATTCCCGGAGCGGCGGTACCTATATCCACCTCCGAAATTGTTTCCTCGATATGGCTTTAGCTGTATTTGACCATTTTGGAATAATCAGGCCATCCCCCACCTTCCATTTCCCCATGTCGAGATACCATATTCTTTAATTACTGGCTCCAGACGGTTGGAATTTTTGGGCGGTACTCACATAATAAATCCTTGGTCAACGTCTGCAAACATTTTTCTGATTAGACTTATACATTTTTAAAGAGATTTAATCTACGGTCATAGCTTACGGACACATTGCTTAACCTGGGGTTTAAGCGCGGATTAGGAGTGGAAGGCTTTTGGGAAAAGGTCAGATTTGTTTGATGTCGGATTTGCTTCGGATTACGCAAAAGATGATGGTATTATGTAACACAGTAGCGTAACGAGAAATTCCCGGGCCCCGAGGCCAATTTGCGTAAGACTTCGTTAATTTCGACCTCGCAAGCAAGATGAATATTTGAACTTGTAATTTAACATTATATTCATGGAGTACTATTTTGTTTCATATCTAACGGTAGGTAAAATAACAGGAAACAATGGAAAGAGAGCATAAGAATTTGAAGTGCAGATTTAAAAAAAAATAGATTCTAGATGATAGAAAAATACTTACCAATATTTACAGTTACTAAACAAGAATAGCAAATAATAATTTAATAAAATAACGCTAAAAGCTATTAATTTGTTGTGATGCTTTGAGAATAGATTTATATGTAGAATAATTTTCTAGGTTTACCCGCGTAAGGTAGTCCGTAAAAGGACTTTTTAACTCCTGACGTTTCGGACAGATCTCACTGTCCATCTTCAGAGGCCTTGTGTCTTGAGTTTAGTCTCAAACTGATCGCTTTCACGTGTCTGTTCGATTCAGAAATCCAGACCTAAGTGAGTGCTTGTCAATTCTTATTACGTCTAGGACGGAGTACCCGGGTTGAAAGTGATTTGTCGGTGGAGAGGGTATACATATGTATAACCTGATATTATGTTGAAATAAACGTAGATTCATTATATTCACCTCTAAAACTTGACAGTTGCTCTATTCACGCTCCGCAAATAAATAGAATTCAAACAGTTAAAAGTGAACCCCACTCCTTCAAAAGTGATATAATCACAACAGTGACTTTCAGTTTACTAAATTAAATAACAAATTGTGTGTACAAGTGCTTCTAAATATAAAAAAAAAGGAAAAAAAATAATTTGGAAGCTACTGGAAGTGATAAACGGCAAACGTCAAACAAGTGCAACAATAAAATTGTTCATAAATTCATAAAATCAGAAGTATATGAAAGTGAATTTCGCCACTTCGCATAACAGATCAGTAGCAGTGTTGGTTAATGCGCCACCTCTCGTGATTTCACCGGCCGCTAGTTCCGGCCCGAGTTCGTTCCTCACACCGGCAAAAAGAATTATTGAAATTCTTTTTTTATTAAATAATAATAAACCTACACCATCTATTCTCTACACTACAAACAACAGATGGCAGTAAATAAACAAATTTAATTAAAATATATAATTTACTGCTTTTGACCAACAGAGGGCAACAGGTGTATCAACAACCAATCTCCAATACGAATCAACATTCAAATAAAATTAAAATACATCAAACAAACACAAGTCCACAAGATGAATTGCCAAGCCTGTTCGGAGCCTACAAGTCCACAAGATGAATTGCCAAGCCTTTTCGGAGCCTACTCTCTCAGACGAATCCGTCTTTATATGTACGCTGTGCAAAGGAACATATCATTTACTCTGCGGTGGGGTAACTGAGAGCTCATACCATCGTCTCAGTAAGGAGCGACGCACTCAGTTAAAATGCACCCAATGCTTATGTGCTGTGCCCTCTACCAAAGCCAGTGGTAGTGCCCTTGTTGATACTGAACTACTTTCTAAGTTGCTTGAGCAAAATACCCAAATTCTCGCCACTTTAGCGGCTATGAGCAAACAGTATGAGGACATCTTACATCGAGTCCACGATCTAGAGGACACAAACAGCAAACTTGAAAAAAAGGAACACTGACCTTGAAACGAGAATCGAAGTCCTAGAAAACCAAATGGAACAAATCAAAAGGACAAATAAATCAAAAAATGTAGAAATTAGGGGTTCCCCGAACTTAATGGGGAAAACTTAAATAACTACATTTTTAACATTAAAAAAATAACCAATTCCAACAACGAGTCCAATAACCAAAAGTCCAAAAAAGATCAACGCAGGCCAATAGTAGTGAAATTCAAAACCACCATCGACCGAGATGATTTCCTGCGAGACATAAAAAACTACAACAAACAAGCCCCAAATCGTGAGGACAAACTAAACACCGCACTTATCGGAATGGCAGGACCAAGCTCCCAAATTTACATCTCGGAACACCTGACCTTTCGCGCAAAACATCTATGGTTTCTCGCGAGAAAAGCTACCCATGAAAACTGGTTTAAGTTCGCCTGGACAAAGGGAGGACAAGTTTACGTCCGCAGAGATAACGGAACACCTGCTATTATTATTAACGATACTAACAAAACATTTTGTCCCCCTCAATCAATAACCAATAAACAAAGCTCTTTTATATATACTTGTATAACTTACTCTCATACGTTTATACTTTTTCACACAAATCTATATGCAAAACACAGAATCAAGGGGTATATATTGTGTCTTAACACCCTCATGCTTTATATTCTTTATATGCTTTTGTTATATATACGCAGCAAACATGTATATACTCTGTATACTTACGATTATGTTATATATACTTTATATGCTTATGTAAAATATTCGCAACAACTAAACCCTTATATCGCTTGTATACTTTATATGCTTATGTTTTCGTTTCATATTATCTGTATGCTTATGTTTTATAATCTTTATTAGCTCATGTTTTACTTTTTTAATATGATTATACTTTTTATTCTTTATATGCCTGGGTCTTATATTCGCAACAACTATATGTACACTGTATATACCTATTCTTATGCTGTATATACCTTAAATGCTCATGTTAAATATTCGAAGTAACCAAACCCCTATATCACTTACATACCTTTTATGCTAATGCTTATGTTTCACAATCTTTATAAGCTTATGTTTTATCTTCTTTATATGATAATGTCTTATATTATTTACATGCCTAAATTCTTCAAACTTTATATGCTTATGTTATATATTATTTATTGCGCTTATGCTATATATTCCCTGAACTCTTATATAAGACACACGTTTTCAAAGCCGGATGAATAATATTGTTACGGATGAACTAGATAGCACTTATAATATAGCAGAAAAAGTATGTAATAATGTCGATGAATGTAACCTACTGTTCAAAAATAAGACAAACTCATTAGTCATTATGCACTTAAATATTAGGAGAATTTACAAAAACATAAATGAATTATTATGCACTCTTAGTCTTTTAAAAACTGAACTCGACTGTATTGTTTTGACAGAGGCCCACCTTAATACAGTAAATATAGATAATATACCACAATTACCAAACTTTACATGCATTTCCACGAAAACACACATTAACAAGAATAGTGGCATAGTCATTTACGTTAACCAAAAACACCAAGATGTATCTTATAAAGAAATAAACATGACACTCACGAACTGCGTAGCATTACAATTAAAAGTAAATAATCAGATTTATCAAGCTATTGCTGTACACCGAACCCACGGTTCAAAAACTCAACAATTTATAGAGAATCTCAAAGATGTAATCAACAAAAACCAATGTCAAAATACTATAGTGACGGGCGACTTCAATATAAATATTGGTCAAAACTCAAACAGCGTCGAAAAAAATGATCTACTTAATACGATGGCTGAACTGAACTTCATTTCATGTATAAACGATTATACTAGAGTTGTACCCCGACAAAACCCATCATGTATTGATCACATTTGGACTAAGGCAGACACAATTGCACAATTAACACCTGTCATCTGGAAAACAAACATTACCGATCACTATACGTGTTTCTTAATTCTTGATTTAAAAAAAAATATGTCCTTTTCCAAAACTGCATTACAACAGTATAATATAAAAACTTTAAACATACAACTTCTTGAACAAAAATTGAAATTTGAAACATGGGCAGAAATATTAAACACCGAAGATGCCGAAAAATCTTCAATTTTATTCGATAAAACACTTCGCGAACACATAATAAATGCAACTAAACATAAAAACGTCAATCTAAAATCAAAACATAGAAAAATTAAGCCCTGGATCACCCATGGAATAGTTACCTCAATTAGGAATAAAGAAAAACTGTTTTATCAAACCCGAAAACAACCTAATGACTTAACTTTATTACAATCATATAAAAAATACAGAAACAATCTTACAAATTTGATTAAAAAAACAAAAGAAAATTACTTCAAGGTACAAATCGAAGATAGTGGTAAAGATAACAAAAAAGTCTGGGCTACAATAAATAACATTATTGGAAACGGTAATAAAAATAAACAAATAAATAAAATAACTTATGACAACGAAACAATAGACTTAATAAAAGGACCAACTAAAATTGCAAACATTTTCAATATCTACTTCGCTAAAGTCGGAGAAAATCTAGCCAAAAAAATCGACTCCCCCCAATCTAAAAATACTTCCAATACATCCACACAAACTTGCCAAAATATTTTCGAAAAGTTTGAAAAATGCACCCAAATTGAAATAGAAAAAATTATAACTAACCTTCGAGTGTCCGCGAGCCCTGGTTTTGATAATATCACAGTAAATGTATTAAAACAAATGAGACAATTAATATCAAAACCAATTGCACATATCATTAATAACAGCATACAACAAGGAATTTACCCAAAAATAATAAAAATACAATAATAACCCCGGTTTTCAAATCAGGAAATACATCGGACATCTCAAACTACCGTCCCATATCTATTGTATCTAACGTAGCAAAAATATTTGAAAAAGTCGTAAAGTCACAATTAACTAAACATATCACTTCAAATAAAATTATTAATGATAACCAATTTGGCTTCAGAGAAAATTTAGGTACGCAAGATGCAATCGCAAAAATAACCTCTATAATATATAATGCTCTTGACTCGGGAAATAAATGTTTAAGTATTTTCATCGATCTAAGAAAAGCATTTGACAGTATAAGCCACATGAAGCTAATCAAAAAATTAGAAAACATTGGAATCCAAGGAACAGTTAAAGAATGGTTTAAAAGTTATCTTCATAAAAGACACCAACACGTAAAAATTAACAATATATTGAGTGAACCCACCTATTCCAAATTTGGAATTCCTCAAGGGACAGTTCTAGGTCCAATATTGTTTATCATTTACGTGAATGAAATGCTTTCAGTACCAAAAATTGGAAAAATCATATCTTTCGCCGACGACACAGTTTTAATCATAGAAAAAAAAACTTGGGAAGAAGCCTATCGAACTGCGAATATAGAAATAAACAACCTAAAACAATGGTTAGATGATAACTACCTTTCCTTAAACTCTGACAAAACCTATTTCATGACTTTTACATTATCAGACAAAATCCATCCAACAATAAATTCCAATATTACTATTCATAACTCTTGTAATAATTATACGGACAACTGCAATTCACCAAAATGCTCAAAAATCTCAAAAAAAAAATAATATTAAATATTTAGGCATAATTATAGATCAACATGTTAAATGGACAGAACATATTGCACAAACCGTAAACAGAATACGAAAACTTTATTACGTATTTCTCAAACTAAGAAATATTCTACATAAATCTATGCTACTAAAGGTTTACTATGCATTAGCACAATCAGTTCTACAATATGGAATAATAGGCTGGGGAGGAGCGTTTAAAACCAACTTAACCCCACTTCAAATAGTACATAGAAGACTCATCAAAATTATTCTAAAGAAACAATTAGACTATTCAACCCAAAAATTATTCGATGAATTCAAAGTATTACCACTAAATAAAATTTATCAAAAAAATGCATTACTTCAAATCCACAAAGATAATCTAACAACAAAGTCATTTAGCACCAGACCGAGAACCTTAGGACAAATAATAATCCCTAAACTTAATACAACAACAGCCCAACATCATTACACATACTCAGCCATAAAATGCTATAACGAACTTCCTAAAGAAATTCAATCTGAAAGGAATTATGAAATTTTTAAACAAAAACTTAAAAAACATTTTACTATTAACTAGATTTAGGTACCTATGTGTTACGATGTGCCAATTATATTTCCGCTATGAACAAAAAAATGCCAACTTATATTTCTCTATGTTTGAAAATTTTACATTATGTTTTATTATGTACAAAAAAAAATTGCCTACTTATATTTTCATTATGTATAAAAATTTTCCATTATTTACAAAAAAAAAATGTCAACTTATTATTCATATGTTATAAAAAAAAGTAGTTCTACATACATCCAAATTGTAACAACTGTTAAGTATGTATAGTATTATCAATCTGATAGTGCTCCCTCTCTAAACACGAGAATTTCTCAATTAGGGAGGTATTGTTACCACTAATATTATATATTATATACATTGGTTAATTATATATTATATGTATTGGTTAATAAAAAAAAAAAATCTTAAAATTAAACCTGAATCAATTACAAAGACTCTCCTTCTTTAAAGCTAATGGAATTTTTACCGTATCGTCTTGGAAAAATTAATTGCAGACATGCTGTTGTTTGAAATGTGCGTACACGTCAAATCTTCAAAGCGACCCCAATTTAATCTTACCTTTCTCAAAAAGACCCTCCATACAGCAGCCCAAAGATGGCATAGGCTCTGAGGGATTCTTTTCCTCAGGGCCTCTCCTGTGTTGAGTTAATGTAAAAAAAAAACGCCAGGTTCAGAACGCCAGTAAGTCAGTAATATCTGTTCACGTATGGGTGACAGGACTCTCCTTAGACCATGTTTTTACGATCTTACCCTTTATCAAAGCCTTCTTAAGAAAATTATGAGGTTACGTTTTCAAAATATTTTTATTATCTTACTAATAGCAAAGATGATTAATTAAAAATAGCTGTCGAGAGTCCTGTCAGTGATACCCAATTGTTATATATTTTTACGATCTTTTATTATCAGTCCTCTTAAAATACTTTAATTTTGACTTATAATTTTTTTTTTATAATCTACAAGTATCAAAGGTGGCAAATATCCTAGTCATTGATTGGCATGTATGCTTGTATGTAAATTGATAGTTGATATTGCAGAAACCTTTGTTATATACAACTTTTATGTTATAATGGACTACCGGTGTCATCGATATTGAATGATCATCAAGCGATAATATATTATAGAATATTATTCTGCATTATCTAGTACCTACCGGCATTGTTACAATGATAAGGCGATTTGAATCAAGTTGGTCTACTGGACACATAATAATTTATTAACGGAACTAATTCAGGGGAATCAAATAAGTTATTTTTGAAATGAAAACTTCTTTAGCACCGTTTTGATTTGAAATTCGATGAAACGAAAAAGCAACACTCAAAATAGACAAACACATACATCTATAGGATTTAGCGTGCGACATAATGCGATAGAATAATCGGTCTTCTTTGCTTCGTAGCCCCCCCACTCTTGTCTACTTAGTTTTCTGAAGGATTTTCTTCTACCGCGTGTGAACTGAAAACTTGTATTTTTTTACGTTAGATCCATACAGAAAGTACCAGCATTTTATCGTGGGCTGCTAGTTCATTTCAAAACTCGCGGACATTAGAAATAGAGGGTTACAAAGTCCGAACACTTTGAACAGTTACCCATTCTGCCCGTTCGATGCTACGCCCCTTGTGAAACATGCCCAGGAATATTTTTTAATTAATGTTTGCCCAGTGTCCCTTTAGATTAGTATCTCATCTCATTTCGTCAAAATGAAGAAGTGTTTTCATCAAAGATGATAAATAGGTATATAACGATAATTTCATTAACGACCGGTTAAAATCCTTGGCTTCATGTCCAGATATTGAAGGTTTGATATTTCATAAATTATGAAATTACAATAATATTTTAATTAGACGTATGCTAACACTTAAGGTGCCGCATCCGCGTAAAAGAAGAAGGTGGAGAATAATGAAATTACGAATACCTATTAGAGGAGCGCGCTAATATTTAATAGTACAGATACTTTAATAGTACACAACTGCTAACAGTGCTAACCCTGTACAAATCACAAGTGCGCCTCACGGTTGAATTTGGCAGCCACCTCTAGTCTGGAGCTCCTAAATACCTGAAAAATACCCTCGACTCTGTGCAAAAACGGGTCATCCGTTTGATAGATTCTCCCATCTGACCCATCTGACTACCACCAGACGGATTGCAATCTTTAGAGCACAGGCGTCGGGTGGAAATGCTATCCTTGTTGTACAGGTATTACAATGGAAGATGTTTCGAGGAACTAGCGTCATTAATCCCCTCGGCACCGGTGCATAGTCGGGAAACACGCCAAACGCGTGCCCAACATATGTACACGGTTGACATTTGTCACATGAGAACGGGTCGCTTCTTCGACTCGTTCTTGTGTTCAACAACTCGGCTGTGGAATGATTTCCCGGCCTCTGTGTTTCCTCCTTCCTACAACATGGGTTTCTTCAAGACCAATGTTCATTCCTTCCTCTCCTCAACAAGACCCTCCACACAGCATATCACATGACATAGGCCCTGAGGGAAATTATTTTCCTCAGGGCCTCCTGTGTGGAGTTAATGTAAAAAAATAAAAATATTTAAAGCGATAAAATCGAAGCAAAAATTGTGAAAATGTTTAATAAAACACGACTCGTTTAAAATAGGGCAAAAATTTCGTGAAAGGCGTCTTAAGTATAATTTAAAGAGACATTGTGAATTTTTTCACAACTATAACTTGTAAAATAACTGAAAAAAACGTGTTTATAATATTTTCGGAGCGTACTTTGCTATTTTTTTCTATTTATTTATTTATTCACTAGCTGAACCCGACCACGCTTCGCTGTGGCTTTGTCTGATTTTAATTATTAGAGGAGTTAACAAAAATTGTCTAGCTACTGTGCATTTTCCAAGAAGACACATTGCTAAATTGAATATCTGCTGTGACTATGCTGTAGTATAATTTTTAAAAAATTATTTATTTATTCAGACCTTAAAGGCTTTTACAATATCACGTTATTTCATGCGTTGCTATGCCATTTAATAAAGAAATTGTTTTTCCCTGCGTGTCCTTTCCCATTCGACCCGTTCCCCTTCCGCCTCCCCTTCTTCTCCTGCATCCTCTTCCCCTCTCGCGTTCCCACTCCGTCACCTCCACCTTCCCTCTCCCCATTCCACTCCCCCCCCCCTTCCTCCGTCCCGCAAACCCTTCTCCCGAGTTCTCCTCCGCCCTCCCAGGTTCCCCTCCCCTTCCCAGATTCCCCTCCCCCCTCTCGCCGTCGCCTTCCACCTTCCCCGCCTTCCCTCTTCCCTTTACCGCTCCCTCGTCCCGCCAACCCTCCTCCTGCGTTCCATATATTCAATCCCAGTACATTCAGTGATTCAAACTATTAGGGGAGTACCTACTTTAAATAAATTTATCAACTGATTTTCAAAAATAGAATTTTATTTAACAATCATTTTTCTGCAAAATGTCATTCTGTCTAGAACTGTCATTCCGTTGTGTACTATGACAAATTATGAGTCAATTTAAAACGCATAAAATTATTCTTTTCCTTTGTAACTTCCAAATAAAAAGTATGTATAAATGCTCTTCTGCTAAAATGCAATGTTCTGTAAAAATTTTGAAACAATCCATCGATTACTTTCCGAGATCAGCGAACGCAAACATACGGAACCTAAATTTTTATAAATATAGATAAGAATATTGTACATTGCTTAGTTTTTTGTGGTGTTTCATCCGTCATGCTAGGGATATCCCTGTGTTATGGCGGGTGATGTGAAAATCGAGGGAATTTCATATTATTTGCATTTCGGCGTGGAACGCGTCCAGATATTATCTTCAAAAATAGCATATATTTTTTTAAGAGCTTAAAAACTTCAAATGTTTCAGGAAGATATGTAAAAATCGGTAGAAATTCGGGTAGCGGGGGCTTAAGCCCAGCACGCAATGCACGCAATACTACGTTCCCAGGTCGACGTGCACACTTCCCTTGCAACGCATGTGATAACGTGACGATTGGTCTCTACTTCTTATGTCAGCTGATTTGACAACTATTTATTTAGGTTATATTAGGTCCTTACATATGAAATTGGCGTTTTGCCGTACTGGCAACTTTGATCTCAAATATCTTCTCTTTGGTTAGGAATTCCACATTCAAATTTATACAGCTATTTACTCATGTATTTGTGTTTCGAAAATTATAATTCATTTGTTTTTTTCCTTAATTGTTTTTTTGCTTTGCGTCACTTAGTTTACAAAATGGAAAACTTGAAATATCGCGTTATTTACGAGTACGAGTTCCACCGTGGCACCAGTACTGCAGAAACGGCTCGAAGTATTAATGATGTGTATGGCGACGGTGCCGCAAAAGAAAACACAGCGCGTTTTTGGTTCCAACGTTTTCGTTCTGGAAATTTCGACCTGTAGAACAAGCCCCGTGGACGGCCGGAGACCAAATTGATAATGAAGAATTGAAGGCTATTGTGGAAGCGGATCCATCGCAAACCACGTCCGAGTTAGCTGCAGGCTGCGGTGTTAGTGATAAACTGTTTTAATCAACTTGGATAGGTGAAAAAGCTTGAAAGGTGAGTACCTCACGAATTGAGTGAAGCAAATCAAAAGCGCGTTGACCGCTAGACCACACACTGCACAACAGACGGCTACCAAATTAGAGAAGGTTCAATTGGAATGTCTAAGACATCCACCGTATTCTCCGGACCTTGCCCCAACAGATTACTATTTTTTTCGAAATTTGGATAACTTCTTGCAAGGGAAAAAATTCAACTCCGATGGGGCAGTCCAAACCGCCTTCAAAGATTTTATTGATTCCCGTCCGAATGTTTTTTTTTTAGTAAAGAGATCGATAAACTACCTATGAGATGGCAAAAGTGCATAGATAACAATGGTACATACTTTGATTAAATAAATATATTATATTAAAAAAAAATCGACTTTATGTTCCTCCCATATAAAACGCCAATTTCGTATGTAAGGACCTAATATTTATGTGATTCGTAGCTTTGCCAAGTCTTGATATTCTGAAAGCGAATTTGAGAAAGAGCTACTAAGATTATTGATTTTATATTTTTGAATGTAGCTATTACTTTGTGGTTATCCATTATAGAAAAATGAAATAATTTAACTTTGTATAAACCACTTATATGATGCGCAAATCCGACCGGTTTCGGAACAAACGTTCCTTCGTCAGGGAAAGCTTATACTAATTTGACAGTTTCGAACAATGTTTTATTATGGTAGTGTAACGTAATTATTTTCTTGGTAGTTATTCAGTAGGTACCTACTTGCTCGGAAGGAGTATTATTAATTTCGGGTGCCGTTGAAACGATTGATAACAAATTCAAATTGCCGGAACGTTGTTCGTTTGTTTTTTTGTTTGAAAAAAAAAAACGATTAGAAGGGCGACGTCATGACATAACGATGGATTGGTCGGAAGTTTAATTTTGTAAGGAGTTTTGGTACTCGTAAATTATTGTGTAAATTTGCAATATTATGCGTGTAACAGACGTGATGCCTTTACGAGACTGTTAAATAGTACCGGGTCGCGGTACACGCAGGATGTTGATTGTTTTTTCGAGGCGAGGAAGACTTTTATTGTGATGATCACGAGATATCGAGTTACCTATGTAATATTACAATCTAATGGAAGTGTTTATGATGTCTGTGTGCCTGGTACCTAAGGTTGGTGTTCTTGTGCTTAGAACTGAGATTCTTGTGCCACGTACAATCCAATATCACCGAGGACAACTCTGGTGAAGACTGCAGGCACTTCTTAAATCACATATACAGTCTAGAACTGCGGTTTATATCCTTTCAATGCTCAGAGATGGCCATCGGACGCATTGTGACGCCTTTGTGGATGGACTGGAATCTTGGATGCTTCACGGTGTCATGGGCTTGCGAAGCGGCAGCTCTGGGGCTCTTCTCCAGCTATCTGGAGCCCTTGTCGCTGAGGTTAGAAGAGGTGCGCCATTTTAACTATGGCAAGCTACGAATGATCATTTGGAGTGGATTCTACTAAAATAACTGAATTATCTCTCTCTCTCTCTCTCTCTCTCTCTCTACATTTTTTTGAGTTTACAAACGTATTTATGTAGATTATGTTTTTGCTTGTCAATAATAACAAGTACATTTTGTTTAATGTGAGTTCTTTTATTTACATTAGATAGTAGCTTTCTTTTTATCCCACGCAGGACCCTGAGATGATGATGAGAGCTCATGCAAACGGAATTTCTCTGCCAACTGAGAAAGGTACGTGTCAGTAGGGGTGGAGCTGTTGCTAGATAATAATGTAGATTGGGTAGGTAGGTATTAGTGTAGAGTGGGTGGGTAGGGGAACAAATCCATGATTAGGCTATATGAAAATATTTTTTGTTTGTTGATAATAGATTCATTATTTTTAAGGGATTTTTTAATTTCCAAGGCTTCTAATATTATATTTCTTCCTTCTAATATTAAACCAGCGTTTTATACAAGAAATAATATCGGTAATTTTTTGAGAAATACTAAAGATAAAGACCATAAATTGACTAATTCCGGAATATATAAACTCAAATGCAATGATTGTCCCTCATTTTATATTGGAAAAACCACTCGTAATTTTGAAATCAGAATCAAAGAACATTTAAGGTGTCTTAATAATAATAATTTTTCTGAGTTTGCTAACCATATCATTGAAAATAACCATAGTTTTGAAAAAAATACAGGGATAAATATTCTTCATATTAATCATAAAGGAAAACGTTTAGATAACTTAGAAGCCTTGGAAATTAAAAAATCCCTTAAAAATAATGAATCTATTATCAACAAACAAAAAATATTGTCATATAGCCCAATCATGGATTTGTTCCCCTACCCACCCACTCTACACTAATACCTACCTACCCAATCTACATTATTATCTAGCAACAGCTCCACCCCTACCATAATAAAACATTGTTCGAAACTGTCAAATTAGTATAAGCTTTCCCTGACGAAGGAACGTTTGTTCCGAAACCGGTCGGATTTGCGCATCAAATAAGTGGTTTATACAAAGTTAAATTATTTCATTTTTCTTTATTGATTTTAAATTAATATTTTCTTAACAATAAACCAAACATAACCTTACATAGATGTACAGAAAATACCACTCACAGATTACAATACCATACATTTTTTATGTTTGCATTAAAAGAACATGTATTTAAAAAATTATATGTTTATATCGATCAAATTTGAAAGCGTATTTTGTAACTTTTCAAAAACAGTTTTCAGTTTTCAGATGCGTTCAGAAATGTTCAATTTATTTAGATTTTATTACACAGCGGAAATATTTAACCTTCCTCAAAATAGGCGCGAGATCTGAGGGGTTAACATCCCACGCCTGTTTTGACAGCCCAGATTAGCGTTGCTTTGCGTTGGCGTTGGTTTGCGTTGCGTGTGACAAGTGTGTTTTTTTTTTATTTTTTATTATTTATTTATTTATTTTTTTTTTTTCTTTCTATTCTTGAACGTACACAATACAGATTATTACATCAGTTTACATAGATATTAAGTTTAGTAATAAGAAAAAAAAAAATGTTAATCATCCGTAACTGTATGTATGTTAATACCTAGTAGTATTTTGTGAACACCTCACTAGGCGAACCTGTGCTGAGGTGTTCCCATGTTTGGGAGTAAATGCTTTGCTGTCAACACAAGTAGAAACACCGTATCCTCCTTGATATTGTCAAGAAGGACACTGTGGGTCGACCCATGGCGGTAGTATCGAATACATAAATTAAAGATTAGTTGCAGTTAGGATCTACATATACAGTTATTCATAGCATCTAGTTTATGTTTAGGATAAATAGTAGTTGTGGTAAATAGGTAGGAATTTTTTCTATGGACCACTCGCCACTGGTATAAATAATACTGTGGTATTATTTTTTGTCTCAAAACAAAGTTTTTATAATAATTTATTTTTAATATTTGTGTTTGGTTATGTTTGGTTAGGTGTTATAATGTTTTGAATAAATTGAATACCTTGTTGTTTGATCCAGTCTTTGATGTGTTTTTGTGAAGAATTGTATATATGTTTGTAGTTAGTAGTTGCTTCAGTGAGGTGGGCATGTAATTATATAGTTTGGTTGCGTAGTACTCAACGTTTCTTTGCCCGTGTGAAGAATGAGTTATCGGTTTCTAAGGCTTCTATTTCCATAGAAAATATATACTATTTAATTAGCTCAGATATCCTAATGCCTTGCTTACGTATCGCCCGTCGGCGTAGTGTGCGTTCTTACTTTAATTTCGAAAACGGCTGGACCAATTTTGATGAAATTTTGTGTGCTTATCTGGTAGGTCTGAGAATCGACCAATATCTATTTTTCACACCCCTAAAAGTAAAGGATGTCCCACTCCGAAGAAAATTATTTTCCCCATACATTTTGTATGGAACGAATTCTCCTATTTTGAAAGAACTGCAGCAATATTGTAAGGGGTATAATATTGAACTGTGAACCGGGGGAGGGGTGAGGGGGGTGGGGGAAGGGGGAAGGGGGGAGAGGGGAGGGGGAAGGGGGGAGTGGGGAGGGGGGAGGGGGGAGGGAGGAGGGGGAGTGGGGAGAGGGGAGGGGGGAGGGGGGAGGGAGGGGGAGGGGGGAGGGGGGAAAGGAACTAGGAAGGGGGGTTAGCGGGACGGGGGAAGGGGAGAAGTGGAGTGGGGAGAGGGAGAGGGAACGCGAGAGGGGAAAGGATACGCAGGGAGAAACAATTTAGATCAAGGTATGGTATACGCAGGGAGAAACAATTTAGATCAATTCAGCTAATAAGTTGACAACAGTTTTTGATTCTGAGGCGGTACGAAGTTCACCGGATCAGCTAGTTTATACATATATTTTTATAAAAGTAATATATAATCTACCACAAGCATTGACGTATGAGAATACTTGATCGAAGACCACAAGCATTTCCCTTCAGAAGAGCTAACTTTATACGCGGAGAACTGATTTTTCGGATGGTGCCCATCACATATGTGGGCGCACGAACTTTTAAAACGAGCACCTTTTTAAACAGTAACACAATAAAAAAAAATACAGAAAGACGAAATAAAAAACCTAATGAGTAGTCCGAGTTAAAGCAGGACAAACGCTCAGTCAACAAGATTTGCATAACATATGGTTTCTGAACTAAATCTGTTCATTGCCTCCAGTAAGCACACAAACGGCACACAAACTCCAATAGCTCGGAGGGCTTTGAAGCAAAGAATGGACGGTTACCTCGAGAGTGTTTTCTCTTGGGGTAAGAATAACCTCGTCGAATTTAATGTTTTTAAGACCCAATCATGTTTGATAACGTCTAAAAGGGATCGAAATGAAAATCTAGTCTCCTTCAACGGAAGCAATCTTCCGAACAGGACCTCCATCGATATGCTTGGTGTAACTCTAAGTGTCCAGCTCAGGTACGGGGGCTCCATCGAAACCAGAGTTAAGTTAGCCTCTCAGAAACTGGGCGTACTGTACAGGGCCCGCAGATACTTTAATAGTACACAACTGCTAACCCTGTACAAATCGCAAGTGCGCCCCACGGTTGAATTTGGCAGCCATCTCTAGGTCCAAAATACCTAAACAAAACCCTTGACTCTGTGCAGAAACGGGCGGTCCGTTTGATAGATTCTCCCATCTTAACAGACGGACTGCAATCTTTAGAGCACAGGCGTCAGGTGGGAATGCTGTCCTTGTTCTACCGGCATTACAATGGAAGATGCTCCGAGGAACTAGCGTCATTGATCCCCTCGGCACCGGTGCATAGTCGGGAAACACGCCAAACACGCGCCCAACATTTGTACACGGTTGACATTAGTCACATGAGAACGGGTCGTTTCTATGACTCGTTCTTGAGTTCAACGGCTCGGCTGTGGAACGATTTGCCGGCCTCTATGTTTCCTCCCTCCTACAACATGGGTCTCTTCAAGACCCGTGTTCACTCCTTCCTTTCCTCAAAAAGACCCTCCACACAGCATCTACAAAGATGACGGAGGTGGAGTTAATGTAAAAAAAAAAAAAATAATATATTAGTGCATGAACCCCGGAAAAGTTCCGCGCGTCCAAATGTCGGTAAGCGTTTCAATGGAGATATTATGCAATTAAATTTCAATTTAAAAACAATTGACCAAGAATAAGAAAAACATTGGTCTCCGGCGCCTACATCTACGAGTATATATGTATACCTCCTAGGGCGGATCTTAATCTAAACACGGTCCTATCATACGAGTATATATGTATACCTCCTAGGGCGGATCTTAATCTAAACACGGTCCTATCATATTTCCTTGGCCTCACAGCCGCCCCCTTCTGAAAGTGACATAATCCCACTCACCAAAGACATAAACCGGGAGAAATATTTTTTGGAAACGTCCGTATGCCCGATATACAGGGTGTTAAGAGAAGTACTTGATTTACTTAATGGCCCGCAACCCGGATTTGTACCGATTTATTACATATTTCCCTTAAACACGGTAAGTTTTAAAGCTCTTAAGAAAATATATGTTATTCTTGAAGATAATATCTAGACTTCGCCCGCTCCGAAACGAAAATTATATAAAATTCCCTCGATAGAAAAAAATCGCAAAGTGTGCTCCAAAAATTATTATTAACACGTTTGTTTCAGTTGTTTTGCAGGTAATATGTATGAAAAATTTCACATTGTTTCATTAATAGCCCAGTCATTCCGTAGTTTTACCTTGCAAAAGGTCATGTAGTAGCGATTTTGATATATGTTGTTAAGATTGGGACTCTAAAGGAAAAAAAAAGTTTTCGACCTCGGGAGGATCGAGCTCGATCCGCCATCTTGGATTGAAGGTCCCAAAATTTGGTTTTTTCAAAATAATTATGAAATGGTTGATTTTACAACCAAGTTGTTCAAGACAAACTTGAAGAAAACTAAATCACGTACATTTTATATGTAATAGTTTTTTTTGTAAGTCTAATAGGTAATGAGTTACAGCGGAAGAAAGAAGACAATTTTGACAAAAAATTGTAAAACTCAAGTTTTCTTGATAAATTTTTGTAAGAACATATTACAAAATATCATTTTAACGTATTTCCACAAACAATATACTTATATAGCATCATCCGTGTGCTCGATGACGTTGATTGACGTTGTTATAGTGGGCTCCTAGTCTATAGCTGACTTGGAATCAATTCACTTCTTTCTATCAGTACTGGAATTGTCGGGGATGAAAAGATTAATTGTCATTTATCCAGAGAAATAGGTACCGAGAGGATGTCGAACAATCTATTAAATTCAAACGTAAGGACAAAGTTATTCCATTAGTAGCAGTCAACAGCAGCATCAAGATCGGCGAAACAACTATTTCCATCACCAGAGAATGTGTATTTTGAAGAAATCCGACGAAGAATTGAAGGATTACCTTAAATTCGAACTCGCCCCATTTCCCTTGTCGCTTTTCTCTAAAGAAGGGATGCGCAAAGGTACGAAATCATCATTTTATGGTGTTTTTGAACAACTTCCAGAAGGCGTGCAACTTGAAGGTAGCAAAATTAATGTTGTGGATGGAGGATACCTTTTACATAAAGTATGGAATCGTAATGATTTTTTTGGGTCAATTTGCGAGAAGTACGTTCACTATGTAAGACATCACTATGGATCACATGCAGCACATGTTTTCGATGGATATCCACTAGATGATGGTGAAAAAAATACAAAAACCGCAGAAAGACTTCGCCGATCGAAGAAGCATATGTCTGCAGATGTTCTTTTCGATAAAACAATGCCAGTTCAAGTTTCACAAGAACGTTTTTTAGCCAATGAAAATAACAAAGTCCGTCTGATTTCGATGCTTACAAAGCAATTTATACAGGCTGATTTTACAGTTAAGCAGGCTGAAGAAGATGCTGATGAGTTGATTGTCAATACTGCGATTTCCTTGTGTTCATCATTTGACGCTGTATTCGTTATTGGCGAAGACGTTGATCTCCTAGTTCTGCTAACAGCATTGGCACCACCCGAAAGAAGTATATATCTTCGCAAACCCGGGAGAGGCAAAACTTTTGAAAGACTGTATTCGTGTATTCCGCGAATAGTGTGAAATACAAAGAAGCGGCTGAGAATATTCTGTTTCTCCATGCCTTTAGTGGCTGCGATACAACATCGTCCTTCTTCAACCAAGGAAAAACAAAATTTTGTTCACTTGTACAGAACGACACAAGACTCAATGCCATGATAGGAATCTTCAAACAACATGATGCAAAACCAGAAGACATGGCAGATGCAGGAACACACTTTCTTGTTGCTTTGTACGGGGGTGACATGGATAAGGAAACCTTGGAAGAAGTCCACTATCAACGTTTCGCAAAGTCAACAACAAAAAGCAAATTCAATCTTGCCTCTTTGCCACCAACGAACGACGCTGCACGGTACCATGCATTTAGGACGTACCACCAAGTCCAAAAATGGTATGGAATCCAAAAAATCCAGAAAATTGGGGCTGGAAACGTGGCACCAACGGGCTTGTTCCAGTAAGAATGACAAAGAAACCAGCACTCGAGACTTTATTGAAATTTATTTCATGTAATTGTAAAAAAGGATGCGGCGTTGCATGTGGCTGCAGGAATGCTGGATTGAATTGTTCTATTGTGTGTGGGTGCTGTAATGGTCAAATATGCCGAAATTCGCCAGAGGTTCATATCGATGTCGAGGAAGAAGATGAAGAGATTTTGTCAATAGATCTCAGTACCACAGGCAATGAATTGGATGATGACATTGATGAATACTGTTATTAAGATGTCGATATCAACCAACCGGCATCAACAAAAAAATATCATTACGCAATAGCCAATATATAAAATAATTTCGAAATCTACCATCGCTGGTATATACCTCATGGTGGTGTGGATGAGTTAACAAAATTATTATAATTATGTGATAAAAAATATATTATATAATATAATTATGTATAAAATGGTCACCAACACTAACTGGGCGAAGCTAAACCAAAAGCTGCCTACAGGGCCTAGCAGTAAAACCCTACGGAGCGGGTTTTTAACAGCTAGTTATGTAATGATAACCCGAAAAAATAACACAAATTGGGAATTTCATAATTTTTTAGAAAAAGATTCACATTTTCGCCACTGTAACTCGTTACCTATTAGACTAAAAACTTTATACATAAAATGTACGTAATTTAGTTTTCTTTAAGTTCACCTTGAACAACTTGGTTGTAAAGTCAACTATTTCATAATTATTTTGAAAAAAACCGAATTTTGGGACCTTCAATCCAAGATGGCGGATCGAGCTCGACCCTCCCGAGGTCGAAAACTTTTTTTTTTCTTTAGAGTCCCAATCTTAACAACATATATCAAAATCGCTACTACATGACCTTTTGCAAGCTAAAGGCCCTTTTTATCCCCAACTGACTGGGCTATAAATGCTGTTTAAGACAATGCCCGCGAGATTTTTGCTGTATGTTAAACGAGTCGTGTTTTATTAAACACTAGCTTTTTCCCGCGGCTTCGCTCGCATGGTATTAGGGGTTTCACACTCCGCTTCCTCCACCTTCCCTCACCCCACTCCATTACCCTCATCAACCCCCCTCCTCCTCCACCCACCCCCCTCCTCCTCCACCCACCCCCCACCCACCAACTCCAATCCCCCCATCAACCTCCCTTCCACTCCCCCCTCTCCCCACCCCTCCCCACACTCCTCCCCCCTCCACCTTCCCTCTCCCCACTCCACTCATCCATCAACCCCCCTCTCCCTCTCCCTCTTTCTCCACCGACCCCTCCCCCACCCCATACCCCTCCCACTCCACCTCCTCCCACTTTCCTCCTCCCCTCCCCCTTCCACTTCCTTCCCTCCCACTCTCTCCACTCCCATCAACCCACTCCCCCTATACCTCCACCCACCCCTCCCCTCATCCCTATCCCTTACTTCCCTCCGACTTCTCCCACCCCACTCCGCCTCCTCCACCTTCCCTCTCCCCACACCACCCCCCCCCATCAACCCCCTTCCCCCATCCCCTACTCCTCCCCACACCCTCCTCTATCCTTCCCCTTTCCCCTTCCTTCCCTCCTCCCTATCCCTCACCTAACCCCCTCCCCCACCCTCTTCCCCCTCCACTTTCCCCCTCCACCAAAACCCTCCCAACACCCACTCCCCCCCTCTCACCTCTCGCATTCCACATATTAATTTCCGATACATTTAGTTTTCAAACTGCTCGCGTGCAACCTATTATAATTTTTTATACAAATTTCATAATGCCAGAACTCAGCGGTAGTTTTATACAAAACTAGCTGGTTCCCGGCATGCATTGCTATGCCATTTTATAAAGAAATTGTTACTCCCTGCGTGTCCTTTCCCATTCGTTCCGTTCCCTTTCCGCCTCCCCTTCCTCTCCCGCGTCCCCTTCCTCTCTCGCATTCCCACTCCGTCTCCTCCACTTTTCCTCTCCCCAATCCACTCCCCCCCTCCTCCGTCCCGCGAACCCCCTTCCCGAATTCCCCTCCCCCCTTCCGCATTCCACACATTCAGTCCCTGTACATTCATTTTTCAAACAGCTCGCGTGCCACGTATTGCAATTTTTTATACAAATTTCATAATTCCAGAGCACACCAGTAGTTTTATACAAACCTTGTCCTGACAATAACGAACACAGAAAAAAAAGAATTATCCAATTTGGTGCAGTGGTTCGGAAGTTATGCGCGTACATACATTTCGGCGATTCATTTTTATTTATATAGATAGATAGATTGATAGATAGATAGATAGATAGATAGATAACGAACAACAAAAAAAAAGAATTGTCCAATTTGGTACAGTCGTTCGGGTTTATGCGCATACATACATTTCGGCGATTAATTTTTAGAGATAGTTATTAAGTACGACGCCAACAAAGCACTCTTTTTAGGGTGAATTGCCAAATTAAAAAAAAAAAAAAAATGTCGTTTCCAAGGTGACAATTGGTTTGTTTTTTTTTCTGACGTTTGCAATAAATCGATTTTATTACCGACAGAAAACGTATGATAAATAATTTCATAACTCCAGAGATTATTAATAACGCCAGAGCTTACCAATACATATAGCCTATAGATCTCGCAAATAATGTAGCTTTCTATTAGTGAAAGAATTTTTTAAATCCATTCAGTAGTTTTTGTGTGAAAGAGTAACAAACATACATCCATACAAACTTTCCCCTTTATAATATTTGTACGATTTTCGCAATTTTCGCATCGATTTTGTCGCTGTAAATTTTAGCTCTCTCCTTTAACATTCGTAATTTCGTATCTCTCCATCTTCTTCTTTTCGGGCCCGGTTGCAGAGCCTTAACCAATGATTCCTGATATTATTAAAATAATAAAAAATAAAATATTTACAAAATAATTATAAAATAAATTTAACTTTGAATTTAAATACTCGTAATAAGCTATGATACAGCAAATAAGTAAACTTGATATTACAGGGTGTTAAGGGCCCGCGACCGGGTCCAAAAAGAAGAAGATGGAGAGATATGAAATTACCAATGTTAGAGGAGAGCGCTAACATTTAAAACGTCAAAATCGGTGCCAAAATTGCGAAAATGTTTAATAAAACACGACATTTAAAGAAACATTGTGATTTTTTTCACAACTATAACTTTTAAAATAACTGGAACAAACGTGTTTATAATAATTTTCGGAGCATACTTTGCGATTTTTTTCTATGGAGGGAATTTCATATAATTTGAGTTTCGGCAAGGGCAGCATCTAGATATTATCATAAAAAAACATTTATTTTTTTAAGAGCTTAAAAATTTCAAATGTTTAAGATATGTAAGAAATCAGTAGAAATGCGGGTAGCGGCGCCTTAAGGGACGTGCTTGACTTATCACTTTAACCGGTGATTCATGACCTGACCTAACCTCGCGCTTGTCTGTGCGCTTAGATCTTTTAAACTACGCAACGGATTTTCATGCGGTTTTCACCAAGAGATAGTGATTCACGAGGAAGGTTTTAAGGAATATAATTTGTCAAGGTTTTGTGAAAATTGGTTGAAATATATAAATAAAGGGGTCGGGCTGGCAAGCGGGCGGTGTGGATTGATTTAACAGATGGCGTTGGTTATAAAGGTTGGATAATGGTGTGGCGTTGTGTTTCGTTAGCTACAGCAACGTGTGTCCGGGTCTGCTAGTACATATATATTTTACGGGAGCCAATATTTTTTATTTAGGTTGTATGTTATAATACGTTTTGTATAAAATATTTACTTTTTGAAGTAAAACTCCTTTACGCACGCTTGACCCGGGACCACTTGCACGTTTATTTTTTCGACAGGGACCACAAGCAGTGGCGTTACGAGGGGGGATGGCGCCACGGGTGCCACCCGACTAGCCACCCCCCAGGACGGTGTCGAAATTTGTGTTTGTCAACTTTAATGAAGGAGGGGGGGGAGGTGATACCACGTTATCCGTCCTGTCCGTCCCAGGTGCCCCCTCCGTTGTGGGAAATATTGTGCTAGAACCCGTGCCACCCTAACCCATTGCGCCCCCTCTGTTGTGGTAAATATTCTGTTGGAACCCGTCCTACCCTATCCCATTACGCTCCTCCCATTGTGCTATCAGTCCCAGGTGCCACCCATGCTAGCCTAAGCCACTGCTTGTAGTCAGTGAGAGGGACGTAATGGGATAGGGTGGGTTGGGTTCTTGCAGAAGATTTACCACAATGGAGGGTGTAGAACGGTGTAGGATGGGGTGGGGCAAAACGGAATATCATAATGGCCACTGACCACAAGGTACAATAATGATAAACTGAATATTGTCCCGATTTTTTTTATTCAGACTTCTCGACCAGGGACCGCCTGCGCGCTGGCTCGCTTATTGACCGGCGGACCATCGGCGGTCTCTTGCGGACCACTAGTGGTCCGCGGACCACTGGTTGGGAAACCCTGATCTATATGATAGGAAGAGAGAAAAAAAGTGTACGCGCGCACTGCTCTCTCTTGCTCCTACAGAGTGATACAGACAATAGGCCTGCCCTGTGTCTTAGATATACGAAACGTAACTGGCTATGCGAGAAAGAGAGAAAGAAAATGCGTGCTCGCACCTCTCTCTCTTGCCCCTACTGTAATATACGAAACGTAACTCTCTCTCTTTCTATCTTCACTTATATCTCCCTCTCAAATACCGTTCGCCTTGCTTTTCGTAACGCTCTCGTCACGCATTCACCAGCTTACTCCCCAAGTCAAGCGGACGTAAAGAAGTTTTACTTAAAAAAATATATATATTATGGTATCACGACAATACAGTGTGTCCGGGGGTAAAGTGCATTAACTTCGGGATGTGATTCTATATGATATATAAATAAAAAAGATAAATAACTTTTTTCCGAAATTACAACTTTTAGGGGTCATTTTGTGATAAAAAGATAAAAATAGACCAGCGTGTGCTGCCAGCTTTATTATTTTCCGCTGTTACGATACGGGCCAGTCACAACCATGCAATGTTGCCACAGTCGTGCCCGGCGGGCGCTCAGCAAGTAAGATCGTACCTCACACTAAGGAATTTTAGTAGGTACTTCTTTTTGTATGGAAAAAAAAGGTGGAATTTGTTAATCTTTTTTACTCCTACCATCATGTAGAATCACCTCCCGAAGTAAATGCACCTTATCCCCGGACACCCTGTTTTACCATAGAACACCTTCCCCACAGTAAAATCCTAGAAAATGTATCATTTTATGACACCTAGAAATTTACGGTCCTCGTCCCAAGCAAATTCTCCCCCACTAGACATAATAACCTGGTGCTAATATGGTAATGCGGTGTAAAGCGTTGTACTCCGACTCCGCAGCGTGTACCTGCCTCCCTTGGGCCATTAGCTCCTGAATAAGCGTCATTACCAACTTGGGTTGTTGCTACTCAGTGCAGCTTCGTGTGGCCAATTTGTGCATATATGTAATGCATCCAATGCATCTCGTCATATGTGTGTAGTGTTATGTACGATAATGTTGTAGCAAGAAGCCATTCTTTATTCGTGCGCATTTTAAATGACGCTTTTTTTTCATACCGATGCACGATCTCTATACTTATGGAAAGCATATATTTTTATTTGTTTGAGTTCTCCATAATACGTTTGTAAAACAATACAATACGGGGCGAGAGGTGTGACAAGGGGTATGGGAGGGTCATCAGATCTGTGATGTCAGATGTAAAAATCTAAATGATTAAAACGCAAAACTTAAATGTAAACGAAAAACTTAAAAATTGCGAAATTTGTGTAGTCACACTAGGGAGGACGATGTGAGACAGGACTGGGAGGGACGGGGGGGGGGGGAGGGGGGAGGGGGTGGGGACGGAGGGGGGGGGGGCAAAATTCATGAAATTGGTGTGACGTAATTTATGGATGGCCCCTTACTGTTATGGTAAAAAAATATCACTTCTTCTAACACAGCAAACTCATTTTGTGGCACCATTTTGATTTAAATTAATAAATTACTTCGTTTTTACCACTTTTATTGTTTACAAAACCAACGTGTTTCGTGAGCAATGCTCACTTCTTCAGGGTTTTTTATTGATGAGTAAAAACGAATTAATTTATTAATTTAAATAAAAAAAAATGTGCTAAACGGTGTTAAAAAGAGAAAGATCCATGCTTTGTATTAAAATCTAATCTGTCTAAACCAGAGTTTCCCAACCAGTGGTCCGCAAGAGGCTAGAAGATGGTCCACGATGGTCCGCCGGTCAATAAGCGAGCCAGGCCAGCGCGCGGGCAGTCCCTGGTCGAGAAGCCTGAATAAAAAAAATCTTTACAATACAATATTCAGTTCATCATTATTGTACCATGTGGTCAGTGGTTTATTACAGTATTCCGTTTTGCCCCACCCCATCCTACCCAGTTCTACCACATATCCCATTCCGCCCCTTCCGTTGCGGTAAATATTCTGCTAGAACCCGTCCCACCCTATCCCATTACGCCCCGTCCGTTGTGCTATCCGCCCTGGGTGCCACCCACGCTAGCCTTGTCCCTGTCGAATAAATAAACGTACAAATGGTTCCGGGTCAGAAAAAGGTTGGGAACCACTGGTCTAAACCATTGACAAATTTAAATGAGCGCCTCTAGGAAACCTAAGTTTCCGATAGATTTTTTTTTCTTTTTTTTAAGATACGACGAGAGCTTATATTTAATTTCAACTTTTATCTAAAAAACATTTTTCATATTTCCCGTGATTTTTCAGGGATCTGCGCTACGCTAACAAAAAAAAACTGTCAAAACTCCGTCTCTTCAAGTTCAAATATATCTCCATTCATTTAAAAGTAGTGGCAATAATGTACGAGTACAATTCCTTTTTGCTGTCAACGAGTTGAAAGTACTCGATAAGTATTTTAGTCGATATCGACTAATAACCGACATTTTAGATTAAAAACTCTTTTATTATTTTTATATTACACTTTGATTAAAACATTCATATCTTTAAAATTAGGTATCATTTCTAAAAAGGTTCCACAAAACTGAGGACACAAAACATCGCATAACAACGGAAAGTTTTCCCTGTGCAAAAAGGTACCAAACTTTTTATTCCTTCTAGCTGTTGACCTCAATCAAAATAGCAAAAACTTTGAAAATACGACGCATCCATTTTAGCTTTGGCGAAGAGCCACTAAAATAAAAGTCAGACGATATGTTGTTGCCGATTACTTAGTGCCGAGTGGACAATCGCGTCGGGTTCCTAACTGAAAAAAAAACACAACAAAAAAATAAGTGATTATATTATTTTATTTTATTTTAGACCATTTGGCAATTCACCTGTCTGTAAATTTGTTTGTTACGTTCCGGTTCCAGTTCAGGATGGTGGTCTTGTTCAATACTACCTTTTTTATCCCGCCAGAGTTCGCATGGTCGTGGTTCCTACTAAGAGCTGTCATATCGGAATAAACAATATTATGGTATGTTTAGTTCTGAAACAGCTTAAAAACTAAAGCCATGTTCCCAAATCGTTCATTGTTATTTTATCCTTTTGTCTTCTTCCTTTCCTTGAAAGTCCCTACTTAGTTACTACAAAAGAAGAAGATGTTACATACCTATATGGAACACATCTACAATATTGCACAAAATCTAAGATTACCTACATCGAATGAGTTGAAAAATCCAATTTCCACTAATTAATACAACTTTTTATGTGTTGGGTATCTTCCAAACAAGTAAGAGCTTCGTGATTATTTGAGTTATCGTAAATATTAGGTCCTTACATATGAAATTGACGTTTTGGCGTACTGGCAACTTTGATCTCAAATATCTTCTCTTTGATTAGGAATTCCAAGTTCAAATTTATACAGCTATTTCTCATGTTTTTGTGTTTCGAAAATTATAATTTATTTGTTTTTTCCTTAATTGTTTTTTTCTTTCCATCACTTAGTTTAAAAAATGGAAAACTTGAAATATCGCGTTATTTACGAGTACGAGTTCCACCGTGGCACCAGTGCTGCAGAAACGGCTCGAAGGATTAATGATGTGTATGCGACACAGTGCGTTTTTGGTTCCAACGTTTTCGTTCTGAAAATTTCGACCAGCAGAACAAGCCCCGTGGACGGCCGGAGACCAAAGTTGATAATGAAGAATTGAAGGCTATTGTGGAAGCAGATCCATCGCAAACCATGCCCGAGTTAGCTGCAGGCTGCGGTGTTAGTCAGGGCCGCCGAGAGGGCACGTTAGCCAAGTCCGAAACTTGGGGCCCGGGCCTAAGGGGGGCCCGGGACGGGCCCCGGATATTTTACTAAAAAATGCCAATGACACTAGGAACGGACGTGGGCCGGGCGCCTGGGCCCGCACGCTCCGTAGGCCCAACTGTCAGAGCATGTTCACACACAGCTATAATATGCGAGGGATGGCGTATTTCGGCATATCGTTCGCCGGACATTCCAAATTGGAATATATGGCGAGCGATATGCTGAATTACGTCATCCCACGCATGTGTGTGAACACGCTCTCAGAGCATGCCACTCACAGCTCAAGCTACAAGCACGCCATGCCGGTCGGCCAGCTGTGGGAGGGGCGATGCAGCCGCCCGCCGCGCCACCGCTCATACTCCTAGGAAACTTTTTCTGTTCTCTTTCATTACAGAGGAAAAGGATACTTGAACAGTAATTGAAGTGTGGAGCAATAATTGAATTGTAAATGGTGATGGCGGTTTTTCTGGAAATTTTAGGCCGGATTCTTTCCAAAAAAGATATCTTTTTGCCAATTTTCTTTTGGGTATATTCGGCATGTCTATTGAAGTTTAGTTTGGAATCTAATATAACTCCTAAGTATTTAATTTCAGTAACATTTTCAATAATTTCACCACCAATTTTAATTTTGCTTTCACTGGATGTCTTCTTATTTCCAATCACCATACATTTTGTTTTTAATTTAAGCTTATTTATTTTTAGCTATCTTGATACATCATCTAGTTCATTATATAAAATATTTATTAGTTCTTTATAGTTATCTCCAATTAAGTATATAAGTGTATCATCGGCAAATAGTCGTACTTTGCATTTTGAAAATATTTTCACCATGTCATTAATATAGACTTATAGAGTATGAACAATAGGGGTCCAAGGATCGATCCCTGCGGTACTCCTAATTTATTTTCCATTGGTTTTGAAAATTGATTATTTATTTTTGTTACCTGTTTTCTTTCTTTCAAATATAATAATTTAATTTAGCCTCAAGATATCTTGATTAACGAAGAATATGTAAATACACACAAACAAGAAACACAAGTATTTTATTTTGAGTATTCACGATAACTTTTTCAACATTTCCATTGAATAATTATGCTAAATTCGAATGATTGGTAGGAAAAAATTCGGTTTAGGGGCGATAGTCCTAGATATATATATATTTTTTTATATACTAATTATGGGCCGGAATATCCGAATTTGAAAGAATTAGGCGTCGGCAAGCAATATTAACTGAATTAAACGACTTTAAAATTTTCTATACACACACAAGAAAACAAGCCATTTTGAACGCATTCTGACACTACAAGTCATAGAAAAACACCAAAGATATTACACCACATAAAATTAAGTGTAGCCATTAAGCAATAATATCGTAAAACTTTCCGACACGATACTTCCTCACATGATAATTCATCACATAACACATTAACCTGATGAATTATGACTATCTCATAGCGGCTACGCTAGGTTTGTGTAACATGGTTTGTGCCCCTTTATACCGCCTGCTCGCGTCAAGGCAAGAAAACATTCCAGTTTTCAAGTAGTTTAGCGGCTACGCTAGGTTTGTGTAACATGGTTTGTGCCCCTTTATACCGCCTGCTCGCGTCAAGGCAAGAAAACATTCCAGTTTTCAAGTAGTTTAGCGGCTACGCTAGGTTTGTGTAACATGGTTTGTGCCCCTTTATACCGCCTGCTCGCGTCAAGGCAAGAAAACATCCCAGTTTTCAAGTAGTTTAGCGGCTACGCTAGGTTTGTGTAACATGGTTTGTGCCCCTTTATACCGCCTGCTCGCGTCAAGGCAAGAAAACCATCCCAGTTTTCAAGTAGTTTAGCGGCTACGCTAGGTTTGTGTAACATGGTTTGTGCCCCTTTATACCGCCTGCTCACGTCAAGGCAAGAAAACATCCCAGTTTTCAAGTAGTTTAGCGGCTACGCTGGGTTTGTGTAACATGGTTTGTGATAGAAAAGAAAGTGCCCCCTTCATAGCGCCTACTCGCGTCAAGGCAAGAAAACATCCTAGTTTTCAAGTAGTTTAGCGGCAGGTATATGTAACATGGTTTGTGATACAAAAGTGAGTAATTACTTAAATTAGTTATTGATATTATTGCTTAATGGCAACACTTAATTTTATGTGGTGTAACATCTTTCTTGTTTTTCTATGACTTGTAGTGTCAGAATGCGTTCAAAATGGCTTGTTTTCCTGTGTGTGTATAGAAAATTTTAAAGTCGTGTAATTCAGTTAATATTGCTTGCCGACGCCTAATTCTTTCAGATTCGGATTTTCCGGCCCATAGTTAGTATAAAAATAACTAGTTTTATTATCTAGGAATGCCGCCCCTAAACCGAACTTTACCCGATTGGTATAATGGTATAAGAAAAGGTAATGAAATAGTATTCCTAGCAGTAGCACAGGTAAGCATGAACTTATTAATTGTTATCCCCCCCCCGGTAAGTTGTGGGGAGGGGGCCCGGTATAGTCTACTAGACTTGGGGCCCAGATTAGCTGTCGGCGGCCCTGGTGTTAGTGATAAAACTGTTTTAATCCACTTGACGCAAATTGGGAAGGTGAAAAAGCTTGAAAGGTGGGTACCTCACGAATTGAGTGAAGCAAATCAACAAATGCGCGTTAGAACGCTAGACCACACACTGCTCAACAGACGGCTACCAAATTAGAGGAGCTTCAATTGGAATGTCTAAGACATCCACCGTACTCTCCGGACCTTGCCCCAACAGATTACCATTTTTTCGAAATTTGGATAACTTCTTGCAAGGGAAAAAATTCAACTCCGATGGGGCAGTCCAAACCGCCTTCAAAGAT
This sequence comes from Limnephilus marmoratus, assembly GCA_917880885.1. Taxonomy (NCBI): domain Eukaryota; kingdom Metazoa; phylum Arthropoda; class Insecta; order Trichoptera; family Limnephilidae; genus Limnephilus; species Limnephilus marmoratus. Next base: position 28,110,010 of record OU862928.1, read on the forward strand.
TTTATTGATTCCCGTCCGAATGGTTATTTTTAGTAAAGGAGTCGATGAACTACCTATGAGATGGCATTTGGATTTCGGGGTGGAACGCGTCCAGATATTATCTTCAAAAATAGCATATATTTTTTTAAGAGCTTAAAAACTTCAAATGTTTCAGAAAGAAATGTAAAAATCGGTAGAAATTCGGGTAGCGGGAGCTTAAGTCCACGCACGCAATGCACGCAATACTACGTTCCCAGGTCGACGTGCACACTGCACACTTCCCTTGCAACGCATGTGATAACGTGACGATTGGTCTCTACTTCTTATGTCAGCTGATTTGACAGCTATTTATTTAGGTTATATTAGGTCCTTACATATGAAATTGGCGTTTTGCCGTACTGGCAACTTTGATCTCAAATATCTTCTCTTTGGTTAGGAATTCCACATTCATATTTATACAGCTATTTACTCATGTATTTGTGTTTCGAAAATTATAATTCATTTGTTTTTTTCCTTAATTGTTTTTTTCCTTTGCGTCACTTAGTTTACAAAATGGAAAACTTGAAATATCGCGTTATTTACGAGTACGAGTTCCACCGTGGCACCAGTACTGCAGAAACGGCTCGAAGTATTAATGATGTGTATGGCAACGGTGCCGCAAAAAAAAAACACAGCGCGTTTTTGGTTCCAACGTTTTCGTTCTGGAAATTTCGACCTGTAGAACAAGCCCCGTGGACGGCCGGAGACCAAAGTTGATAATGGAGAATTGAAGGCTATTGTGGAAGCGGATCCATCGCAAACCACGTCCGAGTTAGCTGCAGGCTGCGGTGTTAGTGATAAACTGTTTTTATCTACTTGGGTAGGTGAAAAAGCTTGAAAGGTGAGTACCTCACGAATTGAGTGAAGCAAATCAAACGCGCGTTGACCGCTAGACCACACACTGCACAACAGACGGCTACCAAATTAGAGAAGGTTCAATTGGAATGTCTAAGACATCCACCGTACTCTCCGGACCTTGCCCCAAGAGATTACTATTTTTTTCGAAATTCGGATAACTTCTTGCAAGGGAAAAAAATCAACTCCGATGGGGCAGTCAAAACCGCCTTCAAAGATTTTATTGATTCCCGTCCGAATGTTTTTTTTAGTAAAGAGATCGATAAATTACCTATGAGATGGCAAAAGTGCATAGATAACAGTGGTACATACTTTGATTAAATAAATATATTATATTTAAAAAAATCGACTTTATGTTCCTCCCATACAAAACGCCAATTTCATGTGTAAGGACCTAATATTACAATGAAAACTGGACTCGACGTCCTTACTATACTAAGCTCTAAGTAGTTCTGCCACTCCCCGCTGGCGCACTGAAGGTGCTCGCCCGACTCGCCGATGCCTTCGGAAAACATCGTAACTGTTCGTACCTAAGACACGAACGACGACAGGTACTAACTACGCTATCGATATTCATTGAAGGAAACTGAAACGACGTGTTTAACTATACACTACAGTAGTTGTAGTGTGAGTGTGTTTGTAGGTGTAGAAGTGAAGCGAAATGTATGCGTAGTTAACAGCTTGTCATTGACATGATGCTACTTTTAAATGTGAGCGGTGATTGAGTCCGAAAAGAAATAAAACAAAAGATTTTCCCTCTTTTAATCCATGTAATAATTTATTAAAGCAATCCATAATGCTTTAATTAATTTTACGAACTTGTAAATATATCCTTTCCTTTGTAATTGAAGTCTGCAAATTTGTTGAGACAAATAAACTAGTTATTGGTCTACCCCACTTGTATCGTCGAAGACAGTGCTAGTTTTGATTGGCCAATTTACAAACAAAAGCCGTCTCTATTGATATCACAAGTAACGAGCCTTTGCTATGCAAACTTCTGTTCATCAACGTCTATATTAACTTAACCAGTTGTTGTTGATACGATGTAAATTAGAACATGCAACTTAATTTGGAGCCGCCACAGAAAATCTGCAGTTGCTTGTCCAAAAACAATCACAGTATTGGAGATATGAAAAAAAGTATTTCCAGTATTTTTAAATGATAAATACATGGGCCTAAGTTTCCAAGATTTTTTTTAAAAGCGTGAAGAACTTTTGGAAAAAAAACTTTTATGTAGAAATTGTTTTTATTATTTTTTAAACCTAAAACCATAAAAAAATTATTAATTTGGCTTTTAAAAACGATTAAATGAAATTCATCGAATAAACACAATAACAAAATAACCTTTATTGTATTGATGGTCGTGTTGAAAAAAATAAAGGTGTTTTTTTTACATTAGCCACTCACAGAGGAAAAAAAATACCCTTATATCAACGTTGCTTGAAAGATCTGAATAGCCAGGTACTTCGCCACCTTTCTTTCCCCATCTCCTTGCCCTCCTCAGAATCTTCAGTCTACAACATATGCCGATTGGATGCCATAGTCACACTGGCTCCGGGCATAAAAAAGTAATTTTTTGGAATGCTGTGTGGAGGATCTTTTTGGGGAAAGGAACGAGAGGAAGCCCTGGGAAGGAAAAAGGTATGAAGGGCGGGTAGAAATTTGGGGTCAATGTGTCAAGGAGTCACGGACTTTTGAATCCATCCCTTCCACTGCGGTGCAAGGCCATGGTCGAGAGAATCCAGTTGGAGAGGTCCAAAGGTCTCTCTCAAACTCAACCAGTCTCTCCCTATCCGGCTGCCACACACACAGTGGGTGGGCAAATGCATCCAGCGCCAAGTCATCCAACGTTTCAATTCTGAATGGCGGTCTTACACCAGGGCAGTACTGAGAGTATCTTCCACTCTATATCGTTCTTGCAAATATAAATTACATTATTTTTATTGAATTAATTGTGAAATAACACAAATTAATTATATAAAATTTATTTGTCCACGCCGGGATTCGAACTTGCGACCTGTCAAGAGCCTCACCCCTCGATTCCGTAACACGGAGGTAGTCATCATAGTGATAGTGTATGGTAAGAAGACCAGCCACCCAAAGGTTTTCAGTTTAATTAAGACAAACTGCACTCCATGAACCCGGGCACACCTGCTTAGCCATCAAACGTTGCGAACCACTTGGGGTGACCTATGCAGTCCGCAGTAGTGTTGGTTATAAATCCCCGTTCCCAGTACGGCGGTTTCCATACACGCTTCCCAAATTTTATCTATTTAAGGTTTTTAACTTTTCTTCGAAGTTCTTCGAATAAAACACTTAAATAATTCTCTCACGTTATTTTTCTAATTTTTGGAGACGCTGTATTGATGGTAATAAAGGGATTAGAATGGCTCTTGAAGAGATCCCTGCTATAGGAGAGAGGAACACAGGAGTCTGATGGACAAGATTCCTCTACGAGCCCCCCCCTCCCTATTTAGATATATTAAAAAACAAACAATGCGATTTCCAAAATACATATATTACACATCTATTCAAAGAAAAAATCTTAGGAATACAGCAACCTAAAAGACTCCATTACTATCAACATAAATCCAGCGAAAAAATTATTCAATCTCACACGTCATGAAAATTCGCAGACATTATAAGAGAGCTGTCCGTACAATTAGGTCTCCAAGGTGCTGCAGTCGCAAGGAACAGTTTTATGCAAGATACGGCAACACTGGCGTGTAGCTTGGTTTCCCTACGCCAAATCCCTACCAGGCTGCACTCTCTGCGACACCTAGTCTCGGTGTGGCAGCCGTTCGCGATAGAGCTTCTGCTCGCCGCACCGCTTGGTTTGATTTACGCTCTATAATTAGTTTTTTTTTGTGCTAAGAACAAAACCCCGGTAGAAAATCATTTTCAGTTACTTAAGTGTACGAAAAACATTGTATGAGTGAGTAAATGATGCAGATAATTTAAAAGCATGCCGGACGGCCATTGGTTTCAGATGAAAAAATTGCCAAAGTGGAAAAAACAATGATTGCAGATCGACAGGCGACAGTTCGGGAGCTCTGTGATATGATCCCTGATGTCAGTAAGACCACTATTGACAGAACATTTGGGAGACCACAAATTCTGCCCAAGGTGGGTCCCAAAATGCTCACCAAAGATCACAAACAACAAGGGGTTAAAGCAGCCCACAATTTCCTTCCGTGCTACGACATCGATGGCGAAGAATTCTTGGACTCTATTGTGATTGGGGACGAGATCCGGTCACACTACACGACACCAGAGACAAATAAACAATCCCGGTGGCGTCATTCAGATTCGTCGAAGCAAAGTTTAAAAATGAATTACAGAGTGCAGCGAGTGTACGCTCCATCGCGAACGGTTGCCACGCCGAAAGCGTCACAGAGGATGCAACGTGGTGGGAATCTGTGAAAAGGAAACCAGGCTACACGCCAGTGTTGCAGAATTGTGCGTAAAATATTTCATCGCGACCCTAGCACCTTGGAGACCTTATTTTACATCCCTCGTACAAAGTTATTCCTGAAATTTCCGAACCCTCTGCGATATTATACAGATATACAGGTGACTATGTATCTACTAAGCCAAGGGATTTTAACAAGCGTTTCTTTGATATATTTGGAGTACAAAAAGTACAATAGTCATTTTGTCATCATCAAAAGAACTTATTTTGATGTCCGATGATATTTTGTTTTTTTTTTACTTTAACTCCACACAGGAGGCCCTGGACTGATTATTCAAGTATAGCGGACCCGGTCAGCTATACTTGAATAATCAATTGCTTGAAAAACATTTTTAATTGTTTTTAATTGAATAAAAATAACATCGGACAGCAATATGACATCTACATTTTTACTCCAAATACACTCAGAAATTGCTAGTTAAAATCCTTCGTGTACTAATACACCCTGTATAATATTATATATTACGAGGCAGTATTCAGTTGAAGAATATAATATCAGTGGTTCATGTGATGGCATTTGACTTCACAATAAAGCTCTCGCTGGCTGTGGGATCAATAAATCTCAGTATTATTTCCTATTGTATCGAGATAAAAGATATTGCATTGTGCATGTCCTTGAAGTGATATGCAGGGATGGATTTATTACCGGTATACTTTATTTTTATTTATTTAAGTCTAAAATCAAGGTATTTAAAAGAGAGGACGAAAATAGTGAGCAATATAGTTGTGAATGATTAACACTTGGAGCAGGTGGATGAGCTTGTGTATGTTCACGAGGGTTCCAGTTGGTCAGGCGACAGTTGGTCCGGCGACAGTTGGTCTGGCGGCAGTTGGTCCTGCCGACAGTTCGTCCGGCCGACAATTGGTCCTTTGGAGGACCCACCACTTACCCGCCCTGGTATAGGTGGTTACCCCTTCAAGGCTCTTGCAAGAACTCTATTTTTTTTGGTAAAAACGACTCTACATTTGATAACGAAACTAGACCTCCAATGTCCCTGCATACGTTGTTAGCAAGCAGTATGCAAGTGCTTAGCGGGAAATACAGATACAATATGTGTTGGTATGACAAAATATAGACAAGATGATGGGACAGGTTGGTGAAAGTTCACGAGGTGGCAAGCGCTGGGTGATTATATCCAGCGTATCCTACAAGCACGTGTTTGGGAGGAAGACACAGTAGATAAGTAATAAGGGCATGGCAAAACGGTTGGGTGTCCTCTACAATCGATTGGCAGTCCCAGCAAGAATGCGCATGACGTTCGGTCTAATGGTGAACCACACTCAGCTTCCGCGCCCCTTAGCCGGTTCCTCGGTGATGCCTCAAAGAAAAGTAAATGGGAGATTGGGGGGAAATATCCGACGACCCTAAGGAATTCAGCGTCGAGTAGCCGGAGGCAAGGCGAAGGTCCGGCGGCAATTGGTCCGGCCGAAAGTTTAGAAGATGTTTTCTTCAATTAAGTATGCAAAGGGGATATACGGCCGTACAACCAAAGACGATATAATTATATCTTAAGTCAAAGTCGATATAATTATATCTTAAGTTAAAATCGCCTAGCAGCAAAAACCTGTGAAGCGGGTTTCTAACTGCTAGCAGTAAATTAATGCATTCTGTCATAAAAAATAGAAACACATTTCGTACAATATTTTTTACTAGTTACTGATTTGCACATCGTACTTACTACAGCTTAATTTTAAATTTCATGCGTTCTGCAATTTTTAAAACCTGTTATTTTGCTTTTAAATGTGGGCCCAATTCAATAATTCGATCGATCCACCCCTGGCGGTTGTAAATATCCCTTGAGGTGATTTCCCGCCAAAATCGCGCTTCTCAGCAACCATTATCTTTATTATATTCTTCAGACGCAATATAATATTTCACCTTGAATTATTTCGAAGAGAGTTTAGTATTAAGACTTCACAAAAAATATAAGATAAAACATTGAGAGGCTTTGAAACTTTGGGATTTCGTATCTGGAACCAATTTATAAAACTGATTGTTGAGTTTGGTAGGTAAAGTTAACAGAGTTGTAAATGGATAAATATTTTTTTGTTGACAGCTTTTTGGCTTCGTATTCAGAGGTCGATATTTCAAAATCCTTGACTTGAGCAAATACAACATGTTTTTTTTGGTTATTTATTTTTGGGGTGTTATGACGTATTGCGTTACCTCCTCCAATACCAGCTTGGAGTGGAGCTGGCGACACGCTATCGCTTCTAAGTACATAAGCACACATTTCACCACTAACAATTACACATCTGTCCTGATAAAGGACACTGTAACGCTGTCCGAAACGTTGGCTAAAGGAGGAGGTAGCGCAACACGACATAACACCCCAAAAATAACTAACAAAAATACTTTTGGCCGTGAAAATCTAAAATCATAACCAAATACAACGTGCTTGAATTTGACAAGATTTTCTAAATCATTATTTTCTAGATATGCTTCTTTCGATATTTTTATTTATACATTATTTTTTCCCCAATTTTCTCTTTAGATTTTGACTGTACTGAGTTTAAAAAAAATACAAAATAGATATCGAACAGTAGCGTGTCGGTAAGGTTTGGTTTTTTTGATAATTTACTTCTTACAGGAGCTAGGACCCTCCAAAAATCGTTTAAATTTTTTCGATATTTGTAAAATGACCCCTTTCTTCTGATGCGGTTTTACGGCAAGTCGATATCAGGATCTTGATTGTAATCACGGCAGAAGTACAAAATATATTAGATTAAAAAGCACTAAGGCTGAGCTGGTTGTATAAAAAATATTGTTGTAAATTTAACAAAGGTAGGTATTGACTACATACTGTTAGATAAGTACTTAGATAATAGGTTGAGTGGAGGAAGGAATGAGTATATGTTAGAGGGAAATGTATATAATTGCAACAACAATTATTAAAATACAAAGTAAAATACCTAGTGGTTGAGCATTTACACAATACATAGCCACACTTACCTACATCATAAACCATAACTTGTATTATCGCATGTTCCTTTCCTACCCATCTCTATATACCTGTCATTTTACCTTACCCACAGTCAGTCGTCAATCGAAACTCGCCGCGTGAACATCTCTGATATTCCGCATCCGCAAACTTAATCCCGCATACTGCAAATAAGATACCGCGACTGATAGTCATACGAGTGCATAAATAAATCCAGCCGAGATAGAAGAAATGTGACAGCTCAGTAAGTCTTTTTATCATATTCCTTTATGGGATAAAGGAATACATGAGATATTTTTTATCCTATTCCTTTATGTGCAATCTTTTAATTTTTAAAGATGCAATGCCGCCTCATGGAGCCTCATGAATGAGTTTTTCTTTTGCCCTGTTGAATTTATCTTGTCTTACTAACCTATTTTTTTGCATTTTGTTTTTCCTGTTAAACACTTGCATACTGCTTACTAACAACGTATGCAAGGACACTGGAGGTCTAGATTCGTTCAAAATAAATAAATGTAGCTTCGTTTAAGAAAAAAAAAATCAGAAACTTGCGAGAGCCTTGAAGGAGTAACCATCAGTTACTTATACCAGGGCGGGGGTAAGAGGTGGATAACCTCCACTGTGCAATCTTTTTACTTGTGCAGTGGTCTTTCATACATTTCAAAACACATACAAGGTCCTTCAATATCCGCAGACACATAAATCACACAGCTTAGGGGTCGTCCATTAATCACGTGAGGCTCGAAAGGGGGGGGGGGGGGTTAAAAATCACGAAATTTCACCGGGGGGTGGGGGGTATAATGAGATATCACGTGTATTTATTTTTCGTGATAATATTCTGAAAATTTCAAAATAATTTGTACTAATAAAAATACACATGATTTTAAGGGGGGGGGGGGGTTAGTCTAAACTAAAACCTCACCACGGGGGGGGGGGGGGGGGGGGGAGGTTAAAAAGTTGCTAAAAAACATCACGTGATTAATGGACGACCACTTACACCTAGTATATTCACAGACCTCCTCACTAGGGATTCCTGTTCTAAGGCGGACTGTAGGTTGTTGTTTTAGTGTTACAACATGATTTCCGCATCTTCATATTAGTTGACTATATTTGTTCAAATCCTCATCTTCGTGTTCATAGACCTCATCTTCATATTTGTTGATTTCTTTATCTTCATATGTGTTGACTGTAGGTTGTGTTGGTGTTACTACATATCTGCGTGCTTCGTTAATTATAAAAACGAACGGCTGTAGATCTTCTATACTGTTAGAAATGAGTACCATATCATCAGCATACAACAGGCAATAACCATTCAGCTTATTTAGTTTCGCACTGAAGCCTGTACCTTTAATTCTTGCACAAAATAATTTATCATTGTAAGTATTGAAAAGCCAGGGTGTCATTACACAGCCTTGCTTAACACCTTTTGTGATATCAAACCAAACCGCAAAACCACCTTTCACTTCTCACACAACAAAAAGTTTCATCACGCAGAGGCGCAATTAATTGCCTGTAATATCAAATTTAATTCAAAGTAAATAATATTTCGTCGTAACTTGAGATTTTCACGGCCAAAAGTACCTATCATCGTTAGTTTAATAGTTCTTGGTAACAGGTACTTGAAGTATAACCAAAACTGAATGCTGAAAACCACATTAATTATTATAATAAAATACAGGTGTTAAAAAAATAGCGCGTGACATATGGTGTCACCCCCAAATACATAAACCACACTTCACTACAATCCACACATCCATCCTGATGATGAACACTGTAACACTGGTCACCAAACACGGCTAATGCTATTTCACTACAATATGGTCTTATTGGATGGGGAAGCTCATGCGATTCCACTATAAAACCAGTCCTCATAGCACAAAGGGCAATTCTGAAAATTATACTTAGAGTAACCATCAGAACCCCTACAGACTATGTTTTAAAGCGCTGAATTTAATGTCACTGAAACAATTATATACAAAAGATAATAATACTAATGTACGCATTCAAAAACCAGGATAACTTTACATAGACAAACTCGGTCCGATTCACAAGATCTATATTACAACATACATTCCACCAACCTACAACTAAAACGACTTTTGGACAAAGAAATATGCAATACTTCTCTGTAAAATTATTTAATTTACTCCCTCTTGCAATGAAAACCATAAAAAAAAATAACCGCCTTCGGGAAGGAAGAAAATAGATTCAATTTTGCAACCCAACAAAGAATAATGCTTGTTTTGTACTTTCTTTTAGACCTAACTTCATAATATTCCTTGGCAATATTCTAACATAGATTAGGTATTTACTTATAATTCAAATAATAAAACTTGTACAATGTGTCCTTAGAAGGGGGTACCCCAGTAAGGACACCTTTTCTCTAAAAACTGTAAAAAAAAAAAAAATGCTATAAAAAAATAACATCTCTAAAAATCTAAAACTTCTGTCATTGGAGGGGACCCCACCACTTTTCCAACGGCGTTATAAGGAAAAATATGATTTCCTCCTTCACCGCACACGTCAAGACTCTACTTTTTTTTTGAACGAAGCTACATTTATTTGAACGACTCTAGACCCCCCAATGTCCATGCATACAGGGTTAGTAAGCAGTATGCAAGTACTAACATTAACATTATACAAAAGATAAATAGAAGTAGCAGCCCGTGGGATAATTCTTCTGAAATAGGTAACATCAAAAAGAGATAATAGCGTTAGTAAAAGAAAAAGAAAAATAACGGCTATAACCAGTCGAAGAAACCTTCTGAAAATAAAATAAGTAATGAGGAAAAAACAGTTACATAATTATGTTATATTGTAAGTAATTACTATAATAGCAGAAAGAAAATAAAATATAAAAAAGAAAAGCCAGAGAAAGTATTCTATAGACCACCGGGCAGTCCCAATGGGAATGCGTTTAGCTATCGGCCCAACCGCAGACGATGCAGTGACAGAACAAAACTTCTGACAGTTAAAAATCTTAAACTTCCGACAGTGACATCTTCTATATACATAAAAATGAACCAGTCCGAAAAGTTGGCTAAATGAGTAAGCACAACATGGCGTAATAACCCAAATAAATAATAAAAAAATCCCACAAGGGCGTTCAAATCTATCAGATACTACATCTATACAATATTTCCACATTTATCAAGCACACGTTTCCTTTCACAAAAGTTATGGGGTTGTATCAATTTTCTACCCTTAGTTATCGAGGCTTCTATCTACCCTCTAGGCTTTCCCGGCTTTAGGGAGAATGGTGAAAATAGGTTTCCTGCTTGCTGTATTCTTGTCTTAATCGATTGCCATTAACAATACATAGGGCAATATATTAAAATTAATGGGTTGTTGCAAATTCGTAACGCTTTCGCTTTTCCGGGCAAAAATGTTTCAGAAAAATTTTAGTAAACGTGAATAAATGTTGTTGAAATTCCATAGAATTGATTTTTTGCAGTTTGACCTAAGTATTGTTGAATTGGATGGGTTTATATGCCCGTCGTCACTCTTGGACACACAGACCCCCAGATTCCTACACAAACAAACCTCAAACCTTTTTCCTTTCCAGAATTCCTCTTTTTTCTACCTTTGAAAATACCCTTCACACAGCACAACAAAAAATGACAAATTTAAAGTTTCAAAATGAGTTTTCAACAACAAAATCTGAGATTTTCGATCTTTTTTAAAATATTATTACCCTCTAGAACAGTGATTCCCAAACTCCATTGGCCCACGGACCCCTTTCCAAAACTGTTTTGGGGCGGAATGGGATATGGGGTGGGGCGAAACATTCCACCCCATCCCATTACGCCCCTCCCCCGACGAAACTTCCATATGAATAAAAATGTGTCGAAACCTTGCCGCGGACCCCCTGCCGTCATTCAGGGACCCTTTGGATGATCCTGAGGACCCCTGTGGTTCCATAAGGACTTCTTTGGGAACCAGAACCACTGCTCTAGAAGACCAGAATTTTTTTTTTAAATCATCAACACTGTTGACAATAATTGTCTTCTAGAACAACAGCCTCCGTGGTCGAGAGGTACGGCTTTTGACTCACTATTCGAAGCTCGCGGATCGAATCCCTCCCCACTACTTTCAGCCTTACAACATACCCCAATTGAGGATGCAATATACTGGTTCCAGACGGGAGTAGCTGGGACTCTTGCGAGGTATCCACATAAAAAAGAAAACATTAATTTCCACTTTCCGAAATACACGAACAAACCAACTCTTCCAATTCGACAATAATATTTTTTTTCAGACGATGATATTTTCCATTTGTCTTCAGCCGAATGTACTAAACTATATGAGAAAAATATATGTTAATTAAGAACTCTCTCCTCCTACTGTGTGTTATTTTCTCATTCTCACTGTGCTGTTGTTGTTTTTTTTTCAATCATGTTCATCTTTGAACATTTTCTTATGATGTAAATATGTATTATTTTTATACAGATACATTGTTAAATTTCACATTATCTATCCCGTACACATTAATTGTTTTTTTTCTTTCTATTTCTACCAACTCCACTGTATGTTTTCTTTAACCATCTATCTTTTGTGAAGGTATAAAATATGATTTTTTTACGGAAACTTCTGGTTCGTGAAACAATGTAACATGTAACTATTATAATAAAGATACAATTGTTTGTTTCACTAATAAACTAATATAAAAATTATATGCAGATTTTTTAATATTTTTCAAAACGGGAAGATTTTTTTGTACCTAGTTACAGATACTATGCCGAACGCGATTTGCCCAAAAGCGGTGCTGATTTTAAAAATAGATTTCTAAGCTTTCCAGGAGCGATATGAATATTGATTTAAAACAGGTAAACTGGTAAAAGCTTCTAAATTGTTTCAGTTTTAGCATAATCCTGGTGAAAGTGGGCGGATAAAAAGCTGTGGGTCGTCTAGATAAAAGTGAACAACACATGAATATTAAATATTAAAAAAATAACAATTTATGCTTAATAACTTCATACACACAAGCACTAAAATGAAAATAAAAGCCATGTCTGTTCCGTTTTCAAAATAAATATATGATTTTTTAAAGTGAAAACTTCTTTAGCACCGTTGTGATTTGAAACTCGATGAAACGAAAAACAGACACTTTTTTTAGTTTTTTTTAGCAAAGCTCGTGTTAAGAAGGCGGAGACAACGAATGTAGATAACAATATTTATTTAAGGTTAAATAGCACATAATTTTTTTTTTATATATAGATCAAAGAATAGATAATTTGCAGTAATTAACAGTAAACGAAGAAAAAATCATATATATCATGTAATATGCATCTATGGTTTTATATATATAAAAAGAGACAAACACATACATTTATAGGATTTAGCTTGTGAAAGAATGAGATAGACTAATCGGTCTCCTCTCTGTACGGCGCTTCATAGTCTCGCCTCTCTTAACTACTTTAGTTTTCTGAAGGTTTCACTTGTACCGCGCGCGAACTGCACACAATTGTTTTTAATTTTCTGTATCCGCAATGAAAAATATGTTAAGACCTGACAACAGTAGCATTTACTTCCAAACTCCACGTGGGAATGATGTGCACATTTCATGACGCCAGAGATCAGTTGCCAACTTTATATTTTTACCATTTTTCTGCCTTATAATTTTTATTAAAATCTATTAAATATTTATTAAACATTGAACCCTTACTTATAAACATGCTTTAAATTTTACACAACTGATAAATAATCATATACTTAGGTACGATACATTAATAGATGTTTATCAGTTGCGTAAAATTAAAAAAACACGTTTATTTTTGAGGCTCTCGATATTGAATACTTAAGTGAAAAATAAATATATATTATTAAACTTTTATGCAAAAAATCAAATTATTCCACAATAAGAGGAACAGCTGTTAATTTTTTTTTATATAAAACATAATTTTAGATTTAAAGTCAAAATACTCCCACCAAACTGAACCTTTTTGAAGTGAAACTTCTATAGCACCGCTGTGATTTGGATTTCAGATGAAATGGAAATGACGATTACCTGCAACGCATCTACTGCGCTTATTGGCCGCTTTGATTATGATGTCACTTTTAAAGGCTCCTATTGGTTGAGATAGGAAACGGAAATTACGCTAGGCTGCGCTCATTGGTCGCTTTGATTATGACCTCACTTTTCACAAGTATTGGTTGAGATCGTTTTGGTTAAGTTTTGCTTCAACCGCGTGTAAACTGGACTCGATTTTTTAAAAAATCTTTTCAAACAAAAATAAAATATAGGTCATTAAAACTATATGTATCGAATGAATGCTTTTAATACGATGACATATAAAATAAAATGCTTCTACAGATTTATGTTAGAACACAAATTTGTCGAACATATATTATAAATTAAAATTTCTCCCCAAAAACGCTTTTTTCACAATGTTTTGTTGTTTCGCTCATTAAATTATAATACCTCATAAGGTAGGGCATGATTTTACTTTTTTAATTGCTGTTAACTCACAAAAATGCCAAATTTGCATCTAAAATCATGACAAATCAAATTATATAATGGCCCATATCTTCTATCTTCTATCTTCTTCTTCTTCTATCTATCTTCTATCTTCTATCTTCTATCTTCTATCTTCTATCTTCTATCTTCTATCTTCTTCTTCTTCTATCTATCTTCTATCTTCTATCTTCTATCTTCTATCTTCTATCTTCTATCTTCTATCTTCTATCTTCTATCTTCTATCTTCTATCTTCTATCTTCTATCTTCTATCTTCTATCTTCTATCTTCTATCTTCTATCTTCTATCTTCTATCTTCTATCTTCTATCTTCTATCTTCTATCTTCTATCTTCTATCTTCTATCTTCTATCTTCTATCTTCTATCTTCTATCTTCTATCTTCTATCTTCTATCTTCTATCTTCTATCTTCTATCTTCTATCTTCTATCTTCTATCTTCTATCTTCTATCTTCTATCTTCTATCTTCTATCTTCTATCTTCTATCTTCTATCTTCTATCTTCTATCTTCTATCTTCTATCTTCTATCTTCTATCTTCTATCTTCTATCTTCTATCTTCTATCTTCTATCTTCTATCTTCTATCTTCTATCTTCTATCTTCTATCTTCTATCTTCTATCTTCTATCTTCTATCTTCTATCTTCTATCTTCTATCTTCTATCTTCTATCTTCTATCTTCTATCTTCTATCTTCTATCTTCTATCTTCTATCTTCTATCTTCTATCTTCTATCTTCTATCTTCTATCTTCTATCTTCTATCTTCTATCTTCTATCTTCTATCTTCTATCTTCTATCTTCTATCTTCTATCTTCTATCTTCTATCTATCTATATAAATAAAAATGAATCGCCGAAATGTATGTACGCGCATAACTTCCGAACGACTGCACCAAATTGGATAATTCTTTTTATTTTCTGTTTGTTATTGTCAGGACAAGGTTTGTATAAAACTACTGGTGAGCTCTGGCATTATGAAATTTGTATTAAAAAAATTGCCATACGTGGCACACGAGCTGTTTGAAAACTGAATGTACCGGGATTGAATGTATGGAATGCGGGAGGTAGGAGGGGGAGGGGGGTTCGCGGGACGAGGGAAGGGGGAGAGTGGAGTGGGAAGAGGAAAGGTGGAGGAGACGGAGTGTAAACGCAAAAGGGGAAGGGGACGCGGGAGAGGAAGGGGTGGAGGAAGGGGAACGGGAACGAGACGAATGGGAAAGGACACGCAGGGAGAAACAATTTCCTCATTAAATGGCATAGCAACGCATGCCGGGAACCAGCTAGTTTTATATATTTTTTACATTAACTTCATACAGTCCCCGAGGGAAATAATTTCACTTTGAAGATGCTGTGTGGAGGGTCTTTTTGGGGAGAGGAAGGAGTAAACGCGGGTCTTGAAGATACCTATGTTGTAGAAGGGAGGAAACACGGAGGCAAATATAAATAAATAAAACAGATCGCATTCGTGCCAGATATTTGTTATATCTTTCAAATAATTAATTAAATGAAGACTATTTATATTAGCGAAATTCGATCGAAAATCTGGAGACCTTCGGCTTTCCGGGCTAAAGCTCTAACCACTGAGCTAAGGTGTCTCTATCCGATTCGGTCATTTTTAACTGTATCATACTTTGACTAAGAACTACCAACATTATCTTCATTTTCTTAACGCATATTTTATTGGCTGCTATCTGTATGCATGATAGTGTCTATAAAGTTTATAAAAAATAATTGTTCAGTTCAGTTGGGTATTTTGGCCTCAAATCCAAAATTAAATTTTTAATGAAAAAGGTCGCGGTTCTCTAAAACTCAATCAATAGGGTAACCACACCGGCTAGCTGATAACCCACCCATTATCTATTCCGTCGTTTCACGCGCCGCGACGCTTCAACCCCCCCTTTACCTTGCCCTTCTTCCATCAGGCCCTGGCAGTACCTACCCCTGGATCGATACAGAGGGGTAGATGGTAGCTAGGTCGGGCTGACAGGGAGGCTGCGAGCATCACTGATCACATAGAGCTGCGTGGGACATTATTACAGGGTAGAATGATCGAGTAATTGCCATTTTGCTATTTTAGGGGTGGAAATGTAACGCTTTTGAAAGTTTGTTTGTTTTTGTGATTGTTTGCTGATCTGATGAGGCATAGAGTCACGTGGGGTAACCGTACGCATTTTTTACAATGAGATTTTTTTTTTATTTTTATTTATTTATTTACATCATTCACGTAACATAATAATAACTTCAATAATTTATCAATGTATCAGTTGCGACGTGCGATGGAAAAATATTTTTATTTCAAACTAGTTGGTTCCCGGCATGCGTTTCTATGCCATTTAATAAAGAAATTGTTTCTCTCTGCGTGTTCTTTCACATTATCCCGTTCCCCTTCCGCCTCCCCTTCCTCTCCGGCATCCCTTTCCCCTCTCGCGTTCCCACTCCGCCTCCTCAACCTTCCATCTCCCCACTCCACTCCCCTTTCACCCGTCCCCCGAACCCCCCTTCCGAGTTCCCCCTCTCCCCTCCCCACTCCCCGCTCCCGCATTCCATCCATTCAGTCCCGATACATTCAATTTTAAAACAGCTCGCGTGCAACCTATTGCAATTTTTTTATGCAAATTTCATAATGCCAGAGCTCACCAATAGTTTTATACAAACCTTGTCCTGATAATAACGAACACAACAATAAAAGAATTATCCAATTTGGTGCAGTCGTTCGGAAGTTATGCGCGTACATACATTTCGGGGATTCATTTTTATTTATATAGAATATAGAATATAGATAGATAGATAGATAGATAGATAGATAGATTAATAAAATACTTAGATTTTACCACTTTTATTGTTTACAAAAACCAATATGTTTCGTGAGCAACGCTCACTTCTTCAGGGTTTTTATTGATACTAATTATAGACATAGACAATGGTGTCAATTGAAAAAGAATGGACATAGACAATGGTATAAATGGAAATATGAGAGTGGGTTGAGGAGAGAGGGGCAATGAGGGACAATTAACAAAGGGAACAGTATAATTAGTATCAATAAAAACCCTGAAGAAGTGAGCGTTGCTCACGAAACATGTTGGTTTTTGTAAACAATAAAAGTGGTAAAAACTAAGTATTTTATTAATTTGAATTAAAACGGAGCAACAGAATATGTTTGCTGTGTTAGAAGAAGTGAAATATTTTTATTGTTTTTACTTGAAAAAAAAACATCGGACAACAAAATTACTTCCACATTTATTACTTAAAATATGCTCAGGAATGGTTTCGTGCCAACTCAGAATCAAGACAACTCGACACCTCTTTAAAAAGTCATTAAAAGCTATGAATTTCGTTTTGAAATATAGTCCATAACCTAACCTAACGTAACGTATTTATCACAAAAGAATAGTTGGTTATTATATGTATTACAACTTATAGTCATACTAAGAATGTTGAAATGAATAGTGTGTGTAACTTTAATTGGAATCATCGCTATAACCATGTAGAAAATGTAATTGAATGTAATAATTATAACTACTTGTTAAAACCCCGCTCTGCTGGTTTTTGCTGCTAGGTCCTGCGGGCGGCCTTTGGTTCGGCTTCGCCCAGTCGAGATTCATAAAAATGTAAATCCAAAAGTAATTTCACCTGCAAGCCGACCTTCCTCGTACTAGCTGTTAATGTAAGTGGCGCCATCTTGTGACATTATCAGCTAATTGCTTTAATTCGATTCTATTACAATAGTAGCTTAGTCACAAACTTCACGTTCACAGATGGTTTCCATATGGTGCAGCGTCAAAGTTAAACTGGGGGTCGAATTCTTAAATTTCAACCGTACAGTCGCTAGGGTATTAATACTGTCAGATATGATATATTCTGTTGGCGAGCCAAAAATAAACATCATGAATGTACATAAGTAATAAAAACGCTGCTTAAGGCGCCACAACCAGGCTCAAAAAGAAAAAGATGGATAGATATGAAATTACGAATGTTAGAGGAGCGCGCTTGTATTTAAAGTGACAAAATCGATGCGAAAATTGTGAAAATTGTGAAAACACGACTCGTTTAAAATAGAGCAAAAAATCTCGTGGAAGGTATCTTACGTATCATTTAAAGAAACACTGTGAATTTTTTCACAACTCTAACTTGTAAAATAACTGAAATAAACGTGTTTATAATAATTTTCGGTTCATCTTTGCTATTTTTTTTCCATCGAGGGAATTTTATATAATTTGCGTTTCGGCGTGGAACGCGTCTAGATATTATCTTCAAAAACAACATATATTTTTTAAGAGCTTAAAAACTTCAATTGTTTAAGGGAGATATGTAAGAAATCGGTAGATATTCGGGTAGCCGCGCCATAATTAAGTTTAAAATAACTAAATCAAATATACAACAAAATAATTTAGCAAACATCCCAAATTTAAAAAAAAAAGTACTATAACGTAATTTAATAAATATTCGTCGCAGGCCTCCAGGGGCATTAATCAGGGAATGTTAGTATGACAGTAAAGCGCTCCTGATTGCGGAGAGACGTGCGCGGGTTTAGAATTACGTACCTATCTACATTTTGGAAATTCTTTTATTATATTTATCCACGCTCACCGCACCTCGAATAGAAATAATTTAATTTTTATCTGTCTTGTAAACTTTCAAATGTTATTTATTTTTTTAGCACAAGAATCCTAAGCGAGTGAGACTATTGACATCCTCAATCGGGTTATTTTTATTTTTTATTTTTTTTTTATATGAATACCGCACAAGAGTCCCAACTGCTCCCGTCTGAAGCCAGTGAGACTATGGCATCCCCAATTGGGGTATGTTGTGAGGCTGAAGGTAGTGGGGAGAAAAAGGAGATAGGGAAGAGGAAGGTGGGGAAGTACCTGGCTATTCAGATCTGGTCACCAAACTCTGCTAAAGCCATTTCAAGCAACGTTTAAATTCTGAATGGTGGTCTTACACCAGGACGATACTGAGAGTATTTTCCACTATAGAACGTGCCGCAAATATACTATATATTATTTTAAATGAATAAATTGTGAAATAGCACAAATTAATCAAATAAAATTTATTTTCCATGCTGGAATTCGATCCCGCGACCTTCGGTGTGCGAGTCAAGAGCCTTACCGATGGACTAAGCCTGCCGTTATATCGTGAAGCTGAAGGGAGGGGGAATGGGAAGGAGACGGGGAAAAGGAAGTATTAGCTAGCTTTTCAGATCTGGTCACCAAATACGGCTATATAATTATGATCTATTGTTATATGAAAACCATATGTCGAACGGAATAACTCAAGTCGTTTCCATATACACGGAATTTATCAAAGTGTTTGAAAAAGTATTGTATAAAATTCTCCTGGTTAAACTATATAAGTTCGGTATTGATGGAGAACTACAAACCAGCACCCTTGACGTGATTTCTCACGAAAACGGCGCTATATAAATCAGCCAAGTATTATTATTATTACTACTAGACTGATTCACTAGCTATAAATCTGATTTACTAGACAAAATTTATTCGTTCCTTTCCAACCTATTTAGTGGTGTACCGCAAGGGTCTCATTTAGGCCCAATTTTTTTTTTATTGTTTATAAAAGACATAAATGTATTGCGTTTTGCAGAGGATTTAAAAATATTAAAACAGCTATAGATTGAATCGTCTACAAAATAACTCAAACAGGACAATTAATTGGTTTAAAAAACTTTATTTTAATATAAATAAATGTTATTCAACCAAATTTTGCAAAATAAATAAACCAATTGTTTGTCTACGTGAACTTAAAAATACAACCCTTACCTCTGTTGAAGAAATTAATGAACTGGGCATATTTTTCGACCCTTAGCTTTATAGCTTACATAAATTAAGAAAATGAATATGCTCGGCTTGAAAATTTCAGAGACTTTAGGAATACTTCAATTTAAAAAAAATAGTGTTCATCTTTAGTTCGAAGTCAAGTCGAATATAACTTCTCGATCTGGTCCCCCCATTTTAAAATATGTTCAGATTCAATCGAAAAAATTCAACATAAATTCCTAAGACGCAATTAATTTTAAACTTGGTATTCCCTTTAAAATTATAAACTATAATTACTTGATGAAAGAATTTAATTTATTAAAACTCTTGGATCGAAAAATTAAATCCGACTTTCGTGCTTCCGAACAGTGTGGAGGGTCGTTTGCTGCCTCTGCGTTGACTCCCAAACATAAACTCCTCTAGTAACTAAGCCTACAATTCCGCGCCTGTAATAAATTTTAAGGTTTTATCGCATTTTTTTGAAATTTAAATTTTCTATAAAAAAACATAATCTAGATAGACGGCCTTTGCCCACTAGAAGTAAACGTTTACCATTCATCAAGCTACTTTTTTACTAACCAGCTGAATTTCCCGGCGTTTGCTTTACGCATAGTTTTTCGAAATCAGATGTAGGCAGTATTTTTCTCTTACTTTGAACGTCAAGTGAGCAAAATTTCATCAAATTTAAGTAACGGCAAAAGAGGATGGGTAGTTTTTCGAAATCTCAATGTTCAATTTTGGAGGCAGCTACGGGAAACATTTGTTCGATACATAAATATGTCACCAAAAGGGGTTCGCTATGTTCGATGATTTAGAAGAGTTGCCCGCATTTAAGGGGTGTGGTTCGTCAAGGTTTTGGCGGCGAATGCGTTTGTCCACCTACTGCCTGGTGACCTTGACCTTGGAGAGACTGGTTAAGGGAGACCTTTTGACCTCTCCAGCAGGATTCTCTCGGATTATCATCTTGTACCGCAGTGGGAGGGATGGATTCCTACTCAACCCTCATATCTTTTTCCTTCCCAGAACTTCTTTTTCTCCCTTTTCCTAAAAAGACCCTCCACACAGCACCCCCAAGATGACACATGCCCGTGAGAAAATGTTTTCGCCATGACCTCCTGTGTATAGCTGTTGTAAAAAAATGAGTAATTTTTTTCTTAAGATTTTAAAAATGCTTCTGCCATAGGTCATCCAAAGTGGATCGCTACATCTGGTGAATTAGCAAGGTTGCCCAGTTTCTTCGGACGCATCTGCCCAACAAGGCAACCCAGCTGAACTCTCTCGAACCAACAACGCCTTGTACCGCAGCGAGAGGGATGGATTCATACATCACTCCTGACATTGTCATTGTCTATGTCAATTTTTTTAAATTTTTTATTTTAGTTTATTAAGGAAACAAACAGTTATACATATTTTCATAATAGAGTAACATATTACATGGTTGCATTAACCAGCGAAGTTTCCGCTAAAATTTATAATATATATTTATAAACATAGATTAAAACATAAAAGAAAACATAAAGTGGTAGAAAAAAAGAAAAAATATATATATGTACAACAGAAATGAAAAAAAAATGCACAAATTAAAACATGTGGGATATGTAAATCATCCAAATATTATTATTATTATAAAAAGAAGGAAAACATGCAGCAGGGGTGGAGAGTTCATAATTAACAATTTGTTTTGATTTTTTCTATTATGAATTTAATAAATTGGCCTGAGGACAAATGGAAAATATCAGCGTCGTAAAAGATATCATTGTATTTTGTGCACGTCCTTCGGAGAAATGAATGTTGTGTGTAATTTGTTTTTGAGTGTGGGATGTGGAATAGTTGGTTTGACCTTGTGTTATGTCAATATGACGATAGTTAAAACACCCCAACTTTACAAATAACAGTTTAATTGCTTTCAAGAAATAGTTTTGGCCATATTATTCCATCTATTCTCACATGCCAACGCAATAGTGTTAACGACAAAAGTTTATAATTCAAACACTGAGCAGATAATCCCAAGAAACATGGAATTTTTTTTTTTTATTTCAATTTAGTGTTCGGTACTTTGTTAACACACAACATCTAGTATATTTATGTTTTCGTATTTACAATAAAGAGGCTACAAGTTAGCCGACCTATTAACTGGGAGAGAGCAAGATTGAACTTGGCGGTAGCAGCGGTGACGATCGTCGAGTTAACAGAGGCGACACCAGCGCCTCTGTCGGTCAAGTGGAGAAGTACTTCCTTGCTGACATCTCGCGGAGTAGTTGGAAAGCTTTTTCAATATATTTATTTATTTATTTATTTATTCATTTCAACGCCATAAAATGGCTATTACAATCCGGTGATACATGATACACATTGGTACATAGGAGGATAATTTCAATGATAATAATGTACATTAAACAAAGTACATATGTATGATAACAACTAGTATTTAGTTATAGGATACAAATATGTTTTACAACAAAAAAAAAAAAATAATATGAGCTCGTACAAAATACACATTTTTATGCAGAATAAACATAAGTAAATTAAGGTGAATTCTTAGAAAAATTCTCAACATCAAGTATAATATACCTACTTTACTTTTATTTGTACTTATTGTTTGATTCTAGGAATTGGCTAAAATGGAGTAACTTAGTAATGATATTATTGTTACCTTCAGTTGAAATTGGTTGAAATTACTGAAGTTTGAAATGATTACAGGTACTGCTAAATAGTTCTGCTTATCAGGGCTGCCAGTTAGAGAATCAATAATAAATTTTTGGTTTAAAAATAATAATATTGAAAAAAAGTTATACATTATTAGCTATCAGTGAGTTATCAGTTATCACTTAACTATCTGATAGTAAATATAAATGAAACAAGCAGTTTGGAATCTATATTAGAGTATGATATAGACGCCGTGCAGACGAACACTATTATACCTAACATTAATTATTGTCATTGAGGTATGATATTATAGCCTTCTTATAACTATATTCGGTGCAGTTGAACACATCTACTACTTCTGAGAAAGCATTTCCAACTGCATGCAATCTAGGTATAAGGGAGTATCTAAATGACTCAGTCCTGATATTTTTGTTGCAATTAAAAAGAATTTTGGATCGAGTAGTTCTAGTAGGTATGTGGAAGGTAATTAGGTTTAATAAATCAGGACTGTCTGTAATGTACACTATGTAAAGGTTAATATTAAGAAAGAACAAGTAACACTCATCTTAACTGATATCGGCTCACGGCAAGCGTCCCCGCGTCTTCTCTATGCAGTCGGTCGCCCAGTACCGTCCTACGCCCCACAACTCCGCGCGTGCACTGCCTGAGACGACAGAGTTATTCACAACTATACATGTGTGAATACACTACATCCCTCCCTTATTATTGTTTTTAATAATAAATATTTTATTTTTCCATAAGTACCTATATCAAGTACAATCAGCAAGTCCTTATTCAAATTATGTTTAATAACTAATCATCAATTATTTCCTCATTATTGTCCATCAATTTATTCACTCGAATTGTGATTGATTTACATGGCCATTATCGTTTGTTTGAGCAGCACTAGTATTATTCTCATCATCTAGCACCTTCCAATGTCCTTCCACTCCTTTAAGGTGTATGTGTCATCTGATTCGCTGACCAGTTTCATCATTCCGAAGACTTACGTCTCCTCCTTTGTTCGCTTTAACGATATGTGTTTTGGGTTCGTCGTTCAAGCGCAGCTTGTTTTTTTTTTTAGTCATGTTCTTGACGTATACTTTATCACCAACTTCCAATTTACAAGCAATAGCTCTTCTATTCGTGTCCACTTATTCCTACCCTTTTTCTTTTATCTCTATCCTTCATTTCAAGGTCCTCTGAGAGATGCGTCATGTCCTGAATTATAGGCAGCTTGTCTCGAAATTATCCTCTAAAGAACAGTTCTGCAGGTGTTTTTCCTGTAACTGTATGAAGTGTACTGTTGTACATCACCTTGGACTCACGAAGAGCCTCTTTCCATTTATTTTTCTCTACTTGAGAAATCTTGAGGTGTTTTACGATGTCCCTATTCTGACGCTCCACCTCTCCGTTTTGTTGCGGCCAGTAGGGAATGCTATTATAGAGTCGTATGTTCCTCTCTGCACAAAAAATCTAAAGTTTTCGCTGGAAAATTTCCCCCGTTGTCTGTTGTAAGCGAGATCGGGTTGCCAAGCCTGCTAAAAATATATTTAAGCTTTCCACTTATTTCGAAGCTTGTTATGGTTCTGCGTGTTTTCATCTCTTTATATCTGGTGTAATTATCCACGACTACCAGGATATAATCTCCACTAGGTAAGGGCCACTACCCATGAGGTCAATTGCTATGTCAACCCATGGTTCGGAAGGTAAGTCACTTCTTTTTAACGGGTTTGGGGCGCTGGGTGCATCCTTTACAGGCTTTGCATATGTTTTCAGCATCTTTGTCGCACTTAGGCCATTATACTTTGGTCCTCAATCTGCCCTTCATCACGACTATCCCCGGATTGCCTTCGTGCGCAGCTTCCAGAATTTTTCTGCGTACTTTGTTTGGGATTACAATTTTCGTCCCCCTGAGAAGAATATCGCCTTTCGATGCGAGCGCATGGTTTTGCTTTCGGACCAAATATAACCTCCAAGGGCTTATGGTCCGTTACCCGATCGAACACCTTGCCATACAGGAACATGTTAAAATGTTCGACTGCCCAAACCAGGGGTGGCCTCTTATGGCCTCTTTTTCTGTTTGGCAGTAACGACGCTCACAGCTGATAAGGTTTTTATTATCAACTGCAATTATTCTCGGCCCGTTCTTATTGATTTGCACCAGCACTGCATCCAGACCCACTGGGCTTGCATCTGCAATCACCACAGTCTTATTATGTGCATTGTAGTAACCTAAATTTGGTACCTTCACGAGCGCCACTTTGAGATCATTAAATGCGTTCTTTTGGGCGTCACCCCAGTCATCTTGAATGTCCATGTTTCTTCCCGTTCTTTTCCGTAACAATTGCTTAAGGGGTTCTGTTACCGTTGCTAAATGGGGTATCCATTTTCCCACGAAATCCACTAAGCCCATAAAGCTCTGCAGTTCAGCGATATTCGTTGGGGCTCTAAATTCCTTTATAACCAAGATATACTTGTCTAGTTGTTTAACTCCCTGTTCTGACAGTTCATGCCCTAGGAAGTGGATTTTCTTCATTCCAAAAATGAATTTGTCGTCCCTCAAACTCATGCTATTTTCTTCTAACACTATCATTTTTTTTCCTTCCACGTCTCTGTTCCTACTCTGTTGATTGACGAACTTTCCATAGGTTTCATAACAAAGTTTCCTAATTGACGATCTATGGCTTCCAGTGCATTCGCTTCTGCAACTTTTCATCCAAACCGATCTTGTCCCCTGTTTTCAATATCTTTTTTCAGGGTTCTTCTGAATTACCCTTTTTAGTTATTTGGTCTATGATATGCTCGTTTTCTTTATTCACCAAACTGACACTTCTTGGCCTGTAGTCGAAGTCTGACAACAATTTTTTCGAACTTCTCATCCTGTTCCTGTTTTAGGAGACGAAACAGATGTCGCTTATATACTTTGCTCTGTTTAGGTGCCAAGTAGTTGTCTAATTTTTTGTTCACGTTTAACATCGCAATGAAGGTTCACCTTCAGTTGCATTAGCTTCCGGGATGTTGTAGAAAATTTCTTGTAACTCGGGATCACCGATATGTAAAAGACTAGCTATTTTCTTTGCCTCGGTGTTTATGCCTGTCGCCTCGAGGTAAAGGTTCAGACTTCTTTTCCATCTTTCCCAACGGGTAGAAACTGAACCAACCTCCCCTTCACATTCGAACCTCTCGAAAACTTCGCAATTTAATGCCAAGAAGGTATATGTCCGCAATTTAATGCTATACGGTAAATATCCGCAATTTAATGCAAGTTGTACTATGTATTCATCGATATCTGCAATATAATGCTTTTTTTATTTTTTTCGAATCTCTCGAAAACTTCGCAATTTAATGCTATACTTGTAAATCTCCGCAATTTTATGCAAGTTGTACACTAAGTATTCATCGATATCCGCAATACAATACTTTTATTATCTTTTTCCGAACCTGTATAGGGGTATGTCCGCAATTTAATGCTATACCGGTACATCTCCGCAATTTAATGCAAATTGTGCACTAAGTATTCATCAATATCCGCAACATAATGCTTTTATTATTTTTTTTCCGAAACTCTTGAAAACTTCGCAATTTAATGCCATGTAGAGGTATGTCCGCAATTTAATGCTATACCGGTACATCTCCGCAATTTAATGCAAATTGTACACCAAGTATTCATCAATATCCGCAATATAATGCTTTTATTATTATTTTTTTTTTAAGTCATACTCATACGCATATTGCAACCTTACTGTAACTAAATGCTCAGTCGCAATTGAATGCCCAGTCGCAATCTAATGCACAGTCTCAATTTAATGCCAAGTCGCAATTCAATGCCAATTCGCAATTTAATGCATAGCCGCAATTCAATGCATAATCGCAATTTAATGCCAATTCGCAAGACAATGCCAAGTCGCAATTTAATGCCAAGTCGCAATTTAATGCCCAGCCGCAATTCAATGCAGAGTCGCAATTTAATGCCAAGTCGCAATTGAATGCCCAGCCGCAATTTAATGCAAAGTCGCAATTTAATGCTAGTCGCAATTTAATGCCCCGCCGCAATTCAATGCAAAGTTGCAATTGAATGCCCAGCCGCAATTTAATGTAAAGTCGCAATTTAATGCAAGTCGCAATTTAATGCTCCGCCGCAATTCAATGCAAAGTTGCAATTGAATGCCCAGCCGCAATTTAATGCAAAGTCGCAATTTAATGCCAGTCGCAATTTAATGCCCCGCCGCAATTCAATGCAAAATTGCAATTGAACGCCAGCCGCAATTTAATGCAAAGTCGCAATTTAATGCCCAGCCGCAATTCAATGCAGGTCGCAATTTAATGCCAAGTCGCAATTGAATGCCCAGCCGCAATTTAATGCAAAGTCGCAATTTAATACAAGTCGCAATTTAATGCTCCGCCGCAATTCAATGCAAAGTTGCAATTGAATGCCCAACCGCAATTGAATGCCCAACCGCAATTTAATGCAAAGTCGTAATTTAATGTCTAGTCGCAATCCAATGCCAAGTCGCAATTTAATGCCCCACTGCAATAAAAACTGCTCACCACCGCACGATACTTTCGGTGATTATCGAAGAACATTTTATGTCTCTTACCACTCATTGTAATGTGTTACTCGAGTGACCTTGTATATATAATTCTGTAATTTTATTTATGATGTTTTTCTTTTTGTAATTGTATGTATCTGTATTTAATTATAGATTTTTATAATTGTGAAATAACTGAGTTTTATAACTGGATAGTTCTCACGTAGGTGCAAACATCTGTAAAACTCCGTATAAATAAATAAATGAATTCATTTTAATAAGTAGGTAGGTATGGTTGACAATTCCGTTGGTATATCACTCCCCTTAAATGCTCTCATAGGAATCTAGGTTACCTAAAGTCCTCCGTTCATGGAGACACCCACAAACTACGCGATTGTGACGCAACCACAAGCACCCTGTAGATGTACCACTCTTCAATGCCGGCCTCCGTACACGGCACCACCCGAAATATACTGAACTAGATCATTTTTCACGTGCAGCCGTGGAGTTACCATGATTTCAAGCGATGTCAAATGCCTTTTTTTTCAACATCAATCCATGCCTTCTCCACTAAATGCCCTCTTACATATTCTGGTAAAGTAATTCTAGTAAACACGCCGTTTTTCCGACTTCCAAAACAAATCTAACATTAATTTCATGTTCCGACGCCATTCCTGTCAAACGACCAACAATAGAACAACTACGCAAATGACAGCCAAATGAGTGCACTTACCTAGCTTTACATTTTTTTGTAAAAAATCCTTAGATTACTTACAGTTTACCTCGTCGCCACATGTAATGTACACTATGTAAAGGTTAATATTAAGAAAGAACAAGTAACACTCATCTTAACTGATATCGGCTCACGGCAAGCGTCCCCGCGTCTTCTCTATGCAGTCGGTCGCCCAGTACCGTCCTACGCCCCACAACTCCGCGCGTGCACTGCCTGAGACGACAGAGTTATTCACAACTATACATGTGTGAATACACTACACTGTCTATAATACCATTAACAATTTTAAAAATAAAAGTCAAGTCGGAAATAAGTCTTCTATCTGAAAGTTTGAGTAAGTTTAATTCTTTCATCAAGTGATTGTAATTTATTGATTCTATTGGTAGACCAAGTTTATAGTTAATGAATCTTAAGAATTTATGCTGAATTTTTTCTATGGAATCGGAGTGGATTTTGAAGTGAGGGGACCAAATAGAAGAATTATATTCGACTTGACTTCGAACTAGAGAGGAATATAGGATTTTTAATGTTGAAATATTTTTAAAATCTCTGCCATTTCGAAGAATGAAACCTAGCATTTTTAATCCTTTATTGGTTACTGTAGTTATATGTGGAAGAAAGTTAAATTTGGAATCGAAAATAATGCCAAGATCATTAATCTCACTGACAGAGGTGAGGGAAACATTATTAATTTTATATTGATAGTTAATGGGTTGATTTGTTCTGAAAAACCTTATTATCTGGCATTTATTATTATATTATATTACACATAAGAACTATCTACTCCTAGACCCCAGGTAGGCTAATGAAAATGATTATGTTTTCGAGATAGAATTAATTAATTTTTATTTTTAGGTAATACTAGCTGACCCGCCACGCGTTTCTGTGGCTAACTAACACAAAACCATCTACTGGATGGTTATTCAACCTTTATAACTATCGCCATATCTGAGTTTATCACGAAGAGACAGACAGACAGACGCCGCGGAGGACTTTAATTTATAATACGTAGAGATGGTGCGAAAGATTTTAATAATGTGCATGAAATGCTTGAGGTAACTAACGTCTTTAAGTTGATTAGGTTTAATACTTTATCCGTCTAAATAACTTTCCAATTACCGCATTGTACGTGACCATTTTTTAGAAGATAGAATGGGTATAGTAAACTATCCGTAAAAGATAGATATATGCATCGCGGACTTTTTTGTATATCTATAAAAGGGGAATATCCCACCATGAATTGTTTTGTTATATCTCAAAAGGATTAGGCAGCGTTTTCGATGAAAGCTACCAGGCGGCTTGACTTTTTCCGACACTTCTAACAATTATCGTTATGTTTTAACCAATTTACACAAAACCTTGACAAATTATATATCTAAACCTTTCTCACGGATAGCTCTATCTACTGGTGAAAACCGCATGAAAATCCGTTCAGGAGTTTTCGAGTTTATCGCGAACAGACAGACAGACGGACGGACGACGCGGAGGACTTTAATTTATAATATGTAGAGAAGTGTCAGTGAATTGAATTTATAAAATATGTGACGACCTCTGGGGTAAGGCTTTTAGTAGAGATCCGGAGATCACGGGTTCAAATTTCGGGGACCGGAAGTAAATTTTATTTCTCTGATTTGTGTTATTTCACACTTCAATCATTTAAAAGTACCTAATAAAAGGCACATTTGCGGCATGATCCAGAGTGGAAGATACTCTCAGTATCACCCTGGTGTAAGACCACCATTCTAAATTGAAATGTTGCTTAAAATTACTTTAGCCGTGTTTGGTGACTAGATCTGAATAGCCAGGTAATTCCCCACCTTCGTCTTCTCCATCTCATTCCCCTCCCCTTTCCTTGAGCCTCACAACATACCCCAATTGGGGATGCCGTTGTCTCATTGACTCAAGGTGGTTGAGAGCAGTTGGGACTTATGTGCGGTATTCACATAAAAAAAAGCAGAGCATGCAATTCACACGCGGTAGAGGTGAAGCCTTCAGAAAACTAAAGTACACAAGGATGGGGAGGCTATGAAGCACAAAGAGGAGACCGATTATAATATATCATTCTGTTGCAGCTAAATCCTATAGATGTATGTGTTTGTCTCTTTTTAGTGTCGCTATTTGTCGTTTTATCGAGTTTCAAATCACAACCTTGCTATTTCGTTTTCACTTAAAAAAATTATCGCGAAATAAGGAAAAAATTGAGCTTACTACAGGCACACGAACACGCTCACAATACATTTCTTTAAGTATATCTCTTCAGTGAATTCAATGAATCCCTTACCAGGAAGTTAAAACAATGTACCAAGAGTGATTTGTCTTTGAGGCATCTAAGTTAGTCCGAAGTTCTCATTCTTAATTCCGTTACAACTTAGCGCTGCTTCGTTATTGAAGTTAACACCCGTTAATTACTAGGAATTGGTGCGATTTGTGAATGTGCTATAATTGTAATTTAAGATAATTACTAGGAATTGGTACGATTTGTGAGTGTGCTATATTTGTAATTTAAGGAATTGGTACGACGAGTGAGTGTGCTATGTTTATATTCTAAGATAATTACTAAGAATTGGTAATGTGAGTGCGCTATACTTATAATCTAAGATAATTACTAGGATTTGGAACGATTTGTGAGTGCGCTATATTTGTAATCTAAGATAATTACCAGGAATTGATGGGACGTGTGAGTGTTTTATGTTTATAGTCTAAGATAATTACTAGGAATTGGTGATGTGAGTGCGCTATATTTGTAATCTAAGATAATTACCAGGAATTGATGGGACGTGTGAGTGTTTTATGTTTATAGTCTAAGATAATTACTAGGAATTGGTGATGTGAGTGCGCTATATTTGTAATCTAAGATAATTACCAGGAATTGATGGGACGTGTGAGTGTTTTATGTTTATAGTCTAAGATAATTACTAGGAATTGGTGATGTGAGTGCGCTATATTTGTAATCTAAGATAATTACCAGGAATTGATGGGACGTGTGAGTGTTTTATGTTTATAGTCTAAGATAATTACTAGGAATTGGTGATGTGAGTGCGCTATATTTGTAATCTAAGATAATTACCAGGAATTGATGGGACGTGTGAGTGTTTTATGTTTATAGTCTAAGATAATTACTAGGAATTGGTGATGTGAGTGCGCTATATTTGTAATCTAAGATAATTACCAGGAATTGATGGGACGTGTGAGTGTTTTATGTTTATAGTCTAAGATAATTACTAGGAATTGGTGATGTGAGTGCGCTATATTTGTAATCTAAGATAATTACCAGGAATTGATGGGACGTGTGAGTGTTTTATGTTTATAGTCTAAGATAATTACTAGGAATTGGTGATGTGAGCGCGCTATATTTATAATCTAGGATAATTACTAGGATTTGGAACGATATGGGAGTGCGATATATTTATAGTCTAAGAGAAATAACAGGAATTTGTTCGATGTATGAGTGCGCTATATTTATAATCTAACATGATTTGGTACGAAGAATTACACATTAAGGTAATTACATTTAAGGTACACCAGGAATTGGTACGATATATGAGTGCACTAAATTTATAATTTAACTTGGTCTATCTATAGAAAAAAATAAATTACAACCAGAAAGAATTAAAATTATGTAGCAGACTTATTTCTGACTTGAAATATATTTAAAAAATTGTAAATTGTCTTATAGACAACCCTGATTTTTTAAGCCTAATAACCTTCCATATACCAACAAAAACTATTCGATCAAAAAATATTTTAAATTGCAACAACAATATCAAGACTGAGTCGTTTAGACACTTGCTTGTACCTAGATTGCATGCAGTTGGCAGTACTTTCTCAGAAGTAGTAGATGTTTTCAATATAATTACAAACAGATTACAATAAAATGTCTCAATAAATCAATGTTCAAGTTTTTAAACAACAACTCTCTTTTAGTATAACTTTTGAAGGTTATTTCCATTAATGTAATATATCATTGAAGAAGAAAATAACGCTAATAATCTAAAAGAAAATATGAAAGAGAACAATACACAGAAAAATAGAAAAAGATATTGGTCACAACTGGGACTCGAAACCAGAACCTCTCGTCTATAAAATTCAAAATTTTCATTTAGACTTTTATAAAAAGGTCAACAAATGTTCCCGATGAATAAAATCGGATGTATTTATCCGAGACGCTATCCAGGATACGAGCCAGTTCTTGGAACGATTGATCGCAATAAAAAAAGATAGTTGCCCATGATATGAAAAAATTAATCGAAGATAATATTGCAAATTCTAAAATTTGAAAATATGAGATTGACAAATATGACGGTTTGATGGAAGGTGACCAAAAAAACCAAAATCACCATATACAAGACCATTGTTAGAACTGTATTGGCATATGGATGTGAGGCGCTGACACTGACGGTAAAGATGGCTGAAATGCTGGATACTTTTGAAAGAAAAGTGCTGAGAAGAATATGTGGACCCGTGAAAGAGGGCGAACAGTGGCGCATAATACAGAATTGTATGATATATATAAGGCCCCTAGCATCTCAGCACATATGAGACTCCTCAGGCTGAGATGGGCTGGGCATGTACAGAGAATGCCGGATACACACGTCCCAAAAAGAATTTTGACTGGACACCCAGGTGGAAAGAGAAAAGTGGGAAGACCCAGACTGAGGTGGGAAGACGAAGTAAGAGGGGATGCAGCACAGCTTCTCCAGGTACCAAATTGGAAGTCAGCCGCTGAGGACAGGAGGAGTTGGAGGCGACTGTTGCAGGAGGCCAAAGCTCGATATGGGCTGTAACGCCATCGAAGAAGAAGAAGATTGAAGGTGGCAATGACTGAATTGGTAAAAGCGCCCATCCCGTTTAGACGAGAGGTTCTTGGTTCGAATCACAGTTGCGACCATTATCTTTTCTATTTTTCTGTATCTTGTACTCTTTCATATTTTCGTTTAAATTATTAGTGTTATCTTTTTCTTCAATGATAAATTAATATTAGCATAATACCTATTGTTGCATGGGATCTGTATAATTTAATTAGCATAATTTATTTCTTGATTACTATTCAACTATTTTGTATATTAATATAAATGAATAAATAATCCGGTTCTTGGAATATCAAAGTGCTTGAGAATAACTGGCCTGCAAAAATTTGTAAGGGAAATGGTAAGATTAATTTTAGATAAGTTATTATTCCACAAAGGAGTAGACATTAATTGAAATCAATTGATTTCTGTTTGAATAGATCTGTTATAAATTGATATTTGGCAGAAGGACTTCAAATGAAACCATGTTCTTCAAGGCGGAATTCTTCTCGTTTATTCACAGCACATGTTACAAATACTTTTTTTGTTCCCGACCCGACAAAACACTGACTTTGGTCAACCGACCACTTGCTAGATAATGCTAGCTGTTTACAGGAGATCCACGATTTGAGAGAGAGAGTTTAACTAGAAATTGCCCTATTTACAACCACACATATTCACACATTTTCACACACAAACAAAAAACCAAAGTATCAGTCATTGTACGATACATGGCAGAAATCAAGAAATCTGCTTTATCGTCTAGTATTTAATTCAGTGTCGCCCTACGCCGCTATTCTGTAATCTGTAATCAAAAACAGGAAGCTACAAAAATACGCCGCTAGATGGCAGTAGCCTTCACTTTTTAACAAGATCTTTGCCATATTGAGTTTTGAAGACAAAAGTCCTTTACTCTTAGAATAGCCACGGTGCAAGATAACCGTTCAGAATCGAAACGTTGCTTGAAGTGGCTTTAATCATGTTTTGTGAACAGATTTAGATATTATCAGGTACCTATTTCTTAAACTTTATCCAATAATCTATTTCCCTTCTCCACACTTTTCCCAGGTCTCAAAACATATTTCAAATTGGGGGGTGGATATGGGTACTGCTACCCGGGTACCATTTATTGGTTAATCAACACCTCCGTCATATGTTACCCCAAGTAGTTCGCTACGCTTAGTGACTTAATAGGGAAGCCCGGATTCATGGGGTGAGGATTAAGGATCGAATCTTACGAAATTAAAAAAAAAAATCTATTTTTGTAAAATCTAGTCTTCAAACCACTCCAAAATGAACAGACCAAAGAAAACACAAAAGAAAGCGACATCTAGCGACTCCGAAGAAGAAAACACAAATACTAATAAGATCAAAAAATGTATAGGCAAAGGTGCATTGAAATTCGATGACAAAGTGTGGAAAAAATCGTCCTTCATATTGATAAAAAAGCACTTCGTAATCTCCCCACTCCCGTATACTTTAGTTTTCTGAAGGTTTTTTTTTTAATTACCGCTAATGTACCGGCGCCGAAGGGATCAATGACGCTGGTATTCGGAGCATCTTCCATTAAATACTGTTGTGTATCTAAAAAACTTCCGCCTTTTAGACACAGATGGCGGTGATATGAAATATCAGTAAATTCCGCTAGATGGCAGGTAGCTTAGTACCTAAGTTGTCCGACAGGTGGTCGGAGGGGCTCAAAGTGAGTGTTTTCTGTAAACACACAGGTGGCAGAACCATTTTAGCTAGCTCCTAGTTAGGTAGACTACCGCAGTCCCAATTGTATACCCGAAGTATAAATAAATCCAGATAACGAACAAGAATCTATTCATTATCAACAAGTAATCTCCATCCAAGTATTTGGAGAATCTGTTAGTGTGTCTACTAAATAACAGAACACTACAAATACCAATAGAACAAATACAGCTTTCCCACCTGACGCCTGTGCCCTAAAGATTGCAATACTTTAATACAGTTGTACAGGAATCTATCAAGATGTGGTATATGTAATTATCCATATAGTGGATCATTCGGAAACGTTCGGGTTCAGCCGAACTTTGACGAACGTCTCATGGGTCAGACAGCGGTCTCGTCCGTGGGAGCTCGCCAGAACCATTTTAGCAGCCTTAGTAATCACTCGCTACGTAGACAATAATACAGTACTATTGAATCCATTGTACATTGCAATAAAGACGAAAGAGCTTACGTGTACATCTCTATTATTATTTGTGGGCTAGTAAGGCCACAATAAAAGAACATCACACAAACGAATGACCCGTTTTAGCCAAACGTTATTACAATTATTTTTAATCAATGATTTTTTCCATTAGGTTCTATAAACAAAATCATAATAACTTTTTCAATTTTATCGTGATTGTTTCAAGGGATAGACTTTAAATGAGTACAAATCCAATTTAAATTCAACTCATTATGATTTCCATCTGTTAACAGTAAACTCCACTCCCCGAAACTCGGCCAAATATTAGAACCGTGATTAGAATTCAAAATAGAATTTATACTTTCGTAACCGTTATTAGAAAACAGAAAAGATAAAGCTATAGAAAGTGTATCGTAGGCGGGTGAAAATTAAAATTTTGATATGTAAATCCATTTTAAATATCCCAAAAGGTTGTTAATTTTCAGAAATAATTACCAATTTGGTTTGAATTTGGCGATTGCGTCATAATTTTGTGTAAACTGTTAAAAAATATAGGGTTGCCGAAAACAATTGAGAGAAAATGTATTTAAACGCTGAATTAATACTTTTAACCTTTCCAGTTTAGCATGGTACGATTTTTGTTTCGTTAAAATAATAGAGATATGTAATTACGAACATTCGAAAGAGCATTCTAACTTAAAAAAAAAATCATTAAAATTAACAGGCGTATGCAAATGTTGCGAACATCTTCTTCTTCTTCTTCTTCCTCTTCTACCTTTTTCTTCTATCTTTTACCTCCTTCTTCCTATTATTATTATATAAATAAAAATGAATCGCCGAAATGTACGTACGCGCATAGCTTCCGAACGACTGATCGATATTTTTTCCACGATATATCGACGTCGATATTGATATTTATATAAATATCGATACATCGATATATCGATATTTTTTTCACTTTCGACATCCCTAGTTGGTTGAAAGGCAAGGGGCTAATTAAATCAAGGCTGTCTCTAATACCATTAACAATTTATTTACAAATGTAGGCAACTCGGAAATAAGTCTCCAATCTGAAATTGATGAGAAGTATAATTCTTTCATTAATAAATTATGATTATAATATATTAACGTGATTGTGTGTTGTCCGTTTGGAGAATATTTTGGTTCAATCCGTGAATTTTTAAGGATATTTTCAAAAACGTTTACAAAATTTTAACCCTACCTAACCGTTTTTCCAATGTCAATTCGTTTGATTGCCGGAGAAATTGTCAGCCATTAACCATAGATTGATTTGGGCGAATTCATAAAATAAATCAAAATAATATTTTCGTAAACGCAATATGCGGCACGTTTAAAACCGCACAAACAGGGGCGGACTTACAAGAGTTTAAAACCTATCTCGACACAGGTATATCCTAGTGAGACAGGCATCAAAAAACCCAATGTGTCAAGTCACTTCAATTCATCTGGGGTGATGGACTTTTTTTATTGTAAAACACTTTTTTAATGTAGAGTCGTTTTATTTACAATCACTTTTGAGTAACAATGAAATCAACACTTTTTGTAACTTATTTTGGCCCGGACCCCGCCTGGGCAGTAACTGTACCCTAAGTATCGACTAATGCGAGAGAGGGAAATATTTTGTATAGCACCCTTTTTATAGTGCTAAAAACTGTAAAAATACCGTCTTTCAGGTTATTAAAATACGAGAATAACAATAACAATGGTACTAGCCACCTACTGAGTCACGTGGTCTATTTTAGTTAGTCGGTAACACTAGCTTCAATAAAATTCATCCAGATGTCTCTAGCATTCATACTCTCTTAATAAACTAATCAAGATTCAATTAATGTGATTACCTACAGCAGTTATCTCATAGATGTCACTATTCTTAACACAACGTAAATATACTTTTTATAGACAAATAAAAAAGCAAACAATGATTACATTCAAATCAATATAAATCAAAACGAGATCCAAAATTGCTCCCGACCACACAATGATCGGCACTGTAATGCTGTCCGAAACGTTGGGTAAAGAAGGAGTAGCGCAACACCGCGTAAAACTCCAAAAATAAATAATGTTAATACTTTTGGCCATAAAGATTTCAAACTGTAAATTGAAAATATTTGATGAAATAAAACAACTACTTTGTTTGTAATCACGATTTTTTTTTAATACCGACCGGTTTCGCTTAACAAAAGCCTTATCGGGGTATAAATTAAACTGATCAGATAAGGGCCTTTAACCAGCCAGCGGCCGAGAATCCAAATTTCGTCGAAAGATGTTCTTACAATCATACAGGGCGGTTCCAATGAGAAAAGTTAATTATTTCATTTCCAAGTGGATCTGTAACTGTAATTCGTAAGCAGTTTTGGATGCAACAAGTTCTAAAAAGAAAGAAAAAGGTGCGATTTT
Organism: Limnephilus marmoratus; assembly: GCA_917880885.1. Classification (NCBI taxonomy): domain Eukaryota; kingdom Metazoa; phylum Arthropoda; class Insecta; order Trichoptera; family Limnephilidae; genus Limnephilus; species Limnephilus marmoratus. Next base: position 28,146,813 of record OU862928.1, read on the forward strand.
TGAAGCGAAAACTCCTTTAGCACAGTTGTGATTCGAATCTTGATTAAACGGAAGCGAGAGAGTTCCAAAAAGAGGCAAAAACTTGCATCTATTGGATTTAGCCCGCGAGAGAATGAAATAACAATAAAATATTTATATATTTCATGGGTAATCGGTTCCAATATAATACGATAAAATCACGGTAACACGCAAATCTCCTTTGGTCTGATGGTATAAAGCGCTTGAGGAACCTTAGCGGCTAGATATTCAGTTGACCAAGGGTCAAATCCTACGAATAAAAAAAAATGAATATTTTGATTTTTATAAAATCAATATCCAATCTTCAAACCACTCCAAAATGAACAGGCAAAGAAAACACAAAAGAAAGCGACATCTAGCGACTCTGAAGAAGAAAACACAAATACTAATAAGATGACGTAATATATTGGCAAAGGTGCACTGGAATTCGACGACAAAACTATTGAAAAAATCATCTTTCATTATCAATTGATAAAAGTGCTTCGTAGTCTACCCAAACTTGTTTACTTTAGTTTTCTGAGGGTTTCACTTCTACCGCTTGCGAATTGCACACTCTGATTTTTTCAGTAGATTCTTCTTCTTTCGTATGGTGGGGGGTCAGAGGGGAACATCTAGGTCTGCGAGCCAGTCTAGGGCCTCAGGCGTTGCTCTGTGGACCTCATCAATCTCTTTGGGGAATGAATGGAGCGGGCATTCGTTGACCACATGTTCGGTGGTCTGCACCGCACTGCAATCACATATTGCCGACTCTTAAAGGCCCCATAAATGCATCATGTGAGCACAACGGCTATGGGAGCATCTTATCATATTGATGGCGAACCAGAGTGGCGAGGCAATGAGAACCCAGACTGTCTCTCAGTGGGGTCTTGAACGAGATGGGCATTTTTCACGTTGGCCGATTGCCACTCAAGCTTCCACCTATCTTCTGGGGTGAGAGGTGATCGGAGGAGTCTTTCTCCTTCTGTCCAGAAGGGTTTTCGAGACTTCAAGCGGCATGCTGAATGAGAGACGACATCATCGTGCAAAGGTATTACGCTTTTTTTGCAGCGCCTTCTTGTATTCCCTCGCTGTAGCAATCTTGTAGGGGCGTGTAAAAAGCCCCAGACATGAGGGGAATACTACCCTATGTAAATTAATGAAAGATGAACTCTTCCCTATGTGACACAAAACAGATTATACAGCAAATCCAAAATCCTCAGTGAAAACAAAACAATACTCACTCAGAGAATGCAGCTCTCCACATGATGTCCAGACAAACGACACTAGTTTCTTTCAAATATTGAATTTGCCTAGGCGGTATTTGGTATACAATCTCAACAGATGTTTATCACAGAAAGAAAGCTCACACAATGTGATATATTCTCTATAACAAAAAAAAAAATAATAATAAAATAATAATCTCTATATAAACAAAAACGTTTTATTATTATTATTATTATTATTATTATTATTATATTAATGAATATGAATTTTGCACATTAATCGTACGTGCCAAAACTTCACAACAATACTTCAATTATGGGTTAATTTTGATTAGGACTGACATCTCTTGGCTTTAAACAACACTCACGTCGAAAGTAATTGCCTGCCCCACAGAGGTAAGAAAATGCATGAATATACTGAATTTCAGTGTCACATAGGTAAATTCAATATAATACAACCACCATAGATGGCGCCCCCATGGTCCCATAGCATAAATTATTAATTTAAATGAGACTAATGCCCAAATGTATTTAAATATATTTTATGGCGCGTATCCAAATCTCTCGTATGATATTTGGCGGGGTTATATTTGCAAGTACGGGAAGCCAAGAGAGAGGAGTAGCTTTTAATAATATTTTCAGAACATGGAAATAATTCTAACCGAGAGAACACAAATGTCACTGCCATTGAAAGATCCGGTCCTGTGAACATTTATTGGGTGGATGGTTCAATATTTTGTTGTCGATATCTGGATGAAATTGACCTATTAATGGGCGGGTTAATCGCGGATTTCAGAGGTTTATTGCCGTTCATTTCGACGGATCGTTAACGGCCTTGCCAGGCTTTTAAAAGGACGTGTATTACCATAAATCCCTTCGACGAAAATATACGCTGACGTTTATCAGGCCATGGGGTTGGAAACATATTTCTACGGATGGGTAGGTACTAGTACTGTTTATATATATAAACAATTTATTTTATGGCCACTGAAGAGATTAACCGTTAGAAATTGTATGTGGTCGTGTTTATGTGCCCAAAGTAAGTTTAATTTTTCTTCTACTTCTTGGGAAAGTGATCAAATGTTTTAAGTATAGAAATTCTTTGTTGAGCAGTTAAGTGATTCAATTTATCTTACTGGGACTTTACTAACAGCTTGCACCGCAGTGAGAGGGATGGATTCTTACTCCTCAAAAACTTCCTTTCCTTCCATTCCCTAAAAGACCCTCCCCACAGCATTTCCAATTGGAGTTAGTGTAAAAAAATACATTTTTTTATCACACGTCGCCACTGATTACATCGCCACAAGTCGCAACGGATATACTCTGTACAGTGCTGCTGGAACGAGACGGAGTGCGTATCATGCTAGGCTGTACCTAGTGGAATATGCTGGGTTGAGGATTTTTTTTAAGCAAAGAAAGTTCTGGGAAGGAGGTACGAGGGATGGGTCGGAATCTGGGTGACAGTGTCTTCTGGAGAGAAATACTTAGGGATCTATCCCTCCTACAAGGTGATAGGTCAAAAAAGACCAGCTGGATAGGTCAATGGGTCCCCCTCATTCCGATCTGGGTCATCCAAAACCAAGACCTGTACAAACCTCACCCTTACCTTTGGAAGAGGTTTTGGTTATCTGATTAACGATTCTCGGACGCACACGGTGGGGCCAAAATTACATTTTGAAACAACAAAAAAAAAATAATCTTACAATGTCGCTAAATTTGTTGGAAAGTACCATTTAAGTTGTAAACGCAATCATTCTACCTGTAATAGCGCTCAGTAGAGACATATCAGTGAAGACAATACCTCTGTTACATAATTCAGCGCAACCCTTAAGTTCACATATTTATTTGGGAAAATACCCGATACAAACCCCAAAAGTGATTATGAAGCCAACAAGTTCAGGCATGTACTTTATTTATGAATATTATATTTTTAACATCATTAGTTGTATTGATGAGTGAAAATGTACGTCCATTAAATACAAAAATGTGATCTTGATTACTAACACTTGATAATGTTTTTGTTTTTAATCTGTCAATTATTGAGTTTGGTATTGTAGCAAGGGATGGTGGCACTGCATCTGCACTAGACCCACTCATAAAGACATAGAAAACTATAATAAAATTAATCCTTAGGCTACAGACTCGAACTTAATCTTTAATATTATGAATGTGTTTGACGTTCGGCAGAAATATGCAAAAAAAATCCTCACACAAATATCATATATGCACAAATACTGTGAAACAAGATTAAATACTCGCTGTACTCGAAACAATAGCAAAGACTTACTACAAATTCCCATAACATAACAAATAGTACTTTTCGTCAACGAAACTTCTGTAACCTTGCAACACGACTTTACAACACTCTTCCAGATATTATTTGAAATTATTATTGATGCAACCAACATATACACAACACAAATGTAGATAATTCATAAGCATTATAAATTGACTTACAAAATTTCTGCTCCAACACAGGATAGCCAAATGAGGCGGGTTATGGTAAACCTCAATTATGTAACTACAAATTTATATTCCTTATTCTGTTCATTTGTGTATTTTATTTTCTGTTTATTAACTTCGTGTACAAATGTAATTTATAAACCTTTCTAAACTATATTGAACATTTACTTTTTTAGTTATAAATGTTACAAATTTCGTTAAATAAAGATTTTTTATATTATTATTATTATTATAATAAAGAGGTAATAAAGTTTACAAAACTAACGTAATTAATTTTTTTTATAACCTTCCTTGCCATACGTTCTTAAGAAAAAAGGCGTTTTTAAAACCCTTGTCCCACTGTGCGGCGGTACACATGCAAGCCTCCCAAGTTTAACTTAAAGGGGTGTTCAGACATCTAATATAACCGCTAGCAGGTATCTGCTGAACCGCGAGCGCTTATGTTTCGTGCCGTTCACACAGCGCAGATAAAATATTTCTTCCTATGGTAGGAGAGGGGTTCAGTTGAATTAGCGAGAGGCCACGGAGTGCGCATTTTTTGTACTGAATCTATGAACTTGACATCTGTCACCCACCGGTCTTGGCAGCTCCGTAATTAAAATGACCCCCTCTCTTGTTTTCGTCGGAGTGGGGGGCGCTTAACTGTTGGCATATCGCCTCAGGAGCGGTTACGGCGTAAGATGTGCATTGTCTATGGTTGATGTGCGCATAAAGCGCTGAGGTGTGAACGGTCTGAAGGGATTGTATGGAGAGCGATATGTGGCGTGCTATGATCTTTTATATTTATATGCTCAATGTGAACGAGCTCTTATCGCCAATATGATGATATTTTTAACCTCCTTAAATTCTACGTTTTATCTATTCCGCAAAGGAACTGAATTGCGACAGCTTATTTGAATAACGGAATCGCTTTTAAAATAAATCTGGATCTATTTGACGTTATCAAATTGTGAGCTTAGTTATGCGACTAGACGAGAATCAACATTTTTCAAGAGGAATTGAATAATCGATACTGCTTTGTATATTGAGGGAATGATAATAGAATTTTTGATCGAATACAGAGGGTGTGTTTTCCGTATGAAACTTAATTTGAATATCTCTCTACATTAGTAAATAAAGTTTTAGTAATCTAAAATTCAATTGTAACACACTTCAGACGGACAAAAACGAGGAATCCGTTCGAGAAAATGGGATTTGTTTTAAAAGCGATAAATCTCTAAAAATTATATGTGCTTTTCAATGATTTTTTTAAGTAAAACTTCTTTTCGCACGCTCGACTTGGGGGTAAGCTGGTGAATGCGTTACGAAAAGTGTGATGCGAACATTAATCGATGCGAACGGTGATCGATGCGAACGATGATCGATGCAAACGTTGATTGTGCAATGCGAACGTTCAGGCCTTTACGGTATAACGTTTATTATAATATTTTATACTTTCAAGCAATATAGAGAGGTGCGAGCACAAGGAATCATTTATTGAATAATCATGCCATAGGTCACCTCAAGGTCGTAGGTCACCCCAAGGTCGTAGGTCACCCCAAGGTCGTAGGTCACCTCAACGTCATATGTCACCCCAATATTATGTCAATGTAAATATCAAAGTCAAAGTCAAAGTCAAAGTCAAAGTCAAAGTCAAAGTCAAAGTCAAAGTCAAAGTCAAAGTCAAAGTCAAAGTCAAAGTCAAAGTCAAAGTTAAAGTCAAAGTCAAAGTCAAAGTCAATGTCAATGTCAAAGTCAATGCCAATGTCAAAGGCAATGTCAATTTCAATGTCACCCCAAAGTCGTAGGTCACCGCAAGGTCATAGGTCACCCCAAGGTTGTAGGTATCCCCAAGGTCGTAGGTCATCCCATGGTCATATTTCACCCCAATGTCATATGTCACCCCTAGGTCATAGGTCACCCCGTTCGCTACGTTTGGTAACTTAGCAGGGATACCTGGGTTCATTGGGCGAGGTTTGTCGTTTTACTTCAGTCGTGTGGTCTAAAGCAAACTCGTTTTTTTTTATACTGTACTCACCACACTCCAACTAACACCTTTGCCCGAATAGTTCGCTACATTTGAGGACTTTTTGACATTTGAGGACAGCGGGGGTGCCTGGATTCATGGGGTAAGGTTCGTCCGGACCTTGACCGTGGATGCGCTTGCCCACCAACTGCGTGGCAGGCCGGATTGGGAGAGACTGGTTGAGGGACACTTTTAGCACGATACCTTTTGGAGAGCAGGGATCTCTCCGAACATCGTTACATTGCTACATGGAATTTGTTCCACACGCAATACCTTCCATGTTATTGCAAATAGATTAGGTACATAATATTTACTAGTCTTATTTTGACCGTTTTGTATTTCGTCAGTAAGTAAATTTATTTTCACGTTTCGTTTCGGTTCAACACGATTTCGGTTCAGTAAAGATTTTTTCAAATATGAATTCGTCGACAGTTTATTTATAAACAAGTTCTGATTTATAATTATTATTACGTGCGACAACTCTTCCGCCTTTCGAAGGCTAACTACGCACTATGCGGTTAGCCGGAATACGGTCAGCCGTCCGGTTAACCGCAGTCAAAAATATGTATGAAAAATTAGTTTTTATGCGCACTGACGTGCGGCTGCCGCTATACCGTTGCGGTCGCTCGCAGCGCTGCGGCCCGAGTGATGGCCATCCGGACGGTTGCTATACACACTACGCGGTTTCTAGTAGTTTGCGTTTTTTAAAGTTTTTTTATCATGTTTTGTTATACTGGTTCTTAAAATGCTTAAAAGTTCTTCAAATGATTTCAGCCTCATTCTAGTGTATAACTTGTAAAACTTGTCTTCATGCTTTTTGAGCTTTCCGAAAAAATATTTCAAAATATGTAATATCATTTGGTGTTTGCAAAAAAGGATACACCCAGTACCTTTTTCTTTGTTTCTTTTTCTTTATATAGCGCAAGTAAATATAATAAATAGCTCCGATTTCTTCGACGTCCATCTTGAGAATGAGCCAATCAATCGAGAAACCGAAGCGTTTTCATCCGCACTTTCCGGTTGCGACTACGGCTAACCGCCATCCGGCTGGCCGCAGTTGCAACCGCATCCTGCGGCTAGCCGAACGGGTAGCCGCGTTGCGGCAAACCGATCAGTGCGTACCTAACCGAAGGCTTATCAAACCGTGGTCGGGCCATTAACAGACGATATAATTATATTATTTCTTGATAGTTACGTATGACGAAAAACTTAATGCTTGATATGCCAATAAAAGTCGATAATTATTAATTGTTATTACCCTGATCTAAGTTTTTCCAAACACTGGATTGTTTAAATAATAATATTATTGAATATATAAAATAATCTATAAAAATGTATAAAATAATACATAAAAATGTCGGAATTTATTAAAAGGTTACTGTGGTGAACGTATGTCTTGCAGTGAGAAAGAGACATGCGTGTATGAGTGAGACAGCATGAGTAACATATAAAAGGGTGTGATTGTTGCAAGGGCGGATCTAGCTTTGGCGCCAGGGGGGGGGGTTCACATAGCTCCAAGGGGGGGGGGGGGGGTCGCATAGTCGTGGTCAAGTCACAAGAAGTAATAATTTAATTTTGATAATGATAAATACAAGTAAAAAGTATTTTGATAATAATAGATACAAAAAATATATAAAAATGTAATGTTTAACAATTTTAATTAGTGGTCCACCTTGGTTCAGGATCCAGCCCAGTGGGAGGGGGTCATGACATGATTGTTGTCCATTGTTCTCTTTGCCATCAGACTTCCTACGAAGCACCATTGTCACACATCTCGGAATAAACGTAACTAGACTACCTATGTCTTATATGCTCAAAAAAGATATTGCCGTAACTAAACTGCAATATTTAAAAAGAATTCAGGACAGAATTAAAGACGATGTCAAATGTTTGTGGGATTTCATAAAATTACAGAAAGCAAACTCCAGGTCGCATAATGGCATGAAGAGGCCATAATAATAATGTTTTTGAATACTTACAAGTAAAATGGAATTCTACAATTAAACATAACAACAATAAATAAATAACATAGCTCTATTCTCTATGATAGTACCTATTAATCTGTTACCAGATTATTTGAACAATACCTTCAGTACTTAGCTTTCTTAGCGATATTGAATATTCAGCAACTAGCCAGCGGTTACATCTGCCAGACCATTACAATACCAGTCCTAAGTAAATTGCGTTTTATTTTCGTAACCGAAGCATCCACTAGTTTAGCAAACAAAATGTAATTTAGCCGGCAAGTACTTCATTTGCAATTCTATGATCACAGTCTCCCATTGGGTTTATTCCGATATTGAAGCAGTACTTCTTGTATTGAAATGGGATTTCTTAATGCTTTCAGAGAATTCCAAATAGAAATAGTGGAGAATTATTTTCAGAATAAAATAACATTGCGATTGTCAGAGGAAAATTGTCGAAAAAAGATTTTTTAAAAGTTTTTGCGTGATGCTTTTCAAATCCATTACGTGTATCTCATCTCCGTCTCCTTTCTACTCGGGGTGAGGACGTACACTTTGCTACTGAAATAACGAGAACGTTAGTGCCTTCGTACACGGAGATACTTACAAGCGACTCGTCTTTGATGTGCGTATCATATGCACCGTTCGTGAGTATCCGCCATACTATTTTGGACTCCAGATACTAATATCTACAGAGTGTATGTCGGACGAATATTTACAGCTCATATGTTGAACTAATATCTACGACCTTCAGAGTGTTGACTAATATCTACAGAGCTATGGTCGGACGAATATTTATGACGGTCCCAGTGTTGACTAATATCTACAGAGCGTTGGTTGGACTAATCAGCTAAATGTATCCAATAGTCCGATATTAGGGATTTTTACATACATACTTACAAAAATTAAGTTTTTTAAACTGCATACGCAATATTACGTTATTCCAATATGCTATACATAATTGCAAATCCAACCTCTGCCAGTGCTGTTGATATTCGTCAACACTTAGGTTTTCATAGATATTAGTCAGCAGTTTGAGCTGTAGATATTCGTCAATTTTTTGGTTCTCATAGATATTAGTCAACAGTTTGAGCTGTAGATATTCGTCAACACTTTAGTTCTCATAGATATTAGTTCGATTTTTTCAGTTTCTGGAATTCCTGAAGATATTAGTAGACGCTTCCCTATTTTGCTAGTATTCGTACTCGATGCTACGCGCCGTCTAAGAACACTAGCCTTCTTGACGTGTTGACGTCAGTTGCACGCTACCAAAGAGCGATACGCTAGGTTTATTCATGTCTACTACTATTCGTTTGACGTTTGTTAAACTTGTTCTGGAAATGGAAAAAAAATGCGTGTTTATATAACTACACGTTGCGAGATACGTAAGAAAGAATTTAGTGGAGAAGGAAAGGATGGAGGTTGGAAAAAGTGTACGTTTCTCATGAATTCTAGAAGTTAACAAGTGCACCAAATTTAAAAAAGAATCCTTTGACATTCTGTAGAAAGAATGAAACTTTTTGTCATCATCTCATACAGTTCCCTGGTGGCAACAAACGCCCTGCAGTCAATATTTCTTTCTATATGGATGCACGCAAAATTTCTATTAGTTTTTAATTCTTATCTCTATCTCGACCCTCTACCTATTTACTAAGTATAAAATGAAGTTGCTCACGCTGTATGTGCGCTTAGATCTTTTAAACTACGCAACAGATTTTCATGCGGTTTTCACCAATAGATAGAGCGATTCATGAGTAAGGTTTTAAGGTATATAATTTGTCAAGGTTTTGTGTAAATTGGTTGAAATACATAATATATCTGGCCAAGCGGCAGCGGCAGCGGGCTGGCATACGAGCGGTGTGGATTTGATTTAACAGATGGCGTTGGTTATAAAAGTTTTGTTAGCCACAGTGATTGCAGGATCTGCTAGTAATAAATAAACGAGAATATTGTCTTCATGGCTAGAGTCACTCGACGTCGTATCTCCACTTAAAAATCTCTCAAGTTCATAATATTTCCCATAACCAATTTCAGTGTAGCTGTCATTCTTTGTGACTGTTTTGTTCCTTGCATTGATCTAAAGCAAACGCATTAGTACAAAATGTCTAACACAAGTAACATCACGTTTAAAGTCTCGACGACGCGAATGGTGACAATTTTGCCCAACAGTTTACGCAGATTAGCGTCGCCGATGAGTTTACAAAATTTCGGCACGAAGTGCCTATGTACGAACCTTCCTGCGTATGTGTGGCAGTAGTCGCCAAGATACTTGAATCGTCTCGTATCGGATACTTGTACATCCCTGTTTAAAAGTGCCTTACTTTTTCCAACAACTACTGGGGCAGCCAAATGAACAACTTTCCTTCGGATTAGCTGTCAGTATTTTATGTTGAAGTTGGTATTTTTCCATTCTTGGTACCTGGGTGCGCCACCACATTCGCAACTTTTTAATGCATCATTAAGATCTTACACCAACTGATTGTAAAAATAATGTGATGCAAGTAACCTATTGAAGCCAAATGAGCCACTGGCGTGAGGTTTAGTTTTCAGTTCTGGGGACTTTTCCAATTCATTTCAGGTTACTTTAGGTGATTTAAAAAAAAACGGCGCTACACACATCGTCCCATTATTATTGATCAGTTATTATTATTTTTTTTAGTAGTAGAATCCACAGCAATTTTTGGATAGTTTACATGTATATCTTAAAATTAATTAGTAGGTAGAGGGGAGAGAATGAGCAATATGGGACGAGGATAGGAGATGCTCCAGATACATTTCAAATTCATGTATTAAATTAATACAAATCACTTTGCATACTCCACTTAATCAAAATCATCAACGTGTTTAGAAACCGGTGGTTTATTCGTCGGGATAAAATGGTTTTTTTTTATTTTATTTAATTAATACATGAGTTTTGAAGGTATCAAGAGCATCTCCTATCCTTATCCTATATTCCTTTTGTTCCCTCCCTAACCTACTAATTAGGTTAAATACAAACATTATAAAACTTCTTGGGGTTCTCGTTTTTATTTAAAAAAAAAAATGTAATAACTGGGCTTCATTCTTCGCGTCACAAAACCATTCAATAAACATTTTACACTACTTGAAGTACTGTATGTGGCATTTGTAAGATCTCATCTCGTATTTGAATCTGTCATTTGTAATCCTCAATACCAAACTTACATTAACCGAATTGAATACATTAATTTTTTTTTTTTGAAACACCTGTCGTATCGTTTTGAAAATCATCAGTGTGAGCCCATTGCTCTTTACAAACTGGAGAAAATTTTTTGATGTACTGTTTCTGTTCAAAATTGTCAACTGCCTCATTGACTCACCAGCTTTGTCAGAAAGGATTAAATTTTGTTACACTGAACGCAATACCAGATCAAATACCTTATTTCGTATACAACATTTTAAATCGAAATACGCACAAAACTCCTTGCTCGGGCGTATCTGCCAAACTTATAATGCCCTAAGAGATATTGACATTTTCCATTGTACCCTTAAATCGTTTAAAATCAAACTAACCGTACAATGTACTTAAATGAAAACTCTTATTTCAAGTTTATTATTTTAAACAATTTCTGGAAACTATTATTTCTGTATTGATTATTATCACCTTTTTGATAATTTTTTACAACGTCCTTACTCCATATACCTACTATAATGATTGCTTGAGTGTACGAAGGCATCGTATGGATGCACTATTCTTGATAAAGTAGTCAACAATAATATTCAATGCCCAGAGTTGCTAAATAAAATTAAATTCAATGTACCTGCACGTTCAACACGCTCTTCTGTCCTGTTCAGGGTGGATCAATGCAAGACAAACTGTAAGCAGAATTCTTGCCTGAACAGATTGTGCAATAGTTATAATAGCGTATTATCCAATGTTGACATTTTCAATTGCAAACTTACTGAATATAAAAGGTCGATAAAAGAGTATTTCTCTGATGGTTCTTGAATAATGTTATGTTTTTATTGTTTATATTTCTGTTATGATTTGAATTATATGTACAACTGCTCTCCATGGCTACCAATGTATTGATAGATTTTTTGTTTTGTAATTTATCATTTTTATATTAAAAAAATAGTTTTGAGTATATATAATATTTTTGTTTTTGTTTTATACAATTTTGGATTAATATTCCCTTTTTATAAAATTAACTGTAAGAAGTGTAAGAACTGTACTTGTTCGTGAAGGACGTGTTCTTATCAGTGCTCGGAATATTAACAGTATAAAACTTTGATATGGCGACAAGATCGACCCAAGCCTGGGAAACGGTCACCGCTGCCATTAAGGACCTCACGGACCAGATTAGTGGTCTAAAAAATACCATAACAGAGCTACATAACAAGGTTAGTGATCAATCGAACCTTATTGTTGCACAAAATTCTACCGTCGCCAAATTGTCCGCGAAGATAGTTGCACTGGAAGCCGCCAGCGCCTACGGCACGAGGGAGCACGCAACCAGTGGGCCGTCTACTTCGGGCAACACGAAGAAAGGACCAATCCCAATTATTCCTTCATCTAGTGGGCCATCGGCCCCGGACGATTCGACAGAAGGTGCAAATCCATCAGCATCTCCGATAAATGAGGATCATCTTGGGAAATCTAACCCGGACGAAAAAAGAAGGAAAAGCAAACCAATAAAAAATAAAACTAAGCCACTGAAAGAACCAGTCAATTCTAAACACGTTGATGGTCAGGGTGAGTGGCAGGTGCAAACAAGAAAGCCGCGACATCGTACATCCCACATAATAACGGGCACTAAAAAAGAAACGGCGTTGCGAGCAATAGAGCGAAAGCATTATATCCACGCTTGGCGCTTTAGCCTAGATACCGATAGCACACAGGTGCACACATTTCTTAAAACCATTGATCCGGACTCCGAGTTTGATATTGTCTCATTGAAGGCAAAAGGGAATTACACTTCCTTCAAAATAGGTGTTCCGGAAGAAAAGAAAGATACATTCCTAGACGCTGCCAACTGGCCGGCAGGTATCGCTGTGTCTAAATTCAAATTTTTTTCATCATCAAATAAAGAAGGTGGCCCACAACCAGGTACATCTATACCTACTTAAAAATGGCAAAACTATCTTTGAAATACCAAAATGTTCGTGGTTTAAATACGAAAATAAGTGAATTTTCGAACAATGTTATTTCACAAAATACTGAAGTCATTGCTCTAACCGAAACATGGTTGCAAACCTCTGTATTCGATGCAGAGCTGTTGTCCACCAATCAGTACACAATACATCGCCGGGACCGAGAGGGGCAACGAGGAGGAGGGATACTGCTCGCAATACGCACACCACTGGAATCAATAAGAGTAAGAGAGCTAGAAACAGATGGTGAACACCTCTGGGTAAAAGTCACTAAAGATAACTTTACTGTGTTTATATGTGTAGTATACTTTTACTGCACAGATGACAGTGAAAATAGACGTATTTTCTACGAACATTTAGATAATAAAGCCAACATATTATTAAATAAGAACATATTAATTTTGGGGGATTTCAATTTGAATAATAAACCCGAAGACGTTTTAACTGATTTTTCATATTTTACAAGCTCAAATGGACTGACTCAGTACAATAAAGTGAAGAACCGCAGCGACAATATCCTTGATCTTATCCTTAGCAACATTAATATGTGTGACGTGACGAGAAGCGAGGAACCATTGGTGAGTGAAGACCAGCATCACCCGACGCTGGACATATCCGCGCGACTATCAAGAGAGGTTCGGTGCAGACGGCGATGCCGCCAAAACGTTCGCCGCGTCCCCCCCGGGCCCCCGCCTTCGTTCCTCAATTATAATTTCTACAAATTTAATTATAAGCGAGCAAACATAGAAATGTGCAATAATATTCTATCGCACTTTGATTGGACATTTTTGTACACCATAAAATCGGTGGACGAAGCAGTGAAATATTTATATAATGTATTGTTCAGTGTTTTTGAATTATGTATACCCATTAAGAAACCCAATATCACAAACGATGTATATCCGATATGGTTCAATAAGAGTATTATAGATAAATTGAAAAGAAAGGAAACGCTCCGGAAAAGATATCTATTGCACAAAAAGCAATCCGATTATCTACTATTTTCAGCGAGTAGATCCGAGCTAAAATATGAAATAAATTTTGCTAAAAAACAATATATGAAAAATGTTCAGAATGGGATCAAAGACGATATAAAGTTTTTCTGGGATTATATTAGGTCACAAAAAGTTAACCCAACCTCAACAACATGCTTGACTGAGGAAGGCGTAACTTTTACTAACCCTGACACAATTGCTAATAAGTTTGCTGACTATTTTCATTCCGTTTATAGTCAAGTAACCCCGAAACTTGAAACCAATTTCCCAACAGCATCACCCTGGAACGTTGGAGATATCTCACTCGGATTGACCAACATCCAGGAAATAGAAGCCTGTATCCGGAATATGCGACCTGACAAGGCTACTGGACCGGACAGTATTCCTCCTTCGATAATTATAAAAATCGCTCCAAATATCAGTGTATCCCTTGCTTACATATTTAATCTCTGCATCATGTCATCCACGTTTCCACAGTGTTGGAAATTAACGAGGGTCAGCCCTATTCACAAAACCGATGAAAAGACTGATGTCAGAAATTATAGACCAGTTGCAGTACTGTCAACAATTCCAAAAATTTTTGAAATGATTATCTGTGATAAAATCAGTCCGCAAATCGCGCCTTTCTTAAGAGAAAATCAACATGGCTTCTTACCGAGGAAATCAACGGTAACCAACTTACTCTCTTTTTCTCGACGGGTAGCAAAAGGCCTAGACTGTAGGCATCAGACGGACGTAATCTACACGGATTTCGCAAAGGCATTTGACCGAGTAGATCACGACGTTCTATTAAGAAAGATGCACAAAATAGGTTTTAATCAACCCTTACTGATATTTTTTGCATCATATTTAAAAGATAGAAGCCAGTATGTAAATGTAAATGGATACGACTCACATAAGTTCGTAGCTCTGTCAGGAATTCCTCAAGGATCGAATCTAGGTCCCATGTTATTCCTTATTCTAATAGATGACATTCAGGACTGCATACGTCATAGCTCATGTCTCCTATTCGCGGATGACATGAAACTGATGATGGAAATCGAATCAGAGGACGATTATTCCAAACTGCAGGCAGACCTCGATTCAATCATGAAATGGTCGTTAGAAAATAAACTTAATTTCAATATTAAAAAATGCGTCGTTATGACTTATAGTCGTTCACAAAATCCGTTATTATACCCGTATATAATGAATGGAGAAGTACTAACACGCGTAAATATCATCAAGGATCTTGGGGTGACCTTTGATCCCAGGCTGACATTTTCAAATCATATAGTGCAGCTTACTTCGGCTTGCTCCAAAATGCTTGGTTTTGTAATAAGAACTTGCAAACAATTCAGTAACATAGAAGCAATGACCGCCATGTTCAACGGAGTGGTCAGAAGCAAGCTGGAGTACGCTAGTACTGTATGGATACCTTATCAAATTAAATATATAAATATGATTGAACAAATTAAAAAAAAATTCCTAAGGTATGTTTACATGCGATCATTCGGAATATATCCGAAATTCATGCATCACGTGGAACTGCTAAAGGAGACAAATTATCAAAGCCTGGAGACCAGGCGTAATGCCGGACTCATGGTATTCCAATTAAAGTTAATAAAAAACCTTATTGATTGTCCGTATCTCCTGTCATGCTGTGGCTTATTTGTTCCTGACAAATACTGTCGAAATCGTAGCCACGACCTATTCTACATACCGCAGGGTCGGACAGATGTCATGGCTCAACACAGCATGACAAGAGGTATGACATTGCTTAATGCCCTACCAGCGGATATAGATGTGTTTGATATCACCATACCATCTTTTAAAAAGAATATATACATGTATTGTTAGTTGTTAAAATTAAAATTGTACTATAATTGGACTAACCTGTCTGTTGTACAATAAAAAAAAAAAAAAAAAAAAAAAAAAAAAAAAAAAAAAAAAAAAAAAAACTTACTTATTCTTATTATGCTGTCTCAGTAGAAGTAAAGTCACAAGGAGGAAATCCGTAATTGGTTTTATTTTGGCTATTTAAAAAAATGTACAAAATGAAATAAATATAAACTGCCGATTTCCCGAAAATTAATAAATAAATAAATAAATAAATAAATAAATAATTGTTTAATTACCACTTGATTCATAATCACATAATCATTTACCATTATCAACTAAATATTATGAATGGAACTTAGCTGGTTTAAATTATATTCACTATTTTATGTACAATTACTTTATACACAACTGTACGCTTCCTAAATAAACATAAATAAAAATAAAAAAAATAATAATGTACTGTAAAATCAGACAGAAAAGCTTTGCCTTTACCCCTCTTATCAAGATATGCATTTCAGGCTCATTGAGTATTCGCGGATGTTCGTGTTTTCCATTGTGAGCCAATATTGCAAGTGGGTTGCATATGTTTATGAGTGCATCATTTACAAAGCTGAGCTTTAGCAAAACACGAGATACCTTCAAGTCTGCCTGCTTAGATGTATTGAGAAGCCCATCCAATGCAGGAAGCCGTATTTAGTGCACTTGAGTTATAATCATACACGGATTTAGTTAGTTTTTATAGAATACTAGCTGATTCCCGGCATGCGTTGCAACGCCATATACAAAGAAATAAATTGTTTCTCCTTGCATGTCATTTTCCGTGCGTCCCCGTTCCCCTCCCGCGTTCCTTTTCCACCTTCCCCGCCTACCCTCACCCCTCTCCATCCCCCCTCCCGCGTTCTATATAATGATATTCTGTCCCAGTACATTTAGTTTTCAAACAGCTCGCGTGCCACTTATTACAATTTTTTTTAATTTAATTTTTCATTTTTCATACATTACAATTATTCAGTTTTGAGTATTATAAGAACAATCAATCAAATCTGGTACCTAACATAGGTACATATTAATATTACGTATAATTTAAAAAATCCATGACAATTTTTTTGTTGCAAAAAAAACCAGATGCCTACTAAATTCAATTTCCTCAAACGCGTGAACTGTCAAACGAGCGAAGTTAAAATAGTTGTTAAGTTTTCTGAAATTATCAAATTTTCTTAATTTTTCTTTCCGTAAGAACCTTCTGCAAAGTATTAGAAAACTGAAAAAAAGTAGTAATGAATTGGTTAAGTTGTTCTGAAGTTATGGCGTGATCAAGGGAGACAGGAATTCTTGAAACTAATGGAAATATTTTATTTTTGATGTTAATGTCACCCAATAGTCACAACCTTCTGTAGTCAAGAAGAACTGACATACTCAATGAGGCATGTTATGAGGTTTAAGAGAGTGTGAGGAAGATTATTTTATTATTGATTCATTTAAAAAATCTAGGCCACAAAAGGTGCAGATTTTCGATTATTCTAGAGGCAACAAAATTATTATTTTCAACTATCTTCCTCAGGCTTATATATGTATGTGATCGGTCAGTGGCTGAGTTGGCATCGCATTTGGGTCCCACCCAGGGGTCGCGTATTCGTTTCCTCGGCTGGCTAAGTCCTCCATCACGACACAAGCAACCTTTTCCGCTTACTGTAGTGGTAGTGGGAGATTTTCAAATATTTTCAGGCCATTCGTAATCCGGGAATGTTGAATGAATTTTTCTTAAAAAAAAAACGAGTGTGCTTAGACCACACAACTGAAGTAAAACTTCTTTAGCTCCATCTATATGATAGGAAGAGAGAAAGAAAATGTGCGCGCGCACTGCTCTCTCGTACTCCTACAGTGTGATACAGACAATAGGCCTGCACCGTGTTGATATAAGAAACGTAACTGACTATGAGAGAAAGAGAGAAAGAAAATTTGTGCTCGTATCTCTCTCTCTTGCCCCTACAGTAATATATGAAACGCCACTCTCTATCTTTCTATCTTCACTAACTTATATCTCCCTCTCAACTTCAAGCGTGCGTAAAGGCCCGACCGTTCGCCTCGCCGATCACCGTTCGCATCGATTACTGTTCGCATCGATTACCGTTCGCATAACACTTTTCGTAACGCATTCACTAGCTTACTCTCCAAGTCAAGCGTGCATAAAGGCCCGACCGTTGGCCTCGCCCGATCACCGTTCGCATCGATAACCGTTCCCATCGATAACCGTTCGCATCGATAACCGTTCGCATCGATTATCGTTCGCATCACACTCTTTCGTAACGCATTCACCAGCTTACCCTCCAAGTCGAGCGTGCATAAAGAAGTTCTACTTATAAAAAACTTGTTCTTACTTGAATATAAATTTGTGACCGGCCTTTCAAAAAGCTCCCTGTATTCCCGCACTTAGCATTACCCGGGTCACAAAAACTTAAGAGATCACTTATCACTTTATTCCTAAACCCCGGGTAGTGTTACTGCTCTACCCATTAGGTTTGAAGACCCATTCCTGATAATGGCGCCTTGGGTTAATCTTGCCATTATCGTTAACAATAATGGGGAGTGGACCGGTGAGGACACGTCTTTAATAAATACGGCGCTATTGCCAATCAAAACTGAGCGAACGCTACGTTAAAAAAAAAAACCGAGTGTGCTTTAGACCACACGACTGAAGTAAAACTTCACCAACTTATATCTATCTCCCTCTCAACTTTCGTTCGCCTCGCCCGATCACACTTTTAATAACGCTCTCATCACGCATTCACTAGCTTACTTCCCAAGTTAAGCGTGCGTAAAGACCCGACCGTTCGCCTCGCCCGATCACACATTTCGTAACGCTCTCGTCACGCATTCACCAGCTTACTCCCCAAGTCAAGCGTGCGTAAAGAAGTTTTACTTCAAATATCTGAGCGAATGATCAGACAAAAAGAAAAATCAATTTTGAAAACATTTCAATAGTTTCTCCGTCCTTAACTTAATGAGATGTAAAGGATTAGTCTTGTAGTTTCAACATCATTCAACAGATGTCGTTAGTATAGTTAGTTGTACGTAGTTTGGTGAAGTCTCAAAAGATGTCAGTTAGTTAGTACCTTAGAAGAGTATCATTTATCGTCGTTTGTGTCTGTTTGTGTAAACTAGATCCCTTTGTAAATAATGCCTTATTTCCCCCTCCCCCTTCCCAGTCACACCTTTCCATTGATACGTTTAAGTATAATATGTCCAATTACTTGAAAATAACCCTGATGAAGTAGTTTTGTGTAGTCTCAATAGATGTCAGTTAATTAATACCTTAGAAGAGTATCATCTATCGTAGTTCGTGTCTGTATATATAAACTAGTTCCCTTTGTAAATAATGCGCTATTCTACTCCCACATTTCCATTGACACCTTTAAGTCTAAGACTATTGTTGTAATTAGTTTAAAATAACTGAAGTAAGCATTGCTTGCGGAGATGTCCGTTTATTTAACAATAAACGTGGTTAAAACAAGGTAATCTATTAATTTTGAATTAGCAGTTAAAATTAGCTAGGCCCTGCGGGCGGCTTTTAGTTCGGCATCGACAAGGTTGATAGGAACTGATTCCAAAAATAGCCTGTTCCTCTGATCCACTGAGATCCAGTGACAGCTAGTAACCGAGACAAAATAACCGTGACAGGCAATGACGTCATATGTACATATAAAAAATTTCAAAACTCACCTCAAAAAATATGTATATAAAAAATTTTAAAACTCACCTCAAAAATTATACTGAAAACTTAAACTGAATGATATAAAAAAACCAATACAATAACACCCCCCCATACACACAAGCCTTGCTTAATTATGGGGGTACATCAAATATTCTACTATGTAATTAATTACTGTATAAAATTTATTTGTAATTTATGTACCTTCTATTACTAATAAAAAAAAATAAAAAAAATAAAATGTAATATATAGCCGAGCGATACTACATATATTCACAACTCGTCAAGTATTACCATCAATCTTTCCATATCCGGAAAGATACCTGAATTCGAAAGAAATCCGTAGTATTTATAACCAGGGGGGAAACGTCCCAGTGCGAGCTGCTAACGGAAGTGGCGACATCTTTTGACGAATTCTTGAACTCGAAACCGAATTACAACGGTAGCTTTTATTGCGGATAAGGCGCGGCGGCAGACATGCATTCGAAGCCGGGTTCTTAAATTAAACAATGCAGACGTTATCCTATTAGGTAATAACGTTCGATTATTCATTTTAATTTTAAATTAATAAGTAAAAACCTCAGATTATAATATTTAATCACTGAAGACAATATAGCTAACGACTCCCAATCGTTTTGAAACAGAAACAAAAATACGTTAATATCTGAGAATGCTGAATTTTAAAATTTTCGATTGAGAGTCTCTAATATTGCCTTCAGTATTATTGATTATAAATTTATTTAATTATAAACTAGGCAAAAGTTCCATGTGCGACCTCCTCTGTCCATGTTAGTACTCCAAACTCCACGATTTTTTGCTCCATTCTTTCAACGTCTTAGAGAAGACGTGTTTCTGCAAGAATTCTGTTGATTGAAACAGATTAATCTAATAATGGATAACATTTTTTCCATGCCTAAACATTCTTTTATCTTTCGGCTATTACTACTTCTATTCATCGGCACATGTTGCCTTTCTATACCGATCAACCGTCGGGTTCATTTATTAAGAAATAACGGCACGAGTGCCATTTCCCTACACGATAGTTATAGACAGTTGTAGTACAAATAATATAAAACCAGCCGTTACTAAATCACAATACAATAGGAACTGGTTCCAAAAATACGCCGTTCATCGGCCTGAACTGGTTCCAAAACTAACCCTTCCCATTGTCATCCAGTGCAGCTAGTCACCGGGACAAAAGTAACAGAGACATTGCAATGCCGTCATCATCATTACATAGTATAAAATTAAGTCGCCAAAAATGTATGTACGCATAGATCTTTTAAACTACGCAACGGTTTTTCATGCGGTTTTCACCAATAGATAGAGTGATTCAAGAGGAAGGTTTATATGTATAATACATGCTCATTAAAGTAGACAAAATTCAATTCAGGCAGCGGTCAGCGGGAAGCTGGCAAGCGGGTGGTGTGGATTTTATAATGGTTGGGTAATGGCGTTGTGTTTCGTTAGCCACAGCAACGTGTGGCCGGGTCTGCTAGTATGTAATATATGGCCGCTAGATACAATATGTATTACCGTCAATCTTTCCATGTCCGGAGAGATAAAACGTATTCACAAATTCGTAGCAGTTATACCTAGGTGGGAGACGTTCCCATTTCCCATCCGACCTGCTGACGGAAGTAGCGACATCTTGTGACGAATTCTTGAATTCAAAACCGAATTATAACAGTAGCTTCGTATGAAATTTCACGTAAACAGATGTTATTTGTGGCGCGTATGGCGTGGCGTCAGACATGCACTCGAAGCTGGGTTCTGAAATTCAACCACGCAGATTATTAATAAGTTAAAAGTTTTGTAATAAACTCCACGTACTAAAACGTTTTGCGTAAGGCGGCGTCAGAGTTGTACTGTACAGCCGCTGGCGTAACAATAACGCCAGACATAGAAAAAAGAAAGAAAATGAGAATTATAAGATTGATTATAATATATAAGCAAACAAAACAAAAAAAATATACATTACTTCAAAACATGTAAATGAAATCGTTGAAGAATAAAACAAAACAAAAAAACCTGTTAACCCGTTTAATCACGGGAGACCATATTTGTCCCAGCTCACGTAGGTCTTATAGAAATCGTTTTGTCTCCCTTACTATCATAGTGAGAAGTAAACGAAATCGAAAAGAGAAAATAACACGTTTTGTATTCAAATCTAAAAGTTAACCACGAAATAATTAAAATGTACACCTTTATGAAACTAAAGTATCCGACGTATTTTTAAGAATTATTTTTACATGAAACGACAAAAAAGTGTGGTGGCAATAACGGTTATAATTCATTTGTCTAATAAAATGTGTGTGATTTTTTTTCGTTCTCAGTAATTTTAGTTATTTTATTTTTTATTTTATTTATATTAGAGAAAGTTGACAGCAAATCAGAGATTACAAAATAATAAAATAATATGATGTTAATTATGCCAATTATGAACTTTCCACTGATGATACTTATAATAATAAAGTGTGATATGTAAGTTTTATTTTTTAGTTACAAAATATAAAAAAGGGGGGGGGGGGGGGAGGAGGAACATAGGAATAGGATTAAGAGGCAAAGGACGGGAATATATATATAGGGATTGAACTTTCTAGTTTGAGTCATGGTTCTTGGTGAGTTTTCGTTTTATGTCACGTAAAGTTGAGTTAAAAATGTCAATGTGGTAATAATTTGAGTTAAATGAGTGTGTGGATCTGTAGATAAATAAGTTCTGTTTGGAGTTGGTCTTGCAAAGAGGGAGATTAAAGGTAAGCGACTGCCTGCTGTTGCGATTTGAAACATGGAATGATAGGCGTTGAAGAAGATCAGGACAATCGATTAAGTTATGTGTAATTTTAAATAACATTACCGAATCTGCTATGTTTCTTCGACAAGTTAACGTTTGTATTTTGAAGAACTTTGCAGAGTCTTCATTACTAACATGAGATCGAAAAGAGCGGAAATTGAGGTACCTTAAAAATCTATTTTGAACGCTTTCAATTCTATTTTTGTGCACTGCATAGCCTAGTTAGAAAAAACGTGAGGCGAGCGGTTTTTAAAACTTTTTAAAATTAGCATTTAAAATTTTTATTAAAAAAAAAATTCATGTTTATTTCTAATGATACAATTTTGAAGAGAATTTTACAACCTTTCAAAAACCGTTTTTAATTTTCGGATACGTTAACGAATATTCCAATTGGATGCGTTTTCAGTATTTTCGTTATTTGTTTTTGGGGTGCGCTACCTCCTTCTTTAGCCAACGTCTCGGACAGCGTTACAGTCATAGATATTCAAATATAGAGAGATATGCTATGGTGTCCGCGCAACTGTCGCCGGACTACGCGCTAATTAGCGTAGTTTTCATACAAAAAGAATTTGTTCATTTCGTTGATTTTTTGAAAATGCGCATTAATATTGGTTAACTTATAGGAAAGACTTCGTTCATTTAGTTTAACGTTCGTTTGGTTTATTCGTTAATTATTTGTTCTTTTAGTTTATTTGTTAATTGGTAAACAACATCGGCGACACCCGGAAGCGCAGTCCCACATAGTAAAAACAGCAGATAGCACATCTACTTATATTCCAATATCTTTGGTTACAGTGATGATGGACACTGTATTCTATTTATACAGATGCTTACAGGGTTTTTCACTTAATGCAAAGCTGCCTCGTGAGCTTCTTGAGCGAGTTTCATCTTGCTTGACCTATTATTTTTACTTGTATTACTAATCTGATTTGTTGTATTATGTTTTTTCCTGTTAATCATTTGCATACTGCTTTCTAACACCGTATGCAAGGATATTGGAGGTCCAGATTAGTTCAAAATGAATAATCTGTTACTTATACCAGGGCAGGTAAGTGGTGGATAACCTCCAATGTCCGAAACGTTGGCTAAAGAAGGAGGTAGCGCAACACGGCATAACACCCCAAAAACACTTAACGAAAATATTCCATTTAATTGGATTTTATTGCAAAGGAAGTATTTTTAATGTACTGACAAAATACTCCCGAATTTTGAAGATACATCGTTAAAATATGCACTGCGAAAGCGTTAAGTACAGCTTTATATGTACTTCAAAGAGGCATAATATAAACATGCTTACATTAGCAAAAGAGCTACCAACGTTTGTAATCTATTAATAACAGACTCGTATATAGCCTTTAGCGTTTCTAAGTTGTTTCTGAGGACAGGAGTCTCGGTGATTATGAACTGCCGAGTTGGTTGAATTGGTTCCGAGTTGAAGGGCCCAGGCGTCTTAGTACTTGCACCCTTTAGTACGGTATGCACAGTAGCGTGTGTCGCTCTCCATAGAGAGAAAACAAATTACCCTATATTTAAACGCCCGGGGTCTCAAAAGTTTCGTATGATCTGTAGCTATTCGAAAACGTAAAAAAAATGAAATTATTGTTCACTATTAGCCCGCTAAAATGGCCGGAATAAAAAAACAGATTTCGTGATTTGGAAAAAAAATAAAACAAAGGGTTCATATTTTATATTTTGTACCAAACTTATTTTTCATTACATAACTGCAGTACAAAGAACCAAAAAAAATTTTTTTTTAAACATATGTGATGTGTTGGTTAAAAAAATAAAAGGGAAAAATAACACTTTTTCTGGATAAAATCAGAATTCTTGTTGACTTACTTGTATTCATAAAGTTGAACTTTTTTTTCATTTTTGTCAGTTTTTAATAATAAACGCATTTACGCATTTTTTAATAATAAACAAACGTTAGAAGGTTAGATTACTGAAAAAAAATTTATTAAAAATTTAAAAAAAAATGGTTTTAGGTTTGTTTTCTGATTTTCAATGCATTTTAGCGGGCTAATAACCATTTTTAAAAAAATAAATTTAAATGCAGTTATCATTTTCTTTGCAAGACGCAACTTTTGAGACCCCGGGCGTTTCTGAATTCAAAAGTTGAAATAATTGACACACGCTAATGCACAGTACAGGCACCTTCGTGAATGTGAATCAACATTAATATATTAGAGCAGGTTCTCAACCTTATTTTGCCCACCGCCCACTTTGAGAATATATTTTTTTCTAGAGCCCCTCAATTATTTTAACTTATCGGGGAGGGGTGGGGGCATGGGGGGGTATGTTATACCTTTTTGTTTAGCCAGTTAAAAAGCAATTATTTTGTATTTTAAATACCGGGTTGCTAGCTCCTTCCTTCTTGTATCCATGATATAGTGTCAATTATAATAATAGTACACGTAATATGATAATATTATCATCACTCTTGGCTCTACAACCCCTGGTGGGTCTTGGCCTCCTCAAGAGTCTTCCTCCACTCATCTCGGTTTTGTGCCAGCTCTCTCCAGTTTAGAAGCTCCAATGTAGATATACATATCTTTGAGGACGTTGTCGCTCCATCTTAACCTATTATATAATTATATTTTTGAATGTAGCTATTACTTTGTGGTTATCCATTATAGAATAATGAAATAATTTTACTTTGTATAAACCACTTATTTGATGTGCAAATCCGACCGGTTTCGGAACAAACGTTCCTTCTAATTCTAATATTCGAGAAATACTAAAGATAAAGACCATAAATTGACTAATTCCGGAATATATAAACTCAAATGCAATGATTGTCCCTCATTTTATATTGGAAAAACCACTCGTAATTTTTAAATCAGAATCAAAGAACATTTAAGGTGTCTTAATAATAATAATTTTTCTGAGTTTGCTAACCATATCATTGAAAATAACCATAGTTTTGAAAAAAATACAGGGATAAATATTCTTCATATTAATCATAAAGGAAAACGTTTAGATAACTTAGAAGCCTTGGAAATTAAAAAATCCCTTAAAAATAATGAATCTATTATCAACAAACAAAAAATATTGTCATATAGCCCAATCATGGATTTGTTCCCCTACCCACCCACTCTACACTAATACCTACCTACCCAATCTACATTATTATCTAGCAACAGCTCCACCCCTACCATAATAAAACATTGTTCGAAACTGTCAAATTAGTATAAGCTTTCCCTGACGAAGGAACGTTTGTTCCGAAACCGGTCGGATTTGCACATCAAATAAGTGGTTTATACAAAGTAAAATTATTTCATTATTCTATTATATAATTATTCCCAGGCTCCATATTATATAATTAAAAAAATCATATCAATCATTTTGAAGCAGATCTGAATGTAATTAATGGAATCTTTCAGGACAATTTTCGTCCACTTCCCAAACTACCGAAATATGTGAATTTTTGCACAAATGATAAAAAATTATTACAATACATAAAAAAATTTCCAACATAAAAGTTTGCTTTACTATATTCGTACGTTATTTACATGTTTTTTTGTCTTTTTTAGACAAAATTTTTTTGCCTGCCAACGCCCTCACTGTGCCATCTCTACGTCCCCTAATTTTTCTGGGTGTTTCACTGCCCCCCCCCCCTGAAAGCCTCTAGCACCCACAAGGGGCGTTATCGCCCACGTTGAGAACTCTCTCTCTCTATAATCCTTTACAGAGTTATTTGTCTTCATTATTAGCACTGGACCTTATTTCAGTACAATGTTATTTAATTAAAATACCCAGGTTCTTTGAATTCACAGTAACTATTTATTGTTATTACCTACGCAAAATACAAATATAGTATAAGAGGAGGACAATAGGTCCTTATAACTCGCAAGCTACATTTTGTCTTGCGAGCTTCCGTAATGACTTGCCTGTCTCTGCTCGGCTATCTTCGGCACACGTTGTAACTGACACCATGTGCCCGAGCATAGCGTAAACAACAGAACAATGATAGAACTGATCATAACTAATATTCCGATGTATTACAGATAATTTACAGTTTTATATAAAAAAAAATGAGTGTGCTTTAGACCACACGACTGAAGTAAAACTTCACTAACTTACATGATCCCTTAACTTCCGTTCGCCTCTCCCGATCACACCTTTCATAACGCTCTCGTCACGCATTCACCAGCTTACTCCCCAAGTCAATCGTGCGTAAAGGCCCGACCGTTTGCCACGCCCGATCACACTTTTCGTAACGCTCTCGTCTTATTCACCAGCTTTCTCCCCAAGTCAAGCGTGTGTAAAGAAGTTTTACTTAAAAAGTAGAGAACTGCGAATTTTATCACCATTTTACAGGACGAAATATCTTGGCGTTTAAGGCCTATGCCCACTAGACCGTTCCATACCATGACCGTAACCGTAGCGGCACATGCAAAAAAATATTCTTTGTATCGATCAGTATGAAACGCTGCCCACTAGACCGTTCCGTAACCGACCAACACCGTCGCATACCATGACCGGACTGACGGCGAATTCTCGATGAAAATATTTTGCAGGTGCCGGTCCGCTCTGTGCCTGGCACGCGACGGAACGGAACGGTCTAGTGGGCAGCGTTTCATACTGATCGATACAAAGAATACTTTTTAAATGCGCCGCTACGGTTACGGTCATGGTATGGAACGGTGTAGTGGGCAGAGTACCTTTACGTATATTACGGGTATAATACGGTGTTAGCACGTTCTAGTGGGCATAGTAGAGTGTAGCGTGTTTATTTCGTGTCTGATACGTTCATAGTACGGTCATGGTATGGAACGGTGTAATGGGCATCGACCTTTTATTCTGAAATAGATATAATCTAACAAGTATAGATTTTTTTTTTAAATCCGACTGAAAGTTTCGGTTGGGGTGTTTGACTGGAATTCAAATGTAACATCGTCATCAAAAATGATCAATCAGCGCCATTTTGATTTTTAGACGTTTGAAAGGTTCCCGTTAAATCCGATTCTAGGTCCGATTCGGCTTTCTCTCAAATTGTAACCAGCTTACAAGTATCAACAAGACAGTGGTGCATTTCTGCTGATTTTTGATTTACGTTAATGCATTCGTTCAAAAGGCATAACGGTCGTAGAATCAGCGTTTCGACGCCTTTCAAAGGTAAAAAAACCAAAAACGGCGTCGATTAACCATTTTGGATGACGATGTTACATTTAAATTTTTTTTAACCCCGAAGCTTCGGCCGCATCCTGTTAGTTTTGAATGTCAAAATATTTCAGCTTTGCAATAAATTCAAATAAAGGAATAATTCTGAACGTAAAAACTGTTTAGGAAAGATGATAAAATACGCTTTCATATTTTATTGTTAAAAATGAACATGTAATTTTTTAAACATATTTTTGAAGTAAAAATTTCTTTAGCGCCGTTGCGATTTGATACTCGATGAAACTAAAAAGCGACACTAAAAAGATACAAACACTAGGATTTATTCTGCGAGGGTATGAAATAGAATAATCGGACTCCTCTTTGTGCGGTGCTTCGTAGCCTCCCTTTCTTGTTTACTTTGGTTTACTAAAGGTTTCACTTCTACCGCGTGTGAACTGCACACATGTTTATTTTTTAATGCAATCCAAGTTTTTCTTACTTTTTTTATTAAATTATTGTTTTTTTTATTATTTTTTTTTACATGAATACCGCACAAGCGTCCCAACTGCTCCCGTCTGGAGCCATGGCATCCCCAATCGGGGTATGTTGTGAGGCTGAAGGCAGTGGGAGGGGAAGGAGATAGGGAAGAGGAAGGTAGGGAAGGACCTGGCTATTTAGATCTGGTCACCAAACACGGCAGAAGCCATTTCAAGCAACGTTTAATTCTGAATGGTGGTCTTACACCAGGGCGATACTGAGAGTATCTTCCACTCTGGAACGTGCCGCAAAATATACTATTATTTTAAATGAATAAATTGTGAAATACACAAATTAATCAAATAAAATTTATTTGCCACGCCGGGATTCGATCCCGCGACCTTCGGAATGCTAGTCAAGCGCCTTACCCCTGCACTACGCCGGGCGGCCGTCGGCCTAGTAACGATAAAAACACACAATGTAAGTTTTTGACAAATATTTTATAAATGTTTTCATCATCTCTCTTTTTTTCATCGTAGTTCATGTAAAAAAATAGTGTATTTATAATTAACACTAGCAGACCCGGCCACACGTTGCTGTGGTTAACTAAACAATATTAAACGCCATTACCCAACCTTTATAAAATCCACACCACCCGCTTGCCAGCTGCCCGCTGCCCGCTGCCTGAATTGAATATTTGAATTTCTCGGCTTTTCTATACTATAATAAGCAAGTATTATACATATAAACCTTCCTCTTGAATCTACTGGTGAAAACCGCATGAAAATCCGTTGCGTAGTTTAAAATTCATTTTGAGCATAATGAGAGTATCTTCCATCCTGGAACGTGACGCAAATATACCATGTATTATTTTAAATGAATAAATTGTGAAATAACACAAATTAATCAAATAAAATTTATTTGCCACGCCGGGATTCGATCCCGCGACCTTCGGAGTGCGAGTAAAGAGCCTTACCATTGGACTACGCTGGCCGTCAAATCAAGTTCAATAATAATAAAAATGTTATGTGGTTTATTTTTCGTCAGTTTTCTAAAGTTGGAATATTTAAAATATTCATGAACAACGGATAATTTATAAAAACTTAAGCTTAAACTAAAAAAGGAAAACAGTTAAACTGACAAAGAATCTGAAAAATAACTTAAAAAATTGATGAAATATTAAAATTTTTTGAAACCACCGTGCTTTGTTTTTTTTATTTGAAAAACTAAATTTGCTTCAATTTTGCTTGTTCGCTGAGATAAAATAGCTTTAACATCATAGATGATTTACTTTTAACATCATAGAGAACATATTAGATGAGTTGTCAACTTTTCGTGCATACGATGAATGTTATACTAATATCCTGTCCTGTTTCCGAGTGTGGTAAAGTGAGATAAGAGCCACCCCCGACTGCTCTGCCCCTCTCAAAGTAAAAGCAACATCAACATTTCTAGTATTTAACCTCTCCCCATACATGATTACTTCATTATACGAAATTTAACCCATTGAGAACCAGAATATTTTAACTCACTTAATTGTGTGTTGGGCCTCCGTGGTCGAGGGGTAAGGCTCTCGACTAGCAATCCGAAGGTTGCGGGTTCGAATCCGTAGAGGAGATGTACCGAATATGGCATACGTTCCTAATATGAGATGTTGGTTTTTCACAAAATTTAAGTAAGAACAGCCTCTGTAACCCAGCCTTTCCAATTACTCACCGACCGACCTTGAATATTCAGGACTCGTCCTGACGCCGACCACACCACACCCACCTGAGAGAATGATTAAGTTTTTGTGACTCACCGATTATATATTTACGTAAGTTTCACTTAATTTTTTCTCAAAAAATTTTCTCCACAAAATTGTTAATCTTTCACTGATAGGTAATATTATTAGTTAAATTTTATGTTTTCATAATAATTTGAAGTTAATTCAAGTAGATTTTATTCTACGAATATATTTTGTTTGTATTAATCTTGTTCCCAATATGGGATTTTTTGATGACCCTAATATGGAATACTATCTCACATTGGGAAGAGTGTTTCCAAAATGGAATTCTAGTAGAACTAAATTTCTTTTTGCTATTCCAGGTTGTATTTTGGCCTGTCGTAGACGAAACAGTGTGAAACAATGTCGTAGAAGAAACAACGGAAGACGTGGGACAAAAAAAAATGATAAAAGTCATGGAAGCTGTAAAATCAATCGAAGACCGTGGGATATCAGAGGCGAAGAGTGGATCTAATGTTTAGCCTGCTGCCATTGATGCCATTTTGAGTGTTCGGGAACCGATAGTATTGTTTTTTTGTGATTATTGCATCCCATAATTGGAGCAATTTTTTGATATCGTTTTTTTTCAATTGTTTTACCTTTCGTTTAAAATGAAGACGTTTGTGTATTTCTTTTCATATTTCGTTGACATTTTAAGTTCCGTAACTATATTTCAAAAGATTTCAATGTGTAATACTTAATAAACGATTCAATTATAATTAATTAGATTTTGTTACCTAAGCTATTCCATATTCGGTACATCTCCTCTATATATAATAAATTTGTGGCACAATCCAAAGTGGTAGATTCTCTCATTGAAACGTTGCGTTGCTTGAATTGGCTTTAGCCGTGTTTGATATCCCTGATCAAATGAATAGACAGACACTTCTCCATCTTCCTTTTTCTACCTCCTTCCTCTCCCCACTACCTCCAGTCTCATAACATACCGCAATTGGGTATTTTCAATTTTTTTTATTACTTGAAAATATTAGGATTAAATTACGGTTCAAAATGAAAGCATTAGGATTATTTTTATGAAGTCAAAAACATTTTTTATAACTCCATTTTTATTTGGCTGCCAAAACGTCTTGTTCGTTTTATCAGCGTCTGTTCGTTTTAGCAATAAACAAACAAATATTTAAATTAACTTGTAGAATATAATAATAACATTATTAAATTATATTTAAATTAATTTAAAAAAATATATTTAATTATATGAAAACAATATTAGCGAAACTCAATCGAAAATCTGGAATCCAATACCTTTCATTTTCGAAAGGTCCTAGGTTTTTCGCGAAAGGTCCTGGGTTCGAGTCCCAGAGGTGCAAATATCTTTTTCTAATATTGTCTTAATTTAATTAAATATTACAATTTAAGGTTTTACTCATACATTAATTACGTGAGTTCAAAATGAGGGGGTCCAGTAAAATCTCACCAAATCTTGAACAGTTTTTCTGCGTATTGTCGTGATCATATTTACCTCAACGGGTGGGGGGGGGGGCGTAATGGGATAGCATTGGGGGGGATAGAATAGGGTAGGACCCCAGATACACCACTGATCTCACGTAAGGGGAGGGGGGGGTCCCACCAAATTTCACTTAATCTCACCAAGGGGGGGGGGGGGGTCTAAATTGGAAAATAAATTGCTCACGTAATTAATGTATGCTCCCTAAAGTTAAGAAAATATGTATTTATATATATTAAATCATGAGTCACGACGAAGGAACCATAGGTTTCAAAACATTTTGATAATTTTGAATAAAAAACAAAGTGGTGTATTTTCATCTAATTAAAAATATTTAAGAAATAATTAATATTACGCAAAAAAAGTAGAAACTAATTTCGTACGTCATTGGAGGACCCACCACTTACCCGCCCTGGTATAGGTAACAGATGGTTACCCCTTCAAGGCTCTTGCAAGGACTCTAATTTTTTTGGTAAAAACGACTCTACATTTGAAAACGAAACTAAACCTCCAATGTCCCTGCATACGTTGTTAGTAAGCAGCATGCAAGTGCTTAGCGGGAAATACAGATACAATATGTGTTAGTATGACAAAATATAGACAAGACAGTGGGGCAGGTTGGTGAAAGTTCACGAGGTGGCAAGCGCTGGTTGATTGTATCCAGCGTATCCTACAAGCACCTGTTTGGGAGGAAGACACAGTAGATAAGTAATAAAGGCATGGCAAACGGTTGGGAGTCCTCTCCAATCGATTGGCAGTGCCATCAAGAATGCACATGACGTTTGGTCTAGTCGTGAACCACACTCAGCTTCCGCGGCCCTTAGCCGGTTCCTCGGTGATGCCTCAAAGAAAAGTAAATGGGAGATTGGGGGGTAATACCCGACGACCCTAAGGAATTCAGCGTCGAGTAGCCATACGTCAGCAAAGAATTATGAAAAATGTCTAAGTGTAGTTACTTTTCCAAGTGGGCGTAATTGGCGAGTTATTTGCTGCATTCATGTTGCTATCTTCTATATGAAGAAGCGCAGTGTGTCTGCCACGCCTCATTAAAACATTAAAGGGGTGTTCAGACATCTAATATAACCGCTAGCAGGTATCTGCTGAACCGCGAGCGCTTTTGTTTCGTGCCGTTCACACGGCGCAGATAAAATATTTCTTCCTATGGTAGGAGAGGGGGTCAGTTGAATTAGCGAGCGGCCACGGAGTGCGCATTTTTCGTACTGAATCTATCAACTTGACATCTGTCATCCATCGGTCTTGGCAGCTCCGTAATTAAAATGACCCCCTCTCCTGTTTTTGTCGGAGTGGGGGGCGCTTAACTGTTGGCATATCGCCTCAGGAGCGGTTACGGCGTAAGATGTACATTGTCTATGGTCGATGTGCGCATAAAGCGCTCAGGTGTGAACGGTCTGAAGGGATTGTATGGAGAGCGATATGTGGCGTGCTATGATCTTTTATATTTATATGCTCAATGTGAACGAGCTCTTAAACAAACGACCGACGGATAATAATTCAGGACTATCTATGTTTTTATTTTTTTATGAAGAACTTTTGTCTAATGATGCCTACTACTTTTTATTTTATTTATTTTTTATTTATATATATATATATATATATATTTTTTTTTTTCTTCTTGTTTCGATAGCTATTGGAAGTTGTTATTTTCTTCCGCGGAGTCTGAAATCTCTACCTACCACTATTGGAACGAAAAGGATGAAGAGGAAAAAATGGGATGTCGACCGAAAAGATGATCCTACCTTGCTGGTGATATCCCGGGGTCCCATACTCATGTACTAAAGAAAACTCCACGGTTGAATACACGTATCTTGCGCGGATCCGGGTTGCGTATTTACAAAACCTATACCGATTCAGTCGCGGTAACGACAATTTACATTTTAAATATACCTCTATATTGGTTATTTTTTATCACATTACAAAAACAAAAATTGTTCTAAAATCTAGATAAAATAATCTTTCTGATGTGTATATTAGAAATTAATAATTTTTATTTCTAAATATTTAAATTTTAATATTATTCCCATATATTGTAAATACACCTCTATATTGATAATTTTTTATCACTTTGCAAAAACAAAAATTGTTCTAAGATCTAGATAAAATAATCTTTCCAATGCGTATATTAGAAATTAATAATTTTATTTCTAAATATTTAAATTTTGATATTGAAAATTTAAAGCGACTGAAACGCGGTAGGGATTGTAAATACGCATCCGGGTTTCGAATATAAGGCGACGAGACCAAAGTACTTGGCTGTCAGTACCGCGCGGGTGTTGAAATTGCACTCATGTTTGCGGTTAGAATCAATCTTTAATCGGTGACAATGGAAAGATGGATATATAAGGATCGGTAGGTAAGACGGGAGGAATAATTACCATATTTTATAAATATCTTTGTGTTTTATGTATGTACTTACACTCTATATAGGATGTGTGGGATTGTACTCACCTCCCCCCATACTGGAATAAAGACCATTTATTTATTTATTTATTATGTTATTATTTAACATGCAGGAGGATGCCTTAATTTACCTGGCTACAGATGGCTAAGATCAGCTAATAAGAGAGGTCGATTCAGACGGTAGTCGATGGTTTCACCTCTTCCTCACACTCGATAAATGCTGGCGTCCCGCAGGGATCGGTTCTGTCTCCGACTTTGTTTTTGTTGCACATCAACGACCTTTTGTCATGTGCACCAATTCATTGTTACGCGGATGACAGTACAGTTCATGATAGATTTTTGTTTGACAAGCCCCCAAAGGGCTCACAAACTCCAACAGCTCGTAAGGCTTTGCAGCGAAGAATGGACGGTTACCTCGAGAGTGTTTTGTCTTGGGGTAAAAATAATCTCGTTGAATTTAATGTTTCAAAGACCCAATCTTGTCTGATTACGTCTAAAAGGGATCGAAATGAAAATCTAGTCTCTTTCAACGGAAGCAATCTTCCGAACAGGCCCTCCATTGATATGCTTGGTGTAACCCTAAGTGACCAGCTCAGGTATGGGGGCTCCATCGAAGCCAGAGTAAAGTTAGCCTCCCAAAAACTGGGCGTACTGTACAGGGCCCGCAGATACTTTAATAGTATACAACTGCTAACCCTGTACAAATCGCAAGTGCGCCCCACGGTTGAATTTGGCAGCCACCTCTGGTCTGGAGCTCCAAAATACCTGAAAAATACCATCGACTCTGTGCAGAAACGGGCGGTCCGTTTGATAGATTCTCCCATCTTAACAGATGGATTGTAATCTTTAGAGCACAGGCGTCGGGTGGGAATGCTATCCTTGTTCTACCGGTATTACAATGGAAGATGCTCCGAGGAACTAGCATCATTGATCCCTTCGGCACCGGTGCATAGTCGGGAAACACGCCAAACGCCTGCCCAACATATGTACACGGTTGACATTTGTCACATGAGAACGGGTCGCTTCTTCGACTCGTTCCTATGTTAAACAGCTCGGCTGTGGAACGATTTGCCGCCTCTGTGTTTCCTCCTTCCTACAACATGGGTCTCTTCAAGGCCAATGTTCATCCCTTCCTCTCCTCAAAAAGACCCTCCACACAGCATCCCAGATGACATAGACCCTGAGGGAAATTATTTTCCTCAGGGCCTCCTGTGTGGAGTTAATGTAAAAAAAAAAAAAGCTTGAACTCCGCATTCACATAAAAAAATGCCAGCACTTAAAAGTTTAGTAGAAGTATAACAGAAAAATAAAATAAAAAGGTCCCCCTTCCCAGCAATGTGTCTTTCTAGTGCCATTAAATTCCCATTATGACCTTCTGTGACAATAATGCCAGAAGGAGTTCCTACAAGTTTCCGATACTGAACTAAGCGGAAACTGTATTACGTTTGAGTTTAAACTATCACATTATTTCTCGTGGTACTCGAGACACTTCCGAGATAAGGATGTAATATAATGTTCGACTATTGTACATGTTTCAGATAAAGGAAATACATGTATCATAGTTCAGTGTAATTCTAAATCTTTAATAGCTGAGTACTTAATAGGTTTATACGATTTCCTCCACTAATATTCCAATAATAATTCATGTGCATATATTTATATTAATAATTATCTATTTCTTTTTCAAATTCAGTATACTGATTTGTCGTATCATTTTAATTCAACCACGTTTATTGTTTATAAAAAACCGACATGTTTCGTGAGTGATGCTCACCTTCTCAGGGTTCACTTTACAACTAATTACATCAATATACAACTAATTACAAGATATAGTGTCACGATAATGTTTATCACACGGTAATAATTATTATTCCGACTCCGCCATCCTACATCTAGACCTATATCTAGTCAATAAAGGAAGTTTATGATTTTTCAAAATATATATAAAAAAGAACTTTCCATCTGCGGATAGATCTTCAGGAACAATTTTCTTGTAAATAAATACAGCCAAAAACTCTACAGATAGTCTTTTGCTAAGGATCTAAAATGTTACATCTACCGGAGTACCGAATCAATCTTGTCTGTCGAACCGGAGATGTGAATGTTGTCCCATTAAACAGGAAGTCGTCAAAGCCATCCGATCAAAGCCTCCAGCCAGCCTGGTGCCTATAACTATATACGTTATTCAAGACATTTCATGTTTACAGCCTTTTAAAATTATTAAGAGCGTTTAACCAGCCAGCGGACGAAAATCCACATTTCGTCGAAAGTTGTTCTTACGATCGTGCAGGGCGGTTACAATGAGAAAGATTAATTATTCTCCGTACCAGCTTTTTTAATTATAACTCAATATCGAATTTATTTCAATTCAAATTAGCTTTAATTTATACCTTCATCCAAAAATGCTGAAGGCGTGATGATAAAACTATTAAAATAATGTACTTTTTGTAGTTATTTTTTTATTATAAGTATTTATCATTTTTCAATAATGTCTAAATTTAATAAGAATGTTAAAAAAATCTGAAATATATTAGTTTATAAGTGCGCAAATAAATACACAAACGGACCAATTTTCGCCAAGAAACACATGTACGTACATATTTTTTAATAATTTTATTGAAACTAAAATTAAAATTCTAAAACATACGTTTGCTAGATAATGTATTGATTTATTTTATTTTTATTATTTGAAATGGGTGTGGTATAATACAAAAACTTTTTTGACAATTGAACAAATCTGCCAACGACCTATGGAATAACCTTATTAAACTAAAAATTAAAAAAAATTCTCAAAATTTATTACATACGAATGCTAGATAAAAGAACAATCTTTCGAAATCCATTTATAATTTTTTGTGCAAAAGAGTCAATACGTCTAAAAACTTTTTTGAAAATGACGTATTTCCGGTTTTCTCTGGTAATGCCCTCTTAAGACAAGATCCGTTGATGAAGTGCAAGAAACTGTTATTGGAGAAAGATTATTATTCCTTCTTATCATCGTATCTTAAGTGTTAATCCCTTTTATATCGAGACAATTTCTAAGGATTTAAGGCATAAAGGTAGCAGTAAATACGAAATAAGACGTTGCGTTGATTGAAAACTGTAATAGGCCTCTTACATGGATTTCATAATGACTTAGAAAAAATCGTGTGGATAGATTTTTCCACTAAGATTACGAAAATGTTACAAAATTTTTTAGAAGTTTACAGTTTTTTCTAAAAATAAATAAATAATTTCGTTTTTTTTTGGGCTCATGACGTTACTACATTAAAATGTTCCGTCTCCGAAATATTCAATTAATTTTGTTAAATTGCACACTGATTTGTATTTTTTATATGGCAACACTTTGATTTCAGGCGTATTTTTGAATTTGACATTTACAATTCACTAGATTTATTGTTTATTCTCTGCGAACGTATCGTTTGGTTTGACGTTTTGACAGATGTTACGAAGAGAACCCCTTACATATTATGCCTTCTGTACCTGTCTTATAAGTGTAATGGTAATGGTGCTCATTTTAACAAAATCAAATTTTATAATATATCTTTATAATTATAATTTACAAGCACAAGTTTATTACATTGGATTTAGTCATATTATGAAGACGTTGAACATTATAATGATTAATGATCAATAAGATGGATCAAGGAAAAAAATATTTATGAGAAGTAACATTTTTTGTATGCCTTGTTATTCTCTCTTGCTATTCGTTTGGAATACTTCGTTTTTTTAAATGATTTTCGGCTATGTAATTATCGTTTTTTAGCACCAATAAAATTATGTCCCGTCTTTCCAGTTTATAAAAAATGGTCCGATTTTTCAGATTGAAATTTTCAAAAAATATGCCATTAGCCGTCTTAGAATATTTGCCTAAACCGGAAAAAAATAATAAAAAAATGTGATGCACATGGCCTATCAAAATGAGTTGCGACATCGCATGTCAAAACATAGCTTAAAGCTTCGGACGAACATGCACATTAGTAACACGAAAGCATGCTAGCTTGAGCAATTGCTGCTTGGTGGAACGTGTGTGAAAAAGGTTACTAGTATTAAGAATATTCACTAGAGCATGATCTCAATTAAACAGCTCGTTGATTTGTGAGCACGCTACCGGAGGTGCTGGTGGAAGGCAGAAGGGGGTATGCTCTTAGCGTGTCTGAAAGGTTTTCAAACAATCAAGCAAATTTTTACAGTTAAAGAGCATAATAATAATAGCGCAGTTTTTTGTCATTTCACTTCAAGTGCGCAAGCATACCAGTTCTAAGCGTGCTCGAAAGCATGCTTTTTTTATGAGCATGTGTGTCCGTACCTTAAAGCGCGAAAGGGTTGCGATATTCTTCGTTGCATTCGCGGCGACTTACACACAATGTTATTGCAGAAAATGTTCTGCGATACCATACCGCGAGTATGACATGGTCCATTCAATAAACAAGTCCGATCCACGTGCCATTAAAAGGCCGATATCGCAGTCTGTTTGAGAGTACCAGCGCGAGCGAGAGTGTTTTTCGCTGCGTCATTGTCCATTTGACCTAAGGAGTCAACCGCCCCTGATTGTGTCAATTACAGTCTACGATTTCGAAAAATTTAAACCGTTATTCGCAATCCCAGTAACACATCATATATAAGCACTCAGTGACAATCTACGTGCCATTGAATGGCCGATATCGCTGGCCCGTCTGACAGGGTCAGCTCCAGCGAGGATCTTCTGCATCGCAAGTCCATTTGACCTAAAAGGACAGCCGCCTCTAATTGTGTGAATTACAGTCTATTAAATATTATTCCGCCATCACATTATCTAATATTATAAATATGTACTCACCGCCAATCCACGTGCCATTGAAGGGTCGATATCGCAGCCTGTCTGACAGCACCAGCTCGAGCGAGGGTCTCCTGCCCCTTGTCCTGGCACCCTCTCCCACTGGTGATAGCAGAGCGATGCTGAACACAATCAGACCGAGCACTGCCGCGATCACCAGCAGAGCTATGAGGATGCCACGCCAGTTGCGTTGGCTGGGGGTCGAGGCTACCAATTCCTGGAAAGATACAAGACACTTCATTAGATTTAGTTTTTTCAAACTTTTTGCTGACTTGTAACTGAGGAGAATTGTATACAAATAAAATATATAAATTGTTTACCGATCAAACAGCCGAGCACATTCTGTGGCACTGCGAGATTTTGGTGGATGCTCGAGAGGAAACGCGGATCTCGTTTCAAATAAGGTGAATTTTGAGTGCTTGAGGAAATTTACGAAAGTCTGGGTTGAGAGATGGCCTGTTCTTAAAGTCGCTGACTAGCTGTCAAATCATGTCGGTGCCAGGTGTATCTGCTCCTGAACCTACGGAACCCTATATTATATACTGCTCGGATTTTATCTTTATCTCTATCTCTAACTCTGTGTAACTTATCTTTTCGCTGATTTTATTTCTTTTTACATCTTTTATTTTAGATTACACTGACTTACACCCGGGGATGTGTTATTACGATACCAGTCTATCCTTTTATTGTATTATATTCTTAGTTTTCTGGTTCCCATTCCAAGGAACTCTGTTTTGATCTAACCTTTATAATCTAT
This sequence comes from Limnephilus marmoratus, assembly GCA_917880885.1. Lineage (NCBI taxonomy): Eukaryota > Metazoa > Arthropoda > Insecta > Trichoptera > Limnephilidae > Limnephilus > Limnephilus marmoratus. The sequence continues at coordinate 28,185,697 of OU862928.1, forward strand.
TTTATTATTGTGTTTGTTTCGTTCTGTTTTTGTTCTATTTCTTTTCAGTCCAACAGTCTTCACTTTGCTTTGAGGAGAATTGTTATCATGATGGCTGTGAATGACAAAGATGAATACTAACTGCAAAACATTGTGAAAGAATGTTCTATTTTCCAGTAAGGCCCATTTTCCACACGGATACAAAAGAATCCGATACTCGAAGATTCAAGTATCGTGGCAACAACCGCCACGCATCTGCGCAAAGGTTCGTACACAGAAACACATCGCCGATATCCTGCGACCAGTCGGGCGAGGACTTCACTACTCACATCGCATTATAACAAAAAATAAAATAAAATTTTACGTACCGACCAGAAATACGAGGCAAAGTGCTAGCGATAATTTTTGGTGACAATTTTAAAACAAACTATGAGACTCATACACCTATAAATAGATTACATCATTTTGGAAATAAATTTGGGAATATTGAAAACATGTCTGCAGATTCCGAATTAGCTATAAAACGAAGTCATTAAAATTACTTTAATGAAATATATGATTTTAATTTAAATTAATTTTATTTTTATTATTATTTATGTATTGTGTTCAACTATTATTACCTATCTTTGTAAAAGCCCACTAGGGCGTAAATAAATAAATAAATAACAATGCGTGCGCTGTAGATCAAAGTTAGGAATTTAAGTACCTGTGTTAAATTGTGTCTACCACCTCCCACTTATCTATTGTGAGTTCCTCCCGTCCTAAAATGAGTTTTAAGAAAAAAATCACGTCAAACAAACATGCTTTAATTATAACATTGCGTGTGCTTTAGATCGATGCTAGGAACAAAACAGCCAACAAAGAATGACAGGACATAAAAATGACAGCTACAGCGACTGTTTGGTGAATTAGGTTATGAAAGCATTCTAGTTTGAACGTTTCGAGAATAACTCAAGAATGATTGATGGCGATGCAGGTCTCTTGATTTCACGTACGGAGTGTGCGCGACACGTTGTCTCAGACGTGAGTTGTACACAACATGAGTATCGAATACTTGCTAGTATCCCAATGTAAGAATAAACTTACTTGGAGGTGCATCTATCTGTGCTGAATCCGTTGGCATACATAATAACCCCACATGAAAATACGAGATTGCGCAGAAATCAAATCTTTGTAACAGACAAATGAAAATAAGAATCATAATGGTGTCACACTTTGTAAAGTATTTAACAGATGGCTCTATAAACAATGGTTAATCCGTTTCAGGGGTAAATCTATTTAAAAGACGGTTTGTTATCAATAGGATGCTTTTTATTTCTATTGCTATCAATAGACAGAATCTATAAATGCTTATTGCCATTGCCATTAATAGGATTTTGTCAATCAATATTTCAATAGAATGTAAAGATCTTGGGGTTTACCTTGAGAGGCAAACTTATATTTAATAAGCGCATCGACTCAATGGTTAACAGGTATTTTAAAATGCTTGGTCTTATTCTTCGGATAAGTAAAGTGTTCAGTAACCCGCGTACAGTAGTATTGTTACATTTTGGGTTAGTCAGAATCACCCTGGAATATGCTTCGCCAATTTGGAACCCGCAGTACAAAGTATACATAGATAGCATAGAACGCATTCAAAACAAATTTATAACATATCTTACCTTCAAATTCAACAATAACTTTGAATGCACATTTCAAACTTTGCAACAGAGGCGAGCAATAGCTGATTTGACATTTATACACAAAATTTTAAACAATAACATTGACTGCACTGAACTTCGTTCCTAGTTAATTTTAAGATACCATTAAGACATACACGCCACACAGAACTATTCCACACGCTTAATTACAAGACAAATGCAGCCTCTGATTTGACAATCAATCGTGCTCTTCATATGTTCAATAATATTGGTCTAAATTCGAACATCGGCATTCTCTCCGATTCTCTGCCCAATTTTAAAAAGAGCATCAGGTCAATAATATACTCGTAAATTGTTCAATGCGCATATATATATAGGCATAATTATAGATCAACATGTTAAATGGACAGAACATATTGCACAAACCGTAAACAGAATTCGTAAACTTTATTACGTATTCCTCAAACTAAGAAATATTCTACATAAATCTATGCTACTACAGGTTTACTATGCATTAGCCCAATCAGTTCTACAATATGGAATAATAGGCTGGGGAGGAGCGTACAAAACCAACTTAACCCCACTTGAAATAGTACATAGAAGACTCATCAAAATTATTTTAAAGAAACAATTAGACTATTCAACCCAAAAATTATTCGATGAATTCAAAGTATTACCACTAAATAAAATTTATCAAAAAACTGCATTACTTCAAATCCACAAAGATAAACTAACAACAAAGTCATTTAGCACCAGACCGAGAACCTTAGGACAAATAATAATCCCTAAACTTAACACAACAACAGCCCAACATCATTACACATACTCAGCCATAAAATCCTTTAACGAACTCCCTAAAGAAATACAATCCGAAAGGAATTATGAAATTTTTAAACAAAAACTTAAAAAACATTTTACCATTAACTAGTTTTAGATATGTATTACGATGTGCCAACTTACATTTTCCACTGTGAACCAAAATGCCAACTAATATTTTTTCTATGTATAACAACTGTCAAGTATGTATAGTACTGTCAATCTGATAGTGCTCCCTCCCTAAACACGAGAATTTCTCAATTAGGGAGGTATTGTTACCACCAATATTATATATTATATGTACTTGTTTTTTTTTTGTATACTATATGTATTGGTTTATTAAAAAAATATATATATACATACATACCTACACATACACACACACCTTCCCACTACATACATCACCCGCTAATTACCTACATAAATATATACCATCACTAAGACACCACAATGAAACACATAATAGGTACCCACCATGAAATACGAGTATACTTATTAATTGCAATTTTTTTCACTAATGCGCTGTTAGTTTCTGTTCTCTTTATAAATAAATAACTAAATGAGTAACTAAGAACCAGCAATGTTATTAAAATGTATCCCTTCTGTACCGGTATTAAGAGCGTTTAACCAGCCAGCGGCCGAAAATCTACATTTCGTCGAAAGTTGTTCTTACGATCGTGCAGGGCGGTTACAATGAGAAAGATTAATTATTATCCGTACCAGCTTTTTAAAATTATAACTCAATATCGATTTTATTTCATTCAAAATTTGCTTTAATTTAAACCTACATCCAACAATGCTGAAACTTTTTGTAATTATTTTTTGGTTATAAGTATTTATCATTTTCAATTATGTCTAAGTTTTATAAGAATGTAAAAAAATCTGAAATATATTAGTTTGTAAGTGTGCAAATAAATACACAAAGGGACCAAGTTTCGTCAAGAAACACATGTACGACATGTAAATATATATTTTTTAATGATTTTATTTAAATTAAAATTAAAATTCTAAAACATGCGATAACCAGATAATGTATTGATTTATTTTACTGCATAATTATATGATTTGAAATGGGTGTGGTATAATACAAAATCTTTTTTGAAAATTTAACAAATCTGTCAACGACATATGGTATAACCTCATTATATTAAAAATAAACATTTTAAAATGTAAAAACATCCTTAACCCATACTCACCAGAAGAGGCTTTAGCGCTTATTGTGAGCTTAAAGTTAACGAAAGAACAATACAACGGTTTAAGAAAGGAAGCAAAAATCAGGTGTCTGAAAACGTTATATCCGTCTTACGATTTAGTAAAAGTAATCAAACAAAAGTGTTTCCCTAAGAAAGAAGAAATTACAGTGACCGATAATTTGGTTGAAGTAAAACTCCAAGCACTTGTCGATCATACGGTCAGTAGATTGTCAGAGGTTCAAAAAAAGGTTTTAGAATTGGTGCAATCGACGGAACATTTGTCACCTTTGCAAATGATGTACAAATGGGGCTGTGATGGTTGTGGTAGTCACAGTCGCTACACGCAAAGGTATAGTGATGGAGAATATTATGATGATTCAAATCTCCTTACAACATCGTTGGTGCCACTTCAGCTTTACAGGGAAGGAAACAGCTCTACAAGAAGCAAGACTATTATATGGCAAAACCCACGGCTTTCATCTACTAGATACTGTAGACCAATTAGATTACAGTTTAAAAAAGAAACTCCCGAGATAACAAGAAATAAATTTGCGTACATAGAGAGACAAATTTCAGAGATAGTACCAACCAAAATTAATTTGGGAAATCATGAAATTGAAATTGAACATGTGTTTTTTAAAACAATGGTCGACGGTAAGGTGTGCAACTCACTGACAAACAATAACTGGACACAAATGTGCTATATATGTAAAGCTAAGCCCAAAGACATGAATGATCTCAGTAGAGTTGTAAATCGAGAGTGCGAGGTTAGCACGTTTTCATTTGGCCTGTCAACATTGCATGCATATATTAGATTTTTTGAATGTCTATTGCACATTTCATATCGTCTCGAAATAAAATCATGGCAAGTTCGTGGACAAGAAAATAAACTAAAAGTTGGATCAAGAAAGACGAATATTATTAACGAGTTCCGAGAAAAAACTGGCTTACTAGTAGATATGCCAAAGCAGGGCTTCGGTAGTACCAATAATGGCAACACTGCCCGTCGATTTTTTGACAATCACATCCTGTCTTCGGAAATAACAGGCATTGATGCGAATTTAATATGGCGATTTTCAGTCATTTTAAAAGTAATGTCCAGTGGATATGACATTGAAGAAAATAGTTTCGAACAATATGCTTTAGACACTGCCAGACTTTATGTACGTCTATATGATTGGTACCCCATGCCTACAAGCGTTCATAAAATTCTAATACATGGTGCCTCAGTAATGAAATTCTTTTTACTTCCAATAGGACAACTTAGTGAAGATGTACAAGAATCGAGGCATAAAGAGATAAGATACTACCGAGAACACCATAGCCGAAAAGTTTCCAGAACACGCACGAATCAAGATATATTAAATAATTTGTTAATTTCATCAGACCCCGTAATTTCTTCTATTCGACCACTTCCTAAAAAAAAATGTTCTGTGTTACCTAAGGAAGTTTTAAGTTTACTAAGAATTCCGTCCAATGATTCTGGAAATTTGAGTGATGAATTAGACTCCGATGACAACGGAGACACCTTTAGCACTTAGGTTTTTTTTTTTACCATTTTTCTATTAAAATATGTGTATAACTAATTATTGCCCGTCTTTTTGCGTTCATGGTTGTGAATTATAATATGTAAAATTAAAAATTAATATGTTTTATTTTCCTTAATATATTTGTTTATCTTCAAAATGTATTATTTTGTTGTTGTAAATTACTACGCAAGAGTAAATTAATAATGTTTACTTCAAAATGGTTATAATTTATTTATAAGATAAAAAAAAAAAAAATTGCACTAATATTTAGTCGGCAAACAATTAATTCGTGTTTTTTCTTCATTCCGCCCACTGTGCGCCTGTGCTCTAAAGATTGCAATCCGTTTGTTAAGATGGGAGAATCTATCAAACGGACCGCCCGTTTCTGCACAGAGTCGAGGGTATTTTTCAGGTATTTTGGAGCTCCAGACCAGAGGTGGCTGCCAAATTCAACCGTGGGGCGCACTTGTGATTTGTACAGGGTTAGCAGTTGTGTACTATTAAAGTATCCGCGGGCCCTGTACAGTACGCCCAGTTTTTGGGAGGCTAACTTTACTCTGACTTCGATGGAGCCCCCATGCCTGAGCTGGTCACTTAGGGTTACACCAAGCATATCAATGGAGGGCCAGTTCGGAAGATTGCTTTCGTTGAAAGAGACTAGATTTTCATTTCGATCCCTTTTAGACGTAATCAGTCTTTGAAACATTAAATTCAACGAGATTATTTTTACCCCAAGAGAAAACACTCTCGAGGTAACCATCCATTCTTTGCTTTACAACCCTACGAGCCCTATTAAAGGGATATATGATATGGTTACTGTAGTTAAATGATTTTAATTACCTATTGGCATCTTAATGTTCAGCACTGCCGTTAGAGGTCTCCAAGAAGCGGCCCTACTTACCGACTTCATTGTTGTTGTTTTTGGCAGGGTAATTTCAATGTTTTTATTGGTATAAAAAGTCTGATTCTCTTAAAACAATCTCTCCCGCATTAATAAAGTCTTAGTAAAGGGTTCTTTAAAGGACTAAGTGGGGACCGGGCAGTAACTAAAGTTTTTATAAAAGTGTTGATCAAATATTGTTGCCAAAAGTTGATTGTAAATAAAACAACTCAAGATTAAAAAGTATTTGCAATATAAAAAGTCCATTATCCGATCATGAAAGTAATTAAAAACAATAATATTTTACATCATCAAAATTGTAAGTGCTCGTTTTATATCTGTCTCCAAATATTAACATTTATTGGTATGGTCGATTAAATTATTCATTTGGTAAGGAAGGCAGCATAGAAAATAATGTAAATATAAACCCAGAGTACATAATTGTTAAATTAATCTATGCTTTTAAGTCTCTCGTCTCTGCTCAGGAGGACAAGCACAGAGAAATTGGTAATTTTACAAGATCGGATGGATAGGTGTAACTTTAGACAATTTTATATCGATATATCGAGCACGATTTTACTGTTGACACCCGAACCGATACAGAGAATAAATAAGAAATCGATATGCGCTGGCAACACTCTTGGATCTGTTTACAAATTCACATTTCTTAACGTCAAACGATAATGAATTACGTAAAAATATTAATAAATTGGACATGTCGTATTGAGATATTAATCTAAATATGCATTGACAGTGCGCATTTGCTTTTCGACTTTAAAATGGAGTTAATTAATGAATGAAGTCTTTAGCCAAATTTCAACCACTTTTGTTTCTCAGATAGAACAAATAAATAGTCTAAGATGCATTATTTAAGTCTATGTTTTGCGTGTACAATTTCCTTCAATTCTAAGAGCGTCCTTAGTTCAATCCGTTCATAAAATAAGCCAGTAATTTTGAATAACGAACGAAATTATTAAATGTATCTTGAAGTTCACCGAAACTTATAAAATGGATGCCGCGCTAAAATTTATCAATCGTCGGTCGGAAAATCTGTTATCAATCGTTGATCGTGCTCGGAAATATCAATAACTGACCATGGATAACGAATTTGGTCAATATCGTATTGACATAGGGTCCATAGTTAAAAATGGCTTCAGCCGTGTTTGGTGACTAGATCTGAATAGCCAGGTACTTCCACACCCTCCTCTTCCCTATCTCCTCCCCCTTCACATTACCTCCAGCCTCAGATCATACTCCAATTGGGGGTGCCATAGTCTCACTGGGTCCAGACGAGAGCAGCTGGGACTCATGTGAGGTATTCACATAAAAAAGACCACCGGTCCATCTGCAAAGGTATTAACAAAGGTACTGCAAAGGTCCTTAAGAGCGTTTAACCAGCCAGCGGACGAAAATCCACATTTCGTCGAAAGTTGTTCTTCCGATCGTGCAGGGCGGTTACAATGAGAAAGATTGATTATTCTCCGTACCAGCTTTTTAAAATTATAACTCAATATCGAATTTATTTCAATCCAAATTAGCTTTAATTTATACCTTCATCCAAAAATGCTGAAAGGCGTGATGATAAAACTATTAAAATAGTGTACTTTTTGTAGTTATTTTTTTATTATAAGTATTTATCATTTTTCAATAATGTCTAAATTTAATAAGAATGTTAAAAAAATCTGAAATATATTAGTTTGTAAGTGCGCAAATAAATACACAAATGGACCAATTTTCGTCAAGAAACACATGTACGCACATATTTTTTAATGATTTTATTGAAACTAAAATTAAAATTCTAATACATAACTTTGCTAGATAATGTATTGATTTATTTTACTGCATGATTACATTATTTGAAATGGGTGTGGTATAATACAAAAACTTTTTTGAAAATTTAACAAATCTGCCAACGACCTATGGAATAACCTTATTATACTAAAAATTTAAAAAAATTCTAAAAATTTATTACATAACTATGCTAGATAAAAGAACAATCTTTCGAAATCCATTTATAACTTTTTGCGGAAAAGAGTCAATACGTCTAAAAACTTTTTTGAAAATGACGTATTTCCGGCTTTCTCTGGTAATGCCCTCTTAACTCCGAAAAAATGTACCAAATATCCCAAGATATAAAAAAAGCAAGATGTACCTAGGTGACTTTTAATTTTTTATTCAATGATTTCGTGCGCACACGAAATTCAACTGCAGAATAACAAACGAGAGCGTTGCACTCCTGATATTTGTGAATTCTTTGAATGCAAAAGATTCGCTGGGAGGGTAGAATTACGGATGGAAACGAAGGGAGAGTAACCGCAACTCTAAAAAAACAATGACCCCTTACCAACGAACAAAAATATCTCCTACGTTACAACGTTGCCAACGTCAGTAAGGTTCTAGATGTCGTTTTAGTATCTGTTTTATCTGGCATGTCTGAAACAACCGAACCGTAACACAAAGAAGAAATCGGTTGTTTGAAGTGCAGAAAGAAAGATATCTTGCTAAGTGTAGTGGGTACTTCACGGAAGAGATAAAACGATATGATACCTAAGTGTATTGTGGACGTTTGCGTGTAACAGAATTAAACCAATTTTCGTTTACTTTGATAGATTGGATTACGAATTTTCTAATGTCCAAATTCTTTCTTGAACAGATAATCAATTTCATCTGTTTAAATGGGACCTAGGAGTTAAAGGCCTTTATTTAAATTGGTGAAAGTTGAATTTGCAAGCCACCCCTGGACTGGAGCACTAGAACACGGTGGCGTCTACTAATATCTACAGGAATTCCAAAAACTGAACAAATCGGACTAACATCTATGAGAACCAAAGTGTGGACGAATATCTACAGCACTTATTGGATTTGCAATTATGTATAGCATATTGGAATAACTAATATAGCATATGCAGTTTAAAAAACTTAATTTATGTATGTAAAAATCCCTAATATCGGACTATTGGACACATTTAGCTGATTATTAAGAATTTGGGTTTTTGTTTTAACAGCTTTCTTTATTTCGAGTGCTTCTAAATTATTTAGTCTGTTACCATAACCATTTCTATGTCAGTTAGGATAGGTTAGGTGAGGTTAGGTTAGGTTAGGTTAGGTTAGGTTGTGGTGCCGTGTATTTCGAAATAAATAAATGTCTTTTTATTATGACCTCCATGTTTGTTCAATAAATTATTGTCCTCGTAAACAGCAAAATACGTAATATTAGGCAAAAACTTCATGTACGTACTTTAAACGTTTAAGCCTTTACGCAATTAGTAATTAGGTAATTGAAGTAATTTATGCTTTTCCGTACAACCTCTTGCTCAGCTGCCCTCTGTAGATATTAGTCCAACCTACGCTCCATAGATATTATTCACCACTGGGACCTTCATAGATATTCGTCCTCACTCTGTAGTTCATAGATATTAGTCCAACATATGAGCTGTAGATATTCGTCCGACATACAGGCTGTAGATATTAGTATCTGGAGTCCTCGAATACTTGATCCTGCTTCATTTTGTTAAAAAGAGGGCGGTTCATCTGATTAATAATAATTTTAAAGGCCTCCGTGGTCGGGGGGGGGGGGTAAGACTCTCGACTCGCAATCCGAAGGTCGTCGGTTCGAACCCGGCGTGCGCAAATAAATTTAATTTGATTTATTTGTGTTATTTCACCATTTATTAATTAAAAATAATATGTAGTATGTTTGCGGCACGTTCTAGAGTGGAAGATACTCTCAGTATCGCACTAGTGTAAAACCTCCATTCAGAATTGAAAAGTTGCTTGAAATGACTTTAACCATGCTTGGTGAACAGATCTCAATTGCCAAATATCTCCCACCTTCCTCTTCCCAATCACCAGCATCCCCAAAGATGACAAAGGCCATACCCAAGGAATTATTTTCCTCAGGGTCTCCTGTGTGGAGCTAATGTAAAAAATAAAATTATGTTTTTGATAAATTTATTAAAATATATAAATATTAATCGAACGAAAAGGGTTAAGTGAACGCCGAAAACATTGGTCAAAAGCTTTTAAATGTTCGGATTAAAAGCTTGCAAAAGAATTTTCTTCGAAGTTCCCAACGTCTTTAGAGATTTTTCTGCATTGTGAGTTCGGATTGTTAAGTTTTATGATCCTTACAATGATGTCGCTACTCTCGGGTCTCGAGTCAAGACTTTTAAACAGAACTAAACGTCAGTTGGTGGCAGAGAAAGAACTAAACCGGTCTGAATTTGGTAGCGGGAAGTACATTTTACTTATTTTTGTACGTAAAAATACAGATTTTTTTCTGTGAAAAATGTTAATAGCCCCCTACAATAGTGATAACTTTTACGTAAAATTGTATTCATAGTGTAAAATCTATGATTTGATTGACCATTTAATCTATAAATCGAAAAATTATTTCTGTCATATACGTATATAGGTTTGTTACTGTAAAAACCCGTACTACGGTAAATCTTAAGAGTTTCCAGTAAATCCTCAGATTTACCAACTTTTATTGTTGGTAAATAGTAAGATTTACCAGTATTACCGATTTTTATAGTAACACACGTAATATGTATATAAATCTCGCTTCACGGTGTTTGTGGTCGCATTCCTCCGAAACGGCTCGACCAATTTTTATGAAATTTTTTATGTATATTTGGTAGGTATGGAAATAGGTTGTAAAGTATATTTCATACCCCTAGAGGATTAGAGTGTCCCAATGCAGATTTTTTTTCCATTTTTTTGAGAAAGTTTTTTTATCGTTTTTTAAAATTTATTTCCCATCAAAAAATACCTATAACCCTCCTACCCTCACGCTTCTCTTTTTTTAATTGCGATTTTAGTATTTTTGCATGAACAAATTTAACCGTCGCGTCGGTCGTATTTCAAACAGAACGAAATTAATGTTGTTGAATGACAGATGGCGCTATGTCCGCCTCATCGAACTTTCATCCACACATGCGCAAGTCATTCACGAGAAGCGTCGCGTCATTTTGACATTTCAATTGGAATTTGTTATCTATCACTACGTTATTGTTACGTATTGTTGTGTTTTTTTGTTTTTATCAGCGGTCATCGTCTACATCGCTTCATTCCTCTTTCTGTCATAAATCCCATCCCCACACACTTACAATACGTTCGTTATTTTTTATTTAACAATTAAAATATTAACTAGATATAATTTATATGGCAGAACAACGTTTGCCGGGTCAGCTAGTTTACTATAAAATAATAATTTTTTGTGCATTATTTACCAATTTATATCTATAATAAAATCGAATTCAAAAATACCCTTATTAAAAAGTTGGTGTGAATATCACCCGAATTTAAACACATTGTCGGTTTTTTGTACTTATGCGCCGGTACGAGTATATGTACACAGTATATAGAGAAGCAGATTTTTCCTTGATGCATTTGCTTGAAAATATATTTTACTAGCTGGTTCCCGACATGCGTTGCTATGCCATTTAATAAAGTATCCCTTCCAGGTTCACCTCCCCCTCCCGAGTTCCCCTCCCCCCTCCCATGAACCCCCTATTCGAGTGCCCCTCCTCCCTCTTCCCTTCAGCATTCCATACATTCAGTCCCGGTACATTCAGTATTCAAAAAGCTCGCGTGCCACCTATTTTATGTTTTTTTATACAAATTTCATAATGCCAGAGCTAACCAGTAGTTTTATACAAACCTTGTCCTGACAATAACGAACACAAAGAACAAAGAATTATCCAATTTGGTGCAGTCGTTCGGAAGTTATGCGCGTACATACATTTCAGTGATTCATTTTTATTTATATAGATAGATAGATAGATAGAAGATAGAAGAAGATAGAAGATAGATAGATAGATAGAAGACAGAAGATAGAAGATTCTTTTGTTATTCGGCGGTACATCCTTTCTGTACGTCCCTATGGGGTCACTTAGTTATATTTTGTGTAATTGGGCATAACGTATTTTCCCTAAAGTGACTGCACATTGTACATTTTTTCACATGTGTTTAAAAAGCGAAGGTTACTGACCTCTAGCGTAACATTTCGAAGCTTGTTTATTATTGCAGATTCCCCACTTGCAACGAATGGTTTCACTGTTTGAAATGATAGTCGATAAAGCAGATTTCTGTGTATCACCGTATTACATTGATAGTCTGACATGTGTATTATTATTGTTTATTTTGTTAGTGTGAGGTTTTTATGCTTATAAAAAATGAGTTCTCTAGGTAAAGGCTCTCTTATCTCTTGGAAACAGCTAGAATTAACTAGTAAATGGTCTGATGACCAGTTTTAGTGCTTGTCGGGTCGGGAAAAGTTATTATTGTAACATGTGCTTATAAGTGAATAAATAAGTTGGAATTCGCCATTGAAGGAATATTTTCTTTATTGAAGTTCTTCTGCCACAAAAAACCAAACTTTAACAACATGAATACCGCACAAGAGTCCCAACTGCTCCCGTCTGGAGCCAGTGGGACTATGGCATCCCCAATTGGGGTATGTTATAAGGCTGAAGATGGGAGGGGAAAGAGATAGGAAAGAGGAAGGTGGGGAAGTACCTGGCTATTCAGATCCCGTCACCAAACATGGCTAAAGCCATTTCAAGCAACGTTTCAATTCTGAATGGTGGTTTTACACCAGGGCGATACTGAGAGTATCTTCCACTCTAGAATGTGCCGCAAATATACTATAAATTATTTTAAATGAATAAATTGTGAAATAACACAAATTAATCAAATAAAATTTATATGCCACGCCTATATTAGATCCCACGACCTTCGGAGTGCGAGTCAAGAGCCTTACCGCTGGACTACGCCGGCCGTCGAATATAAGTACACCGGGGGACCAATTGTTGGCGGATCAACTGTCATGGAACCGTATTATACTTATTACTATATCCCTGAACAACTTACATATATCTTACTAATATTATAAACGCGAAAGTTTGTATGGATGTATGTGTGTTTGTTACTCTTTCACGCAAAAACTACTAAATGGATTTTAATGAAACTGTACAATAATATAGCTCATACATCAGAATAACATAAAGGCTATATATAATGGCAAGCCCTGGCGTTATGAAATTTGTATAAATGAAAATGTGTGTATTTCATATATTTTAGCGGCAGGGAGGAAAGGCAGGGGGAAGGGGAACTGGGGAGGTGGGGTTCGCGGAGAGGGAAGAGACAAAGGAGGGGGAAGGCGAGAAAGGTAGAAGGGAACGGGGACGCACGGGAAAGGACATGCAAGGAGAATCAATTTATGTATTTGAATGGCATTGCAACGTATGCCGGGGACCAGCTGGTAATAAATATTTTCAAATATCCAAATTTTTTATTGAACAGAGAGTAAATTCCATTAGCCTTCTTGAGTCCAGGAGTTCAAACGAACATTTCCAGGAATTTTCTATTCCATGATTTTACAATTTTAAACAAAATGCTCATTCCACTTTTGGGGTATACGCATAATTTAATTCTGCCAAACAATTGTAAAACCGTAAATTGTTTTATATTATTATTGGCGTCCGGCATACGAAATATGTTATCAAATTAACTTGATCGACCCCAAACTCATAATAATATAACTTTACCCTCCAAATAAAAGTAAAGGCGTCGTAAAAAGCAATCTACATTCCCCGATCGAAGGGCGATACTGTTGAAATAAAAGGGATGAAACGTATTTCCAGATAACGGAATTGAGAAACTTCAACAACGTTTATTGTCTTTGAGATATCGACAACCGCTAAACCCGTTGTAGAAAACGGCAATAGTAAATACGCAGCAAGGAATTCGTACAATTTGTGTCATGTGAGATCAGTATTACTGAACACTCCATAAGGTTTATACTAGACGTATACAAGACAGGTTTTTATGAATTGGCATACAGAGAACTCAGAAGTGGGTTAACTAGGACCAAAATGGGAATAGCAGTAAATCGTACAAAGTGTTGCGCAATATATTTATGATAGAGTCAAAGTTAACATTGTTTCATTTTTAATATAATATCTGGTTGCATTCATCTCTGTCATAGGACATCCCAAGTGATTCTGAGTGAGCACTGAGCAGGGGTGCCCTGGTTCATGGGGTAAGGTTTTGTGTAGGTCTTACTTACTGATCGGGAGAGACTCGTTGAGGGAGGCCATTTGGCATCTCCAGTTGGTCTCTCCCGACCTATCGTCTTGTAATGCAATGGGAAGGATGGATTCATACGTCCGTTACTCTTAGACCTACTGACCCCCAGAATCCTAGTCATCTGTCATATCTTTTTGAAGTAAAACTTCTTTACGGCCGTTCGACTTGGGGGCTAAGCTGGTAAATGCGTTACGAAAAGTGGTGATGGGTTACAAAAAGTGGTGATGTGTTACGAAAAGTGTGATGTTACGATAAGTGTGATGTTACGAAAAGTGTGATGCGAACGGTGATCGATGGCGAGGCGAACGGTCGGGCCTGTACACACGCTTGATTTGGGGAGGGATAAGGATAAGGATAAGGATGGTTACCCCAAGGTCGTAGGTCACCCCAAGGTTGTAGGTCAATGTCAATGTCAATGTCAATGTCAATGTCAATGTCAATGCCAATGTCAATGTCAATGTCAATGTCAATGTCATAGTCAATGTCAATGTCAATGTCAATGTCAATGTCAATGTCCATGTCAATGTCAATGTCAATGTCAATGTCAATGTCAATGTCAATGTCAATTTCAATGTCAACGTCAATGTCAACGTCAATGTCAGTGTCAATGTCAATGTCAATGTCAATGTCAACGTCAATGTCAATGTCAAGGTCAAGGTCAATGTCAACGTCAATGTCAATTTCAATGTCAATGTCAATGTCAATGTCAATGTCGTATGTTCTTTTATAAGTTAATGAAGTTTTACTTCAGTCGTGTGGTCTAAAGCACAATCATTCCTGTTCTTCTCAGTACTTCTTTTCCTTTAAAAGACACTCCATCACCAAAGATGACGGGCCCTGAGTAAAATTATTTTAGTCAGGGCCTCCTGTGTGCAGCTAATTAAAAAAAATCTTGGATGAGAAAGCAAGAGGGACCGAATTTCTTTAATTTGAATCATTTGATGGTATTTTCAGTTTTTACGCAGAGCGTGCTAGAAAGAGTACAATTTAATGGAATAATTATTTGGTATGATAAACATTTCTTGTTTAGAACATACCTTCCTATAAATCCAGCTCAGATCATTATTGCACCCATATATCCATTAAGATCAGTATTTCACCCGTGTTCTATAATAGTAATATTACATAAGAACTACCTACTTCTTCTGTAGAATGTAATATGTATAAAATGTGTAAGTACCTATGTATAAAATTTATAAATCCTCAAATTGCTTTGACTCGCAGCAAAAACTTATCTTTTTTTTTTTTTTTTACATTAACTCCACACAGGAGGCCCTGAGGAAAATAATTTCCCTCAGGGCCTATGTCATCTGGGATGCTGTGTGGAGGGTCTTTTTGAGGAGAGGAAGAAATGAACATTGGTCTTGAAGAGACCCATGTTGTAGGAAGGAGGAAACACAGAGGCCGGCAAATCATTCCACAGCCGAGCTGTTGAACACAAGAACGAGTCGAAGAAACGACCCGTTCTCATGTGACAAATGTCAACCGTGTACAAATGTTGGGCACGCGTTTGGCGTGTTTCCCGACTATGCACCGGTGCCGAAGGGATCAATGATGCTAGTTCCTCGGAGCATCTTCCATTGTAATACCGGTAGAACAAGGATAGCATTCCCACCCGACGCCTGTGCTCTAAAGATTGCAATCTGTCTGTTAAGATGGGAGAATCTATCAAACGGACCGCCCGTTTCTGCACAGAGTCGAGGGTATTTTTCAGGTATTTTGGAGCTCCAGACCAGAGATGGCTGCCAAATTCAACCGTGGGGCGTACTTGTGATTTGTACAAGGTTAGCAGTTGTGTACTATTAAAGTATCTGCGGGCCCTGTACAGCACGCCCAGTTTTTGGGAGGCTAGCTTTACTCTGGCTTCAATAGAGCCCCCATACCTGAGCTGGTCACTTAGGGTTACACCAAGCATATCAATGGAGGGCCTGTTCGGAAGATTGCTTCCGTTGAAAGAGACTAGATTTTCATTTCGATCCCTTTTGGACGTAATCAGACAAGATTGGGTCTTTGAAACATTAAATTCAACGAGATTATTTTTACCCCAAGAGAAAACACTCTCGAGGTAGCCGTCCATTCTTTGCTTCAAAGCCCTACGAGCTGTTGGAGTTTGTGAGCCCTTTGGGGGCTTGTCAAACAAAAAGCTATCATGAACTGTACTGTCATCCGCATAACAGTGAATTGGTGCACATGAAAAAAGGTCGTTGATGTGCAACAAAAACAAAGTTGGAGACAGAACCGATCCCTGCGGGACGCCAGCATTTATCGAGTGCGAGGAAGAGGTGAAACCATCGACTACCGTCTGAATCGACCTCCCCCTCAAGAAGTCGGCAATCCACGTACACAAGGATGCGGGAAGTCCGTAAGAAAGCAGTTTGTTGACAAGTCCTCGGTGCCAAACCCGGTCAAAGGCCTTGGAGATGTCCAGTGCAACCGTTTGGGTCTCACCGAAACGTTCCAGGCATCGCCCCCAAACATGCGTCACATACGCGAGAAGATCACCGCACGAGCGGTTCCGCCGGAATCCGTATTGACGGTCGTTGATAATTTTGTTCTTCTCGAGGTATGTGAGCAGTTTGTCGTTGATCACACGTTCCATCACCTTAGACAGAACTGATGTGATCGCTATGGGGCGGTAGTTGGCCGGGTTGGAGCGGTCACCCTTCTTTGGAATAGGATGGATAACCGCTTTTTTCCAACCAGAGGGCTATCTATGTTACGAGTTTGTACATATACCTACAGAACTTGTTTGTTGTTTGGTTTTTAATGTTATCACTGACAACAATGGCAAATCAAGTATTTTGAAATGTTGGTACTTTGTTGCTAGTTTTAAGTCAACTATCATAAGTCTTAGTCATAAGTCATAAGTCATAAGTCACTAGCTAAAGGTCTTAAATTAAGCCACTAGTTACAAGTCTTAGATATAAGTCACTAGTTATAATTACAAATCTTAGTTATGCCAATTTTATTATATATTTACTTGTATTGTACAGCGCCCTTGAGGTGATTTCTCACAAAAACGGCGCTATGTAAATTAGCCTATTATTATTATTATTAACAGTTAAAGTTTCTCTTGTCTAAAACTGTGATTGTTCTGCTGATCTAAAACTGTTACGACTTACTGAACTAATACAGTTTTCTCATCCAGAATTTTAACAGTGTTTCGTGCCTAGAACTATTGCAGTTTATGTGTCCAAAACTGTAACAGTTTATATTCTTCAGAACTGTTATAGTTATCTTATCCAGAATTGTTTTCTTGTTCAAAACTGAAAGCTTCTCTTGTCCAGAACTGTTAACGTTTCTTTCATCGAGAGTTGCTCCAATTTCTTTTGTCCAGAACTGTCTAACAGCAGAATTAAAACAATGAACCATTTTCCAGCCAGGAAATTTGTCACTGCCAGTTAGAATTAACGAATTTTAAAATATTTTGAAAATCCATCATTAAGAAACTGGGGCAAGAGATTTTTTTTGTTATGTTTCCCTTTGAAATACATTTTGGTTTCTTCATTATTCCTTACAAATTACTTTCAATATTGATGCCTCTTCTCTCTACAAAGGAGATTTCCATCCACAGTAATTTTACAGACATTTGATCATTAATCATAAACTCAAGTACTTTCGACTAAAACTGAGTGGCAAAAAAACTTAACAAAATATGAACGGAGAATATAAATATTGTATACAAAGATATCTTGTTGTTAATATTTTAGCACGTCAAGTGTTTTGTTGACGTTACTCGTACACGAGGCAAAGCATATTTTTCCTATATTTCTTTATGTATTCATTTAAACGGTGACCCGACAATTCGTCCTGCGACAATTCATCCGGCGACAGTTCATCTTGCGACAGTTCATCCGGCCGACAGTTCATCCTGCCGACAGTTCATCCTGCCGACAGTACATCCCGCCGACAATTCATCCGGCAACAATTCATCCTGCCTGATCATTTAGAAGATTTTTATTAAGTAAGTATGCAAAGAGGATATACGACCGTACAACCAAAATCGATATACTTATATCTGAAGGCATCTTGAGTGGAAAATCCGCTGTAAAAATATTTTTACTAACAATAATTTCGACTCTCCGAAGAAGCATACGTGAATAACAAAATACGACATACTTATACTTATAGGTTATACTTATAGGTTAGGTTAGGTTAGGTTGAATTGTCAGGATGAATTGTCGCCGGATGAATTGTAGGCGGGATGAACTGTCGGCAGGATGAACTGTCGGCAGGATGAACTGTCGGCCGGATGAACTGTCGCAGGATGAACTGTCGCCGGATGAATTGTCGCAGGATGAACTGTCATGGAATCATTTAAACACCATAAAATAGCGTTTACATTAAAATGATACGTATGCGATTATAAGTATACAGTAGTACGAAGGAGGGTATCGGAAGTATTAAGAAAAAAAAGAAGAATGATCGAGTACACAAAAATAATATCGCTGAAGTGATACAGTTGCTTTTAGAAGTACAATGAGATAATATTGAAAAGAAATACAAAAGAAACACGTGTACTCGTGTAATAGTTAAATAAAATTCTAGTATTTATATGACCTGACATAAAACAAAGTATGCTGTGTGCATGATAAAAGCTAGTGTTTAGGTAAAGGATACAATTATTTGGTGACCCGACAATTCGTCCTGCGACAATTCATCCGGCGACAGTTCATCCTGCGACAGTTCATCCGGCCGACAGTTCATCCTGCCGACAGTTCATCCTGCCGACAGTTCATCCTGCCAACAGTTCATCCCGCCGACAATTCATCCGGCGACAATTCATCCTGCTGATCATTTAGAAGATTTTTATTAAGTAAGTATGCAAAGAAGAAATACGGCCGTACAACCAAAATCGATTTACTTATATAATATCTGAAGGCATCTTGAGTGGAAATCCGCTGTAAAAATATTTTTACTAACAATAATTTCGACTCTCCGAAGAAGCATGCGTGAATAACAAAATACGACATACTTATACTTAAAGGTTATACTTATAGGTTAGGTTAGGTTAGGTTAGGTTAGGTTAAGTTAGGTTAGGTTAGGTTAGGTTAGGTTAGGTTAAGTTAGGTTAGGTTAGGTTGAATTGTCAGGATGAATTGTCGCCGGATGAATTGTCGGCGGGATGAACTGTCGGCAGGATGAACTGTCGGCAGGATGAACTGTCGGCCGGATAAACTGTCGCAGGATAAACTGTCGGCCGGATGAACTGTCGCAGGATGAACTGTCGCCGGATGAATTGTCGCAGGATGAATTGTCATGGAACCAATTATTTAATGTGTGTTGCAACCAAAAAAATAATATGAAGTACTCTTGATATAGAATCTTAATATATTAATTTTATCTTATAGTTATTTTGAATTTTTGTGAATACGGCATGGCCTGAATAACGCGTATAGCCACTTAAGGGAACGTACCCATACTACGTGACCAACTTTTTGCTTTTTTTAACCCCCCCCGGAGACTAAAAACCTAAGGCCCCCTCCGCTCATTTGTACCAAGCGTGGTATTTTGAAGACCCCCCCTGAACGAGTCACGTAATATGGATATGTTCCTTAAGATACAAACCGATAAAAGTATGTGTACCCAGAAGACAGTATCTATGTGCCCAAAGTAAGGTAATTTTTGAACATTTTTAACTTCCTTAGCCCCGTTAACGATTCGGAATTCAGATGAAACGGAAAAGTCGCCTACAGCATCTGCGAAGCATTATACTCCTATTGGTTGAGATATAAAATGGAAAGGACGCGAGGTCTGCCCTCATTGGCCTGCTCATTGCGCTTTGATTATGACAACACTTTTCAAGGCTCCATGTTCTTGATAGTTCGAGATTGTTTTGATAAAGTTTCGCTTCTACCGCGTGTTAATTTTTGAAGTTAAACTTCCTTAGACCCGTTAGAGTGATTTGGAATTCGGATAAATCGGAAATGACGCACTACGGCACCTGCGAAGCATCAAACCGCGCTCAAGGCTCCTATTGGTTGAGATATAAAACGGACACGACGATAGGTCTGCGCGCATTGGCACACATGCACAATAGTATTGCACAAAATTGAAAATATCTTTATTTTAAGACAGTCGAAAATTGTCGTGAAATCGATCACAGCTCTCTCTGGAAATCTCGCTTAGGAGTGACGGTGAATTAAAATACCTTTGTGCCATCAATTTGGAAGACCAACCACCACCAATATTTGGACCCAAGCATAATACGACCACATCAAAGGTAGGGCTTTCTCCCTTCAAATTACCCCATCCTCTGATTGATTACAAAAACGCCATCCATTGTCTTCAATCATAATAAATTACAGATTTACAGTCCATCCCCTCTAGCATCACGATATCGTTCGTGACATATGACATCTTCAGATAGGGTGAAGAATTTTGCGCCATCTTGTAGTGTGCCAAATAATCTGAAGAAAATAATAATATTTTTTTTTGCACCAAGTGTCCAAATTCAATTATGTAAATCTGTATAAAAATTGCCGGCAGTTACCATAAATTAATTAAATAATCTTTATTTTTTTACCAAGTTAATTTTTATTGTTCCATGCCGCCGTACCGCGAAAAGAATAGAAAATTCACGGTAATTAAAGTAATTTATTGTAACACAAAACTCGAGTAATATTCAGTAGCAGCAAAAGACGATAAGGCATTTCACAAAATTGTTAAGTAATTGAATGCGATAAGAATACCAGTTTTTGGGTGGTTGAGATGTTGGGTTTAATGAGGCTATACTGTTACAAATTATCTTCAAAATAAAACAGCGAACTAAAAGATCTATAAAATAATTAGCACTGTTTTTTGGGCCGAAAAATACTCGTATCTTGATGTTAATAATGTTAAAAGTTACTCGAATAAATCAAACGCTTTGTATTCTTAGGATGAATATATAAGTGAAATCCTATTTAGATACTATTGTGATTAATCTTTAAGACGAATCGGCTTACAGTATGAACATCAAAAAATATGCTAGAGATAAATCGAAGCTTTTACTAGCTTTTCTATGTTTTGGAATTACAATAAAATTATTATTTACGTACCAAAAAATATAAGCGTAAACCACCAAAAAAATTTTTTTCATTACTTAACTATGAAGAAACAATTTTTAAAAAACACCCCTTTATGGCTAAGACTATTTTTGAGGTTTTCCATGTTCTAACTTTTTTTCGTTCTTATAAAATTATGCACAAAATAAATAAAAACCACTTTTTCGCTTACTAGCCTCGTGCAAAAAGAGCTCGATTTAAAAATTTTGCAGGCCTGAGATTCGAAATATTTCTAGCGTTTATATTCCTCTTAAGGCTCCGCAGAAGGCTTTCAAAAAGAAAAAGATTTTTTTTACATTTACTCTACACAGGAATGATCTTTTAAGATGCTGTGTTGAGGGTCTTTTTGAGGAGGGGATGAAATGAACATGGGTCTTGAAGAGTCCTATGTTGTAGGGGGGGGGGGGGGGGAACACAGAGGCCGGCAAATTGTTCCACAGCCAAGCTGTTAACTCAAGAAGGAATCGTAGAAGCGGCCCGTTTTCTTGTGACAAATGTCGACCGTGCACATAGTTCGGGCACGTGTTTGGCATGTTTCCCGCCTATGCACCGGTGGCCAAGGGATCAATGATGCTAGTTCCTCGAAGCACCTTCCATTGTAATGCCGGTAGAACAAGAATAGCAGAGCTACCTGATGCCCGTACTATAAAGATTACAATCCGTTTGTTAAAATAGTCGAATCTATCAAACGGTCCGCCCGTTTCTACACAGAGTCAAGGGTTTTTTCAGGTATTTTGGGGCTCCAAAATTGGGGCTCCGCTAAATTCAACAATGAGGCGCACTTGAGAGTTGTAAGGGTTATTATACAGATATTTAGAGGGGCAAGGCGCTCGACTAGCGTTCCGGAGAAGTTGTAGCGTTCGCGAGTTCAAATTCCGGCGTGCGTAGATAAATTTTATTTAATTGAATTGTTTCCTTAATTCGATTTTATTTAATTTTACAATTTAATCATCTAAAATAATGTAAAATATATTCCAGAGTGGAAGATACTACCATTCTCTTATTTGGCATGCTTGTTTTAAGCATTCTCATGAATTAGCGTGCTCAAAGCAAAGAATTGAACACATATGCTATTTATAAGCAAGCTCTCGGCCAAAATGGAAGCTTGGCAAGAAAATATTAGTAATTAAAACAGTGTCAGTTACAAATAGAGTCAGTTTCATTCACCCAGAACTAAACAAAATAATCTTATTGATTGCAATGCAATCATTTAAGGAACTTTTTGAGAAAGAAAAAAAAAGAAAATTAAAAGGACGATTGTAATAAGATAACTAGAAGAATAAAACTTAGAGCAAGTAATCAGTTGTTAGTAGAGATGCGAGAAGAAGATGTCAGTTATAAACAAAAATCATTTACGCATGCTTCCGCAGGAATTTACATTCTAAATACAATCGTGCTTCTAAGCAATTCCGTTCAGATATGCATAAAGCACACCCCTTTCCACCCGCAAATCCAGAATCATCCTCAATACTAGCAATGTCTCTGACACACATGCCACTAAGTAGCAATTCCTCAATAGCAGCATGCTTTCGTGCTACTAATAAGCACTTCTGTTCGTAATATAAAGCCTTTTTAAGTGGTTTTCGCACAAAATACTAGAAGGTCCAGAGCCAGTGAGCCAGTGAGTAATTAGTTATTGGTAGAGATGCAAGAAGAAGATGTCAGTTATAAACAAAAATCATTTACGCATGCATCTGTAGGAATTTAAATTTTAGATACAATTGTGCTTATAAGCAAATCCATTCAGATATGCGTAGAGCACACCCCCTTCCACCCGTAAATCCAGAATCATG
Organism: Limnephilus marmoratus; assembly: GCA_917880885.1. Taxonomy (NCBI): domain Eukaryota; kingdom Metazoa; phylum Arthropoda; class Insecta; order Trichoptera; family Limnephilidae; genus Limnephilus; species Limnephilus marmoratus. The sequence continues at coordinate 28,208,664 of OU862928.1, forward strand.
CTCAATACTAGCAGTGTCTCTGATACACATGCCACTAAGTAGCAATTGCTTAAGGTGCGAAACCGGGCTCAAAAAGAAGAAGATGGAGATATATGAAATTACGAATGTTGGAGGAGCGCGCTAGTATTTAAAGCGACAAAATCGATGCGAAAATTGTGAAAATGTTTAATAAAACACGACTCCTTTAAAACAGAGCAAAATTCTTGCGGGGGTTGTCTTAAAAAGCATATAAAGAAACACTGTGATTTTTTTCATACATATAACTAGTAAAATAACTGAAACAAACGTGTTTATAATAATTTTTGCGATTTGTTTCTATCGAGGGAATTTTATATAATTTGCGTTTCGGCGAGGGGAATATCTAGATATGATCTTCAAGAATAACATATATTCTTTAAAGATCTTTAAAACTTAAGGGAGATATGTAAGAAATAATTTGATAGCAGCATGCTTTCGTGCTACTAATGAGCATGTCTGTTCGTAACATAAGGCTTTTTTATGTGGTTTTCGCACAAACTACTATACGGTCCAGCGCAAATGAGCTTACGGCATCTCCAATAATATTATTGTATGTTTATAGGATTAAAGGAGTAGTGAAGAGAAGAAGATGGGGATTATAAAGATTAGAAAATATAAGGCTATTCAAATCCGATACCAAACATGGCTTAACGCAACATTTCCATTCTGAATGGTGGTCTTTCTCCGGGGTGATTCTGCGATTCTGACAGTTTAAAATCCAAACATCAAAAGCCTGAACAAATTAACAAATTAATCAATAAACAACGTAACACAGCAGTTCTAGTCGAACTGAATAATTGATATATTACATCTAACAAATAAACCTACATTATTTTGCGAGGGAAGTGAATAAACGATTAAGAAAACAGATTTAGGCAAACAGAAATTCATACACAACTAAAGTTAAGTCATTTCACATCCGCTATCTCTGTTATTTTGCCGGGGTTGGTATTATTTACTGTTATTACTACCCTCCGTTATGGATAGGGGTTGTTTCTGAATATGGTTTTTGAATTTCAGGAAATTTTTGTACGAAAACTAAGATTTCTTTGTATTTTTTTAGGAAATTATTGAGTAATAATATGAATATATGCATTGTGTAGCGAATACGCCATTGTCCCAGTTAAAAATATATGACAGGTAATTTAGATTTCCTTTTTTATGTCGTATTTATGAAATTCAGGGGCTCGCCTACAAAAAGAAGATAAAACTAGTACCCATGGTTGCAAGACTAGGGAAATGAAGAAGTAATGATCAGATAAGATTTTAGAATTTCAAATATTAATTGTGCTCTAAAGTAAACTGATGAATCATCATGGGTTTATTTTATGACATAATTATCGACAAGACCTTCAGTCAAATTTAAACAATGTAGTAATTGGGAAACTTAACCGTTAGTATTTTCAATCATTTTACTGGGAAGTTAATACATAATAAAAATAAGAGCAATTCATTTTTTCATCATAAGTGCCTGTCTAGAAATGATATAAATACATCGTCTATAGGTGGTAACAACCACAGTTTGATAATGCCTTCAGAGGGCGAAACAGTTTTTATACTTTAAATAATAATATCATTGAATTTTTAAAATAAATAAATTAATTAAAATTTAATTCTACAAAATAAACTTAATAACAATAAACAATTTTTTTATTTTTATTTTCATTATTTATTTTTGGGATGTAATGCCGTGTTGCCCTACCTCATTCTTTAGCCAATGTTTCAGACAGTGTTAAATTGTCCATCATCAGCCCTGCTATCATCACATCTGTCCTGATGATGGACACTGTAACGCTGTCCGAAACATTGGCTAAAGAAGGAGGTAGCGCAATATGGCATAACACCCCAAAAAATTACAAAAATAATCATTGTTCCTGAAATGAAAATCAATTATTTTTTTATATTAACTCCACACATGAGGCCCCAAGGAAAAATTCCCTCAGAGCCAATGTCATCTTTGGGGATGCTGTGTGGAGGGTCTTTTTAAGGAAATGATGGACAGGAAGTACTGGGGAGGAAAAATGTATGAGGAGTGGGTGATCGGTCTTTTGTAATTTAAATTTTAATCTCTTAAAATATTTTTTATCGCTCCCAATTTTCTTTTGTATTTGATTGTATTTGTATGTTTCTAGAGAAAAAGTTATTGTATAAAAATAGATGAAATATAAAAAATAGATAAAGTTATTATATTAATATATTTTTTTTTACATTAACTTCACACAGAAGGCCCTGAGGAGGCCTCAGGGCCTACGTCATCGATGGGGATGTTATGTGGAGGTTCTTTTTAGTGAAAGAAGGAGGGAAAATTTTGGTAAGGAAAAAGATTTGAGAAGTGGGTAGGAATCTGGTGGAGTGTGTCCAGGAGTGTCGAACAAATGAATTCTTCCCTTCCACTGCGCGTCCAAATCCTTCTGAGAGTCCTGCTGGAGAGGTCAAAAGATCTCCCTCAACTAGTCTCTCTCGATCCTGCCTGCCACGCAGTTGGAGAGCAGATGCATCCGCCGCCAAGATCTGGAAAAGCTGACCCCCATGAACCCGGGCACCACTGCTAAGTCATCAAACGTAGCGAACCACATGGGGTGACCTATGGCAGAGGTGTTTGTTATCCTATTTAAGGTTCCAGAAGCGGCGGTAGCCATACCCGCCTCCCAAATTGAAAATATAAAAAATAGATGAAATACAATAAAATAAAAAAAAGTTTTTATTAAAAAACTAATGTGCTTTAGACCACATGACTGAAGCAAAACTACACTGAAGAGAGAAAGAAAGTGTATGACCTATGACCCTGGGGTGACCTATGACCTTGGGGTGACCTATGACCTTGTGGTGACCTATGACCTTGGGGTGACCTATGACCTTGAGGTAACCTATGACATGGTTATTCAATAAATGATTCATTGTGCTTGCACCTCTCTCTCTTGCGCCTACAGTAATATACGAAACGTAACTCTCTCTCTTTCCATCTTCACTAACTTATATCTTCCTCTCAAGTTCCGTTCACCTTGCCCGATCACACTTTTCGTAAGGCTCTCGTTACGCATTCACCAGCTTACGGCCCCAAATCAAGCGTTCGTAATGAAGTTTAACTTCAAAAAAATTATTAACTTACGAATAATTGCAAAAGTTGGTAAAACACAATTCTTAAAAGGCTCAAATTTTATGATTTAAAACATAAATAAATAACTAATATACTTAAGGCTCGGAGAAGACGGAGAGATACGAAATTACGAATGTAAGAGGAGAGCGCTAACATTTACAGCGACAAAATCGATGCGAAAATTGCGAAAATGTTGAATAAAACACGACTTTAAAATAGAGCAAAAATCTCGCGGGCATTGTCTTAAACTGCATTTAAAGAAACACAGTGAATTTTTTCATACATATAACTTGTAAAATGACTGAAACTAACGTGTTAATAATAATTTTTGGAGCATACTTTGCGATTTTATTCTATTGAGGGAATTTTATATAATTTGCGTTTCGGCGCGACGAATGTCTAGATATTATCTTCAAAAATAACATATATTTTTTTAAGAGCTTAAAAACTTCAAGTGTTTAAGGGAGGTTTGCAAGAAATCGGTAGAAATTCGGGTTGCGCGCCCTTAATGTATTGCTGTATCTTTACATAGGAAGAAAAAAACAGTTGATCCACACCCGGAGTCCAGGAAAGTAATGTTGATACCGGCCACGGTCATCACAGTTTGGTTTAGTATTTTGGCCTCAAATCCAAAATTAAGTTATTTTTGAAAAAGGTCGCGCAGATGTCCCTCGGTTAACGAAATAAAGATTATTTATAATAACTAAGTTAATTTGAACAACCGCTAATCCTCACTAATCCGGAGAAGTATTTTAGCTCCAACAGCAGTGTTCAACTTCTTGTTTTTATTTTATAAGATAAAAGTTGAACAAATTATTTGCAAAGAGCGTGAGGCAGCTGTGATCAAGAGGAGAAATGCTACATTTTGTATGCAAATTTAACGGTTTGTTTTCGTACAAAGTGAAAAAGTTGGACCTTATGCTTTTACTTAAGAAAGTTGGCCAAGTTTCAGCTCTTGCGACGGAAACATGGTTTTTATTGTAATAATTTAATTTAAATTAAGAAGATAAAATAACAGCCTGTACAAGCAGTCCACTAAATTTAATAATTTTTATATCATCAAAATCTCATTATCAAGCTTTTTATCTACCAAGAAATATTTTGTGTATATATATTTTTGTAAAAGAAAGACAAATATTCTCGGGTTACGAATAACCCAACAATATTTGAAAATCTCCTACTACCACCACATTAAGGGCCTCATGGTGAAACTGAAAAAAAAAATCAGTTGCCGACGCAATAAGAATATGTTCTATACTATCTACGTATACTTTGTGTTGCGGGTTCCAAATTGGCGAAGCATATTCCAGTGTACTTCTGACTAATGCAAAATATAACATTATTACTGTACGCGGGTTATTAAACACTTTACTTATGCGAAGAACAAACCCAAGCATTTTGTATGACCTGTGAACGATTGAGTCGATGTGCTTATTAAATATAAGTTTGCTATCAAGGTAAACACCAAGAGTGAATAAGAGTACTCAATAACATTTGGAAACATTGATTTCTTAACAGCTTAGTATCCGACCGAACTTTCGGTTTCGGTTTCGGCCTAGTTTCGGCCCAAAAACGAGTTTCAGCTTAGTTTCGGATTCGGCCGCCATCCAGCCGAAACTAAGGCCGAAACCGAAACTGAATTTGGGAGGTTTCGTTCTGCCATCGCACACACGGTGCACTGTGGGTGGTTTGGTATATTTATGGGTGCACTGAACTGTGAGCCACGAAGTGTCATTTTGCTGCGTCCGCGTTCATAGTCGTGTCAGGACTTGATTCACTTGTTTGTGTTCGCTCCGCGAACTTGGCGGTAGTTTGGTTTATTTGTTGTGAAATTGGAGGTGTTTATACTTAACATTATTTCGAAATAGGTAAGTTTTATTGAAATGATTTAGTTCATGATAGGCCCTGAGGAAAATAATTTCCCTGTGGGCCTATATCATCTTTGGGGATGCTGTGAGGAGGGTTTTTTTAGGGAAAGGAAGGAGAGGAGAGTTCTGGGAAGGAAAAGGGGTGGGTAGGAATCCGGGGTTCGGTGTGTCCTGGTCAACCACCTTCAGGACCTGGTCAAACATCATCCCATGAACCCGGGCACCTCTGCAAAATCATCAAACGTAGCGAACCACTTGTGGTGACCTATGGCAGAGGTGTTGGTTATCCAATAAAGTTTCCCGGGGTAGCGGTACCCATTCCCGCCTCCAAAATTATTTTGTTCTTAAGATGAAAGAGTATTTCGTTTTCTACCTTTTATTTTGTTATTTGTTAATAATGTTTAAATTGGTAATACCTACTATTTCTATTTTTTAATATTATTTACGAAGCGATTTACGATTACGATTTCAAAAAACATAAACAAATTTATTTGGAGTAAGGAGTGATAATTATGTTATGTTTATTTGTAGTTCAAATATCAGAGACCGATTGATTAATATATGTTTTAAAAATAATGGCTGATTGATTAAGATTAACTATTTTTTTCCACGAAAACATGACCTTATATGGAAGTTTCGGTTTCGGTTTCGGCCGAACCTGTGACCGAAGCCGAAACCGAGTTTCGGTTTCGGTTTCGGCCGTAAAAACTAGTTTCGGTCGGACACTAAACAGTTAACTTTGCAATATTTGCAAAGCCTATCTAGGTCACTTTGTCGTTAGCGTAAAGCACAAATTAGTTAATAGGGCATTACCAGAGAAAACCGGAAATACGTCATTTTCAAAAAAGTTTTTAGACGTATTGACTCTTTTCCACAAAAAATTATAAATGGACTTCGAAAGATTGTTCTTTTATCTAGCATTCGTATGTAATAAATTTTGAGATTTTTTTAAAATTTTTAGTATAATAAGGTTATTCCATAGGTCGTTGGCAGATTTGTTCAATTTTCAAAAAAGTTTTTGTATTATACCACAACCATTTCAAATAATAAAATCATGCAGTTAAATAAATCAATATATTATCTAGCAAACTTATGTTTTAGAATTTTAATTTTATTTTCAATAAAATCATTAAAAAATATGTACGTACATGTGTTTCTTGGCGAAAATTGGTCCGTTTGTGTATTTATTTGCGCACTTACAAACTAATATATTTCAGATTTTTTTAACATTCTTATTAAATTTAGACATTATTGAAAAATGATAAATACTTATAATCAAAAAATAACTACAAAAAGTACATTATTTTAATAGTTTTATCATCACGCCTTTCAGCATTTTTGGATGAAGGTATAAATTAAAGCTAATATGAATTGAAATAAATTCGATATTGAGTTATAATTTTAAAAAGCTGGTACGGAGAATAATTAATCTTTCTCATTGTAACCGCCCTGCATGATCGTAAGAACAACTTTCGACGAAATGTGGTTAAACGCTCTTAAGATGGTTACATCGAAATCATAGTCACGAAATTAAAAGACAAATATTAAAAAATATATATTTTGGAAAATAAAAATATATATGCAATATCCAAATGGTTTAGTTCAGTTCACTTTTAATTTACGTTGATACAAGGAAATAAAGAAAGTTGAAAACTCCAATAGCGATTTACTCAGAACATGATATTCCGAGTGTGGCGTGTGTTGTTTTGGGGTGCGACATTATTAGTTTGTGTCATTTTTAATTTGCCCACATTCCCCCGTAAGATAACACTAAACTTTGTGAATAAATTGCAAGCGACTTTGAGGGATGTACTAGAAAATTAATCACTTGACACGAGACAATAAAAATCAAAGCTTCATGCATATCGTACGCCGTTAGTTCCCTTTGCGACACTTTTATTTGTTAGTTTTTTTTACTCCTTTTCGGTGAATACACCGAAGAGATTATGATAAGTGTCCGTGAAACCGAAGTATCCATCCTTAAATTTTCTTACTTCAAATTATTATTTTTATTTTTTTTTTATGTGAACAATAGACCTCACAAGAGTTTCAGCTGCTCCCGTCTGGAGCCAATGAGACTATGGCATCCCCGATTGGGGTATGTTATGAGGCTGAAGGTAGTGGGGAGGGGAAGGAGATGAGAAAGGTGGGGAATTACCTGGCTATTAAGATCTGGTTACCAAACACGGCTAAAGCCATTTCAAGCAACGTTTCAATTCTTAATGGTGGGCGATACTGGGAGTATCTTTCACTCTGGAATGTGCCGCCAATATACTTCGTATTATTTTGAATATTAAGGTTATATAACACAAATCAATCACATAAAATTTATTTGCGCGTGCTAAGCTTCGAACGCACGACCTTCGCGTTACCCTCGACCACGGAGGCTGTCAATTAGAAGTGCGTTTAATACAAGAGAGGAATAACCAAAAAATATGTGATCTAAAGTTCCAATTTCTAAGGTTGTTTGCAGGTGGGAAAATGTAATAAGTAGTAATTGTTGAATGAAATACTAGTATACATTGAATTATTTGGCGGGTGAGAGATAAGCCGAGGTAGCTCAGGGGTTAAAGAGCAGTTTACCAGATATCAGAAGGACGCCGGTTTAAGTCCCGTTGGCGGCATGTATCTTTTCTCGGGATATTTTTTTAATATAGATGAGTGTTTCAGGCTAATAATTATTGGTTATAATAATTGTTCCAACTTCTAGACCACAGAAAGCATAATCCGAGGAGTTAAGCACTTATTAAAGAGAAAAAAAGTCGAAGTGGTGTAAAAATGTCAATTTTGGCCAAAAATGTCAGCTAGTACCGTGTTGTCTCAAGGGCACAATATATTAAAATATATATTCAGATTCCAATATTTCAAAGCCAGCGCATCTGGATTATTTCAAGGGATGTCCGCTTCAATTTATTACAATCGTGAAAAATTATATTCCCTTACATGAATAATGGTCCTTCGGGCCGAAATTGAAAATATCCAGACAGTATAATATACAGATAAGTTTTAAGATTTTCACGGCCAACAGCATTTTCGTTATTTGTTTTTGGGGTGTTATGCCGTGTTGCGCTACCTCCTTCTTTAGCCAACGTTTCGGACATCATTGCAGTGTCCATCACATCTACCGGATCTGCCGGATCTGCCCTGATGATGGATACTGCAACGATGTCCGAAACGTTGGCTAAAGAAGGAGGTAGCGCAACACGGCATAACACCCCAAAAACAAATAATGAAAAAGTATAATATACCTATAATTTCATTAGTCGCTTTGGAGATTGCTGTTACGTATAAAAAAATATAATATTACTAGCGCAGACCTGTGAAAAATCACCGAAGATTATAATCGTTGGATTTGTGAAGCTAAAAATAATGCTGAAATGTTTGCCTCAGGATTATTGTTTTTCAAAATCAAAAATGGTTGTTTTTTTATAATATAATTTCTTAAGATGAAGCCATAGTAAATAATGCAAAATCATACAAAATCATATGTTTATGTTTTGAAAATTTGATCGCTTAGAAGTATTGTAGATGCTTCAATTAAATACTGCGTGTAGAAAATACCTTGGCCCTTAAAAATATTGGTCATTTTTTTTATAAGGCTTTTAATAAGCCTATAAAAAAATAAAGTATAAGGTCTAAAAAACATACTTTCAAGTCCAAACTCTCCTATTTATAAACCCCTTTTCGGTTATGGTTTTATTGTATAATGTGGCAAATTCAGTTTATTTTATAATGAACGCAAAAAAATTGATATTTACACCCAATCTTCCCAAAATAAAATAAAATATGCATTTTCGCGTTATTATTTTACAACATGGCCGCTAGTCGACGAATTCGGTTTTTCAAAGTGAACCCTATGGCGTCCACCGAAGAACTACTGTTCACACCACAGTCGCTAAACCTCAGTCACGCCCCGAACTGAGCGGGAGATGGACGCGTCACTCCGCGTCGATTGATTTCGTGAAATCAATTTTAAATTTCCGTTTTATTACAATAAACAATGCGTAAAACAGGAATTAATGTTTTTTACAGGCCTTTACGAAATCAACGTGTAAAACAAAACTCTCAAATACCTTTTCCAACCTTTCCAAAAGCTTTTTCTCAAGTATTTTTAAACTCTTCCCATAAAGGGCGTGAATTCCGATATCGATTTTTTCCTGAACTAGTGGATCGCCTTAAGAAAGAAAAATAGAAATCCGTCAGAAATTTACCTTTCGAATTAGGTTCTGTTATTATATCAGTTTAGGCCAGTTGCTTAAAAAAACGGAAATAATCATAGAACTTAAATAGAACTTTCAAAGAACGTGAAAATCAACTTCAAATATTTGATAAACTGTTCAAATTTTTTGAAACAACCCATCCATAAACTTGAGAAATCATCCGTCAAAAGAATCTAACAAAAGAATAAAACACATTTCAAATATGGAATTCTGTATTAATAAATAAAAATGAAATAATTTCACATGGTCTAAACAAGCGAACATCTGTATTGTAATCGAAGATTTTAAAACCGCTCAGTCACGGAAATCGCCGAGGAATTTTTTATTTTTTTATTTTTTAAACTTATAAACACTTTTATTAAAACGACTCACTTGGTATACGCTGTAAATCGATCATAAATCAGCCAGATCATGATTTGGCACATCGTGAAATTGCGATGGGGCGAGGCGCATCATGATCTGCTTGATTTTATAATAGGCCACTTGCATGGACTTCATAACGACTTGGAAAAAATCGTGTGGATAGAGTTTTTTACTAAGATTACGAAAATGTTAGTAAAATTTTTTAGAAACGTACAGTTTTTTTTTATTTTTAAATAAATGAATCCATTATTTGGGCTCGTGACGTCACTACATGAAAATGTCCCGTCGCCGAAAATGTTCCTATTAATTTTATAAAATTCCACACTGATTTATTTTTTTATATGGCATCACTTTGATTTCAGGCGAATTTTTGAATTCGTTCACTAGATTTATTGTTTGTTCTCTGCGAACTTATCATTTGGTTTGATTTTTTGACAGATGTTCTGAAGAGAAGCCCGTACAATTAATGGGTACGGGGTTCTCTTCAGAACGTGAAGAGGATGTCGGTACATGTTTTAGAGGTATAATGATTATGGTGCTGATTTTAACAAAATAAAATTTTATAATATTCTTATTATTATTACAATTTACAAGTTCAAGTATATTACATTGAATTTAGTAATATATACGCTGTACATTATAATGATTTATGATCAATAAGATGGATCAAGGAAAAAAATATTTATGAGATGTAATATTTTTGGTACGCCTCGTTATTCTCCTGTGCCATTCGTGTGGAAAACGTTATTTTTTTTAAAAATTATTTTCGGCTATGTAATTATCGTTTTTTCACACCTATAAAATTATGTCCCGTCTTTCCGGTTTATAAAAAATGGTCTGATTTTTCGGATTGAAATTTTCAAAAAATCCCCAGGGTTTCAAAAATACGATTAAAAAAAAAAATACAGAATGTCTTAGAATATTTGCCTAAACCGGAATTTTTTTTTTTAAAATGTGATGCAAGTGGCCTATTGGCCTGCGACATATACCCGTACACCACCTGTTAAGAAGGATTGGGACTACCTTGTACATTACCTTATTTTTAAGTAAAAATAAGGAATTCGATTATCTTGGAAGTACGTATAATTGTTTTTTACACATTCTTTTTGTTGGGCGATATTACCTCGATATACTGGTGATATTGTGGTTGTGTCGTGTGCTCCCTCGTAGAGATACAGTGGTAAGTGATGAATTATCTCTTTTCCTTGCATAATTTTTCTTTTAATGCTCGAGACGAAATGATTGATGGTTTACAAGTTATTACGAGACCTGCTTGGAATACAGATCTCGTCTCGAATAAGGTGAACTTTGAGTGCCTGAGGAAATTCACGAAAGTTTGGGTTGAGAGATGGCCTGTTCTTAGAGTCGCTGAGTAGCTGTAAAACAACTGAGGTACCAGGTGTATTTTGCTTCTGAATTCACGGACACTCTTCATGATTCCTTTACATTTACCGCTTGGATTTAATTGTTATGATTTATGCGTTTTGTGTTTCTGTAATATGTTATTTCTTTTATTTTATTAACATTTATTTTATTATATATTATGATTTATGTGTTATATTTTACATTTGCGTTATTATATTATCTTGTTCACTATGTTTTAAAAAATGTATATAATTGCCTTGCGATTTGTTTTGTTAATAATTACTATACTACCTGTTCATTTATGCCATGTTTTGTTTTGTTTGTCTTTAACTGTTTCAATATTTTACTGGATGAACTGAACTCAATTTTTTTTCCCCTATCCCCATACGGGGGTGAGCTGGACCTCGTCCCTGCTTCATCTTTAGTTACACTACTAAATTTGCAGATCCTTCTCAAATCTATCTGCGCCTCCCCCAATGACATGTGCAGGCTGAGGCTTGATCAGACGACCTTGACTATCCTTTGTCCTGCCTCTGACTACCCAACGCTGAATTTTCTTTTAGTCTTCGGGTATTTTACCCCAAATATTCAGTTAACATTCTTTGAGGCTTCACTGAGTGGTTAGCTAAGGGACACGGAAGCTAAGTGTAGTTTATGATCAGACCGAAAGCCATTCACATTTTTTGTTGGTACTTGCCAATTGATTTGAGATTTATTGTATTACTTATGTTCTCTATTTTATGCAGGTGCTTGCGGGTTTTTACAGATGCAATGCCGCCTCATGGAGCCTCATGAATGAGTTTTTATTTTGCCCTGTTTAATTTATCTTTGTCTTACTAACCTATTTTTTGCATTTTGTTTTTCCTATTAAGCACTTGCATATTGCTTACTAACAACGTATGCATGGACACTGGGGGTCTAGATTCGTTCAAAATAAATAAATGTAGCTTCGTTTAACAAAAAAAATTAGAATCTTGCGAGAGCCTTGAAGGAGTAACCATCAGTTACTTATACCAGGGCGGGTAAGAGGTGGATTAAATCCACTTTTCCTTGCATACCTTGTTTTTCCTGCACATATTATCACCCAATTCCAGCAAACACCATTACGTCGTATTTCATTTTTAGTATTTAGTATTTAAGGTCCATTTTCAAGTGCATCTGAAGCAGAAATTCGTAAGCCGATTTGGATGCAATATTTGATTGCAAAATAAGTGACATTTTATTACAAAATGATTTGTTTTTCTTTAATTAAAATGATGCCACAACGTTAATTTGCGATTATCCAATAAGTAAACACTTTTTTCCGTATACTTCGGTTCTTCGACTAAAATCTGTTGCAGTTCTGAAAGTTTTGAAAATTGGTTTGCGATCTGCTTCGAATATATTATTATACTTCAGATAATAACTTATCCATTCTCTTGAGATTGAGAAAAGATAAGTTTTATAACTTTGGTTATAACTTTGAGATGCAAAATCTCTGTCGCGAATAGTGTTAGTTGAAAAGTTCCGTAGATGTACGTATTTCCTTCCGCTGAAGAGATAAACAGAAATAAGTGTGCGAGTCTGTATTTTTTTATGTGAATACCGCACAAGAGTCCCAACTACTCCCGTCTGAAACCAGTGAGACTAATGCATACCTAATTGGGGTGTGTTGTGAGGCTGAAGGTAGTGGGGAGAGAAAGAAGATAGGGAAGAGGAAGGTGGCGAAGTACCTGGCTATTCAGATCTGGTCACCAAACACGGCTAAAGCCATTTCAAGCAACGTTTCAATTCAGAATGGTGGTCTTACACCAGGGCGATACTGAGAGTATCTTCCAATCTGGAACGTACCGCAAATACAGTATATATTATTTTAAATGAATAAATAGTTAAATATCACAAATAACTTAAATAAAATTTATTTGCCACGCCAGGATTCGAACCCGCGACCTTCGGAATGCGAGTCAAGAGCCTCACTGTCGCCAACCGTCCCTGTGGAGGTCCTGAGAAAAATAATACCCCTCATGGCTTATGTCATCATTGTGGGATGATGTGGGAGGAAGTTTTGAGTAGGAAAAAGGAATGAGGGGTGGGTAGGAATCTGGCGGTCAGTGTGTCCAGGAGTTACGGACGTATGAATCCCGTATCCATCCCGTATTCATCCCACTGCATTGCAAAGGAATGTTCTAAGAGAATCCTGCTGGAGTGGTCAAAAGGACTCCATCAACCAGTCTCTCCCCCCGATCCGGCCGCCAAGCATTTGGTGGGCAGACGCATTCGCCGCCAAGACCCGGACCACCCACACCCCATGACACCGGGCACCCCTGCTAATTCATCAAACGGAGCGAACCACTTTAGGTGACTTATGATAGAGGTGTTGGTAATCCAGTAAATGGTTCCCGGGGCGGCGGTACCCATACCCGCCTCCCAAATTAGACAATATTCCGAGAGAATCCTGTTGGAGACGTTAACCTCCACTGTCCTCGATTTATTATAATATAATCCCTAACTTGCTTTATATTATTAGAATTTTGTATATTATGTAAGCACTTGCACACTGCTTTCTAACACGTATGTAGGGACACTGGAGGTATAGATTCGTTCAAACTTAAATGTAGATTCGTTCTTTCAAAAAAATTAGAGTCCTTGCGAGAGCCTTGAAGGAGTAACCATACTTATACCAGGGCGGGTAAGTGGTGGACTATCTTCACTGTTGGAGACGTTAAAAGGTGTCAAAACTAGTCCCTCTCAATCCGGCCTGCCATGCAGTTGGTGGGCAGACACGTCCGCCGCCAAGACCCGGAAAAACCTCACCAAATGAAACCGGGCACTTGCTAAGTCACCAAATGTAGCGAACTACTTGGGACGACCTACGGCAGAGTTGTTGGTAATCCAATAAATGGATCACGGGGCGGCGGTACCCGTACTCCCCAATTGAAAAGAGAGTCAATTTTGTTTGGTTGTTTCAGGCCTAGGAATCGAAAGGTCTTCATCGACATCACTTTAGTTTCGTATATTTTATACACATTCATATAGTTGATATAATAAAGCAAAATTTTAAAATCTAAATCTTCAAAGCCGAAAATTTCACAAACACTATTTTATATTTAGAAAAAGTGTCAGGAATAAAATCAATAAGTTTGCGTTTAAATTCAAATCAGCCCCCGGGACCCTCCAAAGGGTTGTGGATGGCAGGCAGTGGGCCGGAGGCTGTGCGGCGGAGGCTGTATGGCGGAGGCTGTATGTACGTGGGGGTGGAGTGTGCCTAGGGGCGGCTGATTGTGAAATGTGAGTAAACAAAACGGGTGGGAAGTTAGACGAGTGTCAATTTATTTTATTTTGAATTAAATAGAAAGGGCAAGGTGGGTTCATATGGTTTAAAAATGACAAATAAATGCGCGTGGAACATTTATTAAAATAATTATAAATGGCAATACCAAGACGGTTTCAAGAAAAAATAATGTTACTTTTAATTAACACTCTCGTACAAATTTTTTCACATTTAATATTATTTCAATTTGGGAGGTGGGTATGGGTACCGCTGCCCCGGGAATCATTTATTGGACAACCAACACCGCTGCCACAGGTCACCCCAAATGGTTCGCTACGTTTGGTAACTTAGCAAGGGTGCCCAGGTTCATGGGATGAGGTTTGTCTAGGTCTTGGTGGCGGATACGTTTGCCCAACCACTGCATGGTGGGCTGGATAGGAGACTGATTGAGGGAGGCCTTTTGACCTCTCCAGCCGGATTCTCCCGACCCTTCGCCTTGCACCGCAGTGAGAATAATAGATTCATACGTCCGTCAATCCTGGCCACACTGACCCACAGATTCCTACCACCCCTCATACCTTTTTTCTTCCCATATCTTCTTCTCCTTCCTTTTCCTTAAAAAAACCTCCACATAGCATCCTCGAAGATGACATAGGCCCAATAGGAAATTGTTTTCCTCGGTGCCTCCTGTGTGGAGCTGAAGTAAAAAAAATACTGAATCGTAGGTGTAGAGAAATATGGAAGCCTTTCCGATAGGCGATATTCGAAAGTTATTTAAAATCCAATCTGGTTTTTGACGCTTTGTAATGATTGTGTTATCTTGTAATTTCGAAGAAATCATCTATTAAATGAAAACCTTGCGGGAGAAACGCATACTAAGCTTTTAAAAAAATAATAATTTTGCTGTTTATTGCGTAAAATATAAAACCACAAGTTTTGGAAGTCAAACATCCGCACATTTGAATATAGGCATCACGATTTGTTCTTAATTCGGTACAGCTCGGTGTTACCAAAGTAAGATAGTTCTTTGTTCATGAACATTATACACATGCCCTTGGGGCTTTTTCATAACAATTCGAAGGCCTCCGTGGTCGAGGGGTAACGCTCTCGGATGTGGCGGACTCAAATCCCGGCGTGCGCAAGTAAATTTTATTCGATTGATATGTGTTATGTCACAATTTACTCATAAAACAAATAAAAGGTATATTTGCGGCACGTTCCAGAGTGGAAGATACTCTCAGTATTTTTCTGGTGTAAGACCACCATTCAGAATTGAAAGTTGCTTGAAATGGCTTTAGCCGTGTTTGGTGACTAGATCTGAATAGCCAGGTATTCCTCACCTTCCTCTTACCCATCTCCTTCCCTTCCTCGCTACATTTAGCCTGGCAATATACCCAAGTGCCATAGTCTCACTGGCTCCAGGCGGTTTGTGGCAGTTGGGATTCTTGTACAGTATTCACATATAAAAAATAGTACTTATATATGTAGGTACATAATATAAGTAAAAATAACAAAAGTGATATTATAGAAACAGAAATAAAATTGTGAATAAGAACGAAAATGTTTGGAAGACCCAATTAAAATTAGTTTTTAGAATAGTCGTAAGAAAGTTTTTCTTCATTAAGCACCATAATTTTCTTAGTACCAGGATTTCCACAATTAATAGCGTAAACAAACAGCTTTCCTGACATGTTAAGTGCCTAGATCCAAATAACTATGTACTCCCAACCCTTCTACACCTTTTTTCATGACCTCACCCCAATTCCCATCGCTTCACAACCCTCTCCAGTATTGGGACGGTCATGGTCCCATTGGCCTCGAGGGTAGATACTTAGAACTCTTTTAAACCCAATTTCATTACACTGTTTACTAAACAAGGGTCCGCCATAGAAGTTCTTACACTAAGGCGGACCCTGAAAATATATTTTATATACAGTGTAATATGCCATGGTACACATCACATCTTTCCTATCTCTGCTGTATCTGGGGCTGTAAAGAAATTGATAACTAATCTGTAGGCGGTTCAGAACCGAGCTCTCAGAAATGTTTTTGAATTTCGTGGGACACTCGTGTCAGAGACATCTATTCAGCTTCCAGTATCTTTCCAATCAAAACCTTCCTTAATACGATATCACAAGCACGATCCTACAAATCTCTCAACAATTGATCCACTTTACAATAAAGATCAAAACAAATCACGATAATACTTTTGACCGTGAAAATCTCATATCATATCATTCCTTTGACGGACTCCTTGGTCAAAGGGGTAAGACTCGCGACTAGTATGCCGGAGATCGCTGGTTAAAATCGGCTTGGGCAATTAAGTTTTATTCGATTAATTTATTGGTGGTCATAATTATCTCTTCTCTACATCTCTACATCTCTATCTCTACATCTCTACATATTATAAATTAAAGTCCCCCGCGTCTGTATGTCTGTCTGTCTATTCACGATAAACTCGAAAACAACTGAACGGATTTTCATGCGGTTTTCACTAATAGACAGAGTGTTTCGTGAGGAAGGTTTAGGTATATAATTTGTCAAGGATTTGTGTAAATTGGTTGAAACATCACGATAATTGTTAGAAGTGTCGGAAAAAATCTAGCCGCCTGGTAGCTTTCATCGAAAACGCTGCCTAATCCATTTGGGATATAACAAAACAATGCATGGTGGGATATTCCTCTTTTATAGATCTACAAAAAGTCTAAAAAAAGATCTAAAAAAAGTCCGCGAAAGCATATATCTTTTACGGATAGCTTACTATACCCATTCTATCTTCTAAAAAAATGGTCACGTACATTGCGGTAATAGAGAACTCCAGTCCAATTTTTTTTATTTTTTTTAATGAATAAAAACCTTCAAACTTAAATAACTGCATTTTTATTTTTATTTTTATAGTTAGTTTTAATACTTAAAATAATTGTCAAAGTTTTAATTTTTCAAGACTCCGAAAAACGCACCGTATCTATGGTGGTTTATGTGATCTCTTCACCCACCTATAGTTTATTATTTTCAAGTTGTCTTTTTGAATCAGTGATGTTATGTCGAGGGAAATTTCCCTAGATCTAGGGGAGAAAAATATTTTTTACGGATAAGGGAAATCAGGACAAAATCTAGGGAAATTTCGAACTATGGCAAATTTTTTATTACATTTGACAATATTACTG
Organism: Limnephilus marmoratus; assembly: GCA_917880885.1. Taxonomy (NCBI): domain Eukaryota; kingdom Metazoa; phylum Arthropoda; class Insecta; order Trichoptera; family Limnephilidae; genus Limnephilus; species Limnephilus marmoratus. Next base: position 28,226,012 of record OU862928.1, read on the forward strand.
ATGTTATATTTATATATATATACGTATATATATTTGTTGGAATTCCTATGAATCTTAATTATTGTTCATGTACTTACATGCAATGTTATTTTTAATACTGACAACTCAAAATGATATTAGGGAACGTACCCATACTACGTGACACGTTCGGGGGGGGGGGGTCTTCAAAATACCACGCTTGGTACAAATGAGCGGCGTTATGTTTTAAGTTCCGTTTTTTCGGTGATTGCGGTTGATTTTTATTTCACAAAGTGTTTTTTTTAATTTGGAATTCAGTTTCTAATTCAGTGGTGAGTGTATTCGTACTTTTAAATTATTACTTCACGTAGCAAAAAGTGTTTTATTTGGAAAAGCACAGTATTATTAGTATATTTACCAAGTTCCGATATCTTTCCAATTAATTAATCATATTAATTAACATATAACAGGATTAGTGTTACACAATCAGGTGGCTACCTAGGTAATTGCGTAAATATGAAATTCTAGGGAAATTTCACTTCGTAATCTAGGGAAATAATTTTTTTGGGCAGAACATCCCTAATGGAAGAAAATGGCGGTATGAATATAGATGTACTGTATGAGAAGTTGAAGCGTTTTTTATTCAAGATTAACTGCTTTTAATTTAGAAAAACATTGGTAAAATGTCCACATTTCACCGCTACTGTTATTGTTTTTAATCAAAGTGCAATATAAAAGCAATCAATCATCGTAAATATTTGCAATCATTACAAATACATATAACATCGTGTTTTATGTATAACACATACAGAATAGTATTTATAATACTCTGATCATGACGATTGTGTTGCATTAACTTGTATAAAAAACCCTTTACTAAAAATAATTTGAAAATACAAACTAAATGTCAAATGTGGTCGACACGACTTTAACCTCAAAGGCAAAATTTATTGCAGATTGTCCGCAAATATAGCTCTTTTCGTAAATTGTTGAGGGCCTAAATTGTGTTTCAATAAACACAATAACTATTATTTATCTAAATCTCTATAAACAGTAAGAAAATAAACCAAAAACACGAAATATTGAATTGCATATGTGCACTTTAAGTCATTTCAAATGTCAATACAATACTGACCATATACTGACAATACAATACACGCGATCACCAGGTGACAGTGGGTGAGTGTGACGCGTGACGTCACCATTCACCATTTCAGTAATGCCAACTTGACACTTTGTTTCGAGGAGAGGTTTAAAAATGCACTTTTTAATAATTTTTTAAAAACTCTGCGTTTAATATTATGAAATAAAACTTATATATTCAGAATCAGCGTTTATTGGTCTATATGAACATATTTTTTTAAAGCCATAATATTTTTGACTGGAGTTCCTTATTGAAAAGTTATTTAGACGGATACAGTATTAATCTTTATTAATTTAAATACGTTAGTTACCTCAACCATTTCATGCACATTATTATAATCTTTCACACCATCTCTACGTATTGTAAAATAAAAGTCCTCCGCGGCATCTGTCTGTGTCTTCGCGATAAACTCAAAGACGGCGGTGGTTACAAAGGTTGGATAACCATCCAGTAGATGACTTTGTGTTTTCTTAGCCACAGCAACGGGTGGCCGGGTCAGCTAGTAAAATAATATTAAATATATTTGTTGCACGTTCCATATGGAAGATACTCTCAGTATGGCCCGGGTGAAAGACCACCATTAAGAATTGAAACATTGCTTAAGATATCGTTAACCACGTTTGGTGTTAATATCTGAAATTCCAGGTACTTCATACATTCCACTTATCTGTCTCTTTCCCACTACCTTCAGCCTCACAACATACCCCAATTGTGGATGCCATGGTCTCACTGGCTTCAGAAGGGGCTCTTTTACTGTATTCACATAAAAAACCTGGCAATATTTTAAAGTGTGCAATGATGAAGGACTAAGCTAGGTGAGGAGTTGAAATCCCGACGCCTGGATGAGAACTAGATGCATTTGTTAACTGTTATTCCTTTATATTATATTCAAAGAATATCTTCATATGGTAAGTACTGGGACCTGAATTATCCACTGGAGCGACAGTGCAATTTAAAACTTTTTTCTCCGATTGCTCGGGATTTTTTGGTAATCATTTTGAATATTTTCCACCCACATTAAAAAAATCATAACTCCGAATGTTAATATTGAGACATACATACTGATTATTTATTTATTTAATACATGAATTATCGAAAGTACATATAGTTCTTTTTTTGATATTTCACCCTCCATGCTAGGGATGACCCTGTGTTATGGAGGGTGAAGTTTACAGTTTGTGGATATACATTCATTAGTATAGGTTGAAGTTTTTCACTAATTGATATTATGCACACAAATTCTTCTACAGTAAGAGAGTTTATGTAGTTATATTGGATTACAAGAATAAGGTGAAGAAGTTAAAGAATATTGGAAAAGATAAGTTATTATTAGTATATTAAGGAGTTATTGATATATATAGTTCACAGTAATCAGTCTTATACATATAACGCTGCTTAGATAGTAAATAAAGGTATATTATTATGTTTTGCCTGTTCTTAATACTATGCACACAGATCTTCTATAATAAGAAAATGATATACTTATAGTTAGATTGGGTTACAAGAAGAAGATGGAGATATTTCTATACAGCCAATGAATTCACCTATCTTTTGTCGATTATCAAATATTCGTAGAATTTATAAAAAAAATATTATTAAATCTTAAACTTCTACTTAATTACTTACAAATAAGTGAAAATTTGCCAAAATTTGGCAGCAAAGCAATCTGAGGTATTATAAATATTGCCATATTGTGGCAAAAAGCGCTCCAGTGGTAATATGACAAAAGTTTTTCCAGGCTGAAGGCTAGTTTTGATCTGAAGAGCTCCTTAAAACCTCAAGACTTCGTAAATCTACCTTCGGTCACCTTCGGCACAACTCGGCAACAAGACCGTGTGACTCGAAGAGCCCATAGACTACTATGGTAAAGTATATACTAGATCACAGACTATTATGATACATTACATTGACTCTGCTACTAACCGGTCTATATCTCTAGTAGGTCCATCTTATGTATCCTATGTCAAAGTCCCGCGCGTGAAACGTGTCGGAGAAATTGAAAAAGTTCCGCGTCTCGAGAAATGGATGCTTAAAGCCTCCTGAAAAGCCTTAAAGTCCTGAAACTTGTGTTGTCTTTAGTTTAAAAGTCCTGGAAATCAATTCTCCAACAACCGTTGAGAAGTTACTTGGATTAGATTGGGACAAAGAAAGACAAACCTTGATGTGTTTTCAAAATGGGGATTTGGGAATTTTGAACAATGCGAACTGCTGGTTGATAAGGCAAACTTACCCAAGTAATTAGTAATTTGGAAGGCTGTAGGTTTGAATTGGTATCCCTCATGAATTATATATCGTTAAGACAGCCTTACACGCTAGACCCTAATTACTTGGGAAAGTATTACGTGATCTTAGACTGGCTTTAAATCGAAAATAACTTAACATAATTTATTTATTTATTTACGGTATAAATACCTTTAAATACCGAATACGCATATTTTTTTACACAAAAATGAGTACAGAGTAAATATATGATTTTAAATTAAATAACTCAAATTTATAATTTTGTAAACAAAATGCATACTAATAACAATAACTGCTTTCAAAAATTGTGAATTGCTTTTTTGCAAGTTCTTTCGGTGTTATTGAAAATGTCTGCCACTTAATACTGGTTGGTTTTAATTTGCGAAGTACATCATTATCACCCTTGGCTGTACAATAAATAGCTTGTGTCGCTCTCCATAGAGAGAAAAAATGTCTTTATATTTAAACGCTCGGTGTCTCAAAAGTTTCGTATAATCTGAAGCTATTCGAAAACGTAAAAATAAATGAAATTATTGTTCACTATTAGCCCGATAAAATGGCCGGAAGTTTTGAAAAAAATAGATTTCGTGATTTGGAAAAAAAATAAAACAAAAGGTTCATATTTCATATTTTGTACCAAACTTATTTTTCTTTGCATAAATGCAGTACAAAGAACCCAAAAAATAATTTTTTTAAACACATGTGATGTGTTAGTTAAAAATATAAAAGGGGAAAATAACACTAGATAAAATCAGAATTCTTGTTGACTTACTTGCATTAATTATCTTGACCTTTTTTCATTTTTGTCAGTTATACGCATTTTTTAATAACAAACAAACGTTTATTATTTAACGGCCGGCGTAGTGCAGAGGAAAGGCGCTTGATTCCTAAGGTCGCGGGATCGAATCCCGGCGTGGAAAATAATTTTTATTTGATTAATTTGTGTATTTCACAATTTATTAATTTAAAATAATATTTATAGTATATTTGCGGCACGTTCCAGAGTGGAAGATACTCTCAGTATCGCCCTGGTGTAAGACCACCATTCAGAATTGAAACGTTGCCTGAAGTGGCTTTCGACGTTTTTGGTGACCAGATCTGAATAGCCAGGTACTTTCCCACCTTCCTCTTCCCTATCTCCTTCCCCTCCCCACTACCTTCAGCCTCACAACATACCCCAATTGGGGATGCCATAGTCTCACTGGCTCCACACAAGGAAGCGGCTATTGCTATGGAAAGCGGGAGGGAGGGAGAGATGGGGGAGGGGAACCAGGGAGGGGGAGGGGAAACTGGGAGGGGGGAGGGGGGAGTGGAGTGGGGAGAGGGAAGGTGGAGGTGACGAGTGGGAAAGGACACGCAGGGAGAAACAATTTCTTTATTAGATGGCATAGCACCGCATGCCGGGACCAGCTAGTTTGAAATAAAAAGTAAGTTCTCATCGACTTGAAACGCTGTGAAGGACAATAATTCGAAAATGAAAAATTAAAACTAACTAAACCCTGTTAAAGAAATTTACAAAGAATGTTCATTAATCTGTGAGAACTATTTAATATTATTTTATAATAAAAAAAGATAATAATTATAAATCTGCAAAAAACATAAGATACGATTTAAAAAAAAAGAAAAAAACGCTTTCTTTTGGTCTCCTGAAAAAGTAACATTATTTTAGTCCTTTACAGGATTTCAAATATCCACTATCAATATAAAATATGCTTTATAATTAAAAGGTAGGTATATAAGAACCTACTTACAAATCTCATAATATTCTTTCCCAGATAATTTATTGATTTATTTAACTGCATCAAATCTGCCAACTACTTACGGTATAACCTAATTATACTAAAAATAAACATTTTTTTCTCATAATTTAAAACGGTTCCATGACAGTTCATCCTGCGACAATTCATCCGGCGACAGTTCATCCTGCGAAAGTTCATCCGGCCGACAATTCATCCTGCCGACAGTTCATCCTGCCGACAATTCATCTGGCGACAATTCATCCTGCCTGATCATTTAGAAGATTTTTTCTTCAAGTAAGTATGCAAAGAGGATATACGGCCGTACAACCTAACGTAACCTAACCTAACCTAACCTAACCTATTTAATAAAAATATTTTTACAGCGGATTTCCACTCAAGATGCCTTCAGATATAAGTATATCGATTTTGGTTGTACGGCCGTATATCCTCTTTGCATACTTACTTAATAAAAATCTTCTAAATGATGAGGCAGGATGAATTGTCGCCGGATGAATTGTCGGCGGGATGAACTGTCGGCAGGATGAACTGTCGGCAGGATGAACTGTCGGCAGGATGAACTGTCGCAGGATGAACTGTCGCCGGATGAATTGTCGCAGGACGAATTGTCGGGTCACCATTTAAAACATATCTTCACTAGATAAAAAAAATAATCTTTCGAAATCTATTTATAGTTTATTGTTGAAAAAAATCAATACGCCTAGAATTTTATTTGAAAACTAGCTGGTCCCGGCATGCGTTGCTATGCCATTTAATAAGGAAATTGTTTCTCCCTGGCTGTCCTTTCCCATTCGTCCCGTTCCCCTTCCTTCTTCTCCTGCGTCCTCTTCTCCTCTCGCGTTCCCACTCCATCACCTCCACCTTCCCTCTCCCCACTCCACTCAGACGTCCCCTTCCCCTCCCGAGTTCCCCTTCCACCTTCCCTCTTCCCTTTCCCTCTCCCTTGTCCCGCGTTCCATATATTCAATCCCAGTACATTCAGTTTTTAAAAAGCCCGCGTGCCACCTTTTACAATTTTTCTTCAAATTTCCATTTTTCATGTATATTAAATTTGGTACCTAACATAGGTATCTACCTTTTTAAAATACCTAAAATTCTTGATTCGATTGAAACTATTAGGGAAGTACCTACTTTAAATAAATTTATCAACTTGATTTTCAAAAATAGAATTGTTATGCAAAATGTCATTCTCAAACACGCGAACTGTCAAACGTGCGATAGTCGTTGGTTTTCTGAAATTATCCAATTTTCTGTGCAATTTTCTTAATTTTTCTCGCCGTAAGAACTATCCTCGTACTTCAAGGAATATTCTAAAAAAAGAATTAGCGAAATCGGTTCAGCTACTCTCGAGATTTGCGCTTAGCAACACATTCAGCGATTCATTTTTATATAAAGATTACATATTTTCGGTTGTGTCTGGTTATTCCCTTTTTAAGAACCGTGAAATTGAATCAAAGACAATACGCAAAAGTAAAACAAGTTCACCAGAAATTTTCTAGAATTACACGCAGATAAATTTCACCAGAAGCGATTACCGTTTTAATTGTTTAATTTGAAGTCATTACGCGCGGTGACACCAGAATACTAAATTATTTTACAGCAGGAAATTGTCCATAAATTACTGGCTCCAACCCTGGACCTAGTTTACATGTTCACTTCTGTTGTTCAGCAGAAATGTATGGACCGGCTAAAATAAACCATTTAAAACTATTGCAGCGTTTAACAAAGCTGGCTTGTGTACTAAGATAAATAACGTCTTAAATTTAGTACATCCCTAGTCATTGTTTGTTTAAGAGGAACGGCTGTGAGACTTTTTTCGTACAAAACTTAAATTTGGATTTGAAACCAAAAGTACTTGAACAAACTGAATAATTATTTTTTTAATCGAAAGGCATAAAGTATCTAAAACGGCCATATGCTACTATATTTATTTGTGTTTCAAATTATAAAATATAGGTCTCTAGCTGACCCGACAGACGTTGTCCTAATAAATAAAAATATTTCGAAACATATTGTTTCTCCCTGCGTGTCCTTTCCTATTCGTCAAGTTCCCCTTCCACCTCCGCCTTCCCTCTCTCCACTCCCCTCGCCCGGGTTCATGGGGTTGTGATTTGTCCGGTTTGAGGGAGACCCTTTGACCTCTCCAGAAGACCTTTTGACTCCCTCGGAACATCATTTTGCACTGCTGTGCCAGAGATGGATTCATACGTTCGTCACTCCTGAAGACATTGACCCCCAGAATCCTAGCCATCCTTCATACCTTTTCCTTTCCAGAAATTCCCCTCCTCCCTTTCCCTAAAAAGACACTCCATACAGCTCCCCAAAGATGATAAATAAGGGCCCGAGGGTTTTTTCCTCAGGGCCTCATGTGTGCATGTCATGTAAAAAAACCACGTACCACTTTTAAAATTCCTTAAAAAAAATTTTGTCGATGGGAAAAATAATTTTTCGATAAATATCTATTATAATAATATACAGTATGTACGTGTACGAGGAAGATAAAGTGAATTAAGTTGGACGAAGCAGATTTAGTGGGATAATGTAGAGGCCTTTGGTCCCGAGGGAGGTTGAATATAATCTCGGTCAATTTGATACGTTTGTCTCAAAGGCTTTTACATAATTTATAATATGGGAGATAGATTTATGTGGAAATAAGTCCACCAGTGTAATAGGATTGTCAAACTGTAGGTCTTTTTTTAAATATAAATATACTAGATTTTCACGGCCAAGCTACTTCGACCTATTAAGTTTTTCAGCACATCTCGTAGTGCGAAATTTCACATATTTATAATGAACACAAAAAATATTATATATTTGCGACACCTTTAAAGCCTAGTCCCCCGATTCATTTATCTTTCATTTCGTGATTTCATTCCGCCTCTTTCCCTCGAAATGAACCGTGTGAACACGAAAGTGAAGAGAGACAGTGCCGAATGAAGCATTCCAACAATGTTGGAATGCTTCCTTTGGCGCTGTTCACTCGCAACCGGAATTTAACATCACGTGATGCGAATGATGTGTGTGAACACTCAGTGAACAGTCTTTCACTCGCGAATTAGTCGGCCGAGAATGTTCTGGCGTGAGGACGAGTAGCGGGAGCGGCTTAGACGTCAAAATGCTCCGTTTAGTTCGCTTTTCGAAATAACTTCTACACGTCTCATAGAAATCGTTGTTTCTTCCTTACTATCATAGTGAAAAATATGATCTAAACGGTATTGGAAAGAAAAAATAATGATCTATATATTCAATATAACAATTAACCACAAAATAATACGAATGTACACTTTTATGGAACCAAAGTTTCTGATCGAATTTAAAAAAAAATTATGAAACATTGTGAATTTTTTATGAATTATTTTTATATGAAACGACAAAAAAGTGAGGTAACAGAAACGTTTATAATTTATTTGTCTAACAAAATAAGTTTATGTTTTTATTTTTTTTTGTTACCAGTAATTTTAGTTAGAATAAACGCAAGGGGAGCCATTTTTTTAAACTTTTAAAAGTTTACATTAAAAATTATTCTATTTAAAAAATGACGTGGTTATTTCTAATAATAAATTTTGGAAGCATATTTCATCGCCTTTCCAAAACAGTTTTTAGTTTTTGGATACATTAATAAATATTCCATTTATATGGATTTTATTGCAAGCCGAGGCCTATTTTGGAATAAAAAAATTTTCATGGTACAAAAATACTGGTAGATATCAGTTTTCAGGTTATTATTTAACCGTATATTCATTTTATGGTGCTGATATTTATTTACTGTTTACAAGAATCGCCAATTTCTCGTAATTTAGTTCGATGTTATCGGAAATGTCAATTGAAATCGTAAATATTCCCGAACTTAGCCGTCAGCGCCGGACGAATTCCAATGCGCGTCGCGACTACGCTCGACGACTTCGTAGCGAGAATGTCGAGTGAACTCTTCCTTCGAAGGAACCGTCTGAATACGCGGTGAAACGAGAATGGAACATTTCATCGAGTAAACCTTCATCCGAGTGAACCATGTGACTTCAGCATTACAGAGAGACATATAAAGTAACTCTGGAGAGAGATCGCATTTAAAGTCATCGTTTTAGTATTTTCTGTCTTTTTCGTTTCCACACAAGAAATGTGAGAAGTAAGAGGACGATTGACGATGACGCACATGCAACCCATCTCTGCGACAAGTTTAGCCTCAGTATCGCCCTGGTGAAAAACCACTATTAAGAATCAAAACTTTACTTGAAATGGCTTAATTAGTGTTTAGTGACCAGATCTAAACTCCTTCAGTCAATCGGGTATTTCTAAACCTGCCTGTTCCATCTTCTCGTCCTCCCTACTTCCTCCAATTAGTGCCATAGTCTCACTGGCTCCGGTAGCAGGGAGCGGCTGAGACTCTTGTGCGGTAATCATATTAAAAAAAAACCCTGTGGAGAAAATCCCCACAAGCGTGATCTGTACCGGCTAGATCATCCCGCGCCTCCCCCAATGACATGCGTAGGCCTGAGAAACAGCCGCGTGGTCCCGACGCCCTTCCACCCCCCCTCCAACAACCCGACGCTCATCTTTTCTCCAGAGTCTTCTAATACTTTCTCTTTTTTCCCACATATATTTCTTCGAGGCAAAATCGGGGAGCCGGCTAAAGGGCGTGCACTCCGGATTTCGTCTGCGGTTTGGCTGATAGCCATGCACATTGTCATTGGGACTGCCTGGTGGTTTGTGGAATACATTTTCTGTATATTTTCTTTTAATGCATTTTATCTTCTCTCTTTTATTATTGTAAATACTTGCATTATATTATTACTGTTACTTTTTCATTATTTCTCTTATTCAGGCTTCCTCAACCGGGCGCGGCTCTTACTTTTCTTTTTATTTACTAACGCTTTTATCTGTATATATTTTCTCTATAGATTTCAGAAGAATTATTCTACGGGCTGCCAGATTTATTATTATCTTGTATTATGTTAATGTAAGTACTTGAATACTGCTTTCTGACCCCGTATGCATGAACATTGGAGGGTCTAGAGTCGTTCAAATAAATGTAGCTTCGTTCAATAAAATAGATTTTTGGTGTGTGCGGTGAAGGAGGAAACCATATGTTTTTTCTTATAACGCCGTTGGAAAAGTGATGGGGTCCCCTCTAATGTACCGGCTAGAAATAAAACTGCCCTTCGAAATGTTTCTAGCAAAATTGCGTTTTTTACGAGGTGCGCTTAAGGGGATTTTTATCTCAAAAATTAAATATAAATTAAATACTTTTATTAAAGAAATTTACAAAAAAGGCTAATTATTCTGACAGATTCATTCAATATTATTTCATAAAATAATTGATATCTAGGTCTACAAAAACAGGAGATATGATTTTTTGAAAAAAGTAATACAATGGAGAATTTCTACATTTTTTATTGCTTAAAATTACGAAGATCATAGCATTTTTATTTTTATTTTTAAGTTGACGAATGAATTTTCTACAGCGATTCAAAGTTTCCCATTTTTTAATTACCATTAAAACGATATTTTGGGGCGGGCCTATCGTGTGACGTCATGAGCGTGAAAGCTCACTGACAGTGTTAATTTATGCTGGCCCAGCTGGGCGACGCTTGTGATGTCACATTTTGTTAGTTTTTAATGATTGAAAACATATAAAACAAATATTTTTAGTAGGATAATTAAAACAGAAAAATGATATTCCGTACATTTTCAACAGAATCCCTCGTTTGTGGAAATACCCCATACTCAACTTTATCAAGCATCAAGCATATAGAAATAATAACCAATAAAGCTTTGAAAATGTTGGGATTTATTATATAGAAATAATAACCAATAAAGCTTTGAAAATGTTATGATTTCAATAATGTCAATACTGTAAAAAAAATATATATGTCACTCGTAAGGAGTCATTTAGAATACAATTCCACGGTTTGGTCCCCAAATTATGAGGTTCATTCACATGCGATTAAATTTTTAAGATATGTGAATTTTAAAATGGGCATTCCTAGTGAATGTCTAAATTACGATAACGTACTTTCTTCATTAAATTTAATAAAATTATCTGATCGTAGAATCATTTCCGATTTAACCTGTTTGTATAAAATCATTAATTCAATGTTTGATACCCCTGATTTATTATATGAAATCTCTTTTCATACTCCAGGCAGGTCAGTCACAAGACAGTACCTACCATATTATTGTAGCAATTCTAAGTCAACAAGACAATATTTTACTCCTATGCGACGGATTCAACAGCTTGGAAACAATACTCTGAAGTTGTTGATATCTTTAATACATCAATTTTATTTTATAAGCGCACCTTATTGAAGTTTTTTTCATCGCATAAGGGAATAATACTTTGATAAAGCTATTAAAATTGACTAACTCATTGGCAGTATTTTATCGGCTGAAAGAAAAAAAAAAAAACTATTTCAGATTTATTATATTTTGTACATACATACTGTGTGGTTTAAATTCAATACCTAATATTTTTACTTTGTATTTATTTTGTGCAAGTGTTTTAAACAGTAGTTTCCTGCACTATTTACCAGTATAATTTTGTTAATATTGTTATATATATGTATGTAAAAGCCTAAATAGGCGTAAATAAATAAATAAATAATTTTGTCCTTTACGTGAACGGTATAAAAAAAGATACACAAAACACAGTTTGAGAAAGCCAGGCTGGTCGCTAAAGGTTCCGTTGACATGAGATTTGTGGGCTGTCACACGAGATGACAGAATTCTGTTTCAAATCCACGGAGAAAAATGGATCAGAGGCATTAAGGGTTAATAATACGGAATACAGCACTGTAGATCCGGGTCTTATTTAAGGGACCCTTCGAATCAACAATAAGCCTTATAAAAATCTCATTAAATTCTAATATACGTTCGAAATGGGTTCATGCATAATTTTCTAGACTTTTCCGATGCTATGGAATAATATAATTTTCTAGACTTTTTCGATGCTATGGAATAATATAATTTTCTAGACTTTTTCGATGCTATGGAATAATATAATTTTCTAGACTTTTTCGATGCTATGGAATAATATAATTTTCTAGACTTTTTCGATGCTATGGAATAATATAATTTTCTAGACTTTTTCGATGCTATGGAATAATATAATTTTCTAGACTTTTTCGATGCTATGGAATAATATAATTTTCTAGACTTTTTCGATGCTATGGAATAATATAATTTTCTAGACTTTTTCGATGCTATGGAATAATATAATTTTCTAGACTTTTTCGATGCTATGGAATAATATAATTTTCTAGACTTTTTCGATGCTATGGAATAATATAATTTTCTAGACATTTTCGATGCTATGGAATAATATAATTTTCTTGACTTTTTCGATGCTATGGAATAATATAATTTTCTAGACTTTTTCGATGCTATGGAATAATATAATTTGGGAGGCGGGTATTGATGCTGCCGCCCCGGAAGCGTATTTCCAAAACCTATACCGGTTCAGTCGCTTTACATTTTCAATATCAAAATTTAAATATTTAGAAATAAAATTATTAACTTCTAATATACACATTGGAAAGATTATTTTATCTAGATTTTAGAACAATTTTTGTTTTTGCCAAGTTATAAAAAAATATCAATATAGAGGTGTTTTTACAATATATGAGAATAATATTAAAATTTAAATATTTTAAAATAAAATTATTAATTTCTAATATACACATCAGAAAGATTATTTTATCTTAATTTTAGAACAATTTTTGTTTTTGCAATGTGATAAAAAATAACCAATATAGAGGTAGGTATATTTAAAATGTAAATTGTTGCTACCGCGACTTAATTGGTGTAGGTTTTGGAAATACGCACCCCGGAATCGATTTATTGGATAACAAATAACTTTGCCACATGTCACCCCAAATGATTCGGTACGATTCTATGTTTGGTGACTTAGTAAGGGTGCCCGTGCCCGGGGTTAGGTTTATCCGGGTCTTGGCGGCGGATACGTCTGCCTACGTGCTCCGTGGCGGCCCGGATCGAGAGATTTTGGTTGAGGAATTCTTTTTGACTTCTCCAGCCAGCCTCTATCGACCGATCGCCTTACACTGTAATTGGAGGGATAGATTCATAAGAAGGTAGGAGATAGCGCAAAAAGGCATAACACCCCTAAAACAAATAACAAAAATACTTTTGGCCGTGAAAATCTAAAATCATACAGGAGATCTTACGTAGAAAGTACGTTTTTAAGCTCTCAAAAATATATGTTATTTTTGAAGATAATATCTATACATACCCCACGCCGAAATGCAAATTATATGAAATTCCTTCGATTAAAAAAAATCGCAAATTTTGCTCCTAAAATTATTATATTCGTGCTTGTTTCAGTTATTTTGCAAGTTATATGTATGAAAAAATTCACAGTGTTTCCTTAAATGCTGTTTTACACAACCCCAAAGGGGGTTTTTGCTCTATTTTAAACGAGTCGTGTTTTATTAATATTTTCACAATTTTCGCTTCGATTCCATCTTTTTAGATATTAGCGCAATCTCTCCAACATTCGTAATTACATATCTCTCCACCTTCTTTTTTTTACGGCGCCTTAAATGAAAATCAAAATTTCCCCTGAATTTTTTAAGATCTGTACGTAGATACATAATCCATCTAGTCTACGAAATTCATTATAAACTATGTATTTTATTAACATTTTTTATTTCAAATACATAAGTGTGACAAAGTCATCAAATGACATCAAGTACCATTTTGTTTTTGACTGTTTAAAGCAAGGGTGGCCAAACCGCGGCCCGCGGGCCGCATGCGGCCCGCTGGGTGTCTACTTGTGGCCCGCGGAGCACATGCACACTTTCTTTTCTTTTATTGTACATAAAACTACCACAAGAACATTCCAACGTGTGTAGTTCGTATCATATCTCATAAATGGAAGAATCTCAGTACATTGATTCGACTATCGTCACAAGTTCTTCTATGGTATATACGTGTTAACAAATAATCACAGTTAAAGGAGAAATTCAATCAGGTTGGTTTGGAAGAGTTTTACAAAACATATTTGGATAAGGAGAAATATCCTGCATTCTACAAATATGCTCTCTATCGATGATTTCGCTATATTGAAGACTTAACGTGTGAACAGATTTTTAGTCGAATGAAGCATATTAAATCTCAAATGAGAACACGATCATTGATGAGCATTTGGAAAACTGTTTGCGTACTATAGCAACAACATCAATGGTTATCAACATTGATGCACTTAGTTCTGACAAACAAAATCACACATCTCACTAACAGTTATTATATTTTGTTTATTTTTTATTATTTTTCTTTGTATTGCCCTACTAATAAATATGTTTGATTCTCATTTTGGTTATATTATCTTTAAAAAACAAAATATTTTTTGTTATCTTTGAATAATCAAAGAAATTTTGTTGTGCGGCCCGGTAGGAAATCTAATTTCTAAAATCTGGCCCGGGTGCATAAGGTTGGCCACCCATGGTTTAAAGGTTTCCGTTACATGTCGATTCTAAGTGCATGTCAGCTTTTGAGCAAATTGTTTTCAGAAGACGAGAACAAGCGTCAGTTTATTAAAATTTCATAGAAAGGTGAAACGAAACCAGAATCGGTGTTTAACAGGGATCTTTTAACTGTCAAAAAAACAAAATGGCGCTGAATGGCTATTTTATGACAATGTTATATACGAATTTCTGCGAAATAATTGGCCCTTAGGAATTACACAAATTATCCTTTTTACGAACACTCTTGAAGTGGGTAGGTTTACCATAATTTAGAAAAAAGAGAATGAGAAAGTCCAATAACACGATGATTTCACATTTGAAAAAATAATCTTTAATGAAACATTATAACTGCTACCTTATAAATTTTAACCGGAAACGGAACGTACAAACAAATTTATCAACAGACTTGGCTTAGCTCAGTCAATCGACTACATATCATAGCATATCTTAATGCTTTCGGGTAAAACTTGAGGCTAGAAAAGAAGAAGATGGAGAGATACGAAATTACGAATGTTAGAGGAGAGCGCAACATTTAAAGAAACACTGTGAATTTTTTTAAACATATAACTTGTAAAATAACTGAAACAAACGTGCTAATAATAATTTTTGGAGCATACTTTGCGATTATTTTCTATCGAGGTAATTTTATATAATTTGCGTTTCGGCGCTGGCAATGTCTAGATATTATCTTCAAGAATAACATATATATCTTTTTGAAGCTTTAAAACTAAACGTGTTTAAAGGAGACATGTAAAAAAGAATTCGGGTTGCGGGCCCAACCTTTTCCACTCTGACCATTTTTTCTCAAAAAAATGTATGTTATATTTTGTGTTTAAAATGAAAATTTCCGTTCATAACTTTTGCGGCACCCTATCGGATATTTCGTGTGACCATTAGTTGTTTGGTATATTTTGCATAAAATACTTGTTAAATCACACATTAAGCAACTAAAAGATAATACATTCGATTTCAATATGTTTTATTTGCATTATATCTTTTATTACATAGCAATAATTTGTAGAATACGGGTAAAATATACAGATAATCCAATGTAAATCCTTGGAGAAGTTCCTTTCTAATTGTCCTGTACCGCACAGCGGCTAATCGGTGACTACCTGAACCTGATTGGCTTAGGTTTTATGGGTAGTGGATGGTTTCTTATTTTGCATTGGTTACGTTATTTTAGGTTTAGACACAACACATAAAATAGATAATAAGTTTGGCAAATATTCTACACGGTGTTTACAAGTTAGAGTACTGTACATATTATACATAATATAACACTGTCACATTTAATTATAAAAAAACTAACGATTCGGTCCAATGTTATTATAAATTTCTTACTTTATTTTACTAAGTCACCATCACTTATAGTTTTTACGGTATGATATTTTTCGAAGCATTCTCCCACTTAAGGTGCAAGTTTGTTTCCAAAACTTTTACAGTGTTATATTGTTTGTTTTATTTGCCCTCCTTCTCTACTCGTATCTTAATCAGAACCACTAACGTTTTTTTTAAAGTAGGAATCTGGCGGTTAGTGTATCCAGGATAGGCGATGCGTGAATCCATCCCTCTCATTGCGCTGTAAGGCAATGGTTCGTTAATTCCGGCTGGAGAGATCAAAAGATCTTCCTCAACCAGTCTTTCCCGATTCGGCCCGCCACGCAGTAGATGGGCAAACGCATCTGTCACCGAGTCCTAGAAAAACCTCATCCCAATGAACCCGGGCACCTCTGCTAAGTCACCAAACGTTGCGAACCACTGGGGTGGCCTGTGGCAGAGGTGTTGGTTGTCCAATAAATTATTACCGGGGCGGCGGTACCCATTCCCGCCTCCCAAATTGAAAACGATGCAATCCGTAATACTTTTTCTGCATATATTAGGCGTTATGACATGTAGATTGACATGACTTAACCGATGTTCTGGATCTACCGAATGTCTTCCTTTTCTTGTTTTTACACCTTCTCAATAATTTCCAACCAGCTGAATAATTAGCCTATCCACAAATTGAAAATGGCTCTTTGGTATTTCCAATAAAAAAATATTTGTTTTTGTGGTGTATTCGGTGTATTAGTAGACATTAAATTCCATTTTTTTGCTGAATCAGAAAAGCTAGACGGTGTGGGATTGATGGATGTTGAAGGTTGTTGCGGAATCACAATATTTTCTATATCACTATCTTCACTGAAATAAGCAAATCTCCTTCTTTTGGGTGGGATAATGTCACTTCCACTATCTGTATCACTTGGATCGTTACCGGCTTCTTCCCTATCACTTCGAAATAAAACTAACATTATGTTCTATGACGGTTAATTAACTATATTTCTAGAAAACGTAAATTAGCAATTCTTTTACTTTCAATTACTAATAACAACATCAATAGTTCCACAAAACGAAAAAAGATGGTCACAAAAAGTGGGAGTAACTGCGGAGAACCGCCATAAACGCAGGATAACGACTGACTGTTCCGAAAATATTGGAAGAAAACGAATATTTCTTGTGTTAAAATGATGCATCTATTTTCACATGAATATATCTAATTAACGGTAAATTTAAATGAAGAAATATTGTTTTATCCAATATGTTGCGACAATTCTTTGTAATTATCGGAAATAAGAGTTAGTAGAATGTCCGTAGGAAGATAGAAATTGGTGATTAAACTTATACCTGCGCCGGGCCAGAACCTCTGGCCGACGGAGCTGCCTACCAAAACCGAATGGGCCAGAATGTGTGGCCTACGGAGTGGAAAAGGTTAAGCTATGTTTTCAGAGCTCGATTAAATTTCATCCCGAATATGATAAACCCTGACATGATCAAAATTTGTAGATATTATTTCTATCCACTGGATAGAAAACTCCCAGATGATCTATACCGATTTGATAGAATATTGATGGCGACGAGATGCACGAGTCCTCTAGACTCAAAGGCTCCTGGGGTCCTAGCATGGGCGATCGATAAGGATTGATAGAATAACTGTCGGTAACTTCTCGTCGATGTATAGCATGATTGCAGATCGTTAACGAATAACAGTTCACAATGACGGGGTGTTCTTAATATATTCGACGTCAACTTACTGTTGTTTCATACGTTAAGCGTCAATTACATTGAGCGAGTTTAGGAGCTACTATCTACTAAGTTTAAAAGCGGGTAAATCGGCGAGTGAGGTTATCATGATGACACACAAAACTGTCCACTCGCTCAGCAGCGTAGGAAATTGAGGTCGCTGCTAGCGCCAGTAACAAAAATAACGACGCCCGCGTGAATTCTGTGATGTTTGACAGTCGAAATCAGCTGTTTATTGGCAGCCATCTTGAAAAACATAAATAAACCAGTCACGAGTAAGGGAGTGGCAAGTAAAGTTGACGACCTATCAACTTTTTTCGTAGATTGTCAACAATCTGCTAGTTAGCAAGTGACACGATGACACTGAGCGAGTTTACTAGCAGGTAGTGAGTTTCCCTGATTGTAACTTGTAAACTCACCCAGTGCCATCGACGCTTTAGCGATTTGCAGCTGTCCTAGCTAGAGAACGATGATAACTTACGGAAAGTTATCCTATCAAACTTTATCAACCGCCCGTGCGAGGTACAGAAAGGGTAATAAAATTACCAACCAAATGGATAGCCTGGTTTGGTGACTTAGCAGGGGTGCCCGGGTTCATTGGGTGAGGAGTAGGTCTTAGCGGCGAATGCGTCCGACCACTGTATGGTGGGTCGGATCGGGAGACACTGGGAGAGACGACATCACCTTGGCTGCAGTGGGGGGGATGGATTCATACGTCCGTCACTCCTGGACCCACTGACGCTCAGATTTCTACCCATCCCTCATTCCTTTTTCTTTCCTAGAACTTCCTCTCCATCTTTTCCCATAAAATACCCTCCACGCAGAATCTCCGAAGATAACACAGGCTCGGAGGGTATATAATTTCTTCAGGGCGCCCTATGGGGAGTTACTGTAAATAAAAAAGTAAAAGTATGCATTAGAATACAGTCCACATTTTAATATGACATGGAAGTAATTTTGCATACTTAGTTCCTGCTTTTGTCACGTTATAGTAGGGCGCTTTGCGATACGTAGCTGCATTCCTGGCACGTATTTTTGAAGTGTAGATTGTAGATTCCACTAGGAACTATATATATTTTATTATAATAAGCTAGCGGGTTCCCTGCGTGCGTTGCTATGCCACTTAATAAAGAAATTTTTTCTCCCTGCGTGTCCTTTCCCATTCGCCCCATTCCCCTCCGCCTCCCCTTCCTCTCCCGCATCCCCTTTCCCCCACGCGTTCCCACTCCACCTTCCCGATTTCCCCTCCCTCCTTCCGCATTCCATTCATTCAGTCCCGGTACATTCAGTTTTCAAACAGCTCTCGTGCCACCTATTGCAATTTTTTATACAAATTTCATTATGCCAGAGCTCATGCTTCCTTTATACAAACCTTGTCCTGACAACAACGAACACAAAAAAAATCCAAATTTGGTGCAGTCGTTCGGAAGTTATGTGCGTACATACTCGTACATTTCGGCGATTTATTTTTATACACAAGGTGTGTTATTTTATGTGTGAACAAAGTGTATTATTTTGAGGGAGCGGGAGACAGAAATGAAAGGCGTCGCGTCGGTCGGTGTAGTGAGTCAGTCGTTTATTTGGGCTACGTAGCAAGAGTCGGTGAAGCAGTAACATGATGTATGCAGGGTGCCGTATATGAGATGCTGCAGGCGCTCGGAGGAGATGGAGATGGTGTGGTGAAGGTCAGCGAGTTGCTCGACACCATGGCGGTGAAAATAACCTATCTTCCAGGCCGTTGCTCGACGCTTTGAGTCGCGGAGATGAACGGTGAGTGGCTCGGTGTGCTGAACCACCAGCAAGTAGTCCTGGCGAGGCGGAGCGTGTTTCCATGGCAGCGAAGCACGGTGGGGCTTTGGGGTGCCATGAAATGGTGAGCTGATCTCAGGAGCTCAAGACACGATGGGCCTTGTAGCTGAGCATGGTGATGGACCTCGGAAAGTTGCCCTGGATGTGTAGAGATGCCTGCAGGAGCACTTGTGCGGAGATCTGTTACATGGCGAGCTGTTGACCGACGGTTAGTGTGAGACTGACTGCCGCGGGCGAGCGATCGGCTGCTTATATAGCCGCGGCGAGTAATTACCCACACGGTAGGTAATACGCGCCACTTCGGCAGTTGACGAGAATGTTCGGCGCCGTACAGATATTGTACGATGCTATCTAGAGACCTTTCTAGGCGGTGGCAATATTATTATCGTCGACGGCAGCAGCAGTAGGTAGGTATGTACTCAGGTAAGTAGCTTGCCCGTATCGCGCGAATATTAGATATTTCTCGTTCGTTCTTTCTGATGGCGAAAAGATTATGATGTGTCGCCACAATTTTATTTATTTTAAAATAATCCGAGCTGACATCGGGCACATACACACGCCCACAACACACGTCCATTGATTATCTTTTCAGTAACTCGCGCAGAAGATTATTTAACGCCGTCAGTTAATCTTATTATTAAGATAATAATAGAGAAAACTCACAAGGATCAGGTTATCACAATGATATTTTCAAATTAACCTCTAGACACTGTAAGGTGGTATCGAAAACCGAAAGATGAGTTTTTTCGTTTTATTTTTTTTACTCTAAATCCACACAGGAGACAAATAATCTCTGTCAGGGCGTATGCCATATTTTTTTTTTACATGAGCTCCACACAGGAGGCCCTGAGGAAAATAATTTCCCTCAGGGTCTATGTCATCTTTGGTGATGGTGTGTGGATGTTTTTTTTAAGGAAAAGAAGGAGAGGAGAGTTCTGGGAAGGAAAAGGGTTTAAGGGGTGTGTAGGAATCTGGGGTTCAGTGTGTCCTGGTCATCCGCCTCCAAGATCTAGAGAAACCTCACCCAATGAACCCGGACACACCTACTAAATCACCAAACAAACATCCGAAAACTTCAATATCTTGGACATGTTGGACACTTGGATGAGACATCCAGAGAAGTAGGAGATCTTGCGTCTCATAATGCAGGGAAAGATTGCCAGAAGACGGGGCCCTGGAAGAAGGAGAACCTAATGGCTGAAAAACCTCAGACAGTGGTTTGGTCAGTCTACCGTAGAGCTGTTCCGGGCCGCAGTAAACAAAGTCCGCATAGCCAACATGATAGCCAACGTCCGTTGAACGGACAGGGCACAAGAAGAAGAACGTAATAGTTTTTTTTATTTTTTTTTACGTGAGCTCCACACGGGAGGCCTTGAGCAAAATAATTTCCCTCAGGGCTTATGTCGTCTTTGGGGATGCTGTGTGGAGGGATTTTTTTAAGGAAAGGAAGAAGAGGAGAGTTCTGGGAAGAAAAAGGATTTAAGGGGTGGGTTGGAATCTGGAGTTCAGTGTGTCCTGGTCATCCACTTCCAAGACCTAAACAAACCTCACCCCATGTACCCGGGCACCCCTGCTAAATCACTAAACGTAGCGAACCACTTGGGGCAACCTATGGCAGAGGTGTTGGTTATCTAATAAAGGTTCCCGGGGCGGCGGTACCCATTCCAGAATCCCAAATTGAGTTGAATAGTGGGGGTAATGTGCGTTTTCATCCCCCGACAAAATAACCCTCGACATAATTTCCCAAGGACAAAATGCATTTCCACTACGCTGAATTCTCTATTATAACTATTTTTGTGCAATAAAATTTTTTTGATTTTGATTTTGAAAATTTTATTGGCTTTGCAGAATGTCTGTATTATTTTTGCCCACTTTACTATTTTTGAACAATAATTTATTGTCTTTACAGGATGTTTGTATTATTTTTGTCTCATTTACTATTTTCGAACAATAATTTTTTATTAAATTATAAATTACTTCGTTTTTACCACTTTCCTAGAAGTTTACCACGAAACATGTTGGTTTTGTAAATAATAAAAGTGGTAAAAACGAAGTAATTTATTAATTTAATTCGAAATGGTGCCACAAAATAAGTTTGCTGTGTTAGAAGAAATAATTTTTTGTTTTTAAGGATGTCTGTATTATTTTTATCCCAATTTTTTGTCGGGTTAGGTTAGGTTAGGCTAGGTTTTAGTAGATATTTTGTTGGGAGATATTTTGTCCGTAGGATATTTTCTCGGGATATTGAATTGAAAAGCTACGGTCTGAGGGTCATCTGTTTCAATAGAAAGCAAATTCGTGTCGAATTTTTAAATTTTAACTAAATATTTATGATCTAAAAAGCAGAATATTCCTCGGAATTTTGCGAAAAAACGCACCGTATTATTTTTTGGTGCGGCAACACCGTAAATTAATACTTAAAATCTGAACAACTGTCAAAATCTGCCTGAATAACAAGTGCAGAGCATAGAGCAAGACTTTTGTATTAGCAGTGTATTACGATGTTGCGTGGTGCGTACTCGTTTGTTCTTTATGAATAAGAAATTATTTCGCAAAACTATTAATTTTAATTTCACATTTTTTGCAGTAGTTAAAATTATCTCACTGCTTTAAAAAATTATCAAAAACTCAAAAGCAACATTTTTAATATTAAAAACGAAGCGTAGGTAGTAATAAGGAGACTGTAAAACAACTTTACTTCTATAATTGAACAATTAATTAAATCAACTACAGTACCTACACAGTAACAGTATTCATTAAACCTAAAATAATATTACTGTTTCTTTGTAATGAAACCTTTTTAATTAAAATATGTACATGAATTATTATTTTCAAAGCAAATAGCAAACAATTTTCCCCTATAACTTCAACACAGTGTCTTTTATATAAGGCAATTCGAGATAAGAACAAAGTTCTCAATTAAATATTATAGAAGGTACCGTTCATTGTTATCTGAAATGACTTTTTCAAAATGAAAAAAAAATCTTTGCAGATATGTTGATGCTTTTAAAAAGATAAACGTTTTTATGTGAATTTGGTCTAGAAATTCTTGAAAAGTCTCATCTTTCTGGAGCCTGTTGAATTATGGCATCCCTATTCTCTAAGAAGGGCAGATTATCGAGAATAAACATACCTACGAGTATTTACATTAAAAACCTCCCATTTATTCCAATCTTTATTCCAAATATGTTTATTTTGGTGTTATTATTGATTGCCTTTTTAAGTGGGATTTACAAATAAACAAAGTTTGTGCACGACTCACGATCAATTTTAAGCAGATTGTATAAACTAAATTTATTGTTCTTTTCTGCACACTTCGAATAATTTATTTTTAGCTGAATCCGTTATAAGGTATGGAATAACAGCTTGGGGATTTTCCTGTAAAACAAATATAGGTCATGTTCAATCAGTGCAAAATTCATTGGTTAAATTATTAGCTGAAAAAAATTTATACAAAGAAAGGCATAATATTCCATACTTTTATCAGAGTCTCAAAATTCTTTCAGTGAGAGCATTCAGTGGTACAAAATTATATTTTAACATATAAATAACCCTTTATAAATAAACAGGCTAGAACACAGCCATAATACTCGTTTGAACTTCAACGAAGGACTAATATTGTAACTAAGCATACAAATAAATATGAACAAAAAACTTTAAATTACATGTTTCCCAGTCGTTTAAAAATAATTAATTTGTATTAGCTTACAATGACATACTATTCTAAAGACTTTAAAATTGTTATTTATGTTTTTAAAATTTTTCTTTTATCTAATATTATTATTTATTTCTGTAAAAATTTTAAATTTTATTTTACATGATTGTAAAAATGTAACTATGAAATCGCTATAAAAAGGTCTTTAACGTAAATAGCCCGTTTGACAAACCGCTAAAAAGTAGTTTATCGGGACTTTTTGTTCTTGTAAAAAATCGTGATTTGACAAACACACTCCTAATGCTCCGTCTCATGTAGGCAAAATCGATGCGAATCTGACGCGGCGCGGTTTGTCGCGAAAATATCAAACGGTCACCGTCACTTTAATGTATCCTATGTGACAAGCGGTTCAATGCGACGCGGGACTTCAGCGACGCCATTAGTTATTTGGATATTTTTGTGGACACGGCGTACAACGAACAATTATTGTCCAAAGCATTATGCTAGATATTTACAACCTTACTAATAAAAAACACATCCATACAATTAAACATTGTTTCAGTTACACATTGAATAAAAACTATACAAACTCTGTTTCGAATTCTTACTAATACAAATGTCTTAAAGTGACTGCGAAAGAACTGGAAACGTGCATTTTGACGGCGGACGCTTGAGATTTCTGTCTTGAAAAGTTAAGAATAATGAAATGAATAACTGAAATGTTATTTTTTAATTGATTGACAAGAATACCAAAAAGATGTTTTTAACAACATCAATATCTTACGTGAATGATGAATACTTGGAGCAGGTGGATGAGTTTGTTTATCTGGGTAGTATGTTTACGAGAGATGGGAAGGCTGATAGAGATATCGAAAGAAGGGTAAATGCCGGTAACTCCATTAATGGAGGACTGAATGCTGTTGGCGCTAATAAAAAACTGTCAAAAAAAGCGAAGCTAGCAGTCCACAATGGAGTCCTGGTACCTACCCTGATGTATGGCAGTGAGGCATGGAACTGGCAGAGGAAGGATGAAAGTAAACTGAATGCTGTTGAAATGAGATCCCTGAGACGTATGTGTGGTAAAACCATGTATGATCGTGTTAGAAATGTGGATATCCGCAAAGAATGTAAGGCTGATGTAAGTATAATGAGCAAAATTAAGAAAGGGACCCTCAGATGGTTTGGGCACGTAGAGCGAATGAGCGAAGAAAGTAGTGTAAAAAGAATATATGATGCAAATGTGAATGGTAGAAGAAGTCGGGGACGCCCGAGGAAGACATGGCACGATCAAGTGAATCAGATACTTGAGACGGGCCATGTCAAAAGTCAGAACAATAGAAGAGTATGTATGAGACGATGTATGAATGTGAGTGAGGCAAAGAGTGTGTGCCGAGTTGTTTGGCGGTCCGTCCTCTCTGCCTACCCCTGCGGGGAAACGGCGTGATGGTTAGTTAGTTCAATATCTTACGCAAGTGTAAAACTTCAACGTAACCGCAATGCCAAGCAAAAGACGCGCCAGGTTTCTTAGTATAGAATCCAACAACACTAAAGCAGCATATAATGCTTGATTCCAAATTTTTCTTCATCTTACTATTTTTAATGTTTTTATTATTTTTATTTATTCTTTCATTAGTTAAGATTAAGAAAAACACGGATCCCAAAAGAAATTACAAACATATGCATGTACATAATAGGTTCTTTAAATGTGTTAAATTTAATATGCCTTCCTCAAACCTTGTAAAATATACTTTGTATGTCGAAATAAATTAATACAAATATACATTCGAATGTTCTTTACCAATTTTTTCATAGTTTGCAATTTCGTTTCCTTCGTTATATATTTTCAACACGCCTCACAACCGGCTTTCCCGAATTATTTCAGAACAGTTTTGTTATTGCCTTTATTCAAGTTCACCATCAGCATACAAAAGGAAATATACTTTCAAATTGCTCCCTTTCGCACCCAAACCCACACCTTTCAATTCTCTAATAGATTTCTATTCTGTTTTATGAATTTTGAGTTAAGCAATACGTCTCAAACAGTGTTTCTTAAAGTATTTCAGAATAGTTTTGTTCGTGCTTTTATTCCAGTTAATTAATTTAATCATTTGGTAGTATTCTCCGTAGGTCTATCATCCCGGGTTCCTTTGTGCTTTCGTTTTGACGGTTTCAAAATCCACGTTGTTCTTTGTTTAAACTAGGGGATGTTTTACCATTTCGAAATGCGACATCTGTTTGGTAACACGAGAAACGTTTTAACATTTAGTTTAATTCGTCGCTTCACAAACTGTGGGGCGTGTAAAGTTTGAAGGCGGTAATTTTTTTGAATTAAAGATATATTCCCTATATATATAGGGTTGATAAAACAAAATCCTATTAATATTATAAAGGCAAAAATTTGTTTAGATGTCGGGGTGTATGGATGTATGTTTGTTACTCTTTTGTGCAAAAAATAATGAATGGACTTTAAAAATTCTTTCACTAATAGAAAGCTACATCATTTGCGAGTACTAAAGGCTATATATATTGGTAAGCTCTGGCGTTATGAATAAGCTCTGGCGTTATGAATAAGCTCTGGCGTTATGAAATTATTTATGATACGTTTATTGTCCAGACGAAAAGCAAAACGGTGCTAAGTAATTGTTTGACGTGCGCTGTCCATTTTATTATTTGTTTAGGTTGCTATGGAGATCCCTTTGACAGTTAAAAGTATTCTAATCTATACTATATTATAAATGAGAAACTGCGCATGTTACGTTTTAGCAGGTTGCACGCGAGCAGTTTGAAAAATGAGTGTAAAGGGTATAGAGGGGGGTATTAGGGGAGGGTGGAGGGGGGGATGGGTAGGGGGATGAGCAGGGGGGAGTAGGGTGGAGGGTGGAGAGGGGGAAGGGGGAGGGGCAAGTGGCGCGAGTAAAGTTGGGGCAAAAGCTAATACAAAAATATATTACAACATCGGAAGAAATAAAAAAATTGCAAAAGAATTGCCAAATTCTTTGATTGTGTTTATTTTATTTTTTAAAAGATAAGATGTGTTCAAAATATCACATAGCAGCACAGATGTTCTAGCGCATCATAATTGAAAAAAATAATAGTGTTATTGAATGATATGAGTATTTTGAACATATCTTCTTCTTATAAATAAAAATCGATATTTGTTTGTTTGTTCGTATTTTATACCGATTTGTTGTGCGCAAGTCTGCCAATGTTTCTATATATAATGGTAAGCTATGGCATTATGAAATTTGTATGTCGCGTGTTGTTTGTGTATTTCATATATTCTGGCGGCAGGGAGGGAAGGAATGAGAGATATGGGGATCGCGGAAGAGGTGACGAGGGATGGGGAAGGCGGGGAAGGTGGAAGGGGAACGCAGGAAGGGAAGGGGACGTGGGAGGGGAATGTCGTGGGCGGGTTCATTGCGCTCGAAGTAAGGTAAAAGTTTCCTTACTTTGGGTGTTAGTGATCAAACTTTTTAAATTATATTATTATTATATGCATTATAATCGATTTCATCGCACTGTCTCCCAGGAGTCGAAAAGTCCTATGCAAATTGCCACCAACCGTTTAATTTCAAATCGTAGTTTTTTTTTTATTTATTTGTATAATAAAAGATACAATATAATAAAATGATACATAACAATCTTAACTAATTTCTAATGAGTGGATAATTATTCTCGAGTCTAACTGGGAAGTTAGTCTTTAATATTATTTTTTATGTTCTCCCAGAACAAGCTTGTGTATGGGATTATTTGTTTAGTTATTTAGATTTTTTATTATTTTTATTGCTGTTTTTATTTTGTAGATTTTTTAATTTATTTTATATAAAGAATAAGAGAATTAAAAAAAAAAATTCATTTATTCATTATTATTTTTTCAGTTAAGGTTTTCAGTAGGTAAATTTTTTTTATAGTGTTTTGAATTTTTTGAAACTATTATTAAGGGTTATAACACAATTGTTGTTAAAAGGTTATTTATTTAAGAAAGTAAGTTTACAGATCACATAATATGGTAAAAATAGTCACAATGTATCAATTCACTAATTAACTGAGCAAGGGATCGGAGGGAACCTTGCCGTTAGGCTTTGGGAACAACAAAAGCTGACTGTGGTTCTGCTTAGAGGGTCGTACCATAGGACGAAGCGCAACTAAGGCAGCAGTCGGGGGTCTGGTTGGTGCTTTACTTATGGTAGTAGAATACTCCTTAGAGGGTCGTGCCAGAGGACGAAGCGCAACTAAGAGAGCGTACTAGCCAAGAGCGAGCTGCAGACGAACTGACTAATTTAGGGCGCGCAGCCTGTTATATAGCCCATTCCTTGTTGCGGGGTGTGGTTTATGTAGCGGCTCGAGGGTGGGAGATGCGCAGAAGGCGTCGGCGCATCCTGGTTTGCTTAGGGGTGGGTGAGCAGGATGGCGCTGTACGGGGGAAAGAGATGGTGTAGTGGCAAGCGTAAAAACGGCGCGCTACAGGGTTCTTATATTTTCTGGCAATTTGTTGAAGAATTTTGTTCCCAAGTATTCGTAGTTTTGTTGACCCAAAGTTTTTTTACAAATCGGAATTGGTAATATGTATTTTTGCCTGAGATTTGCTATGTTTTTGAAAGGTACGGTTTTGTTTAGGATATTCTCTTTATAAACTTGTAAGGTTGAGAGTGATACAGGAAAAGAGTATTTAATTTTCTGACTTTAAATATATATAAAAATGATTACTTTAATATTATTTTGATTATTAGTTTTTTGCGCAGTCTAAAGAGATTGTGTGTGAGTTTTATAAGCGCCCTCCCCCCAAATTTGGGTTCGCCATTAAAACATTTTTTTCGAATTGTGTTACTATTGACTAGTATGAAAGTTTAAGAAACACTGTTGTAATAAAACACCACGCAGATTGGGTTCTAAACAGAGAATTCAAACACTGAACAGCCACAAAAAGGGTGTTGTATTTTAAGAGTAAAGGGCGGTTTACACAATGTTTTTTTCTTAACGATTCCTGTATGAAAACTATATCGAGACCTATATGATTTTTTTTTCTTTTTACGTTCATTTTTTATTTTTTTATGTGAATACACAAGAGCCCCAAATGCTCCCAACCGCCTGTAGCCAGTGAGAAAATGGAATCCTGAATTGGAGTATGTTATGAGGCTCAAGGTAGAGGCGAGGGGAAGGAGATTGTGGAGAGGAAGTGGGGAAGTACCGGGCTGTTCAGATCTGGTCACCAAACACAGCTAAAAGCCATTTTAAAGAACGTTTCAATTCAGAAAGCAGGGTGATACTGACAGTATATTCCACTCCGAAAAGAACAACACAACAAAATATCACAATTCACATAACATTTACTTGCGCACGCCAGGATTTAAACCCGCAACCTTCGGATTTCTAGTTAAGAGCCTTACCCCTCGACCACGGATGTCATTATGTTCATACTTACGATTTCATACAGATAGTTGTAATGAAAGTAGAAATAATAATTTGGAACGATACTAAATCGTTACAAAGGCAAACCCTTGACATCATAGATTACATGAAAGCACCTATAATTTGTGTTTGCCGTTGCCTTCAACAAATCATCAAAAATAGAAGTGTGATTCACAAAACTGAATAGAGTGGAAGATACTATTAGTATCGCCCTGGTGTAAGACCACCATTCAGAATTGAAACGTTGCTTGAAAATGGCTTTAGCCGTGTTTAGTGACCAGATCTGAATAGCCAGGTACTTCCCAACCTTCCTCTTCCCCACCTCCTTCCCCTCCCCACTACCTTCAGCCTCACAACATACCCCAATTGGGGATGCCATAGTCTCACTGACTCCAGACGGGAGCAGTTGAGATTCTTGTGCGGTATTCACTGTAAAAAAAAAAAAAAAGTTATAGGTACACATTCACAATAAGTAATAAACCAAATTTGTAGTATTTTTAATCAATATTTTAAACAAAAACAAAAAACCCTCCCAATTATTATAAAAAGTGTGAATTTGGTGTTTTTAGGTGCTTTCGTGTAATCTATGATTACTTTGGGTGAATAATAGATTACACGAAAGCACCTATAATTTGTGTTTGCCGTCGCCTTCAACATATCATTAAAAATACATGTGTGATTCACAAAACCGAATAGTTATAGGTACACATTCACAATAAGTAATAAACCAAATTTGTAGTATTTTTAATCAATATTTTAAACAAAAACAAAAAAACCCTCCCAATTATTATAAAAAGTGTGAATTTGGTGTTTTTAGGTGCTTTCGTGTAATCTATGATTACTTTGGGTGAATAATAGATTACACGAAAGCACCTATAATTTGTGTTTGCCGTCGCCTTCAACATATCATCAAAAATACATGTGTGATTCGCAAAACCGAATAGTTACAGGTACACATTCACAATAAGTAATAAACCAAATTTATTGTATTTTTAATCAATACTTTAAACAAAAACAAAAAACCCTCCCAATTATTAAAAAAAGTGTGAATTTGGTGTTTTTAGGTGCTTTCGTGTAATCTATGATTACATTGGGTGAATAATAGATTACACGAAAGCACCTATAATTTGTGTTCGCCGTCGCCTTCAACATATCATTAAAAATACATGTGTGATTCACAAAACCGAATAGTTATAGGTACACATTCACAATAAGTAATAAACTAAATTTGTTGTATTTTTGATCAATATTTTAAATCAAACCAAAAAACACTCCCAATTATTATAAAAAGTGTGAATTTGGTGTTTTTAGGTGCTTTCGTGATTACATTGGGTGAATAGATTACACAAAAGCACCTATAATTTGTGTTTGCCGTTGCCTTCAACATGTCATCAAAAATACATGTGTGATTCACAAAACCGAATAGTTATAGGTACACATTCACAATAAGTAATAAACCAAATTTGTAGTATTTTTAATCAATATTTGAAACAAAAACAAATAACACTCCCAATTATTATAAAAAGTGTGAATTTATTCGGATTAAAATATTTACGCGATGACTTGCATTTTTTTAAAAGTCTACCGGTATGAGCACCGGTTTGTTACCTGTATTATTACTGAGCGAACTGCTTTGCCCTGCTTACGAATTAGAAAGAAAGAAGTTTAATGGAGTCCTATTGCATTTATAAAAGCAGTGTCCAAAAAACCAATACCACGACAAACGAAATGACAGAGTTTGTTTAGAATGGAGACCATAAAAACACTCTTCATTACCATCTCAGCAAAAACTGCTATACAATATAACAAGCAATTAACAGAAATGACAGCAGGGTTTAGTTAAGTTCTAAACCTAACAACTTTGAGTTTTGCCTTGTAGAGGGCAGTGGTAGTTATCTTTCAAGAAAATTGCTTTTTTAACAAACGTAAAACGAAATAAATTTGTTATATTAACACGCAATATATCTAGTTAAGTAACACAGCGAAACGACAGATGCCAAAAAATGTCCACCACCTTAAATTATTTTACTAAAAATGGTATTAAAATGGAACAGGTCGTTTTTTCATCCCGGAAATGAACAAAACGATCATTAATCCAGACGAAAATAAATTTAGAGTTTAGTTCAACAAAATTCTCGAGTTGAAAAGAGAAAAATAATTTTCTGTTCAAAATATTACTTTATTAGCGGTTCTGCGACTTTTTAACCCGCGATAAAATATCACCGACAAAATATTTTACGGACGAAACATCCCCCCAACAAAATGTCTACTAAAACCTAACCTTAACCTAATAAAAAATAGGTCGAAAATAATACAGACATCCTGTTAGGACAATAAAATATCGTGCAAAAATAGTAAAATGGGACAAAAATAATACAGACATGTTCAAAAAGAGTAAAATGTAAAATTAGATTAGGTAAGGTTATGTTAGGTTTTAGAATAATAACTTATTGTGTACTAATATTGAAATGAAAACTTCAACCAAATATCTAGGAATCACTATTGACCAATGTCTAAAATGGATACCGCATATAACCATTCTTAAAAACAGAGTACGAAAATTGACATATATTTTTAGCTGTTTGAGACACATTCTAAGTAAAGAACTACTGAGAATGACGTACTTCGCATTCTGTCAATCCATAATCCAATATGGTATAATAGGATGGGGTGGCGCCTATAAAACTCACACACAATCTCTCTACATTGCGCAAAAACTAATAATAAAAATAATATTTAAAAAATCATTTCTATATCCATCTGAACTCATATTCAAAGAATTTAACGTCAGAAAATTAAATACTCTCTTCCTGTATCATTCAACCTTACAAGTTTACAAAGAGGATATCCTAAACAAAACCATATCTTTCAAAAACACAGTAAATCTCAGGCAAAAATACATGTTACCAATTCCCATTTGTAAAAAAACTTTGGGTAAACAAAACTACAAATACTTGGGAACAAATTTCTTTAATAAATTACCAGAAAATATAAGATCCCTTAAGGACAGTTTCAAAAATTTCAAAACACAATTAAAAAAATATACTGAAAACCTTAACTAAAAAAATAAATAAATAATAAATAAAAATTTAAAAAAATGTACACATATATACACATAAGTTTCTCTTATTCTTTATATAAACTAAATTTCAAAAAAATAAAATCAAAATAACCTAACAAATAATACTTCCTCCCGTATACACAAGCATCTGCTTATTACGGGAGAATATTTTTAAATAATATGTATATTTGTAAAAAGTTTTATTTTTTATATACTTTCATTATATTTATGTATCTATTGTATGTACTGTACCAAAAAAAAAAAAGTCTAAAAAAAATAAAAAAAGAAGATATTTTGTTGGAGGATGCTTTGTACATAGGATATTTTGTCGCGGATATTTTGTCGCGGGAGAAAAACGCGCAGTACCTATTATAGCTAGGTACTTTATCAGTCATCTGAATTCTTCAGTCAGTTTTAATTTAGTAAATGACACTTAAATTCAAAGCAAATTTGAGTTCACAGACAGCCAAAATTAGTATTTTTGATGATGTTAAGACATTTACTTGATGTTTTTTTATTTTTTATTATTGTATGAAAATTGCATACAATTCGTATTTATTACCCGCTAAGCTACTGCAAGTAGCTAATCACCAGGAGATTACAACAACAAATTAAATAATCGTAAACGCTTTAGCTTAGCAACAACAAACACATATAATAACATGTAACATACCTACCAACATTGTGATATGTAAATGTTGAAAATAATTCAGAATTAGCATTTTTGTGGTTAAAAACAGTTTTATCATAAAATATTAATATTATCTATAGGCAAAGATATTGAAATTCTATAGGTGTAATTTTTTTATTTAGAAAAACTTTCTTTTTATATCTTTTGAAGGTTATTCCCATCAATGTAATAAATCATTGAAGAAGATTATAACAATAATAATCTAAACGAAAATATGAAAGAGAACAAGACACAGAAAATTAGAAAAACATAATGGTCGCGCACGTCCCTTTTTTTGTATCCTGTTGTTCAAGTGTAACTTCTATCATAATAGGTACTTTCCTCCCATGCCAAATTCGAAGGGAGATAAAATGAGCTTTTAATATAAGTTAATAAGTTTCTTTGCCCAAGTCAGATATGACGTTCCTAACAGAGTCAAATTATAATATTATATGAACTGATACGGTTATATACGGCACTACATAGCAACATAGCTTCAATCCACTAGACTAGGCCAGAAAAATATGTGTACAATAGCACGTTTTAATATAGCTTGAGAGGAAAGAAGGGTGCTGAGAAATTGGAATAACCAAAATGTTGCTCTTACTGTCACTAGTACCCCCCCCCCCCCCAAGAATACTAAGCAAAATAGACAACTGCACCTCAGGATGCTATTACCAAAATTAAAGTTGTGAGTTATTGGAAACATTTCTATCTCTACCAATTTTCTATTTTTTTCTAATTTTATTTTAATACTAGCTGGTCCCGGTATATGTTGCTATGCCATTTAATAAAGAAATTGTTTCCCCCTGAGTGTCCTTTCCCATTCGTCCCGTTCCCCTTCCGCCTCCCCTTCTTCTCCTGCGTCCTCTTCCCCACTCGCGTTCCCACTCCGTCACCTCCACCTTCCCTCTCCCCACACCGATTCCCCCCCCCCCCCCTTCCCCCATCCCGCGAACCCCCTTTTCGAGTTCCCCTCCCCCTCACACGTCCCCTTCCCCTCCCGCGTTCCCCTTCCACTTTCCCCGCCTTCCCTCTTCCCTTTCCCGCTCCCTTGTCCCGCCAACCATCCTCCCGCGTTCCATATATTCAATCCCAGTACATTCAGTTTTTAAACAGCCCGCGTGCCACCTTTTACAATTTTTATTCCAATTTCCATTTTTCATATATATTAAATTTGGTACCTAACATAGGTACCTATTTGAAATATCTAAAATTGTTGATTCGATTCAAACTATTAGGGGAGTACCTACTTTAAATAAATTTATCAACTTTTTGAAAATAGAATCCTGATTTAACAATTTTATTGTTTTGCAAAATGTCATCCTCAAACACGCGGACTGTCAGACTTGCGGGTTTTCTGAAATTATCCAATTTTCTGCGCAATTTTTTAAATTTTTCTCTCCGTAAGAACCATCCTCGTACTTCAAGGAATATCCTAAAAAAAGAATTAGCGAAATCGGTTCAGCTGATCTCGAGATTTGCGCTTACCAACACATTTAGCGATTCATTTTTATATTATAGATATTCACACTTATTAGACTTCATTTCAAACTAACTATCCTCCGTTGATCACCATGATACAGGCAGTTGCCTAGTATGGTGACCTAATGTATCTTCTCAAGTAAATGAATTAATCATGTAACATGTTTTTATAAAGAAATAAATAAATAAAAATATAAGTCGTCAAAATCGAGGTTTTGTATTCCTCTTTTATCTTATCTAAAACTGAACGGATTTTTAAGATATTTTACAATCAGTATTAAAATAACATTTTCTTCAACACTTTCATCATAACTCAAAAAAGAAGTAAATAAAAAAAAATAAACGTTTCGACACGCCAATGGTCAATATCTACATTACATTAAAAAAAGAAGTTCGGGAATACGGTTGCGTACGAAAGAAGAGAGGCCCATAATATCAAATAATAATTATTATTTTTTAATTTATAAACTAAGATTATTATGCATAGCACAAATGGTAACAATTATTATCTATCTATCTTCTTCTTCTATCTTCTATATCTTCTTCTTCTATATAAATAAAAATGAATAACTTCCGAACGACTGCACCAAATTGGATAATTCTTTTTATTTTCTGTTCGTTATTGTCAGGACAAGGTTTGTATAAAACTACTGGTGAGCTCTGGCATTATGAAATTTGAATAAAAAAATTGCAATAGGTGGCACGCGAGCTGTTTGAAAACTGAATGTACCAGGACTGAATGTATAGAATGCGGGAGGTAGGAGGGGGGAGGGGGGTTCGCGGGACGAGGGAAGGGGGAGAGTGGAGTGGGGAGAGGAAAGGTGGAGGAGACGGAGTGTAAACGCAAAAGGGGAAGGGGATGCGGGAGAGGAAGGGGTGGAGGAAGGGGAACGGGAACGAGACGAATGGGAAAGGACACGCAGGGACAAACAATTTCCTCGTTAAATAGTAAGCAAAAACCAGCTAGTAAGCAATAATTGTCAGCCTGAAACACTCATTTACATTGAAAAATCTTCCGAGAAAAGATACTTGCCGCCAACGGGACTTGAACCCGTGTCCTTCTGATTGCCGGTCGGATGCCGCCATAGCTCAGTAATCAGAGCATCCGACCGGCAATCAGAAGGACACGGGTTCAAGTCCCGTTGGCGGCAAGTATCTTTTCTCGGAAGATTTTTCAATGTAAATGAGTGTTTCAGGCTGACAATTATTGCTTATAATAATATCAAATAATGTAAAAAACTTGTATCAAATAAAAATATATATTATATGTATATATAAAAAAAACAGATTTCAAGAGAACAGAGTTTAGGACCGTGGTAAGTACATATTACCTTTTTTAACCATTGGTTGAGTGTAGTGAAGTAATGTAATACAGAATAGAACATAATAATGTAAGACAGAAATAACTATTCACATACAACCTAACCCATATAAAATAAATGAAAATAATGGAATCCTGTCAAATTTAACCTATAAATAGATTAGGCAGAATTTATTTCATTACTCCATCTCCAACATTTATAAAATAACTCTCTTTAAAAGATTTACCACCCTTCCAATCACCCTTCTGTTTTAATTCTATTCATAATATGTATTTTACCTGAAATATCCTTGTAACTACTATATTCATTTATATTTATTTATTTATTTATTAGTAAGGGACAAACAGCTTATACATAAAACATAGAGATAAAAATATACATTGTTAAATCAAGTCAAGCCAAAAAAGTCTCCTATGTTAAAGTTGATTGGAGATAGAGTTTTATTACATATTAAAATTAATTTGAGGTGAGGAGGAGAGGAAGGGGAATAAAGGAGGAGGATAGGAGATGCTCCGGATCCTTTCACACTCGTATTAATTTTCGATCGTACGTGTTACTTCTAATCGATATTTCTGTAGTGTATGGCTAAAAATGTCTATATTTTGAAATTTTGTGTTATATTGCGCACATATACGGGGAATTGTTGAATTTTTTCTAATGTTAGTTCTACATGTAGGCAAATGAAACAAATGGGATTGCCGAGTTGTTCTTGACGGAATATGAATATTTATTAAGTTGGTTAGCTCTGGAGAGTCCAGGCCATTATTAACAATTTTAAATAATAAAGTTTGGTCAAAAATAAAACGTCGTGTATAAAGGGAGTTGAAATTGTGGTAATTAATAGATGCGTTGTAATTTAAGAAGTGTAATTTTTGTTTATAATTTATGTGGTTAAAAATTTTTTTTTGGATTTTTTCGATTCTATCAATGTGAGCTTGGTAGAAAGGAGTCCAGATCGGTGTGTAGTGTTCTAAGTGGGGACGGATGAACGCTGTGTAAAGGGAATATAGAGTCTTAAGGTTGCGAAAAGGTTTCGTTATTCGAATAATAAATCCTAGCATTTTGTTGGCCTTGTTGATGATTTCATCAGTGTGTTGTATAAAATTTAATTTAACATCCAGTAATACCCCAAGGTCCCTGATAGATTCTACTTCTTTGATAAGTGTCCCATTTAATCTATACTCAAAAGGAATTTTATTTTTATTACGTGTAAATGATAATTTTTTGCATTTTGAGGTATTTACTACCAGTTTGTTTGATTCACAGTAGATAAAAAGTCGATTGAGGTCCTCTTGAAGTTTAATGCAATCTTCGATTGATTTGAGAACTAGATATATTTTTTTATCGTCTGCATAAGCTAGGTAATTGGCGTGTAAAAAACATTTGTGAATATCATAAATATACACATTAAATAATAATGGCCCTAAATGAGAACCCTGAGGTACACCGGAGGGCACGGAAAAGAAGCTGGACTTAGTTCCCTCAACTGATACACATTGAAGTCTACTCCGAAGGTATGAAGTAAGCCACCGAAGCAGGTCACCATGGATGCCTAATTGTTTTAGTTTTTTAATTAGAATAAAATGGTTTACCTTATCGAAGGCCTTAGAGTAATCCGTGTAGATTACGTCTACTTGGTTTCTATTGTCCATATTGCTCGTTAAATATTCCGTGAAATTTACCAAATTTGTAAGTACCGACCTTTTTTGTAGAAATCCATGTTGTTGGTTTTGTATGTTGCAAACAATTGTTGTATAAATTTGATCGTAGATAATTTTCTCAAAGAGTTTACTAAATACCGTTAGCATTGAGATTGGGCGATAGTTTTCAATGTTGCTTTTAGAACCAGATTTATGAATAGGGATTATAGTTGCTTCTTTGAACTTTGTAGGAAATTTTCCTGCTCCTAGTGACATTCTAAATATGTTAGTTAAGGGGTACGAAAGATTTTTGGCACATTTTGAGACAAAGTATGGCGAGATACCATCACTGCCAGCACCCTTACTAATGTCTAAATTCTTCAGGTATTTATTGATTATTAAATAGTTTATTTGTACGTTCCCAATCGGGTTATGATTATTAACGCAGGTAAAATCATCGAATATACTGGGATCATTCGTGTCATTATCGTTTACGTAGGTGGACTGAAAATGTTTAGAGAATAGTTGGCATACTTGATGAGCGCCGGTGCCTGACTCATCCTTAAGGTGCATGATTTGTGGGATGCCATTTGTTTTACATTTGCTTTTAGCATAGTTCCAAAGTTGTTTATTATTTATAAGAATATTAGATTCAACTGAATTTATGTATTGATTATAGCAATGCTTCTGTAAGTGTTTTTGTTGCGTACGTTTTATAGAAAACTCTATGTAGTCTACTGGATTATTATGGGATTTCCATTTTTTATGTAGTTTTTGTTTTTCTTTAATGATTTTGATCAGTGGAGCTGAATACCAGTTTGGAAATTTACTCTTTTTGATGATACGTTTAGGGACAAACTGATTGATGGTATTGTTTAAAATGTTGTAAAAATAATCGACCACTACGTCGACATCCGAATTCTCCAGAGTAAAAGACCAGTCTGTCATTGACAGATGTTCGTTGATTAACTCGTAATTGGCTTTTTTAAACAGATAAATTTCTTTAGGTGGGGCGTGAATAATAGGAAGTGTACCGATTTGAAGCATGATTTTAAGTGATGGGTGGTGCGAGTCTTCGTTGACAAGAGGATCGCATGCACGAGATACATGGCATTCCTCATTACAGATAACTAAATCGAGAATTCGGTTATTTGCATTTTTTATGCAATTATATTGGTTTAATTCAGAATAATGGATTGTGTCTGCAAGTGAGGAACTAATTGCGTTCAAGTTTTCAGGTATCAAGTATGAATCATTGTTATGTACATTCCATGTTACGGTGGGCATATTAAAGTCTCCAATTACAAGTAAAATGTCATCGGGATATTGATCTTTTACGTTAGCAAGTAAGCAAAGGAATGAACTAAGTGAAGTTTCATATCCTGGACCCTGTGGGAGATATATACAGGCTACATGAATAGTACGTTTGGAGGTATAGTTAGAGGGAGGAATAGTTACCCAGATGGGTATTATTAATAATATGCGACGATTATTAGATTATGTTCATGGGGACATAATAATAATGTATAAATTCATTAGGTTAAGGTATAAAGATGATTTATGGTTTAGTATTATTGTGCACAACAAAAAGGTAATGTAGGTACATACATATATAAGAATATAAACGATAGTCACATCAGGCACATAATTAAGTAAGATATGTTAGGTTATGTTATAAAGATGATGTTATAAGGTTAAGAAGAATAATTCAATTTACCACAACCGTGTATAAAAACAATGAGAGCAGATGTCTTAAATAGAACAGAATAAAGCCATCAGTATGAGTTAATTTTCTCGTAATAAGCAGGCTAAATTATTAATATATTATCAGTAGATGCATCTTCATGAATACTAGAGTGGGGATCCATTACGTTGAATTATATCATACCTCGCTGTCTCGATGTTTCGTTGTGGTTTTGTAGGTAGAATTTTGGATAGGTTAATTTGTGAGAAAGTTAATTATATACTAAGCAGCCATCAAATAGTAAAAATCAAAAACATGTGAACTGCAGATATAAATCAAATAGCAATTAATAGCACCGACTCTTATTTTTTAGTGTTTGATCTGGGACGTAGGCCGATCGTCCTGGAGCCATCGTGTTGAGGATCGGGACCGGGTGAGCTGGATGCGGTGTTGGATGACGTTTTTGTTGATTTGGGTATGAGGGCGGCCGCGACATCTAACTGCTGCTGGGTGTAGATGGTTCGCTTGGTGCCATCCGGAAGCAAAACAACAATTGTACCATCGCTGGTCCAGCATCTGCTATTTGTAAATATTGACCGGGCTGATGCAAATAGTTTCTGACGTGCCACGGTAAGTGATTCGGTCAGAAGAAGATGTGAGTTTTTAAGTCCCTTCTTCTTCTCCCAAACGGATCGACGGTCAGAATGACGCTGAAACTGAAGCAACACGGGTCTGTTTTTGTTGGCTATGGCGCGACCTAACCTCCTGGTGCACTCAATGTCCTTGATGGCATTTTCGGGGCATCCTAGGCCGGTCAACACGGCGGTCACCAGGGATCTCGTGTCTTCCGACGCTTCCTCCTTTACACCGTGAAGGAGGAGTAGGTTCTTCCTAGATGCGGCGTCGATGGAGTCCACCCTGAGCTCAAGTCGAGCCACATCCTCCTGAAGGGCGCGCAGCTCCGAAGTCATCTTCACTTTGAATTCAGTGAAATCTTCACGCAGAGTTGAAAGATCAGAATGAGATTGAGATTGGCCGGGCTTGTGAGTCTTATGTGCTGTCGATGTAGCCTTTTCGAGCATCTGGGTATACATATACCCATGATGTATGTATATGTACATATATCTGTACGCCTGTCTCGACACAGGTATACCCTAGTGAGACAGGCATACAAATAAAACCATTGTAAATATATTTTATTATAGATAAATAAATAAAAAAAAAATAAAAAAAATGTTTTAACTCGATCGATTTGCATTTCGTCTGTAAATGTGTTTGTTTTGAAATGATAACATGCCTAGTTCCTACCGGGGTGCCATTTATCCAGTGCTTATCTCTTCCCAACCATCACTCTGCTGGAAAAGTATTAGATATTTAAAAAATGACAGGAAAAGTAGCAAATACGAGTGCATATATATGTTTTTGAAAAATAGAAGAATAAGTGAGATTACCTTAGACGCAAGTTGTTGATTTTTTCGTGTCTATAATCATGTTTTTTTTAAAGTGTACAACATATTAATTATCCTATTACCGTACAATTTTCTCATTTTGAAAGTCCAAACACCTCGAAAGATAATTATTATACAAAAAACTCTTAAGGCTATCTAAAGAAGAGTTATATATATCTAGTGTTTCCGATATTTCGTTCAACATCCCCATTCCTCTTGTCATGTTATGTTGTTGCTAGAACATCTGTTCTGCCGTATGGTATTTTGAATAAGTCGTGTCGACGACTATGATTGAAATTTTCAGGCACATACTAGCCATAGAATTCCAAGAGGAACGGGCTGTCAATACGCTTACGAATTATGTTTGAGATTGCAAGATTTGCATAACGTCTAGTTTCTAAGCTAAATCTGTTTGTCCCTTAAGTAATTCTATATGTTGCATGAACCTCGGATAAGTTCAATGCATCCGTTAGGAATTTTTCCTGGATTTGTTCTATCATATTAACGTATTTAGTTTGGTGCGGAGTCCGTACACCACTTGCATACTCCAGCTTACTTCTTATGACGCCATCGAATATGGCTATCATTGCATCTGGGTCATCAAATTTGAACTATAAAGAAAGTATTTGACTATCTCGATAGTAAATAATATCATTTTGCTGTGGCGATGACCTCGCAGTGGAACTAAATAACTATATTGAGATTGTGTTGT
The DNA here is from genome assembly GCA_917880885.1 of Limnephilus marmoratus. Taxonomy (NCBI): domain Eukaryota; kingdom Metazoa; phylum Arthropoda; class Insecta; order Trichoptera; family Limnephilidae; genus Limnephilus; species Limnephilus marmoratus. The sequence continues at coordinate 28,266,546 of OU862928.1, forward strand.
GTGCTCCTTCGCAGAGGTACAGTGGTAAGTGATTGGTTATCCTTTTTCCTTGCATCCATTATTTTTCCTACACATATTTAATTCCCCAATTATTCATTACCTAATACCAGCAAACATCATTTTTAGTATTTACAGTCCAATTCTAAAGGCATCTGAAGCTGTAATTCGTAAGCAGTTTCGGAAGCAAATACCTGTTTCAAACATTTTTGTAGAGATCCGAGTATATGTAAATAACTCGTTTCATCTTGGAAAATGAAGGAAGTTTTAGAGTTTGACATTGGGAAGGTTAATTACATATTTGCCTAGTTGCGTGGGATAGAGTCTAGCTCTAGCACAAATAATAGTACTTCATATTCCAGGGTTTCCCAAACTGTGTTCCGCGGAACCCTAGGGTTCCGCCAAACCTGAACAAGGGTTCCGCGACAATTTGTCGGAAGAATTTAATTTAATATATTATACACATATTCATATTTCAACAATACTGATATTATTCTCATTTAAATGATTTCTGGGCGAGTTTGTCAGAAGAGTACCCCAATTTAGCAAAAGAAGCTTTTGTTGTTATACTATTTATTCGAAGCGGGATTTTCTAATTATGCTGCAACCAAGTCAAAGTGCAGGAACAGGTTCGAGACGCCACACCAGGTATTAGAATACAACTTACCAATATTGTGCCCGATATCAAGAAGATATGCAATTCAAGAACTCAATATCATTAATTAGGTGTTTTATTTATTAAATTTTTTGTTGTTGTTTATAAGAATTTTTTTGTTTAGGTTCCAATTTTTTGTTGCTTATATTCAATTTTTTGTTATTTATACTCCATTTTTTATTTTGTTATATTTCATTTTTGTTTTTGTTTATTTTCCATTTTTAGTTGTTTATGTTCCATTTTTTGTTATAAATGTATATATTTATATATTGTTTGTAAACTTAATAAATAATGTATAATAACATTTTTTTAAACTTTATTATTAGGAATTACCCAATCTAATAAATGAGCCAAGTGTTCCGTTAAAGTTTACGGGTTTGCAAAGTGTTCCATTGCAGAAAAAGTTTGGGAAACCCTGTCATATTCAAACGTCTTTCATACAATCTGTTTTAGATGTTTCAATTTAGGGTTTAATGGAATTGAATTTAGTAGAATTCGAGTCTCCCAGATTTAAATTAATTAAGGCACTACTTGTCAGAATGACGTGATTAATTATTTGGGATATTAATTAATTCAGTTAGATTGAATTAGAAATATAAATCATATTATAATTGTCATATCGGATATATTGCTAAGGGTGTTGAAGCAATTTGTAATTATATTGACAAGTGGAAATCTAATTTTGAAATTGATTTTGGTTGGTGTGCCTTCGAAAACCGTAGGTGCATTATTATACGTAACCACTGAACGGAAAATCAGTAGAATTGTTATCAAAACCGGTTTAAAAGAAAGCTGTTGGTTAAGCAGCACAATAAATGCTTAATTTTTTTTGGTCTCAAAGTAATCATATCATAATATGTAAAAATGTATGTTTCTTTGTTTGTCCTTTATGAATTACTAAACCATTCATCCGATTGCGATGAAACTTTGATGATCTGTTGTGTGCATGTCCGTGATGGTTTATATACATAATGGTGAGCTCTGGCATTATGAAATTATTTCCTACACTCTTTATCCGAATTCGATGAAACTTTGGTGAGTTGTTTGTATCTAGAAAAATATGTATTTTATATCAGTGTCGCCTCAACCTCTAACGGTGTTGGACGCGAGTGAGCGGCGATTCAAATAAAATAACACTTTCAAACCCGGACAAATTTTAAAAGTATATAAATTAACCGAAAATAAAATAATTCATAACCCGTGAAAATGGAGGAAGCGGTTGATCCGCATGCCTTCATCACTAAGGCGAAACAAAACATAAGTGACTTACATACAATCATAGAAGAAAATAAACTTACTAAAGAAACCAAATCAAAAATGATGAAAGAAACAAATAACATCATGGAAATGATATCCCACATGGCAATAGAATTAGCTAAATTACAAGAAAAATGTGAAATTCAAGAAAAAAACCAAACACAAAAAAACTTATTTTCTTACTCTTCGGCAGTAAAAAACTTAATACCACAAACACAAGAAAAACGATTTCCTATAATTATAAAAAGCTTAAAAGAAGAAGACACTGAAAAAATAAAAGAGAAAATACAAAAAATCAAAATATCGCAGTTGGGAATTCGAGTAAGTGAATTTAAAAAAAACAAAAAAAAACATTATAATAACATGCCCAGAAAAAGAAGACGCAAAAAAATTAAAAGAAAAGATAAATGAAGTCGACAAAACCATAATAGCGGAGGTACTTGTGAAAACGGATCCATGCGTAATATTCAAAGGACTTGACAAAGACTATACCGAAAAAGAATTCTTAGAAGACATAATTGAACAAAACAACGACATCAAAATGATATGTGAAAAATACCAAGATAAAAATATATTACAAGTTAAAGCCATCATTACGAACAAAAAAACTAACAGCAAAAACTTAATTCTCCAAACAAATCCAGAATTGAGACTACATCTTATAAATAGAAAAAAAATTCATCTAGGATTCATGAGAATCTATGTAACCGATTGTAACGTTCTTACCCAATGTTTCCATTGTCAAAGATTCGGACACACAGCACAAAAATGCTACAATAAAATGAATAAACCAACATGCAAGCACTGTTCAGAAGATCATCCCATCTCCGAGTGTAAATCCCTGGAACTGCCGCCCAAATGCGCTAACTGTCACTCAGCTAACAAGAAGAAAGAAATAAACTCCTTCAACAGTAAAATGAATGAAATAGACCACCGAACAAACAGCGAAACATGTAAGTTCCGTTCTTACATGCTTAAATTAGCCAAAGAAAGAATAAACTACGACATTGAATAAAAAAAAATAAAAAATTATATATAATTTTGCAAAATACATTAATTAAATGGATGATTTCTTAAATAGCGAATTAGAATTAAATATTAAAATTCAAGAATATGAATGTATTTGTACTGATTCATGTAACAAAATTATTTCTAAAAACATCAATGATATAATTATTATGCACATAAACATCCGTAGCATTCAGAAAAATTTAGATGAACTAATTCTAAAAATAAATAATTTAATTAAAAAGCCGGACTTCATAGTGTTAACTGAAACATTTACAAACGCTGAGTCACCGTCTTATCACTTACCGGAGTACAATTATATTTCTACCAAAGTAGATATCAACAAAAATTCGGGAATAATAATATTTGCAAATAATAAATTTAGTATTGTTAACATTATAGAACACCCAATACATTTGGTAAACTGCATCGAAGTACATTTCAAACTCGGCAAATCAATATATCATTTAATAGCTATCTATAGAACGCATGGCTCAAGTATTATTACGTTTATTAATGACCTCAAATACATATTATTAAAATTAAAAAATAAACTCTGCTTCGTGGTGGGTGATTTTAATGTGAACATTAATGAAAAAATAGAAAATAGTAACAAAACTGAATACATCAATTGTATGACTGAACAAAATTTCATATCTTGCATAAATAAAAATACTAGAGAAATAAAAGAACATACTCCATCTTGTTTAGATCACATTTGGGCAAACGTAAACATTAAAGATCTTCACAAACTAAAATCAATTGTTTGGAAAACTAACATAACTGATCATCATTCATGCTTACTTCTGTATAATAATAATATTAAACATAAAAAACATAATTTAGTACCCAAAAAATCAACAATAGACATGACTATTCTCTCTGAAAAACTAAAAATGGAAAATTGGAACAATGTTTTAAAGAGTGATGATACCGAAATATGTTCGAAAAACTTTGAAAAAATCCTGTCACAACACATTAAAAATTCGACAACTGAAATAATAATACACATAAAATCAAAATTAAGATGTTTAAAACCTTGGATTACCAAAGGACTTATAATATCTATCAGAAACAAAGAAAAACTTTATAAAACAACTTTAAAAAATCCCCATGATGAAAAAGCATATATTTTTTATAAAAAATATAAAAATAAATTAACATCTTATATTAAAAAAAGTAAGGAAGAGTTCTTTAAAAATAAAATATTATCTTCAGAAAATAACCATAAACAAATGTGGAAAACTGTGAATTTGGCCATAGACAATACAAAAAAAACACAAAATATTAAGTACATCGAACATGATAAAAAAATTATAGATGCCAATTTACAGCCTAAACAATGTGCAAACATATTTAATTCCTTCTTTGCAAATGTTGGAAAAAATCTTGCGAAAAATATTCATAAGCCTTCTAACCCAGAAAAACAAAAAAATAAAAAATTACAGAAACGTAATATACTTTCAACATTTGAAATAACAACAGAATGTGAAATCTTAAAAATAATAGAAAATATGAAAGGAGGTTCGTCTCCCGGTTTTGATTCTATTACGGCACAAATGTTAAAATCTATGAAATCTTACTTAATAAAACCCATCACTCATATAATAAACTTGAGTTTAACGAAAGGAATATTTCCAATGAATTACAAAAACACAATAATCTCACCTATTTACAAATCTGGTGATCCGCAACAAGTAACGAATTATCGCCCAATTTGTCTAATTTCCAACATAGGAAAGATATTTGAAAAAATAGTAAAAAAACAATTAGTAAATTTCCTAGATAGTAATAAAATACTACACAAAAACCAGTTTGGTTTTATTAAATCGCTCAGCACACAAGATGCCATTGCTAACGTAACTTCATACATTTACGAATCATTAGATAAAGGTAAAAAATGTGCGGGTATATTTATTGACCTCAGAAAGGCATTCGATAGCATATCCCATGAGATGCTATTAAAAAAATTAAATGATATTGGCATTAAAGGCAACGCGATTAAATGGATCACAAACTATTTAAAAAACCGCCCTCAAGTGGTAAAAATCAATCATGTTAATAGTGATCAAGAGATTTCAAGCTTTGGAATCCCGCAAGGTACAGTGCTTGGACCAATTTTTTTTACCATATATGTAAATGATATTTTTTTTCAACATTTAAATGGTCAAATTACATCATACGCCGACGATACAGTATTAATAATAAGTGAAAAGACTTGGGAAAATGTAGAATTAAAGGCCACAGAAGACATCAACACGCTTAAGAATTTTTTCGACACTAATTTACTATCACTAAATAGTGAAAAGACATTTGTAATTCCATTTGCAATCCATCCAAACGATGCTCCCAAAAATTTTAACATTGTCATACACGATAATACTAAAATTCATAGCCAAAATTATTGCAAATCAAACTGTACAATATTAAAAACAACAAATAAAATTAAATATCTCGGAGTAATTATCGACAAAAATCTGAAATGGAAGGAACAAATATGTCAAGTAGTAAACAAAATCAGAAAATTAATATATATATTTTTAAGAATTAGAAATTTTCTGTCGATAAAAAATCTATATTTAATCTACTATGCCTTAGTTCAATCCACTCTACAATACGCTATTATTAGTTGGGGATCCGCGTATAAATGTAACCTTCTTCCAATAGAAATTGTACAAAGGACAATTATTAAAATTATATTAAAAAAATCCTTAGACTACCCAACAGAACGCCTGTTTGAAGAATTTCAAGTACCCACATTTAAAGATTTATATATTAAAAATTCATTGATTCAAATTATAAAGGAAAAAGATAAATATCCATTTTTAAATGAAAACAGAACTCGACTTAAACATGTTTTTCTATGCCCAAAACTAAATACGTCTTTTGCACAGCATCATTATACTTACCAGGGAAGAACTTTTTTCAATCGTCTACCAGAAGAAATCAGAAGCATTAATGATAAAACCCGAATACTGCTCTCTGTCAAGAGACATTTTAAAAATATTCTTAAGAAAAAAATTACTGTCAATTAATCTTACAAATATCCTTAGTTTTCCATTACATTCTTTCTTTTTTTAAAAAAATTCACACCATTATCAAACAAATACTGCAGCTCACATATATTTATGTACAATTAATTATTTAAGTACTAACTTATAACTAATAACTAATAGCATTTATGTACACTCCCCTTCCATACACAAGCAAATGCTTTAAATGGAAGGGTAGTAAAAAAAAATACCTGTAAAAAAAAATTATATATTTGTTGTAAAATTGTAATTATAATAAATGTTGCAATAAATAAATTAAAAAAAAAAAAAAAAAAAAAAAAATATAGTTATTTAATTTTTTTATAGTGATACCTCACAAGAGTTTCAGCTCTCCCGTCTGGAGCCAGTGAGACTATGGCATCCCCAATTGGGGTATGTTGTGAGGCTGAAGGTTGCGGGGAGGGTGAAGGAGATAGAGAAGAGGAAGGTGCGGAAGTACTTGACTATTCAGATCTGGTCACCAAACACGGCTAATGCCATTTCAATTCTGAATGTTAGTCTTACACCAGGGCGATACTGAGAGTATCTTCCACTCTGGAACGTGCCGCAAATATACTATATATTATTTTAAATGAATAAATTGTGAAATAACACAAATTAATCTAATAAAATTTATTTGCCATGCCGGCATTCGATCCCGCGACCTTCAGAATGCTAGTCAAGAGCCTTATGCGGGAGGGGGAGGGGAATTTGGGAGAGGAATGAAGGAAAGTGGGGTTACGGAAGGGAGAAAAGGGAAGGGGGAATGCGGGAAAGTGGAAGTGGAGCGCGGAAGGGGAAGGGAATGAGGTAGGGGAACGGTGGCGGGGACGGGGACGCATGGGAAAGGACACGCAGGGGAGTGGTGGGGGACAAAGGGGTGAGGGGGGGGGGGGTAGAGGGAGGGTTGCAAAGGAGACATAATAGCGGTAGGGGATAGATATTTATATTATCAAAATCGGTTTTATTGCCTCTGTGTATTTGCACCACAGATGGCAAGTAAGTATCCGTTTGAAAAAAAATTAAAACATTTGAACAATTTTATTATTGTGACGTGAAAAATCACTGACGATTACATTGTAAATTTTGCTCTCGTCGGGTCAACTTGGAAATCTTTTGTAACGAAATATTATTTTGTAATTGTGTGAGGTGCCAATGCAAAGATATTCAAATACCGAATAGATATGCTATGGTGTCCGCGCAACTGTCGCCGGACTACGCGCTAATTAGCGTAGTTTTCATACAAAAAGAATTTGTTCATTTCGTTGATTTTTTGAAAATGTGCATTAATATTGGTTAACAATATATTTTGAATAAGGAAAGAATTCGTTCATTTAGTTTAACGTTCGTTTGGTTTATTCGTTAATTATTTATTCTTTTAGTTTATTTGTTAATTGGTAAACAATATCGGCGACACCCGGAAGCGCAGACCCACATACTTTAATAGTACACAACTGCTAACCCTGTACAAATCGCAAGTGCGCCCCACGGTTGAATTTGGCAGCCACCTCTGGTCTGGAGCTCCAAAATACCTGAAAAATACCCTCGACTCTGTGCAGAAACGGGCGGTCCGTTTGATAGATTCTCCCATCTTAACAGACGGATTGCAATCTTTAGAGCACAGGCGTCGGGTGGGAATGCTATCCTTGTTCTACCGGTATTACAATGGAAGATGCTCCGAGGAACTAGCATCATTGATCCCTTCGGCACCGGTGCATAGTCGGGAAACACGCCAAACGCGTGCCCAACATTTGTACACAGTTGACATATGTCACATGAGAACGGGTCGTTTCTTCGACTCGTTCTTGTGTTCAACAGCTCGGCTGTGGAATGATTTGCCGGCCTCTGTGTTTCCTCCTTCCTACAACATGGGTCTCTTCAAGACCAATGTTCATTCCTTCCTCTCCTCAAAAAGACCCTCCTTCCCAGATGACATAGACCCTGAGGGAAATTATTTTCCTCAGGGCCTCCTGTGTGGAGTTAATGTAAAAAAAAAAAAAAAAAACAGTAAAAACAGCAGATAGCACATCTACTTATATTCCAATATCTTTGTGCCAATGTGTGGATACCTTCTGCAAGTTTGAAGAGCTGCCTTTGATGTTCGATGATGTTCGCTTACAAGTTGGTGCCATGTTTATGCCTTAGAATTGTACTATTTAATCATCGAAGACAATATTAGCGACTAGAAAAATCGGAAAAAATTCGTTTGCATCTAGGAATTGAGTCCATGGCCCCAGCCTCGTCAGGGATTTGCTCTAACAACTGAGGTTTCCCTGAGCTTTCATCCCTATCCCCATCGGTTTTATTTAACCGTATCATAACGTCGACTAAGATTCACCAAGTCTCAATATTATATTTTCTAAACACATATTTTTATTGGCAGCTATCTTTGTGTACAAATGTCAGCTTTTTCCTGAAATCTTCATTAAATTTTTTTTTGCTTAAAATTTTTGTTTGAACGTTTCTGCACTCGTCTGCTTGTTTAGGAATAAATACATCCAAAACACGTAATCGCGTTATACTTTCATAAGACCAAAAACGCCCCGAGCGACCTTACAATTTAAAAGCTATATATCTCTCTTCCTCTCATGCAAACATACGTATTTTTTTCTTTTAACCAAAAAGGAACGAAATAATGCTTCTTATTGTCTTTGAAATATGAAAGCTATCTTGCATAGATATTTTACAAACTCGATTCAAAGTGACGGTTTCAGAATTTATGCACAAAATTGACGCTTCCGGATGGTGAGGTGCGAATATATTGAACTAGATGGGTTAATATTGTCATCAATAGTTAAAAATATTTTTTTTGGTGGATATCAAAATATTGAGTTGTGTTATAAAGTTTCCCAATTTTGTAATTTTTATTATTTTTTTAAATTTATTGTCTACTAGCAGACCCGGCCACCATTGCTGTGGCTAACGAAACACAACGCCATTACCCAACCTTTATAAAATCCACACCACCCGCTTGCCAGCTGCCCGCTGCCTGCATTGAATATTTGAATTTCTCGGCTTTATTCTACCATAATAAGCATGTATTATACATATAAACCTTTCCCTTGAATCACTCTATCTATTGGTGAAAACCGCATGAAAATCTGTTTCGTAGTTTAAAAGATCTATGCGCATGTACATTTTGAGCGACTTCATTTTATACTATGTAATGCAATTCGAGCGATCGCCACTAATTATACAATGCTTGTAATGCAACACTGGATATTAGAAAAGAGAAAATCAAAAACCTACTTACTCTAGGACATCTATTTTCCAATTTCTTCCGTAGAACGAATTTCAAAAGTTGTAACGTGTATTTCTTGGTAGAGCATCAGAATCTCCCTCAAGTTTGTGGGAAGGAAAATACAGTCTTTATCTTCGGGCATTTTTAGATAAATAAAAGAAATAATTTAGCAGTACAATATCACCTATATTTTAAAGGTATGGTGTATACATGGGTGCCCTCCTAGGGGTCAAGAATTCCACATTTCCTAAAGAAATAATAAAATAATACATAAGCAAGAGAGCATACCTGTGGACCGTAATTTATCTAAATTATCCTGACTCTAACGCTGACGCGAATCACTGTTAATAGGCGACCAGGAGCACGCGGGGTCTCCATGGACAGGAACCGAGGAAGGCCCCAGGGCCTGGGGACTCCTCCCCAGGGAACAGGAACCAGGAAAGGCCCCAGAGGATGGGGACTCCTCCTCAGGGAACAGGAACCAGGAAAGGCTCAAAGTCTCGGTTGTGCGTACCGGTGAAATCTCGGTAGACGCCGTTTACCGCGCCCTTCATAGATCAGCGCCGGGCCTCCATCCGCCTCAAATATCGAGTTCCGCGAGGATAACCCCTCTCAAAGCCTTGGCCACGTTAATATCATGAACGCCAAACAAAGGATTACACCGATTATCCACACTCAAGTACGAGAGTGAAGGTGGGCACATTGACAATATGGCGACTCCACCATTTAAACTTTTAAAAATCCCGTTTCACTCACGGAAACAACACGGCTCGCGGTTATAAAATAAACCATGATTCTTCTTTAAATGGGTAAAACCCGTAAAGGTGATACTATCACATATTTAACAAGAAACTTAAATAATTCGGCGACTTGTCGAATCAACGTCGGCTCCCCAGACGACGAAAATTCAAAAAGTGGCTCCCGAAATAGATGGCGCTAGTCGCTAGCGGTTAAGAACTAATCTTTACGGCGATCATAATAAAACGTCAGCGGCCAGGTGAGTTTAAGATTAACTAGGTCAAGACAATATTTATTTAATCAAAATAAATATTATCGTGACAAAGTGACTATAGTACGGCCCGCCAGCCGTTTTAAATCGCACAAAAATATGTTTTCTTTAAATTTCTCGGCTTTTCTCTAATATTATTTACATGTATTATACATAGAAACATTTCTCTTCAATCACTCTATCTATTGGTGAAAACCGTATGAAAATCCGTTGCGTAGTTTAAAAGATTAACGCGCACATACGTTTTGAGCGACTTCGTTTATACTATGTAATGATGATAATAATGATATTGATGATAATGATGATGATGATTCGTCTTAGAAATTATTCTAAACGTGAGCTTAGGAAAAGAGAAAAAAAAAACATTTAAAAATTAGTAGAGAATAATAGAAAAACGTAATGTAGGATACGGTTTTTAACAGTTTCTCTGAATGTTTTTTGCCGAATGATGAGGTTTCGCAGTTTTCTATCTAGGGGTAGAGTTTGTTGTATACTTTTGGCCCGGAATAGGTTAGGTTCTCATTACACTCCTTTCATCGTTCATTCGCCCTACTTACCCAAACCATCACTACGATTTCTTCAGCCTTTCTTTTCGAATTTTCACTTTTGAATACAGTTAACCCTAGAGTAGTCGCGCCTTCCCGTGAAATGTGAGTGCTCGCATGGGGAGCATTTTGCCGCCCATACTTAAAATGATATTTTTTTGCAAATAATAGTTAAACACATTTGGAATGATTTTAAAAGGATAGATCAAATAATAAACTATCAAAAAGGTAATATTTTTTTAAAGTTTTATACTTAGTATTACAAAAACACTGCTTTGGGAAATCTTAGATTATTTTTTGGAGATCGCTGGCAACGGTTAATATGCACTTTTTAAAAAAAAAAACCTTTTAATTCACCTTAATTACATTAAAAGGCAACTATTTGCGTTGGGGAAAGTGGAAAATATTTCATTCTAAACTTCGATTACGTAAAATTAAAATTAGCGGGATATTTAAAGTATATTTGCGGCAAATTCCAGAGTGGAAGATTCTCTCGGTATCGCCCTGGTGTTAAACCACCATTCAGAATTGAAACATTGCTTGAAATGGCATTAAGCAACGTGTTTGGTGACCAGATCTGAATAGCCAGGTCCTTCTCCACCTTCCTCTTCCCTATCTCCTTCCCCTCCCCACTACCTTCAGCCTCACAACATACCCCAATTAGTGCCATAGTCGCACTGGCTTCAGGCGGGAGCAGTTGGGACTCTTGTGCGGTATTCATATAAAAAAGTACATAAAATCATATATTTTTGGAAAAATGCTGTTAATAAAAATTACGAAAAATAAATAGCAGAGAAAATTAAAAAAAGTAATGGAAAACCATTAAATTAAAAAGCGGGAAAACAGAGATTAGTACAAAAATCTTGTTATTATATCTGATTTAGTCATAGCCAGAGCAATTTCTTTCAAAAACTTTCTTCAAAATAATAAATGTATTGTGTCAGTATTTTCGTTGTATATTATTTGACAATATATGCCCAATCAAATCAAACTAAACATCAATATTGTCACCATTAAAATTTAATATGATATTAAAAGTAATAACATTTCAACTTCAGTAAAAATCGAACACATTAATTTTATGTGAGTAGTCGCGCAGTGAGCATTTTGCCGCCAAACGCGACACACCGACAACAACCGTTGGCTCCGGTGGTCACCAGCGCACCGAATTTCTTCAATTTCTAAAACATGGAGGTGAGGTATGGAGGGACAGCTACTATGACGCTTGACCTTGACAAATGCATCGTGAACAAAATAACGCGTTTTTTTCCACTGGCGGCAAAATGCTCATAGCGCGAGCACTCTAGGGTTTTAATGAAATTCAGACTGAAAAGATTTGCTCCTTAAATAATGCATTGGTTTTTCTCAAATGTTATTCTTTACCATTTCTGATAAATTAGTCACCCCACGTATTCTCAGCACCCTGCGTCTTATTCCAAGACTTATTGGGATCGTAAATCGTCCACGTTCTCGCAGAATCGCGCCCCTAAGGCAAACGGACCGTGAACCTTGTGTTTAAAGCAATTTCAATGGAATTTCTGCGTTCCTACGATCCTTCAGGCAAATTAGTTTCCCGTATCAGAGCTGATTTTCCCGTATTTCCCGGATGCTGGCTATATTTCCCCGGATATTTCAAGTTCGACCCTATTCGTTGCGATGCATTGATATAAAATGTCCTAGAAAAGCATTTCAGAGTGGTGGAAATACCACAAAACAGAAACGAACAATGCTTAAATGTTTTGATGCACAGAAAAAGATAATGGTCGCAACTGGGACTCGAACGCGGAACCTCTTGTCTAATCTAATCTCTCTCTCTCTTGTTGTCTTTCATATTTTCGTTTAGATTATAATTATTATCTTCTTCTTTAATGATATATTACTTTTTTTTACATTAACTCCACACAGGAGGCCCTGAGGAAAATAATTTCCCTCAGGGCCTATGTCATCTGGGATGCTGTGTAGAGGGTCTTTTTGAGGAGAGGAAGGAATGAACAGTGAACACTGAACAGTAAAAAGCTTCGTCAAAATTTGAGCTGCAGTACCAGGGCATGTATTCCGTCAGGCCCACTAGCTTTATTAACATCAAGCCCTCGTAAAACATGCCGGATCCTCAGCTTTTTCATACGAAAACCGCAGTGAGGAACCGACGTCGGGACAGCACCTTGGTCATCGAGGGTTGAGTTATCCGCAAACATTTTTCCTAATAAGTTAGCCTTTTTGGTGGCGGTGTTTGCTAGTGAGCCGTCAGGTCTGGTAAAAGGTGGCAGACTAGATTTGCAGAAATTGCGACCTATTGAGCCCGCAAGCGACCAGAATTTCCTGCTGCCATGCGGACATGCAGCCAGCTTTCTGCTGATCTGCTGGTCGTGCTCGAATTTTGACCTATTTATGATTCTCTTGGTTTCCTTTACCATTTTGTTGTAAGCTGTTCTGTCTTCGGATGTTCTAGATATGTTGTAGGCTCGGTAAGCCGCGTTTTTTCGTCGCACTGCATCAGCGCATTGTCGACTGAACCACGGCTTTGAGCCTACACCAGTGTCCTTAACAGTAGATTAGATGAAGTCATCCATCGCGGATGTGATGACTTCACTAATTTCCTGGGCACATCTGGAGGGATCCGAAGTCTGAAAACAGATAGCTGACCACGTGAAAGTATTAAAATGTGCCCGCAGACCGAACCAATCTGCTGACCTAAAGTGCCACACTTTTCTTTTCACCCTCTCGTTTGGTGGTCTGAAGTTTACAGGGATTGATGTCGTCACCAGGCAGTGGTCGGACGATCCTAAAGGCGCTGTGACTTCAATCTTGTAACCGTGTGGCACAGTAGTTAAAAATAGGTCTAACAGATTGGAACGGTGAATCTGGACATCAGGAACCCTTGTAGGCTCCGGAACCATTTGCTCCAATCCGTAGCAAAGGGCAAATGATTCCGCTTGGCTTCCAGCCGAGTCCGTTGATCCTGAGAACTTCAAACAAGGTTCGTTATGAACATTGAAGTCCCCCAGGACCACAAACTCTGCCGTAGGGTAGCGGGGCAAGAGGTCATCAATAGTCTCGCTTAGGTGTTTGAAGAACTCGGACGTGTCTGATTCGCTAAGGTTCGGTGAGCGGTACAAACATGCGTAGAATCTTTGATGGGAATAACCTTCAAAAGTTATAAAAAGAGAGTTTTTCCTATAAAAATTGAATATTCATTAAGACTTTTATAAAAAGCAATGGTTCCATATAAATAAAATCGGATATATTTATCCATGACGCTATCTAGGTAACAAACCAATTCTTAGAATGATTGTTTCCAATAAAAAGGGTAGTAGCCTAGACGATATGGAAAATATATTAATTGAAGATAATATTGTTAATTCTAAAATTTTAAATGTGAGATTGGCTATTATGACGGTTTGACAGTAGAGCGCAATGGTACAATTGGTAAACAAACGTCCCGGATAGACGAGAGATTCTGGGTTCGAGTCCCAGATTCGACCATTATCTTTTTCTGTTTTTCTGTATCTTGTTCTCTTTCATATTTTCGTTTAAACTAATTTTGTACCTCATCACACAAATCTAGTGCATTTAACTTCGCTGGTTTAATCACATTCGATTGTTGCGGCTTGGGTAGCCATTTGTGCTTGCCACAAAGGTTCGGCTGGCGACGTATCTCGAGATATCGACTACACCAGCGGTCGGCAATTAGTTTTGGTGACGGGTTGTATGAATATCTCAAGGTTTTTGGCAGGCCACGCGACAGTCGACGTCATTCGTGCGCGTGCGATCCTGCTCAGTCAGTGCACTTGTGCAACCCTGATACCACAAACGGAAAAAATATCATTATATGCGTTAGGAATTGGTAGGGTCCTTTCTTCAATTTAAAAGCACTTCGGCAAATTTAACTGAGGTATTTGATTTACAGACATTTAGGTTAAAACATGATTAAACACTTCAACTTGCTACAATTATTTGTACAACTTCCAAAACTACACCCGGGGACGGTTCCTCATTTTTTAACTAAAGACTAAACAAGCCTTTTTTATTGTTCTAATATTGGCGATAAAAAGAGGAAGAGAATACAAGAAACCGGCTTTTATTAAAACATTGCCCCATAATATCGCACTATAATCTGACAGCCCTGACACTAGCACCATCTGGACGAACAACAGAAACCTGTTTTATCGATATACAACCTGTCGGTAAGTAAACTAGATAAAAATCTGCAGAGGGCAGTAACTGCACTAATTTAATTATAATCTTAACAACATGTTCTAAAATACCACGACCAAACAATTAGTGACGTGGGAGTTATTGAATCCGACTCGGGCGTTGCGGGTTCTGAAAAACTTACACCTATGTTTTCTTCACAAGATATGAAAAGAAATGATTGTGGCCGATGGTGCGTGGGAAGGAATAATCGTCCGAAGGGAGCACTTCGCGGGAACGAATCTGGCACACTGGACCCCAATTTTTTTTTTTTTTTTTTTTTTTTTTTTTTACAGTGATTACCACACAAGAATCTCAACTGCTCCCGTCTGGAGCCAGTGAGACTATGGCATCCCCAATTGGGGTATGTTGTGAGGCTGAAGGTAGTGGGGAGGGGAAGGAGGTGGGGAAGAGGAAGGTTGGGAAGTACCTGGCTATTCAGATCTGGTCACTAAACACGGCTAAAGCCATTTTCAAGCAACGTTTCAATTCTGAATGGTGGTCTTACACCAGGGCGATACTAATAGTATCTTCCACTCTGGAACATGCCGCAAATATACTATATATTATTTTAAATGAATTAATTGTGAAATAACACAAATTAATCAAATAAAATTTATTTGCGCATGCCGGGTTCGAACCCGCGACCTCCGGAATGTGAGTCAAGAGTCTTAGCCACTGGACTATGGAGGTCGTCAAATTACCGATCGCTGGACTATACTATACCAAACTTAAGTATACTCTACTACAATAGGCTCTGAACCATCAGCAATATAGGAAGGGTAGACATCTTTTAAAGAATCGACTGTATATACATACGTTTGGAGGGAAATGACAATACGTAAGTGGCTTTTATGAGTGACGCATGGTGAATTATATTGCGGTGAACACTGTTCACTCAACATCTCTTCTCGATGTTATATTTGTACCTGTCGGTAATATAGCTGACTTAATATGATGTATACACATAAGTTATCTGTTTATTTTTTTGGTAAATATGCAGTTAGTCCATCTCACGGATAATACGGAACGTTCGTGTTGTCGAAGTTTGATGCACGTGTCATAGTCAAAGGTCGGTTTGCAGTCTCTTCGCGGAATGACTGGTTTATCCTAGGTTTAACCAAAGCCTTCGGGTTAAGGAATGACTAGTCAAACCTGGGAGCGCCGGAGCTTCGAGGATTGACTATAACACACGGATAATATGAAATATTTCTTTTTTAACTAATAGACAATCAAATATGACATCTGTTGGAAGTACCAATCTTATAAAATAAATTCTCTGTAATAAACTCGTATGTCATCATAATTTTTAAAAATATCCCAGGTTTTGAATGGTTTGTTTGGCAAAGCAGGGATTGTCTAGCGGGTTTGTGTAATTATTCTAATAGGTACATTTCTTTCCATATTCTACTGTTATAAATACAGGTACAAACTTGTCAATAATGCATTCACTTTGTTTTACGCAATAATATTTTTTCTATGATTGGCAGCATTGATTGATTGTCTATGAAATGTTAAAATAAAAACGGTGAATAAATAATGGCGTTACTGCGTGAGTGAATTAATTTTTACAAAATTAAAATGTTAAATGCATATTTTTTTGATGATTTTTGGTCTCCCCCGACATAAATACTCACTTTTCGTAATAATAAAGCTAAATCTAACTGTTTGAATAAAAAATATTCCGTATTAACAAATAAGCGGTTCAATGGATAAAAAATATATATTTTTTAATATATATAATTTTATATCGCCGGTGGCGGCCGGCGGGGTGTGAGAAAAGGCGGCGTTTGTTTGATTATCATATAAATCTACAGTTTTATACCGAATTGATGATATTTTGCACACTTGGTCTTCAAAATAAGAGGAGGATCACTGTCTAAGTCTGTTTTCGAGAAACTTCGTATGTTTCAGTTAGAATATTACAAATATATTATACCTTCGTATTTATTTCACGCATTTTGAGTAAGTTAAGTGAAAATTTGTAAATTTGTATAAAAATCAATTCAACGCCGCCCGCAATAGATATTTGACGAGATTTTCGTAAGTTGCTTTTGGATTCGCCCGCGCTCATTAAAAAAATCATACCTCCGAATATTGATACGAAAACAATTTATTTAAATTTTTTAAAAATTATTAAATTACATAATACATTTTGTACAAAAATTTGAGTAGTCCCACAGAGCTATCATATGGCAGCTTGTCTGCAGGTTCTAACAATTTAAACATTCTTAATATAATATCTAAGAAAATATTTGTAAATACATTTACAGTTTTAAGGAAACATTAGAATAGATCACATAGTAATATTAGATAATTTAACTTACAACCATAAATATATAAGATACTAGCTGATTCCCGGCATGCGTTGCTATGCCATTTAATAAAGAAATTGTTTATCCCTGCGTGTCCTTTCCCATTAGTCTCGTTCACCTTCCTCTCCCGCGTCTCCTTCCTCTCCCGCGTTCCCTTCCCCTCTTGCGCTCCACCTTTCCTCTCCCCACTCCAATCTCCCCCTTCCCCCGTCCCGCGAACTCCCCACCCCCCTCCCACCTCCTGCATTCCATACATTCAGTCCTGGTACATTCAGTTTTCAAACAGCTCGCGTGCCATTATTATTCATTATTCAGTAGTTTTATACAAACCTTGTCCTGATAATAACGAACCCACAAAAAAAGAATTATCCGATTTGAGGCAGTCGTTCGGAAGTTATGCGCGTACATACATTTCGGCGATTCATTTTTATTTATATAGATAGATAGAAGAAGAAGATAGAAGATAGATAGATAGATAGAAGATAGAAGATAGATAGATAGAAGATAGATAGATTTCAATATACCTGTCTAATAACAAGATATGTAGGCAGCTCTATTAAGATATTCAAAGATACATGGAGTTTTCGTTCATTAACCATAGTTTTATCATTTTAGGACATAGTCTCTCATTTTTTTCAAATTTAATGTTTTTATTGATTTTATT
The DNA here is from genome assembly GCA_917880885.1 of Limnephilus marmoratus. Classification (NCBI taxonomy): domain Eukaryota; kingdom Metazoa; phylum Arthropoda; class Insecta; order Trichoptera; family Limnephilidae; genus Limnephilus; species Limnephilus marmoratus. Next base: position 28,284,460 of record OU862928.1, read on the forward strand.
GAAAATTACTGGTATTAGATATTCAAGAGGCTTCCATATTTATTTAATATTCGAGGAGTTTTTAGGCCCTTTCCTTCTCTAAACCTTGTGGTACGTTTGTGTACAAGTAGGTGTTTGTAAGGGCTTTCCCCCATATTATCCATAATAGTAGTGAAGCAGTGGAGACCTTTTATTGTTAGTAGGCTTGAAACGTAACATGTTCGTGTATAATGTAATTATGCGGCAGAGCAGAGACCAGAGCTCAAGATAGTGGGCCAAGTAGTTATCTGTCATGTAGGTAGGGTTTCGGAAAATAAAAAGGAGATGAATTTTATAAGACTGTATTGTAACCAACAAAAAACAAACAGGAGTGTGCAAATTTTTATACCAATGGAAGGTTAGCATTAAGTCGATACCAGTATAATATAAAAAATACAAAATGTAAACATACCAGATGGACTCCTAATGGACACGCTAAACTAACTAAACGGACAAAACCCCGGAGGACGAACGCGAACTTGCTTCGTAGAGAGAGAACACGAGTAGGGACGGGACTTCCAGCCTCCTCATCCGGGGACGGCGCGGAATCCAGAGTACCAAGGTCGTCCTTCTAATTGGGAAGGAGGCCGCTACACCTCCAAGGAGCGTACCCAGCCTCGGGCTATCTCGACGAACTCCAATCAAAAGGCACGTGGCCCCCAACAGTATCCAAGACTAGCGTATTACGGTAGTATGGTTAGCAGTCCGTGACTTCGCGACGCGGGGTCGTGATGGCATATTATTGTAGCCAACACCAGGACCAAATCACTTCACAATTTCTTGTCCAAAAATACTTCCACAAAATGGCCAACCAACAACATCGGAAAAACTGGGACTTTCACATCATCCACTATAAATAACACCGTACACGAACCTCTCGTGTTACGTAAAAACACCCCGCGCGCTTTTAAGTTTTAAATCAACTTAGATTCTCATGATTAAACGAAATTTAAACTTGATGGTGAGTGACTAATTTCCGCAACAGTGCCCTTCTGCCGCGGGAGGAAGTGACCATAAACAAAAAGGAACCTATCTCTTTCCCAAAAATTACCAGTGTCCAAAAAACACCATAGACAAAATAACCACCTAAGCAAGAACTGTATTAGTCTCATAATTATTTATGTGACAGGCTCTCTGAGCCATACGGTAGTTTAAAGTTATGTCTCTGTTTGTAAATATTTGTTGTGACAATTTTTTAATAAATTGTTAACCTTCCTTTAAAGTCAAGTAATTTACTTATATTTAATAATTTATTTGAAGTTTGTAGGTTTTATGATAAAACAATAAATTTACAAACGCATGAAATTTGCGTACATATACGTTGGTGAATATTAAAATTATTTCTAATAACATTATGCAATACTATATTTTACTTAGAAAATTCTACAATATTCACTTTACGTATTATTTTTCAATCGTAATTAATCAGATTAAAAATATTCCAAAATAAAAAAATATATATCTATTTCTTTGTTGTGAATCAATTGCGTCTCTGTACGAGGGAAGCGTTGCGTGTGTTAGGGTGAACGGTGGTTTTACGGGGTGGTTTGACATCACAAAAGGTGTCAAGCAAGGCTGCGTAATGTCACCATGGTTATTCAATCTATACATGGATAATTGTATGCAAGAATTGAAAGAGGTGGGATTGGGCGCGAAATTGGGTAATCTGAAAGTATGTTGCCTGTTGTATGCTGATGATGCGGTGCTGATTTCTAATACTATGGAAGATCTACAGTCTCTCGTATCTAGGATGAATGAAGTATGTATGAAGAATGAGTTAATGATGAATGTAAGTAAGTCTAAAGTCATGGTGTTTGAAAGAGAGAGTACGAAAACAGTATGCAACATGGTTGTGAATGATGAATACTTGGAGCAGGTGGATGAGTTTGTGTATCTGGGTAGTGTGTTTACGAGAGATGGGAAGGCTGATAGAGATATTGAAAGAAGGGTGAATGCAGGTAAATCCAATAATGGTGGACTGAATGCCGTTGGCGCTAATAAAAAACTGTCAAAAGAAGCGAAGCTAGCAGTCCACAATGGAGTCCTGGTACCTACCCTGATGTTTGGCAGTGAGGCATGGAACTGGCAGAGGAAGGATGAAAGTAAGCTGAATGCTGTTGAAATGAGATCCCTGAGACGTATGTGTGATAAAACAATGTATGATCGTGTGAGAAATGTGGATATCCGCAAAGAATGTAAGGCTGATGTAAGCATAATGAGTAAGATTAAGAAAGGGACCCTCAGATGGTTTGGGCATGTAGAGCGAATGAACGAAGAAAGTAGTGTAAGAAGAATATACGACGCGAATGTGAATGGTAGAAGAAGTCGGGGACGCCCGAGGAAGACGTGGCACGATCAAGTGAATCAAATACTTGAATCAAATAAAAGAGTGTGCGCCAAGACCGAGTTGTTTGGCGGTCCGTCCTCTCTGCCTACCCCTGTGGGGAAACGGCGTGATGGTTAGTTAGTTAGTTACTTAGTTTGTTGTGAATCACCATTACAGAATAAATATAAAAAAATCGCACGTGTTACGATATCACATCCAGGATTTTAATAGTACATAAACAGACGTTTCTTCTAACACAAAAACGTTCTGATAGATGTAAACTAAATTTCACTTTCGCACCTTACGTTTAACGTCAGGAATTTTAAACACCTTTAAATAATTTAATAAAGAACATCTTATATATAAAAACCTCTTGTCACGGTGTTGTCGCACTCCTTCGAAACGGCTTGACCGATTTTTATAAATTTGTTATGTGTATTTGGAGGTATGAGAATTGGTTTTAAAGTATATTTCACACCGCTAGGTGATTAGGGTGTTCCTATCCAGAAAAAAATTCAATCTTTTTTTATATGTTTTTTTATTTATTTGGCAACTCCTACCCCCACCCTCCTATTTTTAATCGCGATTTTAGTATTTTTGCCTGAACAAATTTAACTGTCTTTCGTATTTCAAACAGAACAAAATTATTAATGTTGTTGAATGACAGATGGCGCTACGTCCGCCTCATAGAACTTTCATCGACACACGCGCAAGACATTCACGAGAAGTGTCGCGTCATTTTGACATTTCATTCGGCATCATGTTCTCGCGTGGGCAAACCATCGAGCTCATTTGTGTTGGCTAATGACGGACTGACAAAAAATATCGTACACTCAATTGCTCTTCGAAATTCGAATTGATTTTCTTTATTTCATTTTCCTACTTTAGTTGGTGTTTTTTTTCCTCACACACTTACAATGCATTCGTTATTTTTAATTTAACAACCAAAATATTCAATAGAAATAATTTATATGGTAGAACAACGTTTGTCGGGTCAGATAGTATTGATATATAATGCATAACAGAATTTGCCTAAAATAAGCATCGAAGGGATTTTCTAACGCGATGTTATAATCGCTGTGAAATAATAAACAGAACTGTTTACATTTCTACTTAGTTGCTAGTTTCATTGCAAACTTTTCACTGCCATCTATTGATTATCGGTGAAAGCATTATCTTTGCTAGCAACTCACGAGAATTCAGGCCGCAGGAAGGTTCAAATTATGTTTTAATTAAGTATTTAATGGAATACGCTTCACAAATTTGGAACCCACAGTAAAAACTCTACATCGATAGCATAGAAGTGAAATACTTGAGATTTCCCGGCAAGCGTTGCAATGCCATTTGATAAAGAAATTGTTTCTCCCTGCGTGTCGTTTCTTATTTGTCCCGTTCTCCTTCCGCCTCCACTTACCCTCCCGTGTCCCCTACCCTCGACCTTCTCCGCCTTCCCTCTCCACTCTCCTGCTCCACGGTCCCGCGAACCCCCCTCCCGCGTTCCCCTCCCCTTACCAGCGTTCCATATATTCAGTCTCGGTACATTCCGTTTTCAAACACTTCGCGTGCCATATATTGCAATTTTTCATACAAATTTTCATTTTTCACATACCACAAACATTCATTTTTGAATATTATATGAACAATCCATCAAATTAGGTACCTAACACAGAGGTAAACCTATTTAAAATACCTATAATTCTTGATTAGAATCAAATTTTTCGATTTTGGTTAATATCATAGTCGAGTCCTTCAATTAAATTAATTAATTTGAGGAGTTTATTCGAAAATTGAATTTTGAACAATCGATGATTTGCTAAATGTCATTCTGAAATTGTGACATTTTTGATAGTTTCGTAAGAGTTTTTATAATGTTTAAAAAAACTTTTCAACGTATTATCATGTATTCACAATAATCCAGAAACCTTCGCGTGGGTGAAACGAATATATTTTGAAAGTTTCAAACATTTCATTTCTAACAAGACAAGTTCTTTTCACTTTTAAATGTACAATTTTTTTTTAGTTTTTTTTCTTCTCAATGAATGTTAAGTTATAATTTTTAGTTTTTTATTAATTTTTTATTTTTTCCCCTTTACACACGAGTTTTTAACTCTCGTAAAGGTAAATAAGTCTAGTTTAAAATTTGAAATATATATTAGCATTTTAATTTAAGTTGGATGACATCTGGCCTAGGCCTGATGCGTAACCACGCGGTCTTGATGCCCTTCTGTCCCCTTTCCGGTAACCCGACGCTCATCTTTTCCTCATGATCTTCAAAAACTTCCCCTTCTCTCCCAATTACATTTCTTCGAGGCAAAATCGGGAAACGGCTAAAGGGCGCGGACTTCGAGCAACGTCTACGGTTGGGCCGATAGCTATACGCATTCTTATTGGGACTGCCCGGTGGTCTATGGAATACTTTCTCTGGCTTTTCTTTTTTTATATTTTATTTTCTTTTTGCTATTATATTAATTACTTACATTATAAAATAATCATATAACTGCTTTTTTCCTCATTACTTATTTAATTTTCAGAAGGTTTCTTCGACTGGTTTTAACCGTTATTTTTCTTTTTCTTTTACTAACACTATCATCTCTTTTTTATGTTACCTATATCAGGAGAATTATTCCACGGGCTGCTACTTCTATTTATCTTTTGCATAATGTTAATGTAAGTATTTGCATACTGCTTACTAACCCCGTAAGCATGGACATTGGAGGGTCTAGAGTCGTTCAAATAAACGTAGCTTCGTTAAAAAAAGTAGAGTCTTGACGTGTGCGGTGAAGGAGGAAACCATAAGTTTCGTTATAACGCCGTTGGGAAAGTGGTGGGGTCTCCTCCAATAACATCTGAATTTTATTATCAAGTTAACTGGTTCAACAACAACACGATAGTGAACGCAACCTTCCAGTAACAAGCACCATGTATATTATACAATCAAAATTAGAATACGCTTCTGCTGTCTGGGCCTCACACCAGCAAAAATACATACAATCATAAGAACAAAGTAAAAATATGGCTGAGAGATCAAAGTGATAATAAAATTACAAACATCATGAAGACGATATAAAGACAATCCATAACCAAATACAAATATTTTAAAAAACTACAGGCCACCTCAGAACAGGAAATCCTAGTGAGGAGGTCTGTGAAAAAAAAAGAATCTATACTTATACTTTACATTATACATACATGTACAAACCTTGTTATTGAAATTAATAATAAATAAATAAATAAATAAACAAATTTAAAAAATATATATCTTTATATGAGAACGCATGGTGGAAATCCGCGATTTATGCATCACGCAGATTTGCTCACTAAAACGCACTAAGAAAGTCTCCAAGCTAGGAGGAATGGGACCCTTACAATAACAGCTTTTAAAATCATAAACTTTTATATTAATAGCCCATACCTCTTGGAATGCTGTAAATTATTCGTACCGAACAACTACCGCCAGGGTCGTTTCCAACACTTGCTCTGTATTCCACACGGCAGATGGATGTTCTGGTCCAGCATAGCATGACAAGAGGTATGGTGCTGCTAAATTATATCTCTAGGTATTTTGACATTTTCAACATTAGCCTTGAAAATTTCAATAATCAATTTAGGTAAAAAATCTAAAATATCAATGATTGTAAAAAAAAATCATTTAAAACTATGTGCAATAATGTGCATGTCATGTGTATTGTAATAGGATTACATCAATCTCTAATGCACAAAAAAACGCCATTAATTGTCTAACATCGTACGAACTACAGATTTACAGTGCAACCCTCTAATGTCACGATATCGTTCGTGAAGTGGACATACCACTTCACCTACATATATTAGGTCCTTGCATATGAAATTGGCGTTTTGTATGGGAGGAACATAAAGTCGATTTTTTAAATATAACATATTTACTTAATCAAAGTATGTACCATTGCTATCTATGCACTTTTGCCATCTCAGAGGTAGTTCATTGATTCCTTTACTAAAAAAACCATTCGGACGGGAATCAATAAAACCTTTGAAGGCGGTTTGGACTGCCCCATCGGAGTTGAATTTTTTCCCTTGCAAGAAGTTATCCAAATTTCGAAAAAAAATGGTAATCTGTTGGGGCAAGGTCCGGAGAGTACGGTGGATGTCTTAGACATTCCAATTGAAGCTCCTCTAATTTGGTAGCCGTCTGTTGTGCAGTGTATGGTCTAGCGTTCTAACGCGCGTTTGTTGATTTGCTTCACTCAATTCGTGAGGTACCCAACTCTCAAGCTTTTTCACCTTCCCAATTTGCTTCATGTGGATTAAAACAGTTTTATCACTAACACCGCAGCCTGCAGTTAACTCGGACGAGGTTTGCGATGGATCCGCTTCCACAATAGCCTTCAATTCTTCATTATCAACTTTGGTCTCCGGCCGTCCACGGGGCTTGTTCTGCAGGTCGAAATTTCCAGAACGAAAACGATGGAACCAAAAACGCATTGTGTTTTCTTTTGCGGCACCGTCGCCATACACATTATTAATCCGAGCCGTTTCTACAGCACTGGTGCCACGGTGGAACTCGTACTCGTAAATAACGCGATATTTCAAGTTTTCCATTTTGTAAACTAAGTGACGCAAAGAAAAAAAAACAATTAAGAAAAAAACAAATAAATTATAATTTTCAAAACACTAATACATGAGTAAATAGCTGTATAAATTTGAATTTGGAATTCTTAACCAAAGAGAAGATATTTGAGATCAAAGTTGCCAGTACGGCAAACGCCAATTTTATATTTAAGGACCTAATATTAGAAATTAAACTTCTGACTTCATACCAAATTGCTTTTTAACATTATATGAAACAAAGAACGATAGAAGAAATACATACGGATGTTTTCGTCTTTATTTTATATAAAGTTAAAGACATTTTGCTTCAGAGTCACTTGTTCCTCTCTTTTTATAATTACTATGAATTTAATGACATATACCAGTAAAATTTTTGAAATTTACAGATGAATAAATTTTAACCGAGTTGTTCATCTTCAACTAAAGTTCCTTCGATATTTTAAAGAGAACTGAATACTTAACTCATTTTCAGACATTTCATGACATATGCCTCTTTATCTAAACACCAAAGATTCTATTGTTTATTTTAGTATGGGACGATGCTGTATCAAGCTGTAATACGCTCTCTGCATCGCCCAATCATTATAACATATCAATGGCTCTCTGCCAACCCAACATCGGAACATCAATTCTACCCAAAAAGGAAAGAAAAAACGCCATCGTAAGTTAATTGCTTAAATAATTTGCATGTTTCCCCTTTAGAGGCCTCAACCTTTGTTGTATCGAAACTACGAATAGAAAATCCAGCGATAATAATTAAAGCGGAATGTTTGTTTTCTATTGGCTTAGAATTACCTCCCCTAACGTTGTGGGCTTCAAAGCGAAAACATAACCCGAGCCAATCGCTTGGAGTACACACAAATCCAATGGAAAAATAAAAACTAGATGGACTTTCTGAAGTTTTGCTCAGAAAATGGCTTGGTGACTTTAATATCAAGATAACTGGTTCAACGACAACATGATAGTGAACGCAACCTTCCAGCAACAAGCACCACTCCCGAGTGAGAGCTGGGACCGAGCTCACTCTACATAATTTATTATTGTTTATTTTATTTTTTTTATTTAACTTTTTTTCTATACGTATTGGTTTTATTTTGATTATACTATCAACATGTATAACTATATGGAATGTGTGGGATTGCACTATTCTCCCCGCGTTATGCAATAAAAGAAATTATTGATTATTATTGATCACGTCGGGGTCACCACTTTAGTGGTATGGTTTTAACCGTACCTTGCGTGATCAATAATAATGAATGACACTTATTATTTGATAACAGATAACATTATTTATTTACCAAAATAATATGTAAACAATGGTTTAGTAGCGCATAAACTAAATACCACAGAATGTTGTCAATGAACTTGCGGACCGACGCGACGCGATGTATTTAACAGAACGGCCAGCCGAGGCGTAGGGCATCATATACATACAACTCGATCAGGGGGCCAAGTCTCTATCTTTTATTGTTTACTAACAGCCTGTTACTTAACATTAATTACGTCACAAACACGTATTTTGACCTTAACGCTATTTTTTGTAGTCTCTATTAATTTCGTAATGCGGAATTTTGTGACGTAATTAATGTTAAGTAACAGGCTGTTAGTAAACAATAAAAGATAGAGACTTGGCCCCCAGTAGTTACTCTAATCGCTGATAAACTGTACCCGCGAAAGGTCGAGAGAATTCGGCAAGGTACTTTTAATTATGGGTTACAGTTACGGATCTTTGGAATAGGTGGTTAAATAATGCAGTCACTCATTCCTGTCGCTTGTGTGTAGTGCCAGCCAGTGCCAGCCTATTGACAGCGCATAAGTAGGCATGTACTCAGTAAATAGGTAGCCGTACGCGATCGTCACATTGACTGACTAACAATCACGTCTTTCTTGCAGGGGTAGACAGAGGATGGACTGTCAGACAACTTTGTCGTATTTTACACTCCTGGCATCATTCACATCCATACCCGACTCGATAAGTGGACCCACGATACCGATGGCGTCCGCCCGTCTTCCATATTACTTCTGCTATTATTGTAACCGTTCTTATATCAGACACGAACCACGATAGATGATACCCTTCTAAAATAATACTTAACTGACAGCTGTTGAGATACTCAAAACTACGCATAACTAACTATATACCACACGCTTACAATCTACCTTGTTCTACGCATGTTCAATCGAGCTTTATCCTTACTCTGCCAGTTCTATGTCTAATTGCCGTATTTCAGGGTTGGTATCAATACTCACTCGTAGACTGCTAGCCTTGCAATAAAATGTAAATAAGCACACACTTCACTACTAAAAATTACACATCTACCGGATCTGCCGGATCTGCCCTGATGATGGACTCTGCAATGATGTCCGAAACGTTGGCTAAAAAAGGAGGTAGCGCCTCACGGCATAACACCCCAAAAACAAATAACGAACATGCTAGCCTTGCTTTTTAAAACAGCTTCTTTTTCATTCTCCGTAGAGTTCCCTGCATTCTCCCTTCGGTTAACGTCCTTATTAGCCATTTCTTCTTTCTTGTTTTTCTTTTAATATTAACTTCACATAATAGGTGATCCTGGGGGAAATCATCGCCCATAATATCTTAAAACCCGCTTTTATTTATTGAACCGGCGTCGCCCGGGTCTTAACGTAATGTTTCTCAAAATCAGAGGTAGACAGTAATTTAGTCTTATTTTTTTATATTATTTTTTTATTATTCTTTATTCACAAAAGTATCTTAGATGTATACAGTTTTTACAGGTTTTTCGACTACCATACTAAGCACATGCCCGTATTAGGGTAATTTCAGGAAAATGATTTCCCTCAGGGCCTTTCCTTATGTCATCTTTGGGGATGCTCTGTGAAGGATTTTTTAAGGAAAGGAGAGGAGAGTTCTGGGAAGGAAAAGGGTTTAAGGGTTGGGTAGGAATCTGGGGTTCAGTGTGTCCTGGTCATCCGCCTCCAAGACCTAGACAAACCTCACCCCATGAACCCGGGCGCCCCTGCTAAATCACCAAACGTAGCAAACCACTTGGGGTGACCTATGCCAGAGGTGTTTGTTATCCAATAAAGGTTCCTGGTGCGGAGGTACCCATTCCCGCCTCCCAAAAAACCTGTGGACATAATGCAAAACAAAATAATAGATACGAACGACGATAGCCGCTACTTAACCGACATCCGTTGAGATACCCCAAAACTACATATAACTATCTATACTAACGAAAACTGTTGAATGATGTTGAAACCACATATACAACGTGTCCGGAAACTCGTAGTACAAGCGGGAAACTGGTGAATCTACATCACGTAGAGAACCCAAAAAACTTATTTTTTTCGATCTAAGCTTTTCGATTTTAATATTATTTTTTTTCTATTTTTCCATTTTTTCGGCAACTAAGGGGTTAAAAAAATTTTTGAGCCCGGTTTACCCTTCGTTGCATTTTATAAGACATTACACAGCTGAAATCAACCCCCTAGTGAAAATTTTTATCAAATTTAACCTAAAAAATTCCAACTTCGGACCCGATTTACTCGAAAACGAAAGCTCAAATCAAAAAAAGTTAAACGACAAAATCGACTCCAAATGTGATGTGGATTCTCCAGTTTCCCGCTTGTACTACGAGTTTACGGACACCTTGTATAATCCTATAAACCACAAAAATTTAAAAATTAAACACACAGAGGTTTCAAGAATATTTCAACTTTAAAAATTTTGTATACATCCTTAGTACGTAGTCAAGTCGAATATAACTCCTCGATCTGGTCCCCCCATTTTAAAATACATTCAGATTCGATCGAAAAAATTCAACACAAATTCTTAAGACACATTAATTTTAACTTCGGTATTCCCATTGAAAGCACAAATTATAATTAGTTGATGAAAGAGTTAAATTTACTAAGACTGTCAAATCGAAAAATTATATCCGACTTAATATTAATGTTCAAAATTGTAAATGGTAGAATAGACAGTCCTGATCTAACTAAGCTCATTGAATTTCATATTCCCAAGAGAACCACTCGTTCTAAAATCCTTTTTAAATGTAACAATAATCGGACTGAGTATACGAAACACTCACTTTTACCTAGGTTGCATGAAGTTACTAATAGATATGCAGATGATATAGATCTATTTAACTGCACGGAACATAGGTACAAGAAGGCTATGCTATCATATTTTTTTAATCACTATTAATTTTATTTGTATTATAGATTTTTGCATGTAAATGTATCTCTGGTGCCACTTCCCAATGTATCGTCACAATTAACTGTTATACATACACTGTTTTACTATTACCAATATTTTGAATATGAATTTGTGACATGTAATTAATGTTTATGGCATACTTATGCCGTTTGTATTAAATAAATAAATAAATAAAAATTAAGGTCGGGACGCATGTAAGTCCTTGTCAGTAGGCCTCATCTAGTATATTTTATACCATTGCTCAGTTCACATTTAGAATGCTAATATGCAGTGGAAAGGCTACATTAATCTTAGATGGAGGCGATTGATTTGGGTGGGAAAAATACAAAATCATGCTGCGCTATTTGGATCGCTAATTCAAGCCTTCGTTTGGCGCAGTTTTGTTATTTACAGCCTTAAAAATTACAAAAGGTATTCGGAAATGAGTGTTTCACCTAATCCAGTTTTCTCCATTACGTATCGGCTAGCTCAGTCGGTAGAGCATGAGACTCTTAATCTCAGGGTCGTGGGTTCGGGCCTCACGTTGGGCGCCAAATATAGCGTAATTAAATGGGGGTTGCTAAACCGTATCATAAAAAGGTGTAGACTCTAAAACATCTAGACTGTCAGTGTATAAATGAGGCTATGTTAAGTTACGAATTGATATGAAAGAATGCATAGCTCAGAGTAGGTAGGAAACATGTGAATTAGGTAAGCAATACTTGATAATTAAACGCTATTTTAGGTAAGATATTTTAATAATAATCACAGGGATTGAAACAACATAAAGACTCTACAATATTTAAATAATAATCATCAGGGAGCGGTGACTGCTCTAAGAAGTCAGCCATATTAAATCATAAATTGTTTCTACGTTTAAAAGATGAAAAAGCGCCAGTCGTTTATTAAAAAGCCCAAATACTACTAAACGACAAATAGTCTGATATATTCAAATGGGAAAAACCAATAAAATAAAATAACTATACGTGGATGGTTACATGATGAAATCTTCCGTAAAATCTCCGCCCGTCGAGTTTCTGTTTAGAATCACATGTTGAACGCCCGCTTCTCTTGCCGCCTGGATCAAACTGAAGTACTCTCTTGTCAAACCTCTCTCGATCTCTTACGAACATGGCAACCAACATCGTCATGAAAGCAGCGCCAACCTCACAGGTCAAAATAAAACAGCATTTAAATCCAGTCACGGTTCCTACCGCTACAACTTTACTAATTAAATGTGGAGATTCGGAAAGAATTCAATGCCGGTGTAAATGTAATGAAGATAATGTTGAATTTGGCAGCTAAGCCAGGAGCCCCAAAATACTTGAAAAACAATACTGAATCTTGTGAAAACGGCAGTCAGTTTGATGGTTTCCCCTATCTTACAGTAAATTGTTTTTTTTAAATGGGACAAACATATTAAAAAAAAAAAAACTGTAAAAGACTCAATTGCGGGCAGAATGTACACAATACATTTTTTCCTATCAATTGAAACACTTAGAATAATTTATATGTCACTGGCAGAATCTATTATAAGATATGTTTTAACAATATGGGGAAATACAACTATCACCAATCTGAAACAAGTCCAAGTTATACAAAAGGCATTTGTAAAATTATATTAGTCGTCCCTAATATTTTCGAACAGAGGCATAATACACCAATACACTGTTGCTGTTTCCGAGTGCCAAAATTTTACCTGTTAAGGCAACACTATGACACAAAATTATAATTCAGCATATATTTACCCGCAGCATAAAGAGAAAATCTATATAAATAAAAATGAATCGCCGAAATGGATGTACGGGCATAACTTACGAACGACTGCACCAAATTGGATAATTATTTTTTTGTTGTATTTGTTATTGTCAGGACAAGGTTTGTATAAAACTACTGGTGAGCTCTGGCATTACGAAATTTGTATAAAAAATTGCAAAACGTGGTACGCTAGCTGTTTGAAAACTAAATGTACCTGGGAATTAATTTATGGAACGCGGGAGGGGGGGGGGGAGGGAACCAGGAAGGGAGAGGGGAATCTGGGAGGGGGGAGGGGAACTCGGGAGGGGGTTTGCTGGACGAGGGAAGGGGGGGAGTGGAGTGGGAAGAGGAAAGATGGAGGAGGCGAAGTGGAAATGGGAGAGGGGAAGAGGACGCGGGAGAGGAATGGGGGGGGGAGGGAAGGGGAACGGGACGAATGGGAAAAAACACGCAGGGAGAAACAATTTCTTTATTAAATGGCATAGCAACGCATGCCGGGTTCAGGTAGTAGAACATAAATACAGCACTAGATTCACGCGCAACGACGTGTTAATAGTTCCAAAATTTAATAATAAGTACGGACAGAGATATTTGAATACTTAATTTATTACCTGACACTATAAAGCGATGTAATTCTATGAATAAGGTTAAATATATGGTGAAAAATTTTCTATCGGAAAAAAAATATTTATATTGGTTTGTATGAAAATATGTTGAATCTGTAGATATAAGATGTAAATTATAACTTTTATATGTAACTAAACTATAAGCACCTGTTGACAAGCCAATACAATAGGCTTAGCAGGACTTGTTGGTTGATATGTATAAACAATTCTTTCAATAAAAAAAATAAAAAAATTGCAATCCTTAAAGCACAGGTGGCAGGTGGGAATGTTATCCTAGTTCTACCGGCATTTCGATGGAAGATACTCCGAGGAACCAACGTCATTGATCCCTTAGGTATCGGTGAATATTCGGGAAACACGATAAACACGCGTCCAACATTTCAACACATTTTTTTGATCCTAGGTATTTGTAGTTCTGTTGACCCAAAGTTTTTTTTTATATCAGTACCGGAAACAGCCTCTCAAAAACTGGGCGTACTATACAGGGCCCGCAGATACTTTAATAGTACACAACTGCTAACCCTGTACAAATCACAAGTGCGCCTCACGGTTGAATTTGGCAGCCACCTCTGGTCTGGAGCTCCAAAATACCTGAAAAATACCCTCGACTCTGTGCAGAAACAGGCAGTCCGCTTGATAGATTCTCCCATCTTAACAGACGGATTGCAATCTTTAGAGCACAGGCGTCAGGTGGGAATGCTGTCCTTGTTCTACCGGTATTGCAATGGAAGATGCTCCGAGGAATTAGCGTCATTGAACCCTTCGGCACCGGTGCATAGTCAGGAAACACGCCAAACGCTTGTCCAACATTTGTACACGGTTGACATTTGTCACATGAGAACAGGTAGCTTCTTCGACTCGTTCTTGCGTGGAGTTAATGTAAAAAAAACATGTATTTTAATCTGACATTTGCTGCGTTTCTGAATATATACATTTTATTGGGCTTTCGAAAAGCTATGAAATTAAAAGGCTCAGGTGATTCTTAAAAAGGCTTATTTTTTAAATGAGATTATAGCATGCCCGTGCACCGTAATGAACGGCCCCAGGTTGCACCCAGTAATCCAAGCAAAGGTGCTACTGCATAAATTATACGTTACAAAATATACTGAAAGCGCCTACAGCAAGGCACTGCACTCTACTGTGTAATCTAAGTGAACTGATTGCACAATTAGACTCACATTCGTTGTTTTATACTGGCAGTATTTAGTAATAGAACAATACTAACTCAAGAGTATCTAAAACGTATTTTTTTGTAAAATATGCATGACATAAACGCCACTTTGCAGACGTCTATGACAAATATGAAGCCTAATAGAATATAACTCCATAGTCTGGTCGCCCTTCTACAAAATTCATATTCATACTATTGAAAGAATTCAAAGAAAATTTCCACGTTTTGTAAATTTTAAACTTAACATCCCTTTAGAACTCATAAATTACCCGTCGCGGTCGTTAATGAATACTTAAATATTCCAACATTAGAAAACAGACGAAAAATAAACGACCTAACCTCTTTATTAAAATTATTAAACTCTAAATTCGACAGTTGTGAACTCCTGCAATTAATAAATTTACATGTACCTGCACGAACAACTAGACAAACATTGATATTTTATATACGTACATCTTATTCGAACTATGATTTACATTCTCCAATACAACGTTTGCATAGTCTTGGTAACAAATACTTAAAAAATCTGGATGTATTTGACAATAATTTGAACTTAGCAAACTTCAAACGCCATATGTGCCAACTATTTATTTCTACCTATCCCATAAACTAATGTGAACAACAATTTTAAACATTACCTACTTTATGTCAACTCCTATATTTTATGGACTATATTTTGTTTCTTATATTTCATGTTACATGTATTTTGTTAACGCTTATATTAAATTTTATGTAATCAAAATTTGGTTTTAATAAATATTATGTTACTTGTATTGTGTATTGTATTTTGTAAACCCATTCTTTTCACTGTAATTAAAAAAATGTACTGCATTCTATGTAAAAGCCCTATGGGCGTTTAAATAAATAAAATAAATAAATGAATAAAATAAATAAATAATTCTAGAATTCACAAATAAACAATTTATTTCACAAATTTAAAAGGTGTGTATGTATTTTTAGAGTGTTGACATGAATAATTCACCAAACTTCAAAAATAAGTTTCAGATTATGTGAATATCTTATTCAAGTTCTATTAAATATTTTTTTAAATTGAGAAAAATGTTTTATAAGTTGGACAGCAATGAAGGCTCATTTTATTCTATTTAATTCCCGATACTTCACAAAACTGAAATACTAACAGAACCTGAAATGCGCTTTTACAGATCTTGAAAAATAGCTTTGAAATTTTATGAATTGTGAACATTATGTATGTGAAAGAACACGTCCTTACAAAAGTTCGAAAATTTTATTAGTAACTTGTCGAAGCACCCAACGTTGCCCGGGTTTTATTCAGCTTGAGGTGGAGGAAATAAAAAAAGGGTGGTTTTTAAACATTTTTGATATACGTTGAGATATGTGTCATAAATTTCGGAATAAAACTGTAAATTTGTATTAAAAACAAACACATTGATAGACACGTGTACATACACGATGTTCAGGAACTCGTTGTACCTATCAGAAAGTGGAAAACTGGTGAATCTACATACAAAACATTTGAAATCGATATTGTAGTGTAATCTTTTTTTTGATTTGTGCTTTCGTTTTTGATTAAATCGGGTCCCCGAAGTTGGATATTTTTAGATCAAATTTGAAAATAAAAGCGATCGCTAGGGAGATAATATCAGCTGTTAAATATTGTATTTAAAAATGCGCCGAAGCGTAGATCCGGTCCCAAAAGAATTTTAACAATTTAGTTGCCGAAAAAAAGTAAAAAAAAAACATCAACGAAAAATTCGGATCGAAAAAAAACTTTGTGAGAATGGTTAATAGTTATCTGACGTGATGATGGACACTGCAACGATATCCGAAACGTTGGCTAAAGAAGGAGGTAGCGCAATACGGCATAACACCCCAAAAACAAATAACGAAAATGCTTTTGGCCGTGAAAATCTTAAAACGTATCTAGATTAGACGACTCCAGATACTAATATCTACAGCCTGTATGTCGGACGAATATCTACAGTACATATGTTGGACTAACTTCAGAGTGTTGACTAATATCTACAGAGCTAAGGTCGGACGAATATCTATGATGGTCCCAGTGTTGACTAATATCTACAGAGCGTAGGTTGGACTAATCAGCTAAATTTGTCCAATAGTCCAATATTAGGGATTTTTACATACATACTTACATAAATTAAGTTTTTTAAACTGCATACGCAATATTACGTTATTCCAATATGCTATACATAATTGCAAATCCAACCACTGCCAGTGCTGTAGATATTCGTCAACATTTTGGTTCTCATAGATATTAGTCAACAGTTTGAGCTGTAGATATTCGTCAACACTTTGGTTCCCATAGATATTAGTTCGATTTTTTCAGTTTTTGGAATTCCTGTAGATATAAGTAGACGCCTCCGATTAGACCAGTTCCTTCTTGTACTACGAGTTTCTGGACACGATGTACAGGACAGTGACCAGCCAACTCAGAATGAAACCAACTTATAACCACCTCAGAAAGGTTGTTAAGAGTGATGATAAAAAAAATATGAACAAATTGGTTGAATAGGTTAAGTTAGGTTAGGGTTACCAGCTATTTTAAAATTATTTTTTCATGGATTTTAATGACATTTCTGAGGTGGTTCTGAGTTGGTTTCATTCCGAGTTGACATGGAACCGTACAACTGTACAGGTATACATAATGATATTATGTTTTAAACATTATTTGATAGAATTTTTAATTTTAAAGTTAGTACTCACCTCAAAACACACATCAGGATTTGCATTTGGAGGGGCTGAAGTTATCTTCTTCACAGGCGGTGACCTTGCAACCCCTTCTTCCTTTATCAGCACCTTTGTCTCCTTCTTATCGACAGCTAGGTCCTTCTTACTGCCCTTCATCACCGCGATCTCCCTCTTCTTCTCCGATAAAACACTTTCGGTGGACGCTGCACGTTTCGAGGAACAGATCGAAGGGTTTTTACTGGACATCTTCAGGCTCTCGACAGACGCCGATGTCTTACTGGTCTCTGTTGTTGAAGTAGCCATGTTTACTGATTTAAAAACAACCTTATTTAGTAAAAAAATTGACTGTTTTAATCCCTATAGTCTCGAAATTAAAGTTTGTGATTATTTTTGTAATTTATTAAGATGATTTCAAAAATTTTAGTAAATATCTCTCGATCAACAATTTATTATCAGCAGTTGCACAATTTTCTCATTGATTTTTTGTTATTTTGTCGATTGTCTTTTTAAAATAGTATCTGGTATTTATTTTTTTACGATAGGTTAAAGAAATCTTAACCAATTTGTATGCGATGATGTTCTCACTGATTTAATTGGATATTACGTGTTTTCTAACATCAATTAAGAATCTCCAAATTGCTTGTTTTGGTTTTGTAAGTTTGTTTAGATGTTCGCAATTTTTTTAGACGTATGTTTGGTATTATTATGACAACGAAAATATCTCAACCCTTTTGTTATTTTATCGAATGTAGTTTTCAAAAAGTGTCCTGTAATTATATTACTAAGAAATATTAACCAATTTGTATGTGATGATTTTGTGACTGATTTGTTCTTCGTGAAGTAATATTACGCGTTTTCTTATATCAATTAAGTATCTCCAAATTGTTTCCTATGTTTTTTAGGTTTATTTTGACGTTCACATTTTTTTAGATGTAGGTCAGGTATTATTTAGAAAATATCTCACTCAATTATTTGTAAACGATTTTTTCAGAGAGTTTGGTATTTTATCAATTGTCGTTTTCAAATATTATCTTGAATTTGTATTATTGAGAAATCTTTACCAATTTGTACGCGATGATTTTCTCACTGATTTTTTAAAATAAATTAATGTTACGCATTTTATAACATCAAATAAGTATCTAATATTAATATACTCTCTAAAACATCAAATTTTTTATAGAAAATACATTTATATTGCTCTTTTGTGTCACACTCAATTCTACTGCTCCGTCTAATTTCTTTTCTACACACCTTATTTTAAATAAAATAAAAGTCACCAATTCTATTAATAATTAAATCTTATTTAATAAAATGCTTATTGATGCATATAATACGTGCTCAAATTAAATAAACGATTAAGTACAGTATATTAGAGCGTTTACCCAACGTACTTACGGGTATATTCATATATTAAGCGAATTAAACAGCGGATGTATTTAAATCATTTTAAACCTGTATCAACAAAGACATAATTAAATTATCAATTAAAACAACAGATTAATCCGTAAAATAATATAAGATTTTGAATTTTATTATAATTTAAGCACATTTCATTAATATTAGCTCTAGATTATTAATTTGTCGCCAGCACATTAATATTATTTCCGAAATTCTGATTTATATTCCGTTAATCACTTTGGCTCTACCAATGTACATAATATTTCCGAGGGGTTAATATAAACGTACACATTCAGTGCAATAAATTAACCCTTTTAACCCGGGCCTCATCTGACCCGGGTTAATATTTTAACCCCATCAGCTTTATCAGCAGTTTACACCGCATAAAGCTGTATTTGGTCGTCACTAAATCATCGAGAGTAATCCAATAATGCTGTAACCCTTATTTGTCCAAACTTTTCACGGTGAGTTATGTTTTCAACACTCTACTAACTATCACTTGTTATTATGGCACCTTTTTTAATCACCACTTTTTCTGGATGTTTCGCGTTTCGTTTATGGCACCTTTTTTAATCAGCACTTTTTCTGGATGTTTCGCGTTTTGTTTATGGCACCTTTTTTAATCACCACTTTTCCTGGATGTTTCGCGTTTTGTTTATGACACCTTTTTTAATCAGCACTTTTCCTGGATGTTTCGCGTTTTGTTTATGACACCTTTTTTAATCAGCACTTTTTCTGGATGTTTCGCGTTTTGTTTATGACACCTTTTTTAATCAGCACTTTTTCTGGATGTTTCGCGTTTTGTTTATGGCACCTTTTTTAATCGCCACTTATTCTGGATGTTTCGCGTTTTGTTTATGGCACCTTTTTTAATCAACACTTTTTCTGGTTGGTATTTTTTTTGTTTTTGTCACCTTTTTAAATCAATACTTTGTGATTACTTTAAATTTTAATTCTAAAACTATTTTAAACACTACTTTTTTCTGCTTAGTTCAATTTTCAGAGTCTAAAATACTTTTTATGAGTCGTTATTTTTATTTTTGGCACTATTTAAAATACTTTTTACATAATGTTCTGTAATATAGCACTTTTTTGAATACCAGAGCATAAATACAGGTTTTTGACAATTAGTACTTTTTTGTCTGAATCAAATCACTTTTATTAATACGACATAGCTTGGGAGCGTTTTATTATCAAAGTTCTGGTAGCACTTTTATTAATTGTATAAAATATTATAAGAACACCTTATTTATAGTAGTTCTTTTGATGGTCTAATTAGGGTTTGAAATATTTAGCTCTTTTCTTGCACATCAAAAACCTTTCATTTGCAGCACTTTTTAACTTTTCAACAATGCCCCACTTCGATGTACAACCACTGTGAATGACTAGCTACCTTATTTTTGGTAGTTTTTTAAAATGTTTTTAATCTGAACTCATGTAATAAGTAATCATGAAACCACTACATCATTAAAAATCACTGAGGAAATCAATTTATATGTTGCGAGAAACCTTTTATTTTCCTTTAAAATATTCTATTATACTATAAGCAGTGTTAAAAATAAATAAATTAAAATGGAGTTGTAGATATAAAATTTGGAAGCAATAAATAACAAAAATTTGTCTGTTTTTTCAACCTTTTATTATGCGAATGTGCAAAGAAATATTTCTAATATATATGCCTAATATAGACTTCTATATACAGGGTGTTAAGGGACGTACTTGACTTACTTTAACCAGTGATTCCTGACATTATTTGGAGTAAAAAATGTAAATGAAATTTTGGTCTCCGGTGGATTACTGTTTTTTTTTTCAAATATTTTTTTCTTCAAAATCAAACAAAATTTTTTTTTTCTGCATTTCGTCACTGGTCACTTAGCCGAGTAACCGACCAACCCCTAACCCCGTCTCCAACTGTCCAACACTTACCATTTTTTTCTGTTTTTGTAGAAAAAAATAAAAAATACACCAAAAATGTCACCGAGACCAAAATTTTATTTACATTTTTTACTCCAAATGAATGGTATTTAATGTTGTGATTGTGTAGAGTGGATTAATATGTTAGTGTAAAAATATGATTGGCCAAGGACCTTGATTTTGTGTTACTATCACTGCTTAAAAATGATAAAAATACATGTTGCATAGAAAGGAGAGGACTCACCGGAAAAGGATAATAACTTGTAGGCTGGCAATGCACTTGTATGCTCCTTTCCCATCCAACAGGAACAAAACAGTAATAGTCGTGAGGTTCGTTTATTTTGATAGTACACAGCGGAGTTATTTATAATGGCGGATACACGGCGGAGCACAATGGTTATCTCGCGGCGGGAGTTTTATTACAGACTGATTAAGATTGTGGGTAAGGTTGACGGGTAGGCAATTGGGAATATGTAGGACAAAGGACTTGCAACAATAATTAATACCAATCCCAAGCAGTGACAGTATGTATGCGTGCTATGTAGGTATGTGTATGTGTAGGTATATGTATGGGCGTAACCACCAAATAATGTCAGGAATCACTGGTTAAAGTAAGTCAAGTACGTCCCTTAACACCCTGTATACGTCTAATATATATAAATACGTCTAATATAGATTAACATACAGTGAATTCGATTTATTTGATTACTTCAACTCAGCACTTCAAAACTTCATTCCTAAAATCTTTAATTTAGTTTTGTTCCTGTTGGTCCTCCAAATAAAATTAAAAATATTGTATAAGAAACATTATTTGATTTAGTGTTTTTTTGTAGTGTATTTATATTATTTGTCACCATAATATAACGAAAATATAAATTACCATTTGTATAACCATAAAATAAGTTGGTTTAATGATCTCACTTTCCGTAATCGAAAAATTACTCCTTGTGAACCTACCACTCACCCAAATACTTTTCAAATCAAGGTGAAAGGAACCATGGATAATGTGAAATAATACGTTGAGAAGGCATTTACTTAACATAACATACTTTTGGTGTTGTAATAACATAAGTAAGATTGGCCCTTTCCTTAAAAAAATCACAACAAAAACAGAAAAAATATAATGGTGAGCTTGAAACATAATTGTTGTCAAATTCTCGTTTTTCAAATTATAAAAAAATATAATTTATGCAGGATATAGCAGCACGTTCCCCAAGGATTTTAACCAGATTTTCCTGAGCATATTTGTTTTTTTCTATTAAAGACCAACATAAGATTTTTCAATCACACGTCGCCACTGATCACACTCCTAGACATCACGACAGGATTACCGTGCTGCTGGAAAGAGATGGAATGTTTATCATTTTAACCGCTAGGCTATACACGATTACTCATTTGCGATGAATGATGGAAAAACATTTTTATTGCTTTTAATTGAACAAAAATATCAACACACAGCAAAATGACATCCACATTTTTTGTTCCAAATATGCTATGAAGATCTACATAGCATGGACGATCGATAAAATCTTATATCGATACGATGTTGATCAAATCCGTCATCCATATTATTCAGTTATCAATATTTGCAAGCACGGTCATCGATTGTTAATTAATTATTATTATTATATCAACAGATATTCTGACCGACGAATGATAATAAGTTTTAGAGCGACCTCCTTAGTATCAGATAAGTTCCGATTAACTGTCAGTATGGACATGTTTTTTAATAATGTCGTTCGTTACGCAAAATTACTATCTTATTTAAACGTGTTGAACTAACAAAGCTCTTAGAATTAAAAGATGTAGTATAAGCGAAACATAGACGTCAATAACGCATCTAAGAAGCAATAAATTAATTCATTTCGAAAATTTTAAAAACGAAAATGGTTGAAATATGACTAAACACCTCATTAACTAATTAACTTTCGATCTGCGTCAAACAGTAAATGCAGACTGCCAATGCATATTTAGGTGATTATTTTAGTTAAACTTTGCTAATTTATTAATATTTTTACGTAATTGATCGGCGTTTGACGTTTCAAGATGTGAATTTGTAGGCAAATCCGCTAGTGTTGCCAGCGAATATTGATTTCTTATTTATTCCTTGTCAATGTCAGTTTGGCTGTCAACAGTGGAACCGTGTTCGGTATATCGATATAAAATCGTCGGAAGTTACGCCTATCGATCCGATATTGTAAAGTCATCGATTTCTCCGCGCTTGACCCTCTGGAATCGCTAGTTAAATTCTTTAGGGTACATGCTGTTACAATAAATATACATAAACATTCCCAATCTTATTTTTAATAGATTTGCCGCTCATCAATGTATAAATATTCCCAATCATAATCTTAATCGATTTGAAGGTCATCAATATATGAAAATTCCCAATTGTAATCTTAATCGACTTGACGGTCATCAATATATAAGAATTCCCAATCGTAATCTTAATCGATTTGACGGTCACCAATACATAATTCCCAATTGTAATCTTAACCGATTTGACGGACACCAATATATAAAAAATCCCTATCGTAATCTTAATCGATTTGATGGTCATCCGTATATAAAAATTCCCAATCGTAATCTTAATCGATTTGATGGTCATCCGTATATAAAAATTCCCAATCGTAATCTTAATCGATTTGGCGTTCATCAATGTATGAAAGTTCCCAATCGTAATCTTAACCGATTTGATGGTCATCCGTATATAAAAATTCCCAATCGTAATCTTAATCGATTTGGCGTTCATCAATGTATGAAACTTCCCAATCGTCATCTTAATCGATTTAACACTCATAAAAATTCCCAATCGTAATCTTAATCGCTTTTTAACGGTCATCAATATGTGATGGAGTTTGAAGCACCTTGCTAAACTTAAGTAAGGGTGGGATTCTTCATTTACCGAGAATGCTAAATGCAATGCTAATTGTAAAAATAAACGATCGAAATTTAAAATTTAAGTACGTTAGTTATCTGGCTTGGTTAAAGAACGCTTGGTGTATTGTATACACGTCGACGGTCCCGAAGAACAATATCAGATCTGCTAAAAAAACATTTTTATTGGCTTACATATTTTTGAAGTAAAACTTCTTTACGCACGCTTGACTTGAGGAGTAAGCTGGTGAACGCGTGACGAGAGTGTTACGAAAAGCGAGGCGAACGGTAGTTGAGAGGGAGATATAAGTTAGTAAAGATAGAAAGAGAGAGTTATGTTTCGTATATTACTGTAGGGGCAAGAGAGAGAGGTGCGAGCACACATTTTCTTTCTCTCTTTCTCTCATATCTAAGACAAAGTGCAGGCCCATTGTCTGTATCACACTGTAGGAGCAAGAGAGAGCAGTGCGCGCGCACACTTTCTTTCTCTCTTCCTATTATATAGATGGATCCAAAGAAGTTTTATTTCAGTCGTGTGGTATGACCACACATGCTATATTTATTAATCTCAAAAACAGTAAAAATGCAGAAACGAAACTTCTAACAGCTCTACAGTAAAACTATAAAATCGTGCTTCCGACATTATTCTTCGGGACCGTCGATGTTCCACTTAGGAGTCACGGTTTCGAATTTTTGTTAAGTAAGTCTTCTATCGTTGGCCTCAAGTGGTTGAGTGGTCACTATTCTTGGCTTCGAATCTCGAAGTCACGGGTTCAAGATTTTTCATTAAAATTATGTAAATAAGAGTGTGTCGGGCGGGCGGCGTGGAATTGATTTATATACAAATCCATAGATAAAATTGTGAGAAACAATTTACAAAAATTCTGCCTCAATACAGGTTCACCTAGTGAGGCAGGCTAAGCACAACTAAAAATATTGTATAATTATGCTACTTATTTAATTTTTTACATGAGCTCCACACAGGAGGCCCTGAGGAAAATAATTTCCCTCAGGGCCTATGTCATCTTTGGAGATGCTGTGTGGAGGGGTTTTTTTTAGGGAAAGGAAGGAGAGGAGAGTTCTGGGAAGGAAAAGGGTTTAGGGGTGGGTAGGAATCTGGGGTTCAGTGTATCCTGGTCATCCAAGACCTGGACAAACCTCACCCCATGAACCCGGGCACCCCTGCCAAATCACCAAACGTAGCGAACCACTTGGGGTGACCTATAGCAGAGGTGTTGGTTATCCAATAAAGGTTCCCGGGGCGGCGGTACCTATTCCCGCCTCCCAAATTGTAGAACTTATGGGTAACCGATCTTACATTACTTTCTACTTGTTAATTTTTTTGTACTAATGTAATCTACATTGAACATGTACTTTTTTAGTTGTAATGTTGCGAATTTCATTGAATAAAGATATATATTATTTTTATTATAGTTTTATTCAGACAATGATGAAATTTTGTACACGTGACCTTCAAACCAAGAGGAAGGTCATGGTCTATATGAGATTTTGGAAAACCACCTCATCGCTTGTTTCCATCCCTTAAAGCAGAATGTTGATACTTCTTAATGAAATTTTGAATACTTGACTTCAAAATAAGTCTATATCTGATTTAAAAAATCTCTTGTCTGGTCGTCCGGGAAACGTCACGGACTTCACTAGCTAATTTAAAATAATATGTGTATTTGCTGCACGTTCCAGAGTGGTCTATACTTTCAGTATAGCCCTGGCGAAAGACCGATCACCAAGACGAAAGACCATTCCGAATCGAAATGTTGCTTTAGTTGTATTTGATGACCAGATCTGAATTACAATAATACCTACATTCAATTGACAGCTGTGTTTTGCTCTACTCCCGAAATAAATAATTATTTTTTCTGTTTTTAGTGAACTAATGTTTCAGTGCATTTATCAAACTGATAAGAATCTTAATCTATACTTAGACAGTGCTTCCTTCCCACTTGTGATAATTGATTGACAGTTTTACAAAAGAAAACAAAAACAGGATATCATAAGTGAATTCCAAGTGTCAAGTAAAAGGGAATATAGGCAGTGTTCGACCTTACAAACTAAATTCAGTGCTCAAAATGTCAACTACAGATAAAAATCTGAGAAGTAAAGGTCAAACAACCGGGACCAGTGCTACATCTGATCCCCAGGGAATAAATATTGATGTCCTGTTGGAGAAAATTGAGATGAAGATGGAAAAAAATTAGAAACTTTTAAATCCGCAATCCTAAAAAAAATTGATGATGAAAATAAAGAGAACCGGAGCACAATAGACTTCATCAGTCATCAATATGATGATATACATCTAAAGATGGAGACTATAATTAAACTGGTCTCGGAAGTAGAAACCATGAGAAAGGAAATAACGGCAAAAGATGGCATAATAAAGAGCCTTGAAGTTAGATTAGCAGAAGTGGAACAAAGAACGCGTGAAGATACCCTTGAATTTGCAGGGATTCCAGAAAAAGAGGTTGAGCAGCCTGCAGAAATAATTAAACGGGTGGCCGCTGCTGCAGGTGTCGACATAAAGGGCGATGACATCTTCGAAATCAAGAAAAATTCCGGACCGACGACCAGGAGTCCCCCCAAAATTCCACGTCAGATTCACTAACCCCCAAAAAAGACGACAAATTCTACTGAACAGGAAGCTACTCAACCCTACCTCAACCCAAGGAAACGGATACCAGAAGATTTTTATTAGTGAAACCCTTGGCACCTACTTCAAAGATCTTCTGTGGAGGTCGAAGACTAAGGCAAAAGAAATGGGATATAAATATGTCTGGTACAAGGAATGTAAAGTGATGGTTAAAAAAAATGAAAGTGATAGAGTAATATATATCAAACACTCTGATGATCTAAAAAAAATTGATTAATTTTTTTAATTGAGAGCCTCACTTTTACAGGTCATTCACTGGGTCGATTCCCCTCAGTTCAGTGTGCCATATTGCTTGCATTTATTTTCAAACTGCAACAATAATTCACCTGTACCTCTTTCAATCAAAGGGTGAAATCCCCAGTAATGGCCACGGACTAGTGGAGCTCTCATTTAAGGGAATTAAACTAATTTTTTTGTAATATAAATTATAATATGGCTATTAACATTAATAACACTTACGAAGAACTAGGTGATCAAGACAATTTGTTTGTAACATCAGATGCGAAAATATGTAAATACCTAACAACCGATTCAAAAAATACTATTATTATGCACCAAAATATTAGGTCAATTAATAAAAACTTTAATGAACTCCAGATACCGCTTAACCACCTAAATATAGATTTTGATGTTATTATTCTCACGGAATGTTGGTTGACAAATATTTACACTCCTAAATTCATAAATAACTACTCTTCCTACAACTCGTCAAAACACGATAGTCAGAACGATGGAGTTGTGATATACACAAAAAATGACCTAAACTCTGTTGTAACTGAAATAAACATTATTGATGCTAGCTGTATGCAAATAATGTATAATAATGATACGTGCAATCTAGCAATATACCGCTCTCCATCTATTCGCAATATAACACCATTTCTTAACAGTCTAAATAGCATACTCTCTAGTCTTTCCTACACTAAAAACTTAATAATTATGGGAGATTTAAATATCAACATACTTCCAAACAACCCTCACCATCAATGTAACGACTACCTGAACATATTAGAGTTTCATGGATTAATTAGTACTATCAATACACCAACAAGAATAGCTAATGAATCAACATCGTGCATTGATCACGTAATGGTCAAAACAAATAAACAAAACAAAAGCATCGTTTACAAATCAACAATTACAGACCATTACACAACAATATTCACATTGCAATCCGACACCACAAAAAACAGAAGAGATCAGTCAATCGTATACAATAATATTAATTTTGATAATTTAAAAAGTATAATTAAAAATAAATCTTGGCAAGAGCTTTTACAAATAAAAAACTCAGAGGATGCATGGAATTATTTTGTTGACTTTTTGAAAAATGAATTAATTAATAATACTACAATTTTAACAAAAAAAAATCCTAACAAAATTAAACCCTTGAAATCATGGATAAACTACTCAATTATCAACTGCATTCGTAGAAGAAACGTACTACACAAAAAAGTGAAAGAAAATCCTTACGACATAATATCACTAAACATCTACAAAAGATATAGAAATACATGCGGCGAAGTCATTAGGAAGGCGAAAGAAATCTACTACAGAGACAAAATCCAAGAAAGTAACAACGATCCCAAAAAAATATGGCAAATTCTAAGAGAAGCCACAAATACACAAAACACCAAAGACAAACAGGACATAAGTAAACTTTGTATTGACGGACAAATTATTGACACCTCAAAAAACCCCAAGCTCGTTGCGGATTACATCAATAATTTTTTTATAAATATTGGTTCAAATCTTGCTTCTCGTCTATCAAATTGTGGAAATGATCTACCTGCTGAAACAGAACTTCAATTTCCTAAAAGAAGATTCAAATTTCAAACTGATTCAGGGGAAGAGATTCTAAAAATAATCAATTCTCTTAAAAACACTTCTTCTGCCGGGGTTGATGGAATCACAGCTAAGATTTTGAAAACACTGTCTACGGAAATTACATTGCCCAGCATAAAACAGGTAACAAGACAGACATAAACAATTACAGACCAATAACTCTACTGACCAGTCTATCCAAAGTATTTGAAAAAATTATCAATGCTCAGTTAGTAAAATTTCTAGACAGCCATAAAC
The DNA here is from genome assembly GCA_917880885.1 of Limnephilus marmoratus. Taxonomy (NCBI): domain Eukaryota; kingdom Metazoa; phylum Arthropoda; class Insecta; order Trichoptera; family Limnephilidae; genus Limnephilus; species Limnephilus marmoratus. Next base: position 28,312,747 of record OU862928.1, read on the forward strand.
TACTCTCAGCAAATCAATACGGGTTTCAAGAAAGCAAGAGTACCTCAGACGCTATGGCCGCCGTAACTGACTTTATTGTAAAAAACCTTGACAAAAGCAAAAAATGTATTTCAATTTTTTTAGACCTTTCTAAAGCCTTTGATACAATATCACACAGTAAATTAATAAACAAACTTCAAATAATCGGTATTACAGGCAACGAACTTAACTTTTTTAACAGCTACCTTGATGAACGCAAGCAACAAGTGAAAATAATGAACACACTTAGCAATCAGCGCTCAACTAACTATGGTATACCACAAGGTAGCATATTAGGACCGTCCTTGTTCCTTTTATATATCAACGACTTATGTAACATTAACATTCAGGGAAAAATAGTTAGTTTTGCCGATGATACTGTTTTACTGTTCGAAGCTGACACTTGGCTAGCTGTCTACAATAAAGCAGAAACGGAAATAAACATCATAAAAAAGTGGTTAGATACAAATACACTCACATTGAACACCGAGAAAACTAAATATGTCACATCAAGCATAAATATAACAGGTCAACCTCATGATGATGCCTCTATTAGGATACACACATGTATGAATTCCGATGAATCTTGTCAGTGTCTGTACATTGAGCGCACTACACAGATGAAGTATCTCGGCCTCACAATTGATCCATATCTCAAATGGAATTTTCACACGTAAATAATTGCAAACAAAATAAGAAAAACCATGCACTTTTTCAGAACGATACGAAACTTTCTAGACTTGCAACACTTGAAAATGATTTATTTTGCAGTCTGTCAATCTGTTATTGAGTATGGTATCATAGCATGGGGAGGCGGTACTGCATCAGCACTAGATCCAATCACAAAGGCACAAAAAACGATTATAAAAATAATTCTTAGACTACCCCTAATTACGGACTCGAACTTTATCTTTAATATTATGAATGTGTTTGACGTTCGTCAGATATATGCAAAAACAATCCTCACTCATTTATACACAAACATACATAAATACTATGAAAAAAGACTAAATTCTCGCTGTACTCGAAACAATAACAAAGATTTACTACAAATTCCCATAACTCATACTACTTTTGGTCAACGAAGCTTCAGATACCTTGCAACAAGACTTTACAACATTCTTCCAATTAGTGTAAAAAAATGTGATTCACAAAAAAATTTAAAAAAAAACATAAAAATTTGGATAAAAAATAATGATAGAGCATTTACCGGTGCACTCACCCAAATTCGAAATTAGTAATGAACCAATGCTGTTATTATTACCAATGTTATTGCTATTGTTAATGCAACCAATTTATTATGTGATTACATTCTAATATAAGTGTAGGTATGTCCACAGCATTATAAATTGATGTAAAATAACTGCCTCAACACAGGCTAGCCTAGTGAGGCAGGTTACGAGAAACCTAAATGTATAATTACAAATCTCTACTCTCTAAGTAACTACTGTTTATATGTATATTGTTTTTTGTTATTAACTTTTGTACTAATGTTACTTTTAAAATATTGTAAGATGTACTTTTTTCTTGTAGTTATAAATCTTCAAATTTTTGTTTAATAAAGATATATTATTATTAATTGCCATCCCAAACTTCCTCTTCCCCATTTCGTACCCCCCCCCCCACTACATTCAGTTTAATAAGAATAGTCTTACTACTTCCAGACGTTGGGACTAAAACTTTTAAAAAACTAAATTTTTTCCACATTTAATTGTGGAAATAGGAAGAATTGAAATATTGCCAGGTTATTCGTAAACTCGGAATGTTTGTCCATCGTTTTGGTTTTGTTTTTAAAAGTTTTGTAAATAAAACGCTACTGAAGCAAAGTTGGCTTACGTATCACGTAAGTTCTGACGAGATTCTTATATTTTTAAACATCGCGTTACCACATATTATTTGAGATTTTCAAGGCCGAGAGCTTTATCTTGATTGATTTTGGGGAATTATGAGCATTAAATTTGGGGCAAACTAGCATAATACCCCAAAAATCAATTAGGATTAACCCGTTACCAAGTTATTTCTGGCAACCCGTTAACTTCCGTCAGGTGGGAATGCTATCCTTGTTCTGCTGATATTTCAATGGAATATGCTTAAAAAAACTAATGCCATTAACCGCTTCAACACCGATGCAGTCGGGAAATACACCGAACGCCCAACATTTGTTGACATTTGTAACGTGAGAATGGGCCGTTTTTACAACTCGTTTTTCAGTTCAATAGCTTGGCTGTGGAACGATTTGCCGGCCTCTGTGTTTTGTCCCTCCTACATTAAATTCACTCCTTCCTTCATACAAAAAGATCCTCCACACAGCATCCCCAAAGATGACAAAGGCCCTGAAGGAAATTATATTCCTGAAGGCATCCTAAGTGAAGTAAGAACGAAATAAAAAAATTTTGGGCTATTATGCCGTGTTGCGCCACCTCCTTCTTTAGCCCATATACATATGGATTATTTAATGACATTTCTTATTCGACAATAAGTACCAATGAGCGGCTACACTAACTAACTAACCGTCACACCGTTTCCCCGCAGGGGTAGGCAGAGAGGACGGACCGCCAAACAACTCGGTCTTGGCACACACTCCTTGCCTCGTTCTTTTTTTTTTTTTTTTTTTTTTTTTTTTTTTTTTTTTTTATTGAAAATTTTTGATACAATACATATAATACATATATGAAATAATGAAAAGTATATAAAAAACTTAAAATAATAAATGTATGAACAAAAAAATCCCACAAAGGCAATGCCTGTGCGTGGGTATAATATAGATTTTTTACTTTTATTTTTATTTCTATGGTTATAGTGAATATTTTAAGTATACATAAATTAGGGATTTTAAGAAAAGTATCTGAATAAATGCATTTAAAAACAGCATAATAACAGTCTGCACTGTTATTATTGTATTTGTAAGTTTTGTAAGAATATATGTTACAAGTGCAATTTAAAAAGATAAAAAACAAACAAAATAAACTAGCAAACAATATTATAAATCTTCTCTAAAAGCTGTCCAATGATAGATATACTTAATGACTTTATTTAAACTTATAAGAAAAAAATATCTGTTTCAGTGTTTTTTAGCCAAATTTTGGTATATTTTTTATAAGATTGAAGATTTTGACATATGTTCTCTTTAAAGGTTGTACATAGTAAATTATACATTTTTGGAGCTATAAAACTAATATGCCTTTGGGACCACCTAGTTTTGCAGTGGGGTACTGCATACTCACATGTGCCACGTCTTTGGCTGGTACGATTTGAATTTTTTAGAAAGTTATTTGGACGCATGTAAATAAATTTAAGACATTGAAGTCCATAGGTCTGTCTAAGGTCCAAAATATCAGTTTCCTTAAACAATTGTTTGGAGGGATACGATTTATTTTTTTTGTACATAATCTTAATAATTGATTTTTGGGCAATTTCTAAAGGTTTTACATGATTATTGTAAGCTCCACCCCAGCCAATTATTCCGTAGGAAAGAGATGAATGGACTAGTGCATCATAAACTAGTTTTATGGTTTTTATATTTACTATGTTACACATTCTTTTAAAAATATAATTTAAGTATCTGAGTTTGTTAACAGTATTTTCTATATGGTTGGTCCATTTAAGTTGACAATCTATGGTTACACCTAAGTACTTAATCATTTTTCCTGATTTCATCTCTTCACAGTTAGAGCATGTGGTTGGGTTACAATTAATATTATGAAACTTTAAATTGAGATTAGTTTTGGGAGCTGACTTCTGTGTGATATAGAAAGGAATACAGAGAGTTTTTTCGTAATTTAAAGTGAGAAGGTTTCTATCTAGCCATTCTTTGACAATAGAAATACATTTGTTAGCTTTATTAGTTGTATCTTCCCATGTCTTTCCTTGGACTGTTATTGCAGTATCGTCAGCAAATGAGAAAATTTTACCAGGTATAACAATATTACACAAGTCATTTATATAGATTAAAAAGAGTAGCGGCCCTAATACGGTCCCTTGTGGAACTCCGTGTTTTACTGTGTCAAAATTACTCAAACATGTTCCAATTTTTGTACATTGTTGCCGATTTAATATGTAATTTTGTAACAGCATGAGACATTTATTTTTAATTCCAATGTTGGTAATTTTCTTGGTTTAAAAAGAGTTTTATGGTTGACTGTGTCAAAGGCTTTCTTTAAATCTAGAAAAATGGTTAGAGTTTTAATGTTTGAGTCTAGGTTAGAATAAATATTTTTGGTTAAATTAAATATAGCATAATCAGTACTGAGTTTAGTCCTGAAGCCATATTGGTTAGCTGATAGGAGTGAATGAGATTCTAGAAAATCGATGATTCGTTTTTTTAGACATTTTTCTAATATCTTAGACAATTGAGAAGTTAATGTGATTGGCCTGTAGTTGTCTGTTTTACATCGAGGTCCTGATTTGTGTATGGGAATGATGTTAGCAAATTTAAATTTATTCGGAAAAATACTATTACTGATGCATGTGTTAAAAATATGGTGTAGTGGTCTGACTATATGTTTTTTCATAGATTTAATTGTAGCATTACTTAAGTTGTCCGGGCCATCTGCAGACCTAACGTTTATGTTATCAATATGGTTTGAGATTTCGACTTCTGTTATTTCAATAAATTCAGATAATTCAGAGGTACAATTTTTAGTCTCTAAAAAGTCTGAGGGTACATGCTGAGAGTGTAAGCTAAGAGACGGGTTATTGTCTATTAGGGTAGAGGCTATGTTAGTGAAAAAGTAATTGAAATTGTTTGCAATGTCTTCAACATTCTCTAAGATTATATTGTTCTCGGTTACAATTTTTTGAGGAATTTTGTGTTCCTTTTGATTCCTGTTTGAAATCTTATTTATGATGTTCCATGTTTTTCGTGAGTCATTATGTGCTTTTTGGAGTTGCTCAGAATAGTACTGGTGTTTGCATTTTTTTATGAGAGTGTTTAGGTAATTTCTGTATATAATATAATCGTTCCGTTTGTTATAATTTTGTTCATACATCATTTCACATTCATACATCGTCTCATACATGCTCTTCTAGTATTCTGACTCTTGAAATGGCCCGACTCAAGTATCTGATTCACTTGGTGGTGACATGTCTTTCTCGGGCGTCCCCGACTTCTTCTATCATTCACATTTGCGTCATATATTCTCCTTACATTCCTTTCCGCGTTCATTCTCTCTACACGCCCAAACCATCGGAGCGTTCCTATATTGATCTTACTCATTACGCTTACATCAACCTTGCATTCTTTGCGGACCTCCACGTTTCTCACACGATCATACACGGTTTTACCACACATACGCCTCAGGGATCTCGTTTCTAGAGCGGCTACATAAGCTACCAAATTATAAAAACACTGTTGACACGAAACGTACTGGCCCCAAAACTAGATTACATCATCTTTTTTTTTTTAAGTATTTTTATTCAGTTTTTTAATTTTACAATATTTATCTTTAAAATCTTACAAAACTGATCAATCAGTTTGATTGTAAGAAATCTCTCATTTTTTCCTATTTAATTAACACTATTATACTTTTATGTTTTATACATTGTAATAAGTGTGTAAAATCTAAAATATAATTATTATAATGTTTATGAATACAGTGTGTGATAGTAATTTCCAAGCATGTGATCAATATTCGATCTGGGTATTTGTATACAATATTATTTGCTTTCATGTTCTACCGAGATAGAATGATTTAACTTTTTTTTTGATATTTGAAAAAGATGTCTCATTTTTAATATTTTCAGGTAATGCGTTAAATATTTTCGGAATTCTATGCCTCTTTGTTCTATCACCGTATACATTTTGAGATTTATTAATAATAAACATTTGTGCTTCTCTATGCCTAGTAGGGTAGTTGTGGTTTACAGGTTTTTTGAATTCTGTATTCCAGAATTCATCTAGCGTTAATTGATAATCTACCTTACTGTGTATAGAGAGGACATTACACAAGGAGAAAATTTTTTTATAATCGCCTTCACATAATTGAACTTTTTTTTGCCTGATATCAATTTTAGGAAACGTATTTGTAATTGTTCTATTTTATTTAAGTACGTTGTGTACGTTAATCCGTAACTATTTATTCCGTATCCTATAATTGATTCTGCTAATGCGTTGTATATACAGTATAATATATTTTTATCAACAAAATTTTTAAGGTGGTAAAATTTCCCTAATATGGATCTTAATCTATTACATACATTTTCAATATTATTTGACCAGTTAAAATTGACATCTGGTCAATTCTATATCAATGGAAAATAACTTTGAAACTTTGCGCTCTAAAAAAATTGATAAAATGATTTCTTTTTAATCTGGTAGTAATGAAGCATAATTTTCATAAAACAAGCGGAATTCATAGCCGCATAAAAATCCGGGCTTAACGATGCTTTGGCGTGTTTTTCCAAGGGTAATTATTATCGTATAATACCGGCTTTATAAAGGCGCGGTATTGAAAAAATGTGAAAAAATCTTCGTTGCCAATTAAAGATTACCATGGTAGAAAGAAATTGGAAGTATTTTACAAGAATGTGACCGTAAACAGAGAGTTAAAAAAAGTCTTTGAAATATTGCAGTTCTTAATTGTTTTCAGTCGCTGAACAGAAAATTCCTAGAAGCAAGACTTAAAACGATTTGAAATTTAAATTATCGCGAAATTTCACAACGGTTTTTGAATTCTATTCCCATTCTGGTCAAATAAATTAAGAGTCAGTTCCTTTTGAAGTAAAACTTCTTTACGCACGCTTGAATTGGGGAGTAAGCTGGTGAATGCGTGACGAGAGCGTTATGAAAAGTGTGATCGGGCGAACTGTCGGGCCTTTACGCACGCTTGACTTGGGGGGTAGGCTGGTGAAAGCGTGACGAGAGCGTTATGAAAAGTGTGATCGGGCGAGGCGAACGGAAGTTGAGAGGGAGATATAAGTTAGTAAAGTTTCACTTCAGTCGTGTGGTCTAAAGCACACCCGTTTTTTATAAATTAGCTCTACACAGGAGACCCGGACTAAAATTATATCATCTTAGGGGATGCTGTGTGGAGAGTCTTTTTAAGGAAAGGAAGGAGAAGAAGTTCTGGAAATAAAAAAGGTGTGCGGGGGTAGGAATAGGGGGGTCAGTGCCCAGGAGTGAATGACGTAAGAATCCATCCCTCTAATTGCGGTGCAAAGCGATGAGTTGAGAGAGTTTGGCTGGAGAAGTCAAACGGCTTCCATCAACCAGTCTCTAACATCTGAAAAAATCATCTGAAGTAAGATACAATTGTGCTTACTTGTGGAATACCTACACTTACACACTCACAATATACTTCTATAGGTTTATATCTTCAGTGTTTAGGTACAGTATTATTTACGACGGCCGCAGTGCTGTTTGTATTGGCAAAAAATAAAGTGAATTTTTTTAAGGTTTATTAGTGCAAATAAATTTGTTGTATGATTTCCACACATAATTTCTACTGCTTTGGGATTATAGTACTATGGCACCCTGTTTTAACTAACTACAGTCGATATTATAGGTATAAAATTTACTGATTCCTGAACTCTGGATTCAAAGTTGAGGATCTTAACCACCATAAAAGAGGTCGTCATAATCTGATCATCAAAGTCTACGAAAGAGACGCTTAGATTGTTTGGAAATGTAGATCGGATGAACGAAGAAAGGAGTGTAAGGAGAATAAATGACGTGAAAGTGAACGGTAGAAGACATCGGGACACGATCAAGTGAATCAAATAATACTCGAGACGAGTCATATTTTTATTTTTATTTTATTTTATTTTTTTTTATTTTATTTTATTTTATTAGGAAAACCAACAGTTACAATTATTAATAATGTTTGATGAAATATGTACAAAAATTTAACCAATTATAGGTTTTCGCTGAAGTATCTTAATTATTTAGTGAGTAGGTATAAAAAGAAATCGAGAAAAAATAGTTACATTATGTTATGTGGATGGGATGGTGGAAGGGAGTGGAAAGGGATGGATCTTTTCTGTGTAAATAATGGTTTGTATGGGTGAATGTTATTTATTCATTTTGGTTTTGAAAACGTTAGGTACTGTGTTAAATAAGTCGAATTCACTATATGCAATGTTAAAGGTGTGTGTAGCACGATAAATGAATGTATTTTGTTTAGAGTTAGTGTTGCATTGAGGAATGTTTAATGCGTGGTTTTGTCTGGTTTGTCTGATGGGCACTCTAAGTTGAATTCTTTCTAGTAATTCCGGGCAATCTATCGTAGAGGTAGCTATTTTTTGTAAGAATAGTACATCTGCCAAATTTCTTCGACTTTCCAAAGAAGATATCTTGAAGAACGCGGCTGACTCTTCGTGGCTCAGATGAGGACGATAGCTCCGAAAGTCAAGGTATCGTAAAAATCGGTTTTGCACTTTTTCAATCCTATTTATGTGACATATATACTTGGGGTTCCAGATTTGAGAGGCGTACTCCAGAGAACTGCGTACGTATGCAAAATAAAGCATTTTCATGGTTTTTACATTTTTAAAGTCTTTGCAGGTTCTAAGTACAAAGCCTAGTATCTTGGAAGCCTTTGATACCATGGATTCAATGTGGCGGTCAAATAGTAGTTTCGGGTCTAACACTATTCCCAAGTCCTTAACTTCCGTCATTTTTGTTAGTACTGTACCGTTAAGTGAATAATTGAAAGTAATTGGCTTTTTATTGCGGGTGAAACTGATGGCGCCGCATTTTTTAACATTTATTTGAAGGTTGTGCTGTGCACAATAAATATTAAGACGATTAAGATCTTCTTGTATATGGGTACAGTCATTGGTGCACGTGACAGGGGAAAATATTTTCATGTCGTCTGCGTATAACAAAGTCCTGGAGTGGTGAAAACATTTTCCAATGTCATTAATATATATGTTGAAGAGTAGTGGTCCCAATAGTGATCCTTGGGGTACTCCCGACGGCACGGTTACCCAATCTGACTTGTAGCCACCGACAACTACTGCTTGGCTGCGGTTTGCAATATAGGACGAGAGCCATCTGAGAAGGTCCCCGTGTACACCGATTTGTGAGAGTTTGATCAATAATATATCATGAATAACTAAATCAAAAGCTTTGCTGTAGTCTGTATATATTGCATCTACCTGTATGCGCTGGTCCATATTATCTTGTAATAATTCGGTGAACGCCGTTAAGTTCGTGGTTGTAGATTTTCCCCTCATAAATCCATGTTGGTTGATATTGAGTGACGATCTCAGGGCCGGAAACATCTGGTTGTACAATGTCCAAGAGTCAGAATAATAGAATGGTACGATTGGTACCGCGCGTTTCATCCCGCGACAAAATATCCTCTGACAAAATATCTTCCGACAAAATATCCCTCGACATAATATTCCAAGGACGAAATATCCTACGGACAAAATATCCCTCAACATAATATCCGAAGGACAAAATATCCTACGGATAAAATATCCTTCGACATAATATCCCAAGGACAAAATATCCTACGGATAAAATATCCTCCGACAAAATATCCCTCGACACAATACCCAAGGACAAAATATCCTACGGACAAAATATCCCTCAACCCAATACCCAAGGACAAAATATCCTACGAACAAAATATCCCTCGACTTAATATCCCTAGGACAAAATATCTTACGGACAAAATATCCCTCAACATAATATCACAAGGACAAGATATCCTGCGGACAAAATATCCCTTGACTTAATATTCCAAGGACAAAATATCCTACGGACAAAATATCCCTCGACATATTATCGGGGGATGTTTTATCCGTATGATATTTTGTCGGGGATATTTTGTCGGGGGATGTTTTATACGTATGATATTTTGTCGGGGATATTTTGTCGGGGGATGTTTTATCCGTAGGATATTTTGTCGGGGATATTTTGTCGGGGGATGTTTTATCCGTATGATATTTTGTCGGGGATATTTTGTCGGAGGATGTTTTATCCGTATGATATTTTGTCGGGGATATTTTGTCGGAGGATGTTTTATCCGTATGATATTTTGTCGGGGATATTTTGTCGGAGGATGTTTTATCCGTATGATATTTTGTCGGGGATATTTTGTCGGAGGATGTTTTATCCGTATGATATTTTGTCGGGGATATTTTGTCGGAGGATGTTTTATCCGTATGATATTTTGTCGGGGATATTTTGTCGGAGGATGTTTTATCCGTATGATATTTTGTCGGGGATATTTTGTCGGGGGATGTTTTATACGTATGATATTTTGTCGGGGATATTTTGTCGGGGGTTATTTTGTCGTGGGATGAAAAGTAGCGGAACCAGTACGATTTGTGAATTTGAACAAGTGAGACTATGGCATCCCCAATGCCATAGTCCATGTCCATGAGGTTGAAGGTAGTGGGGAGGGGAAGGAGATAGGGAAAAGGAAAGCGGGGAAGTACCTCACGATTTAGATCTGGTCACCAAACACGGCTAAAGCCATTTCAAGCAACGTTTCAATTCTGAATGGTGGTCTTACACCAGGGCGATACTGAGAGTATCTTCCACTCTGGAACGTTTACTCTCCACGATGAAAACGGCTCAACGATGGTTAGTCAGTTAGTTTTAGAATTGGCCGCATTGCGTGGTTGTCGATACTTAGTTAATGAAATTACTGGAAAAAAGTTAAGTCGGTCTATTATTCCGCTCGCCAGAGTTTGATTAGTAAAAAGTTTTAATTAACTGCAAAGGTTTCCGAGTTACGAAGCAGGAGAAATACAGTCCAATCATTAACCGCAATTTGGCGGCGTTTGATTAGGTTCTCCTGATTTTAGTTTTGTTCTTGTCGGAGAAATATATTTTATTAAATTTTTATATTCAGAAGAAATATTCAATGAAGCTCTGCAAGAAGCTACTCAAGGACTTGTTATAAATGGGAAGATTCTAAACAACCTGCGTTATGCAGATGATACGGTACTTCTAACAAGTAACATTGAGGAGTTACAACTTTTGCTGAATCAAGTAGTGAAGACTTGTGAGAATTTTGGGCTAGAACTGAATATAAATAAAACAAAATACATGCTCATAAGCAAAAATAACGCATTGGATGAACATCTTTATATTGCTGGAACAAAACTGGAGAAGGTACAAAGTATTGTATACTTGGGCTGCAATGTAAATGATAGATGGGATCCTTCAGTTGAAATCAAATGCCGCATTGAGCAAGCTCGTGCAACCTTTATCCGCATGAAAAAAATGTTCTGCAGTCATGATCTCAAACTTGGATTACGAATGCGAATGGTCAGATGCTACGTATTTTCAATATTATTGTATGGAATGGAAGCTTGGACGCTTACTGAAGAATTAATTAGGCGACTTGAGGCATTCGAGATGTGGATCTACAGAAGAATACTTAAAATAAGCTGGATGGACAGGGTCACAAAAGAAGATGTTATGGTTCGGATGAATAAAGAAAAGGAAGTAATTAAAACCATAAAAATCCGAAAACTTCAATATCTTGGACACGTGACTGAGGCAGTGGTTTGGCCAGTCTACCGTGGAGCTGTTCCGGGCCGCAGTAAACAAAGTCCGCATAGCCAACATGATAGCCAACGTCCGTTGAACGGACAAGGCACAACAAGAAGAAGAAGAAATTTTTTTGAAGTGAAAATTTCTTTAGAATCGTTTTGAATTTGAAACTCGAGAAAACTTGAAAATGAGATAGAATAATTGGTATCCTCTTTGTGCGGTGCTTCGTAGCTTCTCCGCTCTTATCCACTTTAGTGTTCTGGAGGTTTTACTTCTACCGCGTGTGAATTGGATATTAACTATTTATATTTATTACATTAACTATTTTACAGGAAGCCCTGATGAAAATAATTTCCCTCAGGACCTATATAATCTTTGTGGATGCTGTGTGGAGGGTCTTTCAAAGGTGATGTTTGATTAGATTTTATTATGTGTTGTTTAGTGGGAATGGTGATTTTTGGGGGAATGGGAGAACGGTGGGAGGAGTCAACATAATAAGGAAACAATGTCAATAATGGTATTAATAAATGTAGAATTTATTTTTATTTTTCATGAATACCACACAAGAGTTCCAACCGTTCACGTCTGGGGCCAGTGGGACTATGGCATCCCCAATTGGGGTATGTTGTGAGGATGAAGGTAACGGGGAAGGGAAGGAGATGGGGAAGAGGGAAGCGAAGAAGTAGCTGACTATTCAGATCTGGTCACCAAACACGACAAATGCCATTTCAAGCAACGTTTCAATTTTGAATGGTGGTCTTACACCAGGGCGATGCTGAGAGTATATTCCACTCTGGAACGTGCCGCAAATATACTATAGGGTGTCCGGGGGTAAAGTGCATTAATTTCGGGAGGTTCACTTTACCCCGGATACAGATTCACTTTACCCCCGGATACCCTGTATATTATTTTAAATGAATAAATTGTGAAATAACACAAATTAATAAAATAAAATTTATTTGCCACGCCGGAATTCGATCCCGCGACCTTCGGAGTACTAGTCAAGAGCCTTATCGCTGGACTAATAGTCCATAGGCCGGCATCAAAATAATAACACCATGTAAATCACCATTATTGTACAATGTTTCCTTGTTAATTGACTCCTCGTACGGTTCACTTCCTCCAACCCCCCAAAATCACCGCTCCCGTCTAAAAAAAATCTAATATCTAATCATTTGGAATTTGTATATTTTTAAAGTTAGTTTTGAGTTTGCTGATGGAACGACACGGATAATGTTAGGTCCTTATATATGAAATTGGCGTTTCGCCGTACTGACAACTTTGATCTCAAATATCTTCTCTTTGGTTAGGAATTCCAAATTCAAATTTATACAGCTTTTTACTCATGTATTTGTGTTTCAAAAATAACAATTAATTTGTTTTTTCCTTAATTGTTTTTTTCTTTGCGTCACTTAGTTTACAAAATGGAAAACTTGAAATATTGCGTTATTTACGAGTACGAGTTCCACCGTGGCACCAGTGCCGCAGAAACGGCTCGAAGGATTAATGATGTGTATAGCGACAGTGCCGCAAAAGAAAACACAGTGCGTTTTTGGTTCCAACGTTTTCTGGAAATTTTCTGGAAATTTCGACCTGCAGAACAAGCCCCATGGACGGCCGGAGACCAAAGTTGATAATGAAGAATTGAAGGCTATTATGGAAGCGGATACATTGCAAACCACGTCCGAGTTAGCTGCAGGCTGCGGTGTTAGTGATAAATCTGTTTTAATCCACTTGAAGCAAATTGGGAAGGTGAAAAAGCTTGAAAGGTGGGTACCTCACGAATTGAGTGAAGCAAATCAACAAACGCGGGTTAGAACGCTAGACCACACACTGCACAACAGACGGCTACCAAATTAGAGGAGCTTCAATTGGAATGTCTAAGACATCCACCGTACTCTTCGGACCTTGCCCCAACAGATTACCATTTTTTTAGAAATTTGGATAGGCTACGAAACACAGCACAGAGAGGAGACCGATTATACTATCTCATTCTCACTCAGGCTAAATCCTATAGATGGATGTGTTTGTCTCTTTTTGGTGTCGGTATTTTCCGTTTCATCGAGTTCCAAATCAAAACGGCGCTAAAGAAGTTTTCACTTCAAAAAGGGATAAAAAAAGATTTCTCAATACTCATACTTGCGCTCAGTAAATTGCTAAATAAGTTAGGAAGCAAAGTTCGTATTGTGAAAGTAATGAATATGGACGGAATCATTTCCTAGTAATAATAACCTTGGTTATATCGAGTTATAACCCGACATATTCGTTCCAAACGAAATAAATTCAATGGCGTTTTATTAGTCGATAGTCGCGAAATAACGTAGAGTGCTTTTCAGACAATAACTTATTAATGGAATATGTCATTGAAGCGATAAAACGATAGAAGTATGCTGCGAGCATGTCCGTGGGCCAGAATTAACCCAATTTTACTTTATTTCTGGTGAAATTAAATTGAATGTGGGAATCAAAAAGCTATTAGCCTGCTTAGTTCAGTCGGAAAGCTGTACGGTGGAATATTGATTGATAAGTTAAGAATGGAAACAAAGGAAAATATGTGGGATGTGCAAGGTGCTTTTATGAGTGGAAGAGGGTGCAATAATTAGCTTGTGTCGCTCTCCATAGAGAGTAAAAAAATGGCCTTATATTTAAACGCCTGGGGTCTCAAAAGTTTCGTATGATCTGTAGCTATTCGAAAACGTAAAAATAAATTAAATTATTGTTCACTATTGGCCCGCTAAAATAGCTGGAAGTTTTGAAAAAAAAAAAATTTCGTGATATGGAAAAAAAATAAAACAAAGGGTTCATATTTTATATTTTGTACCAAAGTTATTTTTCATTCCATAACGGCTGTACTGTGTTGGTTAAAAATATAAAAGGGGGAAAATAACACTTTTTCTGGATAAAATTAGAATTCTTGTTTACTTACTTGTATTCATGAACTAGAACTTTTTTTTTGTCAGTTATACGCATTTTTTAATAATAAACAAACGTTAAAAGGTTAGATTTACTGAAAAAAAATTATTAAAAGTTAAAAAAAAAATGGTTTTAGGTTTGTTTTCTGATTTTCAATGCATTTTAGCGGGCTAATAACCATTTTTAAAAAATAAATTTAAATGCAGTTCTCGTTTTATTTTTAAGATGCAACTTTTGAGACCCCGGACGTTCCTGAATTCAAAAGTTGAAATAATTGACACACTCTAGGGTGCATGAGCCAGATTTTCTCATTGCGTATGTTCTATTGAAATGTTTCTTGCAAACAAACAGAAAATCTTCTGTGCAAAATGCCAGAGGAAGACATGGCATGACCAAGTGAATCAGACACTTGAGAAGGGGCCTCGTCAAGAGTCAATACAAGGGCAGGTATGAGTATGAATGTGAACGAAGTAAGGAGTGTGCCAAGACCGAGTTGTTTGGCGGTACGTCCTCTCTGCCTATCCCTGCGGAGAAACGGCGTGATGTTAGACAGACAGTTAGTTACACAGTTGAAATTGATCAATCGTTTTCAGTATATAATTTATTTCACTAACACATTATCAATTTCGTTAACCTGTCTGAGGTCAAGGAATTTGTAAGTAATGACATCAGTTTTTCTTCATATCGGCATATAATAAATCACAATGACTATTACTCCAGAAAAGCATTTTGAAAACAATGTAACCACAGATTTAACATATTTTTAAAATTTCTGATAAAATTGGACGACCTTCGTGGATGAGTGGTTAGTGTGGAAACCATCTTCAGTATGAATCCAGAGGTGGTGGATTCACATCCTGGCGCGCGTAAGTAAATTTTATTCGATTTATTTGTCTTATTTCAAAATTAATTCATTTTATATTATATATTATTTAGTCATTGAAGAAAATATTGGCGACTTTTAAACTCTTCACGTCCAGTCCAGGACCGACGTAGTCCAGCGGTAAGACTCTTGACTCACCGAAGGTCGCGGGATTGAATCCCGCAGTGGCAAATAAATTGTATTTAATGAATTTTTTCACAATTAATTCATTTAAAATAATATATAGTATATTTGCAGCACGTTCCAGAGTGGAAGATACTCTCAGTATCGCCCTGGTGTAAGACCACCATTCAGAATTGAAACGTTGCTTAAAATGGCATTAGCCGTGTTTAGTGACCAGATCTGAATAGTTAGGTACTTCCCCACCTTTCTCTTCCATATCTCCTTTCGTCCCCACTACCTTCAGCCTCACAACATACCCCAATTGAGGATGCCATAGTATCACTGGATTCAGACGGGAGCAGTTGGGACTCTTGTGAGGTATTCATATAAAAAAAATGAAAAATTGAAACAGAAAAAAAGGTCGCATCTTGGAACGGATCTTAGCCTTGCCGGGGTTCTGCTCTTCCCTACGGTCATATTTATGTAACCGCATCGATCAAAATACAGTAGAAGTCGCCCAACAAAATAAAAATGGATATATTTATCAAAGACACTATCAAGATTGCATTCAGTTCAGCTAGATTCTTGCAGTGATACATAAAGATAGTAGCCAATAAAAATATGCGTTAAAAAATGAAGATAATGATTTTTAGTCGAAGTACGATAAAGTTTAATATGACCAAAGGGAATTCGGTTGAATTAGCCCAGTGGATAGAGCAGAAGCCCGGCAAGGCTAAGGTCCTGTTTAATTCCTAAATGCGACCGTATCAGTAAATACTTTCAGTGTCGCCCTGGTGTAAGACCACAATCCAGAATCGAAACGTTACATGAAATGACTTTAACCGTACATTGTGATCTAAAGAGTCATGAATTTTCTCACCTTCCTCTTACCCATCTACTTACACTTACCACTATCTCCAGCCTCACAATATAACCCAGTAATTGAGGACGCCATTGTCTCAGTAGAAAAAAAATTGCTGAAAAAAATATTACAAACATGAAATAAAAATTTCATAATTCTTTAGCAAAAGATTTTTTGTAAAATAATAACTCCAGATACATTGACACCGTTGGCACCAAAATGGAAAGACGAAATTATATATTTTTTTAGTATCTACCAAGTGTTCGCATTTCGCGAAAATTTAGAAATTTCATCTGATTACGGCCCCATATTTCTGAGATGGATGGTTTGCTATTTGCAAAACTTATTTTCGGGTTCCTAAGAAAACATAATAAGAGAGAAAAAATATGTGAAAAGAGGTAAGAATTTTTGCTTTTCTTTTGACTTGACTTTACTTTCCTGAAGATTGTGTTTGAGTGGAATTGGATATTGGCTAAAGGTTGGTAGAAATGGAGTGCGTAAGAAACACTGAAGAGACAAACTGAAAGGAATGTATTTTTGGCGTGTCCGTGTGTCCGAAATAAAGCTAATTTTTTATTAGTTTTGGAGGAGTTCATCAAAAATTTTGAACAACCAAAATTCTGTGTTTTTGTTTTTACAGCAACTACACACATATCCTTCAGGGCCTATATCATTTTTGGGATAATATGTAGAGAGTATTTTTGAGATGAGGAATGAGGAAGGAGTGAACAGTGAACATAGCTCTTGAAGATACCATGTTGCAGGAGGTAGAAATTAGGAGTAGGAGGTGCAGGAACGACGAACTCTTGTGTGAAAAATGGATTCCATGACAGTTGGTCCCCCAACAGTTGGCCCCCCGGTATTCTTATATACAATAAGCAGTCGGTTTTAGGTAAAATTTGGTGTACCTACTTACACAAAATAAGTGTCTTCGAAAGGGTGTGAAGAAGGTTTGGCGTGTATTTCGACTTATACGAGTATATGTCTAAACTGGATGCTGCCATTCAGTGATCGTGATCTGAAATTTTGTGGATCTCATATTCCAGATAGAAATTCAAATATGCCTACGCATTATGTGCGCTTTTGAGTATTTTTTGCGAGTCAATTTATAAGCCTTCGAACCTTTTTTAGATTTGCTTTACTTGCATAATATGGTAAATTATCGAGCGGAAATCATTTTGTGCCTAACTTCACAATTCCTTCCTAAAGTCACAGAACTGCTTAAGAGGGCATTACCAGAGAAAGCCGGAAATACGTCATTTTCAAAAAAGTTTTTAGACGTATTGACTCTTTTCCACAAAAAATTATAAATGGATTTCGAAAGATTGTTCTTTTATCTAGCATAGTTATGTAATAAATTTTTAGATTTTTTTTAAATTTTTAGTATAATAAGGTTATTCCATAGGTCGTTGGCAGATTTGTTAAATTTTCAAAAAAGTTTTTGTATTATACCACACCCATTTCAAATAATGTAATCATGCGGTAAAATAAATCAATACATTATCTAGCAAAGGCATGTTTTAGAACTTTAATTTTAGTTTCAATAAAATCATTAAAAAATATGTACGTTCATGTGTTTCTTCATGAAAATTGGTCCATTTGTGTATTTATTTGCGCACTTACAAACTAATATATTTCAGATTTTTTTAACATTCTTATTAAATTTAGACATTATTGAAAAATGATAAATACTTATAATCAAAAAATAACTACAAAAAGTACACTATTTTAATAGTTTTATCATCACGCCTTTCAGCATTTTTGGATGAAGGTATAAATTAAAGCTAATTTGGATTGAAATAAATTCGATATTGAGTTATAATTTAAAAAAGCTGGTACGGAGAATAATTAATCTTTCTCGTTGTAACTGCCCTGCGCGATCGGAAGAACAACTTTCGACGAAATGTGGATTTTCGTCCGCTGGCTGGTTAAACGCTCTTAAGGATCTGTAACAAGCGTTCAAAAAAGAAGATGATGGTTTGAAAGGGAGATTTGTTAATACGAATGTTAGATGGAGCGCGCTAATATTAAAAAAAACGATAATAATGAAGCCAAAATTATGAAAATATTTAATAAATCACGATCGTTAAAATAAAGTCTGAACACTTAATCTCAAATAACAATATTCTCTGGACACATACCTTAGTTATGTTTACTGTGATTTTGTTATGTCTTTAACATGTGAAGTAAACAAAATGTGTTTTTAAGTATTTTCTGAGCTTCTTTTGCGATTATATTATCTTCAAAAATAACGTAGGTTTTTTTTAAATTTAAAAATCGTAAGTTTTCAAGATAAATGTGTTAAAAATCGGTAGAAATTAGGTATACGGGGGCATAATGTATAAAGACTAAAATGCGTGAAAGTCTAAAGAATAACGTATTTAAAAGACAACAATTATTATAAGCAATAATTGTCAGCCTGAATCACTCATTTAGATTGAAAAATCTTCCGAGAAAAGATACTTGCCGCCAACGGGACTTGATCCCGTGTCCTTCTGATTGCCGGTCGGATGCTCTGACCACTGAGCTATGGCGGCTTATCTAATACCCGCCAAATAAACCCGCCTGGTGTTTCATTCAACAATTACTGATTATTACATTTTTCCACCTGAAAACAACCAACTTTATTTTTGTGAGGGAGGTATTGTTAGTACTAAATCTCTCGCTAAATGATTGTTTTTTAGCTCCACATTGAGGCCTCTATAATTATAATTTCCCTCGGGGCGTACGTCATCTTAGGAGATGCTGTGTGGAGAGTTTTTTAAAGGAAAGGAAGGAGACGAAGTTAAGGGAAGAAAATAGGTACGATGGGTGGGTTCATATCTGGGGTTTAGTGTGTCCAGGAGTGACAGACGTATGAATCCATCTCTCCAACTACGGTACAAGGCGATGGGTCGAGGGATTCTGCCTGCAGAGGTCAAAATACCTCGCTCAACCAGTCTCTCTTGATCCGGCCCGCCACGCAGCAAATCGACATTTGGCCGCCAAGATATGGACAAACCTCATCCCACGAACCCGGGTATCCAAACTAAGCTAAGTCACCAACCACTAAAGTAGCGAACCACTTACTGCCACCAGCGTAAGGAGTGCGTAATTTTGGTCCAGTTTTCAAAAACTATTCTGTTTTTAAACTGATCACAAATAAATAATATTGTCTGTACCAAAAAAAAAATTGAACTAAGTAATTTTTCATTTGGTTAAAAATTTACACAATAAAACAACAATGGACTTACTTGCTACGTCAAAAAAACTCGCAGAAACGTTGCAAAAAATACCAATTTCCCCCATTTCATCATTTTTCTATTATTAATACGACGAGAAAGGTTTGACGACGGTTGACGTTTGCGTTATTGATGACATGAGATTTGACAAATTATACGACCAAATAAAACCTTAAGGCTTCCTGACACGGCCAGTTCAAACCACTTGTTAAAGAGGTTCTCATGAATTGATAGAATTTCCTCAGTAGGAAATATCGTTGGTAAAAGTTTAACACACACTATATATAGGTATCTATATATAGGTATCACACATCTGCCCTGATGATGAACACTGCAACGCTGTCCGAAACGTTGGCTAACGAAGGAGGTAGCGTAACACGGCATAATACCCCAAAAACTAATAAAAAAATATTTTTGGCCGTGAAAATCTAAAATCGTATCTATATATAGGTATGTTTAATCTCTATCTTTGAAGTTTTATCCACCTGCATATACTGTGAACGATCGTCGATAGATAATATTTTTTAATTTTTTTTTACAGCTCCGCTGTATCATCTTTGGGAATGCTGTGTAGAGGGTCTTTTAAGGAAAGGAAGAAGAGTAAATTCTGGAAAGGAAAAACAGTAAAATATAATAAATAAGTAAATATTGCCTTCAACGTAAAAAAAACGAGTGTGCTTTACACCACAAGACTGAAGTAAAATTCACTAACTTATATCTCCCTCTCAACTTCCGTTCGCCTTGCCCGACCGTTCGCCTCACCCGATCACACTTTTCATAATGCTTTCGTCACGCATTCACAGCTTACTCCCCAAGTCAAGCGTGCGTGAAGGCCCGACCGTTCGCCTTACCCGATCACACTTTTCGTACATCAATATCAATTTTTGTAAAAATAAAACAAACACTTTGTTTTTAACCATGAATATTTATTATTTTACACATCGACCGGTTACGCATCAGGGTATAATAATAACAGTTATTATTATATCCTGATGAAGCTTGGTCGAAGTGAAACCCGTCTGTGTGTAAAATAATAAATATTCGGGGTTAAATACAAAGTGTTTGTTTTATTTATACAGGGTGTTAAGGGACGTATTTGACTTACTTTAACCAGTGATTCCTGACATTATTTGGAGTAAAAAATGTAAATGAAATTTCGGTCTCCGGTGACTTTTGTGACGACTTTTTTTTTCAAAAATTTTTTCTTCAAAAACAAACAAAAAATTTTTTTCGCGTGTCGTCACTGGTCACTCAGCCGGGTGTCCGAAGAACCCCTTACCCCGCCTCCAGCTGTTCAACAACTACAATTTTTTTATGTTTTTGTAGAAAAAAAAAAAAAAAAAAAAAAAATCAAAATTGTCACCGAAGACCAAAATTTCATTCACAGTTTTTACTTAAAATAATGTCAGGAATCACTGGTTAAAGTAAGTCGAGTACGTCCCTTAACATCCTGCATAATATAATGTCTAATCACTAAGTAATTGCTTCTTATGAAAAAAAAAAACATTTTTTTTCATCAAACAGCTGTCACGCGTAATAATAAATAATTACATAGCAGAACTTGTTTATAAGAAAACTGTTTTTATAAATTAATTAACAATATTATTGAATGTATAAAAAAAATTAAAATTAAAATGGATTTCTACAAATTAAACTTGATAACATTAAATAAGCTATGCGTGTTACCAACAAAAAATATCAAGACTTATCACAAAAGGTGACTCGACAGCTGATCCCGACAGTTGACCCCGCTAAATTATAATTATCAATTTTTTGAGCATTATTTACCAATTTCAAACTTAAAATCGACTTCGAAAAGGCATTTAATAATAACTTGGTATGAATATCAAACGAATTCATTTATAATTTCGATTTTTTATACTTATGCGTTGGTACGAGTAAACAGACTAGTAATGTTTTGCTTGGATGTAAATATTAGGTCTTTACATATGAAATTGGCGTTTTGCCGTACTGGCAACTTTGATCTCAAATATCTTCTCTTTGGTTAGGAATTCCAAATTCAAATTTGTACGGCTATTTACTCATGTATTTGTCACTTAGTTTACAAAATGGAAAACTTGAAATATCGCGTTATTTACGAGTACGAGTTCCACCGTGGCACCAGTGCTGCAGAAACGGCTCGAAGGATTAATGATGTGTATGGCGACGGTGCCGCAAAAGAAAACACAGTGCGTTTTTGGTTCCAACGTTTTCGTTCTGGAAATCTCGACCTGCAGAACAAGCCCCGTGGACGGCCGGAGACCAAAGTTGATAATGAAGAATTGAAGGCTATTGTGGAAGCGGATCCATCGCAAACCACGTCCGAGTTAGCTGCAGGCTGCGGTGTTAGTGATAAAACTGTTTTAATCCACTTGAAGCAAATTGGGAAGGTGAAAAAGCTTGAAAGGTAGGTACCTCGCGAATTGAGTGAAGCAAATCAACAAAGGCACATTATAACGCTAGACCACACACTGCACAACAGACGGCTACCAAATTAGAGGAGCTTCAATTGGAATGTCTAAGACATCCACCGTACCTCCGGACCTTGCCCCAACAGATTACCATTTTTTTCGAAATTTGGATAACTTCTTGCAAGGGCAAGGGGCAGTCCAAACCGCCTTCAAAGATTTTATTGATTCCCATCCGAATGGTTTTTTTAGTAAAGGGATCGATGAACTACCAATGAGACGGCAAAAGTGCATTGATAGCAATGGTACATACTTTTATTAAATAAATATATTATATTTATAAAAAAAACACCACTTTATGTTCCTACCATACAAAACGCCAATTTCATATGTAAGGACCTAATATGTTTTATAATATTGTTATTCAGTGGTATGTCCTTCGGGGAAACTTCATCAAACGAATTTACTTGTATACAGTGTCGAAATTTTGTACTTATGATATACACAGTGGACAGACAATTAGATTTTTCCTTGATGCATTTGAATGAAAATATGTTGTAAACTTTGTTATTCGGCGGTAAATCCTCTCTGTACATCCCTTCGGGGTAACTTAGTTATATCTTGTGTTGTTAGGTTTACCACATTTTTCCAATACCGACTGCATATTGCATATATTTTTTCATCTCAGCACATCCTTCGAGATTACTTAGTTATATTTTGTGTAAGTAGGTTACCGCATTTTCCCTAAACCGACTGCATAAAACGAACTGTTTTCGATCTAGTATTTTTATTTAAAATCTTGTATAATAAAATTAACAGCCCTGAAGTCTTGGCCCTAATATGCCAGCCAGAAACACAAGGTCAGTACTACCGTTGTATTGTGGCAATACTACGACCATGTCCCATTTCAATATACCATTACACAGAATTCAAAACTTAGGCAATATGTTTTCGCACAAAGATTTATGGAATATGTCGCTGATAAAATATAAGTATGAAATAATAAATCATTTATCCTCTTTAAGATAAGTTATTTGCATGTATTATATACAAATGTATTTTTTCATTGTTACAATATTTAAATATGGTAGCATTTATTTTCGTTTTGTTATCTGAATATCTACATATATCTTACTCAATTATTTCTTTCTGCTTTACAAACTCACTATAGCTGTATTTTTCATGTTGTTGCTATGACAGCCAGCGTAGTCCAGCAGTAAGGCTCTTGACTCGCACACCGAAGGTCGCGGGATCGAATCCCGGCGTGGCAAATAAATTTAATTTGATTGATTTGTGTCATTTCACAATTAATTCATTTAAAAAAATATATAGTATATTTGCGGCACGTTCCAGTGTCGAAGATACTCTCAGTATCGCCCTGATGTAAGACCACCATTCAGAATTGAAACGTTGCTTGAAATGGCATTAGCCGTGTTTGGTGACCAGGTCTGAATAGCCAGGTATATCCCCACCTTCCTCTTTCCTATCTTTTTCCCCTCCCCACTACCTTCAGCCTCACAACATACCCCAATTGGGGATCCCATAGTCTCACTGGCTTCAGACGCGAGCAGTTGGGACTCTTGTGCGGTATTCATATAAAAAAAAAACTTTGTTATATTATGTAAAAGTCGAAAGGTGTTAAGATTATAAATAAATAAATAATACCGTAAGTATGCCGGGGGGGGGGGGGGGGGGGGGGGGCAACTGTCATAGAATCATTACAGACTATGTATCATCATCACTGAACTTAACTATTCACGCTGACCATCGCCGTTAAAACTTATCTTGTTCCAGCCAGATTTACGTGTCGGACTTTTAAAGTTATCGCGGACCAACCCTTAAAAAAATAAGGGTTGGTGGGAGAAGGCATTACTATTGAAACAAATGCTCCGGCGAGGGAAGATAACTTCCAGACGAAGGTTCCAGCTTTACCCGCATCGTCGGTTTATATAATTATCTTAAATAGATGCCTCTCAAAGTTTCTTCGATAAGTTCTAATCAAATTAAGGCATTCAGTTGTCAGAGTAAGGCTTTCAAATGTTTGTCTAAGTAGAAGATTGTTTTTTTTTGTTTTTTTTTGTATTAGTAGGAAGTTGGTTACTATAACCAAACTTAACCGAACCAAAACCAAACTAGTAGTTTTTTGAACAGTGGACCTCGAGTACAATTTAATATATTTCTGATTTGATTAAACTAAAATTTCCTCCGAAATCGTAAGATTTGTAAGAAGGTACTTAAATACCTACCTGCTTAGTTATAAAGCATGTGTTTTATTTAAAATACGTACTTACAAAATTCGTCCAAAGAAACTTCCCTATCAAACAATATTAATAGGCTAGCATCTGCGTGCTTGAATTTCAGAACGCCACCCATACGCGCTGCGCCACATATAACATCTGTGTACGTGGTATTTCACACAAAGCTACTGTTATATTTCGGTTTCAAATTCAAAAATTAGGCACAAGATGTCACTACTTCCGTCAGCAGCTTAAATGTTTCCATCCTAGGTATAAGTGCTACGGATTTATGTACTTTAAGTATTCTTCCGGATTTGGAAAGATTGGAGGCAATACTTGACGAAGTTGTTATAAATTACATAATATAACGTCATTGCGTGTCGCGGTTACTTTGTCAGTGTTACTTTGTCAGTGTTACTTTGTTACTGTTACTTTGTGTCGGTGAGTCGCCGACGGTGACCAGCTGTCACTGGATCACAGTGGATCCGAGGAACTGGCTATTTTAGGAACAAGTTCCTTTCGGATTTATAAAATGGTTACAAACACTCAAACCGGGTGAAGCCGAACTAAAAGCCGCCCGCAAGGCCTAGCAATAAAAACCTGCGGAGCGGTTTTTTAACTGCTGGTCTCAATGATTATTTTTTTTTCAATCTTCCTCCGGAAAAGATAAGAAAGGCAAAGTAATCACGGGAATTTCACATTGAAGAAAATAATCTTCACTTGAAACAGATATGGAAAGTACAAACAAATTTACAAATAGAAGATTTACAAATAAAACAAGAAGCTTAGTCAAGTTTAACGCGCGCCGATTTAAAAGAAAACTGATCGCGTTTCTATACAACGTCTTTCGACTTCTAGGGCCAATGAGAATGATTTTCTGTTTAAAAGAGAATTTTGATGTATGAAATTTTTTATCATTTTCTCCAGAAGTAATTAAAAATTGAGCTAACTTCGGGAACACGTACACGCCAACAAAAAACTCCAATCGGTTTTTCTCGTCAGTGTTCGTGACCTTTGGTTTATGGAGTTTCGCACCGATGTAAGTAACCCGACGCATTTTCCTGCGCCCATCTTGGTATGTTTTTTTAAAGAGTTTTGTTACATGATTAACCATTCGAAAGGTCCGAAACAAATCGGAAACAATAAACCTTTTTATATGAAAATCCCCAATTGGATTATGTTGTGGGGTTGTAGGGAGTGTGGAGTGTAAGCAGATTGGAAGAAAACTTTGGGAAGATGGTCGCAACTGGGACTCGAACTCAAATCTTCTGGTCTTACCGGGTCTGGCATATCTACCAATTGAGTTATTTTCTACGGTGGTTTTAAATTTTAGCCTCAGGTGAAAATTTTTTTGGTTGATATTTTTTTCTTCAAAATCGAACAAAAAAAAATCTCTCGCTTGTCGTCACTGTTCACTCAGCCGAGTAACCGACCAACCCCTTACCCCTTTATATTTTTGTAGAAAAAAAAACATCGTTTACATTTTTTATTTCAAAAAATGTCAGGAATCGCTGGTTAAAATAAGTCACGTACATCCTTAGGTATGAACAATATGTGGACATGTTACTATTTACATTGAGACATATTTTCTGTAAATTGTGTAACTTTATTTTTTAAATATATTTAAAAAAAAGAATTATGAGATTGATAAAAATGTAAGAATTTAATTAGGTGGCATTTGCTCAATTGATAGAAACGAGAATCTAATTCTAGAGGACCTAGGCTCTAGTCCCAGTTGCGACAGTTACATTTTGAAGTGAAACTTCTTTAGCACCGTTGTGATTTGAATCTAGGATGAAACGGAAACGACACTAAAAAGAGACACATACATGCATTCATGATGCCAGAGCTCTTGTATACACAAACCATCGCGGATATGTGCACATCAAATCCCAAAAGTTTCATCGCAATATGATGAATGGTTAGCAACGCATAATTTCATGATGCCAGAACTCACTATAATACATAGAAACAATCGCGGGTATGCACACATCAAAACCCCAAAGTTTCATCGCAATCGGATGAATGGTTTAGCAACGCATAGGCATCTCATATATACATATATACACAAACCCTGAAATATACATATTTTGATTTTTATATGTATGTATACAAGCAGACCCGAACACATGTTGCTTGGCTAACGAAACACAACGCCACGCATTACCTAACCTTTATAACCTACGCCATCTGTTAAATCAAATCCACACCGCCCAAATGCCAGCCCGCTGCCCGCTTGTCAGCACGCTCCCTTTATTTATATATTTCAACCAATTTACACAAAACCTTGAGAAATTATATACCTAAAAACCTTCATCATGAATCACTCTATCTCTTGGTGAAAACCGCATGAAAATCGCTGCGCAGTTTAAGGCTCCGCAATCGGGCTCGAAAAGAAGAAGATGCAGAGAAACGAAATTACGATTGTTAGAGGAGAGCATATTTAAAGCGACAAACTCGTTTAAAATTTTATGAGAAAACCCTAGCGAAGACGCTAAAAACGACATAGAAGACAAATGAACTATATTTAAATAACTTTAGTCCGCCTCGGCACAGGACCCCCTAGTGAGGAGGACTAAGAAATACAATATTTTATACTAAATTTCACATTACATTTTGTATGTAAAATGTTTTCTATATAGTCGCTATAATAAAAAAATAAAAAAAATACAGCAAAAATCTCCGAGCGTTGCCTTAAACAGCATTTAAAGAAACACTGTGAATTTTTTCATACATATAACTGGTAAAATAACTGAAACAAACGTCAGATAAGTTTTAAGATTTTCACCGCCAAAAGCATTTTCGTTATTTGTTTTTGGGGTGTTACGATCTGCCGGATCTGCCCTGATGATGGACACTGCAACGTTGGCTAAAGAAGGAGGTAGCGCAACACGGCATAATATCCCAAAAACAAATAACGAAAATGAAACAAACGTGTTTTTAATAATTATTGGAACATACTTTGCGATTTTTTTCTTTCGATGAAATTTTTTATAATTTGCGTTTCTAGATGTTATCTTCAAAAATAACATTTATTTTTTTAAGAGCTTTAAAACTTAACGTGTTTAAGGGAGATATGTACGAAATCGGTAGAAATTCATGTTGCGGGCCCTTATAAGATCTAAGCGCACAGACATCGGAAGCGATTTATATTATATATAATTTTATTCTACGTAAAGATAGATGTCCATCTCATTCATATTTTCATAGATAGTTGTTGATATCGTCATATTTTATGATTAAATAATATTATAATAAGGTTAATACAATTCAATTAGTTAAACTTAATAAATTGAATATGTTAAAAAAATACCCAGTTAACTGAAGAAAAACTCAGTCACGGCTGTGTTTTTAATTTCTACAGTTAATTAGTAATTAATATTATTTTAATACTCAAGAGCTTTAAGTTGGTGGGTAACAAAAGGGCCTCTTTAAGGTTTCTCGGAAGGTAACGCTTCCAAGAGCCCCTTTACATGTTCTTGTTATGAAAATTTATGCCTAACGTAAACGATGAAATTAAACCGAATTAACTGTATATTTTTAACATAATTCAATTATTACCACTTTGACCTTTCTCCCCACTGAAAAATAAACCAGTAGAAGGTGGTCGAATCTGTTGTTCCCAAAATAAGACAAAATTTATCAAAATTCCGGTGATTAATCGTAAACATTTTTAATATAATACAATTATTACCATTTTGACCTTTCTACCCATTGAAGACAAAACAAAGCTGCTCATTGTAGGCCGAATGCAACATCAGATGAGAGTAGAGATATCAGGAGTTTCACTAAAGAACACCAAGGAGTTCGTCTACCTCGGGGGCAAAATAACATGGGACGGACGGTCTACAGACAGCTAGACTAGGCTAGCATTCAATAAAAGATCGAAAATAATAGAATCGAATAATATAGGCCTGAAACTGAGAATACTCCTCATCAAGACCTATGTATGGAGTATCTTGATGTACGACTGCGAAACATGGTGCCTATTCGAAAGAGATAAAAGGAGACTAGAGGCTCTTGAGATGTGGTCCTATAGAAGACTATTAGGAATTTCCTGGAGAGACCACATTACAAATGAGGAGGTTCTCCAATCGAAGGAGGAAGGTACCTGCTCAGTACCTTGTCCGAAAGGCGTGCAAGATGGATCGGTCATGTAATACGACAAGAAGGTCTCTTGCATGCCCGAAATGTGGGCAAATTTACTTTAATTCCATACTTTAATTATTTCAAATACCGTAAATTCTTTCATTAACTGATAATTAATTTCCTTTGCCTATCTAGGGTTTTTTTTAGATTAGCTCCTCATAGGAGGTCCTCAGGAAAAAAATCTCTCAGGGCCTAAGTCATCTTTTGGTATGTTGTGTGGAGGGTCTTTTTAGGGGTAAGAAGGAGAGGTAGTTCTGGAAAAGAAAAAGGCATGAGGGGTCGGTAAGAATCTGAAGAATCACTTCTGGACACACTGACCCGCAGATTCTTACCCAATGAAAAAAGATACACGATGGAGAACTGTATAATAACCCAAAAATAAATCACGATAATACTTTTGGCCGAGTAAACCTCAAACGATAAACGAAATACATATTGAAAATAAAATACTCGTAGAATTTTTAATTACTAAAATAATTTTGATAGGTACCTACTTCAACGCTTCCCAAAATCAGTCCCAATTTTGAAAATAAAATCAAATCTCAGTTCTAGACTTCATTGAACCTGAATTACAGACACAGGAACGACACGCTACCGAAATGAGTATGAAACAATATTAATAGCCTAGGGACTGTACGGTTGAAATTTAAGAATCTGACTAAGAACACAACACGCCACGTCTTATGCAAATCCGTTTTCGTGCGTGGAGTTTGTATACAAATCTACTTTTGTAATATAACCGAATTAAAGCTATGTCAAAAGATGGCGCCACATTAACAGCTAGCGTGAGGAGCACCGCCTGGCAGGCGTAAGTTTTTTTTTTTTTTTTAAATGAATACCCACGGACATATGAATATATCTGGACCTGCCCTAAGTGATAAAAACGTATTATTTCCCCCTCCACATGGCGCCGGCTGTAGCTCCTCCTTGGAACCGGCTCGCTCCATGGGGAGGGGATATAGCCTCGCTTGAATCTAAAATGTGTGACGTCATCATTCTTGCCGTGAACAGCGAGAAGCTGACATCCATACATTTAACGAAATAACGGCAGCTTGTGCTATACAATATATCTACGTATCAATATGCACATAGCAAATGTGGGCGGTACTCCAATGTGCTCGTCGCTGGTTACAGGGGTAAGTAAATTATGAAACATTTGTAAAAGTGTTTTAACTAAACACGGCAAGAAAATATTGATATGTGTATTGGCGCGAGTCTTTTTGGAGCGAGCATTTGGCCTTAGCAAATAAGTTTTGAACGTGGCAAGCAATTCGCGCTCCCATGTAAAAAGGTCTATTCATTCAAAGCAGATTTTGCTTTTAAGAACTAAATGGTGATATTGTAATGCGAGATGCCTATATACTGTCAGATTGATTGTTCAACGAATGACAGTCATCTTTCCCCTCTTGCTCTCCATAGTTTGGTTTTACCCCTCATCTGTAACTGCTTGTCTATCCATTTGGATGTCTATGTGAATACCGCACAAGAGTCCTAACTGTTCCCGTCCGGAGCCAGTGAGACTATGGCATCCCCAATTGGGGTATGTTGTGAGGCTGAAGGTAGTGGGGAAGGAAGGAGATAGGGAAGAAGGTGGGGAAGTACCTGGCTATTCAGATCTGGTCACCAAACACGGCGAAAGCCACTTTAGGCAACGTTTCAATTCTGAATGGTGGTCTTACACCAGGGCGATACTGAGAGTATCTTCCACTCTGGAACTTGCTGCAAATGTACTATATATTTTTTTAAATGAATAAATTGTGAAATACACAAATTAATCAAATAAAATTTATTTACCACGCCGGGATTCGATCCTGCGACCTTCGGAATGCGAGTCAAGCGCTTTACCGCTGCACTACGCCGGCCGTCAATTATTGGATTATTAAGTACTTGCACTATTGGATTTTTAATTTCGTGAATCTCTCCGGATATGCGTAGATTAAGATAATATGATTATTATTGCAACTGGCAGTTGTGAATAATAATACCATGCATCTATCTATTATATATGACGTCATTGTAGCGGTTACTTTGTCCCGGTGACTAGCTGCCACTGGATCCCAGCGGATCCGAGGAACCGGCTATTTTTGGAAGCAGTTCCGATCGTATTTAAAAAATGGCCACCAACACTTATATTGGACGAACCAAAAGCCACCCGCATCAAAAACCTGCCGAGCATTAAATAAAGCATTCTTTGGAATCCCCCGAGTTTGGGAAGCACTGATTTAGATCAATCCGGAGTAGTCCGAGCAGATATTTATGTGGATAAGTTTTATCGATAAGCCATTACTCGCCTCGTATATGAAAAGCCAGATTCAAAGCCTTCCCAAAGTTTCTCAAATGGCGATATCCAAGTTGTGCAATTTATTAACTTTTTCAACCCCGAATATAACGTAATATATATTAGGTAGTTGGCCACATATTTGACCTCTTAGGGGTCAGATTTGTTAAGTAACCCTGATAAGGTATCTAATAATGGGTTAGGATAGGTCCAATAAAGGATATAAGGCAATAGAAGTGTGGTGCGGGCGTGTCTGTGATAGAAATAAACTAAGAATTCTCTTACATCTGGTGAAATTGATTAAACATTTTTTTGTATTGAAATAATTTTTTTTAGGACTTGTCGAAAACTTTGAAATGGAGAGCTCTGTATGAAATTTCAGCGGAGGTCAAGACACACCCCCGACCAAAGATATTGAAATATAAGTAGATGTGCTATCTGCTGTTTTTACTATGTGGGTCTGCGCTTCCGGGTGTCGCCGATATTGTTTACCAATTAAAAAATAAACTAAAATAACAAATAATTAACGGATAAACCAAACTAACGTTAAACTAAATGAACGAATTCTTTCCTTATTCAAAATATATTGTTAACTAATATTAATGCACATTTTCAAAAAATCAACGAAATGAACAAATTCTTTTTTTATGAAAACTACGCTAACTAGCGCGTAGTCCGGCGACAGTTGCGCGGACACCATAGCATATCTCTTCTGTATTTGAATATCTTTGCCCCCGACTCATACGATTTGGTGAATGAGTGGTGGAGGTGTAGGCACCTGGTGGATATTTTTGTGAGCGGACAACATTCATACGCTTGCAACACTTTCTGCGCAGAAGGAATGCGCAGATTATCAAAGTGAAATTCGGTCAAAACGAAGTTTCCAGACCATTCTGTTTCCAGACGCCTTCCTCGCCAGCAAGTTTCGTAAATTCCTTCTGTACAATAATGTTGTCGCGGATAATTAATTTATAATCGTGTTAACGTATTTCAAATAAACATATCAATATTTTTAGTGTTCTCATTTGATAAGATCCGTGACCTACGGAGCTGGTTATTTCTGATAAGGAAGTAATCTCCCCCAAAGAGAGTTCGGAGAATACGCTAATGAAACTGATGGGGGTCAGCACCTTCAAGGTTAAGAACCACTGTTCTAGAGTATGTTGGGAAGGAGGGCAGACAGAGAAAGGGAAGGTTGGGAAGTACCTGGCTATTCACCTCTGGTCACAAAACATGACTTAAGTAATTTCGAGCAACGTTTTGATTCTGACTGGTGGACTTTCACCAGGACACTGAAAATTTGTTTATTTCTGTGGCCTCTCTGAGGCTAATAAAAACTCTCAAATAATGTGCTCTGGAGTCAAGAAATTGTGAAGACTGGAGTGGAGAAATGAAATTTGCAAAAATTTGTCTGATTTGATGTTTCTGTTGACAAGAGTCTGATATTCTGTTCATCAATAATCACGGTTCCAAAAAATCAATAATCAAGTTCCAAAAGCCACATTTTCCGCTTATAATTACAGTAGGTAAAAATAATAATAAACGAATCGTTAGGGGGTCCGATTCAAATGATTCGTTCACTCGTATTTCAATGTCAAACACGTTTATTTAACCTGAATCTACTTTATGTTATAATTCACTAAATAATAATGCTGACATGTTTACCTAGTAGTCTGCTAATGGGCATCCCAAAACTCATACATCCAACTGTTTTGAATGAGAATTGAGAATAATGCTTAACTGGATTAATTACTGCTATTAACATTTTGTGTGTTACACCAAATGTGATGGTTAATTATATTACTGTTGTGGGAATACTGCGAATTCTATGCCAGCTTTTAGATTTATTATGACGTTAATGATTATCATTTATTATGTGAGAAAAGTGTGATTTTAATAACATGGTTACTAAATTTATGACACAAGTTTGGCCTAGATTTTTTGTAACCGTGATTATTGATTTTTTGGAACCGTGATTATTATTTTTTGTACCCGTGATTATTGATTTTTTCGAACCGTGACTATTGATTTTTTTGGAATTGTGATTATTGATTTTTTGGAACGTGATTATTGATTTTTTGGAACCGTGATTATAGATTTTTGGTAACCGTGATTACTGATTTTTTGGAATCGTGATTATTGATTTTTTATAACCGTGATTATTGATTTTTGGAACCGTAAATCGTTACGGTAATTACCTACATAAAAAAGCGCATAATAAATTAAAAAAACAAGTGTGCCTTAGACCACACGACTGAGGTAAAACATCTTTAGCTCCATTTATATGATAGGAAGAGAGAAAGAAAATGTGCGCGCGCACTGCTCTCTCTTGCTCCTACAGTGTGATACAGACAATAGGCCTGCCCTGTGTCTTAGATATACGACACGTAACTGGCTATGAGAGAAAGAGAGAAAGAAAATGTGTGCTCGCACCTCTCTCTCTTGCCCCTACAGTAATATACGAAACGTAACTCTCTCTCTTTCTATCTTCACTAACTTATATCTCCATCTCAACTACCGTTCGCCTCGCTTTTCGTAACGCTCTCGTCATGCATTCACCAGCTTACTCCCCAAGTCAAGCGTGCGTAAAGAAGTTTTACTTCAAAAACTAAATTTCCTCTGAAATGGTACCTACGTTATAAAAATGGTAATAAAATATTTTGAATCAGGAATATAACTCGTCAAAAGTTACTTTCTCAATAACAATTATTTTTTTAAACATTCCTCAGGTAGGTGGGTACCTAATATTAAAAAAATGAATAAGAAAGTATAAATAAACACGATGGTTTCACTTTTGGAAAATAATTTCAAATAAACCTTCAAACGGACATGGTGATAAGTGAATGAACAAGTAATAATAATAAAAAGAAAAAAATGGGGGGGGGGAGGAAAAAATATTCTATGATGATATCAGCGCCCTTGAGGTGATTTTTCACGAAAACGGCGCTTTATAAATCAGCCAAATATTATTATGGGAGTTCTTTTAAAGGATTTTTGAAGGGTCGCATTTTTTAGATTGGAGTAGGATTCATTTATATTTGTTTTATATTATATACTTACGAGTATATTAGAATTTTTTTTTTTTAAAGGTGCCGGTAATCCGGGCGTTTATTAACATCAATAGTTATTTATTTATAGTTATTTATAGCGCTACCCGACTCACTAGACAATATCTGTTCTGAGCCGGGTAGCAGTATATCTATAATTACATATATCTTAAAGATTAATGCAAAAACATAAAAAAAATAAATAAAAATACAAAGTACAAAAGAAAAAATTAAATAATAATAATACAAAGTACAAAATAAAAACGTAAATAAAAATACAACAGATAACCTACATATAATAATCTAAATATAAAAAAAATTACAAACATATATAAAGTAATTGAACATTTTCAGTATGAAAGTTCTTTTTTTTTAAATTTTAATATATGTTTAAATAACAATATACAACGTATAAAAAATTAACACGTTCAGTGTGCAAGTAACTTGTTAATGCAATTTTTTTAATTTTAATATATGTTTAAAATACAATATACAACGTATAAAAAATTAACACGTTCAGTTTGCAAGTAACTTGTTAATGCAATTCCTTTTTTTGTTCAATAACCACGTATTAAAGTTTTTATATGTACTTTTTCTATTGGTTTGAGTTATGTGTTGTGTTTCTTTTAAGAAAATGTTATATATGTAAGGAGCGAGGTAAGATTCGTGTTTTTTAGCAAGAGTGGATTTAATTTTTGGCACTTGTAAATGTTTGTTAGATTTAGCTCTAGTGTTCTGGGAGTGAGATATGTGGGAAAGTGACGATTTTATGCAATTTATATGTATAATTTTTTTTATGAATAGCTTCCTGACATCAAGTATTTTATTTTGAATTAAAAGATTTTCAGTGGGATGGAGATATGGTTTTTTGTACATAGTTCTAGTAAGTGATTTATGAGTTGTATTAAGCAGCTTAATGTATGTGTCTGCGGCTCCTCCCCATGCCGATATACCATAAATTAAAATGTTTTGGAAAAGGGAAAAGTATACATCTTTTAATAGTTTAGGTGACATAATGTTTCTAATCATTTTAAAAATGTATATTTGTTTCCGGATTCTCATTGCAAGTGAATTTACGTGAAGTTCCCATTTTAGTTTGCAATCCACAGTTAAACCAAGATACTTAATGCTATCTATATGTTTGTAATGTAGTACCACCATGAATTGTCGGTAATAGAATGGAATTCCACCATGAATTGTCGGTTTCAAAAATAGAAATATTAAATGATTCACATTTAAATATGAATCATTTAATGATTCATTTTTAATTATGAGAGAATTAAATGATTCGTTTTTAATTATGGAAGAATTAGATGATTTATATAATTCAAATATTGATTCATTCTCCATTATGAAACAATTAAATGATTCATATTTAAATATCGAATGTAAACGATTCATTTGAAATATCGAATGAATTAAATGTTTCATATAAATATCGAATGAGCTAAATGATTCATATTCACTTATCAAATGATTTAAATGATTCATATTTAAATATCGAATGTAAACGATTCATTTTAAATATCGAATGAATTAAATGTTTTATATAAAAATCGAATGAGGTAAATGATGTATATTCATTTATCAAATGATTTAAATGATTCGTATTTAAATATCGAATGAATTAAATGATTAATATTGAAATGTCGAATTTCATACAAACGAAAATAGGTTGGTTCAGCATTGGCTAAAATAATTGCGGTGGAAGTTTTGCATGTAACTCAGTTTGACAGTCGAAAAACAGTCAGTCACACGACATATTGTCATTGTCACGAATGCGTATCAGCAAAAATGTCCGGTCATGGCGAGTACTTCAATATCACGAACACCAGTTATTTGGAAACATCCGCAATAATATACGTTCAGAAATATTCCCTGAATTAAATAATAAAGTTTCGCGAGTTGGTCCTATCTGCGCCGAAATCCTGAGAAACCATTTTTTCAAACGTGTATAAGCCCATATAATGATAAATTACTTTGCAAAAAGCTTCAAACTAGCCGAATTACCGTGGAAAATTGATTTGCAGAATCTGTTATTAATAGGAAACGTATTATTTGTTTCACAAGTAAATATCTAACTAATTTACTAACCATTACGGCTCCCAGAAGGGAAGGCAGAGATTGATAATGTAACCCCAGACAACTTTCCCTCGGTGGTACATTCTGGCATCTTCTCACACGAAATACACATCGATTGAGCCGTTGATTAGTCAGACATCTCTGAAAAATCAAAATTTTAGTTGAGTATACAGTTATTTGTACCCTATCTGGTACAAAACTCAGATTACTCATTCTTCTTCTTTGTGTGCCCTATCAGGTCCCCCCGACGTTGGCAATCGCTCCTGAAAATGTCTCTCTCTCTTGCGCTGCCCGGAATAGCTCCTCCACACTTCTTATGCCGGTCCACTCTCGTATATTTCGCAGCCAAGACATTTGTCTCCTACCAAGACCTCGGTGACCCTCTATCTTGCCTTTCAATATTAAACGGAGTAAGTGATACTTCTCCCCTCGAAGTAATACCAGATATGAAATTTTCCTGATTTTTATTAATATAAGCAGTTCTCTATCTGCTCTAGCCTGTCGGAGAATTTCTGTGTTGGTGATCATGTCGGTCCACGGGACCTTGAGCATTCTCCGGTGAAGCCACCGGTGAATTTCAAAAGCCTCTAACCTGTTCATGGTATTTACTTTCAAGGTCCATGTTTTACATCCATACAGCAAGACCGACGACACATAACATCTTAGCATTATCTGCCTTAGTTTTAAGATGATATTGTCATTGCATAAATTACTTATAAACACCGATTAATAATTCATTGTCATAGATTGCTCATAAATACCCCCAAATCAATCATGATGCAGAAAAACTTGAGTGAATTAAACAAAATGTTGATGTTTTCTGGGTCTCAAGTAATAATTCATTGTAATAGATTACTCATAAACACCTCCAAATCAATCATGATGCAGAAAAACTTGAGTGACTTAAACAAAATGTTGATGTTTTCTGGGTCTCAAGTAATAATTCATTGTCATAGATTACTCATAAACACCTCCAAATCAATCATGATGCAGAAAAACTTGAGTGACTTAAACAAAATGTTGATGTTTTCTGGGTCTCAAGTAATAATTCATTGTCATAGATTACTCATAAATACCTCCAAATCAATCATGATGCAGAAAAACTTGAGTGACTTAAACATAATGTTGATGTTTTCTGGGTCTCAAGTAATAATTCATTGTCATAGATTACTCATAAACACCTCCAAATCAATCATGATGCAGAAAAACTTGAGTGACTTAAACAAAATGTTGATGTTTTCTGGGTCTCAAGTAATAATTCATTGTCATAGATTACTCATAAATACCTCCAAATCAATCATGATGCAGAAAAACTTAAGTGAATTAAACAAAATGTTGATGTTTTCTGGGTCTCAATATAACATTTCAATGTACCGGAACGTAATTATTAATTATATTGTACATGTTTTCAAATTTAAAAAAAAAAAAAATATATATATTATTTTGTAGAACCTACAGACAAACCGTCATATGTGACATCTTTGTGAGACTACATTAAATTTGTATTTGAAAATGTCTTTTCTTGTATTAAATAAATATTAAAAAAATATAAAGTGTTATATCAATGCATGTGGGGAACTACAAACCCAGAAGCTAGCATATTTGATTTTTATATATATAGATTTCCCCCTAAAACCATGCGAGCGAAGCCGCGGGTAAAAGCTAGTACTGCACATACAGTAACTTTGAAGTTAAGGTATCTTAGAATATAGTTAGAGCTAATTTTACAAAATTTTACTCTCACAGCTAATTTAGAAAATTTTCTAAATCTCGTGAAAAATGAAGAGAATCCCGCAAGCTTTTACCGAGAGTTCAAGAAATGGATGCCCTACTGAAATAATTCCTATAAATTCCTCTCTCACCCATGTGAGAAGTTATTGCCTAACTTTGGAATAAGTTGGCGAGCTTTCGCCAATTTTTCAGAGCTTTTAATAAATATTTATTAGCTTTTCCCACTTTCGCGAAAAGCGTTAGAATTCCGCTATCTGAAGTAATGACTACTAGTGTACTTGTACTGATCGGTATAAATTCGAAGGTCGAATTGGAGGCCGAATTTTGTTACGTAGTGTTTGGAATATCGTCAAATGTTGATTCTTTTTATGTGAATACCATACAAGAGTACGAATTACCTGGAACAGGAGGGATTATGGCATTCCCAATTGAGACCCTATGCGGATAAACAACGTTACGAGAAAAAAGTGAATTCTGAGAGGTTAAAAATTTCATTTGACGGTAGGGAGCAATTTGAAAGGCGGGTGAGGGTACCGATGTCCTGGGAACCATTTATTATATAACCCATACCCCTGTTGTAGGTCACCGCAAGTGGTTCGCTACGTTTGGTGAATTATAAGGGGTGTGCGGGGTGAGGTTTATCTAGATCAGGGGCCACACTGATTGCTCCACCAAGTCCCACGGGCAAAGACCCAGCTACCAATAATATCATTAATAATTTTTCAACTCACTAGTAAACTTGTCCACAACTGCGAACAATTAATTGTCAGTGGAATATTAGAGCTACGTACATTAATCTTATTAATCATAATTACGAAGCTTAATTAAATTATAAGTTTTTAGGATAAATATCATTTTTTTGTGATAATACCGCACCAGAAGTCAAGCCAAAAATGTCTCTTTTGCTAATGTTGCTTGAAGATAGAATTTTACCGTGTCTCAAAATTAGTTTTAAGTAAAGGAGATGGCAAGAAGAATATAGGATAAGGATAGGAGATGCTCCCGATACATTCCACACTCTTGAATCAATTTTCGGTCTTACACGTAACTTCTATTCGATATTTCTGAAGGGTATTGCTTAAAATGCCAAAATTGTGAAATTTTGGGTTACATTGCCCACATAATAACTTTCTACGTTGCTGACTAAACCGGGGTGCCCGGGTTCATGGGGTGAGGTTTGTTCGGGTCTTGGCAGCGGATGCGTCAGTCCA
Organism: Limnephilus marmoratus; assembly: GCA_917880885.1. NCBI lineage: Eukaryota > Metazoa > Arthropoda > Insecta > Trichoptera > Limnephilidae > Limnephilus > Limnephilus marmoratus. The sequence continues at coordinate 28,351,344 of OU862928.1, forward strand.
TCAGCTGCATGGCACGCCAGATCCATAGAGAATGGTTGAGGGAGTCCCTTTGACTTTTCCAGCCGTACCTCTCGGAACATCGCCTTGCACCGCAGTGGTAGGGATGGATTCATACGTTCGTCACTCCTGGACACACTGACCCACAGATTCTTACCCACCCTCCTTCCTTTCACAAAAAGTCCCTCCACATAGCATCTCCAAATATGACATAGGCCCTGAAAGGAATTATTTTCCTCAGGGCCTTCTTCGTGGAGCTAATGTAAAAAGAATGTGCGAGGAATTGATGATATTTTTTTTTTTTTTTGGAAAGAAAGAAATAGTTATACAATATTACCTACAGGAAATCAAATAAAATAAAAAAAAAATACAGAAAAAAGAAAAGTCCCAATAAACTACTTTTAAGTAGTTTGTCAATGGGTGCTTTTACTTCTACAAAAATGTTAATACAGTCTATTTCTTTCGGCGAGCCAATTTTTCAATGTAATATTTGTTTATACATTATTTGTACATTTTTAATTTTTCGCAGATAACATATTTAAGCAAGTAGGTATCATGTAGTCCATCGTTCTTTGTCCATATTTGTTTAAGTGCTTAGGTACGATTAGTCCTTCATTTAACGTAAATCGAGTATTGTAAGTGTGGTCCAGTCTATTTACGTATATAGGGCTATTCATATGCAAAAAAATGATTTTATGCTACAGAATTGCTCTCTTACTGAGAGAATTTTGAGATTCTGGTAAAAGTACGGAATATTGTGCCTTTGTTCGTATAAACTTTTATGAGCTAATAATTTAACTAATGAATTTTGAACTGATTGAATATGAAATACATTTGTCTTACAGGAATGTCCCCAAGCTGTAATTCCGTACTTTATAATAGACTCAGCTAATGATAAATAAATTATTCGAAGTGTGCACATTGGAACATAGAATTTAAGTTTATATAATCTACTAACAATTGATTCTACACGTGGGCTAAATAAATGTCCGACTATTTGTCTTGAAAACGATTATTTGAATCCTCAGCGAAGCCGGGTAGTAAAATAAGTTTTTCATATTATTTATTATGAAACATGAAACTGGTTCGGAAAACAAGGTAGCACGAACCTAATTCTGATATAATATCTTACATTTTCTCAAGGGCGAAAACTGCACCATATGCTTTCCATTTTGCTGCAATTTTCGAGTTTTACGACAAATTCCGTCCCATATATCACGGTCACGACCTACCCAGGGGGCGGATTGGGCAAAATGGGCCTTTGTTTAAAAAAAATCTTTTCTGTCTCTTTTATATTTATCTTATTTCAAGTCAAATATTCCCAATTTGAGAAACGAGTGTAGGGTACCGATGCTCGGGGAACATTAATTGGTTAACCAACACCTCTTCCATAGGTGGTTCGCTACGTTTGGTCACTTAGTATGCCGGGGTTTATGGCGTCGTATCCGCGCTCATAAAAAAAGAAGATGGAGAGATATGTAATTACGAATGTTAGAAGAGCGCACTAAGATAAAATCGATTCGAAAATTGTGAAAATGTTTAATAAAACACGGCTCGGTTAAAATAGAGCAGAAATCTCGCGGGGGTTTAATAAACAGCATTTAAAAAAACGCTGGGAATTATTTCATACATACAACTTGGAAAATAACTGAAACAAACGTGTTTATAGTAATTTTTTAAGCACACTTTGCGATTTTTTTTTTCTATCGAGGGAATTTTATATAATCTTCTATAAGAATTTTAATAGAATTTTATAGAATCTTATATAATTTGCGTTACGGCGCGGGGAGTGTTTAGATATTATCTTTAAGAATAACATATATTTTTTTAAGAGCTTTAAAACTTAAAATGTTCAAGGGAGATGTAAGAAATCGGTGGAAATTCGGGTATTGGCGGCTTAAGGGGTTGAAGTTTATCTAGGTCTTCATGACGGATGCGCCTGCTGTGTGGCGGGTCTAATTGTGAGAGAGGCTGGTTTAAGAAGACCATTTGACCTCGTCGGACTCTCTCGAAACATTGGCATGCAACGAATTGGCAGGGATAGATTAGATTACGCATTGATTCCCTGATTCCTATCCATTCTTCGTATCTTTTTCGTTCCCAGAGTTCTCCTTCCTTTTCTTACAGACTCTCGGAACAGCATCACCAAAGGACGCAGGCCCTGATGGCAATTATTTTCCTTAGGACCTCTGGAGTAGAATTCTGTTAAAAAACCCCAGGTTACTAATTACCTTTCACATGATTTGCTACGACTACCATAATTATAAACTACCATTAATAACCATCATTATTACCACCATAATTTTTGCTTGTTCAGTGATGGAGGACTTGAAGAGGAGATTGAAACCGACCTGAGTTGTGCAGATAATTAGTGCTTCTATTTTTCTCTTCTTTATTAACTCAAAATTGTCATGTCATGAGAGTTGTTTTTGAGTACCTAGGTACTTAATTACCCACCCACTTATTTATCAACCACAAATATTTTATTTAACTTCTTTTTTTTCAATTTCAAATGAGGAACAGGCCACTTGCATGGACGACTTTTATAACGATTTGGAAAAAATCGTGCGGATAGATATTAGTAATTTTTTTAAGAAATGTACAGTTTTTTTTTCTAATAAATAAATCCATTATTTGGGCTGGTGTGACGTTACCACATGAAAATGTCCCATCTTCGATAATGTTCTATTAATTTTGTAAAATTCCACACTGATTTTTTTTAATATTGTAACACTTTGATTTCAGGCGAATTTTTGAATTTGATATTTAACATTCACTAAATCTATTGTTGTTTTTCTGCGAACTTATCATTTGGTTTGACGTTTTGACAGACGTTACGAAGAGAACCCCGTACATTTTATGTCTTATGTGCCTGTTTTAGAAGTGTAATGGTAATGGTGCAGATTTTAACAAAATCAAATTATTATTATTATTATTATTTACAAGTACAAGTATATTAGATTGGTTTTAGTCATATAAAGACGTTGAACATTATAATTATTAATGATCAATAAGATGGATCAAGGAAAACATATTTATAAGATGTAATGTTTTTGGTATGCCTCGTTATTCTCTTGTGCCATTTGTGTGGAAGACGTTATTTTTTAAAAAATGATTTTCGGCTATGTAATTATCGTTTTTTTGCACCCATAAATATGTCCCGTCTTTCTGGTTTATAAAAAATGGTCTGATTTTTCGGATTGAAATTTTAAAAATATCGTCAGGGTTTCAAAAATACGATTAAAAAAAAAATGAATACAGAATGTCTTAGAATATTTACCTAAACCGGAATTTTTTTTTTTTTAATGTGATGGAAGTGGCCTATTGGTCCAAATAGATGTTACCATCACAATGACAATTCTTTTTTCGAACACTCTTCAGGCCGCTTGGCTACTGTAATGCGTTGTTTATTCCGATTTGATAGCTCGTGGTAGAAACCACGATTAAGCGAACTCTGGTGGAATAAAATCGTATTATTTAGCATCCCACCATATTTAACTGGAACAGCAACGAACGCATGCAACAAACAAATATATGATTTAAATTTAAAGCAGGACTTCGTTATGCTCAGTCAAATCTGCTTGACCCATTGTTAAATTCTTGGCAAATTGCCGGTCGAGTGCACCTCTGACACTATCCAAACCTTTAAATTTCTTTTCTAAAAGACATAAGACATTATTCGCGAGAGGTGGACGATGAAAAATGAGAGGGTTGCATTTTCGTGGAAGACATACGACTTGAAAGGAAATAAATTTTCCACACAAGGCATCGTCGATATAAAATTTTATCCATTTTGCGGTTTTCCAACTGGATATCGCATAAGCCGCGCGGATTTAGAAATTGCAATACCTACGCGAATATTTGATAATATTTTGAATTCAAGGGAATGCAGATAATAATAATAAATGTTTTATTATCTTCCTATTGAAGTGAAAACTTCTTTAGCACCGTTTTGATTTGAAACTCGATGGAACGGAAGTGAGCGTCTATAGGATTAAGCCTGCGATATGGTGAGATAGCAATAAAATATTTAATTAAATGAAGACAATATTAGCGAAACTTAATCGAAAATCTAGAGACAGCAAAATCTGAAAACGATATTGGTTCCACTGGGATCCAACTAATTTTTCTGTTTCCAGATTTTCGATTGAGTTTCGCTTATATGTATTGTCTTCATTTAATTAAATATTATAATTTGAGATTTTACTTATAAAGTAAAAAAATAAAAATAAATAAAATATTTATTTATTTCACGGGTTCTTGGTTCCAATATAATACGATAAATCTATGGTCCAACGAAACCTCTTTTGGGCTAGTAGTATAAAGCGGTCACCAATCTTAGCGGCCAGAAATTCAGCAGACCAAGGAAATCCAAAAAAATAAATATTTTCGTAAAATCAATATTCAAACCACTCCAAAATGAACCGGCAAAGAAAACACAAAAGAAAGCGACATATATCGACTCTATTATTAATTACTAGCTGGTTCCCGGCATGCGTTGCTATGCCATTTTATAAAGAAATTGTTACTCCCTGCGTGTCCTTTCCCATTCGTCCCGTTCCCTTTCTGCCTCCCCTTCCTCTCCCGCGTCCCCTTCCCCTCTCGCATTCCCACTCCGTCTCCTCTACTTTCCCTCTCCCCACTCCACTCCCCCCTTCCACCGTCCCGCGAACCCCCTTTCCGAGTTCCCCTCCGCCTCCCGCATTCTACACATTCAGTTCCTGTACATTTATTTTTCAAACAGCTCGCGTGCCACGCATTGCAATTTTTTTATACTAATTTCATAATTCCAGAGCACACCAGTAGTTTTATACAAACCTTGTCCTGACAATAACGAACACAGAAAAAAAAATTATCCAATTTGGTGCAGTGGTTCGGAAGTTATGCGCGTACATACATTTCGGCGATTCATTTTTATTTATATAGAAGATAGATAGATAGATTACTAATGCACGGACTATTTTTAAAAATGCGATTACCCCACAAGAGTTCCAATTGTTCGCATTTGTCCGCAATCGCGGTGGGATTTTGAAAATCCCGATTTAGGAAATTTTTTGAAGCTGAATAGAGTAAAGCGGGGAAGGACATTAGAAGAGGAAGTTTAGGATATGCCTGGCTATTCAGATCTAGTCACAAAATATGAGTAAAGCATTTTAAACATTACAGGTTAAAATCTAAATGGTGGTCTTTCACCATAAAGTAATAATGACAACAATTTGAGAAAACTTTCACAGAACTTGAATATTAAATTTAATGAATTGTTCAAATTCTGTGAAACAACTCACGCTTAAGAGCGTTTAACCAGCCAGCGGACGAAAATCCACATTTCGTCGAAAGTTGTTCTTACGATCGTGCAGGGCGGTTACAATGAGAAAGATTATTTATTCTCCGTACCAGCTTTTTTAAATTATAACTCAATATCGAATTTATTTCAATTTAAATTAGCTTTAATTTATACCTTCATCCAAAAATGCTGGAAGGCGTGATGATAAAACTATTAAAATAATGTACTTTTTGTAGTTATTTTTTGATTATCAGTATTTATCATTTTTCAATAATGTCTAAATTTAATAAGAATGTTAAAAAAATCTGAAATATATTAGTTTGTAAGTGCGCAAATAAATACACAAACGGACCAATTTTCGCCAAGAAACACATGTACGTACATATTTTTTAATGATTTTATTGAAACTAAAATTTAAATTCTAAAACACACGTTTGCTAGATAATGTATTGATTTATTTTACTGCATGATTTTATTATTTGAAATGGGTGTGGTATAAAACAAAAACTTTTTTGAAAATTTAACAAATCTGCCAACGACCTATGGAATAACCTTATTATATTAAAAATTTAAAAAATTTCTCAAAATTTATTACATACGAATGCTAGATAAAAGAACAATCTTTCGAAATCCATTTATAATTTTTTGTGGAAAAGAGTCAATACGTCTAAAAACTTTTTTGAAAATGACGTATTTCCGGTTTTCTCTGGTAATGCCCTCTTAAGGTATGTACGTCACAGGATGAATGGAAAAAATTTGTGTTAGTAGAAAATTAATAAAATACATACGAAGTGAAATGACGCCCGAGGAAGACATGGCACGATCAAGTCAACTAAATACACAAAAAATTCGGGTCGTGTCATGAGTCAAAATAACGGAGAACAAGGAGTATGTGCAAAAACGGAGAAACGGGGTGATAAATAGAGTTACCCCATGAATTATTGAAAGAAAAATAAAAAGCAATATGCCAACCATCATCTTTTCCATCTCCTCCACGTAAAACAGATTTTGTGCAGAATAAAACAAAATAATATTAACACGTTTCATATGGGGAAAATTTACCAAATAACGCACATAAAAGACATTCACAGTCCAATTTAATATGCAAATAAGAACTCTACACAGCAAGTTTCCCAACAATATTATTTCTGGCAGCAAAAGGAAACCGATCGTATATTATAACGTTATTATTATTACTCTGTCGTTTATTTTTCGGCTAGAGTGGTTTTGCAAAGATGCACAGGATATTGTGAAATTAGCTATGTTCCCTTTAAGAGATTTTCTTTTTGTGGACAGCGTTTTCTCGACGAATGAAAAATTATTAAGGAAATCGTTCTTGGCAAAATACAAGAACGAAACAATATTTTTTTTTGATAGGTGCAGTTTTGAATTTGCACATTTTATGTTTTTTGTTGTTGAATACAGGACAATTTGAGTTCTAACTGCTTGGAGCCAGTGGGATTATGGCAACCCAAAATGAGGTAGAGACATATCATTACATAGTGTAAAATGAAGTGCGCATAGATCTTTTAAACTACGCAACGGATTTTGATGCGGTTTTCACCAATAGATAGAGTGATTGAAGGGGAAGGTTTATATGTATAATACATGCTTATTATAGTAGAGAAAATCCGAGAAATTCAAATATTCAAGACAGGCAGCGGGCAGCTGGCAAGCGGGTAGTGTGGATTTTATAAAGGTCGGGTAATGGCGTTGTATTTCGTTAGCCACAGCAACGTGTGGCCGGGTCTGCTAGTTCTAATATATGTTGAAGTAGAGATTATTTATATTTGATCACCAAATACGACTCAAGTCAGTTCATGAATGGTGGTTATTCGTTAGTGTGATATAGAGCGGCTTTGAGAGGAACGGTTGCGCGGCCCGTTTCATAAAAAAAATAATTTTGGATTTGTGGCCAAAATACCAAACTAAACTAAAAAAAAGGTTTTTTTTTTTTTTTTTCATAAGAAGCAATTACTTTGTGGTTAGACATTACAGTTAAAAAAAAGTTGTTATCAAAAGATTTATTAAAGTATATATATTTTTGAATGTAGCTATTACTTTGTGGTTATCCATTATAGAAAAATGAAATAATTAAACTTTGTATAAACCACTTATATGATGCGCAAATCCGACCGGTTTCGGAACAAACGTTCCTTCGTCAGGGAAAGCTTATACTAATTTGATAGTTTCGAACAATGTTTTATTATGGTAGGGGTGGAGCCGTTGCTAGTTAATAAAGTAGATTGGGTGGGTAGGTATTAGTGTAGAGTGGGTGGGTAGGGGAACAAATCCATGATTGGGCTATATGACAATATTTTTTGTTTGTTGATAATAGAATCATTATTTTTAAGGGATTTTTTAATTTCCAAGGCTTCTAAGTTATCTAAACGTTTTCCTTTATGTAAATGTCCCAATGTCTAATAATAATTTCCTTTCTGAACTTTCTATAATAAAACATATTGCTATAAATAACGGATATGAACCAAAATTAACTGATAACATCCTAAATAAAAAACTTAGCAAAATTTCAAAAAATAAATATTTATACAATTCTAATAATATTAATGATAAAGAATGGCGTAAAATTTTGTATATTAATAATTTTTCAGTTCAATGTTGCAAAAATCTCCCTTCTAATATTAAACCAGCGTTTTATACAAGAAATAATATCGGTAATTTTTTGAGAAATATTAAAGATAAAGACCAAAAATTGACTAATTTCGGAATATATAAACTCAAATGCAATGATTGTCCCTCATTTTATATTGGAAAAACAACTCGTAATTTTGAAATCAGAATCAAAGAACATTTAAGGTGTCTTAAAAATAATAATTTTTCTGAGTTTGCTAACCATTTCATTGAAAATAACCATAGTTTTGAAAAAAATACAGGGATAAATATTCTTCATATTAATCATAAAGGAAAACGTTTAGATAACTTAGAAGCCTTGGAAATTAAAAAAATCCCTTAAAAATAATGAATCTATTATCAACAAACAAAAAATATTGTCATATAGCCCAATCATGGATTTGTTCCCCTACCCACCCACTCTACACTAATACCTACCCACCCAATCTACATTACTAACTAGCAACGGCTCCACCCCTACCATAATAAAACATTGTTCGAAACTGTCAAATTAGTATAAGCTTTCCCTGACGAAGGAACGTTTGTTCCGAAACCGGTCGGATTTGCGCATCAAATAAGTGGTTTATACAAAGTTTAATTATTTCATGATTTATTAAAGTTCTAGTAGGGTTATATGTGAGGGATATATTCAACAAAATATTCAATCATTTGGGTATTTTTGTGTCTTTTAGTACATCGATAAGTGTAGTTTTTTGTGCCCTTTATGGCACAAACTTAGGCGGTCTCGTAAAGGTCGTTAAATCTCCTTTTATATTACGGTGAAATATATTATTTAAGCAATTTTAGAAAGAGAAGCACCATACTTAGTATATTTGCGGCATGTTCCAGAGTGGAAGATACTATTAGTATCGCCCTGGTGTAAGACCACCATTCAGAATTGAAACGTTGCTTGAGAATGGCTTTAGCCGTGTTTGGTGACCAGATCTGAATAGCCAGGTACTTCCCAACCTTCCTCTTCCCCACCTCCTTCCCCTCCCCACTACCCTTCAGCCTCACAACATACCCCAATTGGGGATGCCATAGTCTCACTGGCTCCAGACGGGAGCAGTTGAGATTCTTGTGCGGTATTCACTGTAAAAAAAAAAAAAAAAAAAAATACTCAATATTTGCATTTAAAAGTTTCATCACAGACACTTCCAGATCATTGTAATATATTCCAAAAAAAAAAATGAATTATTTTAACGTGAAACGAAAAAAAGTGACAATAAATAACCATGCTTTTCGTTTTTTAATTGACAATAATTAACCTTGTAATTTCCTTTGGGTAATTAAATGCGTTTTAAAGTTGTGTTTGTGGTATTTTTTACCATAAGTGGATTACGTAAGTGATTTAAATAGAGTCCTTTTTTCATTAAATCAAACATTTCATATTTCTGATTTCTTACTAATGTACATTTGTATTGGTACGTTTTAAGATTTTCACGGCCAAAAGTATTTTTGTTATTTGTTTTTGGGGTGTTATGCCGTGTTGCGCTATCTCCTTCTTTAGCCAACGTTTCGGACAGCGTTGGCTATTTTATTTATTTATTTTTATTTTTATTTTTTTTTAAATTAAATTTTTTTTTTTTTTAATTTTTTTTTTACAGTGAATACCGCACAAGAATCTCAACTGCTCCCGTCTGGAGCCAGTGAGACTATGGCATCCCCAATTGGGGTATGTTGTGAGGCTGAAGGTAGCGGGGAGGGGAAGGAGGTGGGGAAGAGGAAGATTGGGAAGTACCTGGCTATTCAGATCTGGTCACTAAACACGGCTAAAGCCATTTTCAAGCAACGTTTCAATTCTGAATGGTGGTCTCACACCAGGGCGATACTAATAGTATCGTCCACTCTGGAACATGCCGCAAATATACTATATATTATTTTAAATGAATTAATTGTGAAATAACACAAATTAATCAAATAAAATTTATTTGCGCATGCCGGGTTCGAACCCGCGACCTCCGGAATGTGAGTCAAGAGTCTTAGCCACTGGACTACGGAGGTCGTCAATTATCGTCGGCTATTTGTATTATTTAAAATCTGAAAAAGTCCTTGGTCTGCTTAAAAAAAAAATATTTTGGGATATCACCAAATACAGCGAATCTATTTAAAATTGCTAAATAAATCAAGAATCTGACAGGTCATCAATAAGTGACTTGACGACAAAATCTCAAATTATCCGAAGAATTAAAAAAAAATGCTTATTTTTTTGGGATGGATAAAATTCTGTTAAAAAAAGAGAATAATGAACTAAATACGATTGAGTAAAAAAGTTTTCAAATACCATTTACGCCGAAATATCAGGACAAAATCCCAAAAAAATATGTTGTATGCTTTATACTAGCTTTCAACTCCTTTTATTCAACTCCTATTATTGTCCTAAAGACAAAACGAGGTTAATATCGATCACCATAACACGGGCATCAGCCTAGCATGGTGGTCGAAAAATCCACTAAATAATGTATCCATAATATTTATGCAATGAATAAAGAAAAAAAAATACAAAAAAATACAATGGCTTTGTCATACATTTCAATAAAATGACTTGAAAATTATGGTGAGCAGTGACGTCAGCATTAATGATACCAACTAGACAGTGTGTTTCAATGACACGATTAAAAAAATGTTATAGCCTTTATAGTAGCTTTTAACTCCTTTTATTCAATGTCCTAAAGACAAAATTAGGTTAATATCGTTTACCATAACACGGGCATCTGCCTAGCATGGTGGTCGAAAAATCAACTAAATGAATAAAGAAAAAAAAATACAATGGCTTTGTCATACATTTCAATACAATGACTTGAAAATTATGGTGAACAGTGACGTCAGCACTAATAATACCAACTTGACAGTGTGTTTCAAACACACTATTAAAAATATGTAGTAGGCTTTATAGTAGCTTTCAACTCCTTTTATTCAATTTCCTAAAGACAAAACGAGGTTAATACGATGGCTTTGTCATACATTTTAATACGATGACTTGAAAATTATGGTGAGCAGTGACGTCAGCACTAATAATACCAACTTGACAGTGTGTTTCAATGTCACGAATAAAAATATGTTGTAGGCTTAATAGTAGCTTTCAACATCTTTTATTCAATATTCTAAAGACAAAACGAGGTTTATACGATGGCTTTGCCATACATTTCAATACAATGACTTGAAAATTATGGTGAGCAGTGACGTCAGCACTAATAATACCAACTTGACAGTGTGTTTCATGACACGATTAAAAATATGTTGTAGGCTTTATAGTAGCTTTCAACTTCTTTTATTCAATATTCTTAAGACAATACGATGGCTTTGTCATACATTTTAATACAATGACTTGAAAATCATGGTGAGCAGAGACGTCAGCACTAATAATACCAACTCGACAGTGTGTTTCAATGACACGATTAAAAATATGTTGTAAGCTTTATATTAGCTTTCAACTCCTTTTATTCAATGTCCTAAAGACAAAACAATACAACATAATTCTCGTAATAATAGATAAAACCTTTTCACCCACTAACTTTTGCCTGCGTATTTATCCGAGTAAAACGTGAGACAAATACGAAACTAGGTTGTATTTGCTATGGTTTCCTGTTAACTACACTCAGGCAGTTGGTGTTAGCCGGCGTTGGGCGGTGATACGCAGTGTTGGGCGATGTTCCCACTTAGTTGATTTTCCGGGTTTGTTAGTTAAAATAACACGGAAGGGTTGAAACATTTTACATTCACGAATCAAGTGAAAAGGGGTTTTGTGTACTTATGGTGTTTATTACTTTTGCCTGGTTTAGTAATCATGCATGTTATAAATTGTAAATTGGGTTAGTAGGAATTAAGGCTTGCTTAACCTAACCTAACCTAAAAAACTAACCTGGTTGATACCAATAATGGATACTCTTAGTTTTAGTGGCGTGCACAGAGTTTTTGATTAGGGTAGGAAGTAGAAAAACCGCCGAATTGATACAAATATATAAAAAAAACTTACTGCAAATAACTCCCTTCGTACAAGTTTTTATTAAGTGTGCTTGCTGATGGTAATAGCCCATTAACATGGTTCATTTATCTTTCATTTCGTGATTTTATTCCGCCTCTTTCCCTCGAAATGAACCGTGTGAACACGAAAGTGAAGAGAGACAGTGCCGAATGAAGCATTCCAACAATGTTGGAATGCTTCCTTCGGCACTGTTCACTCGCAACCGGAATTTAACATCAGGTGACGCGAATGATGTGTATGAATACTCAAGTGACCAGTCTTTCACTCGCGAATTAGTCGGCCGAGAATGTTCTGGCGTGAGGACGAGTAGCCGGAGCGGCTTAAACGTCAAAATGCTCCGTTTAGTTCGCTTTTCGAAATAACCCCTACATTAAGGTGGTCCAGGCCTATATGGTAATTTTTTTTTATTCAAATATGGATGTAGCCACCCATTTTATTTGTTACATCTATCATTCCTATTATGTGTAAAAAATTTCAGCTCCCTATCTTAAATACAAGGGGGTGCTCATCGAATTAGAAGTTTCTGACAAAAGTTCTGGATTTTAAGTAAAACACGTAATTTAAGGTTTATTAATATTACAAGTATTTTAGTCAAATAAGCATAAAACGTATTTAAATTTGAACAAAATTTAGTAACAAAGCAATAATTAACATAATATTAGTCACAATCTTTCAAAACTGTGTTTGTTAACTACATTTTGAATGTTTCAATAGAAACGATTTTTCTGTTCTGTTCAACGATGTGAAGTAAAAATTGCTTTTCTTCCTCATTCTTAGTGAGTATCGTGTTGTAATCTTCAAATAGTTTAACACCTCTCTCCGCTGTATCATTAACAACACGCAAATTTTGACTCAGCTTTTGCCTTGAAGGTAATCAACATTGTTATTCCAAGTCTCAGGAGGTAATTACAAGAAATAGTCCTTGATATCAAGAACTAAGAGCGTTTTCAACGTTCTTTGTATTGCAAAAGCTTCTAATGTAACCTCTGAGGCAAGCTTAGCAGAATCACCTCGTACTGAACGATTACCGCCATCAGAATTTATTTTTTGAACAATGGCCTGTTTCTCAGCATCAGACAGCTTCTCAGACAACAACAACAACAAGACAAGGTAAATGAGACTAGTTCATCTGACAAATACCATAAGTGACGCTCTAAGACACCCCTAGCTGCTATACTGATTTTGGAATCAATGGCTTCGTACAATTTTAAGCTATTACAAATTATTAAGTCATTTACTGGTGTAACAAATCGAACAATTTGTTTTTCTTCTCTCTTGATTAGTTTAAATCTTATTACGATCAAGCGCACTGGTAACGTATTGTGTAAATACGTCACACAGCTCAACGCACTACAAACTCATCTTTGGACTTATCCTCTAACATGCTAGCATTACTAGAAATGCTACTGAAGCTGCACTCAAGTTCTAGCTCTTGTCTCGACACCACCGAAGATGAAGCATTACTTTCAGCAGCCATTTCTTTCAATTCTTCAGATTTTTGTTTCCGTTTTAGAGAACTTTCTTTGACCTTTTCTAGTTTCTTGTCGATTGAGGTCATAATCATCTTACGTTCTCATCTTTGATCGATGAGAAACGCCCTGTCTTCCGCAATTTTTATCAAATTCAAAGCCCTTGCATGGGCAATATCGAAAAGTTTGTCTAGTTCTTTTTTAAACAAATACTCTCCTTTTTTTGTGCTTCAGAATTTCTTCCTCTATTTTTATTCAATAGCAGCCAGTTTTCAAGAAACTTAATCAGTTTTTCAATGCAGTGATTTTGTTGTCTGGTCGGAATACTAGATTTACTCCATACTTTTATAAGTTCTTGAATAAGTACATGCGCCGAATCTTTCACATTTTTGGAATCATTTAATATGTAGTGATAACGGAATATAACTTGCCGAAGAGTAGGATGTTGGTTAAGCCTCATCAATGGCTCAATATCTCGTACCCCAAATAGAAAAATTTCGTCTTTTTTTCGAGTAGATGAACACATTTTACTACACTGATTCACCTCACAGTCTGCTAAATAAGTATCAAATACTGTTCAAATTTGTTTATAAAACTCTTCAGTAGTTTATTTTAATATTTATTTAATAGTTTAACACACGAAACTGGCCTGTAGCAAAAAGTAAAAATTAAGCATTATACACAAAAAATTCAAAAACAACACTCGATTGAGCACCGCTTTCTACTTGAGCTATCTCGCTGAAATTTTACTATGTTATTTCTATGAATACGTGTAACAAATTCGCGGGGTGGCCAAATGAAAAATTATTTTAAAAAAATTTTGGACCACCTTACCCTACATGTCTTATAGAAATCGTTGTTTCTCCCTTACTATCATAGTAAAAAATATGATCTAAACGGTATTTGAAAGAAATAATGATGATCTATATAATCAATATAACAATTAACTACAAAATAATACGAATGTACACTTTTATGGAACTAAAGTTTCTAATCGAATTTGAAAAAAAAATTATGAAATATTGTGAATTTTTTATGAATTATTTTTATATGAAACGACAAAAAAGTGAGGTAACAGAAATGTTTATAATTTATTTGTCTAACCAAATAAGTGTGTGTTTTTATATATTTTTTTGTTACCAGTAATTTTAGTTAGAATAAAAGCAAGGGGAGCCATTTTTTTTACTTTTAAAAGTTTACATTAAAAATTATTCTATTTAAAAAATTACGTGGTTATTTCTAATAATTAATTTTGAAAGCATATTTCATCGCCTTTCCAAAACACTTTTTAGTTTTTGGATACGTTAATAAATATTCCATTTATATGGATTTTATTGCAAGCTGAGGCCTATTGTGAAATAAAAAAATTTTCATGGTGCAAAAATACTGGTAGATATCAGTTTTCAGGTTATTATTTTCAGGTTACTATATGTTCATTTTATGGTGCTGAAATTTATTTACTGTTTACAAAAATCGCCAATTTCTCGTTATTTAGTTCGACGTTATCGGAAATGTCAATTGAAATCGTAAATATTCCCGAACTTGGCCGTCAGCGCCGGACGAACTCAAATGCGCGCCGCGACTATGCTCGACGACTTCGTAGCGAGAATGTCAAGTGATCTCTTCCTTCGAAGGAACCGTCTGAACATGCGGTGAAACGAGAATGGAACATTTCATCGAGTAAACCTTCATCCGAGTGAACCATGTGACTTCAGCATAAGACAACTAGTTGATATAAAAATAGATAACAACAGATGTCACTGTCGTCACTGATTGCCATTTGCTAATTTTGTTCCAGAAAGCACTGCCTAATATTAACAAAAAACCTCATAGAAGCAAATCCAAAACGAAAGTTCTACTCTATGCTCTGTGCATTTTGTAAACATTGATATTATATCTTGTATGAAGTTAGCTCCAAACAGAAATAATTCCTGCTTGAGGCCGCATTTTAGTGAGGCAGTCGGAGGGCGCGCGTGTAGTTTCTAGTTACAATTTATGCCATGTTTGAAGTATGTCGTTTGATGAGCCGCTCGCGTAGTTTCGGTTGCTAAGCTTTTACTCGCTTATTTTTGAAATTGCGTATTTATTTTTAGCAATAATTAAAAAAATATATATTTATAATATTATTTGCATGGTAGGGTAGGCAGTGCTTATGTGCCTAAATGGAGTGCAAGCCCCTGCTTAGTATTGCCCAGATAAACCAAATTTTGAATTGAAACCTCGCGTGCCGCATTGATTCTTATGGTAATAGCCGCGTTTAGTAACAAGATCTACAGCCAGACATTCAAAAATCCTTGAATCTTGCAATCATACATAAATATAGCAGCCAGTAAAACATGCTTTAAAGATAATATGGGTAATTCTTAGTCGAATAATGAAACATTTAAAAAGAACGAATCGGATAGGGATAGCTAAGTTGGTAAAGTTGCAGCCCGGATAGCCAAAGGTCCGGAAAGCCTGGGTTCGAGTCTCAGATGTGTCCATATCTTTTTATGATTTTTCTGTTTGCGGAATTTTGATTATTTTGACTTCAACACGAGCATGTGCCTAGCATGGTGGTCGAAAAATCCTCAACTTGTAACAAACAATTCAATGAATAAAGAAAATTTTTAAAAAAGTTTCTCTAATATTGTCTATTTAATTATATATTTAACAAAAACCTTTCCATTACTCATCTTCTCCTTACTCTTACCCACCTACGGTGTCGGCAACTCTGTCGGGAAGTTGCTTTTTGGGTTGTTCATTAGAAGTTATTTTATTGTAACAATGATTTGTAAATAAGTATTCATATTTCTATTTAAAATACTATTCTCACGGAGATTATCATTTTTTTTCTTCAAATTAATAAAATACTTAGTTTTTACAATGACGTTATATAAATAGACTCGCCATAGTCTCACATACTCGCAAAATAATGTGGCAAGTAAGCAACACTCTTTTGTTTTCAGCGGTTTTCA
This sequence comes from Limnephilus marmoratus, assembly GCA_917880885.1. Classification (NCBI taxonomy): domain Eukaryota; kingdom Metazoa; phylum Arthropoda; class Insecta; order Trichoptera; family Limnephilidae; genus Limnephilus; species Limnephilus marmoratus. Next base: position 28,367,667 of record OU862928.1, read on the forward strand.
GAAATTTCTTAATTCAAAAGTTATTCATTTATTAAAAAGTTATGCTACTTTCACACTGAAGCCAAACTTCCAACTGGAACTTCCAACGCATGAACCACCCTTCTACGCAATCGTCCGAAAGTTTGAAGTTGGAAGTTGACCTCAGTGTGATCGTGCCATAAGACAATTTAAAGAATATGTGTTTTTTCTCAAATGACGTACAAAATTGTCGGACGGGGAACATGTAAAATTAATTGTATTGCTTATATTAATCGATAATAATAAGTAATTTGTGTGTACATATAAATTAAATGTTATTTCTTCACTTTTACTAATGTTTGCCGTGTAATGAAAACATTTTCTCATCATACGGAGGGCATTTTGGCGCTTTTTAAATGTAATTTTCCTACTGGTAAGACATGACCTTACTTGACGAGTGACAGTTTAGTACTAAAGTACTAGATATCGAGATCGTTACAATTGTCTTGTTCTTGTCTTCCCACTTTGAGATTTCTACCCCGCGTCTAAAGTATGTAACGTCTTTGAGTTTTTACCACTATTATTGAAATAAGAATTAAAGAACGTATGAAATCCTTAAACAATAAGAGTTTCTCGGAGTTTCCAACTATTTGGTGGAAACCAGCTACATCTTTAACTTCAATAGTGGAATAGAATTAATGCATTGTAATGTCAATGGCATTCAGTTGGATAAACTAGAAATATTAGAAATCAGAAGTGTTAATGCGAATTTGAATATTATTAATAACCAAAAATTGTTCTTAAATGACCCAAAATTAATAATAATAATAATAATATATCTTTACGAAACAAAAATTTGAAGATTTATAACTACAAGAAAAAAGTACATCTTACAATATATTAAAAGTAACATTAGTACAAAAGTTAATAACAAAAAACAATATACATATAAACAGTAGGTACTTAGAGAGTAGAGATTTGTAATTATACATTTAGGTTTCTCGTAACCTGCCTCACTAGGCTAGCCTGTGTTGAGGCAGTTATTAAACCTGTTAACTTTGTAAACTGTCCCCCGTTGCCCCTCTCTCCTCTACATATCTCCATTGATACCATTTTACATGAATACCGCACAAGAGTCCCAACTGCTCCCGTCTGGAGCCAGTTGGACTATGGCATCCCCAATTGGGGTATGTTGTGAGGCTGAAGGTAGTGGGGAGGGGAAGGATATAGGGAAGAGGAAGGTGAGGAAGTACCTGGCTATTCAGATCTGGTCACCAAACACGGCTAAAGCCCTTTCAAGCAACGTTTCAATTCTGAATGGTGGTCTTACACCAGGGCGATATTGAGAGTATCTGCCACTCGGGAACGTGCCGCAAATATACTACATATTATTTTAAATGAATAAATTGTGAAATGACACAAATCAATCAAATAAAATTTATTTGCTACGCCGGGATTTGATCCCGCGACCTTCGGAGAGCCAGTCAGGAGTCTTACCACTGGACTACACCATTGTCTATGTCCATTCTTTTTCAATTGACACCATTGTGTATGTCTATTATTTATAATTAGTATCAATAAAAACCCTGAAGAAGTGAGCGTTGCTCACGAAACATGTTGATTTTTGTAAACAATAAAAGTTTAAAACAATAAAATTAATTTGAATCAAAATGGTGCAACAAAATAAGTTTGCTGTGTTAGAAGAATTTTTTTTTCTATTCTGGGAAGAAAATATGTATGAGGGGTGGGTAGGAATCCGGGGACAGTATGTACAGCAGCGAAGGACGTTTGAATCTATCTCCATCTACGGTGTAAGGCAATATTCCGAGAGAGACCTGCTGGAGGGTCAAAAGGTCTCCCTCAACCACTATCTCCCGATTAGGCCTGCCATACAGTTGGTGGGCAGACTTCCGCCACCAAGATCCGGACAAAGTTTACCCCATGAACCCGGGCAACAATTCTAGATCACCAAGCGTAGCGAACCACTTTAGGTGACCCATGACAGAGATATTTATTTATTTATTTATTTATTTATTTATTTATTTATTTATTTATTAACGGTATAAATATACCATAAATACATATTACATGTCACAAAATATTTGTTGTAGGTACTTAAGAAATAATTAAAAAGAAAGAGTTATAAATTAATTGTGGCATTTGATTAAGAAATGACACAAAGAGCTACAATTATATTCGTTGGTAATCCAATTAATTGGCGGTACCCGTACCCGTCTCCCAAATTGAAAATTCTTACCACAGAAATAATCCATTTTATGCAAATTTATCAATCAACTATGTCAAATTTCTGTTTTAAACATTTCTGAAATAGAATCCATTACTTCCATAATGAAACTATACTTGTGGTAACGTGTTAAGTGGAAGGTAAAAGTAACGTAATGGATTGCATTGATACTGGATGATGGGACAATAAGACAAGGCATGATCAAGTGAATCAAAATCAATCAATCAAACCCTTAACATATTTTGAACCGAAATTTTTACCAATAATACTGGATATTTTAATCCTTTGTCTAGAATGTCTCGATCATACAACAATCTTCTTAAAATCACACTTTCATAGATACTTTCGTAAATAATATAACATCTTTCAAAAAACATGTGTATTTAAAAAAAAAAAATTGTTGTTTTATTACTTTTTAGTAAATACTTCATAAATAGTGTATACTTATTGTTATTATATACCAGCTGGTTCCCGGCATGCGAAATTGTATCTCCCTGCGTGTCCTTTCCCATTCATCCCGTTCCCCTTCCGCCTACCCTTCCTCTCCCGCGTCCCTCCCTCCTCTACCTTCCCTCTCCCCACTCCACTCCCTCTCTTCCCCCGTCCCGCGAACCCCCTCCCTAGTTCCCCTCCCCCTTCCAGGTTCCCCTCTCCCTCCCTCCTGCGAACCCCCTACCCGAATTCCCCTCCACCCTCCTGCATACATTCAGTCCCTGTACATTCATTTTTCAAACAGCTCGCGTGCCACCTGTTGCAATTTTTTTATACATATTTCGTAATGCCAGAGTTCATCAGTAGTTTTATACAAACCTTGTCCTGACAATAACGAACACAATAAAAAAGAATTATCCAATTTGGTGCAGTCGTTCGGAAGTTATGCGCGTACATACATTTCGGCGATTAATTTTTATTTATATAGATAGATATAGATTCAATTTTGTATTTAAGTTTTCAAGTTATGTATAAATAATATTTGCACTTTTTTATTTTTATTTATTTTTTAAAAATTAATAATATTTGCATTGTTTTTCATGTGTTTGCTTCTGTGAAAATGCATATGTGATTACTGCACACACATTAGTCTAGGGACATTTATAATAGTATTTTAATTTATTATATATTACCCACAAAATAGTTAGATCCGTAACAGGAATATTGTGTGACTCCAAAATGCCTATAAAACTGAAAGGAAAAATATACCAGACCATTGTAAGACCCGCAATAATGTATGGCTCCGAATGCTGGACTATGTACAACTCCTACACTAGGCAACTTGAAACAGCAGAAATGCGAATGCTTAGATGGTCGGCAGGAGTATCATTAAAAGATAAGATCAAAAGTTCACGCATTCGTGGTAGCCTGGGTGTCACAGACATAAATAGCAAGCTGGAAGAACGACAGTTGAGATGGTATGGACATATAAGACGGAGACCATCAGACCACACAGTGAGGCAGGCAATGTCTATGGAGCTTCATCGACAGTCATCCAAAGGAAGACCGAAGAACTCCTGGACGACTCAATGTTCCAAAATTCTTCGGAGAAACGGCCTGGATGAAGGCGATACCCAGAACAGAAGATATTACAACCTGAGAACGAGAAGAGCCGACCCCAACAGCCTACCTAGGCAATGAGTTGGGACAGCGCAAAGGAAGAAGATATATTATCCACAAAATGTTTTATAAATATCTTGTTTTTGTCTCAAATAAATGAATAAATACGTGATTGGGCCATTTAAAAAATTTACGTGGGCGATGTATGAATGTAAATGAAGCCAGGAGTGTGAGCCTCATACCATTGCGGAGAAGCGGCCAGTTGGTGAGTTTCGAGTAATTTAAAATTGCAATTAATTCTTGAAGAAAAATGGCAACTTAAAACGTAATCGGATCAATTTTCTTTTAATACAAACTCACGTAAAATAAATGGCTCACTCCCATAGAAGCAAGATGGAATAATATTACGTTTGAGAAATCTACTTCATTTCTCGTAACTGAAGTAGGGATTTGTATAAGGGGCTATATGCCAAAACCATCACATCCCATTGTTTTTACATTTAGTTCCTCAGAACATACTTAAGTTTGAATTATTTTAAGGGAGGGAAAACATTTATTTGACTTACGGAAAGAAGACTCGTAAAAGAAACGCGACGGAAAACCAAAGTGAAATATTTTATATTTTGAATAAGCCGCGGGAAATCGGGATTAAGTTTGCTTCGTTTTCCGTAGACAAAAAAGATTTACGAAAATTTATCCCTCTTCAATTTTAAAATCATTCTGATATAACCAGGTTAGAAAGCAGCTAGGACGACTAGATCACTCTGAACAGTAATACAGATAAATGGTTTCAATATTGAAAAGGTGAAAAGATTTAGATACCTCGGCAGTATTCTCACGGAGACTCTTGACTCAGATGTAGAGGTTAGGTGCAGAATTGAAGAAGCAAGAACTGCATTTGAAATCGCTCTTCTGCAATGACAATACAAGTTTAAAACTAAGGCAGAGAATGCTAAATGTTATGTGTAGTCGGTCTTGCTGTATGGATGTGCAACATGGACCTTGAAAGTTAATACCATGAACAGGTTAGAGGCTTTTGAAATGTGGCTTCACCGGAGAATGCTCAAGGTCCCACGGACCGACGTGATCATGAACACAGAAATTCTCAGGCGGGCTAGAGCAGATAGAGAACTGCTTATATTAATAAAAATCAGGAAAATTTCATATCTGGGTCATGTACTTCGAGGGGAGACGTATCAGTTGCTTCGTTTAATATTGAAAGGCAAGATAAGATTTAATAGGAGACAAATGTCTTGGCTGCGAAATGTACGAGAGTGGACCGGCATTAGAAGTGTTGAGGAGCTATGGGGCACAAGAAGAAGAAGAAGGCAGCAGTGTAAATAAAGGGTAACTGTATTGCAGTGTTGTCAGGAGGGTTTCGGTAGGGGCTGAAGGAAGAGATTTTTGAATACGTGTCTTGAAGATCGAAACCAAATCGAGTCGATTGTGACTCGAATGATCGAAGCGTGAAAATTAGGTTAGGCTATACGACTTATAAATGACCATTTATATTTTCGTTATTTGTTTTTGCGGTGTTATGCCGTGTTGCGCTACCTCCTTCTTTAGCCAACGTTTCGGACATGGTTGCAGAGTCCATCATCAGGGCAGATCCGGTAGATGGATCTGCAACGAAAATGGAGGAGGTAGCGCAACACGGCATAACACCCCAAAAACAAATAACGAAAATGCTTTTGGCCCTGAAAATCTTAAAACGTATCTGACAATTTATATATTTATTTATTTATTTATTTATTGATTTATTACATTACATTAGATACATTTATACAGAAAAAAAACATAGTAATAATATTGCATAATAACTAAAAATATTTAAAACTGTGTACCATTGTTGTTATGTTTTGTAGGTCGATATTAGTTCCTAGTTGGGCAGATTGCCCGTTCAAAGAAACCAAATGCTGGTGAAAATGCCCAAAATTTATCGTATAAAAAAGTTGTTTTTTATATCTTTACATACTGTAAAATGAAGTCGCTCCCGCTGTCAGTGCGTTTAGATCAATTAAACTACGCAACGGATTTTCATGCGGTTTTCACCAATAGAAATAGTGATTCATGAGGAAGGTTTTTAGGTATACAATTTGTCAAGGTTTTGTGTAAATTGGTTGAAATATATAATATATCTGGCCAAGCGGAAGCGGGCAGTGGGCAGCGGGCAGCGGGCTGGCAAACGGGCAGTGTGAATTTGTTTTAAAAGAAAAACGTTTTGTTTTGTTTTAAACTTTATGACGTTGGTTATAAAGGTTGGGTAATGGCGTGGCGTTGAGTTTCGTCGCCACAGAAACGTGGGTCCGGGTCTGCTAGTTAAACATATATTACATTTTTACTAAATGTGCCATCAATAGGTAATCAAGTAAAATTTTAAGGGACAAAAATTTTACTTGATTAACTTGAGAGAACTACAGGTTTGGGAAGGGTGAGAGTGCCGATAATTGACAAATATGGAAAAAAGCTGGACGTCAGAAGACTCGTAAATAAGTAGAGAACACGCCCTCTTCATAATCGAAGTATACAAATTAGAGATGCCACGAATATTCGGCTACTATTCGGTATTCGGCCGAATATAGCGAAACATTCGGCCGAATGCCGAATACCAAATCATGAAAAAAATAACGCACAATATTACTCACAATTTTTTTTTATTTGAACAAAAAATCAGCATATTTAATAATTAAAATCTATTAGTGTTATGTTCTGATGAATGAAAACATTTGTTGACAGCAAAAGATTGCGCTTTTTCTAATAAATTACACCTGCTTCCGAAAAAAGCCGCTCGCTATATAAGTACATTGCTACCAGGAGATAATAAATAAATATTATTAAATTCTGCTAGGTTTGGATACTAATAATTTGCCTTAGTTGACCACCACTTGTAAAGATCTGCTATCCGATCTAGGCGAACAGTTTTCATGTATTTTTTAAGATATACACACTACAAGTTTCAACGTATTTTTTTAAGATATACACACTATAAGACTATAAGTATCAGAATTTGACATAACAATCAACAAATATTTTTTTATTTTATTTTATTTTTATTTATTAATTTTATTTTAGTAATTTGTACATTTCAGTTTACAAATTTCTAATTAATTTTAATATTTCATATTGCAAACTAAATTTTATGTAATTTTATGTAGTTCCTACAATACGTCTTCAACTTTCCAATTGGTGTGGACTTCAAAGTCTCTGGTAGCTTGTTATACAACTTCATCCCCTTGTACAGCAAACTGTTCTGTGTATTCGCCTTATCCTTTTTTGAAGCCTGATTTCTTTGTTTGTTTTTTTTTTTTTGTATTTAATTTAAGCTTATTAATTTTTAGCCTTCTTGATACATTGTTAAGCTCATTATTAAAAATATTTATTAGTTCTTCATAGTTATCTCCAATTAAGTATATTAGTGTATCATCGGCAAATAGTCGTACTTTGCATTTTGAAAATATTTTCACCATGTCATTAATATAGAGTATGAATAATAGAGGACCAAGGAACGACCCTTGCGGTACTCCTAATTTATTTTCCATTGGTTTTGAAAACTGATTATTAATTTTTGTTATCTGTTTTCTGACTTTCAAATACTCTTCTATTAATTTAATGGCTACAGATGAAAAACCAATTCCTTTAAGCTTTTTTATCAGTATTTCTCGATCTATAGTTTCGAATGCCATTTGAAAATCCAAAAATATTGCTAAGATAAATTTATTATTATTCATTCCTTCCTTCCATTCTTCGACAATTACGTTTAATGCTGTTTCACATGAGTTATTAGATATGAATCCCGAAATAATGCGTGTGTGATACGACCAAATGAAATAAATACGTAGTTACCACACGCACTTCAATGATGCAGGTCTGAACCGGTTACTCGCAAAATTTACTAAGTGTCACCGAATATTCGACGCTTCGGCCGAGAGCCTAGCCGAATATTCGGTATTCGGCAAAATCACTATTCGTAGCATCTCTAATAGAAATGATATTAGGTAGATACGGACCAAATATTATTTAGGAACTGTTTCAAATGAAATTGAAAGTACGCACTTTTTTTAGCGGAAGGTTTTTGCAGGAGTAAACACGAGAGGAAACGTTCAGGCTTCGCGAATGAATGGGGAAAATATTCCCTGAAAGCTTTTCAAATCGAAAAAGAATAAAAGGCTCTACCCCGTTGAAGTAGACACTACCGAAGACAGGATAATCAAGGACTGGAGAAAATAATGGACGGTCTTGTAAACTTTTGTCGCTGACCAAAAGGAGTATTATAGAAAATATCGATCGTCGAGTTGATTAGTCAGACATCTCCAAAAAATTGAAATTTGACTTGAGTATGCAGTTATATGTAAATGTGTATCATCTATCTGGTACAATACTCAGATAACACATAAACCCCACCAAATTAATTATAATGCAGAAAAACTTGTAGTGAATTATACAAAAATTCGTTTCTGGGTGACTAGTAGCATATTTGAAAAGACAATTCTTTTTTCAAACATTCTTTAAGTTGGTAGGTACCGCAATACTGGAAAATGCTAAAAAGAAAGTCCAAATAACACAACTATTCCACTTTTGAAAAATTAAAAAATAATCTTTACCGGAAATATAACGTAGAAAAAAATTTCCAGACGGACGAAATGTAAAACGGTAGAGTTAAAATGAGACTAATCGGCCGGAGACGCGCGGGCGCGCGCGTATTGTGCGCATGCGCGAGAAAATAATTCGAAAAAAATTCGAACAAAACATGTTTGTCTGCGATTTTGGCCCTTCTATGTACAGAATTTGTATGAAGAACACGGTCAGAATCGCTTGCGCCAACATTACCCCATATGATGGGTAAAAATTTCATTCACCTTGCAAGCCCAGAATATTTTTAAACGATTTTATCTGTGGTATGAAAAAGGTCAAATTTGCCGTGAATTTTATCTGTCAAGATTGATGCTTGTTCCTCGACTAAAGTTAACGCAAGTAATGTTGTTTTGGTATATAGTTTATTGTTCTAGGAATGTGTTTCGGTCAATAAAATATACGATAGCTCAAAATTAATCCACAAAACATTCAATTCAAAATCGTGTTTTGTTACGAAAAATCCGAATTTTTCTTGGAATTTGCCGGCCTTTGACAGGTTAACCACGCTCAGTTAATAGGAATTTATGACTCCTAGGCCCCACAGAGACCAAAGATTTTTTTTTTATAATTCAAAATGTTTATTCAATTTCGCCAGAAGAACAAATAAGCTTAGGTACTTATGGTAAGCGAACACGCATGCAAAAAATACAGAACTTTGTTAAAATACAATTCGCTAAAGGTTGGTCCAATATTTATTTTAAAACGGAAGATCAAACTACTACAGATGTAAAAGTAATCCTTGCAGATGGCAAAAAGAGTAACTGAAGATCTCTTGATGTTTGTATTTTCGACGTAAAATGTTTTATGGTAAGCATTTTACAGGTAGAAAAGCTATCAAGGCAATCAAACAATATTATTTCCATGCTTTATGTGATTTCTTGTAATAATTTTAGCTGTAAGTTTAATAAACGAGTTATATATTGCTCAATATTTTGACATACGACCTTTAGTGAGTCTAGCAATCTCCACGACGAAATGCACTCCGCTAAGTCCCTTTTTTACTCGAAAAACAAATTATTTTGGGTTGAAAGAGGTTTTCAGGCTGTTTCAGAGGAGAATTGCAATATTTTTTGTAGGTACGCCAAGAACTGCGAGATAATAAAGTTATGGAAAATCTCCAATGATGAAAGGGAAAACGCGGAGTTATAAAAGAAAGTGTTTTTTTCATTCAGATTAAAGTTTTGTTTCATAATTTAAAACAATGGAACATATTATGTTCATATAATATTATATAATATTATATTATGAAATGCGAATTTATTTTAAGGCGCCGCCACCGGGCTCAAAAAGAAGAAGATGGAGAGATATGAAATAACGAATGTTAGGGGAGCGCGCTAAAGCGACAAAATAAAAAAAACATGACTTGTTTAAAATAGAGCGAAAGCCTAGCGGGGATTATCTTAAACAGCATTTATAGAAACCCTGTTAATTTTTTCGTATATGTAATTTGTAAAATAACTGAAAAAACTTGTTTTTAATAATACAAGGTGGGGCAAAAGGAATCATCCGATGTTCTTTTGCTGTCATTTTTTTATTTAATGAAAAAATTTGGTTCTGCTTGTGAAATTTGTTTATTTAATCCAATAGAATTTATTCCATCAAGTCTAGAAAATGATATCGGCCAAGTGGCCGCCGCCAAAGTTGAAGACCATACGGGCCCGTTTTATGACATTTTCCATCACTCTTGCCAGAACTTCGGGCGACAGGATCTCGCGTTCCTGGCGAATATTCTCCTTAAGGGCTTCAAGGGTCTGAGGCTTGTTGAAAGACGTAAGCCTGCGACTTAAAAAAAACTCCATAAAAAGAAGTCTAGAACGGTTAAATCGGGTGATTTGGCCGGCCAGTGCAAATCACTAAAACGAGAGATTAAGCGACCCGGAAATGCTTCCTTCAGAATATCGGTTGTGGCTCGAGCAGTATGCGCCGTTGCACCGTCCTGTTGTAACCACATGTTCTCCTGTCCCAATTCATCCAATTGAGGAAGAAAAAAATCGGTAATCATGGCTCTGTAGCGCGCGCCGTCCACAGTCTTCATTTGGTCCGCGGCGTTCTAAAATAAAATGACCCGACGACTCCTCCAGCATAAACAGCACACCACGCAGTAACTTTGAGCGGGTGTAATGGCTCTTCGTGGGTGATACTCGGACTTTCGATGCCTCATAAACGATTATATTTTTTATTCACGTAACCGCTATTATGGAAATGAGCTTCATCGTTCATGACAATTTTCGATGAAAAATCGTCCACCTTTTCGTTGAGATTCAGGATGACTTGGGCGTAGGTTTTCCGCGTTTGGCGGTCAACAGCTAACAGTTGATGCACTGTCTGCACTTTCTAAGGGAACATCTTCAAATCTTTCACCAAAATTCTGCGTAAGGACCGCCGGCTAATGCCTAATTACGTGGCACGTCGTCTGGTCGATGTTCCGAGCTCATCTTCGACATCTTGGGCAACAGCAGCGATATTCTCAGCAGCACGGCTAATCCGGGTCCAGCCAGCCTTGGGAACATCTCGTGTTGTCCCAGTCTCTTCAAGGCAAGTGGCCAAATGCCGCATTGTTTGTCCAGTTGGTGACGGACGGCCAGGAAATCTGCGACGAAATTCACGCTGCGCCAACACAACCGACGAATTGTTGCGCAAAATATGGGACCAATTATTCCGCGTTCTTGCGGATTAAACCGATTCATGGCTTATCGATTTGTATTTTGCGTTTGTTTACTTCACAAATGTCAAAACCGAATTGACATTTGGCGCCATTTGAAAAAGTTATAGCGTTTTCCAATAGGGTGATTACTTTTGCCCCACCTTGTATTTAGAGCTTACTTAACGATTTTTTCAATTGAGGGAATTTTATAAAATTTGCGTTTCGGCGCAGGGAATGTATAGATATTATCTTCAAAAATAATATATATTTTTTAAGAGCTTTAAAACTTGACTTGTTTAAGGGAGAGAGGTAAGAAATCGGTAGAAATTCGGGTAGCGGCGCCTTAAGGATGGATTGCTTCACAAAATTCAAATGACGAACTTATTCCGACTCATGAAATGGCACAGATAAATTGTTTGATTCGCTTGATTTATTTCTCAGGTGTCCTCGACTTCTATCATCCACTATCGCATCTAATCTTTTGTCTTCGTTCATTAACAATACTTATTCAAAAATTTATTTTATTTTATTATTTTTTTATTATTTAAGTATGTTATTTTTTTTTTTTTTACACATTTGATTTATGTAAGTACGTAAATATAATGTATGTGTTATAATTTTTAATTTTAATTTTTTAAATTTTTATATATATGTAAAGAAAACCACTTATGAGTGCTTTCCTTAAGCTTGTATTTGCTGCGTCACTGAGTAAGTACTGAGCTAGTTAGTGGCCCACTAGATGTCAGAACAAATGAATCGAGTTAGGAAAATATAATTGTCAGAATTATTGGATTAACAATTTCTGAAAACATTATCTTATTTTATTTATTATTTATTAAAAAAACCTGAAATAAGGGCTTTAAATGTTGTTTCTTTTGTTTTTATAGGTAAGTGAATCTTTTGTTAACCGATAATATAATTTTTAAGAGTTGTAAATACGTATTGTTAATAAATCTTTTGTTTTTATAGAGAAACGCAATTACGCCTTTGTTTTATTCAAGAATGTAAAAAATCATTATATATATTTTCTCTTCCCTTTACACACGAGTAGTTACACTCTTGTAAAGGTTATATATTATATACATATATATGTTTATACTGTTTCTAATCAATGTTGCATGTTAGTATTTAATAATTTGAGTTTAATCCGATTGTAACCTGTAAATGCAATTACTCATGATTATATTACATGTATATGTATATAAAAACTAATAAAAAAAAATAAAATAAAAAAAAATCTGTTTCACACATCCATCTAAGCGTCTCTTTCTTAATCTCGTTCACTTCGCCTACTTCAGCCTACCGTTCTTATCGGACCTCAACTCGGTCATATGGTTACGGTTACGATCTTGGCTATAAATGCAAATGTAGCAAGTTCAAATTCCGGCGTGTCCAAGTAAATTTGTGTTATTTATTCATTTTAAATAATATTTAGTATATTTGCGGCACGTTCCAGAGTGAAAGATACTTTCAGAATCGCCCTATGAACATGACTATTATTTGATGGTGACCAGATTTGAATAGCCAGGTACTTTTTCGCACCTCACATGCACATACACACACACATACAACATACACCGATTAGAGATGACGTAGACTGACTGGATTCAGACGGTTGGGAGGATTTGGGACTCTTGTGCGGTACTCATATAAAATAAAATAAAATATTTGTATAATTTTATCACACCAACGCCTCAGGGATCTCCCGCGTGATTGATTTTAAGGCTTCCCTTACCTATCCTAACCAAATCCTTTCAGTGGCGGTGCGTAAAACCAATTTTCCATTTTCCAGTCCATTTTCAATTAAAAAAAAGTACCTCTAACTATGAATGAGTGACTTGCAAAGTCAATCACCTGAACCGATTTAATCAATTCACAGTTAGACCGCAAACTCTCGGTCACTAAATTGAAATTCCAAAGTCAACGACCAAAATGCTAATGGAATTTTCAACTGGCCGAACTGTAGGTAATCTAGCACAGTCAAATACTCGATCAAATAGCTGAATTAATGTCATGTTACTTTGGTCAAACTCACTAACTAACCATCGACTAAACCACATAGGCATGAAATTCACTTAACTACCAATATTACATTTAAATTCACTATTTACATTATTATTACATTTAAATTCATCACATTTTATTACATTCAAATCTTATTACATTTAAATTCACTATTTATATTCAACTAGCAGACCCGGCCACTCATTACTGTGGCTAAAGAAACACAACGCCATTACCCAACCTTTATAAAATCCACACCACCCGCTTGCCGCTGTCCGCTGCCCGAACTGAATATTTGAATTTATTGGCTTTTCTCTACTATAGTAAGAATGTATTATACATATAAACCTTCCTCTTGAATTACTCTATCTATTGGTGAAAACCGCATGAAAATCTGTTGCGTATTTTAAAAGATCTATGCGCACATACATTTTGCGCGACTTCATTTTATACTATGTAACGATATTTAAATTTACGTAACTACCAGAATTAAACCCGTATGGAATTACGTATGCACAAAATTATATACGAAGAGAATAGCGCATGTTTGAGAAGGCGGTATGAGAGAAATTTGAGCAGTAGGTATTTGACCAAATAGTGCTGTCACCGTCGCTCTTACTCCCTTAAATACAGGGCGAAAGGGACATCTGCAGATAATACCTATATAAAATTCATCAAAATCAAGGTATCGTGTTTCCAATTTTGCTCCTCCAAAATTGGACCGATTTTTAAGATTTTTTAAACTTTTTTTTTTGAAGTAAAACTTCATTACGAAAAGTGGTGATTGTTACGTAAAGTGGCGATTGTTACGAAAAGTGGTGAGTGTTACGAAAAGTGGTGATTATTACGAAAAGTGGTGATTGTTACGAAAAGTGTGATGCGAACGGCAATCGATGCGAATGGTGATCGATGGCGAGGCGAACGGTCGGGCCTTTACGCATGCTTCAATGGGAGTGATAAGGATAAGGATAAAGATAAGGATAAGGATACGGATAAGGATATGGATGGTCACCCCAAGGTCGTAGGTCACCCCATGGTCATATTTCACCCCAATGTCATACATTACCCCTAGGTCATAGATACGTTTGGTAACTTAGCAGGGATACCTGGGTTCATGGGGCGAGGTTTGTCTTGTAGTTTTACTTCAGTCGAAGTCTAAAGCACACTCTTTTTTTTTTAATTAGCTCCACACAGGCGGCCGCGTGGAAAATAATTTCCATCGGGCCCTAAGCCATATTAGGGGATGCTGTGTGGAGGGTCTTTTTAAGGAAGGGAAGGAAAGGAACTTTTGGGAAGGAAAAAGGTATGAGGGGTGGGTAGGAATCCGGGGGTTAGTAGGTATGTAAAGTAGTGACGGAGAAATGAATCTATCCCTCCAACTGCGGTGTAAGACGATGAAAGTCCGGCTGAAAAGGTCAAAAGGCCTCCTTCACCCAGGCTCTCTCGATCCGGCCCACGTCCACCTAGCAGATGGGCAGATGCATCCGCCGCCAAGGCCTGGACAAACCTCATTAATTCACCAAACGTAGCGAACCATTTGGGGTGACTTTTGGCAGAGGTGTTGGTTGTCCAATAAACGGTTCCCGGGGCGGCGGTACCCATACCCGTCTCCCAAATTATTCAGAATCGAAACGTTGCTTGAAATAGCTTTAGCCGTAGTTGCTGAACAAATCGGAATAGCAAGGATATTTCCAACCTTCCTCCTCCCAATCTCCTTCCTTTCTCTATTCCTGTCAACCTCACAACATACCCCAAATTGCAATTTGGGAGGCGGAAATGCGTACCGCCGCCCCGGGAACCTTTATTGGATAACCAACACCTCTGCCATGGTGATTTAGCAGGGGTGCCCGGGTTCATAGGGTGAGGTTTGTCCAGGTCTTAAAGGCTGTAGTGTTGGTAATATGTGAAGCTGTCGGGTAGGTTCGGGAATACCGAACCTAGCCGAAGCGACCGGACATCGGCACAATATAATAGCAAGCACAGAGCTCGTGCGGGGTTCTTTCTCGTTAGACGGCTTACAGCCAACACTGTAAACATTATATTCTAATAAACAGTCTCCGAGTATCAAGTACTACGTGTTTCAATAAATAACCCTGCAAAACATACAAAAGGAATACTGGAGATTAAGGGCCCAGTATTACCTGCAACACAGGACATTACAGAGGCGGATGACCAGGACATACTGAAACCAAGATTCCTACCCACCCTTCAAACCCTTTTCCTTCCCACAACTCTCCTCTCCTTCCTTTCCTTAAAAAAACCCTCCACATAGCATCCCCAAAGATGACATAGGCCCCGAGGGAAATTATTTTCCTCAGGGCCTCTTGTGTGGAGCTCATGTAAAAAAAAATATATATATATTGTCACTAGTACGCAGCTTGATGGAATACAATTCCATCGTTATCGTTACCTATATTTTTAAAGAACTTCGTCATATACTGGATAAAGATAAATTAAAATCTGTCTATTATGCCTTAGTACAATCTCGACTTTCTTACAATATTGTATGCTGGGGATCCTGTCTAAAGTCCAATGTAGAGCCACTAAATATTGCTCACAAATTAATTCTTAAGGTCATGTACAAAAAAAAATTTCGTTATCCATCGAAACTTCTTTACAAGGAATCTGACGTTATGAGTATAAAACAGCTGTACATCTCTAAAATAATTTGTAAATTTTTTATCAATATTTATTCTGCAGAAAGAACCCAACAAATCCATACCACTAGAATTGGCTCAAGAATGAACTTTGTCGCAATAAGTACTAAAACATCTTTTGGCCAAAGAAACTTTTTATATCAGGCTCCACTTCTGTTTAATATTCTGCCAGATTACATAAAGTCTTCCAATTCATTAGCTAAATTTAAAAAAAATGTTAAGATTTTTGTGTTGTCAGAGGATTGGCATACTATTTTTTCATCCTTGGCCTTTTTTTAAATAATAAAAAAAAAAAAAAAAAACATATTTTAAAATAATAAGATATTTTTTTTTAATAATATTTGTTTTTTAAATAAAAAGATATATATAAACATATATATTTTTTAAATAACCAGATTTTATTTGAGTCCCATTTGTAAAAATCGGAGTGTCACCCTAGTTGTTTTGAACTACCTTTGTTTCTTGGTGGGTATAGTAATTTATTAAGGATTTGTTTTATGGTCTATATTGTTACAAATTACCCATCTGGTCACCAATATAATATTGTTATTTCTTACTTTCCGCATATAATATTTTAGTGTTTTGGATGTAGTGTTTTGTATTTTAGTGATTTGTGTGTAAATGCACCACTCAAATTTATGAATTTAACCTCAATACAGGCTGCTAGCCTAGTGAGGTTAATATTTTTGTAAAAAAAAAAAATAAGAACACATGTATGGTGAGAAATTATAAATAAATAAATAAATAAATCGTTTGGTCCCCATATTATCAAATTCATTATTGAAAGAGTGCAGCACAAATTTTTACGATTTATTAACTTCAAGTTACATATACCTATTCAACACATTAACTATACATTCTTACTAAATACACTTAAATTGCATTCCCTAGAAAACAGAAGAAAAATAATTGACCTAACTTTTTTGTTTAAAATTATTCACTCCGAATTAAATTGTTGTGAACTCCTGCATCTCATTGACTTTAAGGTACCAACCCGAGCGACAAGGCAAAACATATTATTCTGCAACAATAATTCTCTAACCAACTATCACACACATGCATCAATTTCTCGACTACACACACTAGGGAACAAATACACCTCAAATATCGATGTATTTAATATAAGTTTACCGTTATTCAAGAAATATCTGAACAATATTTTTATGTAGAATATTTTGATATCTAAGGAGCATCACCTAGGGTCTATTGCATATATTTGTGTATTTCTATATTAATCTACAATCTTGCATTTTGTCATGTATTATTCATGACATTTAATCAGTCACCTGTAAATTTTGTAATTGCTAACATACCTACTAGTTTATTTCTATGTCATTTACAACTTAGAAACATTCTCTTTTATTGTAATGCACTATCATTCCTAAATTTATCTGTATGATGTTTACCTACTAGTTATATTTTTATAGTTTATCTTTTTTATTAAAAAAAAACTGTCTCTGTATTATAATCTTGTCATGTAAAAGCCCATCAGGGCGTTGAAAATTAATAAATAAATAAATAAATAAATAAATAAATAAATAAATAAATAAATAAATAAATAAATAAATAAATAAATAAATAAATAAATAAATAAATAAATAAATAAATAAATAAATAAATAAATAAATAAATAAATAAATAAATAAATAAATAAATAAATAAATAAATAAATAAATAAATAAATAAATAAATAAATAAATAAATAAATAAATAAATAAATAAATAAATAAATAAATAAATAAATAAATAAATAAATAAATAAATAAATAAATAAATAAATAAATAAATAAATAAATAAATAAATAAATAAATAAATAAATAAATAAATAAATAAATAAATAAATAAATAAATAAATAAATAAATAAATAAATAAATAAATAAATAAATAAATAAATAAATAAATAAATAAATAAATAAATAAATAAATAAATAAATAAATAAATAAATAAATAAATAAATAAATAAATAAATAAATAAATAAATAAATAAATAAATAAATAAATAAATAAATAAATAAATAAATAAATAAATAAATAAATAAATAAATAAATATATATGGGTATGCGAGGTCGCACTGGCTCTAGGCAGTTGAAATTGAAATTTAAAACAAATGTAGTATATCAAAGAATTAATTTGCTTTACACTGAGTTTGCATAATCCTTTCAGATTTCACACATTTAATTTAATTATGTTGTCGAATTTGACACACTAAATAATAGAATTAAAATCTACCGCATTACACAACACGCACAATGTCATACAAATCTGTTACCAGATTTAATAATTCATGTAAACAATCCAATACATTGTATCGTTGTACTGATTTGTTAGCGTTAACAAAATAAATTAAATACGCGTTTCGCGTTTGTGTCATAACTCCCAATGTATCGTATAAGGTTATATCGTATCGTGTATCGTAATTCACGTATATTTTTTTTTTTTTTTTTTTTTACATTGAATACCGCACAAGAATCTCAACTGCTCCCGTCTGGAGCCAGTGAGACTATGGCATCCCCAATTGGGGTATGTTGTGAGGCTGAAGGTAGTGGGGAGGGGAAGGAGGTGGGGAAGAGGAAGGTTGGGAAGTACCTGGCTATTCAGATCTGGTCACTAAACACGGCTAAAGCCATTTTCAAGCAACGTTTCAATTCTGAATGGTGGTCTTACACCAGGGCGATACTAATAGTATCTTCCACTCTGGAACATGCCGCAAATATACTATATATTATTTTAAATGAATTAATTGTGATATAACACAAATTAATCAAATAAAATTTATTTGCGCATGCCGGGTTCGAACCCGCGACCTCCGGAATGTGAGTCAAGAGTCTTAGCCACTGGACTACGGAGGTCGTCGTCATCTTAAGATGAATATATACGTGAAATCCTATTTAGATACTATTTTGATTAATCTTTACGACGAATCGGCTTACAGTATAAACATCAAAAAATATGCTACGGATAAATTGAAGCTTTAACTACTTTATCTATGTATTGGAATTACAATAAAATTATTATTTACGTAACAAAAAATATAAGCGTAAACCACTAAAAAAAATGTTTTCTCATGACTTAACTATGAAGTAATGTAAGTAACAATTTTTAAAAAATACCCCTTTACGGCTAAGACTATTTTTGACTTTATCTATGTTCTAACTTTTTTTCGTTCTTATAAAATTATGCACAAAATAAATAAAAACCACTTTTTCGCTTACTAGCCTCGTGCAAAAAGACGCTCGATTTTAAAATTTTGCAGGCATGAGATTCGACATATTTCTAGCGTTTATATTCCTCTTAACATATGAAATTGGCGTTTTGCCGTACTGGCAACTTTGATCTCAAATATCTTCTCTTTGGTCAGGAATTCCAAATTCAAATTTATACAGCTATTTACTAATGTGTTTGTGTTTCAAAAATTATAATTAATTTGTTTTTTCCTTTATTGTTTTTTTTTCTTTGCGTTAGGTACTTATATTTCAAGTTTTCCATTTACAAAATGGAAAACTTGAAATATCGCGCTATTTACGAGTACGAGTTCCACCGTGGCACCAGTGCTGCAGAAACGGCTCGAAGGATTAATGATGTGTATGGCGACGGTGCCGCAAAAGAAAACACAGTGCGTTTTTGTTTCCACCGTATTCGTTCTGGAAATTTCGACCTGCAGAACAAGCCCCGTGGACGTGTCGTTCACTACAGCTTTCTTAAATCTGGCCAGACGATTACGGCAGATGTCTATTGTCAGCAACTGCAAACCATGATGGAAAAGCTAGCTGCTAAACAACAGAGGCTGGTTAATCGCTCTAGGCCACTGCTGCTTCATGACAACGCTAGACCATACACTGCACAACAGACGGCTACCAAATTAGAGGAGCTTCAATTGGAATGTCAAGACATCCACCGTACTCTCCGGACCTTGCCCCAACAGATTACCATTTTTTTCGAAATTTGGATAACTTCTTGCAAGGGAAAAAATTCAACTCCGATGAAGCAGTCCAAACCGCCTTCAAAGATTTTATTGATTCCCGTCCGAATGGTTTTTTAAGTAAAGGGATCGATGAACTACCCATGAGATGGCAAAAGTGCATAGATAGCAATGGTACGTACTTTGATTAAATAAACATATTATATTTAAAAAAAAATCGACTTTATGTTCCTCCCATACAAAGCGCCAATTTCATATGTAAGGACCTAATATATAACCCTCTTTCATCTTGAACTGCCCACCGACTGCAAGTGGACAGGATCAAGAGAAACTGGTTGCGAGCGGCCTTTAGATCTCTCCAGCCGGACTTTCTCGACCCATCGCCTTGCATCGCAGTTGGAGGGATGGATTCATCCGTCCGTTACTGCTGGACTTACTGACCCCAGATTTCTACTCACTTCTCATACTTTTCACTTTCCAGAAATTTTTTACTTCTTTTCCTTTAAAAAAAAATCGTTCACACAACATCCTCACAGAAGACAAAGGCTCTGAGGGATTTTTTTTCCTCGAGGCCAACTGTTACAAGGAACTAATGTAAAAAAAAACCTTTCTCTCCCCGATGCTACAGGTGTCATAGTCTAACTTGCTCCGGACAATAGAGAGCAATTGAGACTCTGCCAGGTATTCGCACTAAATAAGAAATAGGTGGCAAATATTGTTACAAAAAAGTTTAAAGTATCCACCTCATTGTTAACTCTTAGAGATTTTATCATTCACCTTATAAACTTCCTAAAGGCTCGGTCACACGGAGAGTTTTCTTCGCTGCTGCGTTGCGTGATCGCCACTTCATAGTAGCTAGAATCTGTCACACGAAGCAACTGGAATTGCGAGAGAAATATCCAGCGCACAAAACAGCGTGTTTTATAATGGACAAAACTTTACAATAAAGCCAAAAGCCACAAGTCTTTACACTTGTGTACGATATACGCCATATTATGAAAAAAAAAATGTATACAAAGGTAGTTTCTGATATTACTTTAGTCACATTAAACTAATTTAACTGTATTTTTTAAATTTTATTTTGTATTTTACATATTTTCTTACTAGATGTATCAAAAAATTTGCATACATCGAATAAAGATTGAAAAAGAAACAAAAAACATATTATTGTCGATACTGATAACAACTTAAGGAAGCGACTAGGGATTTGGGATATCGGACGAGAAGATCACGTGACTGGCAATTAGGTCACGTGACCGCAAAATTCGCTTGTTTTTGAATTTATGATTCTTTTTGTTTCTTAATATGTCGTATTACTCTCTCCTTCTTTAGCCAACATTTTCGTGACGACACCGTAACGCTGTCCAAAAACGAAAAAACGACACTAGAAGGAGATAAAAACACCTACTCAACAAGATTTAGCCTGAGAGATAATGAGTAGCAGTGGCGGATTTACACATTTGCCGCCAGTAGGCTATTCAAATTTTGCCGCCCCTTCTGACCTTCGATACCCTACACCAAGGCTGCCCAACTTTTTTCAACAGTCGGGCCAAATTAACGGTTTAAAATCACAGGCGGGCCAAATTAACGGTTTAAATTATCCATCTTAGGGGAAGGGGGGGGGGGGGGGGGGGTGGCTAGAGACTTTCAGGATACGTATTATGTAGTTTTTGTAATTTTATTCCTTCCGTCATCCTGTAATTTCCGTTACACATAAAATTGTATGTTATAGTTGTAATTGATTATTTACAAACATTATTCATTTATTATTTCAGTCGAAACTGATTGTAAAAGGATTTACAAAAATTTGCAAGTTGGCGGAAATTTTTAAACTTGCTCAATTTCTAGTAAGCAAGTGAAGATACTGATATTTAACATCATTGGATTAAAAAATAAGTGCACAGTTTCTAAACAATTATTAAACTATAAATATAAGAATACTTGTACTAATTTTTGATATATGGTTGCCAAAAACAGATAAATAGTTTGAAAATTTACTAAGCCGGTTTGTAAGTTTTTGAATTTCCCGTAAGTAAAGTTTGGTAACTTGAGAAATATAATTTTTGCTGAAGCTTGATAATTATTGTTACATTTTATTCCTGATTCAACATTAAAAACTGAATATTATCACTATTTAAAAAAAAAGATAACTATTTTCAGTATAATATTTTTCTCCGTGTAGTTCATAATCATATTAATTTTTTTGTCAATGAAATTGCAACTTGCATGGAATAATACGGCTTGTGTATGTGTAGGTACCATTAATTATTGTCTTCATTATATCAGATTTTTCCGTTATTGGAATGAATGTAAACTAGGGATCATAGTATAACATCATAGTAAACCACTCGTACACAATATGAAAGAACAAATTAAAAAATAATGTACATTCGGTAAATGTTAAATATTTTTTATTGGACTTATAGTTTAAAAACAATACGAACAATGTTTTAAGATTTTCACGGCCAAAAGCATCAGGATGATGATGGACACTGCAACGCTCTCCGAAACGTCGGCTAAAGAAGGAGGTAGCGCAACACGGCACAACACCCCAAAAAAACAACGAAAATACAAACAATATTCCTGTTAAATAATCTGTTAACAATCTGCTTGATGATCACATTAAAATCAATTAAGTTATTAAGACTGTATTACCAGAGAATACCGGAAATTAGTCCTTTTTAAATCACGTTCTAGACGTATTGACTCTTTTAACAAAAAAAATATAAATTGATTTATAAAGATTGTTATTTTATCTGGTAAAGGCAGTTTTAAAAATTTTAAAAACGATGTTCATTTTTAATATACTTAGGTTATACCGTTGGTCGTTGGCAGATTTGTTGAATTTTCAAACGACAGATTCTATTAAACAACACAAATTTCAAATCATATAATCATACAAAAAAATAAATCAATACACAATCTGGTAAACACAATCATTAAAAAATAAATCCGAGAACGTGTTGTGACAAAAATACCTCAGTTTTTCTATTTATTTAAGGTCTTACAAACTAAAATATTTTAATTTTTTTTTACAGAATTATATTGTTTAGACATTATTGAAAAATCATAATTACTTATGATCAAAAAATACTTACAAGAAGTACACGATATTTAATAATTTATCATCGTGCGTTTTGAGCATTTTTATTGCTTACTTGAATGTAGGTATACATTAAAGCAAGTTTTGAATAAAATACATCAATATTAAATTTTTTATTTAATACAGTTGCAAGCATTTTTAAACTTTGTTGAATTTTCAAACGACAGATTCTATTAAACAACACAAATTTCAAATCATATAATCATACAAAAAAATAAATCAATACACAATCTGGTAAACACAATCATTAAAAAATAAATCCGAAAACGTGTGTTGTGACAAAAATACCTCAGTTTTTCTATTTATTTAAGGTCTTACAAACTAAAATATTTTAATTTTTTTTACAGAATTATATTGTTTAGACATTATTGAAGGTTTCCCATTGGTTGCCAGACTTGTGACGTAACACAACGACGGATATTATTTCTTCTTTTGAATTCGGTACTTCTGTCGAAAATTTGGATCGGAGTTATACCCCTCCGAAACTAGCGCCCCGGGACTTCTTATGTGGCGTGGACTCATTCATAGTATGAAATAGAACGTTAGTTGGAGTCCGCGCCACATTATTTGTCCCGCAGACGGGGGCGCCACCGTTTTTTTATGTAAAGTAACAGAAAATATGCTTCTTCAGCCTAAGGGAACGTACCCATACTACGTGACACGTTTAGGGGGGGGGGGGTCTTCAAAATGTCACGCTCCATACAAATGAGCGGCGGGTTGCTTAGGATTTTGGTCACCGGGGGGGGGGGGGGGGGGGTTAAAAATTGCAAAAAGTTGGTCACGTAGTATGGGTACGTTCCCTAATGTGTTATGTTACTTTGCAAATTTGTACAAATTAAAAGAAAATTCGTAGATTCTGGGACTGAAGTTAGTAGATGTGCAGGAAGGACCTAAAATACGTACAGTAGATCTACGTAAAAAGACGCAGAGTTAGCAACTCCCGAACTCAATGCTCAACGCTCGCGCCGCAGATCTACGTAAAAAGACGCAGAGTTAGCAACTCCCGAACTCAATGCTCAACGCTCGCGCCGCGCGCCCGCGCTTTCATTTCGGCCAGACACTGTTAACGAATGGTCATGTCTCATGTCATTCGTTCCCGAACCGCGCTCCAAATAAGACTACCTACGCAAATACGTAGTATAAAAAAGTATTAGCAGATTGACAAACGTCAATTTCCCCACTTTGACAGGTTAAGTTAAGTGGTGAAATCTAATAACATTTAGGTATTTATTTATTTTTTATTTCTGTAAGACAATAAAATTTTTTGGGGCAAATTTGCCGCCCCCTAAAATCCGCCGCCCTAGGCTCAAGCCTACTCAGCCTGCTGGTAAATCCGCCACTGATGAGTAGTATATGAGAATAATCGGTCTGCTCTTTGTGCGGCGCTTCGTAACTTCCCCACTCTTGCCTTTAGTTTTCTGAAAGATTCACTTCTACCGCTTGTGAACTGAACACTTTCATTTTATTTACTTATTTATGTATATTAAGAATGAAATAGGATCCTCTACACAGCATCCCTAAAAACGAAATAGGCCCCGAGGGAAATAATTTTCCTCAGGGCCTCCTGTGTGAAGCAAATGTTAAAAACAACAAACTAACATGAAAATGTATAAACTTACTGGCTGACCCAGATACGCGTTTCTGTGGCTAACGAAACACAACGCCATATACTGGATGGTTAAAATAACTAACACCGCCATCTCTTAATTTGCGTACAAATCAAATTCACACCGCCCGCTTGCCAGCCCGCTCGTCCGTTCTGGATAGGGACACCCTAATCCGCTAGATCAAATATAATTTACGACCTATTCTCGTACCTACCAAATATATATAAAAAATTTCATAAAAATCGGTCGAGCCGTTTCGGAGGAGTGCGACCACAAACATCGTTACACGAGATTTCTATTTAAGTATACATTATATAGATTAACTAAGTTTATACATTTTGCATTCTTTATATAAACTTGATGGAATAATTAAAAAATAAATTAAACAGGGAATATAGTTAAATTTTATAAATGAGAATAATGTTACAAAATGTAGAAGGAACCGAGTTATACACGAAGCGATTTTATCGCTACTATTAAAATATCGCTTCGTGTGGGCGAAGGCCTAACCTTACCCCTAAGGCCATATCATGCCCCGAGCCCGGAGTGTGCCTCTTACAGCCATTCATCACAAGGACTTGCCCGTAAGAGACTGGAAGATCCTTTAGCAGGCTCCCTGACAAAGTGTCTCGCCTGAAAACTTAATACGGCAGAGATAATAAAATACGGGGTCCTTGCTATTTCTAGTTTCCACCTCCCCATTTCTAGAGCTCATCATTTATACTTAACAAACTAATGCTCATAATTTTAATATATTGTGGTGCAGTGGAGTCCTGGTTAATTGGGAAGAAGGGTCTTTATTTAGATTATCCGGGATATAAAATATATTTAATTAAATTCTAGAGGAAGAAGAATATATGTGTGTTTGCGTGCAAGTGTGTATGTATGTATAAATATATGTACGTGTTGGTGTTAGGTATATGCCTGTATATATATATATATATATATATATATATATATATATATATATATATATATATATATATATATGTTTGTATTCATGTACGTAGGTGCATATGTGTGTGTGTGTGTGTTTATGTGTATATGGATGTGTGCACCTGTATACACGTGCACGTACGCAAGCACACATAAAAACATACACATACAAATAAATATAAATTTTTGATATTGTTGTGCATATTTTCATAATCTTATCCTTATTAATATTTTCATAATTTTATCCCTATTTCTTTTTCAGCATCTGTTTCACGGTTAGCCAATTCAGTTCCTTTAACATTTTGTTTACTTTTGAAAATCTATTTCTGTTTTGGAGAATTTGAAACTTATTTTGTTCCCGTTCGTTACATAGGAAAAGGATAGTTGAGCAATAGTTAAAATGTGGGGCAATAATCGATTTATTGTTTACCAATTAACGAATAAACTAAATGAATGAATAATTACCAAATAAACTAAACGAAGGTTAAACTAAATGAACGAATTCTTTCCGTATTCAAACTATATTGTTAACCAATACTAATAAAAACCTTAAAAAAATCAACGAAATGAACAAATTCTTTTCGTATGCAAACTACTCCGATTAGGTAGTGGTCCGCCACATAGTGAACTCGACTAGTAAACTCAAGGTTTTATTATAAAAATACTAATTTTGGTTGTGAATCCGTCTGTTACCGATTTCGATATGTTAAAAAGCTTCAAGTCAACAGAACTACACTTATTTGGAAATAAAATACTTGAATAAATTTTCAGAAAATATGTTCCCTTAATAATAGCGTTAAATGATTCAAAACTCAACTAAAAAAATATGCTGAAATCATAAACTAAAAAATAATTATTAAAATTAAAAAAAATTAGATCTATAAAAAACTACCAGACTAATAAAAATCCAATTAATCAGCAATGCAATAGCACCCCATATACACAAACTTTTTTAAAAATATGTATGGATTCTTTATTATAAAAATGAAGTGTTATAAATATAATGTACCTCATATTATACCTAAGAAGAGTTACTACTCTGATATCAATTACATAAGTATAAGGGTCGACCGAGATAGGTTTTTCATTTTCGGCCGAGACCGAGACTAAGAATAAATTAAAATCTCGGCCGAGACCGAGAATAGACAAATTGAGAAAAAAATACCTAGGGACTACCTAATGATACCGTTTTCTTACACAACTTACACGTTGCCTTTGAAGGTTGTAATAAAATATGTTTTTCAAAATATTCCCAAATAGGATTTACTTTCGGGATTTTTAGTTTTCATCTGCAACAATAAAACATTATACCTACTTAGTAAACACATTAAATCGAAATAACACAACCTAATAGACCCTATCCATGAATCAATTGCCACATTCATCAAAACACATCGATTAGTTGATTTGTATGTTAATAACTAGTTTATGTAGTTATTTTGGCTAGCAATTATAATTTAATCACAACAACACATAAAAGAACTTATTTTTTTCTAACAGAATTCAAACAAACTTCTTTTAACTACAATTGTTTGTTTACAGAAGTAGTGAAATGAACGAATGGAGCGGCGTGGCGGCGGCAGCAGCGGTAAGTAAAACCCGCCTCGCTGCCAGCCGACCAATCACAATCGACAGCTCTCTCACGCACTGACACCAAGTGACGAATGTGTACGCGCGCGTTAGATTTGAATCCCTTTAACCTATACCGTACTTACAACGGTCTCGGTTATGGCCGAGAATCTCGGCGAAAAATCGCCGAGAACCGAGACAGAGTTCCCGGTAGAATTTGTAGCCGAGAATGCCGAGAGCTAGACCGAGATCTCGGTCGACCCTTAATTAAGTACGCTTATATTTGGAGAACTTGAATTTGCTTTGAACATGATTATCATTTTCAAAGTTGATGTATAAAATTAGTTATATTATTTTAATTACTTCTTTATTTTAAATGAGTGGTTCTTTTATTTAAATGTATCACAGATAAGAGGTGTAACCAGAGAAAACCGGAAATATGTCTTTTTTAAATCAAATTTTAGAAGTTTTGACTCTTTTCCACAAAAAAATTAAAAATTGATTTCGAAAGATTGTTCTTTTATCTAGTAAACGCATGTTTTAAATTTTGAGAAAAAATGTTTATTTTTAGTATAATAAGGTTATACCATAGGTCGTTGGCAGATTTGTAAAATTTTCTAACGAAAAATCTTATTTTACAAGACATATTTCATATCATGTAATCATACATTATTGTAAATCAATACGTTATCTAGTAAACGCATGTTTTAAAATTTTAATTTTAGTTCAAATAAAATCATTAAAAAAATATTCGAACACTTATGTATGACGAAAATTTTTCTATTTACGGTCTTACAAATTAAAGTATTTCCAATTTTTTTTACACATTTTATTATTTTTAAACATTTTATTTTGCTTTTAAAAATTATAAATACTTATGATAAAAAAATAATTTTAAAAAGTACATAATATTAAATGTTTTATCATCACGCCTTTCATCATTTTTGGATGTAGGTATAAATTAAAACAAATTTGGAATGAAATAAAATCGATATTGAGTTATAATTTTAAAAAGCTGGTACGGAGAATAATTCGTCTTTCTCATTGGAACCGCCCTATGCGATCGTAAAAACATCTTTCGACGAAATGCAGATTTTCGGCCACTGGTTGGTTATAGGCCCATAACGTGATTTTTCATGTATACTAAAATTAAAAGTTTTTTTTTCCTTTGTATTGCAAATATTTTTTTATAAATACTTTGAGCTTCACAAAAACTACAATTGTAAATATCTCGTGTTTTTGACGGATCTTCACTAGTACTACATATTTTAATATGCGAAATAACGCAAAAATAATGTGACAATCCTACCAAAATGCTCAAATAAATACTTTAAAATGCAAAACAAAACTTTTTTGAAAGAGGAAAACTAAAAATAACATTTCGAAATTGTAGAATAAAATATGACCTCTTGTTTTAAATATTATCTTTAGATCGGACTGCCGGATCTTCCGGATCTGCCCTGATGATGGACACTGCAACGATGTCCGAAACGTTGGCTAAAGAAGGAGGTAGCGCAACACGGCATAACACCCCAAAAACAAATAACGAAAATTATCTTTAGATGTTTATTAATTGTTAGTTATTGTTAAAGCAGCGGAAATGGTTGAATAATTTTTAAAAATCCACATCATTCGTTTTCGTTTTCATTCATTCCGTTTAAACGCGATCTTACAGTTTCTTTTTAGTTTATAGCAGAAGGAAAGACGAGGGAGGGTATCAGATGCAAGATGAAAGGCAGAATGAATGGGGGACTGGATGCACTAGTTAATTGAAGGAAATAATGCTATTACAGCTGTAATAAATTCTGTAATGAAAATAAAGATTTACTCGTACTCCGCCTCACAGTTAATACGGAATATGTCTTATTTAATTAGTAGATTTAGTATTTTATAAAAAAATGTCTTTTTATAAATTTTGAAGATTATTCCCATTAGTCCCATTTGCCACCATTGTCTTTTTGTATTTTTCTGTGTCTTGTTCTCTTTTATATTTTCATTTAGATTATTATTGGTGTCTTCTTTTTCAATGATATATTACACAGTTAGATTTAGCATCATTATTACGAAACGTGAGTATTTAACCCCTCCGAATTTTCGCGAATATTCGCTTGAGATGTCTCAAACGAAATGACATTTTACGAAAACTTTGTGTTATTACCGCTTCACAATTAAAGCTCTATAAATGAAACATTTCTGAACGTAGCCGTATATTAAAAACTGTTTTAGAAGGTTACAAAACAAGTTTTTGAATCATTGTATTACAAATACATATTAAAATTTGTAAATATTAAAATTTAGAATGCAAACATTAAAAAAATGTAAAAATGACTCACGTGATATTTTTATATGAAAACGGTACTAAAATCACAGATTATGCAAACAACAATTCTTATTCTATTGTATAAATGTATAATAAACACTTTTTTCACCTCTTTTTTTTATCATTTCATATAAAAATATTTAATAAAAATTAACGATGTCGAGCGGGGTCGAGCCGCCGGTCCGAAATTTGGCGGGAAAAATGATGTCTCAGATTGCGCGAATGACAGAATATTCTTGTTATGTATTTCTATGGACAACTTGAATAGGGATGTACAGCTAATTCCACTATCAACCTTTTACTTTTTGTTTTAGGGATGTCTATAGACTGACTGGGTCAAACCATTACTCCGGCTTTTATAACACTGTGGCGGAGGTAACTGTTTAATAATTCGGCTGGTAATATCGAGAGAATGCGACACGTTTCTCGATGGTTCTAACGCGTAATGTACAGGGAATTTGAATGCTCCGGTACTTTCCATAAGGTGCGACGATATGCCATATATTTCAGCGCAGGTAGGTAAGTACTTCTCCGTATCAGTCGTGCCAGGCGACGATGTCGCCGTATTGCGTAGGTATATACCTTAGGTAGGTACGTACTTGAGCGTTGGCTCACCACATCGGTTTCCTTGTCGTGCAGTGCTTCGTAGCCTCCCCACACTTATCTACTTTTGTTTTCTGAAGGTTTTACTTCTACCGTGTGTGAATGGCACACTCTGCTTTAATTTTATTAAAATTAATTCATTTACGCGAAATGTTCTTCACCGTGATTTATCAAGTGAAGCCGAGCACATTTTTTATAAAACGTATTAGTAATAGTAAAAAACTTAATACATATTGCCCTGTAACAACTATCATGTACTAGTCTTAGGGAGAAATCGTATGCACGTCATCCACGGTTGTCCTAAAAGGCGTTCATCAAAATCTTCTTTCTCACGCTTTTTACAAGGAACTTTTCAAGGATTACTTCAACTTAAATAAAAATAATCCGCAACCGTTTCATTTACTTGTTTACATGTTTCTGAGTCGTTTTCATGGTGCAATACGTTTTACTGGTTATTAAAGTCGACGTTGTGTATTGGTGATGTATATTTGTTTTGGAAAATGCTCCAATCGCGTCAACATCCGTCCGACCGGTGAAGAATGGCGAATTGAATACAGATTATTTTCCGATTATATTGATGAAAAAAGAGTTTTAAAGAAAGTGACATTATTATTATTTTTTTTTTATTTATTTCGCTGGTTCGCCCTCACCTTGAATATGCTAGTGTAATTTGGTCTCCTTTCTATGCTGTCCACATTTGTCACATCGAATCCGTACAACATCGTTTCCTAAGAGGAATTGCTTGGAGGTTGGGTCTTGAAAGAGACAAGTACTCATATGATGAAATTGAACACATTTTAAACATGTCTTCTTTAGAAAAACGTAGAAAGGACTCTGATCTCATTTGCATATTTAAGATTATCAACAGTATTACTGATACACCTGAATTGTTACAACTCATCCAGTTTAACATCCCTTCCCGTAGGCTTCGAAATAATTAATTGCTGTTCCTCAATCAACATTTTACTAACTACGGTTACCATTCTCCCTTATCCAGAATGTCGAGACTTGTCAACGCAAGTCAGAGCATTGATTTTTTTGGTGTAGAACTAAATGATTTTCGGCAGTCGATACGCAATATTTAAATGCTTCTTCATGCTTTGACTTGTAATGTCTCTATATGTACTTTTTATATTTTATATTGTCATTGCTATTAATTTATATGTGCTCTCCCTTCACTGTCATCTCTGTTTTTTTATTCGTGTTATTATTATGTTTTTAATGGACTATTGTCCGTAAATTAATAAATAAATAATAAAGGGTTTAAAATTTATTGTTTTTAACTAATGTGTATTTTATGTACGGATGTGGATGTCGAAGGACCTTGTATGTGTTTTGAAATATGTTTGACCACTGCACTAGTAAAAAGAATGCCCATAAGGAATGGAAAAAAGGACTCACTGCGGAACCTTGTGGCACTCTGCTATCTTGGCTGGGTTTATTCTGCACTTATGACTGCATTAGTCGCGGATGCGGTAAGTGGTGTATTAGAGATATTCGTGCGGCGATGGTCGATTAAAGACTGAATGTGGGTATGATAACATGACAGGTATACAGGGATGGGTAGGAAAGGAACATATTATGACAATACGAGCTACAAATACAGGGTCTATGATGTATGTAGGTAAGAAGTATGTAGGTAAAGTAGGTAAGTAGCTATGTATCTTTGTATGTAGGTAAGTGCACAATAAGTACACAGAACATACTAAATTAGTATGTATTGTGTAAATGTCCAACCATGTGTATTATATATTTTTTTACAATTTTCTTGGTTTCACTGGTATTTGGGGCACTTTCCAGAGCAAAGATATTGAAATATAAGAGATGTGCTATCTGCAGTTTTTACTGGGTGGGACTGTGCTTCCTGGCGTCACCGATATTGTTAACCAATACAACTGCACACCTTCAAAAAATTAACTAAATGAACGAATTATTTCAGTATTCAAACTATATTGTTAACCAATATTACTACTGTACACCTTAAAAAAACCAACTAAATTAACGAATTCTTTCCGGATTTAAACTACGCCCATTAGAAGATAGTCCGCCAATGGCCGGGCGGCCATCATAGCATATCTCTTGCATTTCAATATCTTTGTTCCAGCGTGACAGAAACCTAGTACGACCAATCATTTAGAATCGAAGCGTTCCGTTTAATGGATTTTAGCCGTGTTTAGTGATCAGGTATGTATAGTCAGGTACTGTCTAACCTTCCTCTTTCCATCTCCGTTGCCTCCTGACAATATTCAGCTTCACAATATACCTCGGGAGCGGTTGGGACTCTTACGGTATTGTATAAAAAGGTCAGCTGTACGAAATGGGCAATAATATAGAAAAAGGTTTAACTCAAATCCTACGTACAAAGTTTTTGTCTTCTATACATAAATATTTTTTGTTTTGAGGGGTTCGAAGTTCTTGCTAGAGCTTTTGAAGCTTTTGTTTACATTTTGTAACATATCTATTTCGTGAGCAGGAACTGCTCAAAATAGGTACCGTTTATTGTCTATGCTTTATTTATTTTTTCTTTTTTTTTAACTTTGTTGGTTGGCAAAACCGCAAGGGGACCGGAAACGTCATTCGAGGAAAGATGGCGGCGGACATCACATAATTTTTTTGGAGGCAAGAGGAGATTTTTGGAGGAGGAGTTTTTTTTTACGAAGAATTCTAGTGCGATGTAGCCTAGAATGAGTTTTATTTTTTGTTCTGTGAGTGTGTGGCGACTCAAATGGCATAGAAGCCTTATTATTTTGTTTAATTCCTCGCCGGATGCCGAGTGATTGCTTTATCCGCGTGCGGAAGTGAATTTAAACTGTAATCAACGGGCAATGTATTGATTACATTGCTGTTCCTTGGGGGGCCGGTGAGATTTCTACACGCCGCTTGATGGATGTAGATCAGCTGTGCCTGGTTGTTGGGTGGAATCCCTTTAAATGAATCGGCTTTGCGACTCTGAGGGAGTTCGCCGACATTGCTGTTCCTTGGGGGGCCGGTGAGATTTCTACACGCCGCTTGATGGATGTAGATCAGCTGTGCCTGGTTGTTGGGTGGAATCCCTTTAAATGAATCGGCTTTGCGACTCTGAGGGAGTGCGCCGACATTGCTGTTCCTTGGGGGCCGGTGAGATTTCTACACGCCGCTTGATGGATGTAGATCAGCTGTGCCTGGTTGTTGGGAGGATTTCCTTTAAACTTGTGGCCCCATGACGTGCTGGACGGTGTCTTGAGGATTGCTCTTGTCGTTTGGAGGAGTGTCACGACTGTCACGGCGACGGGACGTGTGCGGCTTTAATAATTAAACGTAATTTGCTGACTCTCTCTTTCTACATCAGTTGATAGTTGCTCAAGGTATTTATGTATTGTTTACTTTTCCTTGGTTCAATTTTTCTCTTGCAAACTGCAATAAAGTTAACATTAATTCTCACTAGTAAAACCAGCGTTTTTTATATGCATGACCTCCAAATCCTTATCTCCACTATCCTGGAGTTCTACTTGCTCTGGGAAGACAGCGGTCGGATGACAAGAGGTATAGGTATTACCTACACTAAATGCTATTACCTTATAAATTCACATTACATTCTATAATATATTACAATTTTTTAAAAATTTCAATTCCAAGGGTGGTTTTGGTTAATCAAACGATTTGAATCAGTAAAATATTCGGAAACGATAAAAAGATTAGTTGCAAACGAGACATAAACTTGGAATTTTCCTCTTACTGGTATAGAGTATGCTTTTCCATTTGGGCTACTGAAATCCATTTTTTTGTTATCGCCTTTTACATAAATAAACTTCTGAATTTTTACCCCTTTCATTAATCTGAGAAGTTCATTATAATGTATATTTACCGAATATCTGTAAATTACAAGTAATAATGTCATACAAAACATTAGTATAACCGTACTTTTTGACGGTCGTCGTAGAGGAGCGGTAAGGCGCTTGACTCGCATTCCGAAGGTCGCAGGATCGAATCCCGGCGTGGCAAATAAAATTTATTTGATTAATTTGTGTATTTCACAATTTATTCATTTAAAATAATATATAGTATATTTCCGGCACGTTCCAGAGTGGAAGATACTCTCAGTATCGCCCTGGTGTAAGACCACCATTCAGAATTGAAACGTTGCTTGAAATGGCTTCTGCCGTGTTTGGTGACCAGATCTGAATAGCCAGCTACTTCCCCATCTTGCTATTCCCTATCTCCTTCCCCTCCCCACTGCCTTTAGCCTCACAACATACCCCAATTGAGGATGCCATAGTCCCACTAGCTTCAGA
The DNA here is from genome assembly GCA_917880885.1 of Limnephilus marmoratus. Taxonomy (NCBI): domain Eukaryota; kingdom Metazoa; phylum Arthropoda; class Insecta; order Trichoptera; family Limnephilidae; genus Limnephilus; species Limnephilus marmoratus. Next base: position 28,401,690 of record OU862928.1, read on the forward strand.
AGGGAGCATTTGGGACTCTTGTGTGGTATTCATGTAAAAAAAAGTACTGATTTCTCTATTTTATAGTTTAACCGCAAGGCGACATTTACAAAAATATGTACACGGCAAGGCGCACGTGAGCCAAATGCTCACCCTATTTCTAATGCAATTTATTACATTCCTAATTGTAATAAAACAAAAATTGATTAATATAAACAAAAGAATGTCCATTTAGTACGAAAAAATGGCATTTTATTCAAATTCAGTAACGTAAATGCAACATTCAACATAAAGAAATATCTTCTAAACTTTTGGCAGTCTTAAGGATAAAAACGTTCCTCACAACAAGTAGGATTCAGCGGGATATGAGTTGCACCAAGGGAGAGGGGGTGAAAAGATAGGAAGATGTCAGGACGCGATATCGGTATCGCTAACAATGAAAAATATCGCAATCAATTTTTGCGTGAGCTAAATGCTCACAACGCAGCTTCTCACGGGTTAATTTTAAATTAAAAAAAGAGATTTCTTCGCAGTACTTCTAATGCACATTGCATTTTTCCGGCCTCTATTAGGTACTCAAAATATTAATATACCAAACTTCTTCCTGTGAAGAGAAATATTCCTTACATAGAGAGCGGAAATGCACGAAACGATTAGGCGTTTAACGGGGACCTTTAAAATGTAAAATAAAAGAAAATGGCGCTGAATGGCCATTTGATGACAAAGTTACATTTGTAATTTTGCTAAATAACTGGGCCTTTTTTTCAATTTAGTCGAATTCTCTGCGGTTTTGTAATCCAGGGCTACTACTGCACATTTAATGAACTATTTTAGAGCAGCGTTGGAAATGCGTCACAACTGCCTTCACGCAAATAGAACGGCGTTTGTACACCCATCAATGTTACCTATTTCCGGAACAATAGGTAGCTAACGGCGGTGTCAGTCGTTATATCCTGGTTACGACCGGACTTCCATATAAAATACATACACACCTACATAAATTCATTTAGTAGTTCTGCAAACAAATGACTCGTTGGATGGTTGATTGTAATTCCAAAGAGTATTTAGTTGTTGTTTGGTGAACATTAAATTAAAACCAGTTAATAATCGTATTTTAACAATCCTTAAGTAAATCTTATGATAGAATTATAATACACTGTTATAACACGTTAAAATGTTAAAATGTTAAAATCTGGGTAAAAAATAATTTAGAACTGAATAAGTTTTTTCTGTAATTCAATCAGCTTCTGAAATGTGGAGTCTTTCTGAATATTTAGAATAAAAACAGGAAATATATATATATATATATATATATATATATATATATATATATATATATATATTTCTACATACTCGTATGTACATGTGTATTTAAGTATGGGTGTAAATGAGTGTTTATCTTAGATATATTTTTAAATTTTTATACTCCTATGAAGTCAATCATGTTGATCACTGTAGACACTATGCTTATATATTTTATTTTTATTTTTTTACAATTTTATTTTAACAACCACTGTTATCCACATAATATAACACCCACACACAGGCTTCGCCTTTGTGGGATTTTTTTTTGTTACTTACATTTTTTGTTATTATGTATTTACCTATATGTACCTAAATGTACCAAAAAAACTTTGCTAATAAAAAATAAATAAATAATAAAACACTGTCTATGAATTAATTTGGATACAACATATCATTTAGATTGCAGAAAAAATCTTGATTATGAAAAAAAATTGTTAACTAAGCATATCGTGTCAGATGCTCAGATTATTTCCGCTTTGCAAAAAGATAAAATAAACGGAATATTTCTGAAGTTATCCGAAAACAAACAAAAAACAGTTTTTGAAAAGTGATAAAATACAGAAAAAAATTTTATAATTAGAAAAAAATCGTATAATTTATTAAATGATAGCGAGTTTCGGCATGCGTTGCAAAGCATGCTTTCCCTCGCGTCTCCGTTCCCGCCCCTGTTCCTCTCCAGCGTCCCATTTTTCTACCGCGATCCCCTTCTTTGCAAAGTACTTTGAGGCGTAATTTTGTAATTATATATTTTTGAATGTAGCTATTACTTTGTGGTTATCCATTATAGAAAAATGAAATAATTTAACTTTGTATAAACCACTTATTTGATGCGCAAATCCGACCGGTTTCGGAACAAACGTTCCTTCGTCAGGGAAAGCTTATACTAATTTGACAGTTTCGAACAATGTTTTATTATGGTAGGGGTGGAGCTGTTGCTAGATAATAATGTAGATTGGGTAGGTAGGTATTAGTGTAGAGTGGGTGGGTAGGGGAACAAATCCATGATTGGGCTATATGACAATATTTTTTGTTTGTTAATAATAGATTCATTATTTTTAAGGGATTTTTTAATTTCCAAGGCTTCTAAGTTATCTAAACGTTTTCCTTTATTATTAATATGAAGAATATTTATCCATGTATTTTTTTCAAAACTATGGTTATTTTCAATGATATGGTTAGCAAACTCAGAAAAATTATTATTATTAAGACATCTTAAATGTTCTTTGATTCTGATTTCAAAATTACGAGTGGTTTTTCCAATATAAAATGAGGGACAATCATTGCATTTGAGTTTATATATTCCGGAATTAGTCTCACAAAAACACTCCACCTTCCATTCCATGATACACCGCTTAGTAAATGTCCCAATGTCTAATAATAATTTCCTTTCTGAACTTTCAATAATAAAACAAATTGCTATAAATAACGGATATGAACCAAAATTAATTGATAACATCCTAAATAAAAAACTTATCAAAATTTCAAAAAATAAATATCTATACAATTCTAATAATATTAATGATAAAGAATGGCGTAAAATTTTGTATATTAATAATTTTTCAGTTCAATGTTGCAAAAATCTTCCTTCTAATATTAAACCAGCGTTTTATACAAGAAATAATATCGGTAATTTTTTGAGAAATACTAAAGATAAAGACCATAAATTGACTAATTCCGGAATATATAAACTCAAATGCAATGATTGTCCCTCATTTTATATTGGAAAAACCACTCGTAATTTTGAAATCAGAATCAAAGAACATTTAAGATGTCTTAATAATAATAATTTTTCTGAGTTTGCTAACCATATCATTGAAAATAACCATAGTTTTGAAAAAAATACATGGATAAATATTCTTCATATTAATAATAAAGGAAAACGTTTAGATAACTTAGAAGCCTTGGAAATTAAAAAATCCCTTAAAAATAATGAATCTATTATTAACAAACAAAAAATATTGTCATATAGCCCAATCATGGATTTGTTCCCCTACCCACCCACTCTACACTAATACCTACCTACCCAATCTACATTATTATCTAGCAACAGCTCCACCCCTACCATAATAAAACATTGTTCGAAACTGTCAAATTAGTATAAGCTTTCCCTGACGAAGGAACGTTTGTTCCGAAACCGGTCGGATTTGCGCATCAAATAAGTGGTTTACACAAAGTTAAATTATTTCATTTTTTTTTTTTTTTGTAATTATATGTTCATATTATTTTAGGTATTATCTTTTTTAATATTAATCTTATCCTGATGTGGTAATATAGCTTTCGAAACATGTTGATAATATTATTTATTTATTACACGCCCTTGTGGGCTTTTACATTCTTTGTTTGTAAATTAAGTAACACAGTACTTTTTAAAACAAAAACAATAATGAAAATATAATATTATGAAAAAAAATGTAATAACAAAAGCATATAATATGAATTAACCTACATACATACAAGATTCTGAACAACCTTCATTATGCAGATGATACAGTACTTCTAACAAGTAACATTGAGGATTTACAACTTTTGCTGAATCAAAGAGTGAAGACTTGTGAGGATTTTGGGCTAGAACTGAATATAAATAAGACAAAATACATGCTCATAAGCAAAATAACGCTTTGGATGAAAATCTTTATATTGCTGGAACAAAACTAGAGAAGGTACAGAGTATTGTATACTTGGGCTGCAATGTAAATGATAGATGGGATCCTTCAGTTGAAATCAAATGCCGCATTGAGCAAGCTCGTGCAACCTTTATCCGCATGAAAAAAATGTTCTGCATTCATGATCTCAACCTTGGATTACGCATGCGAATGGTCAGATTCTACGTGTTTTCGATATTATTTTATGGAATGGAAGCATGGACGCTTACTGAAGAATTAATTAGGCGACTTGAGGCATTCGAGATGTGGATCAACAGTAGAATACTTAAAATAAGCTGGATGGACAGGGTTACAAATGAAGATGTTATGGTTGGGATAAATAAAGAAAATGAAGTAATTAAAACTATAAAAATCCGAAAACTTCAGTATCTTGAACATGTGATGAGAAATCCAGAGATATATGAGACCCTGCATCTCATAATGCAGGGAAAGATTGCCGGAAGACGGGGCCCTGGAAGAAGGAGAACCTCATGGCTGAAAAACCTGAGACAGTGGTTTGGTCAGTCTACCGTGGAGCTGTTCTGGGCCGCAGTAAACAAAGTCCGCATAGCCAACATGATAGCCAACGTCCGTTGAACGGACAGGGCACAAGAAGAAGAAGAAGAAAATACATTGGTAAAAATGATAAGAAAGCGAACATAAAAAAGAATTAGCAATATAAACAAAATTGCAGAAATTATCCAGGACTATTTGTGTCTAGATGTATAAAAGAATTGGTATAAACGAAATTATGGTATAAAAGAATTTATAAGGTGAAATATTATCTCCTGAAAGAATATTTATTACCGAGATTGTGAAGTCTCGGAATCGAAGAATTTTGGTAAGAAAGTGTCCTGGTTTTGTTAAAGTAAAAGGGTAGTAAATGTCGGCAAGATCTTTTGATGAAGTAATTCAGAACAGTCAATTTTGTAATGCAGTATTTTATGTAATAATATTAAATCTGTGGTAATTCTTCTTTCTGAAAGTTTAAATAGGGACTTTTTATCTAGTAGGTAATTATAATCAGTATTTAGTACAGTAATATGCAATTTACAGTTTATGAACTACATATTATTTTTGATTATATAGTAGTTTTTACAAAGTTATTTGTTTTCATTAAAAAAATAAGAACTCGGAAGTCGACATAAACATAAGTATATTAATACTAGGATGACATGTCAGATTTTCCGACGACTATTGGATTAAATCTATGATCGCACAAGAGTTTTTCCTGATTTCGCCCGCTTGTGTGGGTTGTGAGTGCACTACCTCCCGTGAGGGTCGTAAAAGCTGTACGGAGCTTTTAGCCGGTACTGTGCGCTGAACACCTGCCAAAGCCTCGTGAAAGAACCTTGAGATGGCTTCCGCTTGCATTGCCCCGGGCCAAAATATTGCATGAATGCACCCTATCAACCGCAACTGCCAGTAAAGGCCGTTGGGCGTTATACCAATTTTGATAAAAACAAACAGTAAAAAATAAAGACTGAAAAAATTGCCAGGAAAAAAGAAAAAAAACGTAGAAAAGGGTTTAGGAAAAAGCAGGAAAAATGCAAAAAATGTGCTGAATTCGCAAAAATTGTAAAATTTTACGTTCTTTTTAAACGACTTTGAAAAGGATGAGGTTCTCAATTCGACTGTATTTTTTTTTTAATGTTTGTTACCTCAGAACTTTCGACTGGGTGAACCGATATTGATGATTATTTTTTTATTTGAAAGCGAGTACTTCCCGTGTAGTCCCGTGTGGTCCAGTTCTGACAATGGCATCCATGAGAAAATCATATAAGTGACGCGACGAATGGACGAATAACTCAATTATTCACATTCGTACATCGTATTATACATACACACTCATCTATTAATCAGACATTATCTGATTCACTTGAACGTGTCATGCCTTCCTCGGGGGTCCCCGACTTCTTTTACCATTCACATTTTCATCATATATTCTACTTTACTCTTTTTATTCGTTTATTTGCTCTACATTACATTAGGAATAAATGTGTTGCTGAAATTCTGAGTTTTATTGAAGGGGAAAGGAAACATTCAACTTAAATTCTGAGTTTTATTGAAGGTGAAAGGAAACATTCAACTGAAATTCTGAGTTTTATTGAAGGGGAAAGGAAACATTCAACAGAAATTCTGAGTTTTATTGAAGGTAAAAGGAAACATTCAACTGAAATTCTGAGTTTTATTGAAGGGGAAAAGAAACATTCAACTGAAATTCTGAGTTTTATTGAAAGTGAAAGGAAACATTCATCACAATTTTAAAAGCAATTTTTAGATTAAAAAAAAGTTAAACAGAACAGTTATAAAACAAAACTAAAATCTTGAATTTATCATTGAAGAAGAAGATAATAATAATAATCTTAACGAAAATATGAAAGAGAACAAGACACAGAAAAACAGAAAAAGATAATGGTCGCAACTGGGATTCGAACCCAGACCTCTCCCCTATCCGGGACGTGCGTTTACCAATTCATAAATTTAATTAAATGAATTCTTAAATTTAAATTATTAGGCCTAATTTCTTATTGCAAAATTTAAGGTTAATATGACTAACTTCTTCGGTTTTCGGAACAACTCACGTAGGTCTCATGGGAATCATTATATCCCTTCTATCATGGTTAGAAATATGATCTAAACGGTGTTAGAAAGAGAAAACATCGTGCTTTGTAGTCAAATGTAAAAGTTAACCGTAAAATAATTTTCCTAAACACAAGCAGCTGCTTTATTAGCAGAGTGATTGTAACAGTGATGTTATTTTATGTTGTAAAATTGTAACCTTGTTAAATATTTTAATAAAAAAAATATTAAAAAATAATGCAATTATACACCATTATGAATCAAAAATTTCCGACCGCAATTTGAATAAAAAAATGAAACTTTGGAATTTTTTGTTAATTATTTTTACACTTGCAGACCCGGCCACACGTTGCTGTGGCTAACGAAACACAACGCCATTACCCAATCTTTATAAAATCCACACCACCCGCTTGCCAGCTGCCCGCTGCCCGCTGCCTGAATTGAATATTTGAATTTGTCGGCTTTTCTCTACTATAATAAGCATGTATTATACATATAAACTAATTAACTCGCCACTAATTATACAATGCTTGCAATGCAACACTGGATATTTGAAAAGGGAAAATCAAATACCTACTTGCTCTAGGACATCTATTTTCCAATTTCTTCCGTAGAACGAATTGACTATAGTACGCCAGCCCTTTTAAATCACACAAAAATAGGTTTTCTTTGAATTTCTCGCCTTTTCTCTAATATAATTTACATGTATTATACATAGAAACATTCCTCTTCAATCACTCTATCTATTGGTGAAAACTGTATGAAAATCCGTTGCGTAGTTTAAAAGATTAACGCGCACATACATTTTGAGCGACATCATTTTATGATGATGACACGACTAAAAAGTGAGATATCGAAAACGTTTATAATATTTTATTTGCCTAATAAAATGCTGTGGTGCTATTATTTTTTTCGTCCTCAGTATTTTTTGTTAGAAAAGAACGTAGCGTGAGTCATTTAATTTTTTTTTATGTTTGCATTCAAAATTTGAAAGCGTATTTCATAACCTTTCAAAATAATTTTTAGCTTCAGGATGCGTTCAGAAATATTTAATTTATTTGGATTTATTATTATTGTAAAGTCGGAATATTTTGACTTTCGGACAAAATAGGCCCGAGACCTGAAGGGTTAACTACGTATTTTCAAAAGTTTCCTGGAGGAAATTATGCCCTTTGTCAACATATATGTGTTTGGAAATCGAAAAACTTCGAGCGTGATGAGAGGCGGAGGGAGAGTTGCTCAGATCTTCAAATATTTTTAATTTCGTCGAAATTATTGTTAGCATAAAATATAGCTGGGTAAAGTGAAAAGAAAGATAACAGAGAAGATTTAGATATTTTTCTTTTTAAAATAATCTTTATTACAGATTGATGTAATCCTATTACCATACAAATTACATAATTTACATTACCATCGAAGAATAAGAAAACAATAATAATCTAAACGAAAAAATGAAAGAGAACAAGACACGGTAAAATAGAAAAAGACAATGGTCGCAACTGGGACTTGAACCCAGACCTCTCGTTTAACCAGGACGTGCGCGTTAACCAATTTCGCTCTTGCTAACTTCTGTCAAACCGTCGTATTTATCAATATCATATTTGAAATTTTAGAATAAACAATATTATCTTCAACTAATTATTTTTTCCATTTTTTGGCACTATCCTTTTTATTGTAAAATCATTCTAAGAATTTGTTAGAGGGAAATTATTTTCCCAGAGTCTCCTGTGTGGAGTTAATGTAAAAAAAAATTCTGATACGAAGACGCCTTAGATTTAAAAAAAATTGTTCCAGTAATTCCATATATTTTTTCTGGTACGAGGCCCAAACAGCAGAAGCAGTTGAACAATGATGGTAATGCTTCGGGCTCATAAAATTGTTTACTAGATCTTATGACAAATTCGAGAAGTTTGTAACACGATGATGTTAACTCCACTATATCATGATCTGAAAAGGTAAGTTTGGGATCAAATGGGCCCGAGGTCCCTTGTGAATAAGAATTTTGGGTATATACTTATTTACTTTTGAATGTAGCTATAACTTTGTGGTTATACACTATAGATAAATGAAACAATGTTACTTTGTTTGAACCACTTGTATATTTGTAGCCGACCAGTTTCGGAACGACCGTTCCTTCCTCAGGGCAAACGTATTCTGATCTGACAATTACAAAATAGTGGATGGGAACAATGTATTATTACTAAGGATCGAGGCAGGGGTGGAGCCGTTGCTAGGAATTGATGAAGAGTGGGTGGGTAGGGGAACATATCCAGGCTCTAAGATAATATTTGTTGTTTGTTGATACTAGATTCATTATTTTTAATGTATTTTTTTTTTATTTCCAAGGCTTCTAAGTTATCAAACGAAGTAACATTGTTTCATGTATATATAAGGTCCTTACATATGAAATTGGCGTTTCGTATGGGAGGAACATAAAGTCGATTTTTTTAATATAATATATTTATTTAATCAAAGTATGTACCATTGCTATCTATGCACTTTTGCCATCTCATAGGTAGTTCATCGATCCCTTTACTAAAAAAAACATTCGGACAGGAAATCAATAAAATCTTTGAAGGCGGTTTGGACTGCCCCATCGGAGTTGAATTTTTTCCCTTGCAAGAAGTTATCCAAATTTCGAAAAAAATGGTAATCTGTTGGGGCAAGGTCCGGAGAGTACGGTGGATGTTTTAGACATTCCAATTGAAGCTCCTCTAATTTGGTCGCCGTCTGATGTGCAGTGTGTGGTCTAGCGTTCTAACGCGCATTTGTTGATTTGCTTCACTCAATTCGTGAGGTACCCACCTTTCAAGTTTTTTCACCTTCCCAATTTGCTTCAAGTGGATTAAAACAGTTTATCACTAACACCGCAGCCTGCAGCTAACTCGGACGTGGTTTGCGATGGATCCGCTTCCACAATAGCCTTCAATTCTTCATTATCAACTTTGGTTTCCGGCCGTCCACGGGGCTTGTTCTGCAGGTCGAAATTTCCAGAACGAAAACGTTGGAACCTTAAACGCACTGTATTTTCTTTTGCGGCATCGTCGCCATACACATACACATCATTTATCCTTCGATAAGTTTCTGCAGCACTGGTACCACGGTGGAACTTGTACTCGTAAATAACGCGATATTTCAAGTTTTCCATTTTGTAAACTAAGTGACGTAAAGAAACAAAAACAATTAAGGAAAAAACAAATGAATTATAATTTTCGAAACACAAACACATGAGTTAATAGCTGTATAAATTTGAATTTGGAATTCCTGACCAAAGAGAAGATATTTGGGATCAAAGTTGCCAGTACGGCAAAACGCCAATTTCATATGTTAAGACCTTATACGATACATTGGGAGTTATGACACAAACGCGAAACGCGTATTTAATTTATTTTGTTAACGCTAACAAATCAGTTTGTAAACTAAGTGACGTAAAGAAACAAAAACAATTAAGGAAAAAACAAATGAATTATAATTTTCGAAACACAAATACAGTTGTAAATAGCTGTATAAATTTGAATTTGGAATTCCTAACCAAAGAGAAGATTTTTGAGATCAAAGTTGCCAGTACGGCAAAACGCCAATTTCATTTGTAAGGACCTAATACTTATTTGTTTCAATAATTTATTATTTTAATCACCATTTCCACATTACAGTTTATATTATAAAATTAGCGCAGAAAAATCAGAGGATATTATAATTTTAGAATTTGTGAAGCTGAATGTACTTAAATAAATATATACTTGCCTTAGGACGCTTTTTAAGAGAATAAATTTAAATATACGAAGAATTTAAGTTAAAATATTTAGGATCAATAAAATGTTCTGTGTACTGATACCGAGAAGAGAGCTATTTATATTCTAAATTATTATTTTAGCATTGTTATTAAATTCGTAATTTATTATTCGAGTGGGTGGATTCGCAGGAATGAAATATTAAACTGAAAATAGTCTAAACATCATTTGTGAAGTTAAACATGCTATTAAAATGCCATAGATCATGAAAATAATAACAGTCTTGATCCAAATTAGTAACTGTATCTCTTTATGAATGATTCATTTATCATTAGCTTCGTACGCAATAAGGAACTTCAGTCCATTTTTTTAAAATGAATATCGACTTTCTGACTTAAATACTTGCATATTTTTATTTATTTTTAGAGTTAGTTTTAATAGTTAAAATAATTAATAAAGCTTTAATTTTTCAAGATTCCCCGAAAACCACCGTATGTGTAGTGAATCGTGTGACGTCATCACTCCAAAAAAGTTACTATTAGATCGGGCAATCAGCTCTGCTGTTCAACTGGCGCCATTTCGAAATTCAGAGTTCGAAGTATTCTCCCTAGAGTAGCATTACTATTTTTTTTGTGCAGTAGTTTTTCAATATTTTCAATAATAGAGATAAACTAATAAGAGATACCTTTATTTTTGAAACTGAATTATTTAGGCTTAAATAATGTTTGAATAAACACAACAACTAAATCTACGTATGTAAATAAACGAATAAGATGAAACGTTGTTAATACGATGGCTTGTGTCATACCTACATTCCTGTATAATGACTTTAGGGAAATCAGTGAAGTCACCACTGAACACTTTAATAATATCAACTTGACGGCGTGTTTCTATGACCCGATTAAAAATGGACTTTTTAATATATTTTTTAAAAACTCTGCGTTTTAATATTATTTAATAAAACTTTTATATTCAGAATCAGCGTTTATTGGTCTATATCATAGGTTCCCAACGTGGGCGATAACGCCCCCTTGGGGGCGTTTCATACCTTCAGGGGGGCGGTAGAAGGCAAAGAGAAAATTGGGGGGCGTTTCAGACTTTCAGGGGGGCGGTAGGAGACCCAGAGAAACCCATAGGTAGTTTGCTAGAAGAAGTCGAAGACATGCTAAAAGAATACGAACTGCACATGATGAGCGAAACCTGTATTACCGAAGAAATTAACCAAAATGAAACAACATTTCAGGCTATTCGACAATTAGATGCGACTCATTTAGCAGCAGGCATACAGGTGGAGTTATCACATTAATTCTGTGTGTGAGTGTGTAAACAACATCTCTTACAAAGTCATAACAAATGCGGTACTAGATAAAAATAATACCTGGATACCTATTGGCTATTGGAGGATTTTAAGCTGGGAACCTATGCAGCTATTTATCATTCCCCAAATCAAAATGATACAAAATTCTTAGATTTTTTTGAAGAATGGTGCCGTGAGCAAATAAATACAAGAGACTTGAAAATCATCTGTGGAGATTTTAATATTCAATATAAAAAGCACATGATTACAAATCATCATAAATTGCCTGGGTAGGAAGCAACTTGTCAAAAATTATACAAGAATATGAAAAAACTCTAAAGCCATGATTAATTTGGTAATTTCAAATGACTTTTACGCGGAAGTTAATGCTGCGGAAGAATTCAAAATCAATCTGATCACGAAACGATTATTACAAAAATTAGATATAATAGTCTGAAGCCTCAGGGAACACGAAGTATAATATATATGCAGGAATAAAAAGAACTATAATAAGGATAAATTGTGTACGGCATTACAAAACAAAAAGTGGATCTGCGATAACCAAGGAAACTTAGACAGAAAAGCCGATGAACTAATAGGACACCTGAAAACAGTAGTAAATGAACTAATGCCTACAACGAATATATCTTCTCTTATATATAAAAATGAATAGCTTGTGTTGCTAAGCGCAAATCTCGAGATCAGCTGAACCGATTTCGCTAATTCTTTTTTTTAGAATATTCCTTGAAGTACAAGGATGGTTCTTACGGAGAGAAAAATTAAGAAAATTGCCCAGAAAATTGGATAATTTTAGAAAACCTATTACTAACCTAAACGACTATCGCACGTTTGATAGTACGCGTGTTTGAGAAGGATATTTTGCAAAACAATGATTGTTAAATAAAATTCTATTTTTGAAAATCTTTAAGTTGATACATTTATTTAAAGTAGTTACTCCCCTAATAGTTTGAATCGAATCAAGAATTTTAGATATTTTAAATAGGTACCTATGTTAGGTACCAAATTTAATATTCATGAAAAATGGAAATTTGAATAAAAATTGTAAAAGGTGGCAAGCGGGCTGTTTAAAAACTGAATGTACTGGGATTGAATATGTGGAACGCGGGAGGAGGGTTGGTGGTACGAGGGAGCGTTTAAGGGAAGAGGGAAAGCGGGGAAGGTGAAAGGCGAAGACGAGAGGGGGGAGGGGAACCTGGGAGGGGGAGGGGAACGTGGGAGGGGGAGGAGAACTCGGGGGAAGGGTTTGCGGGAAGGGGGAAGGGGGGGGGGGGGAGTGGAGTGGGGAGAGGGAAGGTGGATGTGATGGAGTGGGAACGCGAGAGGGAAAGAGGACGCAGGAGAAGAAGGGGAGGCGGAAGGGAAACGGGACGAATGGAAAAGGACACTCAGGGAGAAACAATTTCTTTATTAAATGGCATAGCAACGTATGCCGGGACCAGATAGTATTTATATATAAAATGAATTCCTGTTTCCCTTGGTCACGCCTTCATTTCACTTTTTTTTAAAGTTTCCCAATACTTTGTAGAAGGTTCTTACGGGAAGAAAATTTTTAGAAAATTGCTCAGAAAATTGGATAATTTCAGAAAACTTAACGACTATTTTAACTTCACACGTTTGACAGTTCGCGCTTTTGACGAAATTGAATTGTGTTTTCGAAAGTTTTTTTTTGTAAAAAAAGAATTATCTATAGGTTATTTAAATTATAGATATTTTAAATAGATACCTACGTTAGGTACCAAATTTGATTGATTGTTCTTATAATATATAAAAATGAATATTTGCTTTGAATGAAAAACAACAATTTAAATTAAAAAATTGTAATAGGAGGCACGCGAAATGTTTGAAAACTGAATGTACTGGGACTGTTACATGGAACGCGGTAGGGCGATTGGCGGGACGGGGAAGTGGAAGAGGGGAGTGGGTAGGCGGGGAAGGTGAAAAGGGAACGCGGGAGGGGAAGGAAATGCGGGAGTGGAACAGGGAAACAATTTATTTCTTTAAAAATGGTATATCAACGCATGCCGGGAACCAGCTAGTAGTATATTAAAAGATACAAATAAATAGTATACGTACGAAATCCCTAAATCTTCTGAAAAAACAAAGGGATTCAGCGGATAAAGCCTGTAAAATACAATTTCCAGAAGAAAGGTGGGAAACCTGTAAGAAACTTAGAAACATGTATAGGTACAGAAATAAAACATACCAAAAATTTGTATTCGAGGCTAAAAATTATTACCTCTCAGAGATTCAAGAAAAATGTGGACTACACTTAAAGAAATTATAAGTGGCAAACAGAGGGAAAACATTAAGGAAGTTCGGTTCCCGATGGAGTTGAAGATGATAAAACAAAAATAGCCAAATTTAATACTAAGTGTCGAAAACATAAATAAGAGTATTTCATTATTCACAGATACTTCTTCTCAATCATCGGAAAGAAGAGAGAATAATAATATTTTCAGGTAACAGTGAGTATTTAATGAAAAATTTTAATACAAGGACGCAAAAATCATCGACGTGTGGAATTACTATAGGCATAATTAAATTTAAGTAGTTGCACTAATAAATTAATCTGTGTTAAAGGGAATTTTTCCGCAGTCGTGGAAAACTTCCATAATAATACCAGTGCCCAAAATAATAAATGCTAACAATTTCGAAGACCTCAGAAAAATAAATGGATAACCTATATATGAACAAATGCTAGAATCCATAGTTAAAGAAGAGATGAGAAAATTTATTGAAAAAAAATAACATTCTTGTAAAACAGCAGGGTTTAGAAACAAATATTCATAATGGAAAACCAGTATGGATCAGAAGAAAAATACAATAGTAGTGTTCTTGGATTTTAGACGTGTTTTTGAAACGATAGACAGAGAAATACTAATAATAAAATTAAAAATAGAAAACAAAGAAACAGAATTGGAGATGCTATATCTGAAGAACAACAAGTAAACCTCGGAGTTCCTCAAGGATCTGTATTGGGACTGCTCCTATTTATTAAGTATGGACTACCTATGGATTTCTCTGGGTCTCCTACCGCCCCCCTGAAAGTCTGAAACGCCCCCCAATTTTCTCTTTGCCTTCTACCGCCCCCCTGAAGGTATGAAACGCCCCCAAGGGGGCGTTATCGCCCACGTTGGGAACCTATGGTCTATATGAACGTATTTTTTTAAAGTCATAATATGTTTTAATGGAGATCCTTATCATAAATAATTTTATTTTTTTTTATTTTTTATTTAATGAAAAGATACATGATTTTTTGAAATTCTACGCCAATGAAGAGTACTAGCTCTTGAGCTTGGCGTAGGAGTTATTTTACAGCTAGTTCATTTTTAGAACATACATTTTACTTACATTTTCCAATAAATATAAACTATATATAAATATAATATATAAACTACTATTTTTCACTTTTATAACATACATTTTACTTAGTATATACAATAAATATAAACTATGTTGTGATGTTAATTTTTGATATGCTAGGAATTGAAGTTATAACATTTTGATTGGTGTTGTTATGGTTGTTGATTTTTTTTAAAGATTAATTTGACCTTTTTCTTAAATGTTACGAAATCTGTTATTTTTTTAATTTCTTCGGGAAGATTATTAAAATATTTTATGCCTTTGTAAATATAATTGTTGTGCATTTGTTGTGTTGAAAATAGGGGAATTTGGAAGTTAAATTTATGCCTTAATGATGAGTTGAGTTTAAATTTTTTAGTTACATTTTCTTTGAATATTTGTAGTATTGAATCTTTTTTGTAGAGGTCTTCAATTTATGGTACTTCGAAAATTTTGAACAATGATGCTTAAGGGAATGTTGGTGGTTTTTTTAAAATTACTTTAATAATTAGTTTTTCTACCACTTTTACAGGACTTATAATTTTTTCATATGCATCTCCCCATCCAATGATTCCATACTGAATTAGTGATTGGACTAGTGCATAATAGACTTTTTTTAGGTTTTTTAATTTGAGAATATTTCTTAATCTAATGAATATATAGATACATTTCCTAATGCGTTTAACAAGTTCACATATGTGTCTGTTCCATTTCATATGTTGGTCTACATGTTGGTCTAATAAATCAGTTAAAATTATTGTGATTTTAATAGTTTATTTTCAATTTGGGAGGCGGGAATAGGTTCTGAAACCGTTTATTGGATAACCAACACCTCTGCCATAGGTCACTCCAAGTGACATTTGTCCAGTTTGGTGAAATTGCAAGGGTGTCCAGGTTCGTGGGGTGATGTTTGCTTTATTAGGTCTTAGTATTGGATTCGTCTGCCAACCCACTGGCCTGATCGGGAGAGACTAGCTAAGGAGGATCTTTTGACCTTTCCAGCAGGACTTGTACATCAGTCATTCCTTGACACACTTTCCCCCAGATTCATGACCACATCTCACAACATTTTACTTCCCAGAACTTCTTCTCCTTTCTTTCCTTAACCCCTCCGAATTTTCGAGAATATTCGCTTTTGGTGTCTCTAACAAAATGACATTTTACGAAAACTTTGTGTTATTACCGCTTCACAATTAAAGCTCTATAAATGAAACATTTCTGAACGTAGCCGAATAGTAAAAACTGTTTTAGATAGGTTACAAAATAGGCTTTCAAATTATTATATTACAAATAAATATTAGCATTTTTAAATATTAAAATTTAGAACGCAAACATTAAAAATACGTAAAAATGACTCACGTGATGTTTTTATGTGAAAACGGTACTAAAATCACAGAAATCACAGATTATGTAAGCAACAATACTTATTCTATTGTATATATGTGTAATAAACACTTTGATCACCTCACTTTTTTATCATTTCATATAAAAATATTTAATAAAAATTTAAAATGTGGAGTGCGGTGGAGCAAATTTGCGCGGGTAAATATTTTTGTCAACTACACGACTGACAGGTGATTCCTGTTATGTATTTCCATAGACAACTTGATAGAAACGTGCAGCTTGATCTACTAACGACCTTTTACTTTTTATTTTAGGGATTTAACTAAAACAATAACGGAGTTAGAACGATTTCTATGGAAACACACGCGCTGACGTATAAACACGCTTATTGTACTTGACTGCTACTGCTGTGATGGTAGTAGAAGATTTTCAAGTTATTGCCAGGTTTTTATTTAGCTCTGAGTAATACAATTTACGAGGCCTATGTCATATTTAAAGATGTTATGTTAAGGGTAAAGAAGAAGAGGAAGTTTTGGGCAGAAAAAAGGTATGAGAGGAATCTGGGGGTCAATGTGTCCACGAGTGACAGATGTGTAAATCCATCCCTAATACTGCGGTACAACGCGTAGGGTCCGGCTGGAAAGATAAAATGTCTCCATCAACCTGTCTCTCCCGATCCGGCCCGCCACGCAGTAGGTGGATAAACGCATGTGCCGCCAAGATCTTGAAAAACCTCACCCCATAAACCCAGGCACCCCTGCTAGGTCGCCAAACGAACCTTTTGGGGTAACTTATGGCAGGGGTGTTGGTTAGCCTGGGGCGGCGGTACCAATACCCACCTCCCAAATTGAACCCGGGAATGTTTTTTTTCTTTAAAAAAACGAGTGTGCTTTAGACCACAAGACTGAAGTAAAACGTCACTAACTTATAAAAGAACGTATGACATTGACATTGACATTGACATTGCAATTGACATTGATATTGACATTGACAGTGACATTGACATTAATATTGACATTAACATTGACATTGGGGTGACATATGACCATGGGGTGACCCATGATCATGGGGTGACCTACGACCTTGGGGTGACATACGACCTTGGGGTAACCTACGACCTTGGGGTAACCTACGACCTTGGGGTAACCTACGACCTTGGGGTGACCTACGACCTTGGAGTGACCTACGACCTTGGGGTGACCTACGATCTTGGGGTGACCTACGAAATTGGGGTGACCTACGACCTTGGGGTGACCATCCTTATCCTTATCGCTCCCCAAATCAAGCGTGCGTAAAAGCCCGATCGTTCGCCTCGCCATTGATCACCGTTCGCATCGATTACCGTTCGCATCACACTTTCCGTAACATCACACTTTTCTTAAAATCACAATTTTCGTAACACATCACCACTTTTCGTAACGCATTCACCAGCTTACCCCCAAGTCAAGCGTGCGTAAAGAAGTTTTATTTCAAAATCAAATATTTTGCCCCTTTATCTTGTCTTTATGCTTCGCCTGTTCAATCAGCCTTCCAACATTATTATTATAGCAAATAATCTCACATGAGAGATATAAAGCGTTTTTCGACTAAAAATTTCGAAACGAATTATATTATCTCTTTCTAAAAAACCGTGAAAATTGAAAATTAAAATACAAACAAAAAAATAAAAACGCCCAATATAAGGTGCGAAAAATATCTCGTAATAAAAAAAACTCGTTTTTGAAAATATCAAAAATAAAATCATTTTACTATTGGGCGCGTTTTTAAATGTTTGATCCAGGCGACAAAACACCTCGAGGCTCCAAAAGAGAAGGTAGCAAAACCAATAAAGATTTTCGATTCTCTCTTGAAAGAGAGACTAGAAAAGATTTGCTATGTTACTTACCTTTGTTGTTATAATATGAACCCATAAAATTTATCGTCAGTTTTAACCCGAATCTTAAAATAACACGTTATTTTTCTTATCTCCACAGAATTTTATGATAGGAGATTACAAGTGTATACATAATAATGTGTTTGGGCACCCTAGGATACTTTTATGAAATTTCTTACAAAATTTAAAAAAAGCTTACGGCGCGGCGTGGGTTTTCAATTCCTTGGTTGAATGTAGCATTCCATGTAAATTCTTGTTTATAATTAAAAAAATATGTTCACAGCGGTTTACTTTGATTAATGCTGGCTTTTTTATTAGATGAGGGAATTCGACTAATTTTCGGTTTCATATTTCTTGCGTATTAATTTAATTTTACATATCTGTATGTTAATAGATATAACAAGAGGTTTCATTTGAACCATGTTCATGGGATGAGGTTTGCGGCGGATGCGTTGGCCCACCTAGAGCGTGGCGGGCCGGATTAGGAGCGACTGGAGGAAGGAGACCTTTTGATTTTTGCTGCTCTCTTGACCCATCGCCTTGAACCGCAGCGGGAGGAATGGATTCATACGTCCGTCACTCCTGGACACATTGAGTCTCAGATTCCTATCCACCCCTCACACCCTTTTCCTTCCCACAACTTCCTTTACGTAAAACGTTTCCAATCAATTTTTTTTTAATTTCTTCAAATCAAACAAAAATTCTTTGACGTATCGTTTCTGGTCACTCAGCCGAGTAACCACCGCCCAACCCCTCATCCCGCGCATAATCATGAAACTAACTATGAAAATGTCATTTGAGTATTTCTCAAAAAAGTGTACATTTTGGAAAAATAAAGTGTGCCTAGAAACAGTTCAAAAATTACACATGTTTTTAATTAATCACACAAAAAAAATGCACCATTTTGTAGAATAGATATTAGGCTTTAAAATAACGAATAATAAACATTACAATCGTGTTAATTCGCAAATATATACATGTTTTAAAAAATAACGATTTTTACCTTTCATACAAAATAAAATTGCCACCCTACCTACTTCATGTGTTTATGCTTCATAAAATGCGATAATAACGTTATAATATATGCATTTTTGTAAGTTTTAGGGTCTTAATTAAACGTAGTTTCTGTACAAAGTAATTTTTTTATGGGGTTTCATAGTAAATTAATAATTTATGCACAAAAATGAAAATGAGACATAGTCATTTACTTTTTAGTTACTACTCTTTAGTTACGTTTTATTTCTACTTCCACCGTAATAAGGAACTCCAGTAAAAAATATTATGACTTTAAAAAAATATGTTCCTACAGACCAATAAACGCTGATTCTGAATATATAAGTTTTTTTTAATAATATTAAACGTAGTGTTCGTAAAAAATATTAAAAAGTGCATTTTTTAACGTCTCGTTAAAATACACTGTAAAGTTGGTACGATTGAATGGTTAGTGCTGACGTCACGCGTCACCAGTCATTGTATCACATTGTATTGAAATCAATTGACATGTAGGCACTATATTTATGCATGTAGGTATGGCACAAGCCATCATTATTAACAACATTTCATGTTATTCTTTATTTCGTACTGTTTATAGAGATTTAGTTGTAGTGTTTATTGAAACAATATTTAAGCCTAAATAATTCAGTATCAAAAATAGAGGTATCTCTATTATTTAAAATATTGAAAAACTACTGCACAAAAAAATAATGAATGAAAAAAGTAATGCTTCTTCTAGGGAGAATACTTTGAACAACGGAACAACGGATTTCAAAATGGCGGCAGTTGATCAGCTGATTGCCCAATCCCATACTAATTTTTCGGGAGTGATGACGTCACACGATTTACCATATTTCCGGGGGGTCTCGAAAAATTAAAACTTTGACAATTATTTTAACTATTAAAACTAACTCTAAAAATAAAAACATAAACGCAGTTATTTAAGTTAGAAGGTCATTATTCATAAAAAAAAATAAAAAAAATGGACTGTAGTTCTCTATTTCTGAACCCATTTGTTAAATTTTACAAGGGCAACACTAGCTTCTTTCTGGTTGGTTGTTGGTCTGACGTCTCCGCCATAACATTAATTGTTTAAATCAGTAACAACGTGTTTTTTAATAGTGGGACTACAATTTCGTAACAGGAAATATTAAAGCCTTTTTTCACAAAACGGTAAGACTTTTTTTAATTATCTTTTTGTAATACGTGCGGTATGAACATTGCTAAGCTTACGTATTTACAGTTTTAAATTTTATCAAACCATTGACTTTTTATAACCCCATTTTGTCTAATTCTTCTTACAATTTCGTAACTTTTATTAGGAATTTCGTAACGTAACGAAAAAGTACAATATAAAGCTGATTGAATACAGTTACAACCTGATTTTTATTTTATTTATTATAAAGACATAGTAATACAATAGGACAGAAAAAATAAAAATATTTTATTTGGGAAGTTGATGATTTTATTAAAAAAACATTAATTAATACTCATTAATTATTATTTTAAACCCTTGCAATAGATACAACAAGTATTTGGGTCGTGAGTTTATGTATGTTTGTAGTATATACAATAAATAAAAAAGTAAAGGATAATTACGTACATTTAAAAAAGACAATATTTTTTTAAATAAATAAATAATAAAAAATAAATAAAAATAAATTTTTAATTTTTGTTTTGTATATAACAAGCTTTATGTTTACTATTTAGTTACATCTTAGGACTATTTCGTAACAATATTTCGTAACAACCTTTTCGTTACGTACATTTATTTTGAGAAATACTCATTTACAATTTTTACTCCAAATAATTTCAGGAATCACTGGTTACAAGTGAGTCAAGTAGGTCCCGTATCTTCCTGTATTGATTTTACAATTTAATTATCGTGTAAATAACTGTTTAATTCCTATATATAATACGATAAAATAAAATCATAGCTATGTATTATGGCAAACTGAACCTGTCCGAATGATGGGACTATATCACGTATCTGGTCACCAAATACAGCTAAAGATATTTCAAGTAACATTTCGATTCTTAAATGTAATCTGTTAACCGGGGCGATACTGATAGTATCTAGTACTCCTTTCCGTATCATTGATGCACAGAAACTACAATCCTGCAAAATAAGTTGATTATAGTAACAGTCCTAGCGTACCCCTCTTAAGACTCCGCTACCCGAATTTCTACCGATTTATTACATAATATCTCCCTTAAACGCGTTAAGTTTCAAAGCTCTTAAAAAATATATGTAATTCCTGATGATAATATCTAAACATTTCCGTGCCGAAACGAAATTATATAAAATTTCCTGTAGTATGCTCTAAAAATTATTATAAACACGTTTGTTTCCGTTATTTTACAAGTTATATGCATGAAAAAATTCACAGCGTTTCTTTAAATGCTGTTTAAGAGAACCTCCGCGAGATTTTTGCTCTATTTTAAACGAGTCGTGTTTTATTAAACATTTTCACAATTTTTGCATCGATTTTGTCGCTTTAAGATGAATATATACGTGAAATCCTATTTAGATACTATTTTGATTAATCTTTACGACGAATCGGCTTACAGTATGAACATCAAAAAATATGCTACGGATAAATTGAAGCTTTAACTACTTTATCTATGTATTGGAATTACAATAAAATTATTATTTACGTAACAAAAAATATAAGCGAAAACCACTAAAAAAAATGTTTTCTCATGACTTAACTATGAAGTAATGTAAGTAACAATTTTTAAAAAATACCCCTTTACGGCTAAGACTATTTTTGACTTTATCTATGTTCTAACTTTTTTTCGTTCTTATAAAATTATGCACAAAATAAATAAAAACCACTTTTTCGCTTACTAGCCTCGTGCAAAAAGACGCTCGATTTTAAAATTTTGCAGGCATGAGATTCGATATATTTCTAGCGTTTATATTCCTCTTAAATACTAGCGCGCTCCTCTAACATTTGTAATTTTATATCTCTCCATCTTCTACTTTTTGAGCCCGGTTGCCCGGTATTTTTATTATTTCAATAAAAAAAATAATTAAATTGACTATGACCATTCCTTCATAATATAATGTAGGAATGCAAATTCCGACTGAATGCCGACTGCATAATAGAAGCATAATAATATAAAAATACGAGAACACACTGAAAGAAATTCATTCCACATGCATTTTCCTGGCATTGGAAAAATTGTGGAATTCGTGAAGCTTTTTTTAATATAATGACTTACATGCCTTCTAAACCACAATCGAATTGTTTGGCATTGAATATTTGTTCTTTGTTGTGAGGCCATGTTTGACAACCTTGTTTTTTGTGTTGGCATAATTTAGTAGATAACGTATTTCGTTGTTTTTTATGTCGATATTTCAGTTTACTTTTTGGTTGTCATGTTTATGAGAACCGCGCGTGTTTTCTTTTAATGTACGTATGCCTAACCTCAAATGAGGTCAATGGTTGTCTGACCCCAAACTGCACAGTGTAGATAATATAAGATTAAATTTTTTACGCTTCTTTTAGGCGTAATAATAGCTATTTTAATAATTGTATTTATCCATGTATTTAATCATTTATAGAAGACGCCTCCGTGGTCGAGTGGTAAGGCTCTTGACTAGCAATATGAAGGTCACAGGTTCAAATATCGGCGCCGCGGCGTACTAAAAATTTTTTTTTATTTTTTTATATTTGCTCTATACAGGAGATCCTGAGGAAAATAATTCCTCTCAGGGCCTACGTCATCTTTGGGGTTGCTGTGTAGGGGGTCTTTTTAGGAAAGGAAGGAGAGGAGGTTGTGTGAAGGAAACGGGTACAGTGGGTGGGTCTGTAGTCTGTAATCTGGGTGTCAGTGTGTCTAGGAGTGACGGATGCACGAATCCATCTTGTGTAAGACCAACGTTCGGAATCGAAGCGTCGAATAAAATCGCTTTATCCGTGTTTGGTGACAAGATCTGAATAGCCAAGTACCTACATCCCAACCTTCCTCTTCCCCATCTCCTTCTCATTCCCACTACCTTCAGCCTCACTACATACCCCAATTGGGGATGCCATAGACTCACTGGCTCCAGACGAAAGCTGTTGGGACTTTTGTGTGATATTCACAAAAAAAATATGAATTCTTATAATAACATTCTTAACCGCAGGGGTAGGCAGAGAGAACGGACCGCCAAACATTCGATTTTGGCACATACTCCTTGCATCATTCACGTTCATACATTTTCTAATATATACTCTTCTGTTATTCTTATATTATGACGGCCTATGTTCTTCTATTATGACGGCCGGCGTAGTCTAGCGGTAAGGCTCTTGACTCGCACACCGAAAGTTGCGGGATAGAATCCCGGCGTGGCAAATAAATTTTATTTGATTAATTTCTGTTATTTTACAATTTATTCATTTAAAATAATATGTAGTATATTTGCGGCACGTTCCAGAGTGGAAAATACTCTGTCAGGTAATTCTCCACCTTCCTCTTCCCTATCTCCTTCCCCTCCCCACTACCTTCAGCCTCACAACGTACCCCAACTGGGGATGCCATAGTCTCACTGGCTTCAGACGGGAGCAGTTGGGACTCTTCCGCGGTATTCATATAAAAAAAAATATATTAAAAAAAATTCTGACGCTTGACATGGCCCGACTCAAGTATTTATTTCACTTGATCGTTCCATGTCTTCCTCGGGAAATAATAATACGATATCATCGTATAAAAACTGTTCCTTTTTCGTTTTATAGCAAAATTTTACTATGCGAAACCACGCCAAATTTTAATCATAATAATAATAAAAGTGTGATCATTTTTATAGCGCTGTTTTTGGTGAATTGCCACGTCGAGGAGCTATATATTTAATCAAAAAAATTAAAGAATCTTAATGAAAGTAATAGAGAATCGCAGTTAACGTTTTCAATGGGAATTCCTAATTTGAGGTTTTAAATGAATTCTTGAAAACTTGAATTTACGTGCCGAGAGCTCATTGAATTTAAAATGGTAAAGTATAAATGTGTACAAAATGTTGATCTTCAAATTTTATCTAATTGAACTAGCTGACCCGGAAAACGTTGTTCTGCCATATAAATTATTATTGTTTCTGGTGAATATTTTGGTTGTTAAATAAAAAAATAACGAATGTATTGTGAGTGTGTGGGGATGGGATCTACGACAGGAAGAGGAATGGAGCGCTGTACCCGATGACACCAATACGACAATACACAACAATAACATCGTGATGCATAACAAATGCCGAATGAAATGTCAAAATGACGCGACGCTTCTCGTCGTCTCGCGGATGAAAGTACGATGAAGTGGACCTAGCGCCATCTGTCATTCAAGAACATAAATAATTTCGCTCTGTTTAACCGTCGCGACGGTTAAATTTGTTCATACAAAAATACTAAAATCGGGATTAAAAAATGGGAGGGTTTGGTAGGAGGGTGACGAAAATACTACAGTTTGTCTATTTGTTTACGGTCTTACAAACTAATATTTAAAAAAAAAATATTCTAATTTTGCTTAGACATTATTGAAAAATTATAAATGCTTATGATCAAAAACTAATAACAAAAAGTACATCATTTTAATAGTTTAATCATCACGAGTTTGAGCATTTTTGAATGTAGGTATTTATCAGAGTAAATTTTGAATGAAATAAAATCGATATTGAGTTATTATGTTAAAATGCTGGTATGGAGAATAATTAATCTTTCTCATCGGAATTGCCCTATATAGTTGCAAGGGTACAATCGCAAGATCGTCGTTCGACGAAATTTGAATTCTCGGCCGCTGGTTAATAATGGCCCTTAATGAATAGATAAAGAAAAATCTCCTTCATCTTGGGCTCGTTAAAACCTCACAATGGTCTCTATTGGGGATAATATAGCCCCAGTGATTCCCGGTACGCTTGTTGAAAAAGTATCGATATTTTAAATTCAATATATCGACATTTTTAGCCGATATAATTTGATCCGATATATCGATATATCGATACAAAATATCCAATATCGAAAATTGTATCAAAAACGATATTTTTTTAAATTTATGTATTTAAAGTCACTAGAATCCAAAACTGTATAGGAACGAATGGAAAAAAGTAACTGTATTGGGCCATGACATCTGGCGGTTGAAATTTTAACTATTAATAGCTTACAAATCTATTGTCTTTGATTAGTATTTGTGATCACTAAAACTATCTCATGTGTGTAGGTACGTACATAGAAATGCATGCTATTTTTCGCCATTTTTTTTCTAAGCCACTCCTATGTATTGGTTCCCAATTGTCTATGATTATTGACTATACCTTGTTCCAAACACGAAGTCCTTTTTACGCCAATAGAATGTTACTGAGACACATACAAACGTTTGTATGCGTCCCTGTTTACATAAAAGTTAGAAGACAAATTTTTAGTTTTTGATATTTTTGTGATTATTTCCTAATAAAAATGAATACTGACAAAAATACCTTCATTTTTATTGAGATTTTTGTACATTGAAAAAGCACATTGTGTGTAAAAATTACTATTGATAATATTGAGCTGAATATACCATTATTTTAAAAACGCAAAATCTCTTGAAAATTTTACCGATATATCGATATTTTTTCCTCGATATATCGACGTCGATATTGATATTTTAATAAATATCGATACATCGATATATCGATATTTTTTTCACTTTCGACATCCCTAATTCCCGGCAGTTGAGACTCTTGTGCAGCAATCACAAAAAACAAAGTATCACGTGGAAAAAAACATGAAACGTCATTTTTTCTGCCAAGCAAGTAGGTATGTCAAGAAAGTAAAATATATTTTTCTGTTGGTTTTGAATAATAAATAACAATGGCCTATTGGTTGACAATCAATATTTGGTAGCTACTTTACTAATACTTTTTTCAAGAAAATCGATATTCTATTAATTTTGCGATAACTGTATGTGATTGCCATAATAATCGATGAACTGTTTTAATCGAGGGATAAATTGAATAGCCGAATAGATTAATTGGCATAAATATGTTGTGGAAGATCCATTTTTGCTCGTTTGGGAAAAGTTGATCAAATGTTCTTAAATTCTAAAATAGATAATCGATTTAAGTATCTATTGTTTATTTGTTTATTAAGACATACACACTACATTATAATACAGATTATAAGGTATGTTAAATTAAATTATTACAAGGTTATGTACCTATTACGTTAGTCCATAGAATGTCATTTGGTAATTAAGCCTGAGATATGAACCGGTCTAGTAACTTAATTATTGAATAAATGAGTAATAATAATAAAAAAGCAAGAAAAAAAAGGGGGGGGGGATAAGGAGACATTTTAAAATCAAGAATTATATGCTCACTAATTGTAATTGACTGATCAAAGTTTAATGAAAAGTTAAATGTAGGTAAGTAATTGTAAAACAATTATATCACGCCAAGAAATTTAATAAATTAGTTTTGTATGTTTGCAAGGAATCATGAAAAATGTCTAAGTGTAGTAATTTTTCATAGTGGGTATAAGTTATGATTGCGCGAGTAATTGGTGAGTTACTCGCTGCATTAGTGTTATTAAATTCTATATGAAAAAGAGAAGTGTGCCTGGTACGCCTCATTGGGACATTTAAACCAATAGCGGATAGCAATTAATATGTATATCTATTAACTTGGATTCAAAATATAAAAGGTTTTTTATCAAATCATTATGTAGATGATAGATCTTCTTACACCGTCACTAAGCATATTAGAGAAATTACTCAAAATTTGTGAATACTTTGCAAAAAACCACAACCTTTAATATATATATTTTTTTTACATGAGCTCCACACAGGAGGCCCTGAGGAAAATAATTTCCCTCGAGGCCTATGTCATCTTTGGGGATGCTGTGTGGAAGGTTTTTTTGAGGAAGGGAAGGAGAGGAGAGTTCTGGGAAGGAAAGGGGTTTAAAGGGTGGGTAGGAATCTAGGGTTCAGTGTGTCCTGGTCGTCCGCCTCCAAGACCTAGACAAACCTCACCCCATGAACCCAGGCACCTCTGCTAAATCACCAAAGGTAGCGAACCACTTGGGGTGACCTATGGCAGAGGTGTTGGTAATCCAATAAAGGTTCCCGGGGCGGCGGTACCTATTCCCGCCTCCCAAATTGAAACCTCACCCCATGAACCCGGGCACCTCTGCTAAATCACCAAAGGTAGCGAACCACTTGGGGTGACCTATGGCAGAGGTATTGGTTATCCAATAAAGGTTCCCGGGGCGGCGGTACCCATTCCCGCCTCCCAAATTGAAACCTCACCCCATGAACCCGGGCACCTCTGCTAAATCACCAAAGGTAGCGAACCACTTGGGGTGACCTATGGCAGAGGTATTGGTTATCCAATAAAGGTTCCCGGGGCGGCGGTAACCATTCCCGCCTCCCAAATTGAGATTAATACCAATAATTGAGATTAATACCTCCGAAATTAATACCACTAAGTCAATAGTTATGGTTTTTAAATGCAAAAAACGAAATCATCCCAACACCCTCAGTATGGTTAGAAGAAAGGAAAATGAATGTTGATCATAGAGTTAAGTGCCTGGGACACAATATCACCGACGACCTTAAGGATATCGAGGATATGGAAAGGCAGAGCAGGTATGCTGTCAAGACGTTTTTACCTGTGCATCTTAAAAATAAAAATAATACTGTTCAACGCTTTCTGTACCTCGCTGTACACATCAGAGCTGTGGGTTGACTACACTGCATCCCAATGGCATAAGTTAAAGGTTTCTTACAATAATGCTTATCGCCAACTTTTCCGCCTACCGAGGTACTGCAATGCTACGGAAATATTCCTGGACGGATACTTTCCGAGAACTTCTCCGCCACCGCATGGGAAGTTTATGGAGCAGACTGCACCAATCGAAGAATGCGATCATCACCGTCATGAATGGAGTGGATGTAGTCCCCTCTGACCGCCCTCTGGAGACGGGAGACGATGAAATACCCTCCGTAAACAACTCCAAGAATTCATTTTAGTGTTTATTATTTTTTGACACGACTTTATTTTAATTATTATTTCCCTACCGGTTTTTTTTTCCTTTATCGAGAGAATATTTGATCATGAAGAAGAAGAACTTGAATAGAACTCGAATTTTAATCATGAAATTTGATGAACTGTTCAAATTCTGTAAAACAACTCGTCCTTGTCTCCAGATGTCTCGAAAACCATTAGATACAATTTGTCAACTTTTTGAAATAAAATTTAATTGTACTAAAAATCTTCGGAAATAATTTTAATCGTTTTAGGGCCTAACTTTTAAATTTTACACAACTGATAAATAACCATTGATGCATCGCAATCTGTGGTGTAAAATTTAAAACACATTTTTTATTAAGTCAGTATCTAAACTTGGTTTTGTTTTGAGAGCTGCAAAAGATTTCAATGATTTAGACATATTTATTATGTTATATAAAACCCTTGTCAGATGCCAACCTGAATATAACTCGACGTTATGGTCTCCCTTTTACATCATTCATTTAGACAACATTGAAAAGATTCAACGGAAGTTTCTAAGGTTTATAAACTATAAATTGCATATTCCCATACTAAACATTGATTACAATTATCTCCTGGATAAAACGTATCTATTGAAACTTTCAGAAAGAAGAATAAGCACAGATTTAATATTATTACATATAATACTGCATTACAAAATTGACTGTTCTGAATTACTTCAATTTATCAATATCCATGTTCCCCAAAAATCTTGTCGACATTTATTACCCTTCTACTTCAATAACACCAGGACACTAGCTTATCAAAATTCTCCGTTTCCGAGACTTCACAGTCTCGGAAATAAATATTCTAATCTAGGTGATATATTTCATCTTAAAACTAATCAGTATAAACGTTGTATATTCTATCACTTTTATTCTTCTAGGCACAAATAGATTTACATAATTTCTTCAATTTTTGTTTATATTGAATATGAGCCATCTTATCATTTTTACATAATATGTATTTTTTTTTATTATTTGTTTTGTTGTTACACTGTTTTGTGTATTTTCTTTTCTCATTGTATTATATTTTCTTCATTGTTTGTTACTCAACTTATAAATTATAACGTAAAAGCCCATCAGGGCGTGTAATAAATAAATAAATAAATAAATAAACGTATCGTAAACATTGTAATCGAAAAATATTTCGATGACTTTCGATTGGCAAGAAATACTAAATAAAAAAATCAAATGATGTCGCCAATTGAATTAGTATATTTTTATTATTATCATTTTATTAATCTCATCAAATCACAACAATAGTTTTCTTGGCGCCAGTCAATACACTTGTGCCAAGATTGAAGAAAGCTATTATTGTTTCATTTGGCAGCAAATCGTTATTCTTGACATTGATTCGAATAGAAATAAAGTAACTCTATTGGTATCATAATACGATGGTTGTGGAGTCATCGTGATGTGGCGAAATCTGAAGCTTTCGAGGGGATTTATAGGAAATGTAGCATTTCTGAGGTAAAAGTGAATCACATGAAAATAATAAATTTTATCGACATAACTATCTTAATAAAACATAGCTACAAGTTTCAGAAACAAAGATTAGTACATCAACTTTAAGTGTATATTTTGCAGCGCAGCCTAGAATATTGTAAACATGCGACGATGGCAATTTCGATTTTTTTTTTGTGTAGGAGGTACCACGTACTTATGTTTTCTTATTCGCATATTATTTTTTTTTTAAATCAACGCTTTGCACTGCAGTGGTAGAGATTGATTCATACTATCTATCATTGAGTACTCAATATATCATTGAGTACTCAATCTATCATTGAGTACGGTATCATTGCATGGGGAGGGGGCACTTCATCAGCTGTAGATCCTGTCGAAAAGGCGCAGAAAACAATTATGAAAATTATTCTCAAACTTCCTCTAACTGCAAACAGTGACTTAATATTCAAAATAATGAGAGTATTTGATGTTCGACAGATCTATGTAAAAACTATCCTCATACATCTCTTTAAAAACAAACATATGCTTTACGAAAAAAATAAACTTAAGATTTACATGTAATTCCAACAAAGACATATTGCTCGCTCTCTTCCACCTTTGGTCAATGTAGCTTTAGATACTTTGCCACGAAAATATTCAAAATTCTCCCAGAAAACATCAAACTGAGTCAAACACAGAAAGAGTTTAAAAACTATGTTAAAATTTTGATATATTCTAATGATCGAGCCTATACTGATGCTCTCACCCAAACGCCCTGTCATTGACAGTTGTTATTGTAGTTTTTGTATTGTGTATATACAAACAATAATGTAATCTAAAAAAAGTTTTTGCTGTATAGAAACCTTCATTATACATTTATAAAAAACCATAGATAAAATTGTGAGAAACATTTTACAAAAAATTCTGCCTCAATACAGGTTCACCTAGTGAGGCAGGCTATGCACAACTAAAAATATTTTGTTTAATTATGCTACTTCTGTGTAACCGATCTTACATTACTTTCTACTTGTTAATTTTTTTGTACTGATGTAATCTACATTGAACATGTACTTTTTTAGTTGTAATGTTGTCAATTTCATTGAATAAAGATATATTATTATTATTATTATACATCTGTCAGTCTTCGACAAACTGACCCCCAGATTCCTACCCATCATACCCTTTCCTTCCCAAAACTTCACCTCCTTCATTTCCTAAATATACCCTCCACACAGCATCACCAAAGATGACATAGGCCGCGAGGGAAATTATTGTACTGTATGGAGCTAATGTTAAAAATAAATAAATTTTGTAGTGACTAAAAATAAAATCAATACCAAATATTATGATCGAATCTTTCTCTCCATATCAAATACGACTTGCCGACACATACATTACCGTAAGAGTACTACATTATTCTACCCTAATTTATTATCCATGATAATAATATCTTCCGCTGAGACAAGTATTGTGTCCATATTTACTTAAAGGATCGATAAGTGCCTTATTTTATCATCCAAATTCCAACGACAGGTTTTGTTAATGTAAATGACGTTAATTAAATAACTCTTTTGTTAAAATAAAACAAATAAAAGTGGGTCGACTGTCGAAATTATATTGATTTTATTGTATTATCGAAACCATAGACATATGGATATTAGCAGACCTGCCCTAAGCGATAAAAGCGCATTATTTCCCCTTCCCCATACCGGTTCCATTGGAACCGGCTGGGATCGAGTATGGCTTCGCGTGAATCTAAAAAATGTGACGTCATCATTCTTCTGCGAGCCTGCGTCGAGCACTCATCGGTGCATTTTACGAAATAACACTGCAAAAATTGTGGCTTGTGTTTTGAAAACATGTAAAAATTGAAGTAAATGAGAGAATAAACCCAATTGTCGTATTACATTCCATAGGCAAGCATTATTTTACTTTATTTTAAGCTTATTCAGATCACATAATATGGTCGTTTTTGTAACACACACTATCACTCGAGATACATGGCATGTGCTCGTCACTGTTTAGTGGGGTAAGTAAATTATGAAACATTTGTAAAAGCGTCTTAACTAAAAACGTCAACAAAATATTGGACTATGAAAATAGGCGAACTTTACTTTGCCGTATTTGGAATTCGCAAATTTGTTCATTACGCGACGAGCAATACGCGCTCCCATGTAAAAAGGTCTATTTATTCAAAAACAGAGTTTACTTTTAAGAACTAAATGGAGATATTATAATGCGAGATGCCCATATACTCTCAGATTGACGAATCACATATCACCAAATCCATCTTCCCGCTGTGCGCCCCGCTGTAGTTGGTTTCTCCCCCTCACTTTTACATATGTTCTGGTCTAGTAATATTCACATGTCTATGATCGAAACCTAAAAATGAATTTGCACTGCTTGCATGTGGTAGATATTATCGTTTTGGTAAAAGAACACCATTTCGCATCAAAACGTTGTTTGAATGGCTTTAATTCTGGTTTAAAAGACAGATATGTAAATACGGACGACAGAGGGAGCGCTTTAATCTAAAAAAACTATCATGATTATCGGGCGTAAACGACTGTCGTGAAAACATTTCGTAAAATAAGATTTATTTATAAATAAAATTTTAAAATTTTTCAAAAAAGAGCTGAAACGACCTTGAAACGCCTGAACAAAATTTCGTGAATTATTGTAGCTAAGAACCATTCCGATTACGTCAGCTTTCAAACAAAAAAAAACGCATCATAATCGGTCCATTCTTTTAGAAGCTATGATGCCACACATGGACACACATACACACAGACAGATAAAAAGACACGTCAAACTTATAACACCGCTCTTTGCGTCTGGGATTAAAAATAGAGCAAAAATATCTCGTTATCTGAATTAAATAGCAATTAAAGAAACACTTTAAAATTGTTCATATCTATAAAATGTAAAAAAAAACAGATGTGTTTTTTATAATTATTGAAGCAAACTTTTACCATCTTTTTCCAACGGGGTAATTTTATATACCCAATTACTTTTTCAACTAAGCATCTAAATATAGATTATCTTGACAATGGCATAGATTTGTTTTTAGAGTTTAAAAACTTAAAATGTTATAAATGTGTCGGTAAAAATGCGGTATCTTAACCGTATATGGTGACTATATCTGAATATAAAGGTGCTTTCAAACCTTCCTCTTTCCCCATTTCACACACCTCCCGAGTCCCTGCCACACAACTTGGCAATTTGGCAAAAGAGCCACCAATTTGGCAAAACATAGTCTTCAGGCAGTTAGAAATTGCAACGTTCGCATAAGTAGATATAAAAGTCTGTAAATCTTAACTACCTATAAGGTTTACTATGCTAAAGCCACGGTATAATATTTTATTTTAGGTCCTTACATATGAAATTGGCGTTTTGTATGGGAGGAACATAAAGCCGATTTTTTTAAATTATAATATATTTATTTAATCAAAGTATGTACCATTGCTATCTATGCACTTTTGCCATCTCATAGGTAGTTCATCGATCCCTTTACTAAAAAAAACCTTTCGGACGGGAATCACTAAAATCTTTGAAGGCGGTTTGGACTGCCCCATCGGAGTTGAATTTTTTCCCTTGCAAGAAGTTATCCAAATTTCGAAAAAAATGGTAATCTGTTGGGGCAAGGTCCGGAGAGTACGGTGGATGTCTTAGATATTCCAATTGAAGCTCCTCTAATTTGGTAGCCGTCTGTTGTGCAGTGAATGGTCTAGCGTTCTAACGCCCGTTTGTTGATTTGCTTCACTCAATTCGTGAGCTACCCACCTTTCAAGCTTTTTCACCTTCCCAATTGGCTTCAAGTGGATTAAAACAGTTTTATCACTAACACCGCAGCCTGCAGCTAACTCGGACGTGGTTTGCGATGGATCCTCTTCCACAATAGCCTTTAATTCTTCATTATCAACTTTGGTCTCCGGCCGTCCACGGGGCTTGTTCTGCAAGTCGAAATTTACGGAACGAAAACGTTGGAACAAAAAACGCACTGTGTTTTCTTTTGCGGCACCGTCGCCATACACATCATTAATCCTTCAAGCCGTTTCTGCAGCATTGGTGCCACGATGGAATTCTTACTCGTAAATAACGCGATATTTCAAGCTTTCCATTTTGTAAACTAAGTGACGCAAAAAAAAAAAAAACCATTCCGGAAAAACAAATGAATTATAATTTTCGAAACACAAATACATGAGTAAATAGCTGTATAAATTTGAATTTGGAATTCCTAACCAAAGAGAAGATATTTGAGATCAAAATTGCCAGTGCGGCAAAACGCCAATTTCATATGTAAGGACCTAATACATAACTCTACCATTTACGACCCGTAGAACAAAAAAAGAAAGTGACAATTATCATTTTATATGACTCTAGATCTTCCTGCATTATATGGCCGAGTGGACAAGAGCCATTTGGCAAATAAGATTTACGCCGAAGAATTTTATAGGCTTCGGACGAACGGTTGGTCACAGGCTAGAAAACACGCCAGGCTGGAAAAACTTGCATTTCATAGGGTGGTCCGAGAAATAAGGGTAAAATTATTGGTTAGGCATGATAATACGTTTTAATTTTTTGATCTTCATTATTAAAATTAGTTATATCACAAAATGGTTGTTTGGCGATCTCTGTGTGCTATCAGGGATACTAAATTATATTGCGCTCGTGAATTGCGGAATGACGACAACTGGGCCATAGATGTCGCTGAAGTATCCTTTTGAATACACAATTTAATTTATTGAAATGCTATTGCAATATGACAAAACGCAAACTGCCTGATTATTGTAATTTTGTATCGTGAATATTGAAAGAAGGGTGAATGCCGGTAACTCCATTAATGGTGGACTGAATGGTGGACTGGTTGGCGCTAATAAAAAACTGTCGAAAGAAGCGAAGCTAGCAGTCCACAATGGAGTCCTGGTACCTACCCTGATGTATGGCAGTGAGGCATGGAACTGGCAGAGGAAGGATGAAAGTAAGCTGAATGCTGTTGAAATGAGATCCCTGAGACGTATGTGTGGTAAAACAATGTACGATCGTGTGAGAAATGTGGATATCCGCAAAGAATGTAAGGCTGATGTAAGCATAATGAGTAAGATTAAGAAAGGGACCCTCAGATGGTTTGGGCATGTAGAGCGAATGAACGAAGAAAGTAGTGTAAGAAGAATATACGACGCGAATGTGAATGGTAGAAGAAGTCGGGGACGCCCGAGGAAGACGTGGCACGATCAAGTGAATCAAATACTTGAGTCGGGCCATGTCAAAAATCAGAACAATAGAAGAGAATGTATGAGACGATGTATGAATGTGAGTGAGGCAAAGAGTGTGTGCCAAGACCGAGTTGTTTGGCGATCCGTCCTCTCTGCCTACCCCTGCGGGGAAACGGCGTGATGGTTAGTTAGTTAGTTAGTTAGTTGTATCGTGAATTTTACTCTCTCCGGATCAACTTAACCTAATAGGTGTCCGTCATAAAAATATTATCAGATTGCGCACCATTTTTTTAACTTGTAAAAATAACCAAAAGGCCGCCTATGCAACGGACGATCGCTCTTCAAGGTTAGTATCTCTTATTGTACGAGGCATGTTCAGAAAGTGAGTGTATTGTTTTTTTTTTAAAAGTGTATTAGAAAAAAAAAATACAGAATATTGTTGATACACTTGTTAACTATTTTTCAAATTTTCTGCTCTATTATGCCAGTTGGTTTGGACACACACTGTTCAAGAATCTAAGAAAACTGACCCATAACATTTCTTCCACACCACCGTTTACACACTCAAGTTTATGTGGCCACTGTCTACCGCTGTCGAGACTGTCTACGTATGTGTATGAACGTGGATGTATTGGCGTACATAATGTAAGGAAAGCCACAGCGATAAAGATTCTGGACGAGATAGCGTTATTTGATTTGAAATCCAAACAGAAAATTCTGACTGGCGAATCGATTGAGTTGGACGGATTCGCATTTCGTCAAATAATAAAAGTTTTTTGGCGCACGCCGTAAATTGACGGTTAAGTGAATTGAAGATATAGTATAAAATAGTATGTATAGGATATTAAAAAAAAATTAATTGCGAAACATGGTGCCTATCCGAAAGAGATAAACGGAGACTAGAGGCTTTTGAGATGTGGTCCTATAGAAGACTACTAGGAATTTCCTGGAGAGACCACATCACAAATGAGAAGGTTCTCCAAAGAATCGAAGGAGGAAGGCACCTGCTCAGGACCTTGTCCGAAAGGCGCGCAAGATGGATCGGCCATGCAATAAGACAAAATGGCCTCTTGCATGCCATAATGGAGGGTATGACCGAGGGGACAAACGCTAGGGGACGCCCACGCCGAGAGTACCTGGAGGACCTGCTGGTGGACGTGCGCTGCTCATCATATGCAGAATTCAAAAGAGCCGCACAAGACAGGGAAGAGTGGAAGAAACGAATAGATGAAATTGCTGCAAACCAATCCCAGGATTGAAACCAGAGAGAGAGAGAGGATATTAACAAGGTCAAGGGGTAAGACTCTCGACTAGCAATGCGAAGCTCACGGGTCCGAATTAAATCATACTGATATACATACAATATGTCGTTCTATGAACAATAAGGCACCAACTCGAGCGACAAGGCAAAACATGGTATTCGGCATCAATAATTCTGGAACCAACTACCTCATACATGCACCTATTCCACTATTTTATACACTTGCAAACAAATTCACCTCAAGTATCGATGTATTTAAGAGGGCATTACCAGAGAAAACCAGAAATATGTCATTTTCAAATCAGATTTTAGACGTATTGACTATTTTCCACAAAAAATTATAAATGCATTTCGAAAGATTGTTCTTTTATCTAGCATTGGCATGTAATAAATTTTGAGAATTTTTTTTATATAATAAGGTTATTCCATAGGTCGTTGGCAGATTTGTGAAATTTTCAAAAAAGATTTCGTATTATACCACACCCATTTCAAATAATATAATCATGCAGTCAAATAAATCAATACATTATCTAGCAAACGCATGTTTTAGAATTTTAATTTTAGTTTCAATAAAATCATTAAAAAATATCTACGTACATGTATTTCTTGACGAAAATTGGTACATTTGTGTATTTATTTGCGCACTTACAAATTAATATATTTCAGATTTTTTTAACATTCTTAGACATTATTGAAAAATGATAAATACTTATAATCAAAAAATAATAACAAAAAGTACATTATTTTAATAGTTTTATCATCACGCCTTTCAGCATTTTTGGATGAAGGTATAAATTAAAGCAAATTTGGATTGAAATAAATTCGATATTGAGTTATAATTTAAAAAAGCTGGTACGGAGAATAATTAATCTTTCTCACTGTAACCGCCCTGCACGATCGTAAGAACAACTTTCGACGAAATATGGATTTTCGTCCGCTGGCTGGTTAAACGCTCTTAATACAAAGTTACCATTATTTAAGAAACACTTGAATGATATTTTTATGTAGTATATTTTGATATTTAGGGAGAATCACATAGCACATTGTATATATTTGTATATTTTTATATTTATCTACAATATAAAAACCTGTTGCCGTTTTCTTTTTATGTACTGTGACATTTGATTTTAGTTGTCAATAATTGTATTTTATGTAAATTTTATAAATACACAATATATTTAATATTTTATGCCATCTACAACTTTAAAAACTTTCTCTTTTATTGTAATGCATTATTTTTACTAAAATTTATCTTTTACCTTCCATTCATGCGATGTTTACTTTTTCAAGTTCATCTTTTTTATTTAAAACTTTGTATCTGTATTATAAACTTATATGTAAAAGCTCATCAGGTCGTTGAAATGTTAAAAAAATATATAGGTCTCGAGTCCAAAAATATGTTTCTAAATTTCTATTATTTAATAAATCCTAACCAAAATTACCTCTGAAATCATGCCACTTTTCAGTACGTAGATACTCCATAACGACTATGGAGAGCTTAGCCAGCCGTGGAATTGAACGCACGACGCTTGGCTGGGACCCATACGCGATGCCAACTATGCTACTGACCGGTCTTAAGTATCTACGTACTGAAAAGTGGCATGATTTCAGAGGTAATTTTGGTTAGGATTTGTTGCTTGTGTCGTACAAGCAACATTTTTCGCTTAGTGTGAAGATAGTAGCAGATTTTTAAATATTACCAGGTTATTTACACTTACATATTTTAGGTAACATATATTAAATTTCAAATAAGGAATTATGTATACAATTTATCTGGCTTAGGTACTTGTCGGAATTGTGTATTCCAGAAAATTTCAATTCTTGACAGTCAACCAAGGGCGGATTTAGGGTTTTTTACAGACGGTATTTTTGTGTACTGTGGAGATTCCATCACAGTACAGAAAACTGTCTTTATTAAAGATTTAATTTTTCTATTGTTTTGACATTTATAAACCGTCCTGTACATACTTTAACTTGAAGTATCATACTTCAAGTTTATTTCTCTGTTGATTTTTTGTCTTGTGCCCCCCCCCCCACCTCAGAAAAAAAACCTAACAGTAATTGTTGATTTTTTTGCCCGTCAGCCCCTTGTGCCCCCCCCCCCCCAGAAAAAAATCCTAACAGTAATTGTTGATTTTTTTTGCCCGTCCGCCTATTGTGCCCCCCCCCCAGAAAAAAAATCCTG
Source organism: Limnephilus marmoratus (assembly GCA_917880885.1). Taxonomy (NCBI): domain Eukaryota; kingdom Metazoa; phylum Arthropoda; class Insecta; order Trichoptera; family Limnephilidae; genus Limnephilus; species Limnephilus marmoratus. Next base: position 28,439,905 of record OU862928.1, read on the forward strand.
GATCCGCCCTTGCCCTTAGGTCAGCCGCTTCATCAGCTATCAGAAGTTAAAGGAACCAAAGTGCACACCAGACACTATGTTCGGTGAGCGCCCTTTCGGAGTATTAGGATCTAAAGTTTGGAATGGGCTGCCACATGAGATAAGAATGATCACAGACTCAGCGGAATTCGGAACTAAACTAAAAACTCACTTTTTTAGACAGTCGTATCCGAAGTCAAAAATAAAGTACAAATTCAAAAACCTTTCATCGTCACTTTCATTGCACGCGACTTTGTAAATAAATTATAGTGTAAAAATGTAAAAAATGCTTATTTGTAAGCTTTTGTAACGGTTTATTTCATAAAAAAATTTACAGCCCCAAAGAGTTTTAAATTTTGCAGTCTTTCAAAATAAATACTTTTGCCACTAATCTTCTTTTATATTTATAAATAAAAATGAATCGCCGAAATGTATGTACGCGCATAACTTCCGAACGACTGCACCAAATTGGATAATTCTTTTATTTTTGTTTTCGTTATTGTCAGGATAAGGTTTGTATAAAACTACTGGTGAGCTCTGGCATTATAAAATTTGTATAAAAAATTGCAGTAGGTTGCACGCGAGCTGTTTGAAAACTGAATGTGCTGGGACTGAATGTATGGAATGCGGGAGGGGGGAGGGGAACTTCGCGGGACGAGGGAAGGGGGGGGGGGAGTAGAGGGGGGAGAGGGAAGGTGTAGGAATCGGAGTGGGAACGCGAGAGGGGAAAGGGACGCGGGAGAGGAAGGGGAGGCGGAAGGGGAACGGGACGAATGGGAAAGGACACGCAGGGTAAAGCAATTTCTTTATTCAATGGGATAGCAACGCATGCCGGGAACCAGCTAGTCTTCTCATAAATGCAATATATCAGTGATGGGGTTAGCAAATGTAAAATATTGCAATATCCATAGTTTTAAATATTACTAGCTGACCCGGACACGTATTGCTGTGGCTAACTAAACACAACGCCATCTACTGGATGGTTATCCAACCTTTATAACCACCGCCATCTTTGAGTTTACCGCGAAGAGACAGACAGACAGACGCTGCGGAGGACTTTAATTTATAATACGTAGAGATGGTGCGAAAGATTAAAAGAATGTGCATGAAATGCTTGAGGTAACTAACGTATTAAGAGCGTTTAACCAGCCAGCGGACGAAAATCCACATTTCGTCGAAAGTTGTTCTTACGATCGTGCAGAGCGGTTACAATGAGAAAGATTAATTATTCTCCGTACCAGCTTTTTTAAATTATAACTCAATATCGAATTTATTTCAATTCAAATAAGCTTTAATTTATACCTTCATCCAAAAATGCTGAAAGGCGTGATGATAAAACTATTAAAAAAATGTACTTTTTGTAGTTATTTTTTGATTATAAGTATTTATCATTTTTCAATAATGTCTAAATTTAATAATAATGTTAAAAAAATCTGAAATATATTAGTTTGCAAGTGCGCAAATAAATACACAAACGGACCAATTTTCGCCAAGAAACACATGTACGTACATATTTTTTAATGATTTTATTGAAACTAAAATTAAAATTCTAAAACATACGTTTGCTAGATAATATATTGATTTATTTTACTGCATGATTTTATTATTTGAAATGGGTGTGGTATAATACAAAAACTTTTTTGAAAATTGAACAAATCTGCCAACGACCTATGGAATAACCTTATTATACTAAAAATTTAAAAAATCAAAATTTATTACATACAAATGCTAGATAAAAGAACAATCTTTCGAAATCCATTTATAATTTTTTGTGGAAAAGAGTCAATACGTCTAAAAACTTTTTTGAAAATGACGTATTTCCGGTTTTCTCTGGTAATGCCCTTTTAAGTAGATTATTACTGTATCCGTCTAAATAACTTTCCAATTACCGCATTGTACGTGACCATTTGTTTAGAAGATAGAATGGGTATAGTAAGCTATCCGTAAAAGATAGATATATGCCATCGCAATATTTTTTTAGATCTATTAAAGAGGAATGTTCTACGATGCATTGATTTGTTATATTTCAAAGGGATTAGGCAGTGTTTTCGATGAAAGCTCCCAGGCGGCTTGACTTTTCCCGATGCTTCTAATAATTATCACTATGTTTCAACCAATTTACACAAATCCTTGACAAATTATATTAAACTTTCCTCACGAATCACTCTATTGGTGAAAACCGCATGTTTTTGAGTTTATCGCGAACAGACAGAATGACAGACAGCAGACGACGCGGAGGACTTTAATTTATAATACGTAGAGATTTCCTCCGCGTTCAAAGCCGTATCTTCTCCAAGCATAAACTTTCTAATTAAAGTGTGATTAGCGGAAGTGACCTGCCAGGTAAGCATGTGTTATGTATCTCTAAATAATGAAATCAAATAGAGCCCTCGAAATCGTAACAAATTGTGAGCGCCCTTAAGTGTTCGCAACCCGAATTTCTACCGATTTCTTAAGCTGGGTCCACACATGTTCCTTTGTCCATTCCGTATCAAAAACTCTGGACGCAAGTAAAAATAGCCCGTACCTCCATAACGTCGCTGCGATCATCGGCATCCGCGTGTTCATTCCAGCGACAGAGAGAACGACCTGCGCATGCCGCGATCGCGTCCAGACTGGCGCGCCGCATACCCGTATTGTATCGCCTTTGAACGGGCCGAATAAACCGACTCCCGATGGATCGGGGCGTACCTCTACCCGTAACGTACCTCCGTAACACCGTACCGTTCCGAACGGGCGTCCAAACTAGCGTTCTTGATCGCGACGCTGATACGGAACGGAGGAACGGAACGGACAAAAGAACATGTGTGGACCCAGCTTTACACACCTCCCTTAAACATTTGAAGTTTTTAAGCTCTTAAAAAAATATATGTTATTTTTTAAGATAATGTCGAGATGCTGCCCACGCCGAAACGCAAATTATATGAAATTCCCTCGATAGTAAAAAATCGCAAAGTATGCTCAAAAAATTATTAAAAATAACTCTGTTTCTATTATCTCGTAAATCATATTTGTGAAAAGATTCACAATGTTTCTTTAAATGATAGTTAAGATGCTCCCCGCGAGGTTTTTGCTCTATTTTAAACGAGTCGTGTTTTATTAATTTTTACAATTTTGTCGCTGTAAATGTTAGCGCGCTCCTCTAACATTCGTAATTTCGTATCTCTCAATCTTCTTCTTTTCGAGCCCGGTTGCGGAGCCTTAAGGTGATTTTTCATAAAAAATGGCGAAATGCAAATTATTATTATTATTATCAAAGAAATGTCACCATTACAATGAAAATACTCTTTTCAAACTTTCTTCAGACAGATACCTACGTACCATAGCCTAGATTAAATCGATTTGGCAGCTCGTAGTCGGGATAAAAGTTAGGAACTCACAAACAAATTTGCAGACAGATGAATTGTCAAACAGAGTTCAAACGGAACTTCGCCACACTAATTAAAAAATAATTTGTATGGGTTTATCTCTTCGATGCCTTCAACTTCGACCTCCGTAGTCCAGTGGGTAAGACTATCGGAGGTCGCGGGTTCGAACCCGGCATGCGCAAATAAATTTTATTTGATTAATTTGTGTTATTTTCACAATTAATTCATTTAAAATAATATATAGTATATTTGCGGCATGTTCCAGAGTGGAAGATACTATCAGTATCGCCCTGGTGTAAGACCACCATTCAGAATTGAAACGTTGCTTGAAAATGGCTTTATTTAGCCGTGTTTGGTGACCAGATCTGAATAGCTAGGTACTTTCCAATCTTCCTCTTCCCCACCTCCTTCCCCTCCCCACTACATTCAGCCTCACAACATACCCCAATTGGGGATGCCATAGTCTCACTGGCTCCAGACGGGAGCAGTTGAGATTCTTGTGCGGTATTCACTGTAAAAAAAAAAAAAAACTTTTTTTTTTTTTACAGTAAAATATAATTAATCTAGCGTTCAATGTATTATGAATCTATAATTCCCCCAACAGCCTTAGAAAACCTCCCCCAACGCGAGGTGTGAAGTTATTATTTCCCTGAAATTACGGTCAGCCTGAGCGGAGGCCGTTGCCACCCCCGAGCGATATTTCCTACCCCAGTGACAGTTTGATGATAGCCTTTTTCTACTTTTCATAGCCGTTTTGCAATGAAGAAAAAAACTAGGGATGTTCTGAAACGTTGTTTTAATTTATTTTTATAATTTTATATTGAAGCTATCTGTGTACACATTGCTCTGGTTGTTGTAGATGTGTTTTTTTCTAGTTTAAGTAAAACATTTTTTGTGCATTGAAAACTTAAAAGTTCTTAAATATTTCGTCTATGGAAGTTCTACTCGGAAATATGATTTTGACAAAATGATTTTAAAGAACTGTGGCAGCGAACGACGCAGCTATTTAGAATCGCGGAATCATTTCTATTGGCTTCTCACACGCCAATAGCGATCCCACAACGTTTTCACATAGTCGCCGATTGCCGGTGCAAAATAATTGGGACCATTCTGTTCTAGATTGCCGACGACGTGACAGCACGTAAATCGCTGCTTGTTCGCTCGCACTTTTCAAATACTAATATTTTGTTAATATAAATTAAGGTACGGATGTATATTGTTATAATAAACTTTTAAAGTGTTATTGATTTACACGACATCCTCGCATTAATAACCCCCATAGTACCTAACTCAGTTAAGATATACCAAGTACAAGTAAATCCAAAATTTAAGTTGGGTCATGTTTGATTGTGAATGAAGCAAGGAGTGAGTATCAAGGTAGAGTTGTGTATCAGTCCATCATCTCTGCCCACCTCTCTGGGAAATGGGTTAAATACAGCTTTTAATAAGTTTAAAAGACCCAATCATCAATCTACCCAAACGTCGAGTGGGAATGCTGCATTATTCTACCAGTATTTCAATGGAAGTTGCTCAGAGGAACTAGCCTCAATGATTCCTTCCGCAGAGGTGCGCAGCAGGGGTGCCGGGGTTCATGGGGTGAGGTTTGTCTAGATCTGACAGGCGGATGACCAGGACACACTGAACCCCAGATATATACCCACCCCTTAAACCCTTTTCCTTCGCAGAACTCTCCTCTCCTTCCTTTTCTTGAGAAAAAACCTCCACACAGCATCCCTAAAGATGACATAGGCCCTGTGGGAAATTATGTTCCTCAGGGCCTCCTGTGTGGAGCTCATGTAAAAAAAGCAGGGAAACTTGCCAAACGCGCGCATAACATTTGTACGCAATTGACATTTATCACATGAGAACGGGTCCTTTCTACGATTAGTTCAACAGCTCGGCTGTAGAACGATTTGCCGGCCACTGTATTTCCTCCCTCCTAAAACAGTCAAGACTCAGGTTCACAAAATACGTTCCACAAAAAGACCCTCCATACGGCATCCCCAAAGATGATATTTTCCCCAGACCTCAATTTTCACTGATTTGAACAGAATCAATATAAATTACATTTTAGTGAACATTAGTTAGAAAATTTCATATACGTGTTGCATCCATAACAGTATCTTAATCGTCTTCCCTTTACATCACACGAACCAGTCATAAACGAAAAAAGCTTCCTTTTCAAGATTGTTCAAAATGGTTCCGCAAATATTTAACGAATTTTCTTATAATTTCATCTAACTACGCGTGTGAATTAACCGTCAAGTTTTTTTTTATTTCACTTCGGAATCTTTACGACATAAAAACGGTGTAAGTTATGGCATAATGGCTTGGCGTTTCAGAGTTTTTTTTATTTCTTCTTAAGTTATGAAATACGTGATAAGTCCACATTAAGTGTTGATAAATGCAAAATTTTGTCCTTTTAGAGAACCAAAAAACCTATTCAGTTTGATTATAAACTAAATAGTGTTTAACATATCCTGATGAAGACAACATTGTTGTCGAAACATGTTGATATTGTTTTAAAAATAGTGGTTTTATACAAAGTAATCAGTTTTCGTTATTAGTTTTTGGGGTGTTGTGCCGTGTTGCGCTACCTCCTTCATTAGCCAACGTTTTGGACATCGTTGCAGTGTCCATCATCAGGGCAGATCCGGTAGATGTGTGGGAGAGCACATCTACCGGATCTGCCGGATCTGCCCTGATGATGGACACTGCAACGATGTCCGAAACGTTGGCTAAAGAAGGAGGTAGCGCAACACGGCACAACACCCCAAAAACAAATAACGAAAATGCACAATGCACAAACAATGAAAATCTTAAAACTTATCAAAGTAATCAGTTATTCATTACATGAAAAATGATGCCACAAAATAAATTTGCAAAGTTTGAAGAAGTAAATAGTGTTTGCCTATCTACTGTCACATCTATCAAGGACTAAACATTTCTTCTTTAGAAAAACGTAGAAAGGACTCTGATTTAATTTGCGTATTTAAAAATATCGATAGTATTGTTGATACACCCACATTGTTACAACTCATCCAGTAGACTTCGAAATAATTGCTGTTCCTCAATCAACATTCTACTAATTATGGATACCATTCTCCCTTATCCAGAATGTCGAGACTTGTCAACGCAAGTCTAATAGCCCATCCAGACTCTAGGCGAGAGGCCCCGAGAACACCAGAGATGCGAGAATGTGAGGTGTTTCTCGCATTCTCTTTCTCGGGCTCGGCTGTTCTCGGATCGTTGTCGGTAAATTTGGCCGCTTCAAAGGATTTCTCGAGCGAGAAGCGAGAAGGGTATTACACTCACGTTTTGTCTCAGTGTTGTTTAGTGAGCAGTTGAGAGTAGACGTGCGTTATATTTTTGTTTTTGTTTCGAAAATTTTGTTTCCTTGTGTTAAAAATGTGGAACAATCAACAAGAGTTGCAATTTATCGCACAGAGCCAAACCTGCAGCATTTTGAATATCGTCTGTAATGTCGTCCATACCGGATGGGAAACAGATCACGAGTGAGAAAAATGAGAGTGTGGATAAGTGCTTGTTCTCGCCGTGAGTCTGGAATCAGAAAAAGCATTGAATTTTTTGGTGTAAAACTAAATGACTTTCGGCAGTCGATAAGCAATATTTAAATGCTTCTTCATGCTTTGACTTGTAGTGTCTTCTATATGTATTTTTTACATTTTATATTGTCATTGCTATTCATTTTTATGTGCTCTCCTTTCACTGTCACCTCTGTTTTTTTTTATTCGTGTTATTATTATGTTTTTAATGAACGTAAATTAATAAATAAATAAATAAGTCTAAACAACGATAAAAAATTCGCTCAAAGTTCTTGCATTAATATCTATCATTAAATAAATAAGTAAAAATATTAAATATTAAAACAAACGTTGTTTAAAAATACTTCTTCGGAAGTGGGAAATAGTGCACAAAGCAACTAAGAGATTTGACTTAATTTAGAAAGAGATAATAAGGAAGATATGAATAATAATTTTAAAAAAACACACAATATAATACTTAAAACTGACAAATGGAAGGCCCTCTTCATCCAAAACTTAAATTTGGGTTTGCGGCCAAAATAGTTAAACCAACTAAAAAAAGGTTTTTTTATTCAAAGGGTAATTTACATTTTTTGTTCAAAAGGTAATCAAAACGGAAATAGGATACGTGCAGATTTATTAATTTTTATTTTAAATTCCAAAATATAGGCCATTAAACACTTCAATTTTTCATGATTTTTGCAGCACCATTGGAATTTTTTTGGGAGTTAATAATAATTTCTAAAAAATGTAATCTAGCCCAATATACTGTGTTAACGTAATGAAATATAAAATATAAAATAAAATAAAACATCGTAAAAAAGCGTTTTTCAGGTCAAAATATTAACATTTACTTACTTTAGAATGTAGCTATAACTTTGTGGTTATCCGGTTTAAAAATAAATGAAACGATATAATATTGTTAGAACCACTTGCATGTTTTATTAACACCGACATGTCTCGGAACGACCGTTCCTTCCTCAGGGCAAACATATATTTGACCTGAAGAAAAATGCGTTTTTGAGGATTTGATTTAATTTTAATATTATATTTTTATACTTATAAACAAATTTTAATTTTATTATATTTACAAAAATAATTACTTTTAATTCACAATAATTGTCAAAGATTCTGCTAAACTCATGAATGTCAACTTCTATACCCATATTTTATAAATTGAAACACATATAAATAAAATAGCAAATATTCGCACTAGATATTAAAGTGATTAAAAAAATATTTTTCAGTTTGGTTAAGTATTTTGGCCTCAAATCAAAATTTAAGTTTTGTATGAAAAAGACCGCGCAGCCGTTCCCCTAAGCCAGTTGAAAAAATATATTCTGCCCACAAGGACGGCTTACTATAGTGAAATTTGATATATTATGGGCCAATTTATTAATGTATCTGCTACCCTAATATTAATCCACTTTCTTACAATTTCTATTTCCTATTTAACTTTAAATTAACAAAAAAATAATCGTACTCATACCTTTAAAAATGTTTGCTAAACATTATTTCGGATTCACTGCTCACTTACAAAAAGAGCATCATGATAATTATATTAACTGTTCGATATGCAAATTTGCATAAATTTTTTTTATTTATTTATTATATTTAGTAACTATACATTTATTATTTTTTTAAATTTTTATATGAAACATGTTAGGTATATATTTAAAATAGAAAACATATTCGTAGTCCTCCTCACTAGGAGATTCTGTGCTGAGGGGGACTAAGCTTTGGATAAGTTTTCAGCGACTTCTATGGTATTTTTTTTATTTTTTTTTTATTATTCATCTTTATTAGTTTTGAGTTACAATTTGTTTTATTCTATGCCTGTCTCACTAGGAGAACTTGTGTTGAGAGCAGGCGCTTAGCATGAGCAGTTTATAATAATAACACATACAAAGTACAAATAATAACACAATATTACAAGTAACAGTTAATCATCAACGTAAAATTGAAAAAATAAATACTTATAAGTTAGTTTTGATATTTATTTTATTTATTTATTTATTTATTCTTAGTACATTTATGTTACAAAGGTATAATATATTGTCCTCCACACTAGGAGTTCACCTGTGTTGTGGAGGATATTTTCAGAAGTAAATTATAAATTGTGAATAGTAAAACAAAAGAGTGTTAATAGCTACTATAAAGAAGAGAAACAATAAAAATCAAAATATAAAATCGACTTCAATTCGACAAAAATTATACAAAAATTATAAATTAAAAGTTAGAAAGATTGTAGCCAGTTTCTTATGTTTTTTTTGTATTTAAAAATATTAGTTGTTTTATATTGTGTAGGAAGAGAATTGTATAGTTTTATAGCCTGGTATCTGTAGTGTTTTTGTCCAAAGGATGTGTTTGTTTTTGGTATTTGTAGTTGGAGAGCATGTCTTGTTCTAGTATTGCGAGAGTTTTGTGATATAATCTTTGATGTTGGATCTATTTTGGCTGGTAATCCAGGACTTGGTGTCAGATTTATATTTAAGATACATATAACTTCATTGTTTGGATAAGGTTTTCCAGAAACTTCTTTGACGATGTTTTAAGTATACAAGTAAGTTAATTTTCCGATAGTTCGTCTGACTTCCATAAACGACCACCTATAAAAGCATTCACACGTACACGTACTCACACTTATACACTACGCACGTCATCCGGTAATTACTAATGTAACAACCACAAATAATAATTACAAGCAAACATATTACAGGTACCTGCAATGAAATATTTATGTGTTTCATCACGATTACCGCAGTACACTTTTGTATCTGTTAGGCATACAAAATAAATTAAAAATTTTAATATTAAATGACAACAATTCGCTTTGAATAGATCTACTTCTTCTTCAATTGCGCTACAGCCTATTTCGAGCTTTGGCCTCCTTCAAGATAAGCCTCCACCGCCCTAACCGCTTTGAATACACCACTTATAATTATTATCTATTATGTATTTTAAAAGTAAAACTTCTTTAGGCACGCTTGACTTGGGGAGTAAGCTGGCGAATGCGTGACGAGAGCTTTATGGAAAGCGATGCGAATGCTTTGTATATTACTGTAGGGGCAAGAGAGAGAGGTGCGAGCACACATTTTCTTTCTCCTCTTTCTCTCGTAGCCAGTTACGTTACACAGTGCAGGCCTATTGTCTGTATCACACTGTAGGAGCAAGAGAGAGCAGTGCGCGCGCACATTTTCTTTCTCTCTTCCTATCATATACCTAGATGGAGCAGAAGTTTTACTTCAGTTGTGCGGTCTAAAGCACGCTCGTTTTTTTAAAATAGCCAATTCTTAACATGGACGTTTTAAGATTTTCACGGCCAAAAGTATTTTCGTTATTTGTTTTGGGGGTGTTATGCCGTGTAGCGCTACCTCCTTCTTTAGCCAATGTTTTGGACAGCGTTGCAGTGTCCATCATCTGGGCAGATCCGGCAGATCCGGCAGATCCGGTAGATGTGTGGATCTGCTGGATCTGCCCTGATGATGGACACTGCAACGCTGTCCGAAACATTGGCTAAAGAAGGAGGTAGCGCAACACGGCATAACACCCCAAAAACAAATAACGAAAACTCTTAACATGGTTATTTTACTACATTCATATTATTTATCTTCTTATTTAAACATCTTAGTTACTCTTTGATTATTGTGTGTTTTAATTTATAAAAGTTTCTAATATATACCTAAAGACCTATTACCATATTACCTACTTTAAAAAAAATATTTTTTTATATATTTGTTGTTTATGATTCCATTAACTAATTAATTACCATTCTCTGTAATTTTTAATACATTTATTTGTCAATACGGGTTTGTTTATTGTTATTTTCGTAAATTTTAATTTTATCCGGATGGAGGAGCAATTGATTTCGAAACATGTTGTTAATTTTGATCCCACCCACTGCGGCACAAGGCGATGTTCTGAGAGAGTCCTGCTGGAGAGGTCAAAAGGTTCCCCTCAACCAGTCTCTTCCGATCCGGCCTACCACGCAGTTGGTGGGCAGACGCGTTTGCCACCAAGTCCTAGTCAAACCTCACCCTATAAACCTGGGCCAAAGTTAACTTGAGCTGACCTACGGCACGGGTGTTGGTTATTTAATACCCGCCTCCCAAATCAATGCTAATGATGAAAGGAGTTAGTGAATCAGATACTTGAGACGGGCCATGTTAAGAGTCAGAATGATAGAAGAAAATGTATGAGACTATGTAGGAGGCAAAGAGTGTGTTCCAAGACGGAGTTGTTTGGCGGTCCGTCCTCTCTGCCCACCCCTGCGGGGAAACGGTGTGATGTATTTTTTTTATTTTAATGACAATATAAGATAAAGTAAAATTACAAAATAAGTAAAAATACAAAGTAAAGTGGATTGTTTACAGTCCTCCTCACTAGGTATTCCTGTTCCGAGGCGGACTGTATGTTGCTGAATGGGTGTTGATTTTTATTTCCTCATCTTCTAATTTCTTGATTTTCACAAAATAAACAATAAATAAAATAAAAGTATTTATGTTTGTTGTCTGCAGGTTGTATTGGGGTTACTTCATAATTTCTCATCTTCCTGTTTCTCTTCTCTTCGATGGCGCTACAGCCCATATCGAGCTTTGGCCTTCTGCAACAGTCGCCTCCAACTCCTCCTGTCCTCATCGGCTGACTTCCAATTTGGTACCTGGAGAAGCTGTGCTGCATCCCCTCTTACTTCGTCTTCCCACCTCAGTCTGGGTCTTCCCACTTTTGTCTTTCCATCTTCCTGTTTACTTAACTATAATTTGATGTCTTTTTTAAACATTTGTATCTCCATGGTGTTCTTAATTTCAATTGGAAGGGCATTATATAATTTTGTAGCATGGAAATTATGGTTTTTCTGGTCAAAAGATGTACCTATTTAATTGCGGAATGTTCAGTAGTTTTGAGGATTTTGACCTTGTAGTGTAGGTGTGTTGGTCAGCAAGGTATTCATGTTTTTCTTTGAATTTGAATAACGCATTTTTTGAGTATAATTTAATAATGCTGAACACATTTAGGTTTTTAAAAATTTATTTTGATGTTAGTTAGTTAGTTTTTAGGTGTGTGTGCTAAAACAGTATTGTTTTGCGGTAGATCCTCTCTGCCTAACCCTCCGGGAAATGGCGTGATGGTTAGTAAGTCAGTTTATCATTCTGACGCTGAACAGACTTTTAACTAGTAAATTAATTACTCATGTGATTGATTACTTTGACTTACTTGTTTTTAGTAAAATCAAGATATGCAAATGGAGCGAAAAATAAAATCTAATCTTCTAAAGAAAATTAACCAGTAAAAGTTTTTTTTACAATCTTTCAAAAAATGATAATTACGACCCACAAAGAAAAACGCGGAATAAGAATTGGCATTTATGAAAGGGGTATTTTTACGACTTTTTTACAGCATTTTTTTAGCATGACGAAGGAAAAATATTTTTTGAACGTGACCCCTAGATTACGTAAATGGAGGATTTAGAGGAAACATTGTAAGTGTGAATTTGTGTTTAGCGAAGTTTTTACACGACCTTTGGCTTTTCATCTGTCTATAAATTTCTTTGACGGCCGGCGTAAGGCTCTTGACTAGCATTCCGAAGGTCGCGATATCGAATCTCGGCGTGGCAAATAAACTTTATTTGATTAATTTGAGTTATTTCACAATTTATTCATTTAAAAAAATATATATTGTATATAGTATATTTGCGGTACGTTCCAGAGTGGAAGATACTCTCAGTATCGCCCTGGTGTAAGACCACCATTCAGAATTGAAACGTTGCTTAAAATGGCTTTAGCCGTGTTTGGTAACCAAATATGAATAGCCAGGTTCTTCCCCACCTTCCTCTTCCCTATCTCCTTCCCCTCCCCACTACCTTCAGCCTCACAACATACCCCAATTGGGGATGCCATAGTCTCACTGGCTCCATACGGGAGCAGCTGAGATTCTTGTGAGGCATCACTATAAAAAAAAAATTGTACTTTTCGTTTCCGGTTTCAAAAATCTGCCGAATCCACTTTATTATTTTTTCAAGCCTTATTTTGACTAGGTGGCTAACTTTGACGTTGACGGAGATTTTCAATATTATGGTACCTTTTCCCTTAGATCCCTGAGGCCTGTGTGTGGTAAAACCAAGCATAATCGTGTGAGAAATGTCAAGATCTGAAAAGAATGCCAGGCGTAATAAGTAAGATCAGGAAAGGGGCGCTTGGATGGTTTGGGCATGTACAGCGAACGAACGAAGAAAGGATTGTTAGGAGAATATATATGGCGCAAATGTGAATGATAGAAGAAGTCGGGGACGTCCGAGGTACGATCAAATGAATCAGATACTTTTTTTTTTTTTTTACGTGAGCTCCACACAGGAGGCCCTGAGGAAAACAATTTCCCTCAGGGCCTATGTCATCTTTGGAGATGCTGTGTGGAGGGTTTTTTTAAGGAAAGGAAGGAGAGGAGAGTTCTGGGAAGGAAAAGGATTTAAGGGGTGGGTAGGAATCTGGGGTTCAGTGTGTCTTGGTCATTCGCCTCCAAGACCTAGACAAACCTCACCCCATGAACCCGAGCACCCCTGTTAAATCACCAAACGTAGCGAACCACTTGGGGTGACATATGGCAGAGGTGTTGGTTATCCAATAAAGGTTCCCGGGGCGGCGGTACCCATTCCCGCTTCCCAAATTGAATTTGGCCATGTCAAGAGTCAGAATAATAGAAGAGTATGTATGAGATGATGTGTGAATGTGAATGAGGCAACGCAAATGCGCTTGCTCTAAACAAAGAAGTTCATAATGAGACAGGCACAGCACATAACAAATGCATTTTTTTTTTTAAAGAAAGACAAACATTCCCGGGTTACGAATAACTCAACAATGTTTGAAAATCTCCTACTACCACCACAGAAAGCCGAAAATGTTGCTTGTGTTGTTCTTCGTCTTCTTTCGTATGGTGGGGGGTCAGAGGGGGACATCTAGGGACATCTAGACATGCGAGCCAGTCTAGGGCCTCAGGCGTTGCCCTGTGGACCTCATCAATCCCGCCGGGGAATGAATGGAGCGGGCATTCGTTGACGACATGTTCGGTGGTCTGCACCGCACCGCATTCACACGTCGCCGACTCTTAAAGGCCCCATCTATGCATCATGTGAGCACAACGGCTATGGGAGAACCTTATCCTATTGATGGCAGTCCAGAGTTTGCGAGGCAATGAGAACCCAGGCTGTCTCTCAGTGGGGTCTTGCACGAGATGGGCGTTTTTGACGTTGGCTGATTGCCACTCAAGCTTCCACCTATCTTCTGGGGTGAGAGGTGTTCGAATGTTGTGTTGTGATGGAGGACTTAGCCAGGCGAGGAATCGAACACGCGACGCTCGGATGGGACCCAAGCGCTATGCCCACTCAACCACTGACCGGTCTAAATAATTTAATTAATAGAGATAAATTAAATTAATAAAAACAAAAAAAGAGTGTGTAGTTTAGCGGTCCGTCCTTTCTACCTACCCCAGCGGGGAATCGGCGTGATGGTTATTTAGTCAGTTTTTTTGCATGAAGAAGGTTTGAAAAGAGATATTTTATTGATATAATAATTGGATAATTTATATAGCGCCGTTTTTGTGGAAAATCACCTCAAGGGCGCTGGTGGTGGTGTTTCTTCGAATAAATTGGATAATTCAATTTAAAAAATTTAAAACGGTTACGGGAAATGTAAAAAGTATGAAGAGTATGTACATGTATTTAAGTACCTACTTAAAATAATGTCATAATTTCAGAGGAAATTTTTGTATTGATTTATGAAATAAAAAAAATTATAACATTGTTTTTTATTGTTGTTCACAGAACTACTAGTATTAACTAGCGCGGTACCGTTAAAATCACGGGATATTATAATTCCAATTTTGAAAAAGACAATAACCTTCTCATCTCTTTAACTATTACATTTACAGTTAGGTTTTTTTACTACTGTTCACAGAACTACTAGTAATTCCTACCGGAGAACCGTTAAAAATCACAGGATATTTATAATTACATTATAATTCTAATTTTGAAAAACAAATCTTTTTATCTATAAAATTACATTTATAGTTCGTTAGAAACAATTTGCAATTTGGGAGGCGGGAATGGGTACCGCCGCCCCGGAAACCTTAATTGGATAACCAACACCTCTGCCACAGGTCACCCCAAGTGGTTCGCTACGTTTGGTGATTTAGCAGGGGCGCCCTGGTTCATGGGGGTGAGGTTTGTCTAGGTCTTGGAGGCGGATGACTAAGATACACTGAACCCCAGATTCCTATCCACCCCTTAAACCCTTTTCCTTCCCAGAACTCTTCTCTCCTTCCTTTCCTTAAAAAATCCTTCACACAGCATCCCCAAAGATGACATAGGCCCTGAGGGAAATTATTTTCCTCAGGGCCTCCTGTGTGGAGCTCATGTAAAAAAAAAGAAACCTACTTTATCGGGGCGGGTAAGGGTACCGCTGCCCCGGGAACCATTTATTGAATAACCAACACCTCTCCTATAGGTCAGCCCAAGTGGTTTAATACGTTTGGTGACTTAGCAGGGGTGCCCGGGGTCATGTGGTGAGGTTTGTCAAGGTATCGGCGGCCAACGTATCTGCCCACCTGCAGCGTGGCGGGCCGGATTATGAGAGACTGGTTGAGGAGGTCTTTTGACCTCCCCAGCCAGAATGCTTCGACTCTTCGCCTTGCACCGCAGTTGAAGGGGTAGATTTTGGACACACTACCCCCCCGATTTCTACCCACCCCTCATATCTATTTCTTTCCTTAAGAAACCCTCTATACAGCATCCCCTAAGACGACAAAGGCACCGAAGGAAATTATTTCCCTCAGGGCGTGTGTAAAAAAATGTAATGTAAGCTAATGTAATGTAAATGTATGCTAATGTAAAAAAAACTTAATTCTTCACACAAAATGTTTCAAATTGTGCGCTCCAAGCTCAGGTACGGAATTCAATATTTAATTTTGTCTGCGATGTCTATATAAGTTATTTTCTAATTAAAACTGAATACATTTAAAGTCCTACAAAAATACAACTTCGTATTTTGAAAATTCCCGAGGGTCCATCGTTAATAAAGTTCGTGAAAAGTTTCCCTAATAAAAACATCCTAATTTCCATACCAAATAATATTCTGAGCATGTTTTAAATTTAATACGGTTCACTTTATTCAAAACGACAATTCCAAAAGTATTTTAACAATTGCAAAAACAATTAAATTAAAAGTTGTTCATTGGAAAAAATGCTTGGTTTCGAATTAAATTGTATCCAACGATTCACCCTCGACATGAAAGAACAAATTTCGAAATCTATTCTTTTAGGTCCTTACATTTATGAAATTGGCGTTTTGCCGTAATGGCAACTTTGATCTCAAATATCTTCTCTTTGGTTAGGAATTCCAAATTCAAATTTATACAGCCATTTACTCATGCATTTGTGTTTCGAAAATTATAATTTATTTGTTTTTTCCTTAATTGTTTTTTTCCTTGCGTCACTTAGTTTACAAAATGGAAAACTTAAAATATCGCGTTATTTACGAGTACGAGTTCCACCGTGGCACCAGTGCTGCAGAAACGGCTCGAAGGATTAATGATGTGTATGGCGACGGTACCGCAAAAGAAAACACAGTGCGTTTTTGGTTCCAACGTTGTCGTTTTGGAAATTTCGACCTGCAGAATTAGCCCCATGGACGGCCGGAGACCAAAGTTGATAATGAAGAATTGAAAGCTATTGTAGAAGCGCATCAATCGCAAACCACGTCCGAGTTAGCTGCAGGCTGCGGTGTTAGTGATAAAACTGTTTTAATCCACTTGAAGCAAATTGGGGTAAAAGGTGAAAAAGCTTGAAAGGTGGGTACCTCACGAAATGAGTGAAGCAAATCAACAAACGCGCGTTAGAACGCTAGACCACACACTGCACAACAGACGGCTACCAAATTAGAGGAGCTTCAATTGGAATGTCTAAGGCATCCGCCGTACTCTCCGGACCTTGCCCCAACAGATTACCATTTGTTTCGAAATTTGGATAACTTCTTGCAAGGGAAAAAATTCAACTCCGATGGGGCAGTCCAAACCGCCTTCAAAGATTTTATTGATTCCCGTCCGAATGTTTTTTTTAGTAAAGGGATCAATGAACTACCTATGAGATGGCAAAAGTGCATAGATAGCAATGGTACATATTTTGATTAAATAAATATATTATATTAAAAAAAAATCGACTTTATGTTCCTCCCATACAAAACGCCAATTTCATATGTAAGGACCTAATATTAAAGTTTTGGTCAGTTCTATGATTTTTGCCGCAAATATAGTCAGTTGCATAGCCACTTATGGTCAGCAAGTAGAACAAAATGATCAGCAAACAATCTTTACCCCTTACCTAACCTAATCTAACCAAACATAACCTAACTAAATCTAACCTTGTAACACTACCACTGAATTGTGGTATTCATTAACCATTTTGACTGGAACGAATTACAGCAACTGAAATTATTTTGGTTCTAACTTGTCCTGTTTTGTTGATTAATGATTTTACTCCACTAAAAAAAACCATAAGACGTCAATGCATTATACTTAATAAGTAAACATAAACATGCTTTCGGGAGCCCAAATAAAGGCGAAACGTACAGCCGACTAGTTTAGCACCAGGCAGGTAGCCAGTTTAGTTTCGGCCTCTGTGCAGAAAAATCTCGCAGTGAACTGCGCTGTAAACCGATATCTTACTTTAATTCTTTACTTTTCTGCACGGCGCACTAGAAGGGGCGGGCTTCGAAGTGTCCGTGGAGATGCTAAACTGTGCGACCTACGTCCGTCGGCCTGAGTCCCAGCGAATATTGGTCACCGATCCTGTACATTCTGCAAATCCTTCACTGCACTGCGCTGCGTGGCCTGAATCTCAGCATATGTCCACACTAATGGCAGCTCAAAGGGCAGGCCTTCCAATATAGCCATCTTAAATCATGGCTCGGACGAAATGGGTTAATAATTAAGGGTTATTTAACAACAATAAAATTTAACAAAAATTATGAATTTATTGTAAACGAGTTAAGCTGACAGTTTAGAAGTTCTTAATCCTGGATTAATTGACTCTAAATTTGATTTTAAAATCACCTTAAGGGTGAGGGTGAAACTCGAAGCTAAACTAACTTAAAATACATATTCTAAATTGTTGATAAAATTATAAGGATTAACAAAAGGTAAATCAAATAAAGATTATAATCCAATACCAGCAAAGTTTTGTTCTCGTAATGCATGTAACGATATTTATATCTTAGAGACTTCGAAAATTATACCTGGTTATGTCCATCAGCCTTTTTGTCCGGCATGCTGGGTATTAATAACCTCACCGGTAGAAGGAAAACTATTTTGCTGACAACGGCGTATAATCTTCTTAACGCTAACATCTTTATTCCAAATAATATATAAAAATTTGAGTTTTATCTTCTCGACAACTTCACAAGAGCGCGCAGACACAGAACTTTTGTTGTTCCGAGATGCAGAACTAACTTGCCATTAGTAATGCCGCTCGGAAAAATGATTCTGTTACCAAATTACCTGTCCCCTGCTATAGATATATTTCAAATAAATATCTTTAACAGCCTAGGTTTTACAGAAATGCTAATTTCGTACATTAAAAATGTTTCCACTGATTCCTTACTTTAGGTAGCTTCCTAAAAGGGCCTATACTTGACGCTAGCGCCACCGATATTCAGTCTGCTCATGTGCGCAGTAAGATACAGACTTGTGTTCCGGCTCTACAGAAATCAACAAAATACAATGAAAAACCAAGTTTATGTGTTTCATCATTGTATTTTGTTGATTTTTTGTTTGTAATAATAAGTCTGTGTGGTATTTGTAAATATCCATATAGTGGATCATTCGGAAACGTTCGGGTTCCGCCGAACTTTGACGAACGTCTCACGGGTCAGACAGCGGTCTCGTCCGTGGGAGCTCGCCAGAACCATTTTAGCAGCCTTAGTAATCACTCGCTACGTAGACAATAATACAGTACTATTGAATCCATTATACATTGCAATAAAGACGAAAGAACTTACGTGTACATCTTTATTATTATTTGTGGGCTAGTAAGGCCACAATAAAAGAACATTACAGTCTGCATCAATCTCAAATAGTTATAAGTTTGAAAGAAATTGATTAGATTTTTTTTTAAAGTTAACTATTAAAAAATTAGGATTCAAAATTATTAAAAAAAGTTCTTCGTTGATTTTTAAAGTTTTAATTATTTATTTTTATTTCAATGTGGCCCCTATCACTTAACTATAATCAGTAAAAATAACACAAAAAATATATGTTACAACAATAATTTAATCATATTTATTTTTGGGGTCCTAGGCAATCCCGTGCGACATCTCGCGTTGAAAAAAAAAAGAAGCGACGGGCGGAGGGTTAATAAAATAAATTGATGTTTATTATTGGTTGTGTTTAACTGTAAATGTGCATTCAAAATAAAATAAATAAATAAAAGTAGTTCCGCCATTCCAGTCATCTCCGGAGAATCTGTAAGTCATAATCTTTCACAGAAGCCTCACGTTCGAGATTGATGCCATATAAATCCCATGTCACTAATGCTGTCAACGGTAGTATCGACAATTTTTTTTGTATATTATCGATATTGGGGTTTGAAGTTCCAATACGCTGCAAACCCAACCGAACTTAACCTAACCTAGCCGCCTAACCTAACCTTACCCAAGATAACCTAACCTAATGCGACTGTATTGAGACTGAAATTTTTTCACTGTAGACAAAATATAGTATGATGTCCAAATGCTTTAATTAATGTTTGTTTTTTCGTGTTAACCCAATTAATAAAATATTTAATTATTTCTCGTAAAATAACACAAAATTTCGAGTAAAAAAAGGTTTTTTGTTATTCTACATTTTGATGTCAAGATTTTTAAAAAGAATGATTTCGCCTGAAAAGATACAGTCCTGAAAACATCACTTATTTGAAAGAAATTCCATTAGCATTTTAAACAAGTCTTTTTAAGATATTTTTCTTTTGAAATGTTCTTTTAGAATCAACTTTGAACCGTGAATTTAGTTTCGTTCAGTGACTCGTTCACAATAACCAGGCCGGCCATTTCTTTCATCATCTTTTGATGTTGTTTTAGAATGGATTTTAAACAAAAGTACCAAAGATCAATTTTGAATTTAAATAATACAACTATGGATAAGACCTTTTGGTTTTGGACCACAGACATCTTCTAACAAACAACTCGGTCTTGGCATACTCGGTCCTTGCTTCATACACAATCATTTATCCTCTTTTGTTATTCTGACTCTTGACATATCCCTCTGCCATACGTCACCCCAAAAGGTTCGCTACGTCTGGTGACTTAGCAGGTTCATTGGGGTCAGGTTTGTCCGGATCTTGGCGGTAAATGCGTCTGCTCACCAACTGCGTGGCAGGCCGAATCGAGAGAGACTGGTTGAGGGAGATCTTTTGACATCTTCAGCAGGACTCTCAGCAGGAAGGGATGAATTCATTCGTCCGTCACTTCTGGACACACTGACCCCCAGATTACCCACCCCTCATACCTTTTTCCTTACCAGAACTTCCTCTCCTTCCTTTCCCAAAAAATACCCTTCATACAGCATCCGCAACGATGACATAGGATCTGAGTGGAGCTAATGTAAAAAAAAAAATCCCGACCCAAGTATTTGGTTCCCTCGATAGTGCCATGTCTTCTTCGGGCGTCCCCGACTTCTTCTACCATTCACATTCGCGTCATTTATTCTTCTTGCACTCTTTTCTACGTTTATAAATGCTATATCCAATATATGCCAATTTGGAACCCGCAATACAAAGTATTCATAGATAGCATAGAAAATATTCAAAACAAATTTATAAAATATACTTACCTTCAAACTCAACAATAACTTTGAATGCACATTTCAAACTTTTCAAATTTTAAATTAAAACATTGACTGTACCGAACTTCTTTCCCTAGTTAATTTTAACATACCGTTAAGACGTACACTCCACTACAGAACTATTCCACACGTTTAATTACAAGACAAATGCAGCATCCAATTCGCCAATCAATCGTGCTCTTCATATGTTCAATATTATTGGTCTAAATTCTAACATCGACATTTTCTCCGATTCACTGTCCAAATTTAAAAAGAGCATCATGTCAATAATATAATATGTTCAATTCGCATACATACATACATACATACACACATATTCACACACACACACACACATACACCTTACCTCTACATCCATCACCGGTAATTATTTAATACGCACACCATAAATAAGACAATACGATGAAACATAGGTACCCACCATGTAATATACTTATTGATTGTAATTTTTTTAACCAAAGTATCTAATGTACTGATTGTTTCTGTCAATAAATAAAATATAAATAAAAAAGTAAAGGTATGGGTACCGCCACCCCGGGACCATTTTTTTTAACAACCTACACCTCTCATCATCATCCCAAGTGGTTCGCGAGTCTTGGTGACTTAGCATGAGTGCTCGGGTTCGTGGGTTAGGTTCGTTCTGATTTCGGTGGCGGATGTGTCTGACCACCAACAGGCAGGCTGAATCAGGAGAGACTGCTTAAAAGAGACTTTTTGATCTCTCAGGCAGAATTTTCTTGGAACATCCCCTAGCACAAAAGTAGGAGGGATGGATTCATCCGTCCGTCACACACCGACCCCCAAATAAGGAACTCCAGTGAAAAATATTATGGCTTTAAAAAAATATGTTCATATAGACCAATAAACGCTGATTCTGAATATATAAGTTTTATTTAATAATATCAAACGCAGAGTTTTTAAAAAAATATTAAAAAGTCAATTTTTCATCGGGTCGTAAAAACACGCCGTCAAATTGGCATTATTGAAATTTTAGTGGTGACGTCACTGTTCGACGTGTCGTCGCATCACCGTGAAGACATTGGTATGGGAATGCATGATACGACACAAGCCATCGTATTAATTTATTCGTTTATTTACATACTGTTTATAGAGATTTACTTGTTGTGTTTATTTGTAATAAAGGTATCTCTTATTAGTTTATCTCTATTATTGAAAATATTCAAAAACTACTACACAACAAAAAAAGTAATGCTACTTCTAGGGAGAATACTTCGATCAACGGAATTCAAAATGGCGGTAGTTGATCAGCTGATAGCCGATCCTATAGTAATTTTTTAGGAATGATGACGTTACACGATTCACCATAAATACGGTGGTTTTCGGGGGGTCTTGAAAAATTAAAACTTTGACAATTATTTTAACTATTAAAACTAACTCTAAAAATAAAAATAAAAATGCAGTTATTTAAGTTAGTTAGAAGGTCATTTATTCATTATAAAAAATAAAAAAATGGACTGGAGTTTTCTATTCCTACCCACTACCCACCCCTCACAACTTTTTATTTCCCAGTACGTCCTATGCTTCCTTTTCTGAAAAGATAATCCTCACAGCATCCCCAAAAATGACATAGGCCCTGAGGTGTTATTTTCATCTAGGCCTCCTGTGTGGAGCAATGGTGGTATTTCACCAGGGCGATACTGAGAAAAGTATTTTCCACTATGAAACGTGCCCCAAATATATTTATTATTATTCTAAAACGATTAAATTGTGAAATAAGACAAATGAATTAAATAAAATTTATTTGCACACGCGTATTTGAACCCGAGATGTTCGCATTGCAAGTCGAGAGCCTTACCCTTGAACACGAAGGCAGTCATCTGCTCCTTTGTGTACTACCTATCTCTTTATAATTCGCTTTAAAACATTCTTTGACGAATTTATTTTTTTCCTTGGAAAGTTTTAAACAATTCAAAAGTTGAAGTCTCCCAGGATTAGAGATAAATTTTCTTTTATTTCCAAGTGAAAAGTAGGTATTTTGTTAAAAGTTGAATTATGGAAGGAAAAGTTCCTGTAATTTATTTTGCTTAAAATCATCGCGTTGATATTATTATGGAGGCAGCTAACGGAATGCAAAATAATTGACCAGTCCTTGGAACAACAAGGTTTCATCCAAAATACGTTCGGGAAAACTCCATTAAAGATCGAGGTTCGTTGAGATTACAAGTTGCTTTAATTATTTTTTTATTTGTTGGCTCGCTAACATTTATATCACATATAATTATTAGATCAGTTAATAATTTTAATATGGTTACAGTGATAATTCCAATGAGAGGTGAGCACACCGTTCATCACAACATTCTTAATTAGTTGTAATACATAATAATAAATTAAAGTACATACATAAAACAAGAAGAATCAATAATTACAAAATATATTCACACATGAACATATACATACATTTATACACATTTTATAGGTATAGGTGAGGAGATCATCAGGGATATGTAAGTATAATTTCCTCCTGAACCTGAAGGTATCAATTGAGTTTGAAAATACATCTAAGTCTTCATGTTTGCAATATTTATTGTATAACCGAGTCATTCTTGAAGTTGGATGGAAAAAACTTGTATTAATACGGTAAGTATCGATACAAAAGGTTTCAAGGTTTCTTGTGAATTTCGGCCTTATATTAAGATTAATTTGATTAATTAAATATGAATCATACATGTTGTCTATGATTTAAAATCAAATCTGAAATGTGCCTTCTTTTGACAAGTGAGACTTCTCTAAATTGAGTGAGTCTTTCAGCATAGTTATCTAGATTCCGATGTACTCCAGATTTGTAAGCTAGTATTCTTAAGTATTTTTTTTAATAGACTCCACTTTATTGCTATGAATTGCATAGTGTGGGGACCAAATCACTGTGCCATACTCTAAGTTACTTCTTACATATGAGTAGTACAAGATTCTGAAGCTACTGGGGTTCTTGAACGATTTGGTAACTCTAGTGATAAAACACAATAGTGGTTATCGTAAGGGGGCTCAAAATTTTGGTAGGGTCACGGGGATGCATATTTTGTTGGGAAGTATGCATCAGTTAAGTACCGTGCAATGCCATAGTTGCATTCCATTCCACTAGCAACACTACCAATAGTCCTACTCCTAGCGTCCACGTCCGCGAGTCCTGGGCAATGTGGCCACTGGCAATGCCAGCAGCCATAGCAGATAGGAGAGGATGAATGGCGAATATCCAACGCCATATAATCGATCTTTACGAGGACTCTAATATCTCCAAGGAAATCAAAACTGGAAGACTCAGGTGGGCTGGACATATCCAGAGAATGAGCGAAGGAGATATTCCAAAGCGAATTATGGATGGTGCACCTGGGGGTCGGAGAAGAGTTGGAAGACCAAAGCTTCGATGGCTGGATGGAGTGGTGAAGGATGCAAGCACCATCGGCATCCGAAACTGGCGCAACGCAGCACAACACCGACAGTCATGGAGGCAGGCTCTGCTGGAGGCCAAGACCCGACCTGGGTTGTAGAGCCACAGATGATGATGATGGTTATCGTAAGGTTTACAATGAATATTTAAATGGACCAGACGTCCGTCCTATTGGATGCCCTAAATCTTAGGTTCTCGACGTGGGCGATAACGCCCCCCTTGGGGGCGTTTCAGACCGTCAGAGGGCGGTAGAATACCAAGAGAAAATTGGGGGGGCGTTTCAGACTTTCAGTGGGGGCGGTAGGAGACCCAGAGAAACCCATTCCACCCCATCCTATCTTGCCCCATCCCATCCCATTAGTGGCCATCCATAAATTACGTCACACCTTAAAATATTTTTCCTATCCCATAACGCCCCCCTTTTGTTGTGGCAAATGTGACCCCATCGTGGTATCCCATTATGCCCCCTCCGTCTTGGTATCCCGTTACGCCTTCTCTGTTGTGTCAAATGTAACCTGTCGTGGTATCCCATTTCGCCCCCTCCATTCGTATTAACGAGTTAGGGGGCGCTGGAATAAAAACATTCTCAAAGTGGGCGGTTGGCAAAAAAAGGTTGAGAATCTATGCTCTAAATGATTCTGGAGCTAGAGAATCCAACACCGTTCTTGCATTAGACACGATCGGCGATAGTCGACACTCTTCTAAGGTACTACACAACTAACATCTATTGAGGCAGAGACACCTCGATTTGGGATGCGGGTATGGGTACCGCCGCCCCGGGTCCATTTATTGGATAACCAATACCTCTGCCATAGGTCACCCCAAGTGGTTTGCTACGTTTGGTGACAAAGCAGAGGTTTCCGGGCTCATGGGGTGAGGTTTGTCCAGGTCTTGGATGCGTCTGCCCACCTACTGCATGACGGGGTGAATCGGGAGAGACTGATTGAGAGAGACATAACCTAGACCACTCCAGCAGAACTCTCTCCACCCATCGCTTTGCACCGCAGTGGGAGGGATTGATTCATGCGTCCGTCACTCCTGGACACACTGACCCCCAGATTCCCACACACCCCTCATACCCTTTTCCTTACCAGAACCTCCTCTCCTCCCCTTCCTTAAAAAAGACCCCCAACAATGCATCCCTTGATGACAAAGGCCCTGAGGGAAACTATTTTACTCAGGGTCTCCCGTGTGGAGCTAACGTTAAAAAAAAACAAACTGCTGGAGCCCAGTTGTATCATCGGCCATTTCCGTAACCGTTCGTACATTAGACATGATCGGCGATAGTCGACACTCTTCTAAGGTACTACTCAACTGAAATCTGTTGAGGCGGACACCTCAAAACCACCTATTACCACATATAATAACGTCATCTTTTAAAGGACATTGAAACAACATTTATAATCTTATATAATCTTATTTGATTTGCTACTCCTTATGTGAGCAGGTTTTGAAACGTTTTAACACAAAAACCCTTGAAAAAAAATATAATATGACATTTTGTATAATATAAGATTAAGCGGTGTCCATTGTTCGTTGGTCTGCACTGAGAGCATATTTTCTTTCTAACGTTACAGGAAGAGCTTCTAAGAATGATAAATTATTTTCATCGGAAGCAAAAAAACATTCTGATAATAATTGTGTTTCGCAGAATTGAAATGGGATTATTTTTAATTAGTATTTCATTATGGAAAATATTCAGAAAGTTTGCTTTAAAATAAGACTAGAGGAGAGCACTTTAAAATTTTGTTGATAATGGAAAATGGAATTGAATAACAAAGGATAATTCTTGACATCTTGAAAAATAGTCAGAATATAATTTTCAGTTTCCAGCAGAAATCGCTTAAGCCGAATTACATACGTAACAAGTTGCGCACAAGTTGTTTCAAGACATTAGTTGCACTTCAAGTTTCATGTGTAAACATATAATTTCATCATACATGCATTAGTTGTATGCCACAAAATTTGAATCGCGCCAGGGCGAAATTACCGCACCACTGGTATGCAACTAATTACGTTGTTAAAACGTGAAGGCGCCGTATCCCCGCTCAAAAAGAAGAAAATGGAGAGATATGTAATTACAAATGTTGGAAGAGAACGCGCTAATATTTAAAACGATAAAATTGAAGCCAAAATTGTGAAAATGTTGAATAAAACACGATTCGTTTAAAATAGAGCAAAAATCTCACGGGGAACATTTAAAATAGCATTTAAAGAAACACTGTGATTTTTTTCATACATATAACTTCTAAAATAAGTGAAATGAACGTGTTTATAATACTTTTCGGAGCGTACTTTGCGATTTTTTTCTCTCGAGGGAGAGAGATTGAGATTTTCTCTCATATAAGAAATTTCTGTAGTGGCGGCTTAATGTTAAAAAGCGATGCAACTAGTGTCACGAAACCATTTCAACTGAACGGTGTTCTTATAACTGCATGAGAGTTGTGTACAAGAATATTGTGACTTTGCAGAAAAAGCTTTGATGTTGATGGTGCTATGGTTGCTGCGATACTAAATGTTGGTCGACACAAATTTGCGCAATTTTCACCAAATTTTTGGTGTCGTGCAATTATTTGAAGCATGCACGCAACTGGTTCCGTTATGTAAATTCAGCTTTAGTATGCCTCAATAAGAGTTACTTTTAGTTTGTAAATCAAACAGATTAATTATATCAAAAGTGTTAGTATGTACCTATTCTTATTTCATTGAAAATAATAAATGTTTGGATTATAAACGGAATAAAACACGAGACAAAATGCCAACATGGTAACGATAGCAAACTCTTGCGCTTTTTTTGTAATTTGTTTTTGGGGTGTTATGCCATGTTGCGCTACCTCCTTCTTTAGCCAACGTTTCGGAAAACAGTTTCCATCATCAGGGCAGATGTGTTGTGAATTTTCATCACATATCTGCCCTGATGATGGACACTGTAACGCTGTCCGAAACGTTGGCTAAAGAAGGAGGTAGCGCAAGATGGCATAACACCCCAAAAACAAATAACGAAAATACTTTTGGCTGTAAAAATCTAAAAACGTATCTCTTTCTCTTTTGATGACATTTAAAATATCATCGTTTCATAATTGTGGTTCAATTGTGGCGGTAACACGTTGAATCTTCGTATTGAAGACTCACAATCCGGAGGTCGCGGGTTCGAACCCGGCATGCGCAAATAAATTTTATTTGATGAATTTGTGTTATTTCACAATTAATTCATTTAAAATAATATATATTATATTTGCGGCATGTTCCAGAGTGGAAGATACTATCAGTATCGCCCTGGTGTAAGACCACCATTCAGAATTGAAACGTTGCTTGAAAATGGCTTTAGCCGTGTTTGGTGACCAGATCTGAATAGCCAGGTATTTCTCAACCTTCCTCTTCCCCACCTCCTTCCCCTCCCCACTACCTTCAGCCTCACAACATACCCCAATTGGGGATGCCATAGTCTCACTGGCTCCAGACGGGAGCAGTTGAGATTCTTGTGCGGTATTCACTGTAAAAAAAAAAAAATTAAACTCACTAACATTGTTTGTGGCTTATTGGCGTACACGGTTTCAGGCCAACTGAGAATGAAACCAAATCAGAAACACTTCAGAAAGGTCATTAAAAGCTATGAAAAAATAATTTGAAAATAGCCGGTACCCTAACCTATTAACCATTTTTTTTATATTTTTTAAAAATTACTCTTAATGACCTTTCTGGGGTGCTTCTGAGTTTCATTCTGATTTCTCCGGTCACTGGCATACACATGTGATTTGAAAAAAGTCCAAAGAAAGAATTCTTACAAGTCGCATGTTGTCAAACAACATGTGTAGCGCGCCGTTTTTACGCTTGCCACTACACCATCTCTTTCCCCCGTACAGCGCCATCCTGCTCACCCACCCCTAAGCAAACCAGGATGCGCCGACGCCTTCTGCGCATCTCCCACCCTCGAGCCGCTATATAAACCACACCCCGCAACAAGGAATGGGCTATATAACAGGCTGCGCGCCCTAAATTAGTCAGTTCGTCTGCAGCTCGCTCTTGGCTAGTACGCTCTCTTAGTTGCGCTTCGTCCTCTGGCACGACCCTCTAAGGAGTATTCTACTACCATAAGTAAAGCACCAACCAGACCCCCGACTGCTGCCTTAGTTGCGCTTCGTCCTATGGTACGACCCTCTAAGCAGAACCACAGTCAGTTTTGTTATTCCCAAAGCCTAACGGCAAGGTTCCCTCCGATCCCTTGCTCAGTTAATTAGTGAATTGATACATTGTGACTATTTTTACCATATTATGTGATCTGTGAACTTACTTTCTTAAATAAATAACCTTTTACCAACAATTGTGTTATACATGCTCTTTCTGCCAATTTTGATCCCAATTTCTTGAAAGTACATAACCAGGAAATTTTCCCAAAAGAAAGTTCCACGAAGTTTACGAACTGTTTCAGCCAAGTTTTCCATTTTCATAATGAGTTTTAATAATAAAAACGCACTGTTCCTTCGTGTAGCGTTCAATGTTTATTCACAAAATTGACAAATGAAATATACGAAATTTTTAGAACTTTCAACTTCGTAATAATAAAAAAAAACTAAATTTAAATGACACACCTTCTAATATTGGGTAAAAAAGATTTTTTATTGTAATACCAATAAAATTAGTTAAATTCGTACATAAAAATTTTATAAAATATTATATTTAAGGTCATCATTGGTCATGTATCACCTTATCAGAAAAGAGGAGCTCTTGTGCCAGATACGAGAACCACGATTCTTACTTAGGTTGTGTGTTATAATTATGTTTTGTATAAAATATTAACTTTTTAATATACTTGGTAAGTTTTTTAAAAAATTGTTTAATTTAATTTATTTGTTCTGATTGGTTGATGGTACAGTGTAATTCAGAAGGAAGGTTATAATAGTTTTTTATGGCTTGGTAATAAATTGGTTTCCATTTCTCATTTGTTTTTTAAGATTATTATAATTTTTTTATCAAAAATAATATCATTATTCAATGAAATTGGCAACACTATAACTAAAAAAAGTACATATTCAATGTAGTTTATAAATAGATTATATCAGTACAAAAAAAATTAACAAACAGAAAGTAATGTAAGAACGGTTATATATAAGTAGTATAATTAAACTCTATTTTAACTTGTGCCAGCCTGCCTCACAAGGTGAACCTGTGTTGAGGCAGACACCGATTACGCTTAAAAATAAATTAAGATAAAATAAGTTTTATGTGTGCTTTATTATAGTATCAAGACAGATTTAGAAAAATCAAAAACAAAACTAACAGATAAGAATACTTATGCTGACGTCACTCGACCTCAATCGCAGCGCCATTGCAGAGCAAAGTGAAGAGATTGACAACTAATATGAAGTCGTCTGTTTCGTATGAAGCTCTTTACACTTCAAATCGGTTTCATTTTCACGGGGATATAAAAACAAATAAGTACACAACATTTACCTAATCAATAACTTATTTTTAAACAGTTGAAAAGGGTTTTGGATTCCAAAACCACATCGATCAATGTCTAATTTATTAACAGCTTTCAGTAAGCCAATTTACATGAAAGCTAAAATAAAACACTTTACGATTTGGTGCGCAGTCAACCTTCCGGGAACCAAGTTGGCAACCGACGTTACCTAGGTTATTTTATTTTTATTATCTGCAAAAGCTTACAAAATACAAATGTCTTAAATTGACTAGATATATTTCTTTCGGTGCATATTTTTGCTGAAGTCTCCGGCGTTGCTCGGGCTTTATGCAGAGTTTTTCAAAATCAAATTTAGACAGCAATTATCGGCTTATTTTGAATGTCAAATGTAAAAATTATGTGCATCAAGAAGTATCGAAATTCTTCTTTAAGGGGAAAGGGTATGGATTAGTTTTTAGAAATCTCACGTAGTCAGTTGTTTTTCAGGTCAAATGTGCAAAATTTTGGAACAAATGCTTTTTGGAGCATACTTTGCGATTTTTTTCTACCGGGGTATTTCATTTAATTTTGGTTTTGGCATGGAACACGTCTAGATAAAGAGAGGTTAGAGCTGAAACATGTGACTCTCGATGCCGTCGGTCGACTAGCTTAATAACCGCACATCTTACATTGATATCTACCAACTATCTTCCACCAAAAGAAGAAAATTAAAACAAAATCAATAAACTTTTTTAATAACTTTTTAACGCATAAATGTAGCTGTGTAAAAATGTAACTGTATCTCCAAATTGTATTTGCATATATTTTCTTTTTGCATACATCTAAATAAATATTGAAAAACAAAACAATAAATGTGTGTAACGTTGTCGCGTCATTGTGGGAGTGGGAGCTAATTATCGAACTCGGTAATCTAAGGTTAAAATAGTAATATTGCAAAATCAGTTATCGGAAATAATAAAATTAAATAATAATATACCTATGTTGATGTGATATATGCAATTATATCGCATTTGTATCTATGTAGTAATTCGGGAATGCTCGGGTCGCCGAACATTGCCGATCGGGCATACGAGCCGGGACAGCGGTCCGGTGTACGGCCGCGGCCAGAACCATTCTAACTTCCAGTATAATCAGTCGCTACCGAGACAAATAATATTACTTATTGAATCCATTGTACTCTTACAATAAAGACGAGAACTTACGTTTAACATATTTATTATTATTGAGTGGCTAGTGTGGCCACAATAAAAGTACATTACAATTGGCGCAGCCGTATTAAAGTACAATATTGGATTACCAAATTGGATCACAAAAAAAAAATTACCAAAGCGGGGAGAGCTAAGTCACCCCGAAAAATTTTTCAAGGCTACCTACAGCCGAGGCGGAACATTGGAGTATTTTTTGGGTTTGTCTGACCGAGTGAAAGGACCGGCAGAACAAACCGAGGATATCTCTGGCTATTCCTGGAGCCACAGTCAGAGTTCTGGAGTACCATCCAAGGGTACTCAGAAGCAAGAGGCGGTGGTCGTTTTTGGGGCTCAACAGAGCCTTTCCACGAAGGTGAAGTTCCGAGGGAGTGCCGAGGGAAGGCATTCTTACAAGGCAAACAGTGCTAGTGTCGAGGAAGGTCACTCACTCATCAAGAGGAAACAATCTGGAGACGTTGCAACCGCAATTTCTAAGATAGGTTTTTCTTTTCTTTCTTGTGGAGGATTTGTCTGGGTTTTTTGTAATTTTTTCCGGGGTAGTATTGTTGTCGTAGCTTCGCGTGATTATTTTTTTTCCTTTTGTGAAGATGGAATCGGCGAGAATTCCACCGTTCTCTCACATAAACGGAGATTGGGATGTGTTTCAACTCAGATTAGAGCAGTTTCTCGTGTTACATGATGACATTACCGAGATTAAGAAAAAGGCTTATCTGATAAACTCGCTTGAAACGGAGACCTTGACTCTTCTGTCCAACTTATGTTTCCCGATTAAAATCACAGATGTTACGTTTGAGAAATTAATTGAGTTGCTAAAAAAACATTGTGGTAAATGTAGATCTCTTTTTCAAGAGCGGGAATCATTTTTCCAAGCTAAACAGAATCATAACGAATCGATAAGGGATTTCGCCGCAAGAATTCGAGGGCTCAGCTCATTCTGTCAGTTCGGAAACAGGCTGGAGGATAATCTTGTAGACGTGTTTGCAATCGGTCTACTTCCGGGCCCTGTACGGGTAAAATTGTTTGTTGAAGGGCCTAAACAAAACTTTAATCAACTAGTTGAACTTGCAGTGACCGCGAAAGGTCCTGAGGTCGATTCAATCAAGATGAAGTTGGAAGTAAATTCGGTAAAGGAATTTGGAAGATCGGCTTCTCCGGCGCGAGAAATAAATTCGGTAAAGAGATTTGGAAAATCGGCTTCTCCGGCGCGAAAACTTTATTATCGGTCGAATAGTTCCGATTCATGTAGGTCGGATAAACAAGTTAAAACCGGTTCATCACTAAAAAAGTGTAAGATCTGTGGGAAATCAAATCATGACACTCATAACTGTAAGTTTAAGCAAGCTAAATGTTATTCTTGCGGTAAATTGGGTCATTTACAGAGATTTTGTAAAAACGGGTCAGTAAAATCAGTTATGAATTGTAATAATGAAAATATTGAAAATGTAGCTTTTGTTAAGGCAATCAAGGCACAATTGAAATTAAATGGGAAATCCTTCGGAGCGATGATTGATTCAGGATCATCAGTTTGTGTCATTCCGGAGACATTGTTTTGTAAACATTTCAGTAATATAGAGTTGTCACCCGAAACACGAAAAATTTCAGGTTACGACGGGAATATGTTGACTGTTGTGGGTAATGCAAATTTCAAGGTCGAATACAATAATCTAGTTAGGTTAATAACCTTTGTCGTTGTAACAAGCGGTTCGGAAATGATTGTGGGAAGAGATTTCATGGAAATCTTTAACCTCAACATTGTTTCAAAACAAAATTCTATCAATTCAGTTTCATCGGAAAAAGAGAAAATTGATAAAATTAAAAATAAATTTCCAGAAGTTTTCGACAAGAAACTAGGTCGATTTAATAAATTCAAAGTGAATTTTAAAGTAAAGAAAGATGCGGATCCTTTTTTCTGTAATGCTAGACCGGTACCGTTCGCTATTAGAGATAAGATCGAATGTGAACTTAAATCAATGGTGAGGGATGGTATTATTTCGCCAGTGAAAAGCAGTGAGTATGCATCTCCCATCGTTCCGGTAGTAAAGAAAAACGGCGAGATTCGTATTTGTGTAGATTATAAACGAAGTTTAAATCTTATTACAGAGTTAGAGAAATACCCGCTACCTAGGATCGAAGAGGTTATCCACAAGGTTAGTTCGGGGAAAATTTTTGCAAAACTGGATTTAAAACAAGCTTATTCACAGTTAGAACTGCAGGATAGCTGTAAGAAATTTACAACGATTAATACACATTTAGGATTGTTTGTTTACAATAGACTTGTGTTTGGATTTAAATCTGCTCCGGCAATTTTTGCTAGAACAATTGCAAGTTGTTTGCAAGGGTTAAAAGGCGTGGCATTTTACTTAGATGACATTATTATCTCAGGGATCAACGAAAAGGATCTAATGGATAATATCATGGCAGTCTGTAAACGACTACAAGATTGCGGTTTATGTGTAAATACGGAAAAATGTCAATTTTTTGTAAAAGAGTTAGAATTTTTGGGGTACATCATTTCCGAAAAGGGAATCCAACCTCAAACGGATAAATTAGAAGCCATTAAGAATGCACCTTATCCGACGGACGTTCATCAACTTAAAAGTTTACTAGGATTTTTCAGTTTTTACCGGAATTTTATACCTAACATGTCATCAATTCTAGAACCACTTCACAATCTTTTAAAGAAAGATGTCAAATGGGTTTTTTCTAGAGAATGCGCTAACGCAGTAGATACAATAAAGAATTTGATGAGTAAAAATACGATTTTGACAAATTACATTCCGCACCTTCCGGTTAAACTTTTTACGGACGCGAGTACATCCGGTCTGGGGGCGTGTCTATGTCACTCATTCGCAAACGGTACGTTGCGACCTATAGCGTTTGCATCTAGAAGTTTAAATAGCGCGGAAAAGAAATATAGCATCTTAGATTTAGAGGCTTTAGCTATAGTGTTCGGTTTGAATAAATTTTTTCAATACTTATATGGCAGAGAATTCACGTTGTGTGTTGATAATCTGCCTCTGATGAGAATTCTCGGTGAGCACAAGAATATTCCTGTTCTAGCCGCAAACAGATTGCAAAGGTATGGAATTATTTTAGCAGGGTTTTCTTATAAAACGGAATTCGTAAGATCGTGCAAAAATCAAGCGGATTTCCTATCTCGACTACCTTTAGAATCGTCAGTTGAGGAATTCAAAGAAGACTACGGGTCTGAGTTCGTAAGTTTTGTTAGCAATTGTGAACATCTTGACGTTAATTCGATTAGGGAAGCCACTAAAGTAGATACGGTCATTCAAGGCGTAATGACGTGTTTAAGGCAAGGGTGGCCCAAACGTGTTAAACGCGAGGAGGAATTATGGAAATTCTGGATAAAAAGGAACGAACTTTCGATTGTTAAGGATTGTTTATTTTGGCAACATAGAATTATTGTTCCAAGTTCGTTGCATAAAAAAGTGTTAGAGCTCGTGCATCGTTCACACTTAGGTATTGTTAAGATGAAAGGGTTAGCAAAGGGTTATTTCTGGTGGTCATCGCTGAGCAAAGATTTAGAGAAAATTGTTCAGGAATGTCCAGAATGCGCGTCGACGAAACAATCTCCGCCAAAGAGTCAATTATCGGTATGGCCTAATTCTGGGAAGGTCTGGAGTAGGTTACACCTGGATTATAGTGGACCGCTGGCAGGGAAAATGTTTCTGGTCATCTGCGACTCATTCACTAAATGGGTTGACTGTATTGAAGTTCAAAGGGCAGATTCAGCTAATACTATATTTGAATTGAGGAAATTATTTTCAAATTTTGGCTACCCTGAACTCATAGTGTCAGATAACGGAACTTGTTTTACGAGTGAAATTTTCCAACAGTTTCTTCGGGAAAACAATATTAAATTCATGTCATCTCCAGTTATGCACCCAAAAAGTAATGGGATCGCTGAAAATTCAGTGAAAACTACTAAGAGTTTTCTTAAAAAAACTTATGGTAGGAAATAAATTTCAGGTTGATTACAAGGATAAATTGTTACATTTTTTGTCCGATTATAGAAATACTCCACATTGTACGACGGGAGTCGAGCCAGCAGTTTTATTGTTTGGTAGGAAACTTAGATCTACTTTTGACAGTCTCATTCCGAAAGAGAATGAACGGGTTGTGTCAAAACAACATGATTTGGCGAATAAGAATATTGAGGCAAATCAACGTAAACAATCTAAGTATTATGGTGGTGTAAAAACAAGAAATTTTATTGTGGGACAAAAATGTTTAGTTAAAGATTTCAGGAAGAATAATAAATTTACATGGGTAAAGGGAATTGTTACAGATAAAATTGGAAAAAAATTATATTTGGTAAAAACTTGTGATTCTCAATTAATTTGGAAACGTCATGTGGATCAGATGAGGAACTTATCAGTGTCTTGGAGTGATGTTGAGTCAGATTTGCCAGATTCCGCGTCTGATGACACGAGGACTGAGCACTCTGAGAAAGAGTTATCCAATCTGTGGAGTGAGTTAACGGTGTTTTCTCCTGATTTCAGATTTGCGGAGGGAGGAGAGAGGTCACCGGAGGTCACAGACACGGCAATCGCTGGTCCAAGTCAAAGTTCAAATCCCTGGTTGGGGAGACTCGGCCCAAGATAGTCCACAAGGAAGGAACGGAAAGCCTTCTAACTTAATATAATTTTGTGTGAAATATTAATAATGATGTGTTTATGAAAAAACATTATAAGAACTTGAGTGAAATATCAGTATAATATTTACAGTGTTGAATTATATAGAATCATGAAATACTTGAAATACTTAAATATGTAGTGACTGATTTACAGGGGGAAGGGTGTGATATATGCAATTATATCGCATTTGTATCTATGTAGTAATTCGGGAATGCTCGGGTCGCCGAACATTGCCGATCGGGCATACGAGCCGGGACAGCGGTCCGGTGTACGGCCGCGGCCAGAACCATTCTAACTTCCAGTATAATCAGTCGCTACCGAGACAAATAATATTACTTATTGAATCCATTGTACTCTTACAATAAAGACGAGAACTTACGTTTAACATATTTATTATTATTGAGTGGCTAGTGTGGCCACAATAAAAGTACATTACAGTTGATAACTGTTACTGTTTTTTCCAGCCAGTTTGGCATATCTTTCTTTAAAAGATAACGCTTTGATTATAAACAGATAAAATCATGAATAAGTGATTCAGAACGAACAAGATAATATATATTCACATTAGAGGAATAGGATAATATAAAACCGAAATGGTTTTGTAAAACGCAGAAATAGAAGTGTTAGGTTATGTTAGCTCTAGGTCTAGGTAATGGTTGGGTTAAGTAAGGTCAGTCTATGTTAGATTAGGTAAGGTTAGGTGAGGTAATGTCAGGTTAGGTTACGTTAATCATAACTTCTTTATTACTTCGGTTAAGTTAGATTAGGTAAGGTCAGGTTAAGTTACGGTTGGGTTATTAGTTAGGTTAAGTGAGAAAAGTTAATGTCATGTCAGGTTACCTTACGTTAATCCAAACATCTTTATTAGTTACATTAGGTTTTATTAGGTTTTATTAGGTAAGTTAAGGTGAGGTCAGATTAGGTTACGTTAATACTAACTACTTATTAGGTTACGTTAATGTAATCAGTTAGGTTAGGTAAGTTAAGGTCAGGTCAGATTAGATAACTTTAATCTAAACTTATATATTAGTTAGGTTAGGTTAAATTAGTTAAGGCCAAGTCAGGGAATGTTACGTTAATACTAACTACGAGTATTTTATTAGTTAAGATCAGGTCAGATTAGATAACATTAATCCGAACATCTTTATTAGTTAGGTTAAGTTAAGATCAGGTCAGGTTGGGTTACGCTAAAACTGACTGTTTTATTAGTTAGGTACATGGTTATTTTTTTTTTACCAATAATGTAGGTACATAATACAATTTTTTTTATTTTTAGACGTAACATAATTTAAGACTAAACTATTTCCAGCACGTGATAAATAATAATAAATCGCACGTGACGTCATCTTCCGTCTCTTTCATTTTGAAAAAAGGCGCGTGAGAAAGAAGAGGACGATCGTCGATGATGTGCGTACGAGCTCTCGCTGGAACTAGTTTATACAAGTTAGATGTTTTCATAAAAAATATCACGATATTGCTTACATAAGCTTATTATTTCAAGCTCTCCACCGGTCAGTTCGAGTTCGAATCCGTTCAAAATCGTTTCCTAAGAGGAATTGCTTAGAGGTTGGGTCTTGCAAGAGGCGAGTACTCATATGATGAAATCAAACACATTTTAAACATTTATTTTTTAGAAAAACGTAGAAAGGACTCTGATCTAATTTGCATATTTAAAATTATAAACAGTATTACTGATACACCTGCTTTGTTACAACTCATCCAGTTCAACATCCCTTCCCGTAGACTCCGAAATAATGAATTGCTGTCCCTCAATCAACATTCTACTAATTATGAATACCTTTCTCCCTTATCCAGAATGTTGAGACTTGCCAACGCAAGTCAAAACATTGATTTTTTTGGTTTAAAACTAAATAAATTTCGGCAGTCGATACGCAATATTTAAATGCTTCTTCATGCTTTGACTTGTAGTGTCTTTTGTACAGTTTATGTTGTCAGTGCTCTCCCTTCACTGTCAGCTATGTTTTTTTTATTCGTGTTATTATTATGTTTTTAATCGACCATTGTCCGTAAATTAATAAATAATTAAATAATAGAAATAAAAGGCGCTTCTAGTGTTAATAAATAATGTGAACATTGATAGAATTAATTGAAAAGTTCAATACTTGTACATTTCCTAATTAGTACTAACGCGAGCGGGCGAAATCCATTTCCCTGGTGATATGGAAATATGAAAGCTATTGTTATGGGGAAAACAGGTCGTTAGAAAGTTGGAAGCACATGTCATCCCATGGGACATTATTATTATTGAAGGTTTATTATTTTAAAAGTTATAATGGTGTCACGTTATTATTCCGCGTCCTAAATTTAATTTTAATAGTGTCAATTAAAATGCTACAAAATATTGAAATGTAATTTTTTTAACATTAGTTCCACACTTATTTTCAAATTGGAAGGAGGGTATGGGTACCGCCGCCCCAGGAACCGTTTATTGGATAACCAACACCTCTGCTCTGGGTCACCCCAAGTTTTTTTTAAATGAGCTCTACACGGGAGACCCTAAGGAAAATAATTTCCCGTAGGGCCTATATCATCTTTGGGGATGCTGTGTTGAGGGTCTTTTCAAGGAAAGGAAGGAGAGGAGAGTTCTGGGAAGGAAAATGGTTTAAGGGTTGGGTAGGAATCTGGGGTTCAGTGTGTCCTGGTCATCCGCCTTCAAGACCTAGACAAACCTCACCGCATGAATCCGAAATAAATCACCAAACGTAGAGAACCACTTGAAGTGACCCATGGCAGAGGTGTTGGTTATCCACAAAAGGTTCCCGGGGCGGCGGTACCCATTCCGGCCTCCCAAATTGGGTAAAAACCACCAAAGTGGTTTGCTACGTTTGGTAACTTAACAGGGGTGCCCGGATTCATCGGGTGAGGTTTGTTCGGGTCTTGGCGGCGGAAGCGTCTGCCCACCATGGCATGCATGGCAGGCCGGATTGGGAGAGAGCCGTGGAGGGAGTCCCTTAGACTTCTCCTGTCGTATTTTCTCCAGTCGCCTTGCACCGCAGTGGGAGGGATGGATCCATGCGTTTGTCTTGAACACACTGACCACTAGATTCCTACCAACCCCTTTCCTTCCCAGAACTTCCTCTCCGTCTATAATGAAAAAGGCCACATGGAAAATAATTGTCCTCCTTGTCGTCTTGAAAAAAGTGTGAGGGGTGGGTAGGAATCTGGGGGTTAGTGTCTTCTCTAACTCTCCACTAATTGTCATCCTTCCCACTACGGTGCAATGCGAGTCCTACTGGAGAGGTCAAAAGGTCTCCAGCCTGCCTCGCAATCTACCGTCAAGACCTGGACAAACCTCTCCCTATGAAACCGGGCATCCCTGCTAAGTCGCGAATCATAGCGAACCACTTGGGATTATCTATGGCAGAGGTTTTGGTTAACTAATAAATGGTTCCTGGGGGCGTATTTCCTTTTCCCTGTTCAATACGAGGCAATCACGCCTCCAAAACAACACGGGTTTGTAACACCATTTTTTATTCACCAAACCCGTGTCCAGTAGAAGGCAAGCGGAATCCAACTATGCACGGGTTTGTAACGCCAATTCCCTTCCCAAACCCATTTTCAATACGAGGCATGTTA
Source organism: Limnephilus marmoratus (assembly GCA_917880885.1). Taxonomy (NCBI): domain Eukaryota; kingdom Metazoa; phylum Arthropoda; class Insecta; order Trichoptera; family Limnephilidae; genus Limnephilus; species Limnephilus marmoratus. The sequence goes on from OU862928.1 coordinate 28,479,008, forward strand.
AGTGAATGCATTATAGACAAGTGTGTACCTTATAATATTATACCTTTATAAAAGCAGAACATGGAAAGAAATGTATTAGAATAATTACACATACCCGCTAGATAAACCCTGCTTTGCCAAACAAACCACTCAAAACCTGAGATGTTTTTTCAAATTATGATGACATGCGAGTTTATTTAAGAGAATTTATTTTATAAGATTGGTACTATAAAGTTTTATAAGTACTTTATTATAAAGTGTTTTTATTTGTTTTATTAGTAAGGCTGTTTGCGTTTTATTGCCCATCCATTTCCATTTTCCACTTCCACACTTCCTTTTCTATGTTATAATCACGTTTGGAGGACGCGTGCCTCGTACTGAACACGGGTTTGGGAAGAGAATTGGCGTCACAAACTCGTGCACAGTAGGATGCCGTTTGCCTACTCTCGACACTGGTTTGTGTTTAAATTACAAACCCGTGTTGATTTGAGGCATGTGATTCGTGACGATGCACGGGGATGAGAGTAACCTTGCGGCCACTCTTTGCTATTTAAAAACGCTTATGGACTTCGATACGAGATATACCCGACCACCAAACAAGATAGGTAATTCACAATTAAGTGGTACTCACTGATGTAATGTCTTCTGGCTTGGTTTTCATTTGGTGACAGTCACAGATGTGTCCATAAGCGCTCGATAATTGGGGTTATTTTATAATCCACGATAGAGATCTGAGTCACGAGTCGATTTACATAAGAAGTTCATACAAAGTATACGATATAATACGATAGGATTTACACTTTATGTAACGATAGGATAAATAACATTTCAACGTAGAGCGAAATGTCACGATACGATGATGGTTAGCAACGGACTGGTGATATTGCGGTACTTGACACCTGTCTACCGTGTAGGTAGGCACCCTTAATGTGCGGAATTCCAAAAATCTGGATTCCTTCGATCCTGTATGCCAATCGGAGCACAAAACGAATGAAATCCATCAGCGTTATGAAACAGCATGTTTGCCTCGTATTGAACACGGTAAAGGAAATACGCTTCCCGGGGCGATGGTACCCAAACCCGACTCCCTATTGAATATAATATGTACAAATTGTGTACAATTATTTAAATCAATATTATTACTATAATGAAGACTCAGGGTTAGAAAAGTCTTACGTATCACCTAAATTAATTCATATCTATTTAGATCTCACTTCTAGAATGAATTCTGTTCAGGGCAAGCAGATATTCCGGTAATAAATTAGTGTTTATCAATTTATTACCTCGTGAAAGTGTTAAGTGGGCGTTTTGATAAAGTTAATGGTTACCTTTGAATCCATAGACAATCTGAGTTATGCCCTGTCTAAAAATGTAATTACGAGAGACTTAACAAAAGCGCTCAGTTTTCTGGTAATAATTAATAAACCTGCCAAAATGTCTGGAAAACACATTTTTAAAAACGATTTTTTCCAAATTTTTATGAAAAAATGTAGATTTAAATCACTGAACCGATTTGAAAGAAAAACTTTGTCACCGTTTTACATACAACCTTTTGACTTATTAAATAAATTTTCTTTTCAAAATTGGACACAAACCATATTTATTTATTTGTAATATTAACGACTTTCGGCTTTTACATAATATAACATAGTGTATAGCAACAACATGAAAAATACAGCTCTAGTGAATTTGTAGAACAGAAAGAAATAGTTAAGAAAGACATACAAATTAACATAAAGTATGTAGATATTCAGATAACAAAACAAAAATAAATGCTACGATATTTAAATATTACAATATTGTAACCATGAAAAAACAAATTTGTATATAATACATGCAAATAACTTATCTTAAAGTGGATAAATGATTTATTATTTCATACTTATATTTTTTCAGCGATACATTCCATACATCTATGTGCGAAAACACATTGCCTAAGTTTTGTACTTTGAGAAGTGGCATATTGAAATGGGACATGGTCGTAGTATTGCCACAATAAAACGGTAGTACTGACCTTGTGTTTCTGGCTGGCACATTAAAATTTATGAGCGCCAAGACTTCAGGGCTGTTAATTTTATTACGCAAGATTTTAAATAAAAATACTAGATCGAAAAGAGTTCTTCTGTCACTTAATTTTAATAAATTAGATAAACGCAGAAGATAGGTGTAGAATAATTGTTCTTTCGGTATTTTATATATATATAAATAAATAAGTGAATCCAAAAAAAAAGTTAATCCAATAACTTTTTTTTGGATTCACTTATTTATTTATTATGAAAACGCCGATTAACGGCTTTTACATAGAAATTACAGTAATTTGAAATGAATATAGAATGTAACATAGTTAAGAAAAAAAAATTAAAAGTACATATTGAAGTGACAGCATAAAGCACAAATAGTAAGCTTTTAAAAATACAAATATGAAGAAAAAGAAAACCTCGTATTCAAGATATTCTGAACAAAAAAAAAATACGTAAAGTAAATTTAAAAATTCCAGAAGTAAACATTGATATCGAATATAAACATTCATAGTATATTTGATTATAATCCAACTGAGAAGCGCCGATGACAAATTTGATTGATTGTTCTTATAATGTACAAAAATAAATATTTGTATTATACGAAAAATTAAAATTGAAAAAAAAAATTTATTGTAATCGGTGGCACGCGAGCTGTTTGAAAACAGGATGTACTGGGAATGAATATATGGAACGCGGGAGGTAGGGTTGGTGGGACGGGGGAGCGGTAGAGCTTTTTCATTTTTTTTTGTAATCTTTCAGGACAGCACTGGACACTCTTAATACGATTTCTTTCAAGTTATTTTGAAATAACAATTCGATTCAAACTACTAATTATAAAGTACATCTACTTAAGTTAGGAGAAAATGAAAAAATACTTAAAAGTTTCATTATTTTATATCAAGTTTCATTATTCCAATTTGGGAGGCGGGTATGTGTTCCGCCGCCCCGGGAACCATTTATTGGACAACTAACACCCCTGCCACAGCAGGTCACCCCAAGTGGTTCGCCACGTTTGGTGACTTAGCAGGGGTGCCCGGGTTCATGGGATGAGGTTTGTCTAGGTCTTGGTGGTGGATACGTTTGCCCAACCACTGCGTGGCCGGGCTGGATCGGAGGAGACTGATTTAGGGAGCACTTTTGATCTCTCCAGCCGGATTTTCATGACCCTTCGCCTTGCACCGCAGTGTGAGGCATAGATTTATACGTCCGTCACTCCTGGCCACACTGACCCTCAGATTCCTACCCACTCCTCATACCTTTTTCCTTCCCACATCTTCTTCTACTTCCTTTCCCTTAAAAAATCCTCCACATAGCATCATCAAAGATGACATAGGCCCCTAGGGAAATTGTTTTTCTCGGTGCCTCCTGTGTGGAGCTAATGTAAAAAATAAAATCAAAGTTTCAAAAGTTTTGCAATGTTTTTTTCTTGTTTGATGTATTTTTCATCTCTGTCTTACGCCATTGGAGTAATTAATCACGAATTGTTTCCTTAGTGCTTTCACACAAACGAAGTATTGTATTCCGTGAGTCTAAACTTAAAGTTTAGGGCACCCAGTTTACACCCGCGCTGTGCAAGTGAGTTCCCTACAGAGCATCAGACCATCCCGATTAAGCAAAGTTATTTTTTTAATTTTTTTTTTTTTAATTTCAATAACAAGGTTTGTACATGTATGTATGATGTATATAATAAGTATGGATTCATTTTTTTTTTCACAGACCTCCTCACTAGGATTTCCTGTTCTGAGGTGGCCTGTAGTTTTTTAAAATATTTGTATTTGGTTATGGATTGTCTTTATATCGTCTTCATGATGTTTGTAATTTTATTATCACTTTGATCTCTCAGCCATATTTTTACTTTTGTTTTAAATATATTCATTTCCTTTATATTTTTGATTTGATCTGGTAGAGCATTGTATAATTTTATGGCATGGAATTTATTATTTCTCTGTCCAAAAGATGTGTTCAAACTGGGAGTAACCAGGATGTTATTGCTTACTGACCTGGTTGAGTATTCGTATTAAACAACGTCCAGTTACTCTAAAACTGTTTTTTCTGTCTTTTTCCGTATTGTAATAACTATTTTATTTTCGCTAAATATCTTGTACCTTATAAGGTACATTTTTATTCGAGTCCGCTCCTGGATTACTGGAAAATTTAATTATTAGATTTTTTTATTTGGGGATTTCTTAAAGATCAATAATGCGAAAATCTTTAAGAAATCGGCAAAAAAAATAAATCATTAATCAGGAATGTTCTTCGTTTGAAACTTTGATTCCTTAAGGCGCCGTATTCCCGCTCAAAAATAAAAAAAGATGAAGAGATATGTAATTACGAATGTTGGAGAGAGCGCGCTAATATTTAAAACGATAAAATTGAAGCGAAAATTGTGAAAATGTTTAATAAAACACGACTTGTTTAAAAAAGAGCAAAAATCTCACGGGAAACATCTAAAATAGCATTTAAAGAAACACTGTGAATTTTTCATACATGTAAATTCTAAAAGCGCAATTAACGTGTGTATAATAATTTTCGGAGCATAATTTGTGATTTTTTTCCATTGAGGAAATTTCATATAATTTGAATTTCGGCATGGAAAATGTCCAGATATTATCTTCAAAAATAACATAATATATACTTTTTTAAAAGCTTAAAAACTTCAAATGTTTAAAGGGATATATGTAAGAAATTGGTAGAAAATCGGGTAGCGGTGGATTTAGTCTTTTACAATAATTTACTAGAAAGGGTGGAGGGCAATTGAACGCGGTGTAGCAAAGTCAAGAACATACATAATTATAATATAAATAATTGTTTAGACAGAGTAGAAAATATGAAATTTTAAGCAATTTTTTCTTTTTGGTTATTATTCCTCTAACCGCCGCATTTTTAAGTGAAATTTCACTTCGTTTCCACAATTAAAACAATAAATAATTATGGAATGCACAAAATAAGTTATTAGGTTCTTAACTTAGGTAAACTAAGTAATTCATGCTTATTTATAGATTGAAACAAAACTCACGCAAAAGTCAATCATCAGAGTGTGCAATTCACACGCGATGGAAGTGAAACTTTCAGAAAACTAAAGTAGACAAGAGTGGGGAGGCTTCGAAGCACCGCATAAAGAGGAGATCGATAGGCTACAGAGCACTGCACAAAGAGGAGACCGATTTGTGTTTGTCTCTTTTAAGTGTCACTTTTTCGTTTCATCAAGTTTCAAATCACAACGGTGCTAAAGAAGTTTTTACTTTTTTTTACATTGTCTCCATACAGAAGGCCCTGAGGAAAATAATTCCCCTCAGGGACTATGTCATCTTTGGGGATGCTGTGTGGAGGGTCTTTTTAAGAAAAGGAGGGAAAGTTCTAGGAAGGAAAGGGTATTAGGGGTGGGTAGGAATCTGGAGGTCAGTGTCCAGGAGTGACGGACGTATGAATGCGATGTTCCGAGAGAGTACGGCTGGAGAAGTCAAAGGGGAATCCCTTTTTAACAGTAAAACTCAACAACTCTCTCCCGATCCAGCCTGCTATGCAGTTCGTGGGCAGATCATCCGCCGTCAAGACCCAGACAAACCTCACCCCATGAACCCGGGCACCCCTGCTAAGTCACCAAACGTGTGACCTATTTCAGAGGTGTTCGTTATCCAATAAATGGTTCCAGGGGCAGCGGTATCCATAACCGCCTCCCAAATTGTAAATTACTTAAAAAATATTAAAATGGTGGCAAGGAATATTTTTATACGGGAAATTTTAAATAAAAATATAATTTTATTGCTTCGTATTTTACCATCCATCCAATCTCATAGTAATTAAGTTGAAATGTTGTGTAATTTTCAAAATCTGTGCGTAATAAGTGCGGCGGTTGGTAAAATATTTACCCTCTAATAAATTCAAATATTTCAAAAGCCATCGTGGAATAAAAAAATTACAAAGAAAATAAATTGCTGTTAAAAAAAATATATAAACATTGATCAAAAACATATACTTATCACTAAAACACCAAAGATTTTAACAGTTTCAGCTATACCAAGAACAATCCACTCTAAATCAGCCAAGATTCAAAATAAACAATTCATTGATACATTATGAAAACACCGAAACAAAACAAACAGTTTATATAAATAAACAAATCTAAAGTAAGTAAACAAAAACATACCCAACACCAATAATAAACATGTGCTATGTTTTCAGTACCAAATAAAAGGCTTCTCACAACGCTTTTCAAAACGTAACAACATTATTGTTATAAATATTACTTGAAACAATATGTTTAAAATTCAACGCAATTTTTTTTATCTTCATCACAAATATTAAAAACTAACATTCAATTACTGCAATACACAAGTCATCCGACCACTGAATAAAAACAAAATGTCAAACAATTGAAAATTATTTTAAAAAAACAGCACGACGAACGACACCCGGGAAACATTAAGTGGGAGTATGAATTTTCACGGAGACGAGCGACGTGACCTCCCGGCGCAAAACACCTCGAAGGACTGAAGTCCGCGCGCGCGGTCCGCCCTTTATATAGATAGGGGTGAGACGTGAGACGGGACGACGGAATACCAGCTGATTCACGCGCCAATCAGGTGGTTCTTAATAGCTCAGTGGTTTTTAACGGCGCGGATAATTTTATTGCTCGGAAGCTATAAAATACAAAGTTTCCTTTGAAAATTGACTATTTATTGTGAAATTCTGCTTTTTCAAAGTATTTTTATAGTCAAATTTAACCTTTTAAAGCATTTTTTACTGGTTATATTGTTTCCGTGCAACAAAAATTGAAAAATTACTTAACCCCTCAGACCTCGGCCATATTATTTCAGAATATCGTAATATTTCGATACCATCCTAATCTAATCTTCATTCTCTATGTACAGATATGTGTTTTTTATTTATTTATAGAGATTTATTCTTTCCTTTGCTGCTTATGTTTTACGCACGTTAAGTTTATTTATTTATTACCTTATTACCTTATTTTATTTATTACCTCATACGTTTATTTATATTATTTTGCTGAATTGTTACTATGTTTAGATTTAGATCTTGGCATTACTATGTGCTTTTAAAGTTTTAACGAAATTCTTCATTTTATGAAACTATATATAAACATTCCATGAAAAAACTATAATAATTTCCAATAATTCTGATAAGACTTTTGGTTTTACGACACTTTGTACATTCCATGATAACCTTATAACAATTTTCAAGAATTCTTTTTATATTTTTGGTTTTACGACATTATGCACATCCCACGATAACCAACAACAATTTACAATAATTTTATCTAGATTCTGTATACTTATGATTATATGATTATTTGCATGTATATAAGTGTATGTGTGTATGTATGTGTATATGTATGCATTTATATGTACCCATCTCAAAACAGACCTTGTCTAGTGAGGCGGGTTACTTACTTGTTTGTATATGTTAATTTTATTTCAATAAACGCCCGGGTTGCCGGCAATTTAAAAAAAAATATATCAGTTGACTAAATTTAGCATTTGCGCATACAAATTACGACGTGACTTTTTATATCATCAGCTGTAGGTACGTACGAGTAAGTAACTACTTATGTGATTTC